>JAYKKI010000001.1:68480000-70880000 GCA_039881145.1 Druceiella hillmani
ACCTTGTTGCTTGATTGGGCGCTTGTACAAAAATTTATTCATATCAATTATTTTTTAAAAATTATCTAAATAGTTCGTTTCTCAGTGATTACCATATATTTTTTATCTAATAGGGTCATTATGTTACAATTTTAGATAGCTTCTCTTTAAAAATGCAGTAAATATTGATTTTTATTTAAACATACCTTCAATTCACGTATCTTTGTCAGTATTTACAAACATGACCGCCATCAAATATATATGTAAACAATCAAATGTTAGTTTTCGGGTACAAACCCAGAATAAACTACCGCCTAAAATACAAAGTTTTGTTTTGCTGTGTTCTACGATGTGTGTAAAACCAGTATTCTACGACTACCCTTAGGGGCATACCTCAAAATAAAAGCGGAATCCTTTTACGATACATGTTATGTATAGATGATGTATAACTCACATGTTTGTCCGTATGTCCGTTACGACCGTTATTTCTCAGAAATCACTTGACGTGGAAACTTAAAATTCGGCAAGGTAATAAAACATAGAAACCCGCATGTTTCCCAGTAGTTACAACTTAAAAATATATGTTTGGAAATTTTAGAGGGTACATATTATGTACGCGAAAAGTTTATATTTCTCTGTATACCGTGGGATGTTTGATAGGTCTAATTTTTAAACAATATATCGTTTGATAGGTCTAATTTTTAGAGTACAAAAATATTTTTTTTATAATTGTTAGTTACTATATGTATACGGAAACATGAAAAATATGTTCCCCGCTTATTCAAAGTTGAGAAAATTATAGGTTTTTAGAAGACCACATTAAAATTATAAGAAAACTACAGCGACGATTCCATATTTAGTTAATTGTTTAATTATATGCCATGCTGTATGCAATATATTTATATTTTTTTATGTACATAGCCAATTTTCTTAGAAATTGCGTGATATAGAAACTTGAAATTTAAGATATTATCTCACACATTTTGCAATAACTAACTTTTCAAAATATTTATATGTGGGCTAATGAGGGGTTAACAAAAATTAAAAACATTGACTACGTGGAATTAACAAAATTAACTACGTAAATAAACTACGTGGAATAATATGTCCAAATGGCTTGTTACAAGACATGCAAAAACATTCCTTCATGATTCTTAATTGAATATTAGAAAAGATTTATAAAAAATCCAAAATACAAAATTATTCAGCCAACAGTCATGAAGAAAGCAGTGTCGGTAAAATCTGACTAAAAGGTTACAGGAGTATTGCATTGATTATCCTAGATCTTATCATTTTTAAAATACCCGTTATGCTTTGCGCCTGTGAAAGATATAGTAGGCAATATATTTAGGCTTTGAAAAATTATGATTTATAAATATATTAATAAAAATTATTTACACTCTTAAATATTAGTGTCTAAATTTGTACGGAACTCACACAGTGCGAGTTCTACTCTCGCTTGGCAAGTTGTCTATTGTTTTTCTGACAATAACCTGGTGTCCATAGAGCCTTGTTTGACACAAAATTGTTTCGGATCATGCATCGGACGAAATATGCAAACATGCGGTAAGATGATTTTATATTTCACGATAGAACGCATCGGATTACCGTTTTCATACAACTTTCAGCGCGCCGTTGAAATTTACTAAGAGAAAGCAGCGAAGGCTCGTTGGAGTCGAACAAAATTTCTAGCCGGCCTAATTATTTACAAAGATTGTGTCTCGGAAGAAATACTATATAAATATTTTATGCAAATTATCGATATGTCTATAAATATTCTAGATGTAATTGGTTTCGTAAATAAACATAATAAAATTTGTCTCAATAAGTTTGTCTAAAGTTAAGTCAATTCTTGATGTTACCGGCTTTGAAGGTTTCATCAACTCAGTAATTAATTTAACCCTTTTACTCTAGGAAATACTAAAAATAAATATTATTTTATATTGTTTGATTTATTTCCCAAAAACTTGATAATAAAATATACTCATATTTTATTATCAACTCATAATATACTCATAATAATATCATAATATACTCATATTTTATTATCATCATCTCATATGTGAAAATAACATCAAATAGCTTACGAAATTTAATCTGCAAAAAACCCTTCGATACATTATTTCAAATAAAACATGCGTTTGAGATGCTAAGTGAAAAAAAACATCAAAGTCTTAACCAATACATTTTAGTCATGCTACAATGAGTTGGTGACCAAAATGAATTCATAGTATATTAATTAGTATTATATTATCACCATCAACATCTACGGAGGAAAATGGTAAGAAAATGTTTAAGTAAAAGAATTTGCAGCGGGTGTGCAGATTTTTACGAAACTTAAGAAACATATACTCCAGAATTTTCTAAGCAGCTAGACTATTGCAAAAGGCAGATTGTAAATTTACACAATATCAAGGTTCTAGTCAGTAACTAACGCAAATGAATTTATTTTCCAATAACTCTACTTTCTCCGTCAATTTTACGATGGCGATTTCTTCCTTTGTCCTCGGAAAAAACATCCCTACTATGTGATGGTATAAATCCTAAAGTTCTTTGGAATCTACTACCAAGCAATTAACTCTACCAAATATGACATAAATATGCGGTTGAATAACACATACTTATCGTACTTCACTTTGCTCGCCTGGAATAAAATTTCTGGTCTTTTAGTTAAAAATATTAAAATTTCTTCAGGTCCATAAATACCTTCCAAGAACGCTAGGAATATACGTGTCGCATACCGATATAGCAATATAAGAAAAATGCTATAAAAGCAAAAACCGTTGCGAAATCTACCTTGCTAATTACTCGAATAATCTCTAAGATCATCTATACTTGGCAATTAATCAAAAGGTACAATGAATAGCACCGTTGTTTTTAATATACCTCATATGCAAACATTTTATGTTATAAAAATGTATTCTTAAATATTGGAATGGGATTTTAGATAAATACCTGCCTAGATATATTAAAATACCAAAAATATAAATCGATTTTTGAAAGATGGAAATTTAAGAGGACGATTGGAAGGACAAGGAAAGAGGACAAACAAATGTTATAGCTTATGAGGATTTTTTAAGTTTTGTTTGGGTAGACCGCCTACATCACCTCCTACATCTTACTATAAAATCATTCACCCTTATATTGATTGAATTGGGTCGACAATAAGAGTTTATTTTGTGATGAGAGTCTGAGTAATGTAACATTTTAATTAAAGTAAGGTTGATAAACAATACATGCATAATGGATTTATTGATGGAGAGTATTGATTATATACAGCATTTGATTACGAGATTAATCATTGATTTTCAATGTTACATAATAACTCAACTTATGAACACAATTAAATTAAACTACGTGATGTAGTATTATTTCTACTTTCTTTTTTTTTTTATTTCTTTACCACGACCTAGGTTTCGTTATATTACATCTTCAGGTGGGCTCTTAGCAAAGATTAACTCTTGTGAACTTATAACAGCATTTATATATTTCACAAAACAATAGGGGAAGTCGGGTTTGTGCGGGTTTTCCCACTGCTTACGTTAGTGGGTTTATTGTAAGTGAGCGGTGTAGTTTTTATTATACTTTCGGAAGTTAAATAATATACAAAAATTTTAGTGAGGGTAATAAATTAAATTGATGTTATTCTATGTAATAAAATTTAACAAATATTATTCTCAGTAAAATATTTATACAATAGCAAGGGTATCTGATTCTTAGAACAATATTATACCACTAATTACACATATCTCCCGTTTTATTTATTTTTTTATTTTATTTTAATTTTTTAATTTATTAATTTTTTTTTATATTTATTTATGTGCGTAGCCGGGATGAAACGATTTGAAATGTATTGCAGTCTCAATGTTGTCTAACTATGTCTAGAATATATTAAATATGGGTGGCGATATTATATTTAGTTGTTCGTTTAATATATTAGCGTCGGTGTCTCTTTTATGTCTGTGAATTTTTTTGTAATATGTCTGTTAATTTACGTTGTTTGTCTGTTAATTTATTTTACTTATATCTGTTAATTTATTTGTAATATGTAGGGAGCATTGTCGGTATGAGGATTTTCAATGAGGTGTTTTGCAAAGTGAGATGTGTCTGGTTTGTTATTTCGCCAGCTAACAATGTGTTCTTTGTATCTGGTAGTAAAATCTCTTCCTGTTTGACCTATGTATACGCCATTACAGTAGTTACATTTAAGTTTATTGATACCACTCTTTTTATGTTTATCTACTTTTTTCTTTATTATTAATAAGGGTAGAAGTTATATATCTTAATTTTACTGCGTTCAATAGCAACCTTCATTAAAATGTAACGCAGATATCCAATAACAATAAACTGAGCTCGTAACAATTTCATTGGGAATTTTTGCGACCCTTGCCCTCACACGAGCAGAACAGAACTGACGAATAGAACATTAAATAAACCACCCTGCATTTAAACGACGGACTGTACAATTAATTATTTTTCCCTGGGGCATTACGGTTTCTTAGTTTAATGCTTATTGCTAAATTTATTATTTAAAAGATGGAATTAAGAACATTTGGTACGAATAGTGTAATCATGTGAGTGAGTCCGTAAAAAGTTCATGAGCAATTTTCTAATGCTGTCATAAGAGTCGGTGGTCAGTATGTAATTTATGTCTCATGGGAGCTGTCAGGAATCGGGCATTTAGAAGCTAATACAATATTTATATTTATATAATTCAATAATCACTATAGTCTACTAGCGTAGCCACTAAAATTATAATAAAGTGGGTTTAAATCGATATATCACTCGGTTTCACAATTATATAAACTTATAATTCCAGTATGACATTAAAATTATCAATGTGGATCCATCCACTGTAATTTCTAATACTTTCAGTTTTAAATCGATGGAGCGGTAGATGAATAAAAGAGTAATGTGATCATCAAAAATGAAAAATCATCGTTCCAAGTTATTTCCCATTGGTCAGATAATGATTACACCATAGCTTTTATAATGCTGCCTGATATTAAACATAGTTATATAAGTATTGCAGTGTATATATTATCATAAACCGGTATTAGCGTTACGTAGTCAAACAAGGAACTTTTATAATTTTGTCACGTCTATCCTACCATCCGACCGTCTCACGTAGCTTGCTTTGTCAGATTTAGACCTATATGCATAAATTATGGCAAATAGATGCATAATGTTGTGATCTCAAATAATAAGTAGCAATGATTAAAAACAACTAGGTTGCATTTGAAATGAAAGCAGTATTTGTAAATAATTCATACTTGCATTTAAACTTCAAAACACAATGAAAAATTCAAGCCTTTATAGTGTAATAAAACGTTTAGGTATTGCTATTATATTAATAAATAAACGTGACAGTGAAACAACGACTAGATTAGTATGTCTGTACGGAGCTACTCTTGGGTGAGAGAAATTCCAAATATATGGTTTAATGGGCTAAAAGTGCGTAATTAAATAGAATATATAATATTATGAAACTGTAAAAGAGGTGTCTACAGTTTCGGCATAATACATGGAACATTCTTCTGATTATATATTTTTGAAAAATTAGAGGAATATGCTATTTAGATTTTCTCTCAACCGAAAATGCAATTTTTTAGTATGTTTTTTTGTCTGTCTACATTTTGTCAACACGTTTATAAGTTCATATAACTTAAATCAAAAATTTCAATCTTGAGCAGTTTTTTATAGATTGTTCTCTAAAGAACTTGAAATTCAATTATGCGTATTTACTCAGATAGTAAGATAAAAGTTGTGGATTTGAAACAGATGAATAGAAATCGCGAACTCTTCAAACGATTCGGCTTACAGTTCAAAGTAAGATAATATCATTCATTCTAGTCAAGAGTTCCTTTGAGATACATACATTATTGAAGCTAAGTTATAAGTCATTTTGGATTAGATTTAGAAACATGTTACTTGAATTTGGGGATGGAATTGGTGGTGCAGTCTGTGATTAAAAGAAATTTGGAAATTTTCATACTGTACTCTCATAATGCCAAAAACTCTTTTGGGCACTGTTAGAAGATTGATCGGAAGTAATAGGGTAAGGATGGCTGAGCGGTATTTCTTATCCATCACTTACATCGATTTATAAATTATATAACTAGTTTAAAATACTTAGTTGTAAAATTCTCTAAATCTAATAATAGGTATAAATGTAATGTTTTTCTAGTGCTATTTTCCCTTTAAGTACTGTCCTTTTTTCCATACTGTGCAACTGTATATATTTGATACTAGTACATGATTTCGATAAAAACTTTATTTTTAATTTATCGGTTTTAAAGAAGGATATCAATGTAAGTATGTGGTACTTAATACGCGAAATCTCACCTGAGCTATTATTAATCAAAAAAAGAAACCAAAATTATTAGTTTACCTGCCAGTAGACTACAGAATTCATATAGGATGATGTTTTCTTTTACAGGTGTTAATGACTTTTCCTTTTCTTATATTCTTAACAATCAATTGGTGGTATTTACAAGTAAAATAAATGTTTATTTTGAGAAACATATTAATTCAAAACGGGTATATTATAAACGATTAGCTTCTTACTGATCACGAAACGTATTGTAATTACCCAAAAAGTTTAAGTATTAAAATATACTTACTCTGGGATTAAATAGAAAAATCTGAATCGCAATTAAGAACTAAAAATATTAATAACAAATATTATACTTTTTCTTATCTTGTTAATATTTTTATAGCTTGCAAGAGGAAAAAAGAAGAATATATATATATATATATATATATATATATATATATATATACTTCTCCTTATCTAGGATGCCATAATCAGGTGTAAATATTTAGCAGATGGTTTTATAGTATATCTAATTGGCAGTTCGCTGTGATATTTAACATATCACGATTTATATTTATATAATACATGAATATATCTACATGAAGCATTGCGGTAAAAAATAATATATTTTTAATTATCACGCTGATAGATAAGTTATTCGCTTAAAAGACATATTCGTTATTGATAATAATAAAAAATTCAGAAAAACATAATTAGAAACTCATAAATACCAATGCATCAACATTGCGTCAGGGTCCCGGGTCATCCAGAGTCCTGGGTCGTCTATTGTTTTCTCCCTCAAATGACGCTTTTGGTCTCTCTCTGATTTTTATGAGACGTTATGGTGTGAGTAAATGTGTTAAATTTTCCACAGTTTCGTTAATTAACTGACAATGTAATTATATTATCTGCTAGTTATTTTATCTCTAACGATAAATTTTCAACAACAATTTGAATATTATAGCGAGGTAATTTTTATACTGTAAATCTCGTTAGTCTTCGTGCTTTCCACTTAATACTTATTATCGATGTTTGTTTTTATTTCCCATAAGAACCGACATGATAACCTTCCAAATCCGTGCATTTAATTGAGCACACAGTTTTCTTCTGAACATCGCAAGCAAATTTTTTATTAACAAATACTTGTGTTTATATAAACTTTGCTTGCGATGTTTAGGAGAAAATTACAGAATATCATTCATAAACTTTTAACTATTTCAATTACAAAGATAATAACCAAAAACTTAATAAATTTAAATCATAATAAGTTGGTAACTACTTATATAAAAATAAAATCAAACAAATAGAAAAAATACTTAAGTCAGATACGGTCATTACATGAATAATAGAAAAAATGGTTTTATTTGCAGCCTCAGCGAACTTGCGTTATGTCTTCTTTTTTGCTTTACAGCTTATTATTGAACTGCTGGGAGATCAGGCATGTCAGAACTCGGGACTTCAGTTAGACTTATATGATTATAACCTGGCAGTGCTTTGTTATATAGTTTTCTTTTCACATAGGCTAAAACTAAATTTCGAGCGAATTTAATTTTTTTTTTGTGAGAAAATTTTTACAAAAATTCCTCTTTTGTTGATGTACGAGTACGTCATGAAATACATGGGCATTTACAGTATTATTATCTAATCTTAAGCTGACAATATCAGCAGATGCCGCATCCAGCGATTGCAAAAATATATGGAGCACTTCATCTATTTCAGCCGCGTCTACTTTGGTTGAGTTATAATTTGTGATATTTCAGTAGACTTACCAAGAGCTACACAGTGATGCATAGAAGAAAGAATTGTCATATCTTTAGAATGTGTAAGGCGGGAATTGCATGACGGATAATTCATATACAGTATAACAACAAACAATTTGTTGTACGCAAATTTATGGTAACTGTTGCATAATAACACGTTCATTCGAAAAAAGAGGTAATCATCTTTGCTATAACACTTCGTCTTTTCTTCACCTTCGTAGCAAATACACACCAAGAAGGAAGCACCCACTGCGCGCATTGTCTCTTAGTTTCGGAGTTGAAATATTAAATTAAGCTTTGGTCATTTATGATGTTGTTGAATACAGTTTTTGAGTGTCTTCCATCAAGTTTTTTTTAATATTTCGCGACACCAATCAACGCGAAGGTATTTTTGACCTTCAGTCAAATGGAATAATTACACAGTCATCGAACGAACATTGTCTCCTATTAAATTCGTCACACACTATTTTTAATTTGCTGCCAATTTGTGAAAACAAACGATAAATTCAAGCAAAGTACCTTATGGGTTTACCAAGGAGTATGATTTTAAAAGTTTGAATTTATTTTTTATTATCTTTGTTAGATAAGACAATTTCCAAGAACTTTCATTACTACTGTCGTAAATATAAGATAGGCACCAACTTCTCAGTTTATATCTCTCTGCGATTAGTAGGGTTAATAAACAGAATGCCATATACATTATATAAAATATATATTTATACATTACACACCTAAATATTTCATGACTCCTACCATCAGTAGCAAAAATGTAATATACGTTTTCGTAATTAAATAGGAAAGTGGTTAGAGTGGAAGTTCTATTATGTCTAAATCTTTGAATTTTAATCTATTTTCTTTAGCAACCTTTTGGCTGTACTCAGTCATGTTCACATTAGTCTGCTTCAGTTTTTCCAGTTTTTGCATTATGTAGGTAGTCGTTAAAATTATTTGCCCGTTTTATTGTTAATAATATTCTAGCTTCGATTCAAGGATATTCTAGTTTCTATATGATTTTTTTGATATCGCTAGGCCTGAGAGTATCCACGCCAGCTGATAATGGTTAATTGAAAGTTTGGATAGGCCTCTGTTTTCTCTATTTCGAATGCTGGATATAGATATTTGAAGTCAAATTATTATAATCTTATTTTAATTCGTAAAACCAGATCTGTTTATTGATTTTTCTTTATTCAATTCTTGCATTTGTATTATGCAAAAAACCTACTTAGGCAAATACATTTGCATTCCTAATGTTGATATGGAAATATATAGAGGCTCTGTACATAAGCAAAAATATCACATTTTTGATTATTTATAATCTAGATTAAGTATATATACATATATATATATATATATATATATATATATATATATATATATATATATTCCAAGTTTATGTCAATCGTGTAGTATCTATATCTTATTAACATAATTAAAGAAGGTGTTTAGAATATATTGCAAGTTCCCATTAAATAAAATAGTAAACAGTTGTATTTTTGTTCAAATGTATTTAACCGTATTAAATTATACAAAAAAAAATTCAATACAAATTCATGCAGAGATAATTAAGGCCTTCTTTTGAAAATTGAATTAAATGTAATATTTTTCCGGTCATAACGTAAACGACGATATCGATCATTAATTATGTCAAACTTTTAGTATTCTGCATCCTAGTCAAGTTTTATAGGATGGTAATAGGATAGCAATGGTAAAGACCCTTAAATAAACGAATTGTGCTCTGTAATTATATATATTTTTAATTAAAACTTCAGTAAAGAAATATAAGCGTCACACATGTGGTTATATTAATGTAACAAAATGTCACACGCCGTAAAAATATCAGCGTCGTCACGGTAGTTTAAAACAAAGGGCTCGAGCACCGACAAAAAAGGCTACCCTAATCAGATAATAAAGTTTATGAGGCGGTCGACATCTGCGCCGGCAGCCGACAGTGACGGACGATTCACGGCATCATGATGAGATAATCAGCTACGGTATTGTATTGTTACGAAATCTGGCTCGAGTTAAATTGATTACCGACCTCACGCTCCAACCCACCCTGCCGTCATGTGATGGAAAAAAATTCAGGGCCAATAGGTCAGGGACATCGTGCGTGGTAGCGGAAGTGTTTTGCTTTGTTACTATAGCAATGGGTATTATATCGCCACTGTAAGAGTTCATTCTGGAATGTATTTATTGGGGGAAGTTGACAAAGATCGTGTTTCGAAGGCATAAATTAACAGTGTAATAAATTAAACTAATTTATACAGTGGATAAAATTTTAACAATCAAAAACTAAAAAACATATTTAAACATCAATTTAGATAATAAATCTTTGACATCGATATTAAAAATTCACTTTTCAGCTGAAACGAATAAGTATCGTTCCTCTTACTAATACATTTGCTTCTAACCAGGCGTCATTTAAAAAATATATATAAAAAGGCAACAACTTTTGCTAAGGCATCGAATATTTTTAATATTAATTAAAATCGTTTCTAACATTAAATTACTTTTATTGCTTTGATGTCGCATATGTATTAGAGCCAGATGCAGGTAGTTTCAAGATTTATGATAACACAAAATAAAGCTTTGCTTTTTGAAGAAATTGTTACATTTTTGACCTTAAATTAATTTTATTGTGTTTCAGGAGTATTTAATAGTTTCTATGAAACAAATGTTATTTTTTTCACAATTTTTATTAAAACTAGTTATATAACTAACGATTAATTTGTTTCTAAATTAATGTACTATGTGCTGACTAAACTAAGATTTTCCTTTGAATCACTTAGTGTTCTAATGACTAACAAGCTCAAAAGGTTTTATTCTTTTGAGTCTTCTAATAGTATTTTGCACATTTGAGAATCTGGACGTTTCTGGATTAATGTGGTTTTGAAGTCTCTTTTGGTGAGAACTAGCAAATTTACTAATAGTATCGTCTACCATCTCAATCTCAAGATCGCGATGGAGATAACAGTTACGGACATATCAAGGCGCGTTAACTACACACTTAAGCACTTTGTTTTGAAATCTTTGCATCACTTGGGTATTAGACTTACTGGCGCAGCCTCACAGCTGTATTCCATAACTCCAAATTGGGCGTAAGACTTGCTTATACAAAATAAGCTTGTTGAAATCTCAGAATTATGACCAAGCAACCAATACATTTTTCTGAACTTGATATTAAGTTCGTCGCCTTTCTTCTTAATATGTTTTTTCCACCGAAGCTTGGCGTCGAGAGTCATACCAAGATATTTAGTGGTGTTTGCATATAGTAATTGAGTGCCATTAATAAAGACTGGAGGTGGTGTTATCTTTTTATTTGTAAAATTGATATGTGTTGATTTGGATTCGTTTAATTTAATGCGCCATTTTTTTGTCCAGATGGCTACTTTGTTGAGAGAAGATTGCAATTTTCTAGTTGAAACTTCCACAGTCTCCCCCACTGCCATTATTGCCGTATCATCTGCAAATGTGGCTGTTGTACTATATAACGTTGTTGGAACATCATTAATGTATAGCAAATACAAAACTGGGCCTAGAACACTACCTTGAGGGACCCCAGCCTTAATCAGCTTCAAGTCTGAATACGAGTCTTCGTATTTAACCCTAAAGTGTCGATTAATCAGATAGGATTATAAGAGTTCGTAGAAGTGATCGGGAAGAAGTAATTTTAATTTGTGTAGGAGACCTTCGTGCCAAACTCTATCAAATGCCTGTGCTACATCCAAGAAGACAGCAGAACATACATTTTTGTTTTCTATCGCTTTTTAATAACATCAATAATACGATGTACTTCATCGATTGTCGAGTGGTTGTTTCTAAAACCAAATTGATGTGGTGGTATCAGGTTTCTTTGATCAAGAACAGGTTTGAGACGCTTTAAAATTAGTTTCTCAATTAGCTTTGACATGATTGGTAAGAGTGATATTGGTCGATATGATTTAACTTCACTTAGATTTTTGCCAGGTTTTGGTATCATAATAACTTCAGCTATTTTCCACGTATCTGGGACATAGTTTAGTCGAATACAGGCATTGATCAGAGTAGTTAATTTAACCAGAGCTTTTCTTTGAAATCTTTTAAGTATGTCACCTATAATTAGATGAAATCCAGGTGCTTTCTTCACAATGAGGTTGTTTTTAATTTCATCAGCAACTTCCTTAGGCATAACTAATGGAATTCTGACAGGATAAGCATTGGGATGAAGATATGGTAGAGCATCATCTCCCTCGTTTGAATAAAATCTTGCTTTAAGGTGTTGAGCAAACACATCTGCTTTTTCTGAATTATTACGTGCCCATTTTCCATCAGTCTTTTTATAGGGCGTACTTGAGCTAACGGTCGTTTGAAATATTTTGTACCTTTCCATAGTGAGTATTCAATTTATCTGCAGTAAGTTCTATGAGAAATGTTTTGATTGATAATTGTTTGATGTTTTTTATTTCTGTAGTTAGTTGTCTAGTAGCTCTGTTAAGTGGAGTTTTATCATATGGGCTTCTTGATTGATGCCACTTTCTTCTAAGTTTTCTTTTTTCTGATATTAGGACTCTAATTTATTTCGGATCATTAAGACCTTTTAATTTTCTTTTAATAACCGGCGTAATATTCAATTTACTCTTCAATTTTAATATAATTTGCTGATAAATTTTTGACAACAAAGAAGTCTATTAGGTCTGGAGTTTTATTAGGGTCTATAGGCCAATATGTTGGTTTACCACTTGACATGAATTCGCGTCCATAACTTACAGCAGCCCTGTATAATTCTCGCCCCTTAGTATTGATTAATCTTGAGCCCCAGTGGGTGTGTTTAGCATTGAAGTCACCTCCAATGATGAAGCGACAATTAAATTTTTTAAAAAGTGTTATATATTCATCTGCATAAATATTATATCTATAATATATTGCACTTACCCTGAGTTTTTGTTTAGTTGTCTCAACCGTTACAATTGTAGCTTGGATATCGCAAGTCACATATTTTTCTTCTTCAAAGTGTTTGATGCAGTTTTTAATAATAATAACACTAATACCGCGAGCCGTGTTAGCAGGATGATTTGAATAATGTGTTGAGTAGCTTTTGAATCTAATAAAGGACTCCCTAGTAAAATGCGTTTCTGAGATAAGACATATGTCAATGTTTTCTGTGTATAGGATTGCTTGCAGCTCATGTTGGTGCATTCCATAATTTGTAGGGAAGTCATTGTTAGTTTCCAGAGACTTTTATTTTGCTCTCAATTTTATTGAGTGGCAGGTTTTGATCTTTTAGCATTTGCATAATTTCTAATAATCTATTATCATTATTAGGCATTTACTTAGTTGCACGGGTATTATCAGAAACAGCTTGGCTATATGTTCTTCCGGAAATTTGTGGATTTTGTGGTTTTATGGCCTCAATCTGAGGGGTCTCATTCTGAGTGGACATTTTTATCAATTTATTAGTATTTACTTGTTGTTTAGGTTTGTTTTTGCTATCTCTTAGTTTTTGAAGTTCTTTAATCACTTCACATCCTCGATAGTTGGCAATATGATTTTTCCCACAGTGACAGCATTTTATCTCATATCACTTGATTTATCACTGTTAGTCGTCAGATGATGTCCAGCACATTTAACACATCTAGGTTCCTTGTAGCAATAGTTTTTGGTATGACCAAATGATTGGCAGGTTTTACACTGCGGTATTAATTTATTGCTTTTAATTGGTTCGACAGTAACGATCGCATTACAAACTTTTTTAATGCTGTATATTTTTTTAATGTCCGTATTATTTTTAAACGCAGCAATAAACATATCTAATGGTTCCTTTGTTTTCCATTTTAATTTGTCAGTGGCATTCAGTGCTTCCAAACTTTGAGCTTTTAGATTATTTATGATATCTGTTGGACTGAAAGAATGATGAATATTTTTGATCATTACTCTGATATCCCTATCTTGTTTCTTTCGGAATACCACGAAATTTCATGTTTTTTCAATTCATTAGTCAAAGCTCTGTATGCATTATCACTCGAAACATTTATTTTACTAACGTTATTGTTCATTAATTTAGTTTGAAAATAATCACTACCAATTGTTTGGTTTATTAACGCAGTTAATTCATTAATATTTTCAACACCGGTTACAATAATAGGCGGTGGTTTATGCATTTGATTTGGTTGTGACTGCATGGCAGGTTTGGTATTATCACTTACTTTGTTTATTATTTGTCGACCATGTTTCGGTGATTTAATATCAGCCAATTTTCTTTTTTCTTGTTATTTTTAACTCTTATCCATTCTGTGTCGACCGCTAGATCATTATCGCTTAACTCATCTGTTCCTTGTGACTTTAATTCGCTCAAATTTCGATTTAGTTTTAAATTTCAATTTCAAATTTTATTACTTTGACTTGTTCCTGAAGATCAAAGATAATTTTTTTCAAATTATCTTCATTCTGTCTGGCTTGACACCAAGCAGAATAAAGTTGTTCTTCATTTTGTGTCCTTCGCGTATTTTCAGCGAAGAGTATATTATTTGATTGAAGCAATTGGGTTTCATTAGCTGTAGGAGGATAATATATCGTCATCACTGTCTGTGATTGTCCTCTTGAATTCTCGTTATCCATGCTCTTTCACACGATACCCGATGTTACTTGCATAGCATGGTGACTACGCGCTCCAACTCAACGCGTATTAAGTGTGATTTCAAATGCTCAGTACTAGATGGCGGCAGTAGTGTTGCTTAACTCCGTACTAATAAAATATGAAAGAATTGTAAGAAAAAATTAATTTACATGAAAATCAAACTTGGGATAAATCCCTCATAATGGGTGCATTCTACGGTTAAGTGCGAATATTTTTTATAGTACTTGTGACAATTTGTAAAATGGTTTACCAGTTCTGAGAAGTTGCAAATTTGGGGAACGAAAATTACGAAATAATTAAAAGTATGTTTTTGAAATTTCTTTAAAAAGCCATATTATTTGTTGCAAAATATTTCAATTAATTCCAGAAGTGTATCAAGTATACTTAACTACAAAAAAATAACAATTAGACTTGGCACTTAAAAGATCAACCCAGGGTCGTGAGTTTCACAAATTTGAAAAAGTGTCCATATCAAAAAAACTAATAGATTTTTAACAAAGTGAAATTTTGTCAGCAACCCAGATATAGCTAGACCTATTGCCTCTTTTTGATTGGTCCATAACTTGCGGGACACACACACGCACGCACGCACGCACGCACATATATTTTATTGGAACTTATCGCATTCTTTTTCCGTCTACTATTTACATATGAACTTATGTTTAAGTAGACAAAATTGAAAATAATTTTATATCTCAATAAAGTTAATATCTTATTTGAAAATGGGCATTAAATATTCAATCCGTTTTATTTATTTGCCAATAACAGAATGTATTTCACAGTGACGTTATCAGCTTATAGACATATAATCGTTAATATTTTAAATGAATTCATCATATACTAATAGAAAACACTTGATTTACAAGTATTGATTATTTATTTATATACATATATGAAATCTTACAATTTATCCAAAAACCAGCAATAACTGTATTTTCATTCAAAGTGTCGTACTATATTTATGTATCTTCATCAATATTTATTAGTTTTTAAGTTCGTTTTATGATTATTTCTCAATGTTTTCCTATTATTTTCCTGGACGTTCTTTTGTAACAAATATAAAATTTTACTTTATATTAACAGTGTCGTACGGTGCTTTGTTTCTAATTTTTTCGATCAATTCCCATATATCATGATATAGTGAGGGTAAAAATATACAGGTGAATAATAACACCAGATTTTCGATTCAGTCAAGAATTTTATTATTGTTTTCTCATAAATTTACAAGGTATGCCTTTAACAAACATACCAAGAGGTATGTTTGTTAAAGGCATATCTTTGTATATCAAGAGGTCACTAATGTTTTGAAACTGAGCAACCAAATTTGAATCCATAATAGAGAGCACGGCTTGGCCCTTTTGGACTGAAAAAGCTGAAAGACAGTACTTTCTAAAGTTTTTCGTAGCACCATCGTGGAAAATTATTAGTTTTTCACTTTTTTTTACTAGTAAGGTGACATTTACGATTTTACTAGTTTCCGATCGTACTTCCCTTGCGTGGATTTTAAATAGCCCATGTACCAATCCATATTATAATTTAACTCTACTCCTGTACGTGTTCAGTGGTAACATCGTGATCGTCTAATAAATGTGTGAAGATTTTCTATGCTACCTCAGGGAAACCAGGCACTCCATGGGCCTTTTGACTACCTCCTAATTTTGCATACCAATACCATCTAGAACTTATCTGTTTTCCTTGGTTATTAAACAACATATAATTTATTCTTCCTTAGAAAATCTAACTTACTTGATGATGGATTAAGTGCGAAACCTCTTCTTCCAACACGTTGCTCATTTTTTTACAAAGAAATTATCAATAAATTATTGATCAATATTTTATACTAATTTATGCTTATCATTGCTACTATTTTTTGAACTTCTTTTAAATCATGGCTTAAAATACAGTTTAAAATATTGCCTCTTATTGTTAGATAATGACGTATACAAGGCCAGTATGAAAACGTATTGTTATGCCATAATGTCTTCAGAAACTATATACTGAATTTTAGCTCATAAAAAATACAAACGGGTAATGTGCGTAACCATTTATACCAAAAATATGTTAGTAATACAAACAATATGACCTTTATAATTTGTTAAAAATTCTACTTTGCTATTTACCGTTTTTAAATGTCAAATTTTAATCAGATATAAGGAGAACTCTGTGAAAGAAATTAAATATAAGCAGATTTAGGTGACTTTTAATATATAACCGTTATATATATGTGGCGATGATTCTTATTAAAGAAGTATACATTGTACTTCTTTAGTTAGAATCATCCGTTAATACAATAACAACATCCGTTAGTACAATAACAAAATGAATCTAGAATTTCATCAATATAAGGTTAGTCATTTCTGAGAGCAAATCATATATTTATAAGTATTAGAAATGTAATACAAAATAATGTACATATGATGCCAAAAATAATGTGAGAATTGCAGTTGACAAAATTATTTTTCTTCTATTTTTGCCTATATCAAAGCAATCATTGGTAAAATGCTTTTGGCAAGTACAGCTATATTTTGTGGGTATCCAGTTTGCTGATCTTTGAGTAGCTTCTATCTTTATAATGTTTACAATTGGATCCTTTGAGAATCTATGCAAATAATAAAACCGGTAATAATTAATAAATAATATAATTATCTGATTGAAAAACATTTCTCCGTTAAAATTTTAATAATAAATTACTTTAAAGGTGTCTTTTCCAACTACATTAAATAAAGTATCACACAAAATATAAAAAGCTTACATAAATTTATTTTTGCTGAATAATAATGATATCTTTAGATGTGGATTAACATTTTTCACATTTGTTATATAGCAACGATAATTTTTATCAATAAAACCTCGGCGCTTAGTTTACACCTCGCTAATGTCGTAAGTAGTAGTGGTATATCTTAGTTTCCATTACTAATACTTTATAAATAATGATGTAAATAAATGTTATATACTCAAAAATTAAATATCATACCATCTTCTTCTAAATGTTATATCTCACTATAATTTTTGCACCAATTAATTGAATAATTTAGTGTTTTTTGACGTGATGCAATCGCGACTGTAAAATAACGCAAAAAAATAAAATCACATCAAAAAGAGCGCACATGTCGGATTTTACCTGCGTACAGCTAGCGGGGTCGCTCAAGTATGGCGCGTCCAGTGGTTATTAGATCTATGAATTATCTATATCAACCACTGCAATACACCATTGTATTGGTATTTTTATTATATTATTAATTATATATTTCTTGTTCACACATAATACTAAAACATTATAATACAGAAATTAAGACGATTTCACATCAAACTTCCATAATGACTCGTAAAATAATGCATAAAAATATTATCTTAAATTACGTTAAATTCAAAACAGACCAAAGCAATTTCAATATACAAGTTTTATTAAGCGTCTCTTCGTCAGTAACCAGTAGGCCGTTAGTCGAAAAGGTTTCAAATTCTAACGTGAAATATCATTTTTCCTCGTAAAAATGTTACATTATATCCTTGTATTTACATATTAAACAAGACGATGTCGGAAAAGAGTGGTGGGGGAACTAATTAATCATTAGTTATTTATGAAGAATAGTACGATTATTATTGCAGGTATTCACGTGAGTGCGTTTTGGTTTAACTATATTTGGATAATGCAATTTATTCATAAAGAAACTGGAATAAGTACCCATTTCATTATTATTATTTACTTGAAATATAAATTAGCATTAACTTTAAAATCGGCATTTTAAGATTAGATAAATATATGTGTTCATTAATTCGTCTATATTTATGTGCCTTGCAAGTTTTAGGAATATTTATGAAAATTTTATTCACAACTTTAAAATTGAAAACGATAATTCTAAAAACTCATTATATTTTGCTGCACAAAAAATTAATTTCTGATTTATTACAATTCTTATTCATTTTCTACTCGCATATTATATTTCCGGCAATACAAATATTGTGCTTTCAAATGTCATTGAAATCGTTAGGAAAATATTTTTCCTCGCCAAGAATATTTTCTTAAAATATTCTAAGTGCTTTAATAACTTATCATGGATACATGGATAATTTCATTAAAAATTTAAATATTATATGAGTATCTATATATAATTTACCCTGGTCGCTTTAGTCTTATATCTTTAGTCTAAGCAAACTAAGTTTCTTTTTGAATTTTACTAAAATGTACGTAGAAAAATTATATATTGCTTTATTGGAGCTATAAGGCACAAAAATTACGTTTTATAAACTTTTGTATATAATGCCATCAGAGTCATAAAATGTTTAGAATAAAACCGGTTCTGTCTAAATAATCATTCATTTTTTACCTGGTATCAAGTAAATAGTTCTTAATGCATCACAATGTTCAAGATAAATGTTTATTTATATTTTATGATTTATTGCCTTTAAAATTTCAGTATTTCAACATTAGCACTAAGACCTCGTAAAAATCGCATTAAATATTAAATACTGAAAATAATGTTATATGAATTTTGTCACTTTTCTCTAACAGGCAAATTGTTTGTTGCAATTGACAGAATGTAAGCTCTTCGCTCAAATGATTTATTTTATTTTCCCCATTACACTTTTTCAAATACGTTAATCAAAGCGTTTGACGCTTTGATTAACGTATTTGACAATGCTTTGAATTATAAAATGGTGAAAATTATTTCTTATTACAGACGATTTGGATCAAATTACTTTTACTTTCTTTACTGATCAACTAGCACACTAGTCCCTTGTCAAATTTGACTGCATTTGGTTCGCCAGAAGAGAACGAATATATAAGAGAATATGAACTGCATCTTGAGTGGTTCAAGATTTAAAAAATTCACAGGTTATATTGATGAATTAATGGTGTATTGGTGTTCAATATCTAGCTATATCATATTAGGTCAATAAGCGTGACATGTTTGATTTGAAACTGAATGTTAGGTTTGTTGTGCTCCAACAAAGAAGCGGTACAATTAATCGAAGTATAGCACTAAACTCTGGACACTGTTTTTCCATCTAAATGGTAGCTTGTTAATGCCGACAGTGAAGTAGCCTAAAGAGGTAATAGTGACAAAGTCGTAAGAAGTAATGTCCATTGCTTTTTTTTGTAAGTCAAACATTTCTCCTTATAAAATTTATTCGCTTTTATATCAAACAGTAAAGCAAGGCAGACTTTAACACGAAGACAAGTTTATAATTCTCATTTAAACGTGCATAACCCACCTGTCTGGCTTTATAATGTTGCCAATTAGTTCAAACGGTTACAAGTTGTTAGGATAGTGACATCAAATCAAGCTGCTAATTCACGCGTAGTTTTAAATGAATCCGCTATCAGGCAAATTTCGAAACGAAAACAAGTTTATAATTCTCATTTATTTTGTGCGGTAACAACCTGCCTCCCTTTTTAATGTTACCAATTAGTTTCAAATGGTTTAATATTATTAAGATAGTGACATCAAATCTAGCTGTTAATACATGCTTAGTTTAAGGTGTATCCGCTTACACTGCAACTTTCAGTTCATCATTATCTTTCCTTCAGCTAGCCTACGTAGTTCATTTTGAAGGTTAAAATCGTCGGATTAATTTTTTTCAAACGACCTATGTACTGTGCGATCATTAACTATATCTTTACCAAATATTCGTTTATATTTCAAGCTAACCGCGCTCGGTTATTTCCATGGCGATGCTCATTTTCGAAATTAACACCAAATTGCCTACAAACTTTAATCTGTAAAAGACACTTCGACACATTACCTCAAACAAAACATACGTTTGAAGAGCTAAGTAAAAAAAAAGATCAAAGTGAAATGTCGGGCATATCGCACTTAAATTGATATTTCATTCTTTAATGATCTGATATAATAACCACAGATATCGATGACACTTATTCACATTCACGACTTGTTCACAAACATAAAGTGATTTCAGTAATTCAGTAACTCGGTTTCAAAATGAGATGATCTCGTAAATATTAATATATTCATTTGACGCTTTGGCGTATTTGTACTTTAGTACCTAGACTATATGATATCAGGCTATAAATGTATTAGATAACATTATTAACGTTAAAATTGACTTGCATACACATACACTGCTGCATATACATTCATATGCTTTTAAATCACACTGGTAATGCTAGTCATAAAAATGGCCATATCACACAAAATGTTTACAATTTAATTTAAATGAGTAAAATTAAATAATTCGTCGTCTACAATATACGGATATTTTTTCATCTGGTTTCACTTATTTGTTCATTTTTACTGACTTTATGCTGAATGTAAAATTGTTTTTTTTAATACGGAATATTTCACGACTCTTTTAACATCCATAGCCATTACATGGACTTTTAATCTTTGTCACTTTAAACCACTATTTCCTAAACGATTTTACATAAAAAAACCTTTTTCCTTAGTGAAACTTAATTCGCAAAATATTACGTACATTCCTGACCCCAAAGTAGGTTTCAACAGACCCAAATATGCATGGTGACTCGATCACACTTCATATCGGTCTTAACCAATTCATTTTAGTCGCACTACAATGAGTCGGTGACAAAAATGAGTTCATATTGTATAAATTAGTATAAAATTATTATCACTAACATCTAACGGGAAAAATGAAAGAAAAATTATTGAGTAGAAAAGAAATAGACGCTGCAGATTTTTTATGGATATTAAAAAACATATCGTCCAAAGTTTTCTAAGCAGCCAGAGGATTGCAAGACAGGTTTAATTTTCGGTATTTACAGAATATCAAGAGTCAGGCAAGGAACTGAGACCAATAACTTATTTTCCGATAACTCCGTTTTCTCCGTCAATTTTATGATGGTAATTTCTTCATTTCACCTCTGTAAAAAATATCTCTGCTATGTGACGGTATAAATATTAAAATTGCTTTGTATTTGCTACCAAGTAATGAACTGGTAGCAAAATTTGACATAAGTATGTAGTCGAGTAACAGATATTTGTCGTTCATAGCTTTGCTCGCCTAGAATTTGACGAAAAGCGGGTTTTAATGTTTGTTTTTTTTAGTAAATCAAATCCAGGTGGCTGGATAGATTTTCATAGAACTTGGTACATTTCGTGATTTAAATTAAAATATAAACTTTTTAATATGGCTGGCAGTTCAATTTCTAGGGATTAGAACTCGATGGTTTCACCCAATAATATAGCTTCTATGGATGACGAAACATGAAAATTTAATTGATTTCATACGTGCGTAAATTGACTAAAATATTTATCGATATACCGTTTCCTTCATCGAAAATTTACGTTCGTAAAATAACAAACAAACATAAGTTGCGTAATTGTACAGAATACAATAACTTATCGCAATCTGTGTGTATACAGCAAAATATTTATCACAAAACAAGAGATCAATCACATGCATATGCAGCTGAAGTATTTTCAAACACGCCTGTAGCATTATATTGGATTGATCACTAATTGCTAACTCCTCAATAATGAGTTGAACCGTCTGCCCTAGCCCATTTTTTTTCAACAGGAATTACTATACGCGACCTGTTATTAATTTCAGTTAGTAACATGTCGAGGCATGTAAAGACAGCCTGAGTGTCAAATAATATCTCGAATAATCTCTACGATCATCCATACTGGGCGTTAATCACGAGGTACAATGAATAGCAACGTTGTTTTTAATATTCCTCACATATAAATATAATATATAATAAAGTATTGTTAAATCTTGGATTTTTGATTTAATAATTACATGCCTACATATTTTAAAATATCACAAAATATAAATCAATATAAGATAAAATATCTTTTAGAAAACTGACATCAAAAAAGTAGGTACTAAAAAGTACAGAATAATTAACTCAAAAGAGGTACCTACTTATTCGCAATAAATAACCAATTTCCTTTTTTTTGAAGTCAGTCCCAGCACTGTGACCAATTTAAACAATTTTGTAATTTTACTTAACACGTAATGTGAATTTTAAAGATTTTACACTTTTATAGTTTTACCTTAACTTCTAATGTACCCACAATACGAAATAACTTCATAAAAGGCGTATTTAAAATATGAAAGTTTGCTCTTGTTTATCAGTTTTTCTCTTGGCATAAAAAATAAGTAACTTATTTATTTATTACGAATAAGCATGTATCTATTTTCAGTTAATTATTTTTTACTTTGTAGTACCCACTTTTTTGAAGTTGGTTTTAAGCGATATTTTATTTTAGAATTTTTGGTTATTAATAATATTGATCATCACACTACCGCTAATATTTAGGTATTTTCTTTCCTAGAATATTGTAATATTATCAAAAAAACGCACAAACAAAACGATAGTAGTAGCCGCCAGTGGTTAGCTGTTAACCATTGAGGAGTTTCTTTCTTCATATTCGAAGTCCAATATCAAATTTTGCAAAAATATAACTAAAGTAACAACTAACCGGTAACAAATACCTTGAATTACGATTGTTTTACTACGAAACGTTAAGGAGTTGCATTATTCATATCCAGAACTCATCATCAGACCCTAACCTGATCGATGGTGTAGTTATTTTATGAAGTAATAACTACCGCTAGCAAATATCTTGAATCGCATTTAATTTACTACCATCCGTTAAGGAGTTCCATTTTTTACCTCCAGGACCCATCATCCGACCCTGGTCTGGTCAACGGTATAGTTATTTTGTGAAGTAATCGCTACCCGTAACAAATATCTTGATTTACTGCCATTCGTTGAGGAATTCTATTGTTTATTTTCAGATCTCATCGTCAGGTCATCGCTATGTTTATAAAGGACTACTACTAAAGTACCATCTTTCGGTACGCACGATAAAGAATTATTACATAAAAAAATTCCGACGAATTGAGAACCTCTTCGTTTTACGAAGTATGTTAAAAAATTAATCTTTAAGAGGTTAGTTGGAAGGACAAGACAAGAGAACAAACAAATGTTGGCTTATAAGGTTTTTTAAGTTTTTTTTGGGAAGATAATTTGATATCATTTTTCTTTGGCTACCATTAATTAACGAAATCATACACCTCCTACATCTCACTATAAACTCATTTAGCATTATATTTATTGATTTGGGTGGACCATAAGAGTTAAATGGTTGACTAGAGGCTGAGTAATATAATATTTTAATAAAACTAAGATTGTATAACAAAACTTGTATATTGGTATAGTAATTGATTAAACACAGAAATTGATCTCCCTGATCATTAATTTTGATGTTATGAAATAAGTCAACTTATGAAAAGAAGAGGTAGCGCTGCTTGAAGTTATAACATATTATACCCAACAATTATTGCATTTACTTATTTTTGGCTTGTTTTACCACTTAATTATTTTTTTCCAAGTATCAACGATTATCATTTGCAAACATTATTTAACCTTTCTTATACATAGAACGTAATAATATCGATACACAAATATTTTCTTGAAGTATAGTTTAATGTAAAGTACGTCCTTTATGTAAAGTATTGGATGATTCTTGATTCTATATATTATTTCTCGATTCGATAACTAATTCCACTAAATATTATTTAAAATAATTTTGCAAATTAAGCAGAATAAAAAAAAACTTTTCAAAATATTAATTTTACTGCTTCCAATAATAACCTTCATTAAAAATGTAGCGCAGATGTCCAATAATAATAAACTTGACTAGTAACAATTTCATTGAAATTGTTTCCAACCGCTGTCCTCATACGAGCAGAACTGTACTCTCAAATTGAACGTTAAATAAACTACCTCGCATTTAAACGACGGAGTGTACAACTAATTGCTTTGTTTTCCCAGGGGCATTACGGTTTCTTAGTTTAGTGCTTATTCTTAAATTTATTATTCAAAATAGGACATCAAGAATATTTGGTGCGGACAGCGTAATTATGTAAGTGAGCCTGAAGATAAATAAGCAACTTTTTAATGCTATCATAAGAGTCGGTGGTCAGGATTTAATTTATGTCACGCGGGACCTGCCAGAAGCTGGTCATTTAGGGGCTAATACAATATTAATATTTATATTCAATGATCGCTATAATCAACTAGCCTTGTCACTAAAATTATAATAAAGAGGGTTCACATATCGCTTAACATAAAAACTATTTTCACAATATGAATCCATCTACTATCAATCAATGGAGCGATAGATGAATAAAAGAGTGACAGCCTATATAAAAAATAAAAAGTCATCATTCCAGGTTAGGTACCGTTGAACAGAACGATATGCACATAGTATTTTTAATACTGTTAGATTTTAAGCTTAGTTATGTAAGTATTATATTGTATATATTATCATAAACCAGAATTAGAGTTATGGCCGACCTTCTCTCATAAGTTTGCTTTGTCAGATTTAGATCTACGTGTATAAACTATGGCAAGTAGATGCATCATGTTGATACCTCAAATAATAACTAGCAATGGATTAAAAAGAAAGTTTAAGTTTTTTCATATACCGTAATAACTGGATAAACATTTTAAAATAAAACTGACATTCCATTTACCATTTTTTCTCAGTAAACACCATCTCCAGAATACAAATATTTCATATATATAGTTATATAAAAAGCTTCAAATTGAAGTGCAACTGGTCTCCTTTCCTTCGATTTTTCAATCGCAGTTTTGAAAAATCTAAACAAATTATAGATACTAGCACTTTTTTCAAACTTTAATTCAAGTCGTTACTATAATCTTGCTTTAACAATTTCAGGAGATTTAAACAATCTCCTACCTACTTTTTACATATAAAAAATATTTTTTTTATTACGTCTTACAAATTTTACGTAAAAATCTATTAGTTGGTTTAATTAAAAGTTCAAGTGCACTATGGGAATAGATTTACAAAATATACAAGTCGAGGCAACTGGGTTGCATTTGAAATGAAGGCAGTATTTTGAAATAATTCATATTTGCATTTAAACTTCATAACGAAATAACAAATTAGGCCCTTTATAGTATAATAAAATATTTAGGTTCTGCTATTATATTAATTATTAAACATAACAATGGAACAACGACTCAGGACCAGTATGTCTGTACAGAGCTACTCTGCGGGTGAGAGAAACTCCAAACATATGGTTCAGTGGACGGAAGGATGCGTAATTAAATAGAATATATACTATTATGAAACTGTAAAAGAGGTGTGATTATACATTACAGAAATGTTTGAATAATTAGTGAAATATGCTATTACACTTCTCTAAACCGAGGATGCAATTTTTTAGTATGTATCTATGTCTTTCTGCACTTTATTTTTACGTTCGTAAGGTTATATAACTTAAATCAAAAATTTCAATCTTACTTCGTCTTTTTATTGATTGTTCTCTAAAGAACGTGAAATCCAATTATGCGTATTTACTCAGACAGTAAGATAAAATGCGTGGGCTTAAAACAGATGAAGAGAAATCGTAGAGACTTCAAGCGATTCGGCTTACAGTTCAAAGTAAGATAATATCATTCATTCTAGTCAAGAGTGCCTTTGAGATGCAAACGTTATTGAAGCTAAGATATGTCATTTTAGATTAGATTTAGAAACACAGTACTTGAATTCGGAAAAGGAATTGGTGGTGCATAGTCTGTGAGTAACGGAAATTTCGAAATTTGTGTACAGTGCTCTCTTAAAATGTCCAAAACTCTTTTGGGTTCTATTAGAAATCGGAAGTAATATGGTAAGAATGGCTGAGCGGTATATCTTTTCCGCCATTAAACTCGATTTATAAATTAAATAATGAGTTTTAATGAAGTTAGGTTACATTCGATTATGTTGGGCTAGGTTAATTTAGGTTATGTTGGGTTAGATCCTATTAACTTAGGTAACAATATGGGGGAATAGGTGTGATTATGCGGGTTATATTGGGTTAAATTAGTTTTGGCTTTATTCGGTTACGATGAGCTGTATTAAATTGGATTATGATGGGTTTATTTTAGGATATATTGGGTTAGCTTGGATTATGTTAGATTACTTTGAATGAATGTTAGTTAAGTTTGGTCAGATTCGATTAGCTTGGATTAAGTTAGGTTGGACTGGCCTAAATTAAGGACGGGCTTTATTATTGGATTAAGTTGTGAAGAAATAACATGAATTAGGTACCGTTGGATTATATTCGTTTTATTTTATAATAATTAACAAATTATAATGTAAATGTATCGAGTATAGTACAGTTATTAAGCTTAGTATTTTTATTGAGAAAAACACAGAACTTTAAAAAAATATTTTTTTCCAGTATAATAGACATCTCCGCGGCATGGAGTTTATACAGGTGGGAAGACCTCTCAAATATCCTACCTTAACCTCTTGATATTCCATACTTTGTAGCTTATATTTTTAATTTGTAAGTTTTAAAGAAGCTTTATCAATGTTGCTTTATTGAAATTTCATCAATGTAAGTACGTTGAACTTAATACGCGAAATCTCACCTGAACCATAATTAACCAAAATGGGAAACCAAAATTATTAGTTTAACCACAGTAGACTATAGAATTCATAAAGTGCGACGTTTTCTTTTACAGGGTTTAATGCTTTTTTATTTTCTTATATTCTCAGCAATCAAACGGTGGTATTTACAAATAAAATAAATGTTTATTTTGAGAAACATATTAATTCAGAACGGATATATTATAAAAGATGAGCTACCTACCAAATGCGAAATGTACTGTAATTACCCAATAAGTTTAAAATAGAAAAATAATTATGTTAAAGAATAGGTACTCTAGGATTAAATAGAAAAAGCTTAATAACAATCTCTGAAAAACGCAATCAACTAAGAACTAAAATATCAATAATAAATGTTATACTTTTCCTTATCTCGTTGGCAATATTTTTATAGCTTGCAATAGCAAAAAAGAAAATTGCCACTTGATTTCAATAGACACAACTAACTAATGACTAAAAAGGTTAGTTTGATTATATACATGTGATAGACATGGTAGAATATTGTAAAAAATACCTATGAATTTTTCCTTAGCAAAATTCCATTTTCCGTTAAAATTCGCCATATTCGTAGCTCTCTTAATATAATATAAATCTGATATTTTTCTATAAATTGTAATATTATATGACCATCATTCACTGCAACTAAAGAAGCTTTAATAAATTGTTTGCGATTCGTATCCTGAAATACACGAAGAAGTATAAGAGATAGTATAAGAGAGTCGTCCAATTTGCGATAGGGGTTTCATTGCTCGATTCATAGATAAATTATATATATATATATATATATATATATATATATATACATATATATAGATATGTATATATATATATATATATATATATATATATGTGTGATTTGAAATCATAACATTTAAAAAAAACTAAGCGTTAAACTACGCACAAATTTATTGCTGAAGGTATCAAAAGATGTAGGTCCAGCTTTCTTTTAATCTCTCTCCAATTTATGACACCAGTCGGAGTTAGCGAGGAGATTAGCGGTTAGTTTAACTTTGTTTCCAGTAGCTTAAAATGATACGTTTCCTTGTTCTATAATTTATCTATATGTATATCTTAGCTCTTATAGATTTTGTAGTCATAACGAGGAAATAGGCCTTACGTTTTTAAAATTTGCGGTTATGTATCTCAGAAACTTGGTTCAAGTGAAATTTATGAAAGAATTTTGTGTAAAGAAATGTAAGATTACGTGTAATAAAATTTTACATTATTTTTTCTTTTATTGCACCTGCATACAGAAAAGAATACAAAATACCGACAATACAATAAATGGTAAAAATTAAAGAACTTCCTGTATATTAATAATGATCTGTATGACGTAATTATTAATTTGATAATTCACATTTCTTATAATGTTTTGGACTATATCAAAATATTTAATAAAGTAATCATCGAAGAAACGACTACAGAAATGAACACGTGTATACTGAATAAGCTATATGAAGAAAAATATGTGGCAAGCTAAAAAACTAATTATAAAAAAATAACTAAATAACTGAGAAACTACACCATGGAAAAAAATTAAATAGGTGGGAAAGTTGCAAAGTTGACATCTTAATTTAAATAAAACTTTGTGGAATCACAGATCTCTCCAGTACCGCTTGACCACTGTTAAAAAGCATACTCATTAGAATAGAAGAACATAATTAGAAACGCATAATTACCAATACCTGGATATTATGCCATGCACTGTTCAGGGTCTCAAGACATCTATTGTTTTCTCCTTGAAATGAAGCTTTTTATCTCTCTCCACGTTACGGTTGAAGCATCGGTTTAAAATTGTTTACAGTTACATTCATTAGCTAATAATGTTATTTTATGTCTGCTGATGAATTACCAACAACAATCTAAATATTGTAGCGAGATAATTTCTATACTGTGAATTTCGTCATATTTTCCACTTAACTTTTAATTACCGACGTCATTTTCATTTCTCGCAAGTATCGACATAGAAGCCTCACAAGTCCGTGCACTTAACTGAGTACAAGACACATCCTTGTTAATATAAAATTTGCTAGCGGTTTTTAGAACAAAATTTCGTAACATAATTAATAAATTTTTAACTTTTGAAATTTTAAAATTAATAACCAACAATATTATAATTTTAAATAATAATAAGTTTGATAACAAATTATGTAAAACAAATAATTATCAAATAAATAGAAGAAAAATACTTTTTTTTCTTCATCAACTTTGAAAATATTACTATCAATCACACTTAACCATATTGCCACATGGTTATCACACGAATAACAGGTAAAAACTGGTTTTGTTTGCAGCTTCAATGGACACGTGTCTCCTTTGTTTTTCAACTTATTCTTGAACTGCTGCATGATCAGGCATGTTAGAACTTGGGACATTAGTTAGACTTATCTGAGTATAAACAGGCAGTCCTACTCTTCTTACATACGCTTCTTTTCCCATGGATTAAAATTTAATTTCGAGAAAAACTTACAAAAATTCCCCTTTTGATGATATATATTACGCAACAAACAGGTGTTGATGGTATCAACATCTAATCTTCAACCCAAAATAGTAGGAGCCGCCGTATCCAGCGATTGCCGAAATACATGGAAAATTTAATCTATTTTTATTTTTATTTCTACTTTGATTGAGATGTAAAACATTATAATTTTTTGGTTTCTCGGTAGACTTATCAAGAGCATCACAGTGATGCATAGAAGTTAAATAATGAAATTTTAATAATTCGCAAAACGGGGATTGCATGACGGATAATCCATTATAATTTCAACACCCCACTTAGTCAAATGTTTAGTCATTCATATGGCTGGGTGTACGGGTAGGCGTTGTCGTGACGATGGAGGATTCTAGTGCAAAGTTGTAGCTTTCAAATCTTTTCTTGTATAATAGGCAAACAACTTACTGTATACCAGTCCATGGTAAATGTCGCATAACAACTCGTTCGTCGAAAAAAGAAGCGATCTTCTTTTTTTTAGCACTTTGTCCTTTCTTCATGTGTTCAAGTTTCTTTATGTGTTTACCAAGCAACATTATTTTCAAAATATAAATTTGTTTTTTATTATCTTTGTTAGATATGACCATTCCTATGAACTTTTAGAGCTACCCTCGTAAATATAAGATAGGCAACAGCTTCTCAGTTTTTATCTAACATAGCCCTTAGCAGGGTTATCAATACAAATACAAAGTATAATACATAAAATACTATATTTAGATATGTGATACAACTAAATATTTTGGGACTCAGACCATCAGTAGCAAAAATAAAATATGTGTTTTCATTTTTTTATTTAGAAAATAGTTGGAGTGTCATGTCTTAATTTTTGAATTCCGATCTATTTTTTTTATGGAATTCTTATATTTGTGTTATACAAAAAATCAACCTACGTAAATATTTTACATTCTTCATATTGATATAGGAATACATAGAGGCTGTGTACATTAGCAAAAATATTTAAAGAAGTACTTTTGTGATTATTTATACTGTATATGAAACACATAGTTCCAAGTTTATGTCGATGTTGTACTATATATATTTTATTACCGTAATAAAAAAGGTCTTTCGAATATATTGTAAGTTCACATTTAATAAAATTGTAAATAGTTGTATTTTTGTTGAAATATATTTAATTGTATTAAATTACATAACAAAAATTCAGTACAAATGAATGTAGAGAAAATTAAGGATTTCTTTTCAAAATTGGGTTAAATGTAATTTTTTTCCGGTCATAGTGTAATAGACGATATCAATCATTAATTAATTCACATTTTTATTATTTTCCATCCTGCTCTAATTTTACAGGATGATAATAGACTGCAAACTTGTTATTTCAATAATATTAGAAAATAAAACTTTGACCTTATCTTATAAAACTTTGACGTAAAGGTTTATTTTTAAATTTGCTTTTCAAATGAAAAATACAGCTGAAACGCTAGCCTAATATGTAAAAAAAAAAAATATATATATATATATATATATATATATATATATATATATATATATATATATATAAATATATATATATATATATATATATATATGTATATATATACATATATATATATATATACATATATATATATATATATATATATATATATATATATATATCTTTTTTTTTTGTTGGCCTTTTTCGAAAAGTTTCAAAACGAATATCACATATGCATCGTTCCCGAAATCAATTTACTCCTGACGTGGCGTCAAAAAAAATTTAAAAAAGGCAGCAATTTTTGCTAAGCCTTCGAATATTTTAACCATAATTATACTAATTAATTTCTAATTTCAATCCAACAACAAACATAGGATAATTACGCATAATAGGCGCCTTCGATGGTATATATTTAAGTGTGAATATCTTTGTATAGTTGAATGCAGTAAGATATTTATAATTATAATTTTTGCATTACACGTAAAATTTGTTTCCCTGTTCTGAATAGTACATTTTTTTCAGTACAAACAGTCAAATGTGGATGACAAAAATTAAGAAAGATTAAAAAGTACACAGCTCTAATTTTTTGAGAGAACCTTAGTTGTCTTAAAATTTTTAAATTAACTGAAAAGGCATATTAATCAACTATACTTTACTATAAAGACTTAAAAATGAGACTTAATATGTCATGGCATCCAAAATATCGACCGAAGGTAGTGATTTTCACCAATTTTCAAAAAGTGACTATATCTCGAAAACTAAGATATTTTTATTATGGTCATATTTTGTCACCAACCCAGACCTACCTTGCCACTTTTTGGTTGGTCCATGACTTGCAGAACACTTTATATATATATATATATATATATATATATATATATATATATATATATATATATATATATATTTATATACATATATACGTATATTATATATATATATATATATATATATATATATATATATATATAATCAAAATTTAAAATCCAAGCCCATAATTAATATTTGTAATTTTTACAATAGCAAATAAAGTAATTAATAAATAAATAATAGATATTATAGTTAAATATATATATATATATATATATATATATATATATATATATATATATATCTTTGATTATTGTAAATTTTTGAAGTATTAATTGAGTTTTCATTATTCAAAAAGATTATTTTATTTCAAAAATTTAATATTTCTCTAGTAATATTTAAATTTACTCAATATAAATTATTTTGTATAAAAATAATTATGATTATTATTAATATAATAATTTTATAAATAATAAGTAAATTTAAATTACATTTAAATATTTCATTTGATGCAATTCTTGCCACATAAATATTACTAATAATCCCCCTAAAATAGTTAAAAATAAAATGTAAGAAAATAAAAAAGTATTAATTATTATTCCTGAAAATAATATTTATATATATATATATATATATATATATATGTATATATATATATATATATATATATTTATATATATATATATATATATATATATATATATATATATATATACATAAATATATATATGTGCAAACCAAATGGTTATCATAGATAGAAGAATAACAAAGAATACAATCAAAGGCACCAAACAAGAACTTAAATTATCACCAGTCGGCCTCATCAGACATATTCGCTTACCCTTTTCTTCCATATAATGCAAAGTATATGGAGAATTCCGTATTTACCTTGGGATACGCGGATCCACCAATTCCGGAAAAGAGTTTTTAGGAACCTTACGTTTTACCATTAATATCTAAAAACAAACAAAATATTACCAAATTTATTTACTAATTTATAAAGCTGTGCAAAATATAATACATTTGAAACCTATTATAAAACATTGTAGGTAATTTGCATTTTATGACAACACACAATATGAATCTTATACTGTACACAAGCCGTGTACGTGTTATAAACCTATGGCATAAGCTGACGAAGAGCGACCAGATTAAACGCCCTCTTTTCGCAAGCGCAAACGGTTAGAGTTGAGCAGTTCGCGAACGACCTAGTTCGAAAGAGCGCTCTCATAGAAGAACTACGCGAACTAGTTCCTTGCTCGATCGGACACTTAGTTCGTTCGTTCTTTTCTAAAACCGACTTGTTACTGTTAGAGTGAGAAGAGGGCAGCGCTGTTTTAGTTTGTTTATAAATACCATTTTTGTATTGTTGACGATTTTAAAACTTCCAAAAGATTAAAAGGCTGATTATTTTTAAAATACACTTCAATAAAATAGTTTTTAATATTCACTTCAATAAAATTCACTTTAGAGCTACAAATGAACGAACTAAAAGAGCGCTCTAGTTCGACAAAGAATTGCAAAATAAACTGATCGCTCCTAGTCGCGACATGTAATGCGCAGGTCCACAAACGGTACTGGATTGAAAATCTGCCAGTGCACCGGAGATAATAATCGTCTTTATTTTCATAAAAGCTAGTATAGAACATTTTCGTGTTGAATGCCATAGAAATTTAGCAACTTTGATCTAATACCACAGAGTTCGTATTTATGTCATAGTGAAATCCATCTACAAGAATGTAGCTACATTGATTAAGAACAGACACAATTAATTGAAAATCAATACATCTTTATAATTTTGTTTTAATTTGAGAAACATTGGAGTGCCTTTCTGGTAACCGAGGTTATTTTGAAATTTTTTTTTTACGTTTGAAATATAATTTTTAAAAAATATCATACAATAACGTAGTACAAAGCTTTTCTACATCCTGTTATTTTAATATGAAGTTGGTAGGGTAACTTTGATAGGTGCGAAACCAAACGCTTATTTTCGTCTATTTCCGAAATCCGCCCCTTAATATAACATTGGTCTCACTCGACTAGGACCAATTCTACCTGGAATTTAATAAAAATAAAGAAGCTAATAAAATTTTGGGATGGGTACGTTAGAGTAGTGAGGTTTAAACAGTTTAAAATTTCTTGGTCCTATAGTACATAATATGAAATTTATTAAAAACTATAGAAAATGTTATTCAAATCTCGTTATTCACAGCATAAAGTGGTATCATTTATGTTAAATTAATATTATACCGACAAAATTTTTTTATTGTTAATAAACATAAAAATCACCGCCATCAAAATGGTATTGGGTGCAAAGATGGTCAGTTCATTTATCATAATGACGATGCAACGCTCAGCATAAATTCAGCATGATTATGACCCTGACTGACGCACTTCAGAACGTTAAAAATGCGACTAACTGCTTTTTTCATTATTTTAAAAGTATACAAATTCAGCTGTTTAAATTTCATATCGTATAAAATGACTTTACATTAAGCAATTATAACATGGTTCGTATACATGACTGACATATAATCCATTATCTTCAATACGGTTGAATATAATTTTTTAGTTCATAATTATCTAAAATAACATTTAATGAATTTTGGCATGGTATAAAAACACTCGAAGTAAATTTTTTTTAACGACTTTCACCTGTTGTAACCTATATCCACATCGCTATCTAGCAGCTGACGCTCAGTACCTTTTAGTATTAGGTGAAAACTATTATTGTTATGATTTCCAGCTGGTATGAAATGACTTGTTGAAATGGTGTTCCAGCTCCCTGACTATTATAAACGTACATGAAACGTTACAATTTGCCAAAGACTTTGTGTCTTCATTTTAACTATCATTATATATTTCTTTACCCCGATACAATTTATTTATTTTTATTGTTTCTTCTATCATTTTCCCACATATACTCTTGCAATAAATATAAAATTATACTTATCACTCTGTATTATTATGCCTTGTTTCTTATTTTTTTATCAATTCCCATCCCGTTATAATGACATTGTGACTAAAAATATGCTGGTTTTTAAATAATTAAATTACATTACCAGCTTATCGATTCAGGCAAGATCTTATAATTTGTCTTATTATAAATATAAAATATATTCCTTTAAAGGCCATGGTGACAAGACGCCACTAATATTTTAAAGCTGAACACCCAAATTTTATTCTATTATTTGATTTCATTGAATGATTTACACCAATCACATATTTCATTATTCAAAATTATAATAGAGACATTACTTAGCCCTTTTGAATTGAAAAAAGCTTAAAGCAATATTTTCTAAAGTTTTTCGTAGTACCATCATGGAAAATAATTAGTTTTTCACATTTATAATGGTAATGTGATATTTACAATTTTACTAGCTCCAGTCCGTACTTCATTTGCCTTGACTATTTATAATCTATGTGTCAATCTAAGCTACAATTAATCTCTATTCCTTTCGCGTTTAGTAGTAATATCGTAATCGATTTTTAAAAGTGAGAAAATTGTGAATGCTACCTCAATGATACCACAAGCGAGAAAATTGTGTATGCTATCTCAATGATACCACAAGCGAGAAAATTGTGTATGCTATCTCAATGATACCACAAGCGAGATAATTGTGTATGCTATCTCAAGTGAACCACGCATACCACAGATTTAGGAATTCGAAATACACGAAATTATACTAATTAAATTAAAACTTACAGAATTTTTCTCCCACACAACAATACTATATATATATATATATATATATGTATATATATATGTATATATATATATATATATATATATGTATATATATATATATATATCCCCTAAATTTTAGTGGGATTCTTTGATAACAAAGAGAGGAGAAAAATTGAACAATTTAGCATATTTGGTATGGATAGAAGTAAATTATCTTTTTGGATTGGTGAATGTTTTGAACAGTCACTAATTGGTGATTATTCATATTTGTGACAAATATACACAAACATCAATGATCATATTCACAAATATCAATCACAACAATAATTACAGTGACTATACAATACAGTCGTTGTTTTTTGTTAATTCACTAATAAACCAAATCAATACTCATCTAATCAAAATTAGTAAAATATCTAAATGTACGCGTAAAAATTTCAACAAATAAAACAATGATTTAATATATATGTACACACACACACAAACACACAGACACACGTATATATATATATATATATATATATATATATATATAATATATATATATATATATATAATTGTAGATACTGCTACAATTTGTGCAATTAGTGACGTAATGATAATCTATTTTTAACAGATGGAGCAAAATCAGCAAAGTTTTTTATTACGGTGCAATTTTGTTTTTTTTTTATATTTTGCATAAATAGTGTGTCTGAAATACGTATCATAATTCAATCATTCTTGATCGCTGAAGCTTGCGCATGTTCGTAATTAATATTTTCTAGTAAATACTATATAAAATGCCTAAGCCGTAAATAAGTTTTTTATGGCTTACTGGCTTAGGCATTTTATAATACAATATAAAATGCCTAAGCCAGTAAGCCATAAAAAACTTATTTACGAATTTTACACCTTCTAACGTTATAGTAAAGTCCAAAATGTAAATATTAACCTAAAAAAAAAATTTTAAAAGAAGTTACATTCAAAATTGCCCAATAATTCTTTTTTGTAAATATATTACCAGATTTTTTTGAATTATACCTTAGAACATAGTAGATCGTTAAACACAAAAATTTGTAACTTGTAAATATTCCCACAAAGTTATGTCGATGAAAAAATATCCTTTGTGAAATATGTCTCCTTGAAGCGGTCTCGGTAAACTTGTAAGGACGGGTCAAAGTTGTCCCGTGTAGAGGAGAGGGATATATTGGTGTGGAGAAGGACAACTCTGGGAACAATATTGAATATCAAACAATGGATATATTTAATTGACAAAATGATGAAATAAATATGTCGTTTTTTGAATATATTTATCGGTAGGTTATGTTAACATAAAAGAAAATTAATTTTATTTGTCATCCATTAAAATTAATTAAATCCTATTTTCATGATTGGGCGATTGATAATGATTATTTATCTAATTGTTAATGGCGATTGATTATGATTTATTTCTGAAACCATATTTTCATGTTTTTGGTGATTGATTATGATTCATTATCTGACTGATTATGAATATTTGTCTTCTGTTCCAATAAAGGAAACCTAATTTTGTTTTTGAACGAAGAACACAGCTAATAATAAATAAGTACACAAATGTTACTTTATCTTTATATTGTTCCTCGTGAAAACTGCTCTCGTCATTATTAAGTTATACTGAAACGTGATCCCGTTGGATAGCGTGACAATTAATATTCTAATCGTAGCCCTAAAGTATCTATAAGTAATTTAATCTTTTTATCCTTTTATCGGCTTTAATAAACCGTTTAATGATTCAAATACCTAAAAATATTAACATGTAAATAATCCTATTACCTAAACATTGTCGAATGACTTTTAAATCAATATAAGCAACTTCAAAAGCTAAGTCTTTTGCAAAGTTACATTAAGTTAACTTTAATTTTGCCATCTGCAGAATAAATACTTATTTTGTAGTGCACAAGTACCTATAAACCTTCGTTAAAATTCAAATTTAAATTATAAAGATTTAGAATTTCTTAGGCCGCGTTAATATTTTATCAAAGTAATGGATTCGTGTTTGTTTATATCGAATAGATTTAATGGATAAACGAGCCTGCGATGGCGACAAAATGGATTAAACTCGGTCGAAGCGGCCTTTTACTGGGTGACTTTGCGTTAGTAGTAAAATTTTAAAATATTATAAGTCTTAATATTTCCATAAGGGTGTTAGTGTTGATATAGATAATGATATAGAATAATGAGGTTTAGATTTATTGATTGGTGCACACGATTTATATATGCTTAATAAGACCGTGGCAATTGATGCCCATAATATTTTTTTTATTTTCAAAGTTCACTGGGAGTGACGTAATATCCAAAAGCCAAAATCTAGTATTTAGTTAAGGTCTATCTATTCAACTACTGAACACAATTTAAAAAAAGCATGTGTGAATGCAAAAAATCACGTAGGGTTTGTTCAGCCATGAGGGCTACATTAAACTATGATCACGTTCCTATTAAATTGGTCCTGGTCAAGTCCAATAATTGCATGTGTTTATGTTTTTACTACCATATAAGAACTAACCTATAATTTTAGGTAAACTTAGTTAACTCAATATCGGTATATACAATCTACCATAAGGTATATTATGGTGAAAATTCGTAATCAGTCTCGATGTACAATACAAAATTTAAATAAATATTATTGAAGGTAAATGTGTAGCCAAAACTAAATTGAAAAGATTTCCTACTATGATAATCTTTTCAATTTAGTTCTCTTTACCACTTCTACATTGAAAAGCCAATTCTTTAATATAGTTGTGAAATAAGGTCAATTACCTCGAAAGTGGTTCTTTTACTTTTCTCAGTTTATACTTTTCTCAATTTTCATATATAATTGTCTGTACAAAATAAAATTTCATTATTTTTTTCTGAGAAATTAACATACTGATAAAAAATGGCATACTTCGATTTAATCAAAAACTTTGTCAACACTGCACCTTGTATATTACCTAACAATAACCCTATTAACGTCATTACATTTTTTTTGCAAAAACTTCAAATAAAGTGAATAATTGAAAAACAATAATTAAAGTAAATTCGAAAATTTCATTGAATTGAACATTATAAATGGCAAGTGAATTATTGGAACACGGGCATCCATGTATTTGGAATATTTATGTATATTTTCTATAATGATAGCACTATTATCGTTATCGCATTATTGTTAGTTCTTTATAATATATTTATCACCATTTTACCCCCGCGTACCGTGCAAGCAACGATGCAACTATGTCATTTCATACTCAAATCATCACTAGTTATGTTGGCGAAGACCAATTTACGAAAAATGAGCCTCCAATCCTTCTTTATCATACGAGTATGATACCGACCAAAAGAGATAAAATTCTTAGCAATTTCATGGGCTCACAATTTTAGACCAACTCAGCAAATATTGTAATTAACTGTAAACTTTTATTACAGTTATTCACAATTTTTGCTTAGAAGTTGCATAATACAATTAATATTTACAGATCTCAGTGTAATTGGAAAATTTTCTTCAACATTTTATTAAATTTTCTTTTCTTCTACTATTAACATTTCAATTGCTAATTTTTACCAATAACAGCGAACCTATATTACTGTTCACGATTATTTTCACTCCTTTTGTACGGGCTTTTAGTTGATACTATGTGTTTTTATTCTTCGTTAAATAAGTTTATCTTCTTTATATACAATTCTATATATCATATATTGTGTCATTAAATACCAAAATATTGTTATTGATATACATTTTATTGACAATTTAATTCTGTGATATAGTACAATTAAAATTCTAGTCGACATATTTTATCGGTCTTGAACTGAGTAGTTTTCAATAATCCCAATAACAACATTAACACACAAATTTCAGTATTTTGAATAAACTACAACATTGTTTGCAATTGCGTTATGATTGTACATACCGAAAACATTATTTGGCAATTAGTGTAAAAAAAAAATTATATTATCGAAATATTCTATACAGAATATTGAAATGTATTATATTTTTTATTTTAAAATTATCGATGTTAGGTATATTACTTAACATATCATTAATATTAAATGGAGGTCAATTAATAACGGATAATATTTGTTACAAAAAATTAAATAAAAGGAGACTTGCATATGATAAATGACATTGTTTTTACGTTCACATATCTTTCTGCTATAGTTATTGTTTTTTTTTCATGCAACACGTAACCATTTCCCAGTAAAACCAATTAAATTTTACAGTGTCTCAGCTGTTGTCTCAGATTGATTTACGTTAAAGTGTGACTAGCTGCGACGTGTTACAAACAACACAGATAAATTTTCTACACGCAAAATACATGTCTGTATTCACTCCTTAAATTCTTAGCAACGTTGAAAAGAAACGACATATAAAAGTAGTTATACATGCCCGTCCATTTGTCTGTCACAACCTCATAGTTTCCACCCTTTTAGTACTAGGTGTATGAAATGTTGCAGTAGCTGCTTCGTATAGAGTTTCCAGTTAGTAAATAGTAAAATAATAAAAAAAAAATATTTTAATGTGAGGTATTATAGAGTGAAGGGGATATACACTTGTTTTGTACGTCTGACTGAGTGCTAATACCATTGTGTTGGTCTTTCAAAGTGATATTAAAGTTTAATTTTTACATCCCTTTGTGAACTATTAAGCTTTTAAGTTCTACCATACCCTTTCTAATGTTTTAGAAAATCTAAATTTTAACATTAATGTAGAAAGGAAACCTAAATAATGTTTCATCTTCTTCTTCTCAATCGTACACTCTTGACAGAGTAGTCGTGGCTGCTCCGATGACTTAGGTACTAGGATAGGGGTGTTGTACATGTCTATTCTTCATTCGGTCTTCCTTGTCTGAACTGCCTTCTTAGCAATGTATCTTCATTTCTCCCGGTTCGCTGCACTGTGAGAGCACTCAGTTATGGTAGTTTGCGATGCTGACTTAATTTGGTCCGTCCATCGAGTATGTGATCGGCCTCTGAATTTCTTGCCCTCTACGTGGCCCTGTACCACCAGTCTTTCGATCGAATGCTCGTTCCTGGATATGAAGTCAAAGAATTTGTAATAATGTTTAAGACAATAATAATGTTTAACCTAAATACTAACAGTTGAGTAGAACTTTCGGTCGATGTTTTTAAATTAATTTGTATCCATTAAGTTTCACCGAGATTTGATTTTCAAGAGATGTCAACAACTACCAAAACCTATTATATGCCTCTACTGACAAGCTAGTTTTTCAAAATCAATAAAGTGTTTGTAATGCTTAGGGTAATAAACAAAAATGATTTAAATAGAATTTCTCAATTCCTCTTAATTTTTTGTCAATTATCCTACTAGAAAAGAGAACTTCAATCAGTGATATTGCTTATACCTAAATTATAAATTCATCAAATAAATGTAAGAAACAATGCTTTCATTTATTATATCTTATCTAAAATTAGGTAAATTAAACTTCTTTGCAGAATTTAGTAACAGAGAAAACGTATCTTGTGCAATATCATGTTTTCAAAGATTCCATTTCATTACAATTACGTCGAACGATCTTGAAGTTATTGTTCTCCGAAGTTATTATCGTTTTTTTATAGTTTAAAACTCGTTCTAATAAATGACAAAAATCATGTTTTTATTTAACGTAACTTACTCCACATTATGGATATATAAATTCGCGCCGTAAATAAGCAGAAGGGACACAAGATTGCTACAAAGTCTTGAAAAAATTCCATTTTATGACAATTACGTCGAACAATCTTAAAGTTATTGTTCCCCGAAATTATTATTGGTTTGTTATAGTTTATATCTCTTTCTAACAAATGACAAAGATAATGTTTTTATTTAATGTAACTTACTCCATATTATGGATATATAAAATCGCGCCGTAAATAAGCAGAGAGATACAAGATTGCTACAGTGTCGTGAAAATACATATTTTCAGGGTTCGCTTTGAGAATGTTTTTGTAAATATTTTGTTGAGAAAGTATTATTGTGTTTAAAAAGCCTTAATATTAATTCTACAAACCCGATAGGGCTTACTTACCCTTAGGTTTAAGGCAGAGGCAAAATAAAGGATCTCATCAAAAATAAACCTCACATCTGTCATAATAATCTTGACAACGGCTTACTCTAATTGAGTAAATACACCAATTCGTATGAATTGTTCAATATTCTGAAAAGTTGGCAATTATTATTCAATGGTTGGCATGGTTGACGTGTTCGATAATGTTGGTAGATTTTTTTATGATTACACCTTATGATATGTAATTCAAACAATATTGAAAAAATAGACACTAGAAATATAATTTTTTTCTCATTTCGGGATGTGATACTGTGTTCCATAATGACATGGACATTCCATTTTCAGGCAATTGTGTTCCATTATAAATATTAAAGACGCACGAAGAATATTCTTTATTACTGTTCACTGGAAGTATACGAAACTATTTTGTTGAAGTATTGACGTAGTGAATAAATGAAAATTAAATTAACTTATTTGATAATATAAAGTTCTCTCTTTGTACAATTTAGTACAGAATTTTTGTAGTTTTCTGATTTAATTTTGAAATTTGCAAAATTACAGCTTCACAATTTATTATTTCTTCAGAGTAATATATTACTAAAATTTCCATAAAGTAGAAATATCTAAAAGGTCAATGACATATTCATTAATACCCGATTTCAAATGGTTCAAACAGAATTCTCCAGTCTAAATCTGTTGTAAATCGTAGTCGAAGTAATTTGAAATTAATACTTCTGTAACTAAAATTAATTTATATTTTGTACCGTATTTAGTTGGAAGATTTTCAGATATAGCCATAATGTGCTTATCTCCGTTAATTTTTATTCATTTTGTGGCAATTGTTTTTGCCTGAATTAGGTCTAACCATTACTTTTCCTGTTCTGTCGTAATTATTTTCGTCTATGTTTTGTTTTTTTTTCTTTAAATTGAAAAATTTAACACTGAACACTCAAATTTTTGATAGTTTGGTTGTCTGTTCTCAAAAAGCTGGTAAGGTATTGCGCATTAATCCATTCGACCCGTCTAAGGTGTTGTTAATAAATTTGATCTTCGATGGTTAGTAGATTTTGACATCATATCATTTATAAGAGGTGTAGAGGATCCTCGATGCATGAATCAAACTTACACCGGATGGCTTCTTTTTATGTGATACTTTAATTTATCATTAAAAGGTGATTATAATACAATAATTAATACATAATTTAAAAGAAGGCTAATTGCTAAGAAATAATTGCTAAGAAGGGAAGAAAACCTTACGGAAATAGCTCTCATTATTAAACATTACCGATGATTTACTAGAAATTTGATTTTTTCCATGTTTAAATGTAAATTTTCTAGGTAAATATGTTTAAACTAAGTAAGTTCAAACGTATTTGCCCAGAAAAATTTATAAGTTCAAACTTATTATCTATCGAATTGTACTCAGAATAGAAATTATTTCAAAATTCTCATTCTAGACCTTGTGTTGAGTTCGTTGGGCGTAAAGTCTGATCGAAAAGTGTTTGCTTCCTCCCGAGAGTTATTTAAAATCGGATATTACAACTATTTTGGTAGTCAGTTTACAAAGTGAGACTGTAAACAAAACAACTCTGGCACAACGTTTTACATAAAACGAGAGGTCGATATCTGGTCTATGTTGTATCTGTAGGGAACGTGGTGGCATTTCAGTGTGGTATCAAAATTCAATAAATATAATCGACAATAGATACTCTTTTCAAAAGTAAAAAAAATTAAAAGTGTAAACATTATTTTGAAAGTTTAGGTATCTGTAATGTGTATCTCAGTATAATTGATATTCTTACTTTAATATTACACAAATTACTTTATTTTCATATTTTTAAAATAGGTTAAATATTTTAAATGTGATTATTACTTATCTTGGTATGACCCCCGACTTGAAGCTGAACTTTGTGATGACCCATTTGTGTCCGAAAGAGACGTATTGTTGAAATCATAAGTCTATACAACATTGCTAATCGCCACGGGCAAGTTCACTAGTTTATTTTCAATTTTTATTTTTTAATTTCTGATCCATCCTCGATTTACGTTGACACATAGCCGGATCTATGCCAACAGTTTCAGAACACAAAAGACACATGGTGCACAATTTGTTTTACTATGATGAGCACAGCGACGAGTGTTAAAATTAATTTGGGACAGCGCGTCTTTATAGTAGAATATAATATTTAAGATGTGGTCTCTCTAGTCAATGCCATTTACTTATAATTGGATTGATCTTTAAGACGTTCACACCCTACCCACAATGCGTTCTAATAAAAATATGTTTATGGTTAATTGCGAACAGACAGTCTTTAATCATGTTAGATTGAAAAGTTTTTTGAGTTTTAAAGTAAACTTGTGTGCATGGAACAAGTCATTTTAGGCAAAGTACATAGCTAATTATGTATCGTCTGTAACCGTGATATATAGAAGAGTATTTTTACGAGGAGGGGATATTTAAGACATTATTTGGTATAATGTGATAATATTCCATACAATTACATTTTATCTAGTTTATAATATTGATACCAAAACTATATTTATAATAAAAAGTCGAAGTTGAATATAAACACTAAGAATAACCATTTTTTCGCCTCATTAAAATATGTAACATTTAAATAAACAACAAATTCTAAGATCTACAATACGTTTCTAAAATTATGAAAAAAATTCAATTATTACTCTATTTTATTAAATTATCGTTCACATAAATTGTATGACTGCGATTTTTGGAGACTCAACGAAAAGCTAAAAACATCAATGATTATAATTCTACCATTTTCATATGTCGATCTGTCCATCCGTACAAACAATTTTACATAAAGATATAGTAACAATTAACAATTTTTTTTAATTCTCTCAGAGGTATCTCCTCGTACATTGTAATCGGAAATGAAACTAGATAATCGCGCGTTTCAAAAAGTTTATACTAGTCAAGATAAAGGTATTTTGTAATTTAATTGCGAAATTATTTCGAGCAACTGGAATTAAAAAGTTATAGGCAATCAAGTTATTTGTTCATAGGCTTCGAGAGACTTCTTCTTCTTCTTTCTCCTGGCTATGGTTTCATATCTCATTTGGGGTCAGCCTCCTCGTACGTTTTTGCCACAACAATCTATCTTGTATTGTCATTGAGTTCAAATTCATTATTTAAAGATCTTTATCTATAATGCTCTTCCAGGTGGCAGCGGGTTGACCTCGGCCTCTCTTTCCTTCTATTTTTAACACTGCCTTGGTCATATGGTCTTCGTTGCCCCTCACAACGTGTTCGTACAGGCACAAATGATTTTCTCTCAGCCTTTTCAACACAAGTGATTTCCGCAACTTTTAAACGTATTTATAATGTACTCATTTTTTATTCTGTCCAGTCTTGTAACTCTTCCGGCCCAATACAGCTTTTTCATTTCTGTGACCAGCATCTTTTGTTAGTCTACCTTTCTCATCGGCCAGCATTCTGACCGAAACATCATCGCGGCCAGCATTCTGACCGATACATCATCATACATCTTGCTTGTAATCTTGACCTTTGAGTTTGATGGGCATTCTAGCGTCACATAACACTTCGGTTAGTGATCTCCATTTTAGCCAGCCATTTATCTCTAATGCCTGCTGCCATGCATTTGGTTGTAATTCCTGTACTTCAGCGTACAGCAGAATCCAAGGTGTAGGTTTTGTAGATGCTCTGTGATATAATTAATAACTAAGTTAAACAATAACGGCTTATTTTGGATCCTTGATGAACCATTGCGATTATACTTTGGTTATACTATTCCATTCCAAAGCAGAATATTTTAAGCTGCGACAAACATATAAACGAGTAAAATGAGTAGGCAATATTTTCATTCATCATATTTTGATACATAATGTTATTTAATAATAAATTATGATCATAATATTAACATAATAAATTGTCATGCTAAGCAATATTATAAATTCCAATATTGTACAGTTTTTGTACTAATATATATTGCGAAATTTAGCCACATGCACTGTCCATGTACCGTATACATATTTTACTCTATAACGTGTTGGACGAAATAGTCTTTATTTAAAGTTATGAGGGTTACCGCAAGCTATGAAAAAAGTATGATAGAAAATCTATTGGAATTTCATAGTTCTTTTAAATGAAATAACATAGATAAAAAACGATGTACTTCCATTTTTGTTGCTAAAGTATTTTTACTTTAAATTTGCAAAGGTGAGTTAATTGTTTTTTTCCGATTAATTGTTTCATAATAAAAAATATTTTTAAGTACATCTTTATTATGTACACCCTGCCATTATAAAACTGTGAAATTCGTACTTTTGCTAAACTGCACATGAACGTTACATTGTAATAATTTTATTTTATAAAACTCATGAACTAATATTGGATAACTTATGTAAATTACATTTTCTTTTAGAATGAAATGAAGGATACGTGTGTATAGAATCCATGTCCGTAGTACCATTTCTACTCGTACTTATCAGAATTATCACGATGTTAATTCTTAGCAAATACTCATCAATTCATTGTAGATTGCTTAGATTTTAATGTGTTTTTAACGATATTTACTTATTACACAACAATCACGTTGTTAATTACGATAATTGAATATGTTTAAAATTTCAGTTCCATTTACTGCGAGTGACCTGCGACAAATTTAGCATTAAATTTTGAAGAAAATTTTAATTCAAAATAAGCACTTGGTGTTAAAATATTCCGTTAGCCACGATTTTCATGACGACTACTCAATGTCCCATGGATCCATTCTTAAAATGAATGAGTTTATTTCAACAGTGCAATGAACCAGTAGTTTCAATAATTATTTATTTCTTTAAATTTCCAACTAACGTCCTTTAAACTCAAAAGTAATTAATAATTGATAGAAAATATCACATCGTTCTCTTTATGTTTACTATAAAATCATATTCAATTTAAATAAAGTATTACATTTAATTAAGTCATGTTTGACTTTTCAGTTAATCTATAATAATGATAGGAAATCCTGTAGAAGTTACTTAATAATAGAATAAGTTAAAAAATTTTACATATAGACGAACTATTTGTTATAAGTAAATTGAATTAACTCTAGATAAAACATAATAAACAGACAAATAACATTAAAAAATATCATTGTAAATAAATAATTAAATAGAATTAAATTAGACTTTCGGCATTGCAATGATTTTGTTATTGTAAGTAGAAATTAAAAATCACTTTATAGTAAACCTATATAACCAATTTATCCCTCAAAAGGTCTAACAAAATAAGTACCCATCCATAAGGCCAATTAATACGTGAGATTTTACTCCGTTCGTGGCAGTTAATATATTCATAAAATTCTGTCATTTCAGAAGACAATATAAGTTATTTAAATAAAAGATCAATTCGGTGCTTTCGCTTTGGATAAATTTGCAATTTTTTTCCATTTAAATTTCACTCACTTCATATTCAAATGATAAGCACCAACGCTGATTAGGCGCAGCTGTTTACAATATTAGACGGATAGCTTATTAGCCGCTACGATTGGGCTGGTAGGAAGCAGTGATCGTTTGATAATGTAAAAAGTTATGCTTCAAATTAATTATTAATTGTCTTAGTTGATACACGGGCGATAACGGTAACAAAGCAAAAATAATCACAGCCATTGAACAGTACTCGAAGAGAAAATAGAACATGGGAATTGATGGCGATCAAAAGTTGTTTACACAGTACAATAAAACTGTATTAAATGAATACTACATACTATTTGGAGCATACAAATAATGATTACACTTTGATATGATAATTGGTGACTTGTCATGAAGTGATCCTAAAATGGTTTATATTAATTATTTTTTTCTGTAAAAATCTAAGAATGTCTTTTTATGGAAATTTCGGAGAAATATTTCTCCTTACTTTAAGATATTTTCACTATATTACTAATCAGGACAATTAGAACCTAAACAATATAAAACATAAAAGTGTTTCAGATCCATAACTCATTTACATTTCGATGTGGGACTAATATGGTGTTGTAGTATATAAATGGTGACGATATTTAAAAAAATAGGTTTTTTGACGACTCCCACCTAAGTTCCTAATAATATTACTTAAATTTGAGGTTCCTGATTAAGTTGGTCAAATTTATCTAAAATTTCTTTTTTAAAGACTTGTATAAATATGAAAATTGAACAACAAATATTCTTAAGGTTTCATTTATTTATTATCTAACAAACAAATTAAAAAAAAAACTCTTAATCGAATAAGGCCTGCCATATTAAATATTTGTTTTTAATCCAATAAAGAAATTATCTCGTACTTATTGTAATAGCGAAAAGTGGTATCTACGATGAAAAAATTGACGTAATTAATTTCATAAGTAGTAATTTTGTCTGGTTCAAATAGTAACAAACCAACATGACGGTGTAACCTAAAGGCGGTTTTGTTTAAAAATTTTACGAATAACCGTAGAAATAAATTAAATCTTCTTTGCAATCACTTAATTTTTGCTTCATAATTTTTCTCATGGATTAAGAACGTACGTAATTTAAAACTCGCTGACTAAAAATAAAAGCTTAATTTTCTTAACATTCTTAACTATCAATCTTACAATATTTTATCGTTCAATTACGAAAAAGTACCAGTTTTTATGGCACAGAATTCGAGTATGTACCGTGGTCTTCTTTTCAGGTATCAACTTTATTACGTATCGAAGGTTAGTTCCGGGTCAACGTGCAATCTATAAAAGAAAATAGCCTTTAATCGGTTTAAGGAACGACAATTGCTGGGCAGTATCTCGGCTCGCTAGACCCAGCCAATTTTCTCCCCGGTTATTTTTCACCTCTCACTAAGGAAACTCATTTTCTTCTACATCATAATACCAGTCGGTGTAATCGTTATAGTTGCTCAAGTGTAATGGCAAATATTGTCTTGTAATAAGTTTATAACGGGATTAACTTCAGCAAGGCTATATTTTCTACAAAGGTACTGATCTTTTACGACATAATTATTATTTTAATTACTTTTTATGGAGAGCGTCTGATGCTTGTGGCTAATTAATATGGTTTTTACGTCTCATCTTAAATTAATATCTCTGCTTTATTACGTTTTTCAGAATCTGGAAATTAGCAAAGCGAGAAGATTGTTATTGGTAATAAATTGTTAAGGACTTTCTCTATATTTTTGGTTACCAACATCGCTTGCTCATGGCTCTGAAAATAAATTCATTTTCTCTAAACTATGGGTAAACGCAACTTGTCACCAAAAATATTAAAAACTTCCTTAATATATTTGTAAAACTTAAAACTTGAATAAATAATGTATAATGCATCGCCATACGCCATTAGAAAAACAGTTGTAAATCACTGAATGGTGATTTACAATTGTTTTTCTAATGGTATATGATGTCACAGTTATTTTATCATGGTACCTCACATAAGGACTTAACCTGTAATTAAAATAAATCCTATTGATCTGACGGCTTTGTCCAAACGGGTCTAAGGAAATAATTTGTAATTTTCACTTTGCTCTTTAATAAAATATTTTTTTGATCGAATAATAAATGTTTATTTACTTGTTTGCTTTATTTTTATATATCATAACTAAGTCACAAAATGAGACTAGAATTTCAATCCTCGACTCTCAAGGCTAATATAACTTTTCTTGTTATTGAACATTTTTTGCTAGAGTAAAGTGGTAAATTTAAATACAAATCAATATATTCTGCCACTATAAAATTAACATTTAAGGAAGATTTTTTAGACATCATATATTTTGAGCAGATAAGTGTATCTATAGGCACGTGGCACATTAAAACACATTTGTGTAAGTATATAAGTAAGTGTATTCTTAGATACTTTATGTATTAATTGTTATTAATCTATATATATATATATAATCTATATATATATATATATATATATATTATAAAATTAAATAAACAATGTGTGTGCCGCTAAAACTTAGAAACGAGTCCCGGTACGTTCAAGGAAGTAACATGGTGTGAGAGCCCTCTAATCCCATCCATGAAGAACGTTCCAATTTTTACCTGAAGGACGTGTTTAAGGGCTGGAAGTTTCATCCTCTAGAAATTTCTAGAATAGTCCAGAACATTCCAAAGTATTCGAGAGCATTCCACAATATTCCAGAATATCTCGGAACACTCTGGAAAGTTTGGGAATAATCTGGAACATTCGGAAACATCTCAAAACCTCCCATCATTGTGGAACATTCCAGGATACTTTCAAATGTTGTGAAATGTTCTGGGATATTGTGGACCATTCGAAGCCTTTTTTGTATGGGTGAGGCTAACCATTGGTAGGGGTATATAAAGCAAGATCCGTCGTGGGTTCAAATGTCAGTTTCCTATTAGTGAAGTGCAGTGAGGGAATAAAAACAAACAGTGAATTGCGAGTTATCAAAGTGATACAGTGACTCAATATAAATATAAAATAAAGTGTGAAATGTGCTTATTGTATTTCTTAATAAAAATTTGATTTGATTTACATTTTATGCAACACCAAAATATAAAAGAGGAGGAGATCTTGCCAGTTCTGAAGCAAAACAGCGAAAACAAAAAGGACAGCGAAAAAACGAAACATTTGAAGAACACGAAACAAGTTTACGTTCCTAATGAACAAGAATGAAAATGATAAGAAGCAAAGAAACCGAAGAACAATGAAATGAACGAATTGAAGAATCAAGAGTTGTGACAAAATCGTATAATAAAAGACTGCGAACGCAATCCACCCATGAAAATATCACCTTACAACCTAATAGAAGCTCAAACGAGGACAAATAAACAGTACAACCTAGCAAATGAAGCATTCCACTTTGACCCGATGAAAGAATATAACAAACACAAACACGTCGTTATCGGAAAAATGCATAACATCTGCTGATTTCGCAATGCAAAAAAATTCAGCAGGGAAATACCAGGAATCTCTTGCATGAATGGAAAAATTCGATTACCACCACTGGAAGCACCACCGCAGGAATTTCTACATGACATGACTGGGGAAAATTGAAAATCAAAATACTTTCTTCAAAATACAAAAGCATACAACGCCTGCTTCCAAATGAATTCTTTCGGTGTCATTTCGATCGATACTAACAGAATTGAAATCTATTATGTTTTTTCCATCTAAGGACAAATGTATCACAAAATGGGATCATTACTACCCAACTAACCCAACTAACACTATAAATTTTTGCAAGTCATTTCGTCGGAAATGAAGACATATAAATTGATCAACGATGCACAAACATTGGTGGGTTGAGACGAGAAATAATCCAAGTTGTAAAGAGAGTCTTGCACAAATACAATCAACTTATTCATATATCCAAAACAGCACTAGACGGAATGATTTCTTGGGACTATAAAGTTATAATTCGAGCGTAATTGTAGACATTGAAAACACAAGCCGTGACTTAAATGCACAACGAAGAAGAGAAGGACTAAAACGCATTCCAGAGATACATTGTTCATATGATACCTTCCAATACCCTTTAATATTTCTGCACGGAGAGGTCGGATATAATTTTAATGTGAAAAAAATCCAACCTGAAACAGACGAGAAAGAAACAAAAAAGTCACTTCCAAGAAGTTCTACGCTTACCACTTAATAATCAGGGACAATGAAATATATAATCACATTCCCAACACTCGCCGTCTATTACAACAATTCCCAGTAAATATCTATGCAATTTTTGCATAACGAATGCTCTAGATAAAACTGATTTAGAGGAAATTACGCACGGAGGAATACATTCACCTTCGAGACGCGATCAAACATGAGGAAAACGTTGACGACATTGGAACAACGGTAATCTTACCCTCATCTTACATAGGAAGTCCATGATACATGCACGAATACACTCAAGATGCAATGACCTACGTAAGAAAATACTGACGATTTAACTTCTTCATAACATCACATGCAACTTATCGTGGTCAGAAACCAAAGAACAACTAAGATACGGACAAGCTCCCATGGATCAACACGATATAATAGCTCGTGTTTTCGACAAATGAGATTTATTGAAGTCATCACAAATTACCACATATTGGGAAATATTAGATGCTGGATGTACACAATCGAACGGCAAAAACGAGGACAACCTCACTCACATAATTGCATACGGCTACATGACAGAATTCATCCCACAGATATCGACAAAATCAGCCAAGCTGAATTTCCCAATCCACAAAATGATCCAGGGCTATACGACATAGTTGTGAAAAATATTATTCACGGACCATGCGAGCCACTAAACAACAATTCACCATGAATGAATGATGGAAAATGTACAAAAAAATACCCAAACTTGGATGATATACAAACCGGAGATGATGGCTACCCCAAATACAGAAGACAATCATCCAAAAAAGATGGTTTTAAAGCGAAAATACGAATACGAGGCGGAGACGAGTAGTATCATATAACCCACGACTCTCCAAATTGACTTCCAAGCACATATAAACGTAGAATACTGCAATTCGTGAAATCCATTTAATATGTCCGTAAGTATGTGAATGAAGGCAGTGATATGGCAGTATTTCAAACAACCTAAGACAGCGAACAACAAAACAGAAAGGACGAGATCCTCGTGAACCAAATGGGAAGATACATCAATAGTAACAAAGCAACGTGACGAATTTTCGATTTTCCCATATACGAACACGAAACAACTGTGAAAAATTTATCAGTACATTTAGAGAATGGACAGAGATTTTACTTCGTAAAAGATACCGCCAGAAAAATTGCAAGCGAACCATCTAATAACACAACATTAACAACTTTTTTCCAACTCTGCCAAACACATCTCTGGCCACACATACAAATACTGACTAACAAAAATAAGAGAGTTGAACTATCGAAAGACAAAACGGCAGCACATTTTGATCAAAAACTTTTACAAACAAGCAAAGGAACATATCCTGACCACACGACCAGCCTCATTGAACTCAACAGTGATTTCTGCGATAAAGCCACTACTGAGAACGATCTCATTGATCAAATTGACTAAAACATTGTTCACAACAATATCAATCCGGAGTGGCTATTTGAGAGGGCAATTTTGGCAACTAAAAGTAATATTGTGGACGATATCATCTTTAATATTCAAATGAATATTCCCGGAGAAGAGAGAATATACCAATGGATCGATACGATGATGACTTTCCCACAGAATTTTCAAACTCTTTGCCAGTACCAGAAATGCCATTACACTGCCTTTGACTGAAAATTGTTTCGATTATTAATTAGGAATAAACTGAAATTGAAACGTTTTTTAACATTTTAAAGCTAAGCAATATAAAGAATCGAAATTAATTTTTAAATTACTTTACACTCATTTTGATGCTTTGTATTCTATTAACTTTCAAAATCAAGTCATTTTCTTTTTGCGTCTAGTCAAATTTCTATTTTCCTTTTATCTAATTTTCGCGAAAATATTGAAAGAGATATTTTTTGCACGGGAAGGAGTACGGATTTCATGGTTTAGGTCTTCTAGGGACATGTCATGTAAAATAATGTGGGACGCATACTTTACACATTACCTCAAGGATGAGGCGGAAATCGATTTAATGACAAATAACCTACTCCCTAACCCATTCACTAACCACTTTCCTAAATATAATTAAAAATAGAAAGGCCATGAAAGATTTTTCTAAAACCAAGCAAACTGATTTACCTATGCCTATATTTTTTTTATATTTACTTTTATTCAACTCAATTTGAATATATTAAATATTAGGACCACAACGCTAACGAAGTCGCAGGCAAGAGCTAGAAGGTATATATGTGTAAATATATATATATATATATATATATATATATATATATATATATATATATATATATATATAAATATATATTTTCACGTGACTACTCAATGACCCAGGTGTGCATTCTTGAAACGAGTGAGTTTATTTCAAGGGTGTAATGCACTAGTAGTTACACTATTTTTTTTATTCATTTTAAGTTGTAACTAACGTCCTTTGCACTCAAGAGTAATCAATAGTTCATGAAAAATATTAATTTAATTAAGTCGTGTTAAATCTACATGCCTGTCACTTTTCAACAAATTTAAAATAGTGATTAAAAATCCTATAGAAGTTAGTCAAGAACTGAATATGTAACACATTTGGCATACAGAGGAACTATGTGTTGTAACTAAAGGGACTTAACTATAGATATAGCAAATTAACTTTTTAAATAAATAAATATTAACAACTGAAATGAACTTTCATTTGCGTTGCAATGATTTTTTTAGTGTATATATATATATATATATATATATATATATGTGTATGTGTGTGTGTGTGTTTCTATTAGCAACATATTAATGTTCTTATGTTTTTATTCTTATGTTTTTATTCACAACATATAGATGATAAAATAATAGTGTTTTTTTTTATATATGATTGTATGTAAATAAAATTATGAATCAAATATGTAAAGAAAAAACTCATGAAACATGCACCTACCTCTTGGTAGATAGCTTTTAAATAAGTTTACATAGTGATATTTTTTTCTGAAAACTGCTTTTCGAAACGTACTTACATAAACGTCGTGCGATAAATATTTGTTAATTACTAACTACTGTCCTATATAACTTTTTGAAACAGACTGTACCTGACTGTTTTAAAAAGTTATACAAATGCCTCGCGATCTCCAGCTACTTTGAGGTAGCCACGCCTTCTTTGATATTTTACCTGGCGTATACGGGCCTCTTAAAGGAGAATCTGACTTACCGTTTTTATTTTATGAATAAACTGTAATGACCTTACATCCATAAGAATAGTTTAAGATAGAATATTTAATATTTATATATTTAAATATTAATCTTAGAAAAATGGGCTGAACAACTTATAATAATATATTACATGTTATACACATAAGAGTATTAAATGAGAATATCACATCCCATTGTATTGTAGGTTTTAAAGACATTTAACTGTCCTGACATACTATCTCAGATACCATCTACTTGATAAGACGTTTTACCTCAAAACTTTCCTCATTTACTCTCTACTGGCCGGTATATGCTACAGTTTAAAAACAATTATCCTTAGATTTAATTCTTCAGCTCATAACTTAAGCCGGTTATATGATTCTATAAATTAATTGGTGTTTCTTCCCATATCTTTAAAAGAGATAAAAAAGTTTCAAGTTTTTTGCAATATCAAAATTAATTATCTGTTTAAGCTAAGCATACCTAAGTAATATGCTATGTGGTTTTAAATATTAAATGCTATGTGGTTGTTCCTAAGCTATTAGTTTTTTTCCCCGTATACGTTTTTTGATTCTTTTATAATACTTGTCTTAGTTTTCTCTCTTAGAATCTTGTTGTGATCTATTCTCGGATTTACAGTTACACGATAGCTTCACCATTGTCATGACGAGGTAGTTTATGAATTTTATCGGAAATTACTATTCTGTCTAGTTCGATTTTTTATATTAATTTTTATTTTTTTTTCATTGCAATTTTTAATTACTTCAAAAAGTAAAAAGGAACCTTTATACGATCACTTCTTTATCCGTCTGTCAGTTTATCAAGACACTTTTTCTCAGGATTACCGCATATTTTGACACTCATAAATAAACCAAAAACTACATGGTACTTCCCGTTGATCTAGAATCATGAGTTTTGGCAAAAAAGAAGGTCCTACAACGTAAGTAAGGAAAAAACGTTGAAAATAGATAATATGTAGTTATATAATATAAAAAAACTTTTTTTTTAAATATGCGCTTGTGAAACATGTAGCAGGTAATATAGTTTCGTTCTCAAAAATGTGTATACAGTAGAAATATTATGTACCATTAAGTATTTATAAATGCCTAAATATTTAGGGAACCCTCGTGGTGCGAGTCCACTCGTGCTAGAAAGGTTTTATTTTTATTTTATCGCTATTTTTATTTCAATTATTATATCCATTGGTGTCAAAAAAAAAGGTTGTTTTAAAATAAACATACATTAATCGAATTAGCATCAGCTCACATGGACGGGTAATAGAAGTTCAACCGATCCATCTTTCAATAGGATGTTGGGTTTATCGGCGTAAAAACATTGCCAGAACCTAGAGTTAGCACCAAAATTTTAAACAAAATAAGACAGAGAATTCTATAAACTGTCACTTTATTAACGATTCACATAGTGTCCCTTATTTATATACTGAATATAGTGTCCCTTATTTATATACTGAATTCGATCAATATTCTGAAAGACTATCACCACAAATTTCATGCAGCGACTATTGACAAATTATCCTAACTAGATAGTATATTTTCTAAGGATTTTTTAAAATGGAAGACTAATTTTTAAAAAGCAGAGGGTTGGACTGCAGGCCCATGAGAGCTACAAGTTTAAAGTAAATGTTGCATCCATACACGGTAGCGATAATTAATTTCGATCCATTTGTTCTCCAGTTGACGTTATTGGACGATAGCGTAATATGCATCAACTCCGTTTGATTTCATCGTTATATTGTACTTGCTGATATGGTTTGGGTTAACTTTTTTTGTTACTATTAATTAAATACAATTTTCATTTAAGCTAATAGTCAGTGAATTTTCTTGAAGCTAATTGGTCAAAATTCTGTACGGAAGAATTTTGTAAAAATTGAACCCTGAATGTAAGAAATGTTCATATCAAAGTTAATAATGGACTAATATTTCAATTATTATATCTATTAGTGTCTGCCATTTTGTTTTAAAATAAACATAACTTAATCGAGTTAGTATCAGCCCAAATGGACGCATAATAGAAGTTCAGCCGATCCATCTTTTAATGGGAAGTTGGGATTATCGGTGTAAAAACATTGCCAGAACCTAGAGTTAGCACCAAAATTTTAAACAAAATAAGAGAGAGCTCTATCAACTGTTACTTTATTAAATATTCATATAGTATCCCTTATTTATATACTGAATTAAATCAAAATGCTGAAATACTATCACCATAAATTTCATGCAGTGACTATTGACAAATTATTCTAACTAGATAGTAAATTTTATATGCATTTATTAAAATGGAATACTAATTTTTAAAAAGCAGAGAGTTTGATTGAAGACCCATGAAAGCTACAAATTTATAGCAAACATTGCATTCATACACGGTAGCGATAATTAATTTCGATCCATTTGTTCTCCAGCTGACGTTATCGGACGATAGCGCAATATGCATCAACTCCATTTGATTTCATCGATATATTGTACTTATTTATATATTTTTGCTTATTTTCATTTCATTTAATAGTCAGTGAATTCTCTGGAAGCTAATTGGTCAAAATTCTGTACGAAATGGAGAAACAATTTTGTAAAAATTGAACCACGAATGCAAGAAATTTTCATTTCGAAGTGAAATAATAGTGTCGTCGCTATGGTCCGTGGTGTGTTGGACTGATCACAAGGCTTGCAGTTTTTAACGGCACGGTGCAACGTGGGAATTCGAGTTCTGATTGGCTGTAATAGATTGTTCTCGTAACAATAAGTCCGACATATATAAATAAATAAATAAATAATTTATGCAAATAAATATCTTTTATAATGACAGTCATCTTAAATACCCATAAAACTAGTTTTTATTGGGAGAAACACACGTGAGCATGGACAAAATTGTTGTAATTAATAAAATATTTACGAAAATTGAGTTTCTTTTTAAATCTAAGTACGAGTTGGGTATGTGCTACGATCCAGGATACTGGCTGAATCAAACGCGATAAACAATGTTGAAAAAATTTACAATATATTTTACAATTACCTGTCATTTTTAAAAAAAACATAGAAACTCTACATATTATACAAAAGATAGTTCCGTTGCATAAAATCATTAATAGCAAAGAATTTGAGAACACATGACTATAATTTATTCCGATTTGTTTACTTAAATTGCATAACTATAGGCATGCGTGACATTCTGTGGAATATAGTTTACTTCCTGTGCATCAATCATGAATTTGATATTATGTCAAGTTAAGTTCAAATATTTTATTAAATTTACGTGTATTTTGCAGACTTGCCCCAGTCAGATAACCTCTAATATTTCATAAAAAGATCAAACTTTATTAGATTTCCAAACACTATTTTACAAAGATCCTAAAAACAAACAATATTTTTACCATCGAAGTCAGTCAATAACAATATACTGACGACAAATTAATGGAGGTTTATTCTCTTTGTTTGGTCTAAAATGCGAGATCGTAAATATGAGTAGTAAATGCTCAGCACGTTTATATTATAAATTTTGATGTAGAAAACGACTCCGAAGCAGTAAAACATTTGCAACAAAACGTACAAATTGTGACGGATACGACGTGCCTCCGTAACGCCGAATTTTATCTCTACACCTTTGCCTTTTATATTATCACTGCCTAGTGCTAAATATCGAGATCGATAGTCGATATCGAATAAAAGTTTCCGAAACGTAACTATATCGATATTGCAGTTTTATTGCAATATCATTCCACAGAAAGAAGCGCTGTTATCGCGCCGATTTCAGACGAGTGAATTAGGGCGGGTGTGGCCTTCCTTCCGCTTCCTACGACGCGCGCACTCTACTACCTACGATGCTTGCCGATATCTATTTTATTCTCTAACATAAGCCGATGATTTACGACCCCCGAAACGTGAATGAAGTTTTCCAATTTTATTAAAATCCTATAAAGTTCATGATTTCTATTGTGAGTTTGAGCGAGTATCTGCGCTCGTGTGGAAGTGTGAGTACTGCGTACGAAGTGGATTTTTTTATTGCCGGACATTTCCGAGCCGCGACCGATTGTCGAGATCGGCAGAATAGAGTAATTGATGACTCCAGAATTTTATATTTATGATTGTATTTTTGGCTACACTCGTGTATGAAAGTGATGTAGTATTTGTATTATGATTTTTTTTCAATATATATCGACACTTTATATGATTACGGGCTCATAACAAATATTCTTGTTATAGGAGATCTTTTGTGTAGTGTAATTTTCATAGAAAATATATTTTAGAGCAATATTTTATACCATGTATTATTCTGTGCTACAGCCAGTAAGGAACATGAAAAGGTTCACTAAGCCATAATTCATTTTTTAAGCAGAGTGCCAGTAGGAAATATTAAACAAACTTTCTGTATTTCTTTAAAATTAGCTCTAGTTCAAATGGCCTTAAAATGCTAATACTTTTAGTGGATTAGTGGGACGAAATTGTTTTAGTTTATTATACAATAATGTGGGAAAATCATTATATCTAACACAGTGTCCACATAATATTCAAAAATGGAAAAACCATTTTATCATTAAGACAATATAACTCATGGCCGTATTGGCCTTCCGCCGTAGGAACGAGGTTACAAAACAACGTTAACCTCACCAACTCATCGACAGATGCGTCCATCTTAATTACTTTGCCACGAGTCGTATCGCGTCCTCACTTTTTGTTATGAAAAATAGCGTGTGTATTTTATGAGAAACAAAACTAATGTACCGTATATAAGACACAAAAAAAACAAATAATAGTAATTTCATTTAGGTCGCTTTTGTTACGAAGTTTCAACAATCGTTTTTATAAAAACCGCGACATTAATTGTAGTGAGTTTTTTAATGTAACTTTTAAATTCAACGAGTGATATCGGGTAAGAGTTCAAAAATGTATCATTCCTAAAAATAATTATTTTATAACAAAATTCTCAACAATCTTTGAAATATTCTTGTCCCCTTTTATAATATCAAAATTATTGATAGGAAAAACCTAAAATTTTTCAAAAATGCTAAACCTCTCGTAAGAAGTCTATACGATGGTAATATTGAAATTTCCTAGAACTAAGCGTTTGTAATAATGATAATAGAAAAATTAATAAAAATTTCAGAATTCTGTAATTTTTGAAGAATTTGTCATTTATTTTTTTAAATTTACGACAAATTTTAAATTGCATGCATCGTGCCAAAATCAATTTAACGCGAACAAATTTTTGCCCGATGATTTTGTATCACTTTCGTCGTGGAACCAATCAACAATAAAGTCATGATCGGCTTCGAATGGCATTTTATGATGAAACTTTCGCTACTGTGTCTAACTCAATGGAAGGAATGTTCTGTGGAAGTGATGATGTGATGATCTATGGAAGGAACTTTCCTCAACAAAGTGCGGCTCTTGGTAAAACCTGACAAGGCATCTATCAGTATATTTGAAATTTAGGTATAAAAGGCGTTGTGCTAGGTCGGGTTCCATTTATTAGTATAATTTGGAAGAGCAACCTACAAACTTCAAAGAAGGACGAAATGCTGAAAAAAAGGTGTTTACCTCGTTCTTCGAATGAACTGGTTATTATGCAACGCTTGTTCTAGAAAATAAAAGAAGAGTGACCGCGAACTAATATACCAGCAATTATTTATCTATTATTTTAGGATAATTTTGGAGCTGTGCAACACCGTTATAGACACAGCTAGACAAACAACTTAATATTTGCCTGTGTAAAAATTATGTATCATCCGCAATACATTCCCGATTTTTCACCATGTAATTTATATTTATTCCCAAAAACAAATAAGAAACAGTGGTATGTACTTATGACCACACAATATAAGTGACAACTAAGATAAAATATACAATAACATATGCGTATTTTATTAAACTACTCACAAGAAAATATTAGACACTAACTGTATCTATTTTAAATTTAACAATGAATGTATACAATAATAGACTGGTATTATATTAAATTATATTCAAATAAAATATTAATCAAAAATAAAAGTTAATTGTTGAAATGATGTACTCTGTGTTAGATAGTGAAATCGCACGCGTGATGCAGAAGGGAACCGTTTTTACCGGAACAGAAAACTCGATTGGCTGATGCCGAAGGGAACCAAGTTTATCCGATTCAGCGTTACCGACCCGAGCGTGAGGACTCAGTTTCGTTCACTGCTAAAAAAAAAGAGCACAAGGCACGCGCCAAAAAGGTATCACTTCAAAAATGATATGAAAATATTAAAATACAAAATAATACTGTCAGGTATACGTTTCCCTATGCCGAAGAAGCGAAGACTGCCTTCGGAAAAACCGTGGAAAAGATCCCTAATCAAGAGCTGGCCTATTGCTTCTCTCAGTAGTTTCATCGAATGAAACAATGCATGGAGTATAACAGACACTATTTTGAAAAACAATAAATAAGTTATGAACTTACTAGTTGGTACCATTTTTGATATTCTATTAATTTTCAGTGTTACCTCTCGTTTTAACTGAAAATAATCAGCGTCACATTACCCGAAATCGTTTTTTTTACAAATAATTTAGTTATTATAAGTAAGTTTTTATAAAAAAAATAATTAATATTTTCTTTGTTTTTATTATTTATCAATATATTACAACGTTAATCTAATTTCTCGTGTACGAATGTGTCGACCCAGAAGTCGCGCTCGCATCATATGCAACGATTGGACTTCAACAATACTTCGATACCTGCATACAATCTACACAAAGTTATAAGAAACTAATATTTTAAACTTACACTTGACCGATTTTCATCATATCCCTAAAATTGGGATTCTTAGAATTAGGATTAAAATCTTGACATTTTTCGCATCTCTTGTTTTAATCACCGTGACTTATTTGAGAGTAAATCAAACTTTATAACTAATCCTGCTAGGCGGAAGTGCTTAATGGTAAACACGAGTCACTCTTTAAGACATGCAAAAGTGTGTGTCAGAACCTTTATAGGGACTTTTAGACAGCACGGGTGATGTATTGAGCTCACAGGTACAACAATAAATTTGAAGTTATTTTCAGTGAGTTTTTAAAACACGAGGATATAAAATAATCTGTGTCGAAACCAATTACTTAAAACCCAAATTTTAAATATATTAATTATTATGCCTCGTATATGTATGTGTATATATATATATATATATATATATATATATATATATATACATGAAGTAGAACAAATATGCAGAAAGTTTTATTTCCTAAAAAGGAAACATTTGTAATTTTGTTGCTCTTGTACAGCCTTTTGTAAGTTTTGAAGAAACATCACTTGATGTCTTTTTTTTAATGAGGAAAGAAATTAAGAGAATATTTTAAGAGTAAATGCTGAGCACCGTAAAAATAACATTTCACAAATAAGTTTTTCACCTATGCTATACGTACATAAAACAATACATTGGAATGTAAAACTTCCTTTTAAAATCAGGTAAAAAATTACATGAATTGGGCTGGGTTCTGCTAATACATCCGTCTAATTTCATCGTGATTCTGCCATCTGTTTATTACGTCTTCAGAGCTATAAAAAATTATTGACAGTTTAAGAATTCGACGATAAGAAAGACCCCTCAAAATCCCACGTATATTTTTAATGTAAGTCGCCAGACATTTTCACTTATATTTTCATTGCCTTCCAAAATAACAAGTGGCTGTAAATCATAAATAAAAATAATTCATATATAATTTGATTCCTTTGTGACATTTAGATTTTAAAACATTTTTTGTTATAAAAAGTAGCGGTTCAAAGCTTATTGATTAAAAATTGGTATACTAAAAAAATAATATAAAAATAATATTACAAAATGGTTTACAAATAAACATACAGGTGGGCGAGATTATTTTCATGTACACTGTATATTTAACAAATTGCTTAATTCCCGTCAGTGCAAAAAAATTAAGACGAAAGTAAATAAATCGACTAATAAAATTAAATTTCATGCGTGTTATTGTTCAACTTCTCTTGCAATCTAAAATTAATCCAGCTATAAACCCTTCCAAGCAATAATCATACTATCATAGCTTATCATAGTTCGGTTAGAATATTTATGAAGAGAAAAAAGTATTTCCCCTTTCACATTTCAATATTCCAAGCACCGACATGAATTGAATACTTAACACTTACTATGCGCAAAGTTTCTTGAAAAGTATATGGTTGGCAACATACGACCTTGTTGTAATAGACTTGTCTTAAAATTAACTTCGTAGAACATGAATGTTTATGAATCAGGTTCCAGTGAATAAACTACATTAGCTGGCTCTCTATATTTGCCAGGCTTCACAAAATTAATTCGTTGAATCTATTTGACATCGAGTCTGATAGGAAATTCAGTAAAACGAGTTACGTTAGAATTAATGAACGTCCGCTAGAAATGAATGAATACAGTTTCAATATTTACCAATAATAATATGAGACATGACATGTACGAGCATCATGCAATAAAATTGATACGTGAATGACCTTTAAGGTAATGTTTTTTTCATATGTAAAATCTTTTCAACAATAATTCTAAATACATAAATAATAAATTTCATAGTCATTTGTTAATCGGCAATCGCTTTTTTTGTAAAGATGATGTTAAAACGAACTTAAAAGACCATTTTATACTTTAAGGTGATGTGAAACTCGAGATGTTTTTCGCTTAAATTGTTTTCTTTTACTTAATTCCCATAACGCCCATAACGATGGAACGCTATTTACTTTGAAATGCCCTCATACAATATAGTGAGTTAAGTACTTTTCTTAAAAAAAACGTCTTTTAAGACAAAAACAATATGTTTCTACTACCCTGAAAAATAATAAAACTTTCTTCAAATTAGTCCAAATAGGTTTATTAAGACAAGTCAATATTAGGGATCCGAATGAATAAACTTGTTCTATGGAATTGTGTTCATGCGTCAATGAAAAAAAGTGTAAACCAATACCAATAGTAGTGTAAACCAGTACCAATAGATTGACTGACCTACAATATATCGCAGAAACACAGTACTGAAAGTCCGCCATTTTTTTAATATGAGTTTCGTCAAGTTTTATTTTCATTACGCGTTACGAACTTAAAGGCATTCTAACTTATCTCTGCTACGTAGGTCACGATTTAAATTAATTAGCTATTACGTTCTACTTTACTACATCCTTACAGTATGAGTGCATATAGCGTCTGGCTTATGGAAATCGCTAAAGTCACCAGTCATAACTATAAAAAACATTTAGATATAATACTTAGAAAATTTATATTTTTAATTATTTTGCAATACTCAACAAAAAAAATTATATTGGTGATCTTTTGATACCTAATCTTTCTCATAGAAACTATGCATATATAAGATTGTTTGGTTAATACAAATATTATTAGATATTCAATTAATCATAAATATAAACAATCTAAAGCAGAAATATTATTTTAATAAATCTTTAATTACAATATACACTCGTTAAAAAAATATAATTAGCTGCCTGGGGAAATAAAATATTGTTTTATTTCTACTTCCCTTCCCAATAACATTTTTTCATGCTCTCATATCATCGACTGCTACAGTATACGTTAAATAAAGCATTACTTATAATATTTAAGTATCAAAGTAATTTATAATACAAAATTACGACATAGTAACTGGTGTAACTGAAATCAGATTCACACCATGTATGCTGAGCATTTACAGAAGTTTTGTTTATTGTTAATTATAACTTAACGAAATATGTTAAAGATTTACAAACCTTTACTTTTAAAACTTGGTATAGCTTAGAAATCGATATAGTCACCGTACAGAAATCGACAAAGGTATAAGTTATAATAGACGTAACAAATCAGTACAAAAAACTATCTAAGACACATTATTGAGTTACGTTTAACCGAATTGTTGACCCGTTTCCAGGCGAGCGGAAGTCGTGATCGAAATGGACAAAATTATATGAAAGCTGACGTCTGTTGGGATGCGAAAAGCGAGTTTGGAAGCTCGCGTCAACGTCAGACCAAATTGACGTTTCATGGACGAGCCGGCTAACGAGCGGCATCCGGCCGTAAGCTCCTTGAATTCAATCGGAGTAATCAACGGGTATTACGCGCTTCGGGCGATTTATGAAATCGGCGTTAGAGTTTTATATGAGACCTTTTTTTGTACAAAATTGTTGTGTTATAAAAATTTTGTTATTTTCTATTGATTATTTTTATTTTTTCTTATTTTCTTTTGATTATTTATTACTTACTTTCTATTGATGCAAGTAACGTAAAAGATTTGTGTAGCGGTAATTGTCGAAAAAGAATTATGGGTAAATTAATTTTTATTATTTTAAAAACATTTAAAACCCAAAATGAAAATAGCCGAAAAGAAGTCCCCAAAAATCATAAAGAAGATTCAAAACAAATATTCACATATTCCCAAATCATAGTAAAGTTTCGCGCTCTTAAATTTAAATATGTATGACTCCTGAAGACGTAATATACTTTCGTGCCTGTGAAAAAGCCAAAAATATGGTTTATGGAAATCCAAAAATACCCTAATTAAAACAACTCGACTCCAGTTATCAGAAAATCGGATGGATTATTCTAAGTGAATGGCAAAAATTCTTAGATTTGCCCTAAGGGCACATACAAATTTTGGGGCCAGAGGAACTATTACAATTTTATTTACTTTGTTAATTATGAAGAGTGATGTGTATTGTTCATTTACTAGTTATATTTAATAAAGATGACTTGAAAAGTTTGCGAATTCACATTTCTAAGATTGAGTTTTGTTAAAGGATATATTGATAATCTTGTCAGTAAATATATTGAATTTCTAATCATTTTACGTAATAGCGGTCGTAAAAACATCTGTATTTAAATTCAGTCAACTGTGCATGCACCTTTAAATTGAATCTACATATATTGTATTATTTTATTCTTTGAACGTATGTTGAAAATAAAATTTGAAAAAAAATAATAAAAAATACGGGTTTCGAAATGAAATATTACAAAAAAAAAATTAAGTAAATGGTAGGGTTTGTCAAAAAAAACTCAATTACATGTATTCTGAAAGAACACCGAGAAAATAAGACCGATAACTTTGACATTAACCGAGTTTTAGGTTGCTTTTATTATAAACTAGATAATTCGTATTCAGGTGAGTGTAACTTATCAGAAATATTTATATTATCAATTTTGTTAGAAAAACTTAACAGGTGTTTTCATATTGTAAAGATTAATTACACTCATATTAGCGATACCATATTATATACAAATATAGTTTAGCTCACGATAGGTATTCGTTCCTGTGTCTAGATATAGTAAGTAAATAATTTTGTATGTACATTAATTATCTTACACTGATATTTTTTTGGGTTACCTTAACAAAACTAATGTTAGAAAAAAATGTTTTATTTCATCTGACAGTAAACTAAAAACAATTAGCCTTCTTTAATTTTTTCAGTTTAAACTCATATCTTGTGAAAAATTCATATTTAATATATTCTATCATAAAATCAATTATACGTGAATTTGTTACAAGATATACATACAATAAAGTTTAAAGAAGTCCATACAACAATTTTATACTAACTTCTAAGAACAATACTTAAAGTCAAGTTTAAAAAGTTAGTTCGAATTTAGTCACGCCTTGTTATCCATCGGTTTTTAAGGTGTAACATACCTTCAGTTCTCTACAATTATCAAATATCCAGCAGGTGATTAAATAAGCCACAGTTTAATTAACTATGAAGGGAATATCAACCCCACATTGTCATCCACCTTAGATATTATCACACCATTTAGTAACTTTTTTCTTTATTTGTCTACTTTAATTTATCTAATTGACGCATATGGAGGACTTATTGCTACGAGAGCAATATCTTACAGCGAACCAGAACACCAGTCCAGCCCCTCTCTACGAGCGACCCAGAATGGAATCCGGGTCCCCACTTTGCACTACGCCACTAAAGGCCGTATTGCCTTGTAATAAATCTGACATACCACAGCGACGACAAACAATTAATATAGTCAAATCATTTTACAAAATTCAGCACACAGCGGCAACCAATGTATTTGTGCAATCTATTTTCAAGAATTCATTTATTTTAAATACATGATAACAAAAAAACTGCGAAAAATAACGGCTAACCAAATTTAATCCCCTTTCATATTTTTTACCAAGCACATCCCCTTTCTAACAAATACCATACTGTAATGCCATAGGTTTTCGAGATAAAAATAATTTCACCCTGTTTTACGTATACGCTCACGTTTTCGCCATAGATTCACCTGCAATATAATTCCACGTAGGGTAACAAGGTGCCGAAGTGAAGCTCTGCACCTTCGAACATTATCATAAATCGGCTTGAGGTAATTCACTCGCAAGGCCTATTTTGGCCTTACCATTATCGCTATAATAAACCATAAACTGCTTTCCTTTTTCTTCGCTGCTTTTCCTTTAAAATGTACCGAATGCTTTTTATTTTGCAGTAACGCGTGGAATAATTGAAATGATGTACTCGTCTTTACTAGTATCGTGGAAACTTCTAATGTATACTAAGATATTAAAATTATTTGTTCGTAATATGGTTGAATATTTACTTCGTTATTTTGCAGTCTTTATTTGAAAAACTATGGAAAATTGGACATAAATAAATAAACCAAATATTCCCTTCAAGGTTTATAGCTCTTTAGCATGATTAAAATTCTTTCATAATGAAACAATTTTCTAAAATTATTTTCTCATTTATTGTATTGTTTTAAACGTCTAATAGATTATTGTAACGTTTGAAATACACCTATTTTTTTAAATCATACCATCTTTTTGGATATATAAAAATTGTCATAAGTCATTAACATGAAAATGCATCGACCTATATCTTATATTTCGATAAACTTAAGAAATGTGGCAGTGTTGCATGATTACTCTTCTTAGCGATCGATAGTGAATTTTACTTGTCTAACTATCCTTTTTATTTGCATAGTTTTACATAAAAAGGATAAAAAGGGGAAAGGGTATCAAAATTCATTTCAGGGCTAACTTTGTATATATTTCGTAAAACAAAATTATTGCCATTTAACAATCTTTAAAATCCATTCATTATTCCCTTAAATATTAAAATTTATAAAACATATTATTATTGATTTTAAAAATAAACTTGTAGGAATAAATATTAATAGATATTTTTTTCATTTGTCGTTTAGATAAATTATTATTCGTTTCTTATTATTAAATAATATTAATTTTAATTGCTTTTTCAAATTCAATCCTTATGGATTATTCATTATAATTTAGTTTGACATAAGAATTGATTGGTTTAATGCCATTTTATTTTGTATAATGACTTTTTATTTGTGATACAGAGTGAGTGAAATTACTAATATTATGTAATTTTTAATGCTGGTGGAACATGATATTAGTATGCCGAATGTCATTTGAATAGCCCTAATACATCGAATGTTATCGGACAACCAAATCTTGTTACGATCAATTCAATACAGGAGGATAACCCGACATTTCAGGTATATCAGGTGATACTACCGCAACAGTATCATTAAACATGGAACAAAATATGCTAACTCATTTTAGAAGGAAGCAAAATTCGAATACCAGACGCACAACGTAGATAATTTAAGTCAAAATTATTGTCATCGGTTGCGAAAATGCGGTATGGCGAGTTACGGGGAAGGCACTTAACGCGAAAACGGAACTTAAAACTTAGGTATGTGTAAATACTAAATACATTTTAAAACAAAATTATTTGTTTTTAATTACTATGTAAGCGTGTTTAAAAAACTAAGTTTTTTGAAACGGATAAGTGACATTTCATTTTGACCCTTGACAGTTTGCAAAGTTTGCAATAGGCGAACACGTTGCCAAACTAATATTTAGTGTAAAGGTTATAGGGTAGTTATATATATATATAATTCAAACATAATTATGATTTCATACAAAATTTAAACTTAATTATTTTATAAACTAGGCGACTGGTACTTATTGTCGAATTACACATGATTAATGGGACAAGTGTTTGAAGTGACAAAGTTCCTTTCATATACATAGTGTATAATATACCATAAGGTAAATTGTGATAAAAATTCGTAATCAGTATCAGTGTACAAAACAAAATTTAAACAAAAATTTCATTAAAGGTAAATATGTAGCCATAACCCACATTTCCTAGTACAATAATCTTATCTCTTAGTTCTCTTTGCCATTTATATATCGACAAGTTAGTTCTTTAATATAGTTGTGAAATAAGTTCAATTAACTCGAAAGTGGCTTTTGTAGATACTATCCTCTATTCTCAAGTTTTAAATGTCTATACATAATATAAATTTATTAGTTTTTCCTGCGAAATTAACATACGATAAAAAGTGGCATTCTTCGAATTAATAAAAATTGGTCAGCGCTAAACTTTGTATATTACCTAACAATTACCCTATTAACGTCAAAAAGTTCACATAGAATGAAAAATAAGGAACAATAATTAAAGTAAATTCCCGCATTTAGTTGAATTGCGCTTTATAAATGATAAGTGAATTACTGGAGCACGGGACATCATGTATTTGCAATATTTCTGTATATTTTCTACAATGGTAACACTATTCTTTTTTTGCATTATTGCTAGGTTCTTTATCGTTTAACACCATTTTACCCTCATTTATGGTGTAAGCAATGATGCAATTATGTTAGATCCTACTCAAATCATCATTTTTTATATTGGCGAAGAGCAACTGATGAGGAATGAAATGAGCGTACCGTAGTGGAATGAATGTAATCTTTCTCTGTCGTCCTTCTCTATATCATATGTAATCCTTTTCTGCCTCTGTCATGATATCGAACAATAGACACAAAATTTTAATGGATTTTGTGGGCTTACAATTTTAGACCAAATCAGCAAAATTGTGAATATTTATAAATTTTTGTTCCAGTCATTACATTTAGTTTAGGAATAGCATAATACATAAATATTTACAGCTCTCAGAAAAATTGGAAAATTTCCTTCAACATTTTATTAAATTTTCTTTTTTTCTAATATTAACATTTCAATTGCTAATTTTTTAACAATAATAGCGAACTTATGTTAATGTTCACGAATATTTTCGGTCTTTTTTACGAGCTTTTAGTATTATACTAGGTGTTTTATTCTTCGTTAAATAAGTTTATCTTATTTTTTAACAATTTTTTATATACCTTGACGATCCCATAATAACTTGATATAATATAGTTCTAATATAGTTCCAGTATTATATATAAACCAAAAAGTCAAGCAATTAAGTTGTATGTGTTATGCCCGTAAAAGAAAATTCAGGTAATATATTTAAATATTGAAAAATTATGTCAGTATTTATAAATCCTTGAATAGAAATGTTTTGCACTTTCACGTGTACCTAAGTACATATGGAACCTTTTTAGTATCAGGTAGCAATCGTTTGAAATAATCTATGTTTACAAAGATACTCACTAAATAACCAAATAAATAAATAAAAAAACAAATTAATTTTGTATTTCTTTGTCTATTGTAAAATGTTTCTTCCTTTAAATAATATATTATCACACTTTCATTACTTATTACAGTTTCGATTTGCCAATACCAAACTGCATAAAATAACTTAAAAAGGAGAGCAATGTAATTCATCTCAAATATAATTTACGCCATAACTGAGATTTACAAAATTATTTCAATCTATTATTGGAAAATAATTATTGGGAATTATTCAATTTTTTCTATGATATTTGTACAAAAAAGTGTGTCTAAAACGGTTAATCTAAAAATTTGGTGGAATAAAATGTCGTCAGTTTTTAATTTTATTTAAAAATCGAGGTAAGTATATGGTTTTATATGTATTCTGTCATTTAATGTATATCCAAAATAATAGTTTGTAAACTTCTTTTTTACAGAATGTCAATATTCTTTTTATGTCGCTTAAAATTGGTTAACTCAAAAATAAAAATCCCAAAAACTTTTATCAATTCAAGAATAAGGACGTAAATCAATTTAATAATATATGCGAATAATAATTTAAATAACAACTTTAGATAACGTCGTGGTGCCAAGAATTTAAAAAATAAGTACAGGCCCGTACTTCGCGTGTAGAAAGTTTGTAAATTTTTGACATAATTTTTGTTAGCGAACACCCGTCATGTGAACGTAAACGCAATGTAATATATCATAAGCAAGTCTACTTTTATTTAATTTGTTTAACAAATATTATTCGCATTTAATTGAACGACATTTAAAATTAATGAAATAATAAATAAAATACCTTATATCGATAATTTTAAACTAAAAAATATAATTCAGTTCAATAGTCTCTATAGAATATTGCGATAATATAAATTGTTTATTACAATAATTTCCAAATAATAATGTTATTGGATCGCACTTGCAAACAATGTAGTTCGAGTTCATTTAATGTACTGAATTTTTTTTTCTGATAGCACTATTGGGATCGCTGAAAACTACTCAGTTCAGATCGGTAAAACATTTTGGCTAAATACCTAATTGCACTGTACCAGAGAATTAAATTTTCAATAAAGTGTATATTAATAAAAATATTTTGGTATTTAATGTCCTAATTTATGATAAGCAAAGTATTAATTGAAAATGTACAAAAATTCCCATCTTTTGTTTTTAATAGTGAATTTGAAACTTTTTTATTTGAAATGAAGTAACATTAAATGTTATTCTTATAATAGATCAATTATATTAATATTTCGACATCTCTTAAATTACTCCCTAACACATTTTCTTAATCCTTTTATCTTTATATTTATTATAAACTTTATGCTCATTAACATTTATTTAAATGTTCCCAACAGGGCAGGCACTAAGAGAAAAGCCGACCAAGTTCGGGTCGGACTCCCGCATGAAGGTTTCCGTAGGACAAACAATTTTAAAGTTATAAATTTGTATATCTCGAAGGAAAACAGAGTTATTGCTGGGGTCGGTACCGAAAATATCCCATATCGCAAAAACTACACCATATTATCTGGAATAAATAAATTTTCTTTGAAAGTTTGTTCAAATTTCTACTGCCTTAATAATTTCTTTTTGAATTTTATATACGTTAGTCGAAAAATTCGAGATTTTGAAGATGTAGAATCGCATATCTCATCAACTATTGACTAAAATAAAAAAGTAATTTTAGAACTTCTATATTATTTTTAAGTCTTATCTAGCGATATCCCATGCGGAAGTTTCAAATTCACTGTTAAAAACAAAAGATGGGAATTTTTGTACATTTCAATTAATACTTTGCTTATCATAAATTAGGACATTAAATACCAAAATATTTTTATTAATATACACTCTATTGAAAATTTATTAGTTGTGAGCACTCAACATTTTTAACTGTGGTTCGTATATTGTTATGCATATTTATGGTCTTATATAAATACACACACACACACACACATATATATATATATATATATATATATATATATATATGTATATATATATATAATTGTATATATATTAGAAAATAGTAAAAAGCCGTTCTGTAGCACAGAGAGAATATTGAGATTAAAATATTAATAGTACCGAAATTTTCAGATAAGGTGCAGTTAAATGTTTTTAAAAATTTCCTCTTTTTTATATTTGGGTTGGTAGGAGACCAGTAAGTAGATGGGCGATATCTAAATATTTGTGTCAATGACAATATAAACAATAGATGTCAACAAACATCCAATTTAATGTTTTGAATTAGAGTGAAATTTTAATAAACTCACTCTGTCCAATATAGAGAAATTTTGTGAATCCGTTAAATTTAATGCCTCCGAAATGCCCGTTTGTTTATTAAATATCATTTAAATTTCTTGTATCTTCTTTTGACATTTTTAACCTGACCAAAATTACATAAAATGTAATAATTTTTTTAATATTTATACCCGTTCATTACAATATTTAAATATATTTAAATATTTCAACAATTAGGATAGATGAATAAATATTTCCCAGATGAAATCATATTTATGGGCTTATACGTCTACATCCCATATTTATCCAAAAATAGTAAAGTGGACTTATTTTTTTTAAAAGTCGAGAAAATTTCCCTAGCGTGTTACATCACTAAAGGAAATTAAACGTATGCGGCCATAATGAATGAAATTTTATGTAAAATTTATGACCTGTTTTTGAAAGAAAAAAATATGATGTATGAAGAATTGTTATAATTTTAGCCAATCGCGCATAAACTTCTCATCTCACTCCTACGTTGAAATTTCGAATTCAAAAAGAGCGCGACCGCTGTAAGTAACGAGACCCTGTGAATAAGAAATAGTTATATTATATAACTGTTCTATTTATTTTTATGATTTGACGCAATAATTTATTAAAAAATATGAACTTAAATCGAAATACAGTTTACAGTTACAGTAAAACTATAGTTTAAGCAGCACAAATGATTGCATTGTTATCTCTCTTACTCAGCTATCTATTATATATATATATATATATATATATATATATATATATATATATAATATATCAGCTTTTAGATCAATAGAGTGTCGTCTAAAAGCTGATATTATAAATGTCTTTACATGACTTTATAATTCCCCTCTCCCCTTCATACTATTTAGCGAAAAGTTAGCTTTCCGTATTTATTTTATAATTTTGTCGTGCTAAGCGCAGGTCATGGAAACCGAGATATCTAACTTTAATAGTTTGTATTTTTCATAAACATTCAATATTGTAGATACATCTAATCATAACAATTCAGATTTAAAAATTGCTTCGAAAACTACCCTTAACATACATTTTCAAACCAAGGATGATAAAATGAACCATTTGAGATCAAAACCTGACATTTGAAAAAATGTCTCGCGGTTTCAGCGCTAAGTGCAGCAAAATTACGAGATATCCAACTTTGACAGCAAAATTGTAAATAGCCAATAGTAGACTAGAATAATGGAATATAAATATAGTGTACATCTACAGCAACCAGACAGGAATTCATAGAGAACGGATTGAAGATCAAAAACTTACAACTAAATCCCGGAGACACATGAACTGATGCGAACAAAACACTTTTAAGCCTCGAGCGAAATCCACCTACTTTACTTTTCGACCTACTTTTCAACGAAACAAACGATAGATGGTCTGGCGATATCGCAGAGGCCACAATTGTATCCGGGTTACATCGAGTCGGATGCTCTACGGTGGTTGCTCTGTCACAGCGAGAAAATATTTTCATGCTCAAGAAGTAAGATACAATTTTATATACACCTAAACAATGAGTTTGAATTTTATCCTTCATCATGTGAATGGATTGTTCCCATTTAATGTTGTATAAAACTCCTTGTTTTGAAACTCCTTATTTTAAATATTTTCTTTAAATTTCTATATTGAAACAAGGCCCATGCTCGTCCGTTTGTCTGTCAAATCTCATAGTTTCTACACTTTTAGTACCATGTGCGCGAATGTACATCACTAGTAGTTGCACTAATTTTTTATTCAATTTATCTTATAATTAACGTCCTTTGCACTTAAAAGTAATCAATGGTTCTTAAAAAATATTAATTTAATTAAGTCGTGTTAAATTTACATACCTTTCAATTTTCAACAAATTTATAATAGTGATAAAAATCCTATAGAAGTTAGTCAAGAACTGAATATGTAAAACATTTGGTATACAGATGAACTATGTGTTGTAACTAAAATGACTTAACTATAGATATAGCATAATAATTAGACAAATGAAATTAGAAAAATTAGCATTTTAAATAAATAAATAGAAACAACTGAATTGAACTTTTATTCACATTTCAATGATTTTGTTTCGTGTAAGTAAATCAAAATTAAGAATTACATTACAATAAATTAACAATATAACTAATTTATCTCTCAAAAAGTCTAATGAAATAAACACCCTTCTATAAGGTCAGCAAATACACGCGACTTCACTCGGTTCATGTCAGTTAATAAATTCAAAAAAATTTGTCCTTTCAGAACACAATATAAGTTATCTGAATCAAAGATTAATTCGGTGCTTTCTCTGTGGATAAATTTGCATTTTTTCACATTTAAATTTCATCTACTTTATATTCAGATGATACCACGTCAACGCTGATTGGGCGCTGCTGTTTACAATATTGGGCGGCTGGTTTGTTAGCTGCTACGACGGGGCTGTTATGCGGCAGTGCCCGTTTGATACTGTCAAAAGGTATGCTTCAAATTAATTATTCATTGTCTTCGTCAATACGCGGGCGATAACAGTAACAAAGTAAAAATAATCGCGTCCATTGAACTGTATTCAAAGAGAAAATGGCGTATGGGAATTGATGGCGATTAAAAGTTGTTTACACAGTACAATAAATCGATATCAGATGAATATTATATATTGTGTTGCGCATGAGGATAATAATTAAAATTTGAAATGATAATTTGTGACTTGTCGAGAAGCGGTCCTAAAATAATTTTTATTAATTATTGTTATCTGTAAAGAAGTAAGGATTTCTTTTTTTTTTGGAAATTGCGGGGACATACTTCTCTTTATTATAATTTTAAGAAATTATCACTATATTTCTAATCATGACAATTAGAACCTAAACATAAAATAGGGCCGATTTGGTTTTATAGTTTATAAATGGTGACGAAATAACATAATGGGCTTTTTAATTTTACTTATGTTCGATGTTCCTCATTAAGTTGAACAAATTTACCTAAAGTATCTTTTTTCAAAAATATGTAAACATGACACTTTAACAGCAAATATTCTTAGAGTTTCCTTTGTTTATTATGTAACACAAAAAAAATCAACGAAAAACTGTTAACTGTGTCGACTGCCGCCTGCCATGTTGACTATTTTGTTTTCAATTCGATAAAAAATGGCCTCGTACTTATTGTAATAGCGAAAAGTAGTTTTTTTGTTCAAATAATTCGTACAATTAATGTCATTCGTGTTATACCTTTTCTTCAATTTCTGTTCCGACTAAGTAAATAGATTTAACTGCTAATGCGAGTATTAGTATTGCATTAACTATTGAGATTATATGCGGTTTAAATAATAACAAACAAAGATGACAGGATAACTGAAAGAAGGTTTCGTTTAAAAATTTATGAATAATCATAAAAATAAATTTACTCGTCTTTGCAGTGGTTAACTTTTAATATATAGTTTTTCTTATGGATTAAAAACATACACGATTTGAAACTCGCTGACTAGTAATAAAAGTATAATTTTCTTGACACTCATTCAGTTTTACATTACTTGATCAATCAATTACGATAGAATAAATACCCGTCTTCATGGCACTGAGTTGGAATGTGCACTATCCTCTTCGTATCAAGTATCGGCTTTATCAGATCCAGTCAATTTTCTCGTCGGTTTTTTTTTACTAAGGAAACTCATTTTTTTCTACATTATAATATCAATCGGTACAATCGTTATAATTTTATAACGGGAATATAATAATGTATAACGGGATTAACGTCAGCAAGATTATATTTTCTCCAAAGTACTGTTTTTACGACGTAATTATTATTGTTGGTTACTTTTTATGGAGACCGTCTGATGTTTGTAGCGAATTATTATGATTTTTACGTCTCATCTTAAATAATATCTTCACTTTATTACGTTTTTCAGGCTCGGGAAATTAGCAAAGCGAGAAGATTCTGATTGATATTAGTAATAAAAAGTTGAGGAAGTTTTTAATAATGTTGGTTACAAATAGCTCTACCTCTAGGCTTAGAGAATATATTCACTTTCTCTAAGTCGTGAGCCAGAGCCATTTGTGAGCAAAAATATTAAGACCTTTCCTTATATAAATTTATAAAACTTCAATAAATAATATATAATTCGTAGCCATACACCATTAGAAAAATAATTTTAAATCGTTGCATAGTGATTTACTTTTTTTTTTTTAAATACTGTGTGACGTCGCAATTATTTTAACATTATACCTCATCTAAGACCTTTACCTATAATAAAAATAAATCCTGTTTGTCTGATGGCTTTCCTCAAATCGGATCTAAAGAAATAATTTGTGATTTTAAACACCTGTTATTGAAACATCAGCACCGGCCTTTATAAAAACTTTGTTTTTTAAGTAAAATATTTTTATCAATTAACAAATTTTTTTTCACTTATTTGCTATATTTTTAATATCATAACTGAGTAACAAAATCAGACTAGAATTTCATTCTTTGACTGTCAAGGCTAATACACTTTTATGCTATTGAATACTTTTTTCATATTGTAAAACGGTAAATTGCAATGCAAATTAAAATATTCTTCCGCTGCGACATAAATAATTAGGGAAGATTTTTTTCACATCATGCATTTTATGCAGAAGTCTGTATGTATTCGTACGTACATAAACTTCGCATGTAAATCGTACGTTCTGCTGTATTTTTATATATATTATGCATTAGTTGTTACTAATATTCTTATATACATAAGTATGTGTGCTGTGATATAAGTGCTAGCTTTAAACAAGCATCACTGATGCTTGTAACATTACCGCCAGAGCCGAGCTAGTCACCTTCTTGTGGATAACGTTCGATTATTTAAATTTACGATGCGTATTTAAATGTTTTATTGTTTCTATCTTTGTTTTTAAGAAAACATGATATATGAATATTTATATATATATATATATATATATATATATATATATATATATATATGTATGTATGTTTTGTATATTTGTCCATTTTATCCACAAATTACCGATCAATATTCTTATTACTACTAATTTAATGCAATGTTGATATGATGAATATAAATAAATTAATAAAATGAAAATCAGCTATAAATAAAAGTCATAAATGGTTTATATGTGTGTTTACTCAATAGATATTCGCATTCATTTACGTTTAACCTCAAACTCAAACTATACCAGTAGAATATTCTCAATATTTGTGCCAAATTGTGTGTACCTTTCCAAATTCTAATGCCTCACGTTTATGACTATTAATTTTTGTAATTATCCTTTTTGTATATGACTATCACTATAAATATTATATTTTACAATTATCCTTTGACAGTTACCAATTATCTCATTTTACATACGATATATTCATATAATTGCAAATTCATGCCGTTGTTTTTGAAAACTGGGAGTTAATTAAAAAATGCGTATGTGGCAAGTGAATCATACACGTGTATATTAGGCAAAACGGGATGTAATTGTTATGCAGGTTCTACCTTACAGCATATACGGGGTGTATCAGTTTACGTGATATCAGTAGCTAATTAATATACTCGTATTTATTCCTTTGTAATATAATTCATACTGGCATCAGGAGACTTGCGTTTGAGTAGCGACCGTGATTTGTTAATAAGAGCGAGTTTTTATATTATAATTGTGATTTGTTTGGAGAAGCAAATCGTTTATCGTCGGATTACAATTTACATTAGAAATGGTGAAAGTAATTTAATTATACACTATAGAGTAATAAAATTATTAATTATACCAAGTTGAAAGAGCCAGTTTCTCACTCTAACCAAGTGGATTATCACATTGAATAATTTTCTTTTAGCTTTAAATAAATTAAACGATTCATTTGCAAATTGTCAAACAAAATGGGTCAATTGACAGACAATAGATGTGTTTCGTACTTGTTTCGAAGTTGTTGACTTAATTTCATATTTATTATATTTCATGTCCGAAATAATTTCATTCCAAAGTTGTACTCACATGCTGGAGATGCATGACCAGATTTTTTCGAGTTTTCAAAAGAATGATTGAAAAATTAAGAAAGTATTTCACGTTCGACATCATTTTGAATCAAACAGCATTTCAAAGTGAAATGTGATAAACGGATTTCATAATACTTATCCAGTAATACTACATTCAAATTGAGGCACAAAAAAATCCACCCTCTTAAGCTAAAAAAACATTTTTAACATTTTCCTTTTTTTTACGGATTAAATTAGATTTTCATCTGAGAGATATACTTACATCGTCATGAACTAAAGTAAAAAACTGTGGAAACTGTGAGGCTGTGACAGATGGACGGGCGGACTAACGTGACGAAATTGTGAAGGTTCCTTTTTTCACTATGGAATCATAATCAAAAAGCGATAATTTTTACGGTAATAAAATTATAACCACGCGTAAATTTATAAAGGAATGTAAGTGTTACGAATTTAGTTTATCAAAGACTGCGTATTTTCTGTCAAGAATTAAATAAAAGGTTTAAATAATTTAATTCGCCCCTAAAGAATAAACTTTGGTGTACATAATGTCTGGAAATAGTATTTTCTTTTCAGTGTAAACAATAAATACTGAAAAGAAAATACCATTTCCTGATATTATGTATACCAAAGTTTATTCTTTAGGGGTGAATCAAATTATTTAATAAACTTTCGTTATAATTTGTACATTAAAATTTTGTAATTTTGTTGTCTTCCTTACGTTGATTAATACACTATAATAATTTTAGTCATTTACTACTCTTGCACAATCTTTGGCATATTCTTTTATTTTATAATAAATACACCACGTGTAGCTAGATATCTACCGTGTGTATGGTATATTATTGTCCCCACAGTGTTACCTTCATCACAATAATTTTTTTTAATATACATATAACAAATATTTAAATTGATACGTATAGTATAACAAGTAATAGCATTTTTTTTTAATTTAACTATCTATGAGACACGATTACTTAGTATACAGCTCAAACTGTATGAAAATTTAAATAATGTTGCACGTGAATAGGATAGTGATTTGAATTTGAATTGTTGTAAATATTGAATAAATAATTATAACATTAATAATAAATGGTAAAATACCATTAAAAACTGTGGATCAAGTGAAGTCAAGTGAGGTATTATTAACAGAAAAAAAGGAAAGAGAAAATAATGATCAAGAAAACTGTATAGTTTAATATGATACTCCGAATTTGGTAATTATCACCAAATAATATTATACAATGTACAAAAAATATTTTAAGATAAATTTTTAGACTTGAAGCAAAATACCAGATACATCCATAAGGTTAAAGTGGAATATTTAATTTTTACATTTTTAAATAACATTTTTAGAAAAATTTCGTGAAAAAGCTTATAGTCATATACTATATGTCATACAAATAAGAATGTTAAATAATAATATCAGATCCCATATTAGTATAAGGTTTAAAAACACTGAGCTGTGCTGACATACTATCTCAGATACTTTTTATTCGACGAGACGTTTTACTCTAAGTTATCCTTAGATTTAATTCTTCAGCTTAATCAGCTAATTCAGATTATATGTTAAGTTGGCTTTATGATTCTACAAATGGGCTGGTGTTTTTTTGCAATATCTTTAAAAAAATTAAAACATTTTTAAGTTTCTTGCAATATCAAAATCCCACCTAAGTACCTAAAGACTCTGCTGTGTGGTTTTAAAAATGTTTCCTGCGCTATTAGTTTTTGTCCCCCCATACACATTTTATTAACCGACTTCAAAAAAGGAGGAGGTTCTCAATTAGGTCGGAATCTTTTTACATGTATGTTCAGCGATAATTCTTTACCGAGTGGACCGATTTCGATGATCCATTCTTTACTTGAGAGAGGGTGCTGCAGATGTGGACCCTTATATTATGATGGTCTGACGAAGAAGTCCGGAAATGAACGATGGATCTCCTTAACGAATGGCAGTAAATTAAGTATGATTCAAGATAATTGCTACTTGCAGTTGTTATTTTGCAAAATATCTTATAACACTTACCAGGTAAGAGTCTGATGATAATTTCTGGATATGAACAATGAAACTCCTTAACGGCGATTAGTAATTCAACCGTGATTAAAGATATTTACCCCTAGTAGTTTTTACTTCGCGAAATAACTCTACCGCCGACCAGGTCAGGATCTGATGATAAGTTCTGAAGCTGAACATTGGAACTCCTTAACTGATGGTAGTAAATTGAAAGTGATTCAAGATATTTGCTACTGGTAATTGTTACTTTACAAAATAACTACACTATCGATAATGTTGGAGATGAACACCTTATCGGATGGTAATAAATCAAACGTAATTTAAGGTATGTATATTTACTACTGGTAGTTTTTACTTTGTAAAATAACTCCACTATCGACCAGGTTACTATGTGATGATGAATTCTGAAGATGAATAATGTAACTCCTTAACGTATGATAGAAAATCGATCGTGATTCAATATATATGCTACTGGTTAGTGCGGCTACTACTCTCGGTTCATTTCTATATGTTGTTTATAATAAATTTTAGACAAAGATTTTTGCCTCCGACTTTTAATAATTATCCAATATTATGAAAAAGAAATTAATTGTGATGATTGTTTTTAATATATTAATCACTAAAAATTTGGATATAAAATATCTTTTAAAAAACCGACTTCAAAAAATGTGGGTAAAGAAAATTAAAAAATAATTAACTCAGAATCAATACCTATTTATTTGCAATAAATAACTAAGTTACTTATTTTGCAGTCGGTGTCAGCACTGCCGATATACTTAAACAAATATAAATGTTTATATTATAAATACGCCCTTTATGAATCTATTTAGTATTGTAAGTATATTAGAAGGTAACATTTTAAATATACATTATAAATTAAATTAAATTATAAATTTGTTTAAGTTGGCCGACAGTGCTGGCATCGACTCCAAAAATAAGTAATTTAGTTATTCATTGCAAATAAATGGGTACCTATCCTGTATTAATAATATTTTTTTCTATTTAGTACCTAACTTTTTGGAAGTCGGTTTTTTAGAAGATATTTCTAATTCGTATATTTTACTTGTCGTAGTTTTCTCTCTCAAGATCCTGTTGTAGTCTATCCTCGGACTCTATATTCTTACGATAGTTTCTCTATTGTCATTATTATGATTATTGAAATTAATATAATCTCTAGTTTGTTTTCTTCCTTTTAATTTTTAACTTTTTAATTGTTATTTTTAATTACTTCAAAAGGTAAAAAGAACCCTTATAGGATCACTTTGGTACCCAGCAAAAACTGTCTGTCTAGCAAGATCTTTTTCTTAGGAACGCGTGGAGGCATTAAGTTGAAATTAATATCAAACACTAGATCTATAGTCCTGTAGAACCCGTAAAATCAACCCTTTAAGTCAATAAAATGAAGAAGGATCTTAAAACTACGCCCATGGACACCGCATACTTTGACACTCGCAAATCATTCAAAAATTATAGAGTACTTCCCGTTCACCTAGAATCATGAAATTTGGCAAAAAACTAGGTACACAGAACAAATAAAGGAAAAACTCGGAAAATCGTTAATTTGTAGTTATATCGTAAAAAATATTTTCTTAATTATGCGTTTTTGAAAGATTTAGTAGGCAATAGATTTTCGTTCTAAAAAATTATAATTTTGCAAACTGTTCAATAGAAATATTCTGTACCATTAAATGTTTATAAATGCCTAAATGTGTTTAGAAGTCTCGTAGTGCGAGTTCTACTCGTGCATAACAGGTTTTTTTAATTTTGTCGCTACTGTTATTTCAATCACTACATCTGTTGATACATTCCATTTTGTTTTAAAATATAAATTAATCAAGTTAGAATCAGCTCAAATGGGCGTATAATAGAAGTCCAGTCGGTCATTCTTTTAGTACAGCGTTGAGTTAATAGCAATGTAAAAACATTGCCAGCGCCGAGAGTTTTCACCAAAGTTGTAAACAAAGTAAGAGTTTTATCAACTGTTATTTTAATCACTATACATACGGTGTCTCTTATTTATATACTGAATTCAGTAAAATTGCTGAAAGGCTAAAACCACAAATTGCATGTAGTGGCTATTGATAAATTATCCTGACTAGATAGTATATTTTATAAAGATTTATTAAAATGGAAGACTAATTTTTTTAATAAGACTAATTTTTTAATTGCAGAGAGTTCGAATGAAGATTCATGAGAACTAAAAAAATTAAAGTAAATATTGCATCCAGAAACGGTAATGCTAATTATGTTCGATTTATTTGTTCTCCAGCTGATGTTAGTGGAAGATGACGTAATATGCATCAACTCCATATGATTTCATAGACATATTATACTTACTTATATGTTTTATATTACTTTTTTACATATTTTTTTGTACCGCTGTCGACTAAATATTATTTTTATTTGTTTTTTGTTCCAAGCTAATCGGTCAAAATTCTGTACGAAATGCAGAAATGATTTCATAAAAATTTAATTGCGAATGCAATACATTTTCATATTAAAGTAAAATAAGAGTGTCGTCCCATGGTGTACTGGATTAATCACAAAGGATGCGGCCTTTGACAGCACGGCGCATCGTGGAAATCCGTGTTCAATTCCTGTCCGTTTATCGGGCGGGGATGGGTTGGTGTGCTGGTAGATTGTAAGAGATTGCTGTCGTAGCGATGGGTGCACTATATGTGTCTAATCTATATATTAAAACACACAAGTAAATGAATAAATAATGTATGCAAATAAAAACATTTTACCTTAACATTCATCATAAATACCCGCAAAACCAGTCATTATTCAGAGAGACGCTGAGCGAAGAAAAAATTATTGTAATTAACAAAATAATAACAAAAATTTAGTTTCTTTTTAAACCTAAGTATGAGTACAGTATCAATCATAATTTTCAACATTTATTAGATATAAATATGTATTACGATAAGGCGTAACAAACTACGAAGAACATATTCAAAATATATTATATTACATGCTATTTAAAAAAAAATGTAGAAAATTCAGATATAAAAATTGTTCCATTGCACAAAAGCATTAACAGCACAAAATTTAAGAACACATCAATGTAATTTATGCTGATATAATTACTTAAATTTCGCAACTATGGACATGCATCACATTTTGTGTAATACTTAAAATTTACATCCTAATCATGATTGTATTAGACATTATATCAATTTACATATAAACGTTTTATAAAATTTATATGTGTTTTACAGCCTAGCACATAGGTCAAATACCGTCTAATATTTTATAAAAAAATCAAATTTTATTGCAATTTCCAGCACTATTTCACAGAGATCCCAAGCATAAACGATATTTTCACTGTCGAAGTCAGTCTATAATAATATACTCACTGCAAAGTACTGGAGATTTATTCTCTTTTTTTGCTCTAAAACGCGAGATCGTAAATGTCAGTCGTAAATGCTTAGTACATTTATATTTTACATTTTGATTTAAAAAACGACTCCGGAGCAGTAAAACCATTGTAACAAAGCGTATAACTTGTGACGGATATGATGTGCCTCCGTAACGCCGAATTTATCTCTACGCGTTTTATATTATCACTGCCTAGTGCCAAATATCGACATCGATAGTCGATATGGAATAAAAGTTTCCAAAACGTAACGATATCGATATTGTAGTTTTATTGCAATATAATTCCACAGAAGGAGGTGCTGCTATCGCGGCCGGTTTCAAACGAGTGAATTGAGGCGGGTATGGGTTTCCTTCCGCTCCCTACGGTCGGGCGGAGCACGCGCTTATTACCTACGATGCTTGCCGATATCAATTTTATTCCTTAACATAAGCGGATGATTTATGATCCCCAAAGTTTTTCAATTTTATTCAAATCCTATAAAGTTCATGATTTCTGTCGAGAGTTTGAGTGAGTATCTGTCTATGTGTGAGTGCTGCAAACGAGGTGGATTTTTTTTTATTGCCAAACATTTCAAAGTCGCAACCGATTGCCGAGATCAATAAAGTAAAGTAAGTGATGACTCCAGACTTTATGATTGTAATTTTGGCATCTCTTGTGTAAGATAGTGATGTAGTATTTGTATTACGATTTTTTTCCAATGTATATTGACGTTACAATTACGGGCTCATAACAATAATTCTTGTTACAGACGATCTTTTACGTAGTGTAATTTTCATCGAAAATGTATTTTAGAACATATTTTAATATCAAGTATTATTTTGTGCTATAGTGAGTAAGCAGCCTCTAAAAGTTCACTGAGTTTGATTAGATGATTTTTTTAAGTAAAGTACCAGTAGGCAATATTTAGAAGTAGGCTATCTGTACTTCTTTATAGTTACCAAAATAGCTGGAATGAAATGGACTTAAAATGTCATTATTGTGAATTGTGATACTGTTTCAGATTTTATATAATAATGTGGAAACATTATTATATCAAGCACAGTGTCCATCTAAAATTCAAAAATAAAAAAACCATTTTACCATTATAATATTAAGACATTAGGTTTACACAAGTACTGAATCCCTCAATTAAATATTGAGTAACTCAATTTGGCCTTCCGCTGCACGAACGAGATTGAACAACATCGTTAATGTCAGCAACTAATCGACAGATGCGTCCATATCAAGCACTGCTCCACAAGTCGTGTCACGGCCTCACTTTGTGTTATAAAACTTAGCGTATATATTTTACAAGAAACTTACGAAAATTTATTAACAATATTTTGAAAGGGAAAGGTGCCTATATCAAATAGTAATTTTATTTCTTTCGGTAATGTTATGAAGTTTAAACGAACATTTTTAGAAACTACGACATGAATTATATCGAATTTTTTTTAATAAAACTTTTAGATCCCACGAGTGTTACAGGCAAGAGTTTAAAAATATATAATCTCTAATATGATTTTTGTGTAACTAAATTCTCAACAATCTTTAATATTTTCCTGCTCCTCTTGTAAAAAATTATCGATAAGAAAAACCTGAAAATTTTCTCAAAATGCTGTACCTGTCATAATAAATCTGTACTAGGGTGATACTGAAAGTTGTTAGAGTTATCAATTTGTAAGAATGACATTAGAAAATTTAACTAAAATTTCAAATATCGAAGTATTCTTTAATGCATTAAGGGACTTTGCATGAATTTATCATTTATTTTTACAAACTGACGGCAGATTTAAAATTGCGTGTATTACGAAAATATTTTTAAAACGATAAAATTTTCCAGAAAAATTATTTTGTATAACTTTAGCGGTAGACTAAATAAACAATAAAGTTGTGATTGGCTTCAGATGGCTCTTTATGATAAAGGCCAAGCTACTGTTTATAACTTAGCGATGATCTGTGGAACGGACGTCCCTCAACAATATGCAGCTCATGATAAAGCCTGATAAGACTTCTATAAGCGTATTTGGGTAAATTTAGGCATTGGCATGAGTCAAATACAAAGAAAATTAGGGAAATATTTAGATATTATAAAGTGTTGTGCTAGTTTGCGTTATATTTATCACTGTAAAATGTTATAAAATAGACAGAGGTCACTTTAGGAGGTCACTTAGCATCATCATGGGTAACGAAAGCTGAATATATTTTTCCTAACCGATGCTAAAATGCAGAGTTTCATTCTGAAGAACTACCTACAAACTTAAAGGAAGGGCAAAATATATGACTGCCTCGTTCTTCAAACGTACTGGTTACCGTGCAACTCTTGTTCTGGAAAGTAAAAGAACGGTTATTGCGAACTATTATACCTTAATTGATTTACCTTTTATTTTATCGAATATAAACTTTATTGGACGGAACGTGATGTATTACCATATTTACAAAATTTAAATAATTATATAGGAATAAATTTCACTCATTGCCCTCAGTCCGTAGATAATATCACTTCGATATGAAAATTTTGGACATTCCTAGTTAAATTTTTACGTAATCACCTTTCTCTTTCGTACAGAAATTTGGCCAATCAGCTTCAAATTCGTTGATTATTAAATAAAATGAAAACCAATAGAGGTTATATTTAATTAATAGCGATAAAAAAATAAAAAATTAACACTAACCATGTTAGTAAATACATTGTATTGATATAATTGAATTTTTGCAAGTAACGCTATCGTTCAATAACAACAAATCGGTTGAAAATAATTACCGCTACCGTTTATGGACGCAACATTTACTTTAAATTTGTATCTCTCGTGAGTCTTCAATATAATTCTATGCTTTCTTAAAATCAGTCTTCCATTTTAACAAATCCTCATAAGATATGTAATCTACTGAAGATTATTTATCAAGAGTAAATACTCGAAATTTGTGGTGATAACCTATTGACAATTTGACTTTATTGTTTAATAATATTTGCGAATTTTTATTATATATATGTATATGTATATAGTAATTAAAATAACACTCTCTCGTTCTTACTTTGCAACGCCCGTTTCTCGTTCTCGTTACAACTTTGATACAAACTCGTTTAAACTACATTTTAAAATAAAATTATAGTCCACAACAGAAATAACACAAGCGATAAAATATTCAAAAAAATTTAAATTAAAATTTAATAAAAAAACCACAGAAAATATCGTTTTACAAGAAAATGCATAAACTTCCTCACAGTGACAAAAGGGATACTATTGTAAGAAGGCACAGACCGAGGATTCTGCGGTAGAAAATTACGACTAGTAAAATGAAAGGATCGTAAAATTTATATGGAGGAAAAACTAACAAGAATTTTTATAACACAGCAGAGTGCTTATATAAGTTCAAACTTTTATAACATACTCTTTTTGAATAAAATAAAGTACAGGTAGTACTTTATCAAAACATTCTTACGCTTAAAATAAGGCTGCAATATGGTGGTGATACTTAAAAATGTGCATAGTCGCTGACTGATTGTATATATGTTATATACAATCAAACGGTGACTATGCACATGACTCATGATATTTTGGTCCAAAATATTATTAAACAATAAATTATAATAATTTCATTAACATAATAAATTGTCACGCTAAACAATATTATAAATATAGACATTAGATCATAATTTTAATAATATGAATTCCAAAATTTAGGCATATAGGCACATCGTTTACTTTATAACGCTTTGGGGTGAAATAGTTTCTATTTATGGCTGTGGTTTAATTACAACTTCACTAATCTTTTAAATGTTTATTTATTGCTAAAGTATTTTCCGCCATTTTCATTTTAAATGTATAAAATTTGTTTACTTTTTTTCAAATAACTATTTTATAATAGAATAATCATATTGACGCACCCATTCTTTTCTAAATACGTCCATTTTGCCTTTTCAGTAAAAAAACCCTTGAAATTCGCTTTTTTGCTAAACTCTATTCGCTTTTTTGAACACGTTAAGTGATAATTATCTTAGTTTATATAATTTATAAACTAAGGTTTTTAAGTTATGTATGTATACAGTATAAAAAATTATACCATTAAAAATATTTTAATCACAAATATCAAATAAATCTATGTTATGTTAATAAAGTGCAATAACCAACCTATAATTTTACTTTGTTTACAAACATTGTCTTTTAGAATGGAATAGAGTATTAGCGTGTATCGAACCGTATCCGTATACCAGTTTCGATCGTATTTATCAGAATTTTTTTGATAAACATTCTTAACAAATACTCCTCAACTCATTGTTCGCCATTTTATTGCTTAGACATTAAATTTGTTTTTAACGATATTTACTTATGATATAACAATCAAGTTGTTTTTTACGATATTTGAATATTTTTAAATATTTCAGTTTCATTTGTCGTGAGTGATCTGCGACAAATTTAGTGTTAAATTTTGAGGAAAGTTTCAGTTAAAAATAATCACCTAGTGTTTACAATATTTGGTTAGACACGATTTTCGTGAAACTATTCTACGTCCCAGGGGTCCATCCTTAAAACGAGAGAGTTTATTTGTAGACTATAATGCATTAGTAGTTCCACTAATTATTTATTCCTTTTGACTAGCAAGTAACATCTTTAAACTCAAAAATAGTTAGAAGGTAATAGGAAATATTATTTCTTCCTCTCTAAATTTAGTGAAAGTTTATATTTAATTTGAATCAAGTATAATAACTAATTAACTCCTGATAAATTTATATTAGCGTCACTTTTGAACAAACTTAAAATAGTAACTCAAAATCCTGTAGAAATTAGTCAAGAATTAAATATGTAAGATATTTGACAGAGAGAGGAACTATATATTGCATGTGTAGTGAGTTAACTCTGTGTATAGCGTAATAATTAGATAAATAACATTAGGAAAATTCAAATAGTAATTAAATAATTAAACACAAGTGAGTTGCACTTTTGCATTGCAATTATTTTTTAGAGTAATTAAATAAAAATTGGAAATCAATTTATAATAAATTTTTATAACCTTATCTCTTAAAGCATCTAACCAAATAAGTATGTTTCCATAAAGCCGACGAATACATGAGACTTCACTCCGTTCATGACAGCTAATAAATTCATAAACTTATGTCCTTTCAGACAAAATAAATTATCTGAATTAAAGATTAATTCGGTGCTTTTGCTGTGGATAAATTTGCAATTTTTTTCCAATTTAAATTTCATCTAGTTTATATTCAGATGTTACAATGACAACGATACTTAAGCGCCGCTGTTTATAATATTAGGCGGCTGGCTTGTTAGACGCTACGACGGGGCTGGTATGCGGCAGTGCTTGTTTGATATTGTCAAAAGGTATGCTTCAAATTAATTATTCTTTGTATTCGTCAATACGCGGGCGATAACGGTAACTAAGTAAAAATAATTGCAGCCACTGAATTGTATTCAAAAAGAAAATGGCGCATGGGAATTGATGGCGATCAAAAGTTGTTTACATAGTACAATAATACTGTATCAGATGAAAACTACATATTGTATTGAGCTTACCAATAATGATTAAACTTTCATATGGTAATTGAATGAGTGTTAAAAAAATTACGCATTTATTACCAGTCAGCGAATTTTAAATTACTTACGTTCTTAATTCATAAGAGAAACTTTGAAGCAAAAGTTAAACGACTGCAAAAAAGTCTACATTTTTCCTTACACTTGTTTATAAATTTTTAGACGGAACCGTATTTAAGTTATACTGTTTTGTAAGTTTATTGCTATCTAAACCACATTTATTCCCAATAATTAATGCAATAAAAATACTCGTATTAGCATTTAAAATTATTTACTTATAAATACACATTAATACAATTATTTACTAATAAAGTGATCTTATGTGTGTGTTTGTGGCTTATGTTAGTTTAATTTTTCCGTAAAAAACTTAAGAAAGACTTTTTATGGAAATTTTGCAGAAATACTTTTCTTTGTTATCATTTGGATATATTTCCACTACAATATATGACTGTATAAAATGAACAGTAAATTTATGATAACTAAATCCTAAATATAACCTAAAACACAAAAATTATTTAGGTCCATAGTTCGTTTCATTTTGAATTGGGACCAATTTGTTTTATTGTTTCTAAATGGCAACAAAATAAAAAATAAATTTTTGACAATTCTAATATAAGCTCCCTATAATACTATTTCCCCTTAAGTTGAAAAAATTTATCTACAATTTCTTTTTTTTTAAACTGATGTAAAAACGAAAATGAGCGGCTATATTTCTTAGATATTGATTTATTTATTACTTAACCTGAACATATAAATAATTCTTAATCGTTTCCACTCACGCCTGCCATATTGACTAATTTTTTAACTCAGTAAAAATTTTTCTCGTAATTATTGCAAGAGCGAAAAGTGGTATCTACATCCGAATAATTTGTAATTAATTTTATCACTAATATTTCTTTTACGCAGTTCCTTTTCAGACTAAGTAAATAATTGTAAATGCTAATACGAGTATTTTTATTGCATTAATTATTGGGAATAAATGTGGTTTAGATAGTAATAAACATACAAGACCGTATAACTTAAATACTGTTCCGTCTAAAAATTTATAAACAAGTGTACGGAAAAATTTACACTTTTTTGCAGTCGTTTAAATTTTGCTTCAAAGTTTCTCTTATGGATTAAGAACGTAAGTAATTTAAAACTCGCTGACTAATAAGCGCGTAATTTTCTTAACACTCATTCAATTTTACAATATTTACACGATTGAATAAGTACCCGTTTTCATGGCACAGCATTCGATATGTACCGTCGCCTCCGCTTCCAGTATCGGATTTATCAGGTATCGAAGATTAGTTCCGGGGCAATGTGCAATCTATAAAAGAAAATGTCCTTTAATCGGTTTAAGGAACGACAATTGCTGGGCGGCGTTTCGGCTTGCTCGACCCAGCCAATTTTCTCCTCAGTTATTTTTAACCTCCCAATAAAGAAACTCATTTTCTTCTACGTCATAATATCAGTCGCTATAATTATTATAGTTGCTTAAGTGTAATGGGAAATATTGGCTCTCAATAAGTTCATAACCAAAAAAATTAAAATATATTTTTTTTTTCATTTCGTCAAGTTCATCCGCCCGTCCGTCTGCCTCACATACTCATTTTGCATAGTTTTGGACTTACATGCATGAAGATTTATAAGTATGTCTCTCAGATAGAAATTAAACCACAAAAAAGGTAAAATATTAAAAAGTTTTTTGTAAGGTTAAGGGTGATTGGGTGACTTTTGTGCCTCCATTTGAGTGGATTATCACTCAACACGGATAAGTGTTATGAAATGAAATTTGGTTTCGTTTATCACATTTTTCTTTGAAGTTCTGTTGATTCAAAATACGTAGAATATAAACTACCTCCCTATTTTTTTCAATAATCGTTTTGAAGAAGAAAAATCAGACAAATCTATTGATCTTTCAAATGAAATTATTTTATTAAAGTAAATCGTAATCTCATGGGTAAATGATTTTGCTTCTCCAAATAAATTACAATTATAATTTAAAAACTCGCTCTTATAAACCATTCACAATCCCTATTCAAACGCAAGTCTCCTTGGCCCACTATAAATTATCTTACAATGGACTAAATATGTTAATTAGCTACTGATATCACGTAAATTGCTATGCTCCGTTCTAGCTGTAAAGTAGAACCTGCTTTTCAATTCACGGCACGCCCAACGTTTTTACGCCCAACGTTTTTGGTTAACATACATGTATACAAATCATTTGTCGCATACTCGTTATTTAATTTACTCTCAAAAATAAAAAACAATCGTGAATTTGAAATGTTTAATATACATCGTATGTAAAATGAGATAATTGGTAGCTGCGGGGTGATATTTGTAAAATATAATAACTACAGTGATTTAAATGTATAAAGGAAAATTAAAATAGTTAAACGTAATAAATATGAGGCCTCAGAATTCGGAAAAGTACACAAAAATTATACAAAGATTAATAATATTATACTGGTACAATTCGACAGTTGGCTTCGTCCGATTGGAAGCTTAGATATAGATGAATAAGAATATTTATTACATAAAACTGTTAAGCAAACTTACACATAAATATTAATTATAGTCTTTTATATAAACTCATCATAGTATTATTTCAAAAAGTAAATATTGATAATACTAATAATAATCAGTTATTTGTGGACAAAATGAAAAATATACAAAGCGATATGCACTGTTTTCATTAAAAATGTATATGCAGTGTGTCCATCTTTTCTCTCTTTATTTTTGTTAAAAACCAAGTGAGAAATAATGGAAAATCGAAAAACATATCATAAATTTAAATAATGAAAAGTAATCCAAAAAAGGTGACTAGCTCAGCTTCACCGACACAGTTTAAAGCGAGCACTACACACACACACACACACGCATGCACACGCATACGCGCACGCGCACGCCCACATGCCCACGCACACGCGTACGCGCTTTCGCACGCCCAAGCGCACACCGACGCGCACGGGCATACGCACACGGACGCACACGCGCACGCACACGCACACGCGCACTCACACATGCAGTCGCGCGCGCCCGCGCAGGCGACCGCGCACGCGCACACGCACGCACTCGCGCACGCCCATGCGCCTGCACAAGCGCACGTACACGTTCACGCACACACACATGCACTCGTATACATACACACATTTCACGTGTGTGTGTATATATATATATATAAGAATAATAACAGCATTAATACATAAAATATGTTTGAATACAGTAGAACGTACGATTTATATGCGAAGTATTGTAATACTTACAAAAATATATGTGTATATATCTACAACTTACAAAAGCAAAACACTCTTCTGCATATAACACATGCGCGAGAAAAATCTTCTTTAACTGTTAATATAGAAGCGAAGGAATATTTTCATTTGGATTTAAATTGACCGTTTTAAAATAGCAAGAAGATGTTCAAGAAGTTTATTAGCCTTGACGGTCAAGGAATGAAATTCTAGCTTGATTTTCTGATTCAGTTTTGATATATAAAAATAAAGCAAATAAGTTAATAAAAATTTATTAATCATAAAAAATATACTATTAAAGGAACTAATCTTCGATACCTGATAAATCCGATACTGGAAGCGGATACGACGGTACATAGTCGAATGCTGTGCCATGAAAACGGGTACTTATTAAATCGTGTAAATATTGTAAAATTGAATGAGTGTTAAGAAAATTACGCGTTTATTACCAGTCAGCGAGTTTTAAATTACTTACGTTCTTAATCCATAAGAGAAACTTTGAATCAAAAGTTAAACGACTGCAAAAAAGTGTAAATTTTTTCATACGCTTGTTTATAAATTTTGAAACGGAACCATATTTAAATTATACCGTGAGTTTATTACTCTTTAAACCACATTTATTCCCAATAATTAACGCAATACAAATACTCGTATTAGCATTTACAATTATTTACTTAGTCTGAAAAGGAACTGAATAAAAGAAATATTAGTGATAAAATTAATTACAACTTGTTCGGATGCAGAGACCACTTTTCGCTCTTGCGAAGTATGGACAACTCACAAATTATCATATGAAAGTTTAATCATTATAGTTAAGCTCAATACAATGTGTAGTTTTCATCTGATACAATTTTATTGTACTGTGTAAACATCTTTTGATCGCCATCAATTCCTATGGGCCATTTTCTCTTTGAATACAGTTCAATAGCTGCGATTATTTTTACTTAGTTACCGTTATCGCCCGCATATTGATAAAGACAACGAATAATTAATTTGAAGCATACCTTTTGACGATATCAAACAAGCACTGCCGTATACCAGTCCCATCGTAGCGTCTAACAAGCCAGTCGCCCAATATTATAAACAGCATCGTTGTCGTTACATCATCTGAACATAAAGTAGATGAAATTTAAATGGGAAAAAAATGCATATTCATCCATAGAGAAAGCACCGAATTAATCTTTGATTCAGATAATTTATATTCTTTTCTGAAAGGACATAAATTTATGAATTTATCAGCTATCATAAACGGAGTGAAGTCTCATGTATTCGTCGGCCTTATGGAAAGATACTTATTTGGTTAGATGCTTTAAGAGATAAGTTGGTTATATTAGTTTTTTATAAATTGATTCCCAATTTTGATTTACTTACACTAAAAAAATAATTGCAATGAAAAAGTGCAACTCACTTGTGTTTAATTATTTATTGACCATTTGAATTTTCCTAATGTTATTTATCTAATTATTATGCTATACACATAGTTAACTCACCACACATGCAATAAATAGTTCTTCTGACTGTCAAATATCTTACATATTTAATTCTTGACTAATTTCTACAGGATATTGTAATACTATTTTAAGTTCGTTTAAAAGTGAAGCTGATATAAATTTAACACTAGTTAATTAAATATAATACTTCATTGAAATTGAATATAAACTTTTAATAAATTTAGAGAGAAAGAACTAATATTTCCTATTATCTTCTAACTATTTTTGAGTTTAAAGATGTTCCTTGCTAGTCAAAGTGAATAAATAATTAGTGGAACTACTAATGCATTATACTCTTAAAATAAACTCTCTCGTTTTAAGGATGGCCCTTGGGACATTGAATAGTTTCATGAAAACAGTGTCTAACCGAATATTTTAAACACCAAGTGATTATTTTTAATTAAGACTCTCCTCAAAATTTAATACTTAATTTGTTGCAGATCACTAACGACAAAGGGAACTGAAATATTTAAAAATATTCAAATATCGTAATAAACAACTTGATTGTTATATCATAATTAAATATCGTTAAAAACAAATTTAATATCTAAGCAATAAAATGGCGAACAATGAGTTGAAGAGTATTTCTTAATAATGTTTATCGAAAAAATTCTGATAAATACGATCGAAACTGGTATACGGATACGGTTCGATACACGCTAATACTCTATTCCATTCTAAAAGACAATGTTTGTAAACAAAGTAAAATTATAGGTTGGTTATTGCACTTTATTAACATAACATAGATTTATTTCATATTTGTGATTAATAATATTTTTTATTGGTATAATTCTTTATGCTGTATGCATACATAACTTAAAAACCTTAGTTTATAAATTATATAAACTAAGATTATTATCACTCAACGTTGAACACGTTGAGTGATAATAATCTTTATCAAAAAAACGAATTTCACGGGTTTTAAAAAAAAAGGCAAAATGGACTTATTTAAAAAATAAAGAGGGGCGTGAGTGCGATTATTTTATTATAAAACAGTTATTTGAAAAAAAAAATAAACTAATTTCATAAATTTAAAGTGAAAATGACGGAAAATACTTTAGCAATAAATAAACATTTAAAAGAACAGTGAAGTCGTATTAAATTTTCTCTTATACTTTCTTAACGGTTTGGAGCAACCCCGACAGCTATAAATAGAGACTATTTCACCCCAAAGCGTTATAAAGTAAATGATATGCTTATATGACTAAATTTTGCGATTCATATTAATAAAATTACGATCTAATATCTATATTTATAATATTGTTTAGCGTGACAATTTATCATGTTAATGAAATGATTATAGTTTATTGTTTAATAATATTATGGACCAAAATATTTAAAGTTATATTAAAGTTTGAACATTTGAAGATGCGTAGCATTTCTATTAAATATTTGTAAATATTAAAATTATTTTTCACAACGATTTATTTTTAAAACCCATGTCGCGAAGCCTATGGACAAATAACTCAATTGCCTATGTTTATTAACCTACGTTTGATACGCGTGATTAAATAGCTATATTCCCAATTGCGATACACGAAACACCTGAAAACAAAATAAAAAATACTTTTATTTTTAAATACCCTTTATTGTATCTTTACGTAAAATTGTATGGACCGATGGACATGGTAAAATTATAAGGTTTTTTTTTATTTTTCATGCATCCCCAAAAAGGGCACAAGTAACAATCATTCAATTTATGTAGAGATTTATAAAAAGTATTATTTACAAAAAGAGAATAATATTTAATTAGTTGTGTTGTCACATAACTCCATCCCAAAAAAAAATTCTATGTAACACGGTTAAAGACTGTACATAATTAGCCATGCACTTCATATTTCCCGATTCCATCCACACAAGTGTACTTTTACATCTTCCCATCCTAAAAAAATGTTTAATCTAACATCAATTAATGCTGTCTGTACGCAATTATCCATAAACTTAATTTTGTTAGAATGCACTTTGCGTAGAGTATGAACGTCTCAAAGTTTGATCTATTTGGAAAAAAATCTACTAGAGAGACCACACCCTAAAGATAATATTTTACTATACTGAAGCACGCTCCCAAATTAAATTGTATGCGCATAGCTGTGCTTATAACAGTAAAACAAATTGGTCAACATATATCTATTGTATCTGCAAACTGCAGGTATTTACCAAGCTATGTATCAATTCGAATCCAGGGCAGATCAGCAATTGCAAAATTAAAATGAAAAACCGGCTCGTGGTCTCAACAGAGGGCTTGGCGATGATTGTCTAGACTTATCTATGAGTATCAATGATTTCAAAAATAAGTCTCTTTCGGGCACATAGAAATCATTTACAAAACTCCACTTCAAGTCGAGGCTCACAACAGGGTGGATAATAATTACATTGACAATATTTATTTTATTTTAAGAATACGAAAATAAGATAATTTTTGTAGTGTTAAGATTAGAATACACTTTATTTTGAGATACACCAAACACATATCTATATTTTCAAAATAATGTTTACACTATTAAACAATTTATTTTTACTTTTAAAATGACCTGAGTATTGTCAATTATATTGGTTGAATTTCTAAAATTGTTTTAATCTCTTATTTTAAATAACTATTGGAAGGAAATATACAATTTTCCGGTCGAACTTTACACCCAATGGACTGAAACAAGGATTAGAACGATAATTTTTATATAGTTTGATAGAAAATAAATTTAAATTTATGAACTTTTCTGTGCAACGTTCGTACTAAATAACATCGAAAAGATCCAATTCCTTGTGAATCATCAGAAACGATAATGTTCAAATAATGAGATTCATTTTCTTTAGGTGTTTTCTCTTTACTTATCAATTATTTTTATATTTTTTAATTATTTCGTTTTAATTTAATATATATATTGTATTTCGTATTCATTGATTATTTGTAACCATCCTTTAATAAGAAATGAAAGCGTCATATTAAAATAACCCATACGGTGTAAGTTTAATTAGCGCATAGGGGATACTCCACGCCACATTCAAACGATATATTTGATATTACAAATCAAACCACGATTAGTTCAATTAAAACTGTCTCTTATTTGTTGAGAAAGGAAATATTTTCTCGCCCTAACAGAGCAACCACCGCAGAACATCCGACAAGACTTAATCCCGATACAATTGTGACCTTTGCGATATCGCCAGACGATCTATCGTTTGTTTTGTTGAAAAGCAGGATAGTGAAGTAAGCGGATTTCGCTCGAAGATCAAAAGTGATTAGTCCGCATCACTGACAGGATTTCATAGCGAGCAAGTTGAAGATCAAGAAGGCACACTCCGGGACCGAGTTGTGCCTTCTTGACTTTCTATGAAATCCTGTCTGATTTCTATGATTCTTTCGTGATTCATTTCTATGACTCTATTTATATTCCATTATTTTAGTCTACTTTTGAACTTTAACAATTTTGCTGTCAAAATTAAGTGTTTCGTTAATTCTGCTACACTTAGCGCTGAAAGTGCAACAGACAATTTTTCGAATGTCAGATTTTGATCTGAAATGGTTCATTTTATTTTCCTTGTCTTAAAATGTATATTAAGGATCATTTTCGAAGCAATTTTTAAATATAAATATTTTATGACCGGATGTATCCACAAATAGGATTGTCTATGAAAAATATAAACGATCACAATTGAATATGTCGGTTTTCTATGAATTTTAGATACGATATCTACGTTTAGCACGACAAAATAATAAAATAAATACGGAAGCCTAACTCGCCACTAAGATGTATGAAAGGCAAAAAGGAATTATAAAATCGTGTAAAACATTCATAATTTCAGCATTTAGTCAATAGAGTGTCCAGTTGAGAAAGAGAGATGCCAATATAATTATTTTTTTTACTTTTAATAAATATTTCTTATATACAGGATCTCGTGATTAAACGCGGTCGCGCTCTTTCTAGATTCGTAATACCAAAGTCGGAGTGAGATGAGTAGTATGTGTGCAGTTGTATGTAGGCTTGGCAGGCGCGTCGCTATTTTAATCCGCATGTGATAAATTTTTCTCTGCACGGTGGCGTTTATCTTAGTTGCAGATCGAATGCGATTAGTAGTAAAATTGCGTCATTTATTGCTCACTAGCGAGCAAATGCCCCTCTGTGTTATAAATACTTGCAAAAATTAAAGCTAACAAGAAAATGTTACTAAATCCAGTAATTTTCCATCATTAGTAAACTATTTGAAATATATTTCCTTTCATTTTAATTAAAAACATTATTGGCGACAGATTTGTACCATTATATTTTATCTTTAAATGCCGGTATGGGTTACTAGTGCCCGACATTTAATGTTATTAATGCATAAATATCCATAATGTACTCATATTTAAAGACTGTTATCTTAATAAAATAAAACTTTTACATTTTAAAGGAGTTGCATTTACACACTGAAAATGATATTAAAATGAGCGACTGCTATACTATTTATATATCTCATAAGTTAGATTAAAAAAGTAAATAAACTTAGTAATTAAAATTTTGAAGTATATGTTGTTTGAATGGTATATACACCAAAGGAAAAACGTTATTTTTTAACAAAAAATAAGTAACTACATGCACTCATGAAAATTCCGGAAAGAGCAACAAATGGTAAAATTGTAACTTTTTTTATTTTGGCTCTTGTATCGATTATAATACTGAATTGAACGGGTTGTCTCATTAAAATATACACTATTATTTACTTTTCTTTTAGATTCCCTAAAACTCTTTTATAAAAGAGAAATTCACTGAACGGAAAAACTGGTTTCCAACAAATTAGATATTTATAGTTTGCTCAGCACACTTTTTAGAACATGCTTTTGAATTAAAGAAGATACAAAAAGCAGTCCAGACAAGCAGTTTCCAAAGCTTAGTTGGTACCATAGTTTAAAAAAAATTACTATACGATTTCCGATTCAATATTATTTTATGCTAACTTAATATTTACTCCACAATGTCACGATTTATTTTCAGACAGAAAATACAATTATTAGAGGAATAAATGATGTTGTTAGTTCGGAGAGTGAATCTACACCGATTTTATCAAGAGAAAACTTCTTACAATAATTGTTCAAAAATAAGGGGTCATTAAACGCCAAAGGTTTAAAATTAAATAAATCCGGGCAAAAAACCGCTGGTTCGTTAGGACAATTTTGAAACTTGAAGACGTATTTAAAAGAAATTCAAGAGACATACCATATGCAAAATGAGGAAACAATTACAAGTAAGAAATATTTTTAAGGAATATCGTAAATCTTATTTAATTTCGACGTGTACTAAATCATTTGAACGTTTCATAATTTGCAGGCGCATAAACACTTGGTTTGACAAATGGCGTAGGTAAAATCTCCATTGTTATTCCCAAAATAATAGTCATTCGTCATAAAAACTTTTAATACATGTTTACCTCGTCTTTGTACTCTCAAAGTTGGTACGAACCCGTTGACAATAATCTAGGTTTTACGTAAGTTTACTTACGTTAAGTTTACTTAATACTTTTATTTTGCAATTGGAAAAAATCGACAATATGGAAGACTTTTTAAAAACCACATAATTTTTTTTTAATTTAGGTCGCCAAACTTTTACACTAAAGGCATTGTACTCACTAATGATGGCGGATGTACATTTGACATCTTTGTGACATTTAGATTTTAAAGAAATTCTTTGTGAGAACAAGTTGGGATTCAAAACTTATTTATCAATTTTATTGGACGTTCACATTTGTTGTTGGTGTAAAATGGATTACAAATAAATATACGGGTGGACAAGATTTTCGTCACATAAATACGGCATATATTACAAATTTCTTAATTGATGATTTTAGTCTTAAAAATTTTATACTAACATGTATAAAAATTTAAGACTAAAATCAACAAATCGACTAAGGAAATTAATATTCAATGCGTTTTTTTAAAATTTATCTTATAATTAACAAATAATCCTGTTATAAACGCGTTCAAGCGCCTTTAGTATTATCGTAGCTAGGCTGATATATTCGATTAGAATGCTTAAGGTGAGAAAAAAATTATTAATATTCCACTTTTAAATTTCAATATTTTGACGCCCAACGGGGATGGAGTGTCTAACACTTAATATGAAAAGTATATGGTTCACAACATACTACCTGGTTCTAATAGACTTGTCTTGAAAATGAATTTCGTAAAACGTAAAAGTTTCTGAATCATTTTCCAGTCAATAAACTGCATTAGCCGGTGCTCCCTATTTTCCAGGCTTCACAAAATCAATTCGTATAGTCTATCTCACACCGAGTCTTATCGGAAATAAATTGAGGAAGTTCAGTAGAACGACTTACGTTAGAATTATTGAGCGACAGCTAGAGAACGAATGAATACAGTTCCAATATTAGTCAATTATAATACGAGACATGACATTTACGAGTATCATACAATAAAATTGCTACATGAATGACTTTTAAGGTAATGTTTCTCTATCCTATAAAAATGTTTATATATAAAAATATTATTTGTTTCTTTACACATAAATAGAAAATTATTTGTTAATCGATAACCATTTTTGTGAAAATTATAATAAAATGAACGTAAAAACCTTTCTTATACTTTGTACTCACGTGAAATCGAAGTTGATTTCCGCTTAATTTGTTTTCCCTTTGTCATAGAAATCAAATAGATACTTAATGTTTTCGTAGAAACGACATAACTTCTAAGATTGTCTGGACGAGACAAATATATTCTCAAGTAGAATTAGTCTAATATAAAAATCATTTAAAAATTAATCTTTACCTTAACTACTTTCTCTTCCTGATAATACTTTTTCATAATGTTATATCATTGACTAAAATATTACACGTTAAGTAAAGCTTGACTAACCATATTTAAGTATAATTTTTAATACAAAAATACAACATAGTAATGGATCTGATTAGCTTTTCACAGTGATGAATAATGGAATCGGATTTACACCGTGTTTGCTCCGTATTTGTCAAGGTTTGTATATTTTTAACTATAACTTAGTCAAATATGTTACAGATTTACAAATCTTGACGTTTAAGAATTGGTATATCTATTAGACTAACATACTCCTAAAAAGATATAAGCTATAATGGACACGACAAGTAAGTACAAAAACTATCTAAAACCCATTATTGAGTTACGTTTAACTGAATTGTTGACCGGTCCCAGGTGAGCGGAAGTCGTGATCGAAATGGACAAAGTTATATTAAAGCTGACGTATATTGGGATGCGAAAAAAGATTTTGGAAGCTCGCGTCAACGTCAGCCCAAATTGGCATTTCATGGATGAGCCGGCTAACGAGCGACATTAATCCCTAAGCTCCCTTGTATTCTATAGTAGTAATCAACAATTATAAAACTAGCGTTACAGTTTTATGAGAGACCCTCATTTGTACAAAATCGTTATATTACAAGAACTATTTATGCTGGCGATTCCGGCAACACGATGTTGTTCCGTTTATCTCTAATTTTCTAATGATGCAAGTAAAGTAAAAGAATTACTAAAATATTACACCGTAAGTTTTCACTCAATTTCGTATTCCTCTTTTTCTCTTTGGTTAATCAAATTTTTGTTTACTTTTGTTTTGCAATTATTATCGAATAATAAACGCGTTGAATAACCAGATATTGTTATTCACCTGAAGGAAATATTTTAAATACATCACGTATAACCCAAAAATACCGTAGAAATGACGACTAATGAAAGTTTAATCACCTCTGATATTCGTTTAATAAGAACGACCCCTTTGTAACAAATAAAATACTGTGACACCAAAGGTTTTTGACTTAGAATAATGAGTACTCCAGAAGGCGAAAACACGCGCGATAGTGTGTCCACCAAAAACTACGCTTAAAATACATAGTATCAAAACGCGGCTGTCAACGCTATCTACGACACAACATTGAACGGTCGTGTGTTTCAAAATATTTATCCATTTTTATGGTGCTCTAGCCAAATGGCGAAAACGGAACTAATGTATGTAAAACGAACAAAAAATTAAGGCGGTAGAAATTAAAATAAACTTCCGACTGAAATTTGATTTGATTGAGATATACGGTGTAGTTTATAGGTATAAATCACAGCAATAACTTTGTTTTTCAGTATCTTTGTGAGATATGAATTTGTAAATTTAATATTGTTTGGTGCTACGAAAACCTTCGTACGTGACTTCGACTTGAACTTGGCTGATTTTTCTCGAAGTAGCTTCTCTTTTGGGCACGTATATATAAATAATGATAAATCATGCAAATGTTAATAAAAATAAAGATTATAATAACCTTAAAGTTAAAAGGATTAAGAAAACATCGTGTTAGAAAATAATTTAAAAGATATCGAAATATTAACATTTTATTTATCTATTATAAGAACAACATTTAACGTCACTTCATTAAAAACGAAAAAGTTGAAAATTCACCATTAAAAAAAATAAAAGCATCGATAGCGTGGTTTGACGGGAAATATTTTGTATATTTACAGTTAATAATTTGCTTATCATAAATTACGCCATTAAATACTAAAATGTTGTTATTCATATATATTTTTTTGGAAATTTAATTCTCTTGTACGGTGCTATTTAAATTCTGGCCAAAATGTTTTATCGATCTTGAACTAAATAGTTGAAAACTATACTATTAGAAAAATAATTTCAGTACTTTGAACAAATTACAACAATGTTGTTGGTAATTGCGATATAATTGTATGTACCGATAAAATTATTATTTGTAAATTATTGTAATGAACAATTTATAATTATCGAAATATACTATACAGAATATTGAATTTTATTATATTTGTTCAGGTTGAAATTATCTATATAGAGTATATTATATAATATATCATTAATTTTAAATGGCGGTTAATTAATTGCGGATAATTTGTTAAAAGAATTAAATAAAAAAGTGGACTTACTTATTATAAGTGACATTATTTTTACGTTCACATGTCTTCCTGCTATAGTTTATGCACTTTTTCATGGAACACGTGACTATTTTCTAATAAAACCAAATATATTTTACAAAGGGGAAGTGTTTTGTCTCGACTTAATTGTGAAAAAATTGCTTGCGTTAAAATGTGACTAGATGCGACGTGTGTTTGCTTACTTTGTGTATGTCTAAAATTGATCACGTATGTTGGACGTAGTATTTATGAAGGACATATATCTACAATATATGCATAAAATAATTGTTTATAAATAAGATAAACTTATTTAACGAAAAGTAAAAACACTTAGTACTATAACTAAAAGACTGTGAAGAAAGAAGAAGTAAACAAAAAATTAAATCGTAAATAGTAATACAATTTCGCTATCGTTTTTAAACAAAAAATAGCAATTGAAGTATTGAATAGATGGAAAGAAAATTTAATTAAATGTTGAAGGAATTTTTCCAGTTTCACTGAGATTTGTAAATATAATTTGTATTATGCCATTTTTAAACTACACGTAATGACTGTGACAATAGTTTATAGTTATACACCATTTTTGCTGAATCGTTCTAAAATTGTAAGCCCGTAAAATCGATAAGGATTTTGTCTCTTTTATTCGGTATGTGAGAGAGAAGGATTGGACTCTCATTCTTCATCAGTTGCTGTTTGCCAACATAACTAATAATGATTGGTGTATGAAATAACATAGTCGCGTCGTTGCTTACACCGTAGAGGAGAGAGGAGTAAAATTGTGTTAAATGATAAAGAACTTATCAATAATACAAAAAAAAATAATAGTGCTAACATTGTAGAAAATGTGTATAACAATTTCAAATACGTGATAGCCCGTTCTCTAGAAGTTTACTTGACATTTACAATATTTAATTCAACGAAGTTTACTTTAATTATTGTTTTTTATTTTTCATTCTATGTGAACTTTTTGCAAAATCAATGATCACATTAACAGGGTTATTGTTAGGTAATGTACAAAGTTTAGTGTTGACCAAATTTTCGAAGAAATTATAGTATGCTATTTTTTATCAGTATGTTAATTTCTCAGGAAAAAATAATAATATTATATTGTGTACAGATAATCATATATGAAAGTTGAGAATAGTATCTACAAAAGGGCCATTTTCGAGATAATTACATTTATTTTACAACTGCATCAAAGAACCAACTTTTCGATATAGAAATGGAAAAGAGAGCTAAGCTGATAAGATTATTATAGTAGGAAATGTGGGTAACGACTACACATTTACCTTTAATAATATCCATTTAAATTTTGTATTGTTCACCGAAACTGATAACTAATTTTCACTACAATTCTCCTTGGGATAGATTATATATACAGACATTGAATTAATTTAGTTTACCTAAAATTGTGAGTAAGCTCATACATAGTAACAAAAATATAAACACATGCAGCTCTTAGACTTGATCAGGGTCCATTACCTCCTGGCGCAATGACAAACTATGGTCACGTTCAGATATCCACACAACCCCTACGTGAGTTTGTGTATACACGTATGTTTTTTTCTTTAAATTGTTTCTAGTAGTTAAATATATTGAATAGGAAATGACAACTAAAAGTTACAGATATTACGTCACTCCAGACACACACACGCACACACAGTGTCAATGTCAATGTCGAATAAAAGTTTCCAAAACGTAACGATACCGATATTGAAGTTTTATTGCAACATCCTTATAAGGAGGCGTTGTTATCGCCCCGGATTCAGACGAGTGAATTAATGCGAGTGTGGTCTTCCTTCCGCTTCCTGCGGGCGGGCGGCGCGCGCGCCCCACTACCCACAATGCTTACCAATACTACCAACAATGCTTACCGATGATTTAAAGCCCCCGAAACGCGAATGAAGTTTTCCAATTTTATTAAAATCCTGTAAAGTTCATGATTTTCACCGTGAGTTTGAGCGAGTATCTGCGCTCGTGTGAAAGTGCCAGTGCTGCATAAGCAATGGATTTTTTTTATTGCCCGACATTTCCAAGCCGCAATCGATCGTCGAGATCGCTAGCGTAGAGTAAGTGATGACTCCATACTTTTGAATTTATGATTGCATTTTCGGCACCGCTGATTGCATTGGGTACGAAAGTGACGTCGTATTTGTATAATGCATTGTTGTCTAATGCACATTGATACCTTTTATGATTACATACTTTAATTTTAAGATCTTTTGCATGGTAAAATGTTCATTGAAAATATATTTAAGAGCACTATTTTATATCATATATTATTTTGTGCTACAATCAGTAAGCAACATTAAAAGGTCCACTGAACTTTGATGATTTATTTAAGTAAAGTACCAGTAAGAAATATTAAAAGAAGACTTTCCGTACTTCTTTAAAATTATCAAAATATCTGAATTCAAATGGCCTTAAAATGTCAATACTCTTAATGGATTAGTGGAGCGAGACTGTTTCGGCTTAATGTATAACAATGTGTGAACATTATGGGAACGACCTTGTTTATGGCACCTTACACGCTTGACGAATAGGAGTCAGCCCGAAAAAAGTGCAAGATTTCGACCGACAGTCTTGCTACCGAATACGCGTTTGTGTGTTTACAAGCGTATTGCACGCCTTCTATCAATAAATTATAAATTTATATGTGTATATATATATATATATATATATATATATATATATAAAAATTGTAACAGCAAAATCATTTATTTTCGTTTTTAATTAAATTTAATATCAAAATTAATTTAATAAAAATTTAAAGTAGTAATAATATTAATAATAATAATAAATATTTCGGAGATGAGTGTTTCTGCACTTTATTTTTCTGGTTATTTTCCATTATAAACCAGGAATCTGCCAAACCGTTTTATATATACATGTTTATATTAAATTTAATGCTGATTATTCCATTAAATTTCAAGATAATTTTATCATGAAACATTTATTTCTAAAATTAATTGAAATTTTATTTTTTTATCTTCAGATTTAATTTAAAGTAATTAAATTAAAAATTATTTATTTATATATATATATATATATATATAAATATATATTTATTTTAATTATTTATATTATTCAATTAAAAGATGTTGTTCGGATCGCTTCATTGCAATTAACAATGTTTTATCATTCTGAAATATTTTTACAAATGTAAATAATATATATTTAACACATAATATATAGTGAAAGGAACTTTGTTCCAACCGGGTGTCCTACGAGAATTTTGGTTCATTTTTATATTTAATATAGTGTCTAATATTTAAAAATGCAAAAATCATTTTATCGTTATACTATTAAGACATTGTGATTACTCAAGTACTGGATTTCTCTTGAATATTATGAATAAAATAATTATTAACTCAAGTTGTCCGTCCATCGCACGAGCGAGGTTGCACAACATCGTTAATCTCAGCAACTAATCGGCAGATGCGTCCATCTTAAACTATTCCTCACGAGTCGTACCGTCGTCCGTACTTTGTGTTATGAAACATATCCTACATATGTTATAAGAAAATAATAAAAATTCTCTAATAATATTTTGAAAGGGGAAGGTGCCTACATCAAAACAGTAATTTTATTTGTTTCGGTTATGTTATGAAGTTTAAACAATCGTTTTTATAAACCGCAACATCAATTATAGCGAGTTTTTATTATCTAACTTTTAGATCCAAGGAGTGATATCGGGTAAGAGTTCAAAAATACATCATCTCTAATATAACAAAACTCTCGACAATCTTTGAAATATTCCTCGCCCCCTTAGAAAAAATTATCGATAAGGAAAATCTGAAAATTGTCTGAAAATGCTGAACCTCTCACATGCAATCTATATGATGATGATGCTAAAATTTCTTAGAACTAACAGTTTGTAAGAATGACATTAGAAAAATTAATAAAAATTTCTAAAATCTAAGTCTCCGATAATGCATTATTTTTAATTTATTTTTGAAAATTGACGGCAAATTTAAAATTTAGTGTATTGCGCCACTATTAATTTAACACGAGGAGCATTTTCATTCTATGACTTTTTCATAACTTTCGTCGTGGACTTAATCAACCATAAACTTTCACGTCGAATGGCATTTTATGATGAAGCCCACCCTACAGTTTATAACTCAGCGATGATCTGTGGAAGGGACATCCCTCGACAATCCGAAACTAAAATGCAGTCTGCATAGCTTCTTTCGTAAGAGCTTACAAACTTCAAGGAACGACGAAGCGCTGAAAAAATGTGATTGCCTCGTTCTTCAAACGGACTGGTAATTGTGCAACGCTTGTTCTTAAAAATTAAAGAACAGTTACTGTGAACTAGTATATCACCAATTATTTACATTTTTTTTATCGAATATAAACTTTATTGCACGGAATGTCATGCATGTCCATAGTTACGAAATTTAAGTAAATATGTAAGAATAAATTACACTTACTGTTCTCAAACTATGCGCAATTAATGAATTTATGCAATGAAGTTAATTCTTTATCTAGAGTTTTAATAATTATTTTGAAAAACGGCAGGTAACAGTATAAGATATTGTAAATATATACTTCGTGGTTTGTTGTGCTTGATTCTGCCAATGTTCTGGATTGTAGCACATGCTTATTAAAAGTGATTATCGATATTATACTCATTTTAGATTTAAAAAGAAACTAATTTTTCTTTTTTTATTTATAATACAATAGTTATGCCCATGCTCACGTATGCTTCTTTGACTAAAGACTAGTTTTATGGGTATTTAAGATGAATATTTTCGTAAAAGGAATTTATTTGCATACATTATTTCACTTCGACGTAAAAATTTCTTGCATTCGCAGTTCAGTTTTTATGAAACCACCTCTCTATTTCTTACAGAACTTTTGCCGATTAGTTGAAATAAATTCATGGATTATATATAAACGAATAAAAATTATGCTTAATTAAAAGCTATAACACAAAATTAATGTAAACTATTTCAGTAAGTAAAATATACTGATGAAAACAAAGAGAATTATGAATATTAATTCCAATAACATCAGCTGAAGAACAGAGGAATTAAAAATGATTGCTGCCTTTTATGGACAATATTAACTTTAAACTTGTAGCTGTCGTGGCTCTTCAGTAGAATTCTTTGCTTTTTTTTTAAATCAGTCTTCCATTTTAATAAATCCTTATAAAATATATTATCTACTCGGGATAATATGTCAATGGTCGCTATTTGAAGTATGTTGTCATAACCTTTCGGCAATTTGGCTGCATTTAGTACACGATTAAGAGATACTATATGTATAGTAAATAACATTTGACAGAGCTCTTATTTTTCTTAAAATTTTGATACAAACTCTAGGCTCTCGCAATATTTTTTCATTGATATTAGCCCATCTCCGTATTAAGAGATTGATCGACTGGACTTTTACTTTGCAGTAATTTGAGCTGATACTAACTCATTTATATTATATTTTAAAATAAAATTACAGAGGACAACAGAAATAACGGTAGCGATAGAATATTTAAAAAAATTAGAAATTTATATAAAAAAGCAAAGATTGATCACTGATTTTGACAGATTTTGGGACCCTGATTACTGAAAATAAATCAATTACGTTAGGATTTTTTGTTATTTAGTAATTTTTTTGGTAAAAGTGCAAAAAAATTACTAAATAACTGATATTCTATTTTAATTGTTTTATTGAACAAAAAACACACTGAATGATTGCAGTAGGCAACAATAAATAAATTTTAGTAAATTAAATAGTTAAATATAACGTAATTAATTAAGTGACCTACACTAAGTGACGAAAAAGTTAATTTTTAGGTCATTTGCTAAATATTACATTTAACTGTAATTAACTTAAATCGTTATTTTGCAATCGCTAACCAAGACAAACAGTGGTTGCCACGTGAAGTTTGTGCGACATGCGTTCGTGAACTTTGAAAGTAGTCAAAAGGGCAGAACAATACCTTTCATTTATAATCGCCTATGTTAAGGAGAGAATCTCGGAATCACACCAAACACTGTTATTTTTGCTGTTTCAAGACTACAGGCTACAGTTTTAAAACAAAAAAGGACTTGCTATATCCAACCCTGTAATCAGCAACGCACGCGGTGCATCGCGACTTGAATGTTGCACCACCTTCCCCCCATATTTGGAATCAGTGCAAGCTGAAAACATGAGCAGTGATATCGAAGAGGTATCTCAACTTGAAGCTCAATTTAAGCCAAGTGCAAGTGGAACACAGTTATTTTGAGAGTCAGAATTGAACGAATTATTGGATCAAGACTATTAAAAAATAATATGCTCACTCCAGGCACCTCGTTTTCTTGGTATCGCAATAGTGAAAAACACTTTGTACCACATTTTCCTAAAAATCATCATCTAGTGTATTTCAAAGACATTCCTGGCTTAGTGAGAATGTTATACATTGAATATGATGTGAACGAATGGAGATTGTTCATAGACTCATCAAAGCAAAGTTTGAAAACAGTTCTTTTGCAAAATGGCAATAAGTACGCTTCACTGCCAGTCGTACATTTTATGCATTCGAAAGAATGCTACGACAATTTGAGAAATGTGTTTGATATAATAAAGTACGTACGGTTGGATGGTCTGTGGAGATCTGAAAGTTATAGGTGTGCTGCTCGATCAACAAGGTGGCTACACAAAATATCCTTGCTTTCTCTGGGAGTGGAATAGTCGAGACAGACACATTGGACGAAGAAAGAGTGGCCACTGAAACTGAACTAATTCATGAAACCAAAAATGTTGTGAGATAAAATTTAGTCCCCTGGAAAAAAGTTTTGCTACCCCCTTATACACCCAAAACTGAAAACCATGAAACAATTTCTGAAGGCGCTGAATAAAGAAGGAGAAGGTTTTAAATATTTTCACCAAATTTTTCAATCTCTGTCTAAATCTAAAGTGAAAGGAGGTATTTTTGTTGGTCCGGACAAAAAAAAATTGATAAAAGACACAACTTCGATGAAAAATTGAGTGAAAGTGAATCATTAGCCTCGAAATCTTTTAAGGAAGTAGTGAACAATTTCCTAGAAAACCATAAAAGTCCAAAATATGAAGAAAATGTGAAGGAAATTATTGCAAATATCGGAAATATGGGATGTTTGATGAGAATTAAACCTCACTTCCTTAATTCGCACTTAAAGTACTTTCCTGATAACTCGGGAGCTGTGAGTGAAGAGCAAGACGAAAGATTTCATCAAGATTTGAAAGAGATAGAACGTCGCTATCAGGAAAGGTGGAATAAAATGCTGATGTGAAAAATCAGACTTTTAAGGGAAAACCTCACAAATGGAGCTCCGGTGAAAAAAAAAACAAAATACCTCGAAAGTATTTGATATTTTCAATTTATTTATCAACATCATTTAAATGTATTTCTAATATTTTAAAGTCATATAATTGTTTATTTATTGTAATATAATTTTTAATAAGTAATGTTGGCTTTTTTTGCGATTCCATACATAGGACTTTTCCAGAAAAACTGAGTGTGATGGGGAAAATCAAAGTATATATTCGTAATCAGCGTACTAAAATACCCTAAGATCAGCTATGAAATCCAAAAAGAGAAAATAAAAGTCAAAATTTGCAGACCTGTGATTAATATTACAGTTCTTTATTCAATATTTACTAAAATATTCAAATCGTTATCCTATTCACGTGTATTCTAATGTCTTTTAATTTTCTCGACGTCAACAATCCTCGTATAAATTTTCATACAGTTTGAGCTGTAAACTAAGTAATCAAGTCTTGTGGACTGTCACTTTACATATTTGTTAAATGTATATTAACAACATTTAATTGTAACAAAGGTAACAAATATGGCGTCGATTACAAACATACTATACACGTGTGATAAGGTAACAAACATTGCGTTGATTACAAACATACTATACACGTGTGATAACTCGCCATTAAGTCAATGAAGGTTAAGTTAACGAAGCTCAGTCATTACGGTTTATCCATAAAGTAGAAACTGTAAGTCACGTTCTTATTTAATTCCTATTGCGCTTCTATAAATGTTTTTATTTTCTTGCTTCACACATCTTATTTACTGAGTTCATACATAATTGTCTTCTTTTTCGTATTTTCCGTATATAAAAAAGGAAACAAATAAATATGATCACTGTTCTGTTTTTGCTAGATATAACATGTTTTCCAAAATTTTATTATAGAACAAAAGAAAATGTCTAAGATGGTATAAGAGTAGTAAATAATACAACTTATTATGGGGTTATAAATAAAATAAGGAAGAAAATAAAACTATATAACTTCAATAAATAATGTATAGTTTAGGACAAAAGTTTATTAAATTATTTGATTTACTTCTTAGGAATAAATTTATTGGTATACATAACATCTGGAAGAGTATTTTTTTTAAATATGGCATTTTTCTAATTCTTGACAGAAAATACGCAAACTCTCTGATAAGATAGATTTCTATCTATTTTAATTCCTTTATAAATTTAAGGGTGGTTATAAAATTGATTACTGCAAAATTACCTTTTTTTCATTATGATTTTTTAGTTAAAAAAGAACTTTTATAATATCGAGTTCGTTCGCCCTTCCACCTATCATACACTGAATTTTTACAGTTCTCGACTTATAAGCATGAAGATTTGAATAATAATATAAAAACTCGCTTTTGTCAACAATTCATAGCCCATACTCAAACGCAAGTTTCTGAACCCAATGTAAATTATCTTAGAATGGAATAAATATGTTAAATAGCCACTGATATCACGTAAGTTGATATGCCCCGTGCTTGCTGTAAGGTAGAATCTGCTTAATAATTCAAGGCACGCTCTTTACGGCCACTGTTTTGTTTAACATACAAGTGTATGATTCATTTGCCAAATTGGCGTTTTATTTCATTTTATTCTCAATTATTAAAAACAATTGTGAATTAGCAATCATATAAACACATAGTATTTAAAATGAGATAATCGGTGACTACGTAAGGATATTTGTAAAATATAAAAACTACTGTAATTGAAATATATGAAGGAAAATTAACATAGCTAATAGTGATAAATGTGAAGACAAAATGTGGCACAAATATTGATAATATTCTACTAAAATAATTCGACCGTTCGTTTCGTCCGATTGTAAGGTTACACGTAGATGAATGCATACATCTATTGAGCAAACTTACATATAAACCATTAATGACTTTTTATTTATAGTTATTTCTCATTTTATAAAGTATAAAACTGGAGAGTTTCAATACATATCTTAAATTTAAATAACGAAACGTTATACAAAAAAGGTGATTAACTCGACTTATGCTATTATGCTACGTCAATAACCTACACAGCTAGTTTAAAGCTACAATGTTTACTACACACACACATAATATATATATATATATATATATATATATATATATATATATATATACACTTAGAGGTATACATTACATACATACATCCAAGTTAATAAGAACATTACTAACTATTAACGAATATGAATACGAAAAATGTTTACCTAAATTATATTTAAATGCAGTAGAAAGTACGATTCACATGCGGAGTATTATATACACAAATATATGTTTATATGTACAATATACGAATGCATACACTCTTATGCACAAAATACATAAGGTGAAAAAATCTTCTCTAAATATTATTATCGTAGCGGAGAAACATTTTGATGCGCATTAAATTTATCATTTTAGAATAGCAAAAAAGTTGATTAGCCCTGAATGAAGTTCTAGTCTGGTTTTGTGACTCAATTATGATATATAAATATAAAACAAACAGGTGAATAACAATTCATTAATTCATAAAAATATATTTTATTAAAAGAATAAAGTTTTAATAACGACTGATGCTAAGCTTTCAATAAAACGTATTTAAAATTTAAAAAATATTAATTTAAATCTGATTTTAGCAAAGCTGTCAGATAAATATGATTTATTTTTATTATAGGTGAAAGTGTTACAAGGTTTAATGTTAAAATAACTGCAATGCCACACACCAAAAACAATTGTAAATCACTATTCAGTGATTTACAATTGTTCTTCTAGTGATGTATGGTTTCTTAATAATATTCATTACAAATAGCTCTCGGTCGTGGCTTCGAGACGATAATACATTCTCTAATCCATAAGAACTTCCTTTATATTAAAAACCTCCCTCATATTCTATTACTAATATCAACATATATGTTTTCCTTTGCTAATTTTCTAAGCCTGAAAAACATAAAAAATCAAGATAATAATTTAACATGAGACCTAAAATCCATAATGATTCGCCACAAACATCAGACGCTCTTTATAAAAAGTAACTAAAAGTAATAATTATGTCTTAAAAAATCAGTGTTTTTTGTAGAAAATAGAGCCTCGCTGATGTTTATCACGTAATGAACTTATTACGAGCCAATATTTGTCATTACATTTGAGCAACTATAACGATTATACCTACTGATATTAAGAAAATTGATTTTCTTCTAAATGAATTTTATTACTGAGAGGTGAAAAATAACCGAAGAGAAATTGGCTAGGTTGAGCGAGCCGAGATACCGTCCAGAAATTATCGTTCCTTAAACCGATTAAAGGACATTTTCTTTTATAGATTGCACATTGACCCGGAACTAATCTTCGATACCTGATAAAGCCGATACTTGAAACGAAGACGACGGTGCATACTCGAAGTCGGTGCCATAAAAACGGGTACTCATTCCATTGTAATTGAACAATAAAATAGTGTAAAATTGGATTAGTGTTACAGAAATTACACTATTATTTTTAGTCAGCGAGTTTTAAATTACGTACGTCCTTAATTTGATTAAAACGATTTTTAAACGGGAACATCTTAAAATTATACAGTCATGTTAGTTTTGTTACCATTAAAACCACAAATCTTAATCTTAAAAGATAACGCAATACAAATATTCGTATTAGCATTTACAATTATTTACTTAAGTCTTAATAGAAAATGAATAAAAGAAGTAATACTAAAAAAATTAATAACATGATTTAATTGAACGTGGAAATTACTTTTCGCTACTACGATAATTAGGAGATATTTTTTTAATAAACTAAAAAAAGTAGTCAACATGGCAGGCGTGAGCTGAAACGATTAAGAGTTATTTATTTTTTTGTTGGTTATATAATAAATAAATGAATCTGTGAGAAATGTTGTCGCTCATTTGAATATTTATATCAGTTTAAAAAAAAAAAGAAGTTTTTGATAAGTTTAATAAAATTAATGGGGAGCATCAAACACAAATAATATTACTGGGAGCTTACATTGGAATCGTCAAAAATTTTTTTTGTTTTTTTTTTGTCTCTATTTATAAACTATCAAACCAAATTGTCCTATTTCATATGTTTGTATTTTAGATTATGCTTAGTTTGTAGTTGTCATAAATTTAGTGTTTATTATATATAGTATTATTACATATTATAGTGAAAATATCTCAAAGTGATTACAAAAAGAAGTATTTTCGCAAAATTTCCACAAAAAATAATCTTAAGTTTTTACAGAAACTTACTTTTAACAAATTGTTCCTCTGTATGCCAAATATCTTAAATATTACGTTTTTGACTAACTTCTTTAATATTATAAGTTCGCTGAAAAGTTAAACGTACATAAATTTAACATGACTTAATTAAACAAAACACTTGATTCAAATTTAATATGAACTTTTAGTATATGTAAAGAGAAAGAAATAATATTTTGTATCAACTATTAACTATTTTTGTGTTTAAAAGATGCTAATTGCTAGTCAAAATGAATAATTAATTAATGAAACAACTAATACATTATACTCTTGAAATCAACTCACTCCTTTTAAGAATGAATCCCGGGGTATAGAGTAATTGCCGTGGAAATCGAATCTAACCATATATTTTAACACAAGGCTAAATTAAAATATACATATATCCTAATAAACAACTTGATTGCCGTGTGGTAAATAAATATCGTTAAAACCAAATTCAATACCTAAATAATAAAATGACAAATAAATGAATTGACGAGTATTTATATTAAAACGCATATCCAAATAATTCTGATAAGTACAACCGGAACCGGTATATGGTACTTATAATCTATTCCTTTCTAAAAGAGAATATTTATAAGTAAAGTAAAATAATAGGTCGGTTATTGTACGTTACCAACATAACATAGATTTATTAGATATTTATGATTTACACATTTGCTGTATATGTACATAGCTATTAAATCCTTATATTATAATCGTTTGTAGATATTATAAACTAAGATTTTTACTACGCAACAAGTTCAGTTCAGTAAAAATTTTATTTCACTATTTTTTTTAAAGTATAGACAAAACAAAAGTATTTAGAAAATTATAAGAGCGGTTGCGATTATTTCATTACAAAGCAACTATTTAACACAATTAACTCGTTTTATAAATTTAAAGTGAAAATAGTAGAAAATACTTTAGCAATAAAAATAGGTTCATAATTTTTTATGTATATTTTTTCATTAAGAGAACAACGAAGTTCCAATAATTTTTTTTAATACTTTCTTAATAACTTGGAGCGACCCCGATAGCCTTAAATAGAGCCTATTTCACCCCAACGGATTATAAAGTAAATTATGTGTACCGAATAGCGCATAAAACTAAACTTCGCAATTCATGTTAGGAAAATAACGGTCTAATATATTTTTATATTGTTTAGAGTGACTTCTTATTATGTTAATGTAATAATCATTGTTTATTGCCTAATAATATTATGAATCAAAATACGATTAGTTATATGAATACTCGACGACTGATCGTATTTATGTATACAGCAGCCTTATTTTGAGTGTAAAATTTATTTATTTACAACCTTCTCTTTTGGAATGGTATGGAATACTGGTATGTATAAAAATTTGAACATTTGAAGATGCATTGCATTTCTGTTAAATATTTATAAATATTGAAATTATTTTTCAATATATAAATATATTGCCTAACACATCTCTCCAAGCCAATGGATAAATAACTTGATTGCCTGTATCTCTTTAATCTATTAAATCAAGTAAACTGAAATAATTTCGCTATGAAAGAATTACTGAATACAGAAATCTTGATTTATTTAAACTTCTGATATGCGTGCATAAATAGTTACATGTAAACACAATAGTCAACATAATAGTTACATGTTACAATGTAAAAAAAATACGGTTTTCAAATATTCGTTACTACATCTTTATGTAAAATTGTACGGACGAAAGAATAAACCGACCGATGGACACTGTGAAATTATAAGATTATTTTTTATATTGAATATATTTGGCGTTAATTTTGTAGAAATTCATTATTCACAATTAAATGAAACTACGTGATGTAGTATTATTTCTACTTTCTTTAAGTTCTTTACCACGACCTAGCTTTCGTTGTATTACAACATCTTCAGGTGGACTATTAGCAAAGATTTTTGCTAATATCCCACCTGAAGATGTTGTAATACAACGAAACCTAGGTCGTGGTAAAGAAATTAAAGAAAGTAGAAATAATACTACATCACGTAGTTTCATTTAATTGTGGATGATTTTTTATTTTAGGTTTTTTAAATTTTCTATGGATTCCCAAGAAAGGTAATAAGAGCAATCCTGCAATTTATGTAGATGAGAATTTACAAAAACAGAGTATAATTGAAGCTTTTTTATGATTTTAGATACATATTGTAGAACTTGGAATTTGTTGTATATGGAGATGTCACATCTTTTAATGAGGCGAACAAAATGGTGATTCGGAGAGTCTCCATTCAACTTCGACTTTTTAGTATAAATATATATGCGGTACCGACGACGTAAACGAAATTAAATTTTATGAAATATTATCATATTACGCCAATCATCGCGTGCATTATTTCTAAGCCCCGTTCGGAGTTCGAATTAACACAATTGGTCTTTCAGGTCTCGCTCCCAAAAAAAACTCTTCTGCATAACATTGTGAAAGTCGTTAAATAAATACCCATGCACTTCAGTTTGTCCTAAATAATTCATTCCATCCACACAGATGTAGTTTTAAGTATTTCCACCCTAAAAACTTTTCCTCCCTAACTCTTGATCTAACATTATGAAACGGTGTATGTACGAAATTAGCGATAACTTTTTACCATAACGCACTTTGCGTAGAGTATGAACGTCTCAAAGATTGATCTGTTTGCGAACAAATCTAATTGACTAGAGAGACCAGGCCCTAATAGTAATATTTTACTATACTGACGCACGTTCCTAAATTAAATTGTACTGCATAACTGTGTTCATCATATTTGAATGAATTGTACTACATATATCTACCGTATCTGAAAGGTGTAGATATTTACCCGGCTATGTATAAATTGAAATCCAGAATGGATTAGAAATTGCAAAATCAAAATTGAAATTAAGCTCGTGGGCTCGCCAGTGTGGATAGGCGATGATTATCTAGATTTATAAATGAGCACCATTGATCTCAAAAATAGGTCTCTTTCGGGCATAAAGCGGTTTTTACAAAGCTCCGCTTCAAGTCGAGGGTTAACAAGGTAGGTAATAATTACATTGACAATACTTACCTTATTTTAAAGATATAAAAATAAGATAATTATAATAGTATTAAAGTTAGAATAAAATTGATTTTGAGATACACATATCAAATATATTTACTACGAAAATAATGCTTACACTATTAAAATGTTTTTTACTTTCAAAATGGACAAACTATGTCAATCGTATCGATTGAATTTCGATACTAGCTTGTTGATACAGTGAAATGCCATAACATTCACTACCAATACAGCAGAGACTAGATATCGACCTCTCCTTTTATGCAAAACGTTGTGCCAAAGTTGTTTTGTTTACGGTCGCACGCTTGAGCTATCAAAAATGTTTTAATCTCTGATTTTAAGTAACTATTAGAAAGAAACATACACTTTTCCGGTCAGACTTAAGCTCAATCATGTATCATGTATCCAAAAATCATGTTTCCACAGAGGGCTAGTTAATTTATTTTGTTACATTTTCAGCGATTGGTATTAGCATACATTAACAGGTGCAAGTTATTCCCAATGCAATATCTACGACATATCCTTAATATCTTGCTTCGCGAACACAAAACCACTAGATGATAATGCCAAAATCTATTAACCATCGAAGACCAAATTTACTAACAATACCTTAGGATTTTTTAGCACATGGATCGCATGGAGATTATATGGTTTAGAGTAAAAGACTGTATCTAATTCAAAAGTCTGATTAGAGCAAAAGGATTCCCTTACATTAAAATGAGTCAAAATTAAAAAAAACATTCACGTTTTAACTGTATGTGTAAATTTCCAAACTAAATACAATACAAAAATGAATTAATTTTAATCAATAAGTATTAATTCCAAGTTATTCCGGCTATGATTTACAACAGATTTATACTAAGAGACTTGTTTAAACTATTTGAAGTCAGATATATTATCACTGACCTTTCATATATTTAAATTTTATCGACAATTTAGTAAAACATTAATCTATAAAAATAGTAAAAAAGTTAAGGCATAAAATTTCGTAAATTCCGTACTACAATTTACGAAGCGAGAACTTTATATTATAAAATAATTCATTTTCATTAATTTATTGAGTCAACACCTCAACAAAACAATTTCTCGTAGTTTTAGCGAGCGGTAATAAAAAATATACTTCGTGGGTCTTTAGTATTAATAAAGATACGCAATTAACAGAAAATGGAATGCCCACGCCATTATGGAACACAATATCACAACAGAGGTGGTTGTAATTTAATTAAACTTACTTCACAGTTTTCGAGCGATATATTTAAATAAGAAAAAATACATTCTTAGCTTCTACTTTTCCAATATCGTGAAATATATATCATGTAGCGTAATCATTAAAATCTCTCACTATTAACATTATCGATCACCTCGCTGAATAATAAAGGGCAAACTTCTAAAATATTTAAGAATACATGCGAGTTGGTGTGTCTACTCATTTCGGATAAGCCGTTGTCAGGATTATTGTGACAGATAAGATATTTGTCTTTGATGGACTCTTTATTTTGCCTGTCCTTTAAACTTGCGGGTAAGTAAGTTATAACGGGTTCGTATATGTCTACTAAGGTTTTTTAATAATGATATTAACTACAATTTATTGAACGAAATTAAAACAACAAAACAATTATACAAACATTATTCATAAAGCGATACATCAAAACATGTATTTCCACGACATTATAGCAATCTTGTACCCCCCTGCTTATTTATCACGCTGACTTTACTCGTATGTATCCATTTGATAGCTTTATTTCGTTTTTATATTCACCCTCGGAGTTTAATTTACATTATGTATGGTAAGTTTCTATAAATAAAACATGATTTTTGACATTTATTACAAGGAAATGTAAGTTGTCTGTTATTAAATTCTGCAAAGTTTAATTTCCATAAGTTCAAATAAGATATAAGAAATAAAAACATTGTTTCTTATATCTTATTTGAACTTATGGGATATGTACGAGTAACATATATTTGATGAATTTATTTTTTAGAATTAATCGATATCATCGATGGACATTCCTTTTTATAACTGACAAAAATTTAAAAAGAGGAATTAGGAAGTTATATTTAAAAATCGTTTTATTTATTATCAGAAGCGGCACTGGCAAACACTTTATTGAAGTTGGAAGTAACCGGCCAAATACCTATGGGCACCATAAAATAGGTGTATGTATATACTACATATCTTGAAATTGTTGACGAAACTTGATGGCAATAAATTAATTTAAAAACATCGACTAAAATTATACTCAAATCTCACAATTAGGTTTTCTTAAACTTTATTTCGGTTTTCTTTACGTTCTACTCAAATATTAGTATTTAGGTTTTCTAAAAAAATAGGACTGTAGTAGCACTTAATGGCTTAACCTCAAGATTTTAGAAGACATTAAACCTCAAGATCACTTTAAAAACCAATTCATTAATATCCCCACTCGATGGGAACGATGATAAAAATGTTTATATCATTTGAAATTATATCATTTGAAATAAAAATGTTATTTCCCCTATATTCTAAGGGATAGAATAAAGTAAATATTTTCTTTTATTATTTTATTATTAATTAACTGAAATTCTATACGAAGCATCTATATTACTGGAAAATTTTCATACAGATGTTCCTAAATGTATTAAAATTATGAGGTTTTGACAAACAACCCGTCCCCACGATGAAATTATAAGAGTTTCATGTTTCAATATAGAACAATAAAAACAATATGTCTACGTATATATATATATATATATATATATATATATATATATATATATATATAAAACCGAAAATTATGTTATTTATTAAATTCAAAATGAAAACCACCATGATCGTATAGGATTATCATCAAATGAAAGCTAAACAACGCAAAAATTTGAAAGTGCCTATGATGAAAAATGACGAATTAGATCGAATAGTGAAGTAGGCGGATTTCTTTAAGACTTATAAATATTTTGTCCGCGTCGCTTCAAGTGTCTTCGGGATCGAATTGTACCCGTTCACTATGAAATCTTGTCTGATTGCTATGGATATGCACTATATTTAAATTTAATCCATTATTATAATCTACAATTTAGATATCTTGTCAATTCTGCTGCACTTAGCACTAAAAGCGCAACAGATATTTTTTCTAATGTCAGGTTTAGCCTGAAAATATCATTGAGTGCAATTTTCGAACTAATTGTTAAAAATAAATTGTCATGACCGAATGCATCCACGATTTTGATTGTTTATGAAAAATATAAACAATCAAAGTTGAATACCTCAGTTTCCTTTGAATTGTAAATACGATATCTGCGCTTAGCACGACAAAATTATAAAATAAGTAAGGAAACCTAACTCCCCGCTAAAATGTATGAACATTCTTAATATCAGCATTTAATCAATAGTGTCCAACTGACGAAGAGAGATACCAATACATTAATTTTTGTTACATAAACCATAGTCTGTTTTTGGTTTTACTTCTATTTTTTTTTAAACATTATTGCAGCAAATCATAAAAATAAGTGGAATACGTGTTTAATATAAATATTTCATATCTATCGATAACCAGCGACGTTAAGTAGACTTGACACGCGCGCCACCATTTTGATCCGCATATCATTTATTTTTCTCTGCATAGTGACGTTTCACTAAGTTGTAGATCAAATGAGATCAGTAGTAAAGTTCCGTAATTCATTGCAAATTAGAGTGCAAAATGCCCTTTTATGTTACAATTGTGTGCAAAAATAAAAGCTAACAAAAAAATGTAACCAAATTCTTGAATTTCCTGTCATGGTAAGTATTTTAAATATATTTCCTTTCATTCTAATTAAAAATAATATTGGTGACAGTTTTGTACCAGTATTTTTTTCTTCTGTGCCGGTATCATAAAGCATAATTCTTATTTGTGGCCAGTATACGTTACTAGTGGGGAAATTTAATATTATTATGGCATAAATATCGATAACGTAAATATTTTTGAAGACTATAATGTTAATAAAATAAAACTTTTACATTTTAAAACAGTTGAATTTGCATGCTGATTCTATAATGAAGCAATGGTATTAAAATGAACGACTGGTATATTATTTATGTATTTCATAAGGAAATATATACAGCAAATTAAAAAAGTTAGTTTTAAATAAAAAATGCACGCACTCATGTTAATTCCGGAAAGGGTAAAAATTCTTAAATTGTAACTTTTTTTATTTTAGCCCTTATATCGATTATGCAACTGAATTGAACGGGTTGTGTCTTAAAAATATACACTGTTTTTACTTGTTTAGATTGTTTTAGATTTCCTAAAAATACTTTTATAAAAGAAAAATGGATTGAAGCCACTATACGGAAGAATTTATTTCCAATAAAGGTACGTACAGTTTCCTCAGTATACTTATTAGTACACGATTTTGAACTAAAGAACTCCACCAGAAGATACTCGAACCCAAAAAGCAGATTAAACCATTGACTTTTTTTCCGGAACCAGGTTGGTATCGTGTTCAGGTTTAGAAAAGATGATTATGTAATTTCTCATTTAATATTATTATATCCTTATTGAATATTTATTCCACAATATCACGATTTACTTTCATGCTGAAAAAACGATTAGTAAAGGAACAAATAATGTTGTTAGTTCGGAGAGTGAATCTACACTGATTTTCTTACCCCGCAAGAGAAAACGTCTTGCTATAATTGACCAAAAAGGGGCGATTAAACGCCAAAGACTTAAAATTAAACAAATCCAGACAAACAATTACCGGTTCGTTAGGAAATAAGCAACATGAGGAATTATATATTCTACAAAACAGAAACTTACAGGTAAAAAATATATTCAAAGAATAAGGCAAATCTTATTCAATTTCGTCTTGTACTAAATCATTTGAATGTTTTGTAATTTGCTAGTGCATGAACTCTTGGTTCGACAAATGGTATAGCTAAAATCGGGAGGAAGTATAAATCAAAAATATATACCGGCATTGAGAAATTTTGTGCTCACTCTCAATTAATATTTCCCGAAACCATATTCATCAGAATAATTTCAATACGTGTTTATCTCATCTTCGTATTCTCAAAAAGCGGTATAAAACCGTGGACTGTAACCCAGGTTTTACTAAATTGCTCTAAAGTATAAAGCCAAAAGGACGAATTACAAAATGTTAGCCAACCTTGTCATACACGAAACGGCAATACGTCATGGCGTTAAGTAGGGCGGTAAATAGATTCAAGGATACGTTAACATAGGACATGGTTTGAGTGGTGATTACTTGGCAGAAGCTAAAGAATCAATTTTATTGTAAGTTATAGCCCATTAACTCAAACTGGAAGGTTCGTTGGGTACCTTTAGTAGATGGTGCAAGAGAGTTACAAAGATTAAATATATTGAAACAATGCTTAGAGCTTATGTATGAAATGGGAATCAAAATTATTTCCATAACTTTCGATGGCTGCGCAGCTAATGTCTCAATGGCAACCCAACTTGTATGCTCAATAGAAAATCTAAAACAACATTTCGTCTCCATTAATCCATTAACTAAAATGGCAGTTGCTGCCATTTTGGATCCCGTACATTTGTTGAAGCTTGTAAGAAACGCTTTTCAGGCATACCAAGTTATTTAAACCGAAAAACAATAAAATAAATTGAATTTTTTGATATAACTTAGCAAAATTCAAGAAAAGGTCAATTTATTTTGGCGAATTTTCTTCGCGTGAACATATATATTTTTTTCAAAATCAAAAATGAACATAACGTTGACTGGCAAATTATTTGGTATTATCATACATTTAGGCGTTCAGGAATTCCAGAGCAGTGAAACTACTGAGGACTATATAAGGCTAATAAATGACTTATTCGATGTCCTAAATTTCAGACCTGTAGGTGCGTTCGATTATATGAAGCCATTGACAGATAATAATGAAGACAAAATATTTTCTTTGTTTTGAATGGAATACTCTTACATAAAACCATTAAAATGTAATAGCCTGAGGAAATTAGAATTCCTTGGTTTCATTGACTGCTCAGAGGTTTTACGATTTTTTTTCATAAGCTACATTGAAATCATGCAATTTTTACTTCCCGTTATATAGTGTCAAACAGAACCGTTTGAAACTACTATTTTACAATATCCGATAGCATCAAAAATACAGGGCATAGAATTTTTACTTTTAATAGCTTAAAAATAAATTTCGTAAACGCATCTTTTCTTTCGAGTTGCAAGAAAAGAAAACCAAGAGAAAATCGCACAAAACATGTGAGTAAGGAAATAAATATCTCAATAATTTATAAGGTACTCTCATTCGATAAAGACATTCATTGTTCATCTCCAGAGTACGTCATCAGATCTCAGTTAAATTGAGAATATTGTTGAGTTAGTCCCTTCCAAATAAATAATTATTCAAATCCATGTATATAAATATGCCGGAAATCTGCATTAACATATGCACATAAGGCAATAAAGTCTAATTCAAAACTTAATTTTTCAAATCAATTTAAAACTACACTAGTTGGACTGGGCTCTGTTATTATATCTGCCTTATTTACCCGACATTGCGCCATCTGATTACTACTTCTTTAGAGCTCCAAACAATCGTTCATGGTCTAAAATAATCAACAATATGAGAGACATTTCAAAAATCATGTAATTTTTTTTGTAGGTCGCCGCACTTTTACACAAAAGGTTTATTATCATTGCTTACAAAGATAACAGGCGGTTGTAAACAATAGATAATGATGGTGGTTATGCAATTTGATGTCTTTGTGACATTTACATTTCAAAAACTCTTTGTGAGAACAAGTCGGGATTTAAAACTTATTGATCAACTAAATACTTGAACGTTCACCTGTTGTTGAAGGTGTAAAATGGGTTACGAATAAATATTCGGATCGACAAGATTATCGTCACATAAACACTGCATATTTTAAACATTTCTTAATTCACCTATTAAAAAATTTATAAAAATTTAAGACGAACGTGTATAAAACTTTAAGACTAAAATCAGCAAAACGACTAGGGAAATCAATACTCATCGTGTTATTTTTAATGTATCTTATTTTTAACAAATGATCCTGTTATAAATGCTTCCAAGCGACATTCTTATTATCGTAACCCAATAAGCTATTATATTTAATTAGGGTACTTACGATGAAAAAAAAATATTCCACTTTAATATTTCAATATTCTGACAACCGACGTGATATGAGTACCTAACACTTACTATGTGCAAAGTTTCATGAAAAGTATATGGTTAGTAAAGTTTTATGAAAAGGATTTGGTTGTAATAAACTTGTCTTCAAAACGAATTTCGTAGAACGTGAAAGGTTTTGAATCAGGTTCCAGTCAATAAACTACATTAGCCGGCGCTCTATATTTGCCAGGCTTCACAAAACCAATTCGTCGAATCTATCTCACTTCGAGTCTGATCGGAAATGAATTGAGGAAGTTCAGTTGAACATGTTTTCATAGAATTATTGAACGACCACCGGCGAATGAATGAATACAGATCCAATATTTTCCATTATGATACGAGACATGACATTTACGAGCATCAAGCAATAATATTGCTACACGAATGACTTTTGAGATAATTTTTCTCTCAAATATAAAAACTTTTCGACAATAATGCTATCTATATACACTAATGATAAAGTTCACAGTTATTTGTTAATTGACAACCATTTTTTAGGAAGGTTATAATAAAACAAACTAAAAGTCCTTTCCCATAATTTAAGCTGTTTCCCCTTTACTTTTTCTCTATAACTCTCATAATGATGGAAAGCTATTGTCTGTAAAGTGCGTTCATAAAATATAACAGTGGCTTGTTAGATACAGTTTTTTTTAAATGTCTTTCAAGGCAAAAAATATGTTTCCATTACGATAAAAAATATTAAACTTTCTATGAAAAACGCCATATTGATTCAAGCAAATATTGGGGATCGGAATGTAATGAAAAAAAGTGTAAAGCATTATATATTATATTAAACATACGGGCCTATAACACCGCCACCTTACTGAAATTCTAATGTTTTTCATTAATAAAAGTCAAACGACTTTATAATTACGGATGTTCGCTATTTTTATAAATGGTGTAAAATTTTCAATTTCATTACACGTTAGGAATTTTAGTCTTATGGGGTTTCTAAACTTGTCCCTGCTATATATGTCACGTTTTGAATTAATGGGTAATTATGTTCTACTTTTCTGCATCTTTAAAGTTATGAGTTCGGCTTATGGAAATCAAATAAAGTTACCAGTTAGAGTGGGAAAAACGTTTAAATAGAATACCTATAAAATCGGTACTTTTAATGATTTTGCGATATTCAACAAATAATGTCAAAAAACCAAAGAAAAATCTGGTAGACACTTAATTTTTCTCATAGGAACGACACAGTTTCTAATATTAATATTATTGATATTCAATTCCTCACAAATATAATTAATCTAAAGCAAAAATTATCTTGTAATGAATATTTAATTACAATATATACTCGGCCACGATGTAATTAGCTGTCTGTGGAAAAAAATATTGTTTTATTTCTTCTTCCTTTCCTAATTACATTTTTTAGACCCTCATATCATTGACTGATACAGTACACGTTAAATAAAGTGTGACTAATAATAATTAAATATTAAGGTATTTTTAGTACAAAATTACAACATAGTAGTGGGTCTAATTGGCTTTTCAAGATTATGAATAAAGGAATCGAATTTATACTAAAGCCCTAAGCTCCCTTGTATTCAATCGTAATAATCAGCGAATATTACGCGCTTCGGGCGACTTATGAAACTGACGTTACAGGTTTATGAGAACCCTTTTTTCGTACAAAGTTGTTGTATTATAACAAATATGTATACAGGCGATTCCGGCAACATGATGTTATTCCATTTAATTCTTATTTTCTATTGAAGCAAGTAAAGTGAAAAAAATCACGAAAATGCTGAATCGTTAATAATTTCTTATCAGCGTAAATAATATTTACAAATTCAATGTTTTGAAATTTATTTTACACTAAACACAAAATTATAATTTTGTGTTAAATACAAATATAAAGGCATGCACTTCAAAATATGATTCTATTTTTTTTCATTAAAACATAAATTTAAAAAATAAATTTTCAGTAAAGTTTTATTATGTAAAGAACCAACGTCCACTACTAAATTCATAAAAGCTATAAATACGGCATATATGGTAGGTGTGTATGTATACTTTTATATACACAAGTATACACATGCCACCGACAATTATTGCCAGTGCTATGCTTATAAAAACTTTATGTAATTCAAATTACAGTCAACTTAAATCAATCCAAAAATTATAGAAAGCTTTCTTGTCCCAATGAAACAAATTAAAATTTATATCTGACAACAAACTTAATAATACAACAAGGGCAGTTTTTGTCATACATGTTGCCCGTGATACTTGAAAAAGTAAGGATTTTGGCAATCATATGAAGGAATGACGTGATTAAACATTATCGTTCTGAATATCTTCTATTTTTTCTGCAAATGGTTTAATATAATAGCTAATTATGAAATATGTTTAATGCTTTTTGCCAACAATGGTTATCTGAGGGATGAGAACTTACCAGATATCATATTTTGAGTTTCGACTAATTATGCTCCCTTTATTTAGTAATTTCAATGTAATAGCCGTAGGAATTTTTGAGAAATAATTATGTTTAAAATAATTGCTTACACTTTCAAAACGTTTTTGAAACCCTGAAAAGAGAATACTCCAAAAGAAGTCCTCAAAAATCGTTAAGAAGTTGTACAAGTAATATTCACAACGGATCCGATTAATAAATCATAGAAAAATTTGGCGTCCATAGATTTAGACGTAACTTTAAAAATTCTGGGCGCCAGACTGTGTCAAAATCTATTACCTGTTTTACATATTTTTCGGGAAAACCTATAAAATGTCTTGATAATGACTGTAGGCAAAAAAGATTTTCCTCGAAACAAAGACGATATTATGGATCACTAATTAATTTCCAAACAAAAATCTAAGAAACGGTTGAAAAAAGACGTACTTAAAGATATCCTATTTTGAGCATTCAAACTTCAGAAGGAGTAATTAACTTTGTGTGTAAAAAAAGGCAAAAAATATGGTTCACAGAAGTCCAAAGTTTCCATAATAAAAACATCCGGACTCCTGTTTTCAGAAAATTGCCGAGTATTCAATGCGAAAGGCTCAAATTTTCAGACACGCGTAAAATATTTTAATAACAGAAATAGGCGCAAAAATTTCCGCCATATTAAAAATTTTAAGGAATTATTACAAATTTATTTGCTTTGACAGTTACTCGTATGATGGGTGATGCATACGAGTATTATTCATTTATCGCATTTTTAAGAGGGGAATTTGATCATGGGTATATCACTAATCTTGGCCGTAAATATATTGAATTTCTAGTCATTTTCTATCAGAAAAAACATCTGTATTAAAATTCGGGCCAGCTATGCATTGACCTTCAAACTGAGTTGATAGCAATGTACACTAATGCGACACGTAACATTTAACTTACAGATTTTGTTTTATTTCGTCCTTTTAAAGTATTTTGAAAATAATATGGGAGAAAAGAATAATATAGGTTTGACAGTGAAATTATTACAAAAAAAACTTGAGAGGTGTCAAGGGATACCCGGATGGAACGAAGTTCCTTTCGATTAATTAGTGAAGGAATTGTAATAAAATTTTATTTCTTTTAAGTTATAATAATAATTATTGTTATTATTTTTTATTATTTATTATGTACAAAAAACTTGTATACACTCAACAAAAATAATCGTCGCGACACCACACGGTTCAATGCGAAATAGAAAGACGAAACGAAAATAACTGGCTTGCTTTCTATGAGAGAGAGACAGACAGAGAAACACGCGCACGCCGCACGGCTTGCAGCGCGCCCGCTAGAAACTATAGAAACTATATAATACAATTAAGTTTTAAATTACTTTTATTATAAATTAGATAATTTATATTCAAGTAAGCCTAGCTCGTTAGAAATATTTATAGGTACTACTATTTTTTTAGAAAAGCAAGTTTTATCGTATTTTAAAGATTAATCTCACTCATATTGTCGATGGCATGTTATATACAAATAGAGTTTAGCTCACGAATATAATAGGTCCGTATAATTCGTATGTCCGTATATTATCAGTAAATAATTTTGTACGTACATTAGTTAGTTTATGCTGCTGTATTTTTAGGATATATTGTCAAAATTAATACTAGAAAAAAAATTATTTTAGCTCTCAGTGTTCTTTTTCCATTTATAATCGTAACTTATAAAAATCACATGTATATTATATTTTATTATAAAATATCCATACAGTAATTAAAGATTAGTTATTTAAAGAAGTTCATACAATTATTATATAATTAACTTTAAATTACAATATTTAATTTAGTCACGCCTTGTTATCTACCGATCTTTATGGTGTTCCTGTGGTTCTGTATACATCTTGAATATTCAGCAGGTAATTAAATACGCCACAGTCGGATGAACTATGAAGGGAAAATAATTGCTTTGTCATCCACCCCACATTGATAAAATTTCAAATTTTCAGGTCGAGCGATCACACCATTGAATCAATTTATTTATTTACCTACTTTAATGTATTTAATTGATACGTATAACGAACTCATTCCTGCAAAAGCAATCTCTTATAGCCAACCAGAACACTCGTTCAGCCCAGCTTGTCGAGAGGTCGCGAATCGAACCCTGACCCTGCGGTATGCCGCGCCACCAAAGACCGTATGCTTTGTGATTAATCTATCACACCACGTGTATGAAGTTCAATTAATATACCTAGACAAATTATTTCACAAAATTCAGCAAACAGTGGCAACCGATATATTTCTGCAATCGGCTTTCATGAAATTGATTGAATTTAAAAAAAATAAACACAGTATATCACAATAGCTAGACCCTCTTTCGTGAAAGACTTCTTCAAGAACACTGCTAGATTATTACGTATACAAGCAAACGAGAGTGTAACATATAGAAAGATCTTTCTTAATTAACTGATGTTACCCCTATAATTCGTGGTAAAACGAACGATTGATTTCAAAGCAATACTTCCATTCGAGTTCGATGGAATTGCCTATAAAATTAGTAGACACCAGAACATTAGTTAACAAGAGGCATTTGTGATCGAGTAGTAAAGTTACCTTTTGACTAATGGGTTAAAAAAATTACGAACTGTAAACTTTTATATTATTGTTTATTTCATTCACCAAATATTAGTGCCCGCGGTAGCTGATATACCTAAATGTGACACGAATAATGATAAATAATCTATTGGCGATTATTAATAAACACGTCAATATCACATATATAAAAAGATTGTAACTAGAAAATATTTTCTTACTCAATTTCGTATTTTTATAAGAGATAGAATAAAAACGATGTTGAATAGTCAGTTATCGTTTTTCTCCTGAACTAAATATTTAAGACACATGATAACATAAAAAAACTGAAATAAAAAATTACATCCAACAAAAGTTTAATCTCCCTTCATATTTTTTACCAAGAACATTCCATCTCTCACACACACATACACACATACCATACTATTACATCATAGGAATCTGAAATAAAAATAATTTAACTCTGTTTAAGGTATACGATCACGTTTCCGCCGCAAATTCGCCTGCAATATAATTCCACGTATCATAACAAGGTGCCTAAGTGAGTTTCTGCACCTTCGAAAGTTATCATAAATTGGCTTGAGGTAATACACTCGCGATGCCTATTTTCGTGTTCCTGTTATCGCTATAATAGACCATAAATGTCTTTCCCTTTTCTTTCTATTTGAAAGTGTACCAAGTTGACTTTGTGCTTTTCATTTACGTCTGGAATAATTGAAATTATGTGCTCGCCTTTACGAGTACCGTCGAAAATTCCAATGACATTTGCATTGCTGTTTTGGAACATTTGCATCGTTATTTTGCAGAATTTATTTGTAAATCTATGCAAAATTGGACACAAATAAATTTGCCAAATTATTCCCTTTTAGATTTATAGCTCTTTAGCACAGTTGAAATTCCTTCGTAATCATTATTAGACAATTACGGAACAATTTTCTAAAATAAATTTTTTATCTTATTTACATGTATATACATACATATGTGTGATTGTGTGTGCGTGAATATATATATATATATATATATATATATATATACCTGTGTGTGCACGCGTGTATGTATGAGTGTTTGGGACTAGATTGACGTAATGTCTAAAAGCTAACTTCTAGTTTTCATTTCATGTTCAATCTATTTCAATACTAGACATGATTTTAAAAAAACATGTGTGTATACACAAACTTACGTAGGGTTTATGTATATATCTGAAGGTGACCATAGTATGATGGAACGCCTCAATATGAAGGTGATTTAATTTAAAAATGTATGCGAACATTAACTTGCTTAAGTACCTTTATATATCGTCTCTTGCCAGCTGTACCAAAAATTTAAGAATTGAGTACAGTTCCATACTTCGCGTATAGAAAGTTTGTCAATTTTTGACATAATTTTTGCAATCGAACACACGTCCCCGCTAATCACATTTTAACGTCAGTCAAGCAGAGAAAAAACGCATCCCCTTTATAAAATATATTTGGTTTTATTACAAAATAGTCACGTGTTCCATGAAAAAATGCAAATACTATAGCAGGAAGACATGTGAACGTAAAAATAATGTCACTTATCATAATCAAATCTACGTTGATTTAACGTTATTAACAAATATTATCCGCAATTGATTGACCGCCATTTAAAATTAATGAAATATCAAGTAACACACTCTACATTGATAATTTTAGACAAAAATATGTAATAAATTTCAACATTCTGTACAAAATATTTCAATAATATAAATTGTTTATTACACATTTCCATATAATAATATTATCAGCACAATCATATCCCAATTACACACAATGTTGTTGTAATTTGAATTGCATTGTATTAGAGAATTAAATTTTTAATAAAATGTATGTCAATAACAACACTTTGGCATTTAATGACGTAATTTATGATGAGCAAAGAATTCATTGAAAATGTACAAAATATCCCCACTAAACCACGCTATCCATGTTTCTATTTTGTTTTTAGCAGCGAATTTTAAATTTTTTCTTTCACTTAAGTGCCGTTAAATATTGTCCTTAATTACAATAATTACAATATTTAAATATGTTCGTCGTGTCCGTTAAATACAATATTTAAATATATTCATCGTTTCAACATTTAGGATAGATGAATGGATATTTCCCAGATGAAATCATATTTATAAGCTTTCACGCCTACTTCTCATATTTTTGCAAAAATAGGAATGTTCTCACTCTTTTTAAGAAACTCGACAAAAATATCCCTCTAGCATGTTACATCCCTAAAACAAATGAAACATACGCGGCCCTAATGAATAAAATGACTAAAATGACTTCGAAAACAACTCTTAATATACATTCCCAAGCCAAAGATGATAACGTAAACGATTTGTGAACAAAACCTAACATTCGAAAAAATGTATGTTGCAGTTTTAGCGCTAAACGCAGCATAATTGACCAAAATATCTAATTTTGGTGGCAAAATTGTAAATATCCAATACTAGACTAAAATAATTGAATATAAATATAGTGCATATCCACAAGGCTCCGGCGGAATTTCATAACGAGCAAGTTGAAAACTAAGGAAGGCAAAACTCGTTCCCGGAGACACTTGAAGCGACATGGACGAAACGCCTTTAAGCCTCGAGTGAAATCCGTTTACTTCACTCTTGGACTTTCTTTTCAATGAAACGAACGACAGGTGGTCTGGCGATATCGCAAAAGCCACATTTGTATCCGAATTACGTCGAGTCGGATTTGTAAATGGATTGTTCCAATTTAATATTGCAAAACACTCCCTATTTTGAAGTTCGTCCTATATTATCTTATCATGTAATTCGTCATTTTTTAGTCATAGACACTTTCACATTTTTGAGTTATTTAGCTTTCATTTGGTTGTAATCATGCATTATCATGGTGGTTTTCATTTTGAATTTAATAAATTGCAAAATTTTCGCTTAATAAAATTTTTTCTCTAAACTTTACCGATTTTATAAAATGTAGTGTATTGTATTTAAGGTTCTATATTGAACCTTCTAAGTCCTTCTACTGTAATAATTTCATCATGCGTACGGCCCGTCTTTCACAATCTCAAATTTTCCACACATTTAATAATATGTATATGAAACTTTCCAAGTAGATTTTCCGTATGAAGTTTATAGTTAGTAAATAATAAAATATTGAAAGAAAATACATATATTTTAATTAACTCCAGAGTAAAAGGGGGAAAGACATTTCTTTTTCGTTATTCCCACCGAGTGGGGATATTATTGAATTAGTCTTTTTAAATGATCTTGAAGTTTAAATTTTTACACCGCTTTGCAAACTGTTAAGCTTTTAAGTGCTACCATAAATACTAGCATTTGAGTAGAATGTAAAAAAACCTAAAGAAAACGTAAGTAATATTTAAGGAAACATAAATGCTAGCCTTGGAGTAGAACTTTCAATATATATTCATAAATTAATTTATTTCCATTAAGTTTAATGAACAATTTTAAGAGATATAGACAACTACATAAATTTATTTTATGCCTCTTACGATAGTTACTTGGCCAGTTTCTTCTAAATTCAATAAAGTATTTGCCAGTGCCGTTTATGGCAATAAGAGGAAAGGATTTTTATATAGGATTTCTCAATTTCTCATTTTAAATATTTTATAGTTGTCCAAAAAGAAATGTCATTACAAGGGGGAATGTCCATTTAATTCTAAATTATAAATTCATCAAATGAATGTAAGAAATAATGCTTTCGCTTTATCTGAAATTAAACTTCTTTGCTGAATTTAATAACAGACAAAAGGTATTGTGTGCAATATCCCGTTTTCGAAGATTCCATTTTATGACAATTATGTCGAATGATCTTCATGTTATTTTTCCTCGCATTTATTATCGGCTGTTAATAGCTAGCCTTCTAATAAATGTCAAAAATTATGTTTTTATTAATTGTAATTTACGCCACATTATGTAGATTAAACTCCGAGGACGAATTTAAAAATGGAATAAAAGCCGCAAAATGGCTACATAAAGTCGCGCGGTAAATAAGCAGCGGAGCACAAGATTGACCTTGTGAAAATATATATATATATATTTTGAAGGTTAGTGTTGTGAATAATATTTTTATAACTGTTTTGTTTTTTTAATTTTGTTCAATAAATTGCAGTATATATCATAATTAAAAAGCCTTAATAATCATTGTACAAACCCGTTATGACTTACACGTATGTTTAAAGTACAGGCAAAATAAGAGTCTCATCAAAAACAAACCTCACATCTGTTACGACAGTCTTGATAAGGGTTTAGCCGAATTGAGCAAATGCACCAACTTGCATGAATTGGTCTATATTTTGGAAGTTTGACAGTGGTTACTCAGTGAGATAGGCGTAGAGATTTTAATAATTACACTATATGATTTATATTTCAAGCAATATTGGAAAAGTAGACACTAGGAATGTTTGTTTTTCTTATTTCAATATATCGATCGAATACTGGAAAGTAAGTTTAATTGAGTTACAACTACTTTTCATGTAATACCGTGTTCTATAATGATGTGGAATTCCTTTTTCTGGCAATTGTGTATAATTATAAATATTAAAGACGCACGAATAGTATAATAATATTTTACTAGAATATCGACAAAATTGAAAAATCTGTGTAAAAAAAAACACTTTGAGAGATATACTTACAAATCTTCATGCACGTAAGTCTAAAAGTGTAAAAACTGTGAGGCTGTGACAGATGCAGACAAACTTGACGAAATTATAAAGGACCTTTTTCACTACGGATTCATAAAGAAATAACGATAATTTCACGGTAGTAAATTTAATAACCACGCGTAACTTTATAAAGGAATATAAGTCTTAGAAATTTATTTTATCAGAGAGTTTGCGTATTGTTTTTCTGTCAAGAATTAGAAAGAAATACGATATTTAGAAAAGATACCATTTCTAGACTTTAAGTATAACAATAACTTTATTGCTAAGGAGTGATTCAAATCATTTATTGAGACCTTTGTTATAATCTATACAATATTTATTGAGCTTTCGTAGTTTTATTGTCTTCCTTATGTTATTTATCACACCATAAAAATTTTTGAAATTACCTATTCTTACACAATCTTAGGCATCTTAGGCTTTTATTTTATAATGATAAGAAAGTTTTGGAAAACATCTAATCTCTAGCAATAATGGGACAGTACTAATATATAGTTGCCGGTCACCCTTCTTGTCACGGAAAATACCAAAAGAACGACAATTATCTATAAACTCAGTAAATAGGATGTGTGAAGCAAGAAGTATGTAGATCGCAATAAGAATTAAATGAGAACGGGATTTACCGTTTGCATTTTATGAATAAACTGTAATGACCTTCGTTTTTTGAGTGGGTTTCGTTAACTTAACCTTCATTGCCTTAATGGCGAGTTAGTTGAAAGTCCGTATAACTAAAAGTGTAGGTAGATATCACACTTGTGTATAGTATATTATGGTTCACACAATATTACCTTCGTTGCAATTAAATTTTGTTAATATACATTTAACGACTTTTTAAAGTGGTATGTATAATATAACAGGTCATAGCATTTTTGTAATTTAAAAGCCCATAAGACCCGATTACGTGGTATACAGATCAAACTGAACGAAAGTGTATGACGTCGAGAAAATTATAGAACATTTACACATGAACACGATAGTGATTTCACTATTATAGCAAATATGGAATAAAAAACTAAAATATTAATAATAAATGGTAGAATATCATTAAAAACTCTGGATGCAAGATTTTGGTGAAATATTTGTGAGGAGCCTTTAAGTGTGGACAGAAAAAGAATATAAAATGGAAATAATAATTCAAAATGTACTGGTATAGTTTAAGAAGGCCCACCGAATTTGCTGAGTATCACCAAATCACACAATATTATACGATGATGTGCATAGAAAATAGACCTAGATGAATTTGCACACTTGAAATAAAATGTGAGGTACATCAATAATATGAGTTTAAAATAGAATATTTAATATTTACATTTTTAAATATTAATCTTATAAAATCCGGGTGAAAATTTTATAATAATTTATTACATATCATACACAAGAATATTAAATAAGAATATCACATCCCATATTATTACAGGCTTTAAAATCACTAACTGTCATGACACACTTTCTCAGATACTTTCTATTCCACGAGACGTTTTAATCCAAGTTTTCCTCATTTATTCTTTACTTACTAGCATGTGTCAGGATTTAATAACAATTGTCCTTACATTTTATTCTCAACTCATGTCTTAAGCTGGTTTTATAATTCTGTGCACGGACTGGTGTTTCTTGCAATATCTTTGAAATAGTTTTATGCTTCCTGAAATATCAAAATCCCTTACCTGCTTAATCTGCATGCCTAAGTACTCTGTTGCAGTTTTAAAAATTCTTCCGCACTATTCGTTTTTTCTTACGAATATATTTTATGATTGTTTTATTTTACTTGTCGTATTTTTTTTCTCTCAGAATGCTGTTGTAATCTATCTTCGGACTCTACATTCTTACTATAGTTTCTCCATGTCACTACGAGCAAGTTTAATAATTATATCGGAAATTAATATTCTCGCTGATTTATTTATTAGTTTAATTTTTATTTTTTTTGTTTAAATTTTTAATTATTTCAAAAAATAAAAAGGAACTCTTATAGGATCACTTCTTTGTCCGTCTGTTGGCCTATCAAGAACTTGTTCTCAGGAATACGTGGAAGTGTTAAGTCGGAATTAATATAAAATACTTAGGTCTATAGTCCTGTAAAGAAGTCATGCATCTTAGTCAACGCAATAAATAAGGATCCTAAAACTATGCCCATTTATGCCGTTTATTTCAATACTCGCAAATAAAACTAAAACTATGGAGTATTTCCCGTTTCCTGGAATCCTGAAATTTGGCAAGAAACAAGGTTTTACTGCACAAGTAAGGGAAACATTCTGAATGTCGTTAATTTGTACTTATTACATATAAAAATATTTCCTTTTTAACTATGTGCCTGTTAAATGAGCCTGTTAATAAACAATATATTTTCGTTCTAAAAAATTAAATTATTTTTTATAGTTTAATAAGAATATTATGTACCATTAAATATTTATGGAAAACTCCTAATGCGAGTTCCATTTGTGTTTGACAGGTATCTTTTATAGTCTATCGCTATTGTCATTTCAACTATTATATCTGCTGGGGTCTGTCATTTTGTTTTAAAAAAAATATAAATTAATCGAGTCAGTACCAGCTTATATTGGTGAATAATATAAATTAAGCCGATCCATATTTTAGTACGACGTTGGATTAATATCTGTGTGGAAAAATTGTCAGTGCCTAGAGTTTGCATTATAATTTTAAGCAAAGTAAGAGCTCTATCAACTGTCAATTTATTTACTACACATATAGTATCTCTTAATTGTATACTAAATTCAGTCAAGTTGCTGAAAGATTATCACCACAAATTTCGTGTAGTGACTATTGACAAATTATCCTGACTAGAAAACTAATTTCTAAAAAGCAGAGAATTCGAGGCTACAAGTTTAAAGTAAAAGTTTTATCCATAAATGGCAGAGGTGGTAATTTTCGTTCCATCTGTTCTCCAGCTGACATTATTGAACGATGGCATAATATGCACCAAATACATTTTATTTCATCGATATATTGTGCTTATTGATATGATTAGTACAAATTTTTAGTTTTGTTGTCGCTATTAATTAAATATAATTTTTACTTGTTTCATTTTATCCCATAGTCAATAAATTTATTTAAACTAATCAGTCAAAATCTGTACGAAATGGAAAAATGATTTCTGAAAAATTTACCTGCGTATACAAGAAATATCAGGTAATAGTATTATTTATTACTATCAACTTAAAGTGATTTCCGGCTGCCCGTCAAGCGAAGCTTGACTGGTATTCTGGTTGGCTGTAAGATCTTACTCTTGTAGCAATAAGTTCTTCATATGTATCCACTCTTTGCATTAAAGTATATAAATGAATAATCTATGCAAATTAATAACTTTTATGATAATTTTAATATGAGTGTAATAAACAGATCATGAAGAACATATTTACGGTAAATTATACTATTACCTGCCGTGTAAAAAAAAATATGGAAACTCTAGATAAACAAGATAGTTCCACTGCATAAAATCAATTGTTTTAGAAAACTTGATTATAATTTATTCCAATGTATTTACTTAAAATATAGTTTATAATTTAATAAGAATATTATGTTTATTTCGTAATTATGGACGTCATCACATTCAGTCCAATAAAATATATTTTCTGTGCATAAATATATTTGACAAAAAATCGAAACTGATTAGATTTCGCAGTATTATTTCACAGAGAACTTAAAACAAACGATATTTTCATTGTCGAAGTCAGCCAATAATAATACACTCACGGCAAAGTACTAGAAATTTATTCTCTTTGTTTGCTCTGAAACGCGAGATCGTAAATATGAGTCGTAAATGCTCAGCACGCGTATATTTTACATTTCGATGTAGAAAACAACTTCGGAGCAGTAAAACATTTGCAACAAAGCGTACAAATTTTTACGAACATGATGGGCCGAGCCGAGTGCTTAAACATCGAGATCGATAGTCGATATCGAATAAAAGTTTCCAATATGTGACGATATCGATATTGTAGTTTTATTACAATATAATTCCACAGAAGGAGGCGCTGTTATCGCGCCCGTTTCAGACGAGTGAATTAAGGCGGGTGTGGCCTTCCTTCTACGGTCTATGGTCGGGACTGACTTCTACGGTCGGGCGGCGCGGGCGCCGACTACCTACGATATTCTATAACATAAGCCGATGACTTACGACCCCCGAAACGCGAATGAAGTTTCCAATATTATTAAAATCCTGTGAAGTTCCACACGAGAGCGAGTATCTGCGCTCGTGTGGAAGTGTGAGTGCTACATACGAGGTGGATTTTTTTATTGCCGGACATTTCCAAGTCGCAACCGATTGTTGAAATCGATGGATTAGAGTATGTGATGAGTCCAGACTTTTGGATTCATGGGTTTATTTTCGGCATCGCTTGTGTAAGGAAGTGATGTGGTATTTGTATTGTGATTTTTTTTTAAATGTGTGTGGATGTTTTGTATAATTACGAACTCATTACAATTATTCTCGTTACAGACGATCGTTTACGTAGCATATTTTTTATCTAAAGTTAATTTTAGAGCAATATATTTATATCAAGTATTATTTTAGTCCTACAGTCAATAAGCAACATTAAAAATTTCACCGAACTATAACGTATTTTTAAGTAAAGTACCAGTGGGCAATATTTAGAGGTATACTTTTTGTACTTGTTTTAAATAACCAAAATAGATGGAGTTCAAAAGGTCTTAAAATGCTAATACTGATAATGAGTTAGTGAAGCGATACGGTTTCAGATTTTAGATGATAATGTGGAAATATTATTATATCTAGCACAGTGTCTATCTAATAGTCTAAAATGAAAAAAAAAATTGCCATTATATTATTAAGACAGTGTGTTCAATGAAATACTGGATTTCTCAATTAAATATTGAGTATCTTAATTTGGCCCTCCGCCGCACGAACGAGGTTGCACAACATCATTAATCGACAGATGCTTCCATCTCAAGCACTTCCCCACTAGTCTCATCGCATCCGCACTTTGTTTTATACAAAATAGCGTATACATTTTATAAGAAACTAATAATAATTCACTAATTATGTTTTGAAAGGGGAAGGTGCCTATATCAAATAGTAATTTTATTTCATTCGGTTATATTATGAAGTTTAAACAACCGTTTTTAGAAACTAGTATATAAATTATAGCAATTTTTTTAATGTAACTTTTAGATTTAACGAGTGATATCGGGTAAGGGTTTAAAATACATAATATCTAATATAATTATAGCCTAACGAATTTCTCAAAAATATTTAAAATTTTCCTTTCCTCTCTTGTATAAAATTATCAATAAGGAAAATCTGAACATTTTCTGAAAATACTGAACTTCTCATAAGAAATATGTACAATGGTGATACTGAAAGTTTTTAGTACTAACAGTTTGTAAGAATTATATTAGAAAAATTAAATAAGAGAAAAATTTCCAGAAAAATGATTTTTTATGATTTTCGCCGTAGATTCGCCGTAGAAGTCATGATTGTCTTCAAATGGCACTTTGTGATGAAGGCCTCTCTGCTGTTTATAACTCAGTGATGATCTGTGGAAGGGACGTCCCACAATACTGTGCGGCTAATGATAAACCTGATAAGACCTCTAGAAGTATATTTGTACAAATTTAAGCATTGGTGTGAGTCAAATCCAAAAAAAAAATTACGGAAACATTTGGACGTCATAAAGCGTTGTGCTAGGTTGCGTTGTTTTTATCACTTTAAAAGGTTATAAAATCGACATCATCATAATATGTTATCTACTGAGGATTATTTATCAATAGTAAAAACTCAAAATTTGTGGTGACAATCTTTTGGTAATTTCACTGAATTCAGTATACAATTGAGAGACAGTATATGTTTAGTAATTATAATAACACTCTCTCGTATTTACTTTGTTTACAACTTACAATCTCTCGCAATATTTTTACGCCGATATTAGCCCGAATTCGTGCTAAGAAATGGATCGGCTGGACTATTATTTTGTACTCATTTGAGCTGATATTAACTCATTTAGACCATATTTTTAAATAACATTAAAGATAACAACAGAAATAACACTAGCGATAAAATATTCAAAAAATTAAAATAAAAAATAAAACGAACCAGATAGAATAGCGATTTCCGATAAAATTAATAAACTTCCTCACAGTGACAAAAGAAAAACAATCGAAAAAAGTAGAGACCGAGGATAGATGATAACAGGATTTTAAGAGAGAAAACTATGACTAGTAAAATGAAAGAATTGTAAAATATATACGAGGAAAAAAACTAATAGCTCTGGAAGAATTTTTTAAACCACAGCAGAGTGCTTTTATAAGCACTTCTTATGAAAGCACTCTGTTATACTAACGAACATATTTCAAGTAACATCAGTCCATTTACAGAATGATGAAACCAGCTTAAGATATGAGCTGAGGAATTAAATCTGGGAATAAATATTATTAAATCAAAACATATGCTAGCAAGCAGAGAGTAAATGAGGAAAGTTTGGAGTAAACCGTCTCGTCGAACAAAAAATATCTGATGGTGAGTGTTAAATGTCTTTAAAGTGTACACTAATATGGATACCATATGTTATAACACATGTTATACGCTTATTTAAGATTCTTATGTACATGACATTTAATATAACATTATAAGCTTTTTCACATGTTTTTTCATTATGCATGTATCTTGCATTTTCTCTACACATCATCGTAAAATAGTTTTTTATTTGGTGATAGCAAATTCGATGTTCCATCTTAAACCATATTACTTTTTTTGTCATTATTTCCACTTTACATGTTTTTATGTTAATGTTACTTCCTCTATTCTATTCACGTGTAAATATCCTTTAATTTTCTCAACGTCAATAATTTTTATATAAATTTTTGAACAGTTTGAGCTTTATTCTAAGTAATCGTGTCTTAGGTATAGGCAATTTAATTATAAAAATACTATGACCTGTTACATTATACATACCACTTTAGTATGTGTGAAATATATTTTAACAATGTTTAATTGTAATGAAAGTAATAGTATGTGAACAATGATATACTATATACACTTATTAAATCTACCTACACTTTTAGGTATACTTCCTTTAAACTAACTCGCGTTTAAGACAATGAAGGTTAAGTTAACGAAGCTCAAGACATTACAGTTTATCCATAAAATCGAATTCGTAACTCACATTCTTCTTTAATATCTTTTGCGCTTCTACAAATATTTTTATTTTCTTGCTTCACCTAGGATAGGTGATAGGACTTACTGAGTTTATAGTCGTCATTTCTGTCGTACTTCTGTCGTATTATTGTCGTACTTTCGTTAGAGGACCGGCAACTATATATGATCACTGTTCCACTGCTGCTAGAGATAACACGTTTTCCTAAACATTCTTAATATTGTAAAGCAAAATAAAATGCCGGAAATTATGCCAGAGTAGTAAATTACAAAAAAATATATGGTATGATAAATAACGTAAGGAAGAAAATAAGACTATAAAATTTCAATAAAAGTGTGCAGATTATGTCAAAAGTTTATTAAATAATTTGATTCACTTTTTAGAAATAAATTTATTGGCATACATAACATCTGGAGATGATATTTTTTTAAAAATCGCATTTTTCTTATACTTAAGAGAAAAATACGCAAACTTTCTGATAAATAAAATTCTTAAAATTGAAATTGTTTTATAAAGTAAAGGGTGGTTCTAAAATTTACTACCCTAAAATTATTGTTTTTTCATAATTTTCCCGTAGTGAAAAAAATAACCTGCGTAATTCCGTCAAGTTCATCCGCCCCTCCATCTGTCAAAGCCACGTCATCTATAATATACACTCATTTGCTACAGTTTTGAATTTATGTGCAAGGATATTTGCACATATATCTCTCAGGTAGAACGTAAACCATAAAAAAGGTAAAATATTAAAGAAGTTTTTTAAGGTTAAGGGTGATTGGGTGATTTTTGTGCTTCCATTTGAGTGGAGTATCACTCAACACGGGCAAGTGTTATGAAATGAAATTGAGGTCCAATTAATACATTTTTCTTTGAAGTTTTGTTGTTTCAAAATAACATAAAATATTGACTACTTCTCTAATTTTTCAATAATATGTGTGAAATATATTTTATTTTTAAATTAATTTAGTTAAACGTAATAAAAATGAGGCATCAGAATTCGGAAAAGTACACAAAAACTGACACAAAGATTGATAATGTTCTACTAGTATAATTCGACAGTTGGTTTCGTCCGATTGTAAGCTTACATATAGATGAATATGAATATCTATTGAGCAAACTTATATATAAACCATTTATGATTTTTAATTATAGTTGATTTTAGTTTTATTTAAACTCATCGTAGTAACATTTCAAAAAGTAAATAATCATAAAAATATAAATAATAATAATCGGTTATTTGTGCAGAAAATATGAACAGTGTTTTCTTAAAAACAAAGAGAGAAACTGAAAAATTCAAAAATATATCATAAATTTAAATAATCCTATCCAAAAAAGTAACTAGCTCGGCTTTTGCAATTTTGCTACAAGCATCACGGATACAACTAGTTTAAAACTAGCACTAGTGAGTAAAATCTTCCTTAAATATTAATATAGTAGTGGAGAAACATTTTAATTAACCTTTAAATTGACCGTTTTAAACTGGTAAAAAAAGTGTTCAATAGCAAAAAGTTTATTAGCCCTGACGGTCAAGGAATTAAATTCTAGCCTAATTTTGTGCCTCAGTTAAGATATATGAAAATAAAGCCATTAAGTAAATAAAAATTTATTAATAAAAAAAACATTTTATTAAAAGAGCAAGGTTTTAATAATAAACGATGCTGAGCTTTCAATAAAAGATATTTAATATCACAAATTAGTTCTTTAGATCCGATTTGAACAAAGCCGTCAAATCAATAGGATTTATTTTTATTATAAGTAAAGGTCTTATGTGAGGTTCAATGTTGAAATAACTCCGATGCCATACGCCATTAGAAAAACAATTACAAATCACTATTCAGTGATTTAAAATTCTTCTTCTATTGATGTATGGCGACGCATAATACATTATTGACGGAAGTTTTATAGTTTTATATTAAGGAAGTTCTTAACATTTTTAATTAGAAACAGCTCCCACTCATGTGAATACATTCTCTAAGTCATGAGCGACAGCTATTTGTAACCATAGGTATTAAGAACTTCCTTCATATTTTATTACTAACATTAAGGTGAATCTTCTCGCTTTGATAATTTCCCAACTGTGAAATCGTAACTAAATGAAGATATTAATTTAAGATGAGACATAAAAATCCGTCACAAAGAACAGACGGTTTCCATAAAAAGTAACGAAAAATAAAATTTATTCTTAAAAAATCAGTTCTATTGCAGAGAATATAGCCTTGCTGATGTTAATCTCGTTATAAACTTATTACGAACCAATATTTGCCATTACACTTGAGCAACTATAACGACTATACCAACTGATATTATGATGTAGAAGAAAATGAGTTTCTTTAGTGACAGGTAAAAAATAAACGAGGAGAAAATTGGCTGGGTCGAGCAAACCGAAACTCCCAGCAACTGTCGTTCCTTAAACCGGTTAAAGGACATTTTCTTTTATAGATCTATAATAAGAGAAACTTAGAAGCAAAAGTTAAACAACTGCAATAGTGTGTAAATTTATCCTTACGCTTGTTTATAAATTTCTAAACGGAACCAAATTTAAGTTATTTCCTCATGTCAGTTTGTTACTATTAAAATCATATAAAATCTTAATAATTAATGCAATAAAAATACTCTTATTAGCATTTACAATTATTTACTTAGTTCCATTAGAAACTGAATAAAAGAAATACTACAATGAAATTAATTACAAGAAATATTTAGACGTAGAGACCACTTTTCGCTATTATTATGTACGAAATATTTTTATATTGAATTAAAAAAAAGCAACATGGCAGGCGTGAGTCGAAATGATTAAGAATTATTTATTTTTTGATGTTATATAATAAACAAAAGAATCTGTTAGAAACTTTGTCGCTCATTTTCCTTTTTATTTCAGATAAATTTTTTCAACCTAATGGGGAGCATCGAAAACAAATAATATCACTGGGATTTTCTATTGGAATCGTCAAAAAATCAACTTTTTTTTGTCGCCATTTATAAACAGTAAAATAAATTGGTCTTAATTCAAAATTAAACATATTTTTGTGTTTTAGATTATGTTCAGGTTTTAGTTGTCATAAATTTATTGTTCATTTTATATAGTCACATATCAGTGAAATTATCTCAAAGTGATAAGAAAGAGAATTATTTCTGCAAAATCTTTTTAAGTTAAGTAACAAACACTGCCACATACCAACCTCATCGTAGCGGGTAACAAACCAACCGCCCAATATTGTAAACAGCGGCGCCCAGTCATCGTTGGCATTGTATCATCTGAATATAAAGTAGATGAAATTTAAATGAGAAAAAAATTGCAAATTTATCCACAGCGAAAGCACCGAATTATTCTTTGATTCAGATAATTTATATCGTCTCCTGAAAGGACATAAATTTAAGAATTTATTAACTGTGATGAACGGAGTGAAGTTTCCTGTATTCGTCGGCGTCATGGAAAGACACATATTTGGTTAGATGCTTGAAGAGATAAGTTGTTTATAATAGTTTATCATAAGTTTATTCTCAATTTTGACTCACTTACACTAAAAAAATAATTGCAAAGCAAAAAGAACAATTTACTTGTGTTTAATCATTTATTTACAATATTTAGGTTCCTAATGTTAAATGTGCTATACACAGAGTTAACTCACTTTACTTGCAATAAATAGTTCCTCTATCTGCCAAATGTAACACATATTCAGTTATTGACTAATTTCTATAGGATTTTGTGACACCGTTTTAAGTTCGTTCAGAAGTGAAGCCAATGTAAATTTAACACGATTTAATTAAACAATACATAACTAAAATTGAAAATAAACTTTCACTGAATTTAAAAGGACCGAAATAATATTTTCTATTAACCATTAACTATTTTTAAGATTAAAGATGTTAGTTGCTAGTCAAAATGAATAAATAATTAGTGAAAATACTAATGCAATATACTCTCAAATAATACTACTCTCTGAAATAAACTCTCTCGTTTTAGGAATGGAGCCCTGGGACATTGAAAAGTTGCTTAAGAGCCTAACCGAATATTTTAACACCAGGTGTTTATTTTGAATTAAAACTTTTCTCAAAGTTGAATACTAAATTTTTCGCAGATCACTCACAGCAAATGGAACTGAAATATTTAAAAATATTCAAATATTGTAATAAACAACTTGACTGTTATGTCATAAGTAAATATCGTTAAAACAAATTTAATATCTAAGCAATAAAATTGTAAACATTGAGTTGAAGTGTATTTTAATTTTAAATACAAACGAAACTGGTATACAGGCTAAAACTCTGTTCCATTCTAAAAGACAATGTTTGTAAACAAAGTAAAATGCTGGGTTGGTTATGGTACGTTATTATCATAACATAACTTTACTTAACATTTGTGATTAAAAATAGTTTTTATTGGTATAACTTTTTATGCTTTATACATACATATCTTAAAGAATCTTAGTTTATAAATTATTTAAACTAAGATTATTACCATAAAAGCAAATTTCACGGTTTTTTTAAAGAAAGAAATAAACAGTACGGATGTACTTAAAAAATAATAGGGGCGAATGTGATTATTTTATAACAAAAAAAATGTTTGAAAAAAATTAACTCATTTTATAAATTTAACGTGAAAATTGCGAAAAATACTTTAGCAATTAAGAAACATTTAAAAGAACAGTGAAGTTGTAATAAATTTTCTCCTATACTTTCTTAACGGTTTGAGGTAACCCTGACGGCCATAAATAGAGACTATTTCACCCCAACGTGTTATAAAGTAAATGATGTGCCTATATGCCTAAATTTCGCGATTCATATTAATAAAATTACGATTTAATATTGATATTTATAATATTGTTTATTAACGTTATGGATCAAAAGACAATGAATTAGTCTCTGGTTGATTGTATATATGCAAACCGTATTTTAAGTGTCTGATTTGCTTGTTTAAAACATCCTCTTTTGGAATAGTAAGGTGTATTTGTATGTATAAAATTTGAACATTTGAAGGCGCATTGCATTCCTATTAAATATTTATAAATCTTGATATTTTTTTAATATATAAATATATTTCCTAACATATCTCGAAAAGCCTATGGACAAATAATTTGATTGCCTGTATCTCTTCAATCTATTCATTCAAGTAAACTGAAATAATTTTGCAATGAAAATGAAATAAATGCTGTTATTTCCATTTCTCTAAACTTTTGACACGCTTGATTAAATAGTTATATTCCCGATTGCGATATAGGAGGAGACACCGGAAAAAAATAAAAAAATACTTTTTTTAAATATTCTTTATTTTATCTTTACTTAAAATTGTACGTACGGATGGATGAATCGTTAGTAAGTTATTTTAATAAATTTCTTTTCATTCTAATTAAAAACATTATTGGTGACAAATTTGTACCATTATATTTTTTATTTAAATGCCGGTATGCGTTACTAGTGCCGGACATTTAACGTTATTAAATCGATAACATAAACATATTTGAAGACTGTTCTCTAATAAAATAAAACTTTTACATTTTAAAGGAGTTGCATTTACACACTGATAATGATATTAAAATGAGCGACTGCTATATTACTTATATATTTCATAAGTTAGATTAAAAAAGTAAATAAATTTAGTCATTAAAATTTTGAAGTATATGTTGTTTGAATAGTATATACACCAAAGGAAAAACGTTATTTTTGAACAAAAAATAAGTAACTACATGCACTCATGAAAATTCCGGAAAGAGCAACAAATGGTAAAATTGTAACTTTTTTTTATTTTGACCCTTGTATGGATTATAATACTGAATTGAAAGGGTTGTCTCGTTAAAATATACACTGTTATTTATTTTTCTTTTAGATTCCCTAAACACTCTTTTATAAAAGAAATTCATTGAACGGAAAACTGGTTTCCAACAAATTAGATATTAACAGTTTGCTCAGCACATATTTTTAGAATATGATTTGATCTTTGCTAATATTCCACCTGAAGATGTTGTAATACAACGAAACCTAGATAGTGGTAAAGAAATTAAAGAAATTTTAAATAATACTACATCACGTAGTTTCATTTAATTGTGAATAATAAATTTCTCCAAAATTAACGCCAAATATATTCAATATGATTTGAATTTAAAAAATCCGCCAAAAGCCAGAACAACCGATAAGCAGTCCCAATTATTGTCGTGTTTTTTGAAGCCTAGTTAATACCATGGTTTAGAAAAAGTGACTGCATGATTTCTCATTCAGTACTATTTTATACTTATTTAATATTTACTCCCCGATGTTACGATTTACTTTCAGACTGAAAATACCATTTTTAAAGGAACAAATAACGTTGTTAGTCCGGAGAGTGAATCTACACTGATTTTGTCAAGAGAAAACTTCTTGCTATATTTGACCAGAAAGGAGGAGTGATTAAACGCCAAAGGCTTAAAATTAAACAAATCCATACAAAAAACCGCCGGTTCGTTAGGACAATTTCTTCTAAGACGTATTTAAAAGAAATTTAAGAGACATTCCATATGCAAAATGAGAAAAAAAATTTACAAGTAAAAGATATTTTCATGGAATATGGCAAATCTTATTCAATTTCGTCGTGTACTAAATCATTTGAAAGTTAGAGAACGAATGAATACAGTGCCAATATTTATCAATTATAAGACGAGACATGACATTTACGAGAATCTTACAATAAAATCGCTACATGAATGACTTTTAGGGTAATTTTTCTTTCTTATGTAAAAATTTTCGACAATAATGCTTTACACATAATTAATCATATTTATTAATCGATGACCAATTTTTGTGAAGATGATATTAACACAAACTTAAAGACCTTTATTATTCTTTGAGCTGATAGAAACCCAAGTTGTTTTCCGCTTAATTAATTTTCCCTTTACTTAGTTCCCATATCGCTCATGACGAAGACAAACTATTTGCTGTGAAGTACTCTCACACATTATAATAGTGACTCAAGTACAGTTTCTTTTAAGAAAAAAATATGTCTCTACTACGATGAAAAGCATCAAACTTTCTACAAATGAACCCATATTGACAAGTAAATTTCGAGGATTAGAATGTACCGACTTATTCTATGAAATTATTTTCACGCGTCTGTGAAAACGAAGTATAATTCAGTATTAATAGTATATTAGGCTAACAGGCCTATAATATAGCGCGATAATATATTATTGATATAATATAAAATGTTTTTCATTTCCATTTTCATTACGCGTTAGTAATTATAGTCTTGTGGGAATTCTAACTTATCCCTGCTATATATGTGACGTTTTAAATTAATTGGCTATTACGTTCTAATTTTCCACATCTTTGCAGTGTAATTCCAGCTTATACAACTCAGATAGAGTTTACCAATGAGAACGTTTCAATAGAATACTTAGAAAATTGGTATGTTTAATGATTTTGCAATACTCGAAAAAAAGGTCAAAAAATATAAGAGAAATCAAGTAGATACTTAATCTTTCTCGTAGAGATCGATAGAGATTACAAAGTTTCTAAGATTGTTTAGGTGAGACAAATATTATTCGATGTTCAATTCTTCTTAAGTAGAATTAATCTAACCTAAAAATCGTTTTAAATGAATCTTTATCTACAATATACCTTCGATGAACACAAAATTATTTTTTTAAATATTTTATTTCTTCCTGATAACACTTTTTCATAATCAAATATCATTGAAACTATACGTTAAATAAAGATTGACTAGCAATATTTAAATATGAAAGTAATTTTTAATACAAAAATACAACATAGTAATGGATGTGACTGGCTTTTCGCCATGATGAATAAAGGCCTGGTTACATGGGGCGAGTTGGCGTGCGAGTGGCTAGAGGCGAGTTACTCGCCTCCAGCTACTCCCCCGTGTGACCGCATCATACGAGTATCTCGCACGTGCGAGTGGGACAGCACTGGCATACGAGACACTACAAAGTTTTTTGTTTTCACTCGCCACTTGCCTTCCCCCACCACACCTCTGACAACAGCTCGCATCCCTCTCGGATGTCAACTTGCATGATATTGTGCAATGTCAGTAGCTCTCAAGCCAGACCCGGAAAATCATATTTTTGTGTATCATTCTTTTAATTTGTTTTTTTTTATTATTTTATGTGAGCTTTGTTATTTTATAACGATGGATAGATGAACTTCAGAGCGAAATACAAAATTTATGGATTTATATAAGGATAAAACAAACCTCTGGAATTGTTTACATCCGAACTACAAAAATCTTGGTTTGCGCAAAGCCTAATTGGAACACATCCGTACGTTACGAACACATTAGCACTTGCTGAACGCGAGAGGACAGTAGCTGTCTACTTTCATGCCAGGAGCTCGCACGTATGTGACTGGGCACGATGAGTCGAGCTACTGGCATGCGAGTAAACAGGGCGAGTACTGTCCCACTAGCATGCCAGTAACTCGTTACGTGTATCCAGGCCTTAAATCGGATTGTACCATGTTTGTCAAGGTTAGTATATATTTAACTTTAACGTACTGAAATATGTTAAAGATTTACAAATCTTGACGTATAAGATTTAGTATATCTGTTAAACTAACGTATTCCTAAAAAGATATAAGCCATAATGGACACTATAAGTCAGTACAAAAACTATCTAAAGACATTATTGAGTTACGTTTAACTGAATTGTTGACCGGTCCCAGGCGAGCGGAAGTCGTGATCGAAATGGACAAAGTTATAATATATCTGACGTATGTTAGGATGCGAAAAACGACTTTGGAAGCTCGCGTCAACGTCAAGCCAAATTGACATTTCATGAACAACAGGCTAACGAGCGGCATCCGTCCGTAAGCTCTTTTGAATTCAATTGGAGTAATCCGGGCGATTTATGAAATTGGCCTTAAAGTTTTATGAGCGACTCTTTTTTGTACAAAACCGTCGTATTACAAGAAGTATTTATGCCGGCGATTCCGACAACACGATGTTGTTCTATTGATGCAAGCAAAATAAAAGAATGACTAAAATATTAAACCATAAATTCATTATTAGCGTAAAATAGATTTAAATATTTAAGATTTTGAAATTATTTTACACTAAACTACAAAAGTATAATTTTATCTTAGATGCTAGTATTAGGGCACGCAATTCAAAACATGCTTTTATTTTTTCATTCCTTTTCTTAAATATACTGGGACAAATTTTAACCATCTAAAAACTACCAACGTTTAACAGAAAACTCATACATATAAATATATATTTCATATATATTTATATATATATATATATATATATACACAGACACATATATATATATATATATATATATATATATATATATATATTTATTTATTTATTTATATATGGCCGTGTGTGTGTGTGTTTCCATACGAATGTGCATACATACGTGGGTGTGTATGACTGAATATTTAAATATAAATACATATATACACATGCCACCAACAGTGAATGCCAACGCCGTGCTTAGAAAAACCATACTTTATTCAACTTTTGGTCGACTTGGATCAGTCAAATAATTGTACAAAAATTTCTTGTCCCAATACATTAAGTTGAAATTTTTCTATGGCAACAAACTTAAAAATACGACACGGGAAGTTTTTGTGGTATCAATGCGCGTCATGCTTGAAAAAGTAGGAATTTTAGCAATCTTCGTAAGCGATTAATTAAACACTAACGTTCTGAATGTCTGTAGTTACAATATCTTCTATTTTTTCTGGAAATTATTTAACATAATGGTTAATTGTGAAATATGCCTAGATTTTAATACGATTTTTCTTGCCAACAATGATTTTTTGAGAGATGGGTGCTTACCAGAAATAATATTTTGAATTTCTATTTATTGCACACCCATTATTTAGTGATTGCTATGTAATAGCTACAGTTATTGTCGAGAAATAAATATACTTAAAGTACTTTTGATTACTTTCAAAACCGTCAAATATAAGCCCGATAACGTCGACATTAATTGAGTTTTAAGTTAGTTTTATTATAAACAACATAAATCGTATTCAGGTGAGTGCAACTCATTAGAAATATTTATTTTATTAATTTTATTAGAAAAACGTAATAGGTATTTTGATATTTTCAAAATTAATTTCACTGTTATTGGCCATGACATGTTATATTTAAATATCAAATGGTTTAGTTTATGAATATAATAGGCATCCGTTCCTGTATCTACAATCTATAAATATACAATCAATAAATAATTTTATAGTACTTTAATTTTTAATGACTGCTATTTTTTGGGCTACCTTAACAAAAGTCATGCCGAAGGAAGTATTTTGTTTCAGCTAACAGTAAACTAGAAACATTTAGCCTCGTTTAACTTTCACCGTTTAAACTCATATCATGTGTTATTTTATCATAAAATATCCAAAAGCCTAAAGAGTTCCAATAATTAGAGATACAATAGAGATACAATAATTTTATACTAATTTCGAGCAACAATATATAAAGTAAAGCTTCAAAATTGAGTTCAAATTTAGTCATGCGTTGTTATCCATTGGTCTTTATGGTGTATCTTCGGTCCTGCAGACATCTCAAATTTACAACAGGTGATGAAATAAGTCGCAGTTGCATGAGCTGTAAAGGAAAAATAATTGTTTTTATATTTGAGTTCAACAAACCAGTCTATATATGCTTTGTTGATTCGAAAGGCATTTAATTCTGTGAGATGGTCAACTTTTCCACAAAGTTCCAACCTACTAAAAATAGGCACACCAAAACATCTCGTACACCTACTTAGGCAACTTTACGAAGAAGGAACAGCTTCAGTGCGGACAGACAACCTCCTTTTCGATAACTTCCATCCCAAAGCAGGGGCCCACGAAAAGTGTATAACATTGCCTCTCCTATTCTACATCTCCATCGAACTTGTGACGTGAATCACTCTGAAAGACTAGAATGATGGTGTTGTGGTTGGTGGCTACAAAATCGCAAACCTGCGTTACGCTGATGATACCACTATGTCTGTGTCAAATACTCGTCAGATGGAGGAATTACTTCTGTAAAATGGAACGTGTAAGCCTCATGTTTGGATTGAAGATTAACCGGAGCAAGACCACGATGATGATTGTGGACTGCGCCAACAACAACTTAACAGAAGTAACATAGATTACAAACTGCGACGTAGTTCAGTCCTACATATACCTTGGTGCTTTAATCTCAAATAATGGGGGCTGCGTAGATGAAGTCACGAGCCGAATGGCGATATCCAGAACTGCGATGAATAAGCTGAAGAAATTATGGAGGAATCGCAACTTAACTAAAGCCACTGAGGACAGTTTGGTAAGAACACTAGTTTTCCCCATCTTTTTATACGCATTGGGAGACATGGACATTGCGAGAACTGGAAAAGTGTAAAATAGATGTCCTACAGATGTGGTGCTGGAGGGAAATGTTGGGAGTGTCATGGTCAGAATTTCGTACAAACGTCTCCACACTTCAAGAACTCGGTATCACGCAGCGTCTATCAACCCAAGTACGGTCTCGAATTTTGAAGTTCTTTGGCCATGTCTCGAGGCGAAACAATGACTCCATAGAGCATTTAGTGATCCAGGGAAGGATGGAAGGAAACAGACCGCGTGGCAGATCATCCATGGAATGGACCGATCAAATAAAATCAGCAGTTGGAGACAGACCCTCTACATTGGGAGGAGGATCACATCAACCGCCAATGATGATGTAGCCTCATCATGACCACGACCACTCTGTCAAGAGCGACATGACTAAGAAGAAGATTTGAATTTTCCACTCTTTCTCTTTCTATTTTTCTTGAAAATAGAGAGGGAACAGTGGATTTTTTTTAATTTTTTATCTATTTTTAAGATACATAGTATATTACACATAAATCATATACTTTTTGTATCTTTGTTCATTTTGTCCACGAATAAGCGATTTTCATTATTATTATTATTAATTCTCATATAATGCAATATTACTACGATGAATTTAAAAAAATAAGTAAAAAGTCATAAATAATTTATATGTAAGTTTCCTCAATAGATATTCTCATTCATCTACGAATTATAACAGTAGAACATTATGAATCCTTGTGCCACTTTTTGTGCACTTTCCCAAATTCTAATGCCTCTACATTTATTACTATTTTAATTACCCCTCGTATACTTCACTCACTATAGTTATTATATTATCTAAATACCCTTCCGCAATTACCAATTGTCTCATTTTACTTACGATATATTTATGTAACTGCAAATTCACGATTGATAATTATGACTAAATTAAAAAAACGCATGTGACAAATTATTCATACATGTATATGTTAACCAAAGCGGTGGACGTCAAGAACGTGACTAATAAATGACGTGAGAACGTTTCAGATATTATCTATGCCATTGAGTTTATTCCTAAATCAAATGATTTAGTAGACTTTTATTATAATTTCTACATTTTTTATTGAAATTTTATAGTTTCATATTCTTCCTTACGTTGTTTATCACACCATAATTATTTTTGTCCTTTGCTACTCTTATGCGATCTTGGAAATTTTCTTTTATAATGATAACAAAGTTTAGGGGAATATGTTATCTCTAGCAATGATAGCCGATTCCCCTTCTTATATACGGAAAATAATAAAAGGACGACAAGTATGTATAAAGTCAGTAAATTGAATGGGTGAAGCAAGAAAATAAAAACATTTGTAGAAGCGCAAACGTTTTTTAAAAAGAATGTAACTTACCATTTCTATTTTATGAATAAACCGTAATTCATGAACGAATGAGCTTCGTTAACATAACCTTCATTGACTTAATGGCGAGTTAGTTGAAAGTCCGTATACCTGGAAAAGTAGGTAGATATCACAAGTGTGCATATAGTATATACATATATATATATATATATATATATATATATATATATATACATTTATATGTATATATATATATATATATATATATATATATATGTATATATATACACATACTGTAGGCCAAAGTTTAAGACCACTTGTAAAATAGTTACAGTCTGCACGTTTGCGTATTTTATTTTTATTAAGAATTATCTAAACTGTCTCTCTTTTATATATTTTTTTAGTGAAGGTGCAGTAAATATGTTTTGTTTCAAAATTTCATAGACCCAAGTGACAGCCAAGTGAGTACAATTTATTATATTTTATGACAGATTCTACCTTATATTAGTAATAAGGCTTATTATTAGTAATAAGGCATTACTAGACTACTAAGATTTTTCATTTAGAACTTACTAAGATTTTTCATTTAGGTTACTTATTTTTTGTGAAATTATTCAGAAACATTTCTACGTAGTTCTGTAGTCTTAGCTCTGTAGGAACCACAAGTGCAGATCACTTGTGGCTCCTACAGACAAGGCGTCTTCAAAATGGAAAAAAAGAATACGAAATTAGGACTGAAATGCGATCTGCTATCTTAGTTTCATATAACAAAAGCAAATTCGCTCGTGCAATTGCCACACAATTTAAAATGCGGAAGACTTGTGTTCATCGCATAATTATTTGACGCAAGGAAACTGGCAGTGATCAAGAACTTTCACGTTCACAACGACCAAGTGTGACCACTTGTAGTGAGGACAATTTAACCGTCGTTACCAGCAAGCGGAATAGATGCCTAATAGCGCCAGAAATTCGCACGAAAATTAACAAATCTGGATCGGAACATGTATCATTGACCACGGTAAAAAGACAATAGTGGGTCGCTAACTTGGTCGTATTGCTGTCCAAAAACCTCTGTTGTAGCCACAAAACAAAGAAAAACGGATGTAGTGGATTCTTGCCCATCGATATTGGACAAAAGAAGATATTAAATAGTCCTTTGGACCCATGAATAGAAGTTTGAAATATCTTTTCAAAAAGGTAAATTTATGACATTATACTCGACGAAATTAGTTTAGGATTTGCTCATACTAAATATATTTCAATAATAATTGACGAAACGCCGGATATTAGTAGGAGGAAACAGCTCACAACTACAGTAAGGTACTTGTCTAATAAAGGTATTGAAGAGAATTTACTCGGTTTTATAAATGTTCGTTGGAAGTGAACGGTACAAATATTAAGTGAACACATTTTTCATCAAATAGATAAGTATGATCTTAGCTGTATATTAATAGCGCAATGTTATGACGGCTCATCGATTATGTCATTAGAGTTAAACGGTGTTCAGAGAAAAGTAAGAGATAAAAATCCTTGAGAAATGTTTTTATCCTGTTATGTCCATATTCTTAATTTAGTTTTATCAAAATCTACAGATAACACTGCGGAGTGTGAAACATTTTTTTCTCATCTCAAAAAATGAATCTCTAATCAATAATCAATGTAGTAAATCAACAAATCGAAGTTCACTTTTTACCAAGGTGGCGAATCGACGAATGCCTTCCGATTAAATTACAAGGTGGCAATATAATTCTTGTACAGTAAATACTATACACGAACAGAGAATAGATTTTAAAAAATAATTTCAGGCCATAAAATCTATCCCTGGTAGCTGGGACGAAATCTTTATGATTTGCCCATTTAGATATTACAAAATTAGAAGATTTTTAATTTAATTTATATTTAAACATTTTTTATGAAATATTTGCTCGTACTGATGTAATATTTAATGTTATCTAAAGTAAAACAATAAGCAGAGCATTTTATTTTAAAACGATAGAAGATTTGAAAATTTGGCTAAATATACAATTTACCAAGTGTTTCAATGCAGTATTTGCACACGTATCGGAAATCGCGAACAATCCAAGAAAGAGGCGAACTAATTTGATTCCCAAAGAGTTATTATAGCAGGCTATTTATAGAAATCAAATATGAGGTATTAATGGAAATTAAAGATGGAATTTATTCATTTGAATCCTTGTCCTTTCTGGAATTATTATATTCAAATAAATATTCCGAATATAGTGATCATTCCTTGAAAGTCATTTTCATTCGTTACAAGTCAGATATCCGGAATTGTTTGATTTAATAAAATTAAAAAATTAACTGAAAGTAATTTATTGATCTAAAGAATTTTGCGTTTTGAATATTTAAAACTTATGTGAATACGTAAAGAAATATACATATGTATTAGATGCATTTTCAGAAACGTTTAATTTACGTAAATTAAATTTTAACAATCCCTTCTTCTACTGCTGCTGCTGAAAGACCTTTTTCAACTTAAACGTATTCATACTTACTGTAGGATTACGGAAAACCAAGAAACACTCTCGGAATTAGGTAAAATAGCTGTTCAAAAAAAGTTAGGCACGGATTTAAAGAGAAAATCTTTTGTTTTACCGAAAAATAGGCGGATGGATTTTGGAATGTAATTAATTTTGTAACATTTGGATAACCTGAATGAATAAATAAATAAATATAAAAATGTTATCAACGTGAATAATAAATATATATATATATATATATATATATATATATATATATATATATATATATATATATATATATATAAATCACTGATCATAAATCACTGAAACACGTATTCTTCCTAACTAAGTACTTCTTTATAAATGTAGGCTGACAGACATGAATTTTTACATTAACGGGCTTCTCTCAAAGACGTCTAAGGTGCATATTATCGTGTGGATGTAGTGATCCTCAATGTCTTTGTTTGGTTCACTATTTAAAACCATTTGCATTAGTATATGTGCTTATGCGGTTTTATTTTTGGCTTTTAGTCATTAAAAATGGTAAGAAAATGAAGTAAGAAAAGCAAAATTGGTAAATATTAGATTGGTAAGTGCTTTGATAAGAATAAAATTAAAAATTTAAAAAAAACTTTTATACGTTTAGACATATTATAGATGTAAATGCGCGTGCGGATGCGAGAGCGCGGGCGGGAGCGCGTAGCGCGCTTGTAGGCGCGAACGCTTGCGCGCATGTGTGAATTAATAATTTTATATGTCCCTCCCTTCATAGCTTGCCCTTCCCAAAAAGCACTGCACGCCACTGGTATACAACTCAAACTCTATGATATTTTATATGAAAATTGTTGAGGACTAGAAAATTAAAGGATATTTACATATGAATACGATAGTCATGTGAAAATTGCAGTGAATTTTGAATATAAAACCAAAATATTAATAATAAATTGTAGAAAATCACTTCAAACGGAGGTTGCAAGATTTTCGAGAAATATTTGTGAAGAACATTTCAGTAAGTATTACCCCCTGACGGGTAATATTTACAGAAAATAAATGAAAATTGAAAATGATAATTGAAAATATACTGGTATAGTTTAAGACGTTAGACCGAATTTGCTGAGTATCCCAAATCAGCGAATATTGTACGATGATATGTATGGAAAATAGGTTTAGATGAAATTGCTAACGTGCAACCAAATGCCAGATATATCCATGAAAACAGTTTAATATGGAATATTTAATATTTATTATATTTATAATTGCCAGCTTATGTTAGGATTTAATAAGCTTCAGCTCATATCTTAAACTGTGTTTTTGATTCTATAAATGAACTGGTGTTTCTTGCAATATGTTTAAAAAAAAATTTAATTCGCTGGCAATATTAAAATCCTCTCTGCTTGAACTGTATACCTAGATACTCTGCTGAGGAAGATTATGAGGAAGATTATGAATTTTGTTGGAGGTTAATATTCTGCCTGGCTTACTTTTCTTTATTTTAATTTTTAATTATTTCATTAGGTAAGAAGGCAATCCTTATGGAATCATTTCGTTGTCCGTCTGTGGGTCTTCAAGATCCTTTTTCTCGGGAACGCGTAGAGTTATTAAATTAAAATTAAAATGAAATGCTTAAGCCTTATGGTTCTATAAAAAAATTAAACTTCTAAGTCGACGTAATTTGACACTGGCAAATAAATCACAGTCTATAGGGTACTTCTCATTGACCTAGAAGCATGCAATTTGACAAGAAGCAAAATCTCACAGCAAAAGTAATAGAAAAACTCCAATCGTTTATTTGTAGTTGTATCATAAAAAAAAATATTTTTTACACATGCGCTTATGAAAGATATAATAAGTAATGTATTCTAAAAATTTAAAAATTTTGTATATAGTTTAGTAGGAATGTTAGGTACCATTAAATGTTTATGAATGCCTAAGTACGTACGAAATTTCATAATGCGAGTTCCACTCATGCGTGTCATTTTTTTTATATTTTATCACTACTATTATTTCAATGATAATATCAATTCTGGTCTATCAGTTTGTTTTAATATAAATAAGAATTAATCTAGTTAGTATCAGCTTAAACGGGCGTACAATAGAAGTCCAGCCAATACATCTTTTAGTACAGTATTGGGCTAATACAAGTGTAAAAACATTACCAGAGCCTAGAGTTTTACCAAAATTTTAAGTAAAATGTGAGCTCTATCAACTGTTATTTTATTTAACATACATATAGTGTAACTTAATTGTATACTGAATTCAGTCAACTTAAGGGAAAATTTCGAGTATTGAGTATTGACAAATTTCCTTCTCACATTTCCTAAGAACTTACAATTGAGCAGTAAAGTAAATATCGGATCTATAAACTGTAGCGGTAATTAGTGATTATTTTCAATCCATCTGTTTTCCAGCTGAGGTTATTGAACGATGGCGTAACATGCATCAACTCCAATGATTTCATCGATATATTGCGCTAACTGATAAGATTTGGGTTCATTTTTTAATGTTTTTACTAAATATAATATAATTTTTATAATTAAACTTGATATAATTTTTACTTATTATAATTTAATTTAATAGTCAATGAATTTATTTGAATAATATTTTGTACGACTTATTGAGGTGATTTCATAAAAATTTAATTGCAATTACAAGAAATTGTTATATTGAATTGAAATATATACGTTTGCAAATAAATAAATACGTTTTACGATAACATTCATTTTAAATACCCGGGAACCAGTCATTATTCAGAGGAGCGCACATGAGCGTGGATAAAATTATTGTAATTAATAAAATTATAACGAAAAATTAGTTTCTTTTTTAAATCCAAAAATGAGTACAATATCAATAATCACTTTCAAAAAACATGTGCTATAGTCCAGGACATTGGCTGATCAGTCACGATAAACCACGACGAACATATTTGCAATATATTATACTATTACCTGCCATTTTTAAAAATAATTACGGAAACTGTAGAAAATAAATAATCCCGTTGCATAAAATAATTAATAGTTCAGAGTTTGAGAACACGTGAGTGTAATTGATTCCTATATATTTACTTAAATTTAACTAACCATAACTCACATTCTGTCGAATAAAGTTTATTTCCTGCGCATGATTATCCGTGACATTTTGTCAATTTAAACATAAATATTTTATAAAAATGTATGTATGTTTTGCAGACTTACACATACGTCAAATAACGTCTATTATTTTATGAAAAGATCGAGTTTTAATAGAATTCCCAACACTATTTCAAAGAGATTCTAAAAACAAACGACATTTTCACTGTCGAAGCCAGTCTATAATAATATACTCACGGCAAAGTACTGAAGATTTATTCTCTTTGTTTGCTCTAAAATGCGAGATCGTAAGTATGAGTCCTAAATGCTTTGCACATTTATATTTTACATTTCGATGTAAAAAACGACTCCGAAGCAGTAAAATATTTGCAACAAAGCGTACAAATTTGACGTACGGGTATGATGTGCCTCCGTAACGCGTAATTTTATCTCTCTACCTTTGCGTTTTGTATTATCACAGCCCAATGCTAAAATATCGACACCGATAGTCGATATCGAATAAAATATTCCAAAACGTAACGATACCGATATTGCAGTTTTATTGCAACATCCTTACAAGGAGGAGCTATTATCGCGTCGATTTCGGACGAATGAATTAGTGCGAGTGTAGCTTTCCTTCCGCTTCCTGCGGGCGGGCGGCCCGCGCGCCCCTCTACCTACTACACTTGCCGATATCAATTTTATTCTCTAACATGAGCCGATGATTTACGACCCCCGAAACGTGAATGAAGTTTTCCAATTTTATTAAAATCCTATAAAGTGCATGATTTCTATCGTGACTTTGAGCGAGTATCTGCGCTCGTGTAAAAGTGTGAGTGCTGCATGAGCGATGGGTTTTTTTTATTGCCGGACATTTCCAAGCCGCAACCGATTGTAGAGTAGAGTAAGTGATGACTCCAGACTTTTGAATTTATGATTGTATTTTTGGCATCGTTTATTGCTTGGGTACGAAAGATGATGTATTTGTACTATGAATTGTTTTCCATAGTATATTAATGATGTATAAAATCTTTCGCAGAGTATAATGGTCATAGAGAATGTATTTAAGAGCACTATTTTTATATCATGTATTATTTCGAAGTATTATTATTGTATGTATTATTTCAAAGTCCACTGAACTACGATAATTTTTTTAAGTAAAATACCAGTAAAAAATATTAAAAGCAAAGATTCTATACTTCTTTAAAATTATCAAAATATCTGAATTCTTAAGAGTTCAAAAACACATCATCTCTAATATAATCGTTGTGTAACGAAATCCTCAACAATCTTTGAAATTTTCCTGTCCCCTCTTATAAACAATTATGGATGAAGAAAATCTGATTTTTTTTTCAAAACACCGGACCTCTCATAAAAAATCTGTACGATGGTGATACTGAAAGTTCTTAGAACTAACAGTTTGTATAAATGACATTACATAAATTAATTAAAATTTCAAAAGTCGAAGTTTTCCGTAATGCAATGAAGTACTTTACTTGCCTTCTATAAGACTTGATGGATGGATGAATTTGTCGTTTATTTTTACAAATTGAAGGCAAATTTAAAATTTCGTTTATTACGCCAATATTAATTTAACACGAGAAAATTTTGCAGAAAAATAATTTTTTATGGCTTTCATCGTAAATTCAATCAAAAATAAAGTTATGATTGGGTTCGAAAAGCATTTTATTATGAAGCCCATGCTACAATTTATAACACAGTGATGATCTGTGGAAGGAACGTCCCTCCACAACGTATAGCTCATGATTAAGTCTAATAAGATATGTTTATATATTTGGACAAATTTAAGTATCGGTATGAGTCAAATACAAAAAGAATTACGAAATCATTTAGACGTCAAAAAGCTTCGTACTAGGTTGCGTTGTGTTTATCAGGGTAAAAAATCGACAGAAATCACTTTAGGCGGTCACTTAGTGTCATAATTGGTAATGAAAGCTGAATATACTTTTACTAACCCGAAACTAAAATACTGTCTGCACAGCTTCTTTCGCAAGAGCTACAGATAAACTTCAATGAAGGACGAAGCGCTGAAAAAAATATGATTGCCTCGTTCTTCAAACGGACTGGTTATTGCGCAACGCTTTTTCTTAAAAATAAAAGAACAGTTACTGCGAACTAGTACATCACCAATTATTTACCTTTTGTTTTATTGAATATAAATTTATTGGACGGAATGTGATGAATGTCCATAGTTACGAAATTTAAGTAAATATGTAGGAATAAATTATATTTACTGTTCTCAAATTGTGCGCTATTACTAATTTTATGAAATAAAGCTATTTTTTTATATAGAGTTTTGATAATTATTTTTAAAAACGGCAAGTAACAGTATAATATATTGTAAATATATACTTCGTAGTTTGTTGTTCTTGATTCAGCCAATGTTCTGGATTGTAACACATGCTTATTAAAAGTGATTATTGATATTATACTCATTTTTAGGTTTAAACAGAAACTAATTTTTTATTTTGTACATTACAATGGTTATGCTCATGCTCAAGTGCGCTTCTCTGAATAAATATTATTTAAGATGAATATTATCGTAAAATATTTATTTGCATAGATCCCCATATCGTACAGAATTTTGACCCATTGACTTGAAATTAATTCATTGACTATAAAATTAAAGAAAAACGAGTAAAAATTATACTTAATTGATAACGATGAAAAATTTAATGTAAACCATTTCACTAAGTAAAATATATCGATGAAATCAAATAGAGTTAATGAACATTACGTCCAATAACGTCAGCTGGAGAACAGAGGAATTGAAAATAAATAATGCCCTTTATGGATCAATATTAACTTGAAACTTCTAGATGTCGTAGTTGTTCAGTCGAATTCTCTGCTTTTTTTAAAATCCGTCTTCAATTATAATAAATCCTTACAAAATATATTACCTACTCAGGATAATTTGTCAATAGTCACTACTCAAAATTTGTGCTGATAACCTTTCAGCAATTTAACTGCATTCAGTACACGATTAAGAGATACTATATGTATAGTAAATAGCTCTGATCTCTCGCAATATTTATACACTGATATTAGCTCAACTGCGTTCTTAAAGATGGATCGGCTGTACTTTTACTTTGCAGTCATTTGAGCTGATACTAACTCATTTTAATTGTATTTCAAAATAAAATTATTGACATCAACAGAAATAACAGTAGCGAGAGAATATTATAAAAAATTAAATAAGAAAAGAAACCAGAGAGAATATCGATTTCAACGAAAATAGATACACATCCTCACAATGACAATGGAGAAACTATCGCAAGAGGGTAGAGTCCGATGATAGATTACAAAATGATTTTGAGAGTGAAAAATACGACAAGCAAAATAAAAGAATCGAAACATGTATAAGGGGGACATTGATATTACAGAAAGATTTTTTTAAAACCAGAACAGAGTCCTTATATAACTTAAGCAGGTAATGGATATATATTGTAAGAAACACCAGTCCATGTAGAGAATCATAAAACCAGCTTAAGATATGGGGTGATAAATAAAGTAAGGAAGACAGTAAAACTACATAACTTCTGTAAATATCGTATAGATTAGAACAATAGTTTCTGATATAAATTTATTTACTTCTTAAGAATAAAGCTATTGGTATACCTAACATCTGGGAATGGTATTTTTTTAATATGGATTTTTTTCTAATTCTTGACAGAAAATACGTAAACTCTCTGATAAGTTAAATTTCTAAGATTTCAATTCCTATATAAAGTTGCCGGTGGTTATAAAATTTAATAATGTAAAATTATCGTTTTTTCATTATGGTTTTATAGTGAAAAAAAAACCTTTATGATTTCAGGTTCGTCCGCCCTTCCATCTGCCACAGGCTCATTCGCACTCGATTTCCACAGTTTTAGACATATATCCATAAAGATTTGCAAGTATATCTCTCAGGTGGAAATTAATCTGTAAAAAAGGGTAAAATGTAAAGCATGTTTTGGTAAAATTAAGGGTGTGCCTTCTTTTGTGGCTCCATTTGAGTGGAGTATCATCAACTGACAATGTTATGAAATAAAATAGAAGTTCCGTTTATCTCACCTCTCTTCGAAGTTTGGTTGATTCAAAATGATGTAGGATGTGAACTCCCTCCCTATTTTTTCAATCGTCGCTTTGAAAAATATGAAAAAAACATATTAAACTTTCAAATGAAATTGTTTCGGTTAATTTACGTCAACAATTTTGGGACAAATACGCAATTCTTATTTGCGCATGTTTTGAAATGCAATGGGCCGAATTGGTTTGAAAATTTTGTTTAAAAATGTTCAAACCAATCATTAAATTTATTTGTTGCTACAATAAAATTATTCAATATGATTAGCCACTAGATGAGGGTGACAAGCTGGCTGTTTGCGACAAATCAAATTGATAATTATATTAATGTTTAATATATAATTAAATTACTAGTAGTCGCGGCGATAAACGATTTTGCTTCTCCAAATAAATTATAATAATAATATAAAAACTCGCTCTTATCAACCAGTCCCTACTCAAGCGCAAGTTCCTGAGCCCAGTGTAAATTATCTGACAATGGAATAAATATTTTTAATTACCTACTGATATTACGTAAATTGATATGCTCCGTCCATGCTGTAAGGTAGAACCTGCTTAACAATTCACGGTACGCTCTTTACGGCCACCGTTTTGTTTAACATACACATTTGTTTAACTACAGTCATTGAAATATTTAAAAGAAAATTAAAATAGTTAATAGAGGTAAATGAGAGCATTAAAATTTGGAAAAGTGCACAAAATGTGGCACAAATATTGATAATATTCCACTGATATAATTCGACAGTTCGTTTCGTCCGATTGTAAGCTTACACGTGTGAACACAACACGTGTGAATGCATACATTTATTAAGTAAACTTACATATAAACCATTTATGACTTTTTGTTTATAGTTGATTCTTATTTTATTTAAATTCGTCATAGTAATATGTCAATTAATAAATATTACTAATAATAATAATAATCGATTGTTTGTAGGCAAAATGAAAAAAATATACAAAATCTCTTATATACAGTGTTTTCTGAAAAATAAAAAGAGAAACCACTGAAAATTCAAAAATATTTAATAAATATAAGTAATGAAACCTTTTCCAAAAAAGGTGACTAGCTCGGCTTATGCGATTGTCCTGCAGGAATTAGAAGGAAGGAAGAAAGCTAGTTTAAAACTAGCACTTTTACTACATACACATATTATATGTATATATTACATATACACGTACAAATACATAAGAAAAGTAATAACGATTAATACACAGTAGAACGTACGATTCATATGCGGAGTATTACACACACTTACCAAATATGTGCTTATATGTACAATGTACGAATCTTCTGGACAAAATACATAATGTGAAAAAATCTTCCCAAAATATTATTATCGTAGCGGAGAAATATTTTGATTTGCATTAAAATTTAACGTTTTATAATTGCAATGTTATTAGCCTTGACAATCGAGGAAGAAAATTCTGCACAGATTTTTTGACTCAGTTAGATATATAAAAATAAAAGAAATGAGTGAATAACAATTTATTAATTCATAAAAAATATTTTATTAAAAGAACGAAATTTTAATAACGGCCGATGCTGAGCTTTCAATAAAAGGTAATTAAAATAAAAAAAGATTTCTCTTAAATCCTATTCACGCCCAAAAAGTGTCGTTCCTTAAATCGATTAAAGGACATTTTCTTTTATAGATTGCACATTGACCCGTAACTAACCTTTGGTACCTGATAAAGCCGATACTTGAAACAACGATACGTACTCAAACTTTGTGCCATGAAAACCGGTACTTATTCGATGGTAATTGAACGATAAAATAGTGTAAAATTGGATGAGTGTTAAGAAAATTACCATTTATTTTTAGTCAGCGAGTTTTAAATTACGTACGTCCTTAATCCGTTAAAACGATTTAAACGATTGCAAAAAGGAGTAATGCTTATTTATAAATTTTTAAACGGAACCGTCTTTAAGTTGTACCGTCATGTTCCTTTGTTACTATCTAAAGCAAATATGATCTGTAAAGTTAACACAACGACGATACTCGTATTAGCATTTACAAGTCCTTACTTAGTCTGAATAGAAATTGAATAAAAGAATTACACGAATTCTTTGGACGTAGAGACTACTTTTCGCCATTACGGTAAGTACGAGATACTTTTTTATTGATTTAAAAAAAATAGTCATCAATCTGACAGGCTTTAGTCAAAACTATTAAGAGTTATTTATTTTTTGACGGTATATAATAAATAAATGAAACTGTAAGAAGCTTTGTAGCTCATTTTAATTTTATGTTAGTTTTTTTAAAAAAAGAAGTTTTAGATAAGTTTATAAAACTTAATAGGGAACATCGAATACAAATAACATTACTGGGAGCTTGAATTGAAATCGTCAAAAAAACTTTTTTTTTCATTTATTCTCTATTTGTAAAACAAAATTGTCCTATTTCGAAATCAAACGAAGTATGAACCTAACATCTTTTTGTTTTAGATTATGTTTAGATTCTAGTTGTTATGGATTTAGTGTTCATTATACTTACATATGATAATCAAAATATCTCAAGGTGATTACAAAAAGAAGTATTTCCGCAAAATCTCTACAAAAAGATATTCTTAAGTTTTTACAGAAACTTACTTTTAACAATTTTTGAAGTTATACTTCTTTAGGCGCGTTATGAAAAAATGATGAGAGTGAAATTTTAAGATTCGTCACACAAAAGTTACAATATGAAGTTGCAGCGGTTGCAGCTCGAAACAAAAGCTACCAACAAAATAGAAATAGAACCTCTATTAGTCGCGCAAGTTGGCACCATCGTGGCCTCTGGTCACTGTTTTCATATTCATAGTATTTATTTTCCACATGTTTCTAGTGTCTACATTCACACACGTGTTTTAGTTTCATATAAGTGCGATTTATTATGTAAATTTAATATTAAAATTAATATATAAATTCAATATTTTGATTAATATATTTACTATTCGTAAATATTAGTGAAAAAATTGTGTTTATAGACTTTTTCAAGTACTCCAATATAATTGAGGTTATCTATCCGTATGTATTATTTATTGATATAAATTAAAATATTATTATTTAACATAATACTAAATATTATTAAATTATTAATGTTAAATATTTATTATTGGTTATTCAATATTTTAAAAGTAAATAAATAAATTTAATAATAAATTCAATTTGAATTCATTGAATTTAAATTTATTAATTTTTTAAATATTGTTATCATTTTCTTACTTTAATATTCACTTTTAATTTTTATCAAAAAGTTTTCATTAAATTTGTTCATTTATTTTTATAAATATTTATTATTTTAATTTATTCAATTTAATATTAAATATTGAAAATTAATATTTTAATTTGTTATTTAATTTTAATTTTTATCACAAATTTTTCATTAAATGTTTTATAAAATTTATTTTTTTATTTTGAAAATATTAAATATATTTATATATAAAAAATGAATTAACTTAAATTCAATTTTTGAAATTATTAAATTTATTCATTTACTTTTAAAATATTAAATAATCAATAATAAACATTTAGAATTAAGAATCTTTTAATAATTTAGTGCAAATTATGTCCTATATATTTATTATTTTCTAAATTTTATTTTTAATAATTGTATATATATATGTATATATATATATATATATATATATATATATATATATATATATATAATTAAATTATTAATTTACAATTTTTCAAATTTATTATGAATTATTAAATATTAAATTTAGAAAATTATAATTATTACTATAATAAATATGTGAAACCTGGTTAGCCAATGATGAGTCGATTAGTATACCAAATTTCAATTGTATGATACAATATAAACGATCAAACTGGAGGAGTTCCCATTTATCAGAATATGCACGATACTATCAATATCATTACTCCAAACATTGATATGACTGTAAGACAGGCGGAATTGGCAAGTTCAACAGTGACATCAGTTGGTGAGTTTTGTGCAGCTGAATGCAAAATGGAAGATGGCAACAAAATTGTTTTGATGGTAATTTACATTACTCCAAATCAAAAAATGGACGACATCATTCATTCCTTGAAAAGATTATTATGGCCATATACAACAGCTGGAGGAGAATATCTTGGTAGAGGAGAAGACAAGATAATTTTAAGTGGGGACTTCAACGTCAATTTTTCCCGTGAAGATGCTCGTCCACTTACTGATTTCCTCCAAAATGACTTGAATCTAGCCATGAATAATAATCCTCTGGTTTCGACAACACGACATGGCACTACCATAGATGCTGTATTTGTACGATATCTCAACGCTGTTAATACAATACTTTTTGTATCATATTTTAGTTATCATCAGCCACTGATAACTGAAGTTCCGATTCAGTCATTACCGGAAGATGCTATGGCAGTGGACATAATTTAAAAATAACATTCGGATAATAAGAGAATTTATGTTACCCTTAATGTAAGAAAATAAATATTTATTTATTTAATTTTTCAAATTTAAACTGAACTTTATTGTATGAACTGCCAAATGTCTTACATATTCCGTTTTTGACTAATTTCTACAGGATTCTGTCTTAATGTTATAAGTTCGTTGAAAAGTAAAACGTATATAAATTTAATACGACTTAACTAAACATAACAGTTGATTCAAATTTAATACTTATAAATGTTTAGTAAATGTAAAGGGAAAGAAATAATATTTTGTATCAACTATTAACAATTTTTTATTTTAAAAATACTAATGGCTAGTTAAAATGAATTAATAATTAGTGAAACAACTAATACATCATACTCTTGAAATAATCTCACTCATTTTAAGAATGATCCCCTAGGATATTGAGTAGTGGCCATGGAAATCATGTAATCGTATATTTTAACACCACGTGACTATTTTGAATTAAAACTTTCCTTAAAGTATAATATTAAATTTATCGCAGGTCAATCGCAGCCAATGGAACTGAAATATTTTAAAATATCCAAATATCATAGTGAACAACTTGATTAATAATAATAAGTAAATATCGTTAAAATAAATTTAATACCCAAGTAATCAAATGGCGAACAACGAGTATTTGTATTAAAATGCATATCGAAATAATTCTGATAAGTATGAGCTGCTATAGGGACTGATATGCGGGTACGGTTCCACAACCACTTGTATCCTATTCCATTCCAAAAGAGAATGTTTGTAAACAAAGTAAAATTATAGTTCGGTTATTGTATGTTATTAATATTATATATATTTATTCGATTTTTATTGGTATACCCTTTTATGCTTTATAAGTAAATAACTTATAAAATCTTATATTATAATCGCTTACAGATTTTATAAACTAAGATTATTACTACGCAACAGTTTCGCAAACATTTCATTTTATACTTTTTTTTTCTTGATGATAAGTATACACAAAACGGAAGTATTTAAAAAATAATAGGAGCGGTTGCGATTATTTTATTGTAAAACAATAATTTTAAAAATCAATTAATTTATTTTATAAATTTAAAGTGAAAATAACGGGAAAGGCTTTAGCAATAAAAATGGAAGCACGTCGTTTTTTGTATATATTATTTCAATTAAAAAAACAGTGAAATTCCAATAAAGTTTCATTAATATTTTCTTGATGGCTTTGGGCGACCCCAACAGCCTTAGAGACTATTTACCCTAATGGGTTATAAAGTAAATAATGTGTACTGAATAGTGCATAAGACTAAACTTTGCAATTCGTGTTAGTAAAATAACTGCAAAATACCGGTATTTACAATATTGTTTAGAGTGACTTTTTATTATGTTAATGTAATAATTATAGTTTATTGCGTAATAATATTATGAATCAAAATACGTTGAGTTACGTGTATACTCGCCGACCGATTGTATTTATGTTTAACGCATCCTTATTTTAAGTGTCAAATTTGTTTGTTTACAACCTTCTCCTTTGGAATGGTGTAGAGTACTGGTACATATAAAGATTATAATATTTGACGATGCATTGCATTTCTAATAAATATTTCTAAATCTTGATAATATTTTTCACTATATAAATATATTGCCTAAAACACTACTTGAAGTGTATGGATAAATAACTTCATTTAAGTGGACTGAAGTAATTTTATAATGAAATATTTACTGAAAACTGTTATGTAGATTTCTTTAAACTTTTGACACGCATGCTTAAAGAGTTACCTTCCCGATTGCAATATATATACTGAAAAAAGTAAAAAATAGGTTTTTTAAATATTTGATATTGCATCTTTACGTAAAATTGTATTGTACGAATGGACAGATCGACCGATGGACATGGTGAAATTATAAAGTTTTTTATTTTAGGTTTTTATTTAATTTTTCCATAGATTCCCAAAGACGGTTCTAATAGCACTCATGTAATTAATGTAGATAAAAATTTAAAAAAATAGAGCAATATTGAAATTGTTTTCATAATTTTAGAAACATTTTGTATATAACTTGGAATTTGTTGTGTATGGAGATGTCACATATCTTAATGAGGCGAACCAAAATGGTTATTGAAAGCGTCTACATGCAACTTCGAATTTTTAGTATAAATATAGTACGGTACCGACGACAAAGTAAACGAAACTAAATTTTATGAGATATTATTATATTACGCCAACCATCGCCTGCATTATTTTCAAACCCTCTCCGGTGTCCGAAATAACACAAGTGTTCTTTTAGGTCTCCCTCCCAAAAAAAAACTCTTGTAATCAGCATGGTTAAAGACGGTATATAGAGTGCAAACGACTCAAATGTTGATATATTTTCAAATAAATCGCATTGACTAGAGAGACCACACTCTAAAGTTATATTTTGCTATACTGACGCACGCTCCCAAATTAAATTTTACGCGCATAACTGTGTTCATTATGGTAATTCAAATTGTGCGACATATATCTACTGTATCTGGAAACTGCAGGTATTTACCCGGCTATGTATCAATTCATAGCCAAGATGGATCAGAAATTGCAAAACTAAAATGGAAAACAAACTCGTGAGCTCGCCACTGTGGATTGTCAATGATTATCTAGACTACTAAATGAGCACCACTGATCTCAAAAATACATCTTTTTCGGACACAAAGGCGTCTTTACAAAGCTTTGCTTCGAGTCGGGGGTTAACAAGATAAGTTATACTTACATTGACAATATTTACCCTATTTTAAGAACATGAAAATAAGATAATTATAATAGCATTAAAGTTAGAATAAAATTTATTTTGAGATACATGTAACATATTTACTAAGAAAATAATGTTTACACTATTAATACGTTTTTTTTTACTTTCAAAATGGACTATGTCGACCATATTGATTGAATTTTGATACTAACTTGTTGACATAATGAAATGCCACGATGTTCGCTACCGACACAACATAAACTAGATATCCTCTATATCTATAGATCTCTCCTTTTATCCAAAACGTTGGACCAGAGTTGTTTTGTTTACGGTCGCAACCTGGGAGCCGGCTACCAAAATTGCTTTAATATCTGATTTTAAGTAACTATTAGAAGGAAACATACACTTTCCCGGTCGGACTTTACGCCCAATGGATTAAACATCAGGCTTATAACAAGTATTTTGAAATAATTTCTGTCCTTATTACTATTCAATAAATAATAAATTAAGATTTACGAAAATTTCTGGGCAACCTTTGAATTAAATAACACTGAATCCAATTTTTGGTCACTCATCAAAAACGGTAATGTTCGAATAATGAGCCGTTCCTCCTAAGTTTTTTTTATTTCCTATTAATTGTTTTTGCATGTTTTAATTATTTCATTATAAACATCCTTTAATGACAAATGAAAGCATCACATCAAAAGAACCCATCCGATGTAAGTTTATTTCGCGCAATTTAATAAAACTTACTTCGCAGTATTCGAGCGATAAATTTAAATAAGAAAAAAAACATTCTTAGCTTCTACTTTTTCAATAAAGTTTGAAATATATATCATGTAGCGCAAACATTAAAATCTCTAACTCTTAACATTGTCGAACACATCAACGTCGCTGAATAATAAATGTCAAAGTTTCAAAATATTGTAAAATTCATGCGAGTTGGTGCGTTTACTCAATTCGGGTAAGCCGTTGTCTAGATTATTGTGACAGATGGGAGATTTGTCTTTGACGAGACTCTATATTTTGCCTGCGTTTGAAACTTGCGGGGAAGTAAGTAGTAACCAGTCCGTATATGATTACTAAGGCTTTTTAATAATGATATTAACTACAATTTATTGAACGAAATTAAAACAACAAAACAGTTATAAAAACATTATTCATAATGCGAACCATCAAAATATTTATGTATTTCCACGACACTAGCAATCTTGTGCCCCGCTGCTCATTTACCGGGCAACTTTATGCATTTGATGGCTTTATTTCGTTTTTAAATTCGCCCTCGGAGTTTAATCTACATAACGTGGAGTAAGTTACAATAACTAAAACATGATTTTTGACATTTATTAGAAGAGATATAAGCTATAAACTATCGCGAATAACTTTGACGCAAAATAACTTCAAGATCATTCAATACAATTGTCATAAAATGGAATCTTTGAAAACAAGAAATTTCACACGATAATTTTTGTCTGTAATTAAATTCTGCAAAGAAGTTTAATTTCCATAGTTTCATATAAAATATAAGCAACAAAAGCATTGTTTCTTACATATATATGATGAATTTATAATTTAGAATTAATCTATGTCATTGATGGACATTTTTTTTATAATAATATAACTGATAACAATTTAAAAAGAGGAATTACAATTTATATTTAAAAATCATTTTACTCATTACCATAAGCGGCACTGGCAAACACTTTATTGAACTTGAAAGAAACCGGTAAAGTGCCTGTCGGGAGAGACATAAAATAGATTTATGTAATTGACTATATCTCTTGAAATTGTTGACGAAACGTAATGGAAATAAATTTATTATGTTTTTAACATCGACTGAAAATTATACTAAAATATCAGTATTTAGTTTTTCTCAAACTTTATTTCTGTTTTCTTTACGTTCTACCAAAATGTTAGTATTTAGGTTTTCTAAAAAAATAGGAGTATAGTAGTACTTGAAAGTTTTATCTTTATAAAGGGTTGAAAACACCTCAAGATCACTTTAAAAGACAAATCCAATAATATCCCTACTGGGTGAGAATGGCGAAACAAATGCTTATTCCCCTATACTCCAAAGGTTAGATTAAATATATATTTTCTTTAATTTTTTTAACTAACCTAACTCACTGAAACTTCATACGGAGCATCTATATTACTTGAAAAATTTCATACAAATGCTCCCAAATGTAAAGAAACTATGAGATTGTGAAAAGAACCCGTTCCCACGATGAAATTATAATTGTTCCTTGTTTCAATATAGAACCTTAGAAACAATATATTACATTTTATAAAACCTAAAAAGTTTTGTTTAGGGAAAATTTGCTATTTATTAAATTCAAAATGCAAACCGCCATGATCATATAGGATTATCATAAATTGAAAGCTCAACAACACAAAAATACATAAATATGATTAAAAACTTAATTGATAAGATAATGATTGCATGATAAGATAATCTTGGGTAAAATTCAAAACAGGGAGTATTATGTAACAATAAATAGGAACAATTCATTTATAACATGAAAGATAAAGTCCAAATTCAAAACTGTTTAGTAGTATAAAAAAATTGTCTCTTCTTCTTTGTCGCTGTAAAAGAGCAACCACGTAAGCACATCCGACGCGAGTTAATCCGGATACAATTGTGGACTTTGCGATATCGCCACACTATCTGTAGTTTGTTTTGTTAAAAATTAGGTAGAATAGTGAAATAAAGGATATCGCTCGGGGCTTAAAAGTGTTTTATGCTCGTCGCTTCAAGTGTCTTCGAGATCAAGTTGTGCCTTCTGGATCTTTAACCCATACGCTATGATACAAAAGATATATATTTATATATATATATATATATATATATATATATATATATATATATATATATATATATATACATATATATATATATATATATATATATATATATATATTATATATATACATATATATATATATATATATATATATATATATATATATATATATAACATTCAGAACCTCCTGTCTGGTTGCCGTGGATATGTACTATATTTATATTCCACTATTCTAGTCTACTATTGGCTGTTTACAATTTTCTCAAGAAATTTAGGTATCTCGTCAATTCTGCTGCACTTAGCGCTGAAAGTGCAACAGACATATTTTCAAATGCCAGATTTTGATCTCAAATAGTTTAATTTATCATCCTTAGCTTGAAAATATATATTAAGGGTCATTTTGAAACCAATTATTAAATATAAATTATCATGACCGAATATATCCACAACTTTGATTGTTTATGAAAACTATAAACAATCAAAGTTGAATATCTCAGTTTCCTTTGAACTGTAAATACGATATCTGCCCTTGGTACGAGAAAATTATAAAATACATACGGAAACCTAACTCGCTGCTAAAATGTATGAAGGGGAGAAGGAAATTACAATGTCATGTAAAGACATTCATAATGTCAGAATTTAATCACTAGAGTGTCCAGCTGAGGAACAAAGATGGCAATACAATAATTTGTGCTACTTAAACTATAATCTGTTTTTCGTTTTACTTCCATGTTTTTTTTAATATCTTATGGCAGAAAGTCATAAAAATAAGTGGAATAGATGATTAATATACATATTTCTTATGTGCATATAACTAGAGATGGTAAGTAGTTGTAGCAAGAGCCACCATTTTCATCCGCATATCATATATTTACCTCTGCATAATTAGTTGTAGATCAAACTTAATTGTAGATCAAATTAGATAAGTAGAAACATTCCGTAATACATTACAAATTAGTGTGCAAAATGCCGTTCCATGCCACAATCACGTGAAAAAATAAAAGTAACCAAATTCCTGAATTTCCTGTAATCGGTAAGCTATCTATATAATATTTTCATATATTTCCGACGACAGTTTTGTACCGGTATTTTTTATTCTTCTGTGCCGGTATTACAAAGCATATTTTCCTTTCTGGCCGGTATACGTCACTAGTAGCGGACACTTAATATTATTATTGCATAAATATCGATAACTTAAATATGTTTGAAGAATATTATCTTAATAAAATAAAGTTTTTACATTTTAAAGCCATTGAATTTGCATGCTGATTCCATAGAGAAGAAATGCTATTAAAATTAACGGCTGGTATATTATTTGTACATTTCATAGGTAGATTCAAAAATCAATAAAGTAATTGATGATAAAACTTTGAAGTATATTTTGTCCAAATAATATATACAGCAAATGAAAAAAGTACACGCACTCATGACAATTCCGGAAAGAGAAAATTTTTAAATTGTAACTTTTTGGATTTTGTCCCTTATATCGATTATACAATTGAATTGAATGGGTTGTCGCTTAAAAATATAAAAAATCTTAAAAATTTGCTTTGAATATTGCATTCATTTTATCACTATTGTTATTAGCTTCCCCGTATCAACGGGACTTTTTATTCAGACCAAACGTTTTCTAGAACGAGAGTTGTTAGACTAATTTTGTAATGTGTATGCCTCATTGATTTCTATTGGTACTATATTTTACTCATATGATAGGTGCACCAAATAAGTGACATTTTCCTGTAATGGTAGGTGTTATCTATATATTAATAAGCAAAGAGAAAATTGTGTACCGCGTTTTAAGAATATTGCACGCATGGAGGAGAGTAAGATTTGGCATAGATAAAGTTTATGTTTTTTTTTAACATTTACATTTTAAATTGTATAGGTATTGCAGGGAATTAAGGTAAACAACACACACTAACAACGTATTTGTACACGCTATCAGCTGACGTAATGTAACAAAAGTTCAAAAAATTATGTGCAATGATTATAGAGGTATACTCTTTCACAAAAAAAAAGTGCTTACACAATATTAAGGGTCGGATGTATGCGATGAAATATTTAATTTCTCACCACTAATACAAACGCGCGCACGCCGGCCCCGGCGGTGCTATGTGACTTTAGTTGTGTGCGTTACACCAAAACGTTCGGCACAATAGGATCGGTTGAGACACTTTTTAAATTATATCGATAAATTATTAAAGTAAATCAGCGTTATTTACTTTTGTTTTAGATTCCCTAAAAACCCTTTTATAAAGAGAAATAGATTGAAGCCACTAAACGGAAAATTTGATTTCCGACAAAGGTAAGTAAAATTTGCTCAGAATACTTTTTAGAACATGATTTTGAACTAAAGAAGTCTGCCAGAAGATACTTGAACCCAAAAAGCAGTTCCAACTATTTACGTTATTCTGTCGAAACCACGTTGGTATCGTGGTCAGGTTTAGAAAAGATGACTATATAATTTCTCTTTCAATATCATTTTACACTTATTGAATATTTACTCCTCAATGTCACGATTTACTTTCAGTCTGAAAATACAATTATCGGAGGAACATATAGTGTTGTTAGTTCAGTGAGTGGATCTACACTGATTTTCTTACGCCGCAAGAGAAAACTTCTTGCTATCTACAAAACAGAAATTTAGTGCTGCTTACCTTGTAGAAGCTAAAGAGTATCTTGTATTGTTAGTTATAGCCATTAACTCAAATTGGAAGATCCGTAGGACATTTTAGTCGATGCAAGACGGGTGCAAAGATTAAATATTGTGAAACAATGCTTAGGGCTTGTCCATGAAATGGGAATCAAAATTATTTCTCTAACATTCAATGACTGCGCAGTTAATGTATCGATGACAACCCAATTGGTATGCTCAATAGAACATTCTAGAACAACATTTCTTCTTCATTAACTAAAACGGGAGTTGTCGTCACTTTGGATCCCGTACATATGTCGAAGCTCATAAGAAACGCTTTTCAGGCATACCGGGATATTTAAACCGAAAAACAATAAAATAAATTGAATTTTTTTGGTACATCTTAACAAAATTCAAGAAAATGAGAATTTTCTTTGACGAACAAACTTTGCGTAAACATATATTTTTCCAAAATCAAACAACGAACGGAACGTTGACTGGCCAATTATTTGGTATTAGTTTGGCTTATGCAGTACAATTTTGTCGTATAAATTTTGGCGTTTGGGAATGCCAGGGCACTGAAACCACTAAAGACTTTATAAGGTAAACAAATAACTAATTCGATGCCCTAAATTTCAGACATATAGCTGCGTTCAATTAGGAGAAGCTCTTAACAGATAATAACGAAGATACAATATTTTCTTTGTTCCGAATGGGATGCTAATTTATATAAAATCTTTAAAATGCCTTAATGGCACTTTTTTAATCGGTAGTCTGAGAAAATTAGAATTCCTTGGTTTCATTGGCTGTTCAGAGGTTTTATTATTTTTTTACACAAGCTACATTGACATGAATCAATTTATACAATTCTCGTTTTACAGTGTTAACCAAGACCATTTGGAACTATTATTTTGCAATATCCGATCATATGAATAATACAGCACATATAATTTGTCTTTTTAATAGCTTGAAGATGAATTTCACAAACGTAACTTCTCTTTTGAGTTGCAAGAAAAGGAAACCTAGCATACTCAAGAGGAAATCGCACAATACATGTGCGCAACGAAAGAAATATATCAATAACTGATTAATTACAGTCATTTGATAAAGACTTCCATTGTCCATCACCAGAGTGCGTCATCAGACCTCAGTTAAATTGGAACTTTTCTTGAGTTAGACCCTTCTAAATAAATAGTTATTCAAATCCATGTATAGAAATATGCCGGAGATCTGCGTCAACATTTGCATATGAAGCAATAAAGTCTAATTGAATACCTCCTCCTTTCAAGTCAATTTAAAATTACAGGAGTTGGACTGGGTTCTGCTATTATATCTACTTTATCTACCCAACATTGCGACATCCGATTACTACTTCTTCAGAGCTCCAAACAATCGATCATAATCTACGAAATTCGACAATATGAAAGCTTTAAAAAGATCACGTTATTTTGTTTAATTAGGTGGCCAAACTTTTACACAAAAGGTGTTTTATGTCATATATAATGATAGTGGAGGTACAATTTGATATCTTTGTGAAATTTAGATTTTAAAATCTCTTCATGAGAATAAGTCGAGATTCAAAACTTATTGATCAACTCAATATTTGAACGCATATTTTGTTGGCGGTGTAAAATGTGTTACAAATAAATATCCGAATGGACAAGATTATAGTCATATAAATATTATAAATTTCTTTATTCACGTAATAAATATTTTATAAAAATTTAAGATTAATGTGTATAAAACTTTAAGATTAAAATCAACAAATCAACTAAGGAAATTAATACTCATCGGGTTTTTTTTTAATTTCTCTTGCAATTTATAAATAATCCTGTTCTAAATGCTTCCAAGCGACATTCTTATTATCATAGCCCATCAAGCTAATATGTTAAAAAAAATTCCACTATAATATTTCAATATTCTAACGACCGACATGATTTGAGTACCTAACACTTACTATGCGCAAAGTTTCGTAAAAAGTATATGGTTAGTAAAGTTTCATGAAAAGGATCTGGTTGTAATAGACTTGTCTTCAAATGAATTTCGTAGAACGTAAGTTTTTAAATCAGGTTTCAGTCAATAAACTACATTAGCCGGCGCTCTGTATTTGCCAGGCTTCACAAAATCAATTCGTCGAATCTACTCACTTCGAGTCTGACCGGAAATGAATTGAGGAAGATGAAACTCGTTCAACTTCAGTTGAACGAGTTTCATTGAATTATTGAACGACCGCCAGATAATGAATGAATACAGATCCAATATTTTTCAATTATAACACAAGACATAACATTTACGAGCACCATACAATAAAATTGCTGCATGAATGACCTTTGAGAAAATGTTTCTCGCAAATATAAAAACGACGATAATATTATATACCCGAATGATATATTTTATAGTTGTTTATTAATTGATAACCGTTTTTTTATGAAGATTATATTAAAACAAACTAAAAGCCTTTCTTATACTTTAAGCTGATTTGAAACCGAAGTTGTTTTTTGCTTAAATTGTTTCCCATTTACTTGATTCCCACAAATCTCACAACGATTGAAAACTATTTGCTGTAAAGTGCTCTGATAAAATATTACAGTGGCTTGTTAGGTACATTTTTAAAAAAAAACGTCTTTCAAGGTAAAAAATATGTATCCAATACTATAAAAAATATCAAATGTTCTACAAATTACGCCATATCAGTGTATTAGAACAAGCAAATATTAAAGATCCGAATGAAATGAAAAAATTATAAAGCAGTGTAAAACAGCATATTAAACAGGCAGGTCTATAATATACCGCCACCTTACTGAAATTCAAATATTTGTGTTAGTTAAACTATTGCCTTTATGATTAAGGAATTTTGCCATTTTTATTAGTGGCGATAAATTTTCATTTTCAGTACGCGTTAGGAATTTTAGTCTTACGGAGTTTCTAACTTATCCCTGCTACATATGTCACGTTTTAAATTAATTGGCTATTACGTTATATTTTCCTACGTCTTTAAAGTACGAGATCGGCTTATGGAAATCACATAAAGTTACCGGTCAGAGTAGAAAAACATTTAAGTAAAATACTTAGAAAATCGGTACTTTTAATGATTTTACGATAATCGACAACGGAGATCAAAAAATCTGTAAAAATTAGGGAGATACTTCATTTTTCTCATAGAACCGACACAGTTTCTAAGATTTTTTTGGGAAAGACAAATATTATTTGATATTCAATTCGTCACAAACACAGTTAATCTAATGTAAAAATAAACTTGTAATAAATTTTTAACCACAATATACACTCGATAATACACACAATGTAATTCTGTGGAAAGAAAATATTATTTTATTTCCTCTTCCCTTGCTAATATCATTTTTTCATACTCTCATAACATTGACTGACACAGTACATGCTAAAAAAGTGTGACTAATAATGTTTAAAAATAGTAGTGGATATAACTGGCTTTCACGATTATGAATAAAGGAATCGAATTTATACAATGTTAACCAATTATTATTTTTAATTATTTATTTTACTATAATTTAACGAAATATGTTAAAGATTTACAAATCTTTACTTTTAAAGCTTGGTATATCTGTTAGACTAACGTTTTATTGAAAACATATAAGTTATAATAGATACAATACGTCAATACAAAAAACTATCTAAAACACTTTATTGAGTTATGTTTAACCGAATCGTTGACCCGTTCCCAGGAGAGCGGAAGTTATGATCGAAATAGACAAAATTTTATTAAAGTTGATGTATGGTGGGATGCCAAAAGCGACTTTGGAAGCTCGTGTCAACGTCAGGCCAAATTGTGGTTTCATGGACGAGCCGGCAAACGAGCGGCATCCGGCCGTAAGCTCCCTTGTGTTATCGCAGTATCAGCGAGTATTACGCGCCTCGGGGATTTATGAAACTTTTTTAATTTTTTAATAGACCCTTTTTTGTACAAAATAGTTGTATAAATAGAACTATGTATTCAAGTGATTCCGGTAACATGACGTTGTTCCGTTTAATTCTTATTTTCTATTGATGCAAGTAAAGTAAAATAATCACTAAAATATTAAATCGTTAATAACTTCTTATTAGCTTGTAATAGATACACAAATGCAATGTTTTTAAACTTATTTTACATTAAAAAACAATATTATAATTTTGTATCAGATACAAATATAAAGCCACGCAATTAAAAATATGCTTTTATTTTTTCATTCGGTTTTTACATATCGTTCAGACAAGTTTTAACCATCTAAAAAACAAATGTCCGCGAAATATGCTTAGATTTTAATGTAATATTTTATTGTTTTTTGCCAACAATGGTTATTTGCGGGATAAGTACTTACCAGATATAATATTTTGAGATTTTATTTATTGCGCTCCCATTATTTAGAAATCCGTAGACATCCTTAAAAGACATCCTATATTGAGCATTCAGACTTTAGAAGGAGTAATTAATGCTTGTGTCTTTAAAAAAAGGCAAAAAATTTAGAACTCCAAAGTTTTCCTGATAAAAACATTCGGACTTCCGTTTTCAGAAAATTGCCGAATATTCAACGCGAATGGCTCAAATTTTCAGGCACGTGTAAGATCATTCCTAGCTTCATCCTCAATAACAGAAAGATGCGCAAAAATGTGCACCATATTGAAAATTTTAAGGCCAGAGTAACAATTACAAATTTATTTACTTTGGCAGTTATGATGAGAGATGCGTATTGTTCATTTATCACATTTTAAGATGGGAATTTGTAATGGATACTTCCACAATAACTGAAATAAAAAAATACTTCGAACAAAAGTTTAATCCCCTCTCATATTTTTACCAAAAACATCCCATCTCTAACACATACCATACTGTAACATCATAGGTTTTTGAGATAAAAATAATTTCACTCTGTTTTACGTATACGTTCACGTTTCCGCCATAGATTCGCCTCCAATATAATTCCACGTAACGTAACATGGTGCCGATGTGAGTTTCTGCACCTTCGAACATTATCATAAAATGGCTTGAGGTAATACACTCGCGATGCCTATTTCCGTGTTACCATTATCGCCATAATAGACTATAAATGCCTTTCCTTTTTCTTTCTATTTTAAAGTGTACCGAGTTGACTTTCCGCTTTTCAGTTACGTTTGGAATTAATGAAATTATGTGCTCACCTTTACGAGCATCGTAGAAACTTCTAACGTATAGTACACATTGTGTTTAGTACCCATATATTTATAGACATGAAAATCATTTGTTCATAAGATGCTGGAACATTTGGATCGTTATTTTGCAGAATTTATTTGTAAATGTATGCAAAATTGGACACAAATAAATTTGTCAAATATACCCTTTTAGATTTTTAGCTCTTTAACACGGTTGAAATTATTTCGTAATCATTACTATACAATTACATTACAATTTTAGAAAATTATTTTCTTATCTATATGTATATACACATATACCAATATGTATATATATATATATATATATATATATATATGTTTATATATATATATATATATATATATATATATATGTATGTATGTACACACACACACGTGTGTGCGCGTGTGTGTGTGTGTGTGTGTGTGCGCGTACGCGCGGTTGCGTGTACGTGTGTGTATGTGTGCGTATGTGTACGTGTGTGTGTATTTATGAGTGTGATTGAAATAACGAAATATCCGAAAGCAACTTTCAAGATTACATTTCATGTCTCATTTATTTAGCTACTACACACGATTTAAAAAAACTACGTGAATACACAAACTCACGTAGCATTTGTGTATACATATGAACGTGACCATAGTATGATGGAACGCCTGAATAGGAAGGTGATTTAATTTAAAAATGTATGCCAACAGTAAATTGCTTAACTACCTTTATATACCGTCTCTTGTCAGCTGTGCCAAGAATTTAAGGGGTGAGTACAGGTCCATACTTCGCGTATAGTAAGTTTGTTAATTTTTCCCATAATTTTTGTAATCGAACGCACGTCACCGCTAGTCACATTTTAACGTTTGTCAAGCAGAGAAAAAAGTTTCACGTGTTCCATGAAAAAGGACGAAAACTATATCAGGAAGATATATGAACGAAAAACAATGTCACGTATCATAAGCAAGTCTACTCTGATTCTACGTTTGTGACAAATTTTATCCGCAATTAATTGGCCGCCATTTACAATCAATGAAATATTAACTAATACACCCTACATCGATAAGTTTAAACTAAAATACGTAATATATTTAAATAATCTTTACAGGATATTTCGATAATACAAATTGTTTATTTCACTATTGTCGAAATAATAATGAGATCAGTACAACAAATATAAATTACTAACAATGTTGAAGTTTATTCAAATATTCTTTTTAACAGCGAATTTTAAATTTTTTGCTTTCACTGAAGTGCGGTCAAATATTGTTCTTGTAATATATAACTTCATATAATATATAATATACAACTATTTCAACATCTTTTAAATGAATTCCTAACACAATATTTTCTTAATCCTTTTATCTTTAGGATTATTATAATCTTTATATTTATTAACATTTGTATTATTTCCAATATTTATTTAAATATTCTCAAAAGAGAAAGACCCACGCACGAAGGCTTCCGTAGCACTAAACAATATTAATGTTTTATATCGATATTTCTCAAATACGCTATGAAAAACAAAGTCATTATTACGGTCGGAACCGAAAATATCCCATATATCGAAAACTGCGCCATATATCTTATTTCAATAAATTTTAGTTGAAAGTTTATTTTAAGTTCTATCACTTTAATTTATTTTAAAATTTTATACAAAATACATGAAAAATTAGAAATTTTCCAAGTTTGACTTAAAAAAAAAGTAATTTTTGGAACTTTTACATTATTTTCAAGTCATGTCTGGCAGTATCCCACACGCCTATGTGGACTGAATTTTAGTTTCGTCCGTCAGTTACATGCATAGAGAGCAACCTCCAACATTAATTTTTTCATAGTGCCGCTATTTCATTGTATAACGGTTTATAGAAGACACCTAACATCCAATTGTCAATATTTATATGGTATCAATAGACTCTGAGTAAAATTCCTTGTTTGTAACAAGGAAAAGTACCGTTTCCTCTATATATTCCACAACTGGACTTTTTAGATGTATGTTATGTCGTCCCTTCGCTAAGTTTATATCATGCAGGGTATGGGAGAAAGCATATATTTATTTACTACAAACCACACGATATTTGTAATGAGCACTCAATATATTTTCTTTTGGTTGGTATATTGGTATCAGTATTTATGGTCCTATATATACATTACATATATATTACAAAATTGTATTTTTCAAAAAATGTGTTGAGTAGCAAAAAGAGAACATTGAAATTATTATATATGTAAAAAATATTAACAGTATCGAAATTTTCAGATATGGTACAGTTAAGTGTTTTTAAAAGTTAACCCTATTTCCATTCATGTTTGTTTCGTTGGTCTAACTTATGGTAATTTAATTTTTTATAATCACAGTCTAATTTGAATAAAGTCACTCTGTCTAACACTGAGAAATGTTGTGAATTTAATGCCTCTAAAATACCAATTTTTTTTCAAAAATATCATTGAAACAAGCATTAGTATCTCTTTAAGATATTTAAACTATTCAAAATTGCACAAAACATAATAATTTGTTTTTAATATTTAAACCCACTAATTACAATATTTAAATATGTTCATTGCTACAACAGTTAGAATAGATCAATGGACATTTCCCAGATGAAATCCTATTTATGTGCTATACTTCTATATTTTTGTAAAAATAGGAATGTTCTTACTTTTTAAAGAAAGTATAAAAAAAATTTTAAATTTTGACAAATCACACAAAGACTTATTACTCTTTTCTATATAGGTATTTCGAATTCGTGAAGAGCGCGGCAGCTGTTATTCACGAGATCCTGCAGATAAAAAATATTTATACTAAGGAAGTATTCGACGTATTTTTATGATTTGCCGCAATAACGTATTTCAAAAAGTTACATGACTTTATAATTCCCCTTCCCCTTCATAGATTTTAGCGGCGAGTTATATTTTTTATTTTATAATTTTGTCATGCTAAGCGCATATATCGTATTTATAATTTACAAGAAACTTTGATATTCAACTTTGATTGTTTATATTTTTATAAATTTCCGAAGTCGTGGATACATGTGTTCATGACAACTCTTATTTAAAAACGACTTCAAATACTATTCTTAATATACATTTTCAAGCCAAAGATGATAACATGAATGATTTGGGAACAAAACCTAACATTAAAAAAATTTAATTTGCAGTGTTAGGGCTAAGTACAGTAGAATTGACGAAATATCTAATATTGAAAGTAAAATTGTAAATAGTCGATGGTAGACTAGAATAATGGAATATAAATATAGTACGTATCCATAGTGCTCAGGCGGGATTTCGTAATGAGCAAGTTGAAGACTAAGAAGGCTCAACTTGATCCCGGAGACACTTGAAACGACATGGACAAAACACCTTTAAGCCTCGAGCGAGATCCCCTTTGAATGAATTCACTCTTTGACCTTCTTTTCAACAAATCGAACGATATATGGTCTGGCAATATCCCAAAAGCCCCAATTGTATCCGAATTATTTCGAGTCGGACGTTCTGCGATAGTTGTTGTATTACAGCAAGAAAATAGTCCATTATTCAAGAAGTACAGTTTTATATACCCCTAAAGAATTTTGAGTTTGAATTTTATCTTTCATTATGTAAATAGAATTATTCTTATTTAACGTTGTAAAACACTCTCTGTTTTGAACTCTCTTCTTATTTTTTAGCAATCGACACCTACGAATTTTTGAGTTATTTAGCTTTCATTTGTTTATAATCAAGGATAATCATGGTGGTTTTTTTAATTTAATAAATTGCGAAATTTTCTCTAAATAAGATTTTTTCCTTAAACTTTTCTCGTTTTATAAAATATGATATATTTTTCGTGTAAATATGATATATTGATTCTATATTGAAACAAGAATATTTTATAATTTCATCATGCGGACGGGCCGTCTGTAACAATTTCATATTTTCCACACATCAGTAACATGTGCACCTTAAGAAACATCTGCTTTCCAAGAAGAAGTAGAGTTCTGTATGGAGTTAAGAGTTAGTAAATGATAAAATAATGAAAGAATACATTTTAATTTACGTCATAGAGTAAAAGGGGGGGAAATTTTTGTTTCGTTATTCCCACCTAGTGGGAACATCATTGAATTAAAATTTTGAAGTGCAACCCTAAAATTTTTGTAGGAAACATAAATACTAGCGTTTGAGTAGAAAGTGAAAAAAATGAAATAAAACCTAAATAATATTTAATAAAATGTAAATACTAGCATTTCAGTAGAATTTTAGTCGATTTACATAAATTAATTTATTTCCATTAAGTTTCATCAACAATTTCAAGAGTTATAGACAACTACCTAAATTTATTTTATGCCTCTCCCGACAGGTACTTGGCCGGTTTCTTCCCAATTAAATAAAGCGTTTGCTAGTGCCGCTTATGGCAATGAGTGGAAAGAATTTTTATAGAGATTTTCTCAATTCCTCTTTTTAAATTTTTAAGTTATCTAAAAAGAAATGTCATTACAAAAGGGAATGTCCATCAATGACATCGTCTGATTCTAAATGATTAATTCATCAAATAAATGTAAGAAATAATGCTTTTGTTTCTTATGTCTTATCTGAAATTAAACTTCTTTGCAGAACAGACAAAAGGTACTGCGTACAATATCCCGTTTCCGAAGATTCCATTTTATGACAATTACGTCGAATGATCTTCATGTTCTTTTTCTTCGCATTTATTATCGGCTTTTAATAGCTAGCCTTTTAATAAATGTCAAAAATCATGTTTTGATTTATTGTAATTTACCCCACATTAATTTAAGTTTATACTCCGAAGACGAACTTAAATATGGAATAAAAGCCGCCAAATGGCTACATAAAGTCACGCGGTAAGTAAGCAGTGGAGCACAAGATTGACAGTGTTGTGAAAATAGATATATGTTTTGAAGGCTAGCGTTGTAAATAATGCTTTTATAACTGTTTTGTTGTTTTAATTTTGTTCAATAAATTGCATTTAATATCGTTATTAAAAAGCCTTAATAATCATTGTACGAACCTGTTACGATTTACACGTATGATTAAAGCACAGACAAAATAAAGAGTGGCATCAAAGACAAACCTCACATCTGTCACAATAAGCTTGACAAAGGTTTAGCCGAATTGATAAAATGCCCTAACTTGCATGAATTGTTCAATATTTTTGAAGCTTCGCAGGTATTAATCAGTGAGGTTGGCGTATTCGATAATATTTTTAGAGTTTGTAATGATTACAGTATCCTTAGTTTAAAACAAAATCGCTTCCCGCATCTGTCTGTCCTGAACTAAGGCTTACTCTTTTAAACTACGCAATAGGATTTTGATACGGTTCTCATTATATTTCAGATAATTTCTTCCGGAAGGTTTATTTTAAAAAAATATTACTTACTTGTCATATTTACAAAAAATATAAAAAAGGTCAATGCTTCATAAACAAGTATAATTTTAAACGATTTCATTGCTAACACTGACTAAACTTTACGAGATATATCAAATTTTTGTACTATGGAATTGTGTATTTTAAAAATATCTACAAAAAAGATGCTGTGTTCCATAATGGCGTGGAGTTTCCATTTTCTGGCAATTGTGTATCGTTATAAATATTAAAGACGCACGAATTATATTCTTTAATATTGCTCGCTAAAACTGTGCGAAAATATTTTGTCGAGATGTTGACGTAATGAATAAATGAAAATTAAATTAAATTATTTAATAATATAAAGTTCTCGATTCGTATATTTTGGTGCAAAATTTTCTCACTTTTCCGATTAATTTTTTTTAAATTACAAGCTCGAGTCTTACGATTTCTTTAGAATAATACTTTACTAAAATTTCAATACAATTAAAACATCTGAATAGTTAGCGATGTAATACACAATTTCCAATGATTTAAAAATAAATTTTTTAGTTCGAATATGTTGTAAATCGTAGTCAAAATAACTTAAAATCAATACTTACTATAACTAAAATTAATTTATATTTTGCATTATATTTAGTTTGGGGATTTATATATACAGTTTTAATGTGATTATTTCCTTTAATATTGATTCATTTTAATGTAAGCATATCCTTTCGTCATATCTTCGAATTGAATGCAACTATTAGCTTTTGTTATAAAGTAATAAAACGTAGTTATGTGCGAGAGAAGAAAGCGGTGCCTTTTATTAATCAAATAAAACTGTACGTAGACAAGTATAGATTATAAATTATACAATGAATACACCACATGGCGCTATGTTTATTTAAAATTACCAGGTCTAAATAATCATAACTCCACAACTACAGCAAATAAACAGAAACAATAACAGAATTTCATTTTAACATTTTATTTGACTAATCTCCGTATCCTATATGTTTATATTGTTTTATAGATTCAGAGCATAACAGGATGGAGATTTATAATTTTATCATTAATCACATTCTTGACCAAATTATAATATCCAATATTAATGTGTTTATTTTTCTAGGATTCACATAATTTGCCTCCAAATTCTTTGTACTTTGGCTAACATTAAACAAACGCCCAGTACATGAATTACCTACCAGTCAGTTCACATAGTAAAGACCTTAAACATATAGCTTCTTTACAAGTCTCAGCTATTTATATGTACTCAACTTCCATACTTAAAAAAGGAAATGTTAGTTGTTTTTTGCTTTCCTAAGTAATAGCTAATCCTAACATTATAAAGCATTAGCCTGTATAAGATTTGCGATCTACAGTATTACTTTCCCAATCGGCATCAACATAACCAACAAGTTCAGTGTTATCTTTTTTATACTCCAAACAATAATTCTTAGTTTTCTTAAGCTACCTAAGTATTCTTTTGGCAGAATTCCAATGAATATTTGCGTGACATTTATTACATTTACTAAGAAAACTAACACCACAAATATACCTGGTCTTGTCAGAACCAATAAATACATTAAACTTCCAATCAACTGTTGAAATGGAAGATTTAGATCTCAAGTTTCTCGTTTCTCAATATTGAAATTACTTTCCATAGGAATACTTGCAATTTTACAATTTATCACATTAAACTTATTAGTAACTGCTCTCTCTACATATTGTTCCTGATCCAAAGTTATAACATTACATGTTTAATCGATTTTAACTCTCACCGCTAAACATCGCTGAACCTATCCTAAATTCTTTATCTTAAAGTTAGAGCTTAATACAGAAATTAATTTCAGTCTCTTTTTTTAATATTACTATTTAAATAAAGGAAAAAATCGTCAACATACAACGCAATAATAAGTTTTACACTACCATTCAATTTTGGGAAAACACATGGCTCTAAGCTAGTTTTTTTAATCTATAGAATCTTTTTGAATCCATAGAATGTCTCACAACAGGGGAAAAGGTCTCATCCTAATCGATGACAAGCCTCTGAGCAAAGCCTCAGCTACCAAATGCACTATGTTTTGCACTGCTTTGTTATCACTAACTTTTCTTTCAAAATACCACTTGCACTGTACTAATGACTTATCTGAAGGTAATTCATCCACTGGAGTCCACACTTTGTTTTCCTTAAATGCTTGCAACTCATTCTCCATTGCTTCGATCCATTCTTTTCTGTTTGGACTCTCTAGAGCTTCTTGACTCAGCATTACACTTGTACAGAGGTTTCTACTACCATAACGCTTTGGGGGCCTTCTCACCCGTTTGTTGTTTACTAGTACTTGTGGCAATCTTCCCCTTCTTTCTCAAGCTCTTCAAACTGCTGTAATGTAGGATACAAATCAGGAGGAATCTCTGATTATGAAATGTTTGGCTCAACAGGATTTGAAAAATGTTCATCTTTTATTTCAATATAGCTGCCTGTATCGGCTGCTTGTATATCTCCAACTAGAATTATTATACTGTCATCACTAATTTTGTTTTTTTTTGTGTATTTTCACATACTATTACATCTCTACTCGTTGTTACATATCTTTTAATGGGGTAATATGATCTGTGTGTGCCTTTGACATCCTCGGACAAACCAACTAGGTTGTGCTTCTTAGATTTACTGTCCCACTCACGTGCAGAACTCATGTGGAATTTTATTACTTAATCCTGATGCGACAGACCTATTCCTTAAATAGACAGCAGTGTTTGTTGCCTCTATCCAAAACCTTTTACCTAAGTCTGCATCAAATAATAAACAACGAGTTCTCTCAACAATGGTCCGATTAATGCGTTCACTCAAACCATTCTGATCTGGAGTATAAGCATTATTCTTTTAATGAACAATTCCAGCATCCTTCAAATAATTCTGGAATTCATTTCTACGGAACTCCAGGCCGTTATCTGATCTGTATTTTTTAATTATTTAGTTTTCTACCCTTCCTTTTAATTCCTTAAAATACTTGAAAAATTCTCCCTTTTCTTTGTGAAAAAAAAACAAAAGTCATCCGTGTATAGTCGTCAATAAATATAAGAAAATACTTTGCTCCGCCAATTGAAGTTGACCCCATAGATCCACACACATCAGCGTGCACAATATCTAGTGGCTCATTGCTCGTTGCTCCTGCATGACCAAGTGGTAAGCGAGACTGTTTTCCTTGCCAGCATACCAAGCATATATTCTTGTTGATTATTGAATTTTCTGTGTATAATATTGCCGTGACTGACCCAATCTCCTCTGCCATATTTCACTGCTAGCGGCTGAAGAAGTATATGTAAACAGACATTTATTTATGTTTTGTGACCAACTTGTAAACACCGTCTATCTGATTCACTACAGCCACCAAACTGTTTTCTCTATTGTAAACACTGCAGAACTTTTCTTTAAACTTCACTCTATTACCGTTTTTGATAAGCTGACTTATCGATATCAAGTTTGTCGCGAAGTTAAATACACATAACACGTCCTTCAAAGTAACTTCATACTTGCAACTGGGAGTGACAGTCACGATATCTACATCTCCTGAGCAAATACTGGCATAGACTTTTCATTTGCTGCCATTATCTCTTTGATATTTTGTGTAAAATATATATTCTTTATCATTTTGACATCTGTCACCGTATGAACACTCGCGCCGTTATCCAAATAAAAGTCTTGTTTATTGTAATTTTCACTCAAGAAAGCTACGGAAAATGTGTTCGTCTTTTTTACTTGCTTCTTATTATTCTATTTACACTGCATTTGTAATATCCAAGCCGCTTGCAACGATAGTATTTTATGTTCGTTTTATCTGATGTATTTACATTCGAGCCGGTTATAGACGAAATACGCTATAATGACTGGACCAGTCCGAAATGTTCCATCGCCATTATCATAGGGAAGTTTCAGATAAACCCGCCAGTATTAAATAGCCAATCTACTCGCCGTTCACGGAAAAAACCTCTCCCTGATAATTTATGGGCGGTATCAATAATTTTCGTAACATAGTCTGTCATCGAATAGCAGAATCGAGGGGAATCAACATTAGATTACGTTGCAATACAATGTTACCTTTCTGCCATAACCTTTTGCGCTTGAAGCTTCCTCTATATGTTCATATACGTGTGATGTTTTGATGGTCAGAACTAACTTGGTTTTATTTTTTCTTTCAATTGTAAAGTTGAACCGTAAAATTTTCAATTATTTATTTGGTTGGCTATTTCTGAAGAGCTGGTAAGGTATTACGCATTGAATCATTCGATATATGTACTAAAAAACCTAAGGTGTTGTTAATAAATTTTTATCTTCGGTAGTTAGTAGATTTTAGTATCATAATCCGATGATACCGGATCAGTGGGTTTCAGCCCAGCTACACATCTAAGGAAACAAATAACAAAAGAAAACTAAAAAATGAGACATATGTATAATTAGTTTTTATTACCTTGTTTTGTTTTTAAAACCAACAAATACCTTGCCATTTTTTTAAATATATTATTGAGAATAATATCCATTTAATTTTATTATTTGCATCGTATAATCTCATAGAATAACATAAATTTAATTTATTACCCTCACTAAAATACTTTTATATTGTATGAAATTCTAAAATATAATAAAAATACACTACTACCCTACAAAAAACTCACTAACGTAAGTAGTGAGAAAACCCGCGCAAACCCGACTCCCGCTATTGTTTTGTATAATATATAAATGCTGTTGGAAGTTCCCAAGAGTTAATCTTAGCTAATTGCCTGCCTGAAGATATTGCAATACGACGATACCTAGAGCGTGGTAACGAATTTAAATAAAATAGAACGATACAGCGCATAGTTTCATTAATTTGTAAAGCCGGAAAAATTTGTAAATTCAAATTTATTATCTATCAAATTGTACTCAGAAGAGATATTTTTAATACTAGATATTATTTCAAAATTTTCATTACGTGCGTTGAGTCCATTGGACGTAAAATTCAAGCGGACAATGTAACATTCATCCTTTCAATAGTTATTTAAAATCAGAGATTAAAACTATTTTGGTAGTCAACTCACAGCGTGAGACCGTAAACAAAACAACTCTGGTACAACGCTTTGCATAAAACGAGAGGTCGATGTCTGTTCTATGTTGTATGCGTAGGGAACGTCATGGCATTTCATTGAATCAACAAGCTGGTATCGAAATTCAATCAATATGGTAAATATAGTCCATTTCGAAAGTAAAAAAAATGTAATGGTGTAAACATTATTTTAATAATGTAGATATCTATTATTAGTATTTCAAATTAATTTTTTTATTGTAATATTTTGAAAATAGGATAAATATTACCTACCTTGGTACGACCTTAGACTTAAAGCGAAACTTTGAAATGACCCTTTTGTTCACTAAAGAAACATATTTTTGAGATCATTATTGCTCGTTGATAAATCTAAACAACATCGCCAATCGCTAATTTGATTTTCCATTTTTATTTTGTAACTTCTAGTCTATTTTAAATTAATATATATGTTTAAATTGATATATAACCGGATCTATACCTGCTGTTTCAAAACACAAGAAAGGCAAGGCGCTCAATATGTTTTTCTGTAGTTGAGCACAGCGACGTTCGTACGAATTAATTTGCGATCGTGCGTCTTTATAGTAAAATATAATTCTTAAAATATGGTCTCTCTAGTAAAGGCAATTTGTTTTCAAATACATCAATCTTTAAGATGTTCACACCCCACTCAAAATGGTTTCTAATAAAAATTCAGTTAATGTTCAATTGCCTACAGATAATCTTTAATCATGTAAGATCGAAAAGTTGTTTCGGACTTAAAATTAAACTTGTGTATATGGAGCGTGTCTTTTTGGGCAAAGTAAAGTGCATAGCTAATTATATATAGGCTTTAACCATGTTATTTAAAATAGATTTCTTTTAGGGGGAGGGGATATTTAAAAAGATCATTTGTATTATTTTGAGTCCCAGAAGGAGCTTAGTTGGCATAATATAATAATATTTCATAAAATTTAAATTCGTTCACTTTTGCTCAATTTATATTCACAACTAAATGGAACTACGTAATGTAATATATCTACTTTATTTAAATTATTAACCACAACCTGGCCTTTGTTGTAGGACAACATTTTTAGGTAGACAATTTGAAGAATAAATTAAGTGATAATGAATTTCTACGAAATTAACGCCAAATATATTCAATGTTCGTTTACATTGTCGTCGGTATTGAAACTATATTTATATTAAAAAGTCGAAATTAAATGTAAAGATTCAGAGTAATCATTTTCTTCGTCTCACTAGGATATATGACATGGTCATAGACAACAAATTCTAAGTTCTACGATATGTGTCTAAAATTATGAAAAAAAATTAAACGTTACACTATTTAACACAATAAGGCTACGATAAACATATATACTAGTACAATCAGTTGGAGATTATCCACATAACTTATCATCTTTTGATCCATTATATTATTAAACAATAAACTATAATCGTTATATTAACCTAATTAATTATCACGCAAAACATTATTATAAATATAAATATTGGACCATTATTTTTCTAATGTGAATTGCAAAATTTAGTCATATACCCTAATTAGTCATATACAGTACCAATCTTATACTTTATAATGTGTTGGGATGAAATAGCCCATATTTACGGCTGTCAGGGTCACCACAAACCATCAAGAAAATATGAGAGAAAACTTAATAGAACTTCACTGTTTTTTTCCAAAGAAATAATATGCACAAATGAACGACGTACCTCCATTTTTATTTCTAATTCATTCTATCAATTTCCGCTATTTTCACTTTAAATTTACAAGAGTTAATTTTTTTTTTATAATAAAATAATGGAAACCACTCCTATTGTTTTTAAAGACAACGTATTTTACACCCTTTCATTTAAAAAAAATGTGAGGTTTGCATTTTTGCCAACGTGTTACATTGTGTATAGAACATAAAAGGATAGACCAATAAAAACACTATTTTTATACAGCATAAAAGGATAGACCAATAAAAATACTATTTTTAATCACGAATATCGAATAAATCCATATTATGTTAGTAACATACAATATCCGATCTATCATTTTACTTTGTTTATAAATATTCTCTTAGAATGGAATGGAATACACGTGTGTATGGAACCCGTATCCGTAATACCAATTACCGTTACTAGTACTTTTAGAATTATATCGATATTCATTTTTAACTAATAGTCATCGACACATTGTTCGCCATTTCATTGCTTATATTTTAATCTGCTTTAATGATATTTACTTATTACATAATAGTGACGTTGTTCATTACGATATTGGAATATTTTTAAATATTTCTGTGAGCTGCGACAAATTTAGTATTAAACTTTGGAGAAAGTTTTAATTTAAAATAAGTGGTGTCAAAATTTTCGGTTAGACATGATTTTCATGAAAACTACTCAATGTTCCAGGTGTCCATTCTTACAACGAGTTTATTTGAAAAGTGTAATGCACTAGCCGTTTCATGACGGTATAGCATTAAGATGGTTCCATTTAGTAACATAACGGTATAATAAGTAGTAACATTACGGTATAATATTAAGATCGTTCCATTTAAAAATGTATAAACAAGCGTAAAGATAAATTTACTCTTTTTTGCACTCGTTTAACTTTCGCTTTGCAGTCTCTCTTACGGATTAAGAACATATGTAATTTAAAACTCGCTGACTAGTAATAAAAGACTAATATTCTTAACACTCATTCAGTTTTATTCTATTTTGTCGCTCAATTACGATCGAATTAGTACCAGTTTTCATGACACAGACTTCGAGTATGCACTGTCGTCTTCGTTTCAAATATTGGCTTTATCAGATATCGAAGGTTAGTTATAGGTCAATATGCAACCTATAAAGAAAATGTCCTTTAATAGGTTTAAGGAACGACAATTTGCTGGGCGGCGTCTCAGTTCGCTCGACCCAGCCAATTTTCTCCTCGTTTGTTTTTCACCTCTCGCCAGAGAAACTCATTTTCTTCTACATCATAATATCGGTCGGTATAATCGCTATATTTGCTAGTGTAATAGCAAATATTGGCTCGTAATAAGTTTATAACGGAATTAATGTCAGCGAGGCTATATTTTCTATAAAAGTACTGATTGTTCACGACATAATTATTATTTTTGGTTACTTTCTACGGATAGCTTCTGATGTCTGCGTCGAATTATTATGGATTTTTACGTCTCGTTTTAAATTAATATCTTCACTTTTTCACATTTTTCAGGCTCGGGAGATTAGCAAAGCGAGAAGATTCTGTTTGGTATTGGTAATAAAATATAAAAAAAAATTCTCAATGTTTTTGCTTACAAACAGCTTTCGCTCATGGCTTAAAGAAAAAAAAGCCATGGGCGAGAGCAATTTGTAAACAAAAATATTAGGAACTTCCTTTATATAAAACTAATAAATAATGTATAATGCGTCGCCATTTATTGTCAGAAAAACAATTGATATTGATTTAAAAATCAATGAATAGTGATTTACAATTACTAATAAAAATAAATCCTTTCGATTTGAGGGCTTTACTCAAATCACATCAAAAAATGACTTGATTTTAAATACCTTTTATTGAAAGCTCAGCATCGGCCGTTATTAAATCTTTGTTTTTTTCATAACTTTTTATATCTATTAATAAATTTTTGTTTATAACCAATTACAAACAAAAAATTATCCATCCAACTAACGGCAATGGCAAAATCGATTAAAAATTATAGATGTTCTTAAAAGATATATTTTTTCGAATGTGTTTTTCTATTATCTGTTGAAATTATCTTACACAAAACTGTAAATCCTTAAATGTTTCAATTAATTAAATTAAATGTAATCGACGCTAAACCATGACAATTTCCGACCAGCGGCGCGACGCGGTGTCCAAAGGACAAAGAATGTAATATCTTAGATATTTTTGAATCCCAATAACGCGTACGTATATTAGGTATGCATTCTGTGGCCATTTATGAAAACATTACTTAAGGAACAAAGGATTTAGTTTAAAATTTAAATAGAAACGAATTTGAGGCTTCCTTGATCGGTTTTACATGTAGTGCAAAATTATGCAGTGAAATATAAAAGCGTGACGCATAATCTTAAAATGTTTATAACAACTCCTGTATTTTTGGTTGCAACCAAGCTAAGGTTTTCATTTTTCCTTGTTTAATTTATTTTATGATATATAATTGTTGATATCAAATAATTTAACAAGAAAATATACAATACTTATTAATTAAATAAATTACTTTATAATTGATGTAACGATAAATGAAATGTCATTAATGTGGCATCATTTGGCAGTTAGACAATTTAAGGACATCTGCTTTTCGGCATAATTCCCAGGTATGTTTAAAATGATATAATATTAATATTTCAAATTTTTAATAGAAAATGAATCCGGTTGTTTAGTAGCAATTCTATTGATAAATATTGAATGGCATCGAATTTAACTATTGGCTATTTGTTACCAAATTTTCTAAGACATGTTTCACGAAGACATTTTTAATGTGTTTTTTTGATTTAACATTATACTAATGCATTTATCTAATCACACATTTTTTTTTATATGGGGCGTAAATTTACTTAAATTGTCGATAACAGAAAAAACGGCGCCAATTATTGTTGTTTGGAGTCCATTTCCACATCCAAATGAACAAGCGAAGCAAACTTCAAGAAACTGATAAAATAGTTTTATTATGTTATTTTTTTTACATCGTACAACGAGCCTAAAACTTGATATCCAGGGTTTTACATGGAATGAGCTTACATAGTTTAATCATCATTTTGACCATAGATAGAGCCCTCCCACAATTTTCACCCACTGACTGCCACTGCATGTAATATATATTTGTGTAAGTGTACATAATACTCCCCATACGAATCGTAATATATTCTGTAGAATACAGAATAATATTACAATTATACAATATATAGAATTATATATAATTTATACATTATTTGTTTTAAATATTCTTTTATAGAAGTACGTGTCTCGGTGATATAAGTGCTAGCTTTAAACTAGCTGTGTCAGTGATGCTAGTAGCGTAACTGCACAAGCTGAGCTAGTCACTTTTTGTGGATAATGTTTCATTATTTAAATGTATGATGTGGATTTTAAATTTGCATTATTTCTCTCTTCGTTTTTAAGAAAACACTGTAAATACATTCTTTTGTATATTTGTTCACTTTGTCCACAAATAACTGATTATTATTATTAATACTTATTTTAAACAATACTTATTTATTACTAAAGTTAATTTAAATAAAATGGAAAAAAAGAAATCGACTATAATTGAAAAGTCATAAATAATTTATATGTAAATTTGCACAATAGATATTCGAATTCATCTACGTCAAACCTTACATTCAGGCAAAACATACAGTCGAATTATACCAATAGAACATTATCAACCTTTGTGTCGTATTTTGTGCACTTATCCAAATTCTAATGTCTCACATTTATAACTATTAACTATTTTAATTTTCCTTTATATATTTCAATCACTGTAGTTATTACATTTGACAAATATCATCGAGCAGTTGCCAATTATTTCATTTTACATACGATGTCTTTTTAAAATTCCAATTTCACGATTATTTTTGATAATTGAAAATAATTCAAAAAATACTTATGTGGCAATTTACGTGATATCAGTAGCTAATTAATACATTTATTCTGTTATAAGGTAATTCATACTGGGTTTAGGAGACTTGCGTTTGAGTATGAACTGTGAATTATTTATAAGGGCAAATTTTCTTATTATAATTGTAATTTATTTGGAAAAGCAAAATCTTTTATCGCCGAGATTACGAATGGATTTTAAACATGGGGAAAGTAATTTAATTATATGTTACATAATAATATAAGTATCAATTTTACAGCAAATGCTAATAATATTAGATTTGTCGCGAACGACCAGCTTCTCGTTCTCACCTAGTGGCTAATCATTTTAAACAAGTGTGTTTTAACATTCAATAAAACGCATGCAAATTGAACGATCAATTTGTAAATTTTGAAGGAAAACCGACCAATGGGATGACGAAATACATACAAGGAAAGGTCCCATAGTGGTCTAATAATAGTTGACATAACTTAACCGAAATAATTTCATTTTAGAGTTCTAATCAAATACCGGTACCCCAATTTTTCGGATTTTTCCAAAGGATTATTGTAAAATTAGAGAGGGAATTCACATTTGACAGCATTTTGAATCAAACACCACTAGGAAGAGAAATGTGATAAACAGAACCACAAATTCATTTCATAACCCTTATCCAGTGATACCCTACTCAAATGGATGCCTCCATTTAAATCATTATCAAGTAAATCATTACTCTTAATCTAAAAATAAGAAACATTTAAATCATTTTACATTCTCTTATGGATTAATTTAGATCTCCGTCTGAGAGATATTCTTACAAATCTTCATGCATGTAAGTATAAAAGGGTAGAAACTGTAAGGCTGTAACAGATGGACGTGCAGACGAACTTGAAAACTAAATTTTGAAAGACCTTTTTCACTACGGAACAATAGGGAAGAAGCGATAATTTTAGGGTAATAAATGTTATAATCACGCGTCATTTTATAAAGGCAAGGCAAGTCTTAGACATCTAGTTTATAAGAGAGTTTGCGTATTTTCTGTAAAAAATTAGGAAAAATGCGACATTTATAAAGGTACCATTTCCACACGTAAGGTACCATTATTCCCAAGGAATGAATCAAATCATTTAATAATACCTATGTTATAATCTTTACATTTGTTATTGAAGTTTAGTTATTTTTATTGTCTTCCTTACATTATTTATCACACCATATAATTTTTTGGAATTTCCTACTCTTACACGACCTTAAGCATTTTCTTAAGTTGATAAATTATCCTAAACTTTCTTATAATGATAAGAAAGTTTAGGAAAACATCTAATCTCTAGCGATTATGGATCAGTTCTCATATATAGTTGCCGGTTCCCGTTCGTGTACACGGAAAATACGGAAAGAACGACAATTATCTATAAACTCAGTAAATAGGATATGTGAAGCAAGAAAATAAAAACATTTGTAGAAGGGCCAAAGGTATTAAACGAGAACGTGACTTACCGTTTGCATTTTATGAATAAACGGTAATGACTTGAGTGAGGTTCGTTAACTTAACCTTCATTGACTTAATGGCGAGTTAGTTGAAAGTCCGTATACCTAAAAGTAGATATCACATATGTGTATAGTTTATTATGGTTCGCATAATGTTACCTTCGTTACAGTTAAATTTTGTTAATATACATTTAACAAATACTTAAAGTGGTATGTATACCATAACAGGTCATAGCATTTTTTGGTAATTTAAGAGCCCATAAGTCCCGATTACGCAATATACAGCTCAAAACCGTTCGAAAATTTATATGAAGATTGTTGACGGCGAGAAAATTAAAAGGCATTTACACATGAATACGATAGTGATTTCACTATTATAGTAAATAAGGAATAAAGAAATAAAATATTATTAATAAATTACAGAATATCATTAAAAACTGTGGATGCAAGGTTTTGAGAAATATTTGTAAAGAGCCTTTAAGTGAGAAGGTAACATTAACAGAAAATAAAATATAATAAGAAAATAATGATTAAAACTGTACTGGTATAGTTTAAGATGGTAAACCGATTTTGCTGCGTATCGCCAAATCACGCAATATTATACGATAATGTGTATAGAAAATAGGCCTAGATGAATTTGAAGACTTGAAATAAAATGCAAAAACATTAATAATGAGAGTTTAAAGTAGAATATTTAATATTTAGATTTTTAAATATTAACCTTTTCAAAAAAGGTGAAAAATTTATTAGTATTTATTAAATAACATACATCCAACAATATATAATAAGAATATCATATTCCATATTATTACAGTCTCTAGACACTTAACTGTCCTGACACTCTATTCCAAATACTTATATTCCACGATTTTACTCCAAGCTTTCCTAATTTACTCTCTACTTACCAACATATGTTGGGATTTCATGACAATTATCCTAAGATTTAATTCCCAACTCCTCTCTTAAGCTGGTTTTATGATTCTATAAATGGACTGGTGTTTCTTGCAATATCTTTGAAAAACGTCATAAAGTTTTATGCAATATGAAAATCTGCATACGTAATCACTCTGCTGTGGTTTTAAAAATTCTTCCACGCTATTAGTTTTTTCTCCCGCATACATTTTATGATTCTTTTATTTTACTTGTCGTAGTTTTCTCTCTCAGAATCCTGTTGTAATCTTTCTTCGGAATTCTTATGATCTTTTCTCCATTGTCATTACAGGGTTTTAGTTTCCAATTAATAATTTTATCGGAAATTAAAATTCTCTCTAGTTTGTTTCTTAATTTAATTTTTTTATTTCAATTTTTCGTATGAAACCCTCGTAGTGCGAATTCCATTCGTGCTTTACAGTTTTTTTATATTCCATCGCTGTTGTTATTTCAATTTTTATATCTGTTGGTATCTGTATTTCGTTTTAAAATAAATAAAAATTAATCGAGTTAGTACTAGCTTACATGGGCGTATAATAGAAATTAAGCTGATCCATCTTTTAGTACGACATTGGGTTAATATCACTGCAGAAAAATTTCCATTGCCTAGAGTTTTCATAAAAATTTTAAGCAAAGTAAGAGCTCTACCAACTGTCATTTTATTTACTATACATATAGTGTCTCTTAATTATATACTGAATGCAGTGATATCGCTGAAAGATTATGACCACAAACTTCAAGTAGTGACTATTGACAAATTATCCTGACCAGATGGTATATTTCATAAGATTTATTAAAATGGGAGACTAATTTTTAAAAAGCAGAAAGTTCAACTGAAAATCCATGAGAGCTACAAGTTTAGAGTAAACGTTGATTCCATAAACGGTAGAGATAATTATTTTTGATCCATCTGTTCCCTAGCTGACGTTATTGAATGATGGCGTAATATGCATCAACTTCATTTAATTTCACCGATAAATTGTACTTACTAGTGTGATTTTTATCAACTTTTAATTTTCTTATAGCTCTTAATTAAACACATTTTTTTATTTCATAGTCAATGAATTTATTTAAACTAATCGGTTAAAATTCTGTACGAAATGGAGAAATTATTTTCAAAAAATTAAACTGCGGATGCAAGAAATGTGAAGTAATAATATTATAGATTACCATCAAGATATAGTGAATTTCCGACTGCCCGTCGAACGTAGTCTGACTGGGGTTCTGGTTGGCTGTAAGATATTGCTCTTGTAACAATAAGTCCCATATTTGTATCAACTGTCTAAATTAAAGTACATAAATTACCAAATAATCTATGCAAATAAATAACTTTTAAGATAATTTTCATATTAAATACCCACAAAACTAATTTTTATTCAGAGAAGCGCACGTGGGCGTGAACAAAATTATTGCAATTAACGAAAAAATAATGAAAATTTAGTTTCTTTTTAAACCTAAATATGAGTATAGTACGTACATTAACCATCATTTTTGACATTCATTAGTTGTAAACATGTGTTACAATCCAAAATATTGGCTGAAAAAAGGGCGACAAACCATGAAGAACAAATTTGCCATAAATTATTCCTGGCATTATAAAACTATACCTGTCACTACAAAATTTGATAAATCATACCTTCTATTAAAAAAAAATAGAAATATAAGAATATAAATATAGAAATAAATTAAGGATTCTGTCCAATAAAGTTTATTACCTTTGCATGATTGTATTAGACATTATATCAATTTAAACAGAAACACTTTCTAAAATTTACGCATGTTCTGCATATTGGTACAAACGTCAAATAACTTTTAATGTTTTATAAAAACATCAAAATTTATTAGAATTCTCAGCACTATTTCACAGAGATCCCAAAAACAAATGATATTTTCACTGTCGAAGTCAGTCCATAATAATATACTCACGGTAAAATGATGGAGATTTATTTTCTTTGTTTGCTCTTAAACGTGAGATCGTAAATGTGAGTCGTAAATGCTTAGCACGTTTATATTTTATATTTCGATGTAGAAAACAACTTCGGAGCAGTAAAACATTTGCAACAAAGCGTACAAATTGTCAAGGATATGATGTGCCTTTGTATTTTATATTATCACTATCGAGTGCTAAAATATCGAGATCGATAGTCGGTATAATATAAATGTTTCCAAAACGTAACGATATCGATATTGCAGTTTTATTGCAATATAATTCTATAGATGGAGGCGATGTTATCGCGTCAGTTTCAGACGAGTGAATTGGAGCGGGTGTAGATTTTCTTCCGCTCCCTACGGTCGGGCGCCGCGCATGCCTACTACCTAGGATGCTTGCCGATATAAATTTATTTATTATATATCATGAGCCGGTGATTAACGAACTCCGAAACAAGAATGAAGTTTCCAATTTTATTAAAATCCTGTAAAGTTCACGATTTCTGTTGAACGAGTATCTTCGCTCGTGTGGATGCTGCAATCGGGGTGGATTTCTTTTATCACCAGACATTACCGAACCGCGACCGATTGTCGAGATCGATGGAATAGAGTAGGCGATGACTCCAGACTTTTGGATTGATGATTTTATTTTTGGCATAAGGATGTGATATAATATTTTTGTTATGACTTTTTTCCACTTATATGGATGTTTTGTATAATTACGAGCTCATAACAATTATTTTTGTTATAAGCTATCTTTTATGTAATGTAATTTTCATCGAAAATGTATTTTAGAGTAATATTTTTATTTCAAGTATTATTTTGTGCTACAGTCAGTAAGTAACATTAAAAATTCACTGAGCTATGATCATTTTTTTAAGTGAAGTGCCAGTAGGCAAAATTTAGAAGTAGAATTTCTGTACTTCTTTAAAATTACTGGAATACCTGGAGTTCAAATGGTCTTAAAATGCCAATATTGTGAATGGGTTAGTGAAGCGACACTGTTTCAGTGAAAATGGTTAAAACTCAGTGATTCACAGAGCTTTAACCATTCCTCTAGAAAAATCTAATTTACGGAAAGAAATAAAAACTATAAAACAAATAATAATTATAACCCATCAATTGTCACAAAACTGTACCATACAAAATTAAGAAAAATACTAATACAAGAAATATACCCGGTCGTACCAAATAATATTAATATTTACCATAAATCTAACCCATACATAAGTAATGTATCACTCAAATTAGGAAAACTCTTAACTAATAATAAAAATATAAATAATACATGTGCTTATAGTACGTTAAATAACTTGGGTAACCCTTATTAATAATAAAGAAAAATATATAAACGTAAAAAGAGTGGTATCTATAAACTTAAATAAACTTAGGTCAGACAGGAAGATATTTTACTACAAGATATAAAGAACACATTGCCAGCTGGCTAAATAACAAGCCAGACACAGCTCACTTTACTAAACATCTCATTGAAATAACCATCACCCTCAATTCCCCCTGTATATTACAAATAAATACAAAAGGTTATAAACTTAATATCCTGGAAATATTAGAAATAAACAGACATAAAAAAGACAATAAGGTTAATATATTAAATGAACAACTAAATATAATATCATCACCCATACTTAATATCTTCTAGACATAATATAATTAGACAACATTGATACTACAGTACTCTTCAAATTGTTTCAGGCAAATACGCTTATAAATACAAGTATAAAAAAAAATATATATATATTTATATATATATATATATATATATATATATATATATATATATATATATATATATGTATATATATATATATATATATATATATATATATATATATATATATTATATATATATATATATATATATATATATATATATATATATATGTATATATATATATATATATATAAATATATGAATAAATAAAACCGGAGGTATGCTGAATTATATGCTTTTGTATAAATACATTACTGAGAATAACTTACATTTAAATTTATTACATACACCAGAACATTTGCATTGTATAACCTCATATAATAACAACAATTTAATTTATTACCCTCACAAAAATACTATCATATAACTCTCGGAAATATAATAAAACCTTCACCGCTCCCCTGCAATAAACTCACTAACATAAGCAGAACTCACTAACATAAGCAGTGAAAAAAAAATAACCTGCACAATTTCGTCAAGTTCATCCGCCCATTTTCCACAATTTTGAAATTATCTGTGTGAAGATTTGCAAGTATTTCTCTTAGATAGAAATTAAACCATAAAAAGGTAAAATATTAAAAAGGTTTTTTTATTATTAAAGGTGCTTGGGTGATTTTTGTGCGTCCATTTGAGTGGAGTATCAAACAACACGAGCAAGTATTATTAAATGAAATTGGGTTCCAATTATTATATTTTTCTTTGAAGTTTTGTTGAACTGTCTCTAATTTTTCATTCACTGCTTTGAAAAATCTGAAAAAATTATTATTGTAAACTTACGTCAACAATTTCGAGGCAAAAACCACGACCCTTCTAAGTGCGTGTTTCGAAACGCATTTGGTCAGTTAACTTAAAAATATACAAATAAATTATCAAATTTATTTATTGCTTAAAGTAAATTATTCAATATGATTAGACAATAAATGAGGACGAGGAGCTGGCTACTTGCAAACAGATCTAGTATTATTCTATGTGCGGTAAAATTGATAATTATATCATTATATTACTATTACCATTTTTTAAAAAAATTGCAATGTCAACTATGAACTATTTGCTTCTCCGAGTAAATTACAATTATAATATAAAAACTGGCTCCTGTAAATAATTAACAGTCCCTACTCAAACGCAAGTCTCCTGAGACCAGTATAATATAATACCAGTATAATAAAATAAATATGTTAATTAGCTACTGATGTCACGTAAGATGATATGTTCCGTTCATGCTGTAAGGTAGAACCTGCTTTACAATTCACGGCAGGCTCTTTACGTCCATCGCTTTGTTTAAAATGCACGTGTATGATTCACTTGCCATATATGCGTTCGTTACTCACCGTTATCAAAAAGAACTGTGAATTTTAAATTATTAAAATATATCGTATGTAAAATGAGATAATTAGTAACTTGTAATATATATTCACTACAGTTATTGAAATTTATAAAGGAAAATTAAAATAGTTAAAAGTGATAAATATGAGGTAACAGAATCTGAAATAGTAGAACATAAATCGTGACACAGAGTGATAATGTTCTACTGATATAATTCGACAGTTCATTTCGTCCGATTATAACTAAAATGAATACGAATATCTACTGAACAAACTTACATATAAACCATTTATAACTTTTTATTTATAGTTAATTTTCTCTATTTAAACTCATAATAGTAATAGTTCAAAAAGTAAATATTAATAATAATCGGTTATTTGTGGACAAAACGAACAAATATACAAAAAATGTATATTCAGTGTTTTCTTAAAAATGAGAGAAACAATGAAAAACCCAAAAATATATGATAAATTTAAATATTAAAACTTACTATTTTAAAACTAAGACATTTCCTACACGCACACACTTATCATTCGTGTGTATATGTATATATATATATATATATATATATATATAAATATATATATATATATATATATATATACATATATATATATATATATATATATATATATATATATATATATATGTATACGCATACAAATGTATAAGAATATTAATACAGATTAATACATAGAGTATGTTTGAATACAGTCGGACTTATGATTCATATGCGAGGTATTTTGAACATTTACAAAAATATACAAAAATATATGTGTTTATATGTACAACTCACAAATGCATACACTCCTTCGCACAAAATACATGTGCCAGATAAATCTTCCTTACATATTAATATAGTAGCGGAGGAATATTTTAATTTTCATTTAAATTGAGCGTTTTACAATAGCAAAAAGTGTTCAATAGCAAAAAGTTTATTAGGCCTGACGGATAAGGAATGAAATTCTAACCTGGTTTTGTGACTAATAATAAAGCAAATAAGTAAATAAAATTGTATATATAAAAAAAATGTTTTATTAAAAAAGCTAAGTTTTAATAATCCGATGCGGAGCTTTCAATAAAAGATTTTTAAAATCACAAATTATTTCTTTAGATGTGATTTGAGCAAAGCCGTCAGATCAATTGGATTTATTTTTATTATGGGTAAAGGTATAATGTTAAAATAACTGCGACGCCATAGGCCATTGGAAAAACAATTGAAAATCACTATTCAGTGATTTACAATTGTTTTTCTAATGATGTATGGTGACGCATTGTACATTATTTATTGTAATTTAGTTTTATACTAAATAGTTTTATATTAAAGAAGTTCTTAATATTTTGGTTTGAAACAGCTCTCGCTCATGACCTAGAGAATGTGCATACATTCTCTAAGTCATGAGCGAGAGCTATTTGTAACCAAAAGTATTAAGAACTTCTTTCATATTTTATTACTAATACCAAACTGAACCTTCTCGCTTTCCCAAGCCCGATAAACATAAAATTGAGATGTTAATTTAAGATGACACGTAAAAATCCATAATTATTCGCCACAAATAATAGACGCTCTCCATAAAAAGTAACTAAAAATAATAATTGTGTCGTAAAAAATAAGTTCTATTGCAGAAAATATTAGCCTTTCTAATGTTAATCGCGTTGTAAACTTATTACGAGCCAACATTTGCCATTACACTTGAGCAACTTTAACGATTACACCAACTAATATTATGATGTGGAAGAAAATGAGTTTCCTTAGTGAGAGGTGAAAAATAACCGAGGAGAAAATTGGCTGGGTCGAGCAAGCCGAAGCGTCACTCAGCAATTGTCTGCTCTTATACCGATTAAAGAACATTTTCTTTTATAGATTGCACATTGACCCGAAACTAATCTTCGATACCTGATAAATCCGATACTTGAAACGGAGACGACGGTGCATACTCGAACGCTGTGTCGTGAAAACGGATACTTATTGAATCGTGTAAGTAATGTAGGATTGAATGAGTGTTAAGAAGATTACGCTTTTATTATTAGTCAGCGAGTTTTAAATTACATACGATCTTAATCCGTAAGAGAAACTGTTAAATAAAAGTTAAATAACTGTAAAGGAGTGTAAATTTATCCTTACGATTTTTTTGTAAATTTTTAAATGAAACCGAATTTAAGTTATTCCCTCATGTCCGTTTGTTACTATTAAAAACCATACATAATCTTAAAAGTTAAGGCGACACATATACTCGTATCAACATTTACAATTAATTACTTAGTCTGAATAGAAACTGAATAAAACAAATACTACGAATGAAATGAAATATACGAATTATGTCGACGTAGAAACTACTTTTCAGTATTACATAAGGACGAGATAATCTTTTTTATTAAATTAAAAAAAAAAAAATCAACAAGCCAGGTGTGAGTGAACCGTTTAGTTATTTATTTTTTGATGGCATAAAATAAATAAATGAATCTGTAAGAAATTTTGTCGCACAATTGAATTTTTATATCAGTTTTTATAAAAAGAAGTTTTAGATGAGTTTATGAAACTTAATGGGGAGCATCGAACTCAAGTAATATTACTGGGAGCTTATATTGGAATCGTCAAAATATGTTTTTTTTTTAATTTGGTCTCTACAAACTTTAAAACTAAATTGTCCCATTTCGAAATCTAACGAAGAACGAAGAACCTAAAATCTTTTCGTGTTTTAGATTATGCTTGGTTTCTAGTCGTCATGAATTTTAGTGTTCATTATATATAGTCACATATTTTAGTGATAATACCTCAAAGTAATTACAAAGAGAAATATTTTCACAAGAAGTTTTTACAGACTTACTTTTAACAAATCGTTCCTCTGAATGCCAAATGTCTTACATATTCCGTTTTTTGACTAACTTCTGCAGAATTCTGACTTAATATTATAAGTTTGTTGAAAGTTAAATGTATATAAATTTAACATGACTTAATTAAACATAACACTTGGTTCAAATTAAATGTGAACTTTTAGAAAATGTAAAGGGAAAGAAATAATATTTTGTATCAACTTTTAACTATTTTTGAGTTTAAAAGATGGTAATTTCTAGTCAAAATGAATAAAAAATTAGTGAAGCAAATGATACATTACACTCTTGAAATAAACACACTCGTTTTAAAAATGAACCCTTGGGATATTGAGTAGTTTCCATGAAAATCATGTCTAACCTTATATTTTAATAAAATTTGAGATTACTTTAAATTTAAACATTCCTCCAATATCCAAATATTGAGTATTTGTACTAAAATGTATAAAATATTTATTGATTTTAAAAACTAAGATTGCTACTACGCAACTTTCGATTCGATTTAACAAAAATTTTATTTCACTGTTTTTTTTAATGTCAAGTGTACACAAAATGGATGTATTTACAAAAAAGAGGAGCAGTTGAGATGTTTTGATTAGAAAGCAATTATTTAAAACAATTAAGTTGTTTCATACATTTAAAGTGAAATAGTGGAAAATAATAATAAAAATGGAGGTATATCGTTTTTTGTATATATTTTTTCATTAAAGAACAATAAAGTTCCAATAATTTTTTTAATACTTTCTTGATGGATTGGACCGATCCCGATTTCACCTCAACGGGTTATAAGGTAAATGATGTTTACCGAATATCGCATAAGGCTAAACTTCGCAATTCATGTTAGTACAATAACGGTCTACTATCTATATTTATAACATTGTTTAGCATGACAACTCATTATATTAATGTAACAGTTACAGGTAATTGCATAATAATATTATGAATCAAATTACAATAATTTATGTGAATACTCGCCGACTGACTGTGTTTATATTTATCGTAGCTTTATTTTGAATGTCAAATTTTTTTGTCTACAACGTTCACTATGTAAATATATTGCTTAACATATCTCTCGAAGTCTATAGATAAATAATTTGATTGCCTGTATCTCTTTAATCTACTAATTCCAGTAGAGTGAAATAATTTTGCAATTAAATAATTACTGAATACTGTAATCTTGATATGTTTACACGTTTGACAAGCGTGGTTAAATAGTTATATTCTCGATTGCAATCTACGAGGAGACACCTGAAAAAAAAGTAAAAAAATACGTTTTTTAAATATTCGTTATTCTATAATATTCGTCATCTTTATAAGGTTATTTTTACTTTAGGTCTTTTTTTATTTTTCCATGGATCTCCAAAAAAGGTAACACGTATGCGATTTATACAGATGAGAATTTACAAAACCAGAGAATAATTGAATTTTTTTTCATAATTTTATAATTGAAATTTGTTGTGTATTGAGATGTGACATATCTTAATGAGGCGAACGAAATAGTTATTAAAAGCTTCCACGTTCAACTTCGACTTTTTAATATAAATATAGTTGCGGTACCAATAACAAAGTAAACGAAATTAAATTTTATGAAATGTTATTATATTACGCCATTACGCTATCGCCTACATTATTTCCAAACCCTGTCCGGAGTCCGAAATAACACAAGTGATCTTTTAGGTCTCCCTCCCAAAAAACCTCTTCTATCTAACATGGTGAAAAACATTACATAATTAGCCATGCACTTCATTTTGCCCGAAATAATAATGAAAACAAGATAATTTTTATAGTAATAAATTTTTAAGTTAGAATAAAATTTATTTTGAGATACACATTACAGACATTGCTATGAAAATAATGTTTACATTGTTAAAATATTTTTTTACTTTCAAAATGGACTAACTATGTGAACCATATTCTTTGAATTTCGATACTACATTGAAATGTCACGACGTTCGCTGCCGATGCAACGTAGACTAGATATGGACCTCTCGTTTCATGCAAAGCGTTGTGCCAGAGTTGTTTTGTTTACGGTCGCACGCCGGGAGCCAACTACCAAAATTGTTTTAATCTCTGATTTTAAGTAACTATTAGAAGGAAACATACACTTTCCCGGTCAAACTTTACACCCAATGAACTCAACACAAGGTTTAGAACGAGAATTTTGAAATAATATATGTTCATAGTATTGTTCGATAAATAATAAATTAAGATTTACGAAAATTTCTGGGCAACGTTTGAAGTAAATGACACTGAAAAAATTAAATTTCTGGTTAATCATCAAAAATGGTAATGTTCGAATAGTTAGTCATTCCTCCTAGATTTTTTCCTAGTTTCTTTTCTTTTTAATTTCCGATGTAAGTTTGATTCGTGCATTGAGAATCCTCTACGCCAATTACAAACGATATATTTGATATTACAAATCTAACCACGATAAGTTTATTTAAAGAAACAATCTAGTAAACCATTTTAATTATTACAAAGTTAATTGTATTTATTAGATATAAATTCCGCCTTTTAGATAATGCAACAATATATTTAAAAGAAGAAATAGGATTGAAATAGAAAAACTGCTTGTTTTTTTATAAATAGTCTACAAAGTTTATGTATCCACTGTGGGATAATTTATTTATTTTTATTACATTTTCAGCGATTGACGTAAGCAGATATTAAAAAGAGCAAGTTATTCCAAATGCCATATTTACGACAGATCCCTAATAACTTGATTCGCAACACATCACCTCCGACCGATCTGGTGCTACACGATGATAATGCCATAATCTATTAACCATCGAACATTAAATATATTAACAATACCTTAGGTTGTTTAGTACGTGTGCCGCGTGGATATTATATGACTTTAGACTAAAAGTTAATGGCTACATCTAATTCAAAAATTTGATTACTTTTTCAGAACGAGAGGATTTCCTTGCATTAAAATGAGTTAAAACTAAAAGGAATATTCACATTAAAATTATAAGTGTAAATATACAAACTAAATATGTACAAAATATGAATTAATTTTAGAGTAAGTGTTAATTTCAACTATGATTTACAACAGATTCAGACTAAGAGACTTCTGTTTAAACCATTTGATGTCGGGAATAACATCATTGACCTTTCAGATATTTGAATATTATAGACAATTTTTCATAAAAATCTCTAATCGTTAAAATCTCTAACTATTAACATAATCGAATACGTCAACGTCAATTCGAGTAAGTCGTTGTCTAGTTTATTGTGACAGATGTGAGAATTGTCTGTGATAAGACTCCTTATTTTGCCTGTGCTTTATATTTGCGGGTTAGTAAGTCGTAACGGTTTCGTAGATGATGACTTTTTAATAATGATATTAACTATAACTTGTTGAATCAATCTAAAACAACAAAACATTTGAAAAACGTTATTCATAACACGAACCATCAAAATATGTATGTATTTCCACGATACTGTAGCAATCTTGTGCCCCGTTGCTTATTTACTGCGCGACTTTATGTATCTATTTGACGGTTTTATTTCATTTTTAAATTTGCTCTCTGAGTTTAATCTACACAACGTGGGGTAAGTTACAATAAAAAAATCCTGCAAAGAAGTTTAATTTACATAATTTCAGATAAGATATAAGAAACGAAAGCATTGATTTAGAATTAATCGATAGGATAACTGACAAAAATTTAAAAAGAGTAATTGAGAAGTTATATTTAAAAATAGTTTTATTTATTACCATAAGCGGCACTGGCAAACATTTTATTGAACTCGGAAGAAACCGGCCAAGTATCTATCGGAAGAGGCATAAAATAGGTTTATTTAGTGGTCTATATCTCTTGAAATTGTTGACGAAACTTAATGGAACCAAATTAATTTAAAAACAACGACTGAAACTTCTACTCAAATGTCAGTATTTATTTTTTCTTCAACTTTATATCGGTTTTCTTTATGTTCTATTCGAATGTCAATGTTTAGGTTTTCTAAAAAAATAGGTGTATGTTACCACTTAAAAGCTTTATGGTTCACAAAAGATGTGAACATTAAACCTAATTATAATTTTAAAAGAACAATCCAATGATATTCCCAATGGGTGGAAATGATGAAATAAATGTTTATCCCCCTATACTCTAAGGGGTAGATTAATATTTTTTTTTCATTATTTTATTATTTACTAACTAAAAATTCCATACGGAGCACCTACATTACTTGAAAAACTTCATGCAGATGGTCCTAAATGTATAGAAACTATGAGGTTGTGATAAACAGCCCGTCCCAACAATGATATTATAAGAGTTCCTTGTATCAATATAGAACCTTAAAAACAATATATCACATTTTGTGAAACCAAAAAAGTTCATGAAAAAAGTCTTGTTTAGGGAAAATTTTGCATTTTATTAAATTCAAAACGCAACCCACCATGGTCATATAGAATTATGCTCAAATGAAAGCTAAACAACACAAAAATGTGAAAGTGCCTATGGTTAAAAATGACGAGTTATATGATAAGATAATCTTGGGCAAAATTCGAAAGGCAACATTAAATAGGAATTACGGTATTACGCAATATTAAATATGAACAATTAATTTCCACCCTGAAAAATAAAGTCCAAACTCAAAAGGGTTTAGTAGTCTCTTATTCTTGAATTGAGACTACTAAACCCTTTTGAGTTTGGACTTTTTTTTTTAAATCTAAAATTGTCTCTTATTTCTTGAGCAAGGAAATATTTTGTCGCTGTAAAACAGAAATCAACGCGATGTAATCCGGATACAATTGTGGCTTTTCCGATATCGCCACACTATCTATCGATAGTTTTGTTGAAAAGTAGGTTGAATAGTGAAGTAGGTGAATTTCGCTCGAGGCTTAAAGGTATTTGGTCTGCGTCGCGTCAAGTATCTTCGGGATCGAGTTGTACCTTCTTGATCTTCAAACCAATCGCTATGAAATCCTGTCTGGTTGCTGCACTATATTTATATTCCAGTATTATAGTCTACTTTTGGCTGTTTACAATTTTGTCAACAAAGTTAGGTATCTCGTCAATTCTGCTGCACTTAGTGCCAAAAGCGCAACAGACATGTTTTCCAATGTCAAGTTTTAATCTCAAATGGTTTATTTTATCATCTTTAGCTTGAAAATATATATTAAGTGTCACTTTTGAAGCAATTATTAAAAATAAATTGTTATGACCAAATGTATCCACGATTTTGATTCTTTATGAAAAATCTAAACAACCAAAGTTGAATACTTCGGTTTCCTTTGAATTATAAATACGGTATCTATGCTTAGGACGACAAAATTATAAAATAAATAAGAAAACCTAACCTAACCTAACCTAACTTACTGAAAAATGTATAAAAGGGAGAGGGGAATTATAAAGGCATGTAAATACATTCATAATATCAGCATTCATCAATAGAGTGTCCAGTTAAGAAAGAAAGATGCCAATAAAATAATTTGCACTACTCGAACTATAGTCTGTTTTTTTGTTTTAATTCTGTTTTTTTACACAGGTTATCGCGGCAAATCATAAAAATAAGTCGAATATATCTTTAATATAAATATTTCTTATCAAGAGGAACTCGTCAGTAAAAGCAATCGCATTCTGTCTGAATTCGAAATAACAACCTAGCAGCGAAATGAGGAGTTTGTGTGCGATTGGCTAAAATTATGACAATTTTTCATGTATAACAGAGCACATAATATAACTAGAGGTGGTACATAGGCGTGGCATGCGTGCCACTATTTCGATCCGCATAAAATATATTTTTCTCTGCATGGTGATGTATAACTTAGTTCTAGATGAAATGCGATAAGTAGTAAAGTTCCGTTATTCCTTGCTCATTAGCATACAAAATGCCTTTTTGTGCCATAATTAAGTGCAAATATAAAACCCAACAAATAAATATAACCAAATTCCTGAATTTCCTATTAACGGAAAGCTATTTGAAATATATATCGTTTGATTCTAATTAAAACATTATTGGTGACAGTTTTGTAACGGTATATTCTTTTTTCTTCTGTGCTGATATCTCAAAGCATTTTTTCTTTGTAGTCGGTATGCATCACTAGTGCTGGACACTTAATATTATTATCGCATAAATATCGATAACGTAAATATGTTTGAAGACTATTATCGTAATAAAATAAACCTTTTACATTTTAAAGCAGTTGAATTTGCATATAGTGAAATAATGATATTAAAATGAATGCCTGCTATGTTATTTACACATTTCATAAGGTGGATTAAAATATTAATAAATTAAGTGATGATAAAATTTTGAAGTACATTTAGCTGGAATAATATATACGGCAAAGATATTTTTTATAAAAAGTTATTTTTGAACAAAAAAATATATGCACACAATTCCGGAAAAGGCAAAAATTGTTAAATTGTAACTATTTTTTTATTTTGGCCCTTATATCGAGTATACAATTAAATTTAACGGCTTGTGTCATTAAAATATACACTTGTATTTACTTTTATTTTAGATTCCCTAAAAACCCTTTTATAAAAAAGAAATGAATTAAAGCCACTAAACGGATGAATTTATTTCCAACAAAAAGATAAGTACAGCTTGCTCGGCATAATTTTTAGAACATCATTTTGAACTAACGGAGTCCGCCAGAAGATACTTGAACCCAAAAAGCAGTTCCAATCATTGATTTTTTTTTTGGGAACCAAGTTGGTACCATTTTCAGTTTTAGAAAAGATGGCTATATAATTTCTTATTTAATACTATTTTATACTTATTGAATATTTACTTCTCAATGTCACGATTTACTTGTAGTTTGAAAAAACACTTATTAGAGGAACAAATAACGTTGTTAGTTCGAAGAGTGAATCTACACTGATTTTCTTACCCCGCAAGAAAAAACTTCTTGCTATAATTGAACAAAAAAGGAGTGATTCAACGCCAAAGGTTTAAAATTAAATAAATCCACACAAAAAATCACCGGTCTGTTAGGACATAAGCGAGATGAGAAATTATATAATATGCAAAACAGAAATTTACAGGTAAAAAATATATTCAAAGAATGGGGCAAATTTTATTAAAATTTCGTTGTCTACTAAATTATTTGAACGTTTTATAAATTGCAGGTGCATGAACTCTTGATTCGACAAATGGCGTAGGTAAAATTGGAAGGAAGTATAAAACAAAAATATACAGCGGCATTGAGAAGTTTTGTGGTCACTCTCCATTATATTTCCCGAAATCATATTCATTCGTCATACATACTTTAAATACATGTTTAACTCATCTTCGCACTCTCAAAAAGTGGTACGAAACCGTAGACCGTAATAAAGGTTTTACTATGTAGTTCTAAAGTATAAAGCCAAAAGCAAGAATTATAAAATTTTAGCCAACCTTGTCATGGATGAAACGACCATACATCGTAGTATTAAGTGGAGTGGTAAACAGCTTCAAGGATACGTTGACATAAGACATGGTATGAGTGGTGATTACCTGGCAGAAGCTAAAGAGTTTCTTGTATTATTAATTGCAGCCATTGACTCAAACTGAAAGGTTCGTAGGGTACTTTTAGTCGATGGTGCTCGAGGAGTTCAAAGATTAAATATAATGAAACAATAAACAACAAGCTTATCCATGAAATGGGAATCAAAATGATTTCTCTAACTTTCAATGGCTGCACAGCTAATGTCTCAATGGCAACGCAATTTGTACGCTCAATAGAAAATTCTAAACCACATTTCTTCTCCATTAACTAAAACGGTAGTTGCTCCCATTTTGGATCCCGAACACATGTTGAAGTACATAAGAAACGTTTTCCAGGCATACCAAATAATTTACATCGAAAAACAATCTAATAAATTGAATTGATTTGGTACAACTTAACAAAATTCAAAAAAAGGAGAATTTTCTTTGACGAACAAACTTCGCGCAAATATATATTTTTACAAAATCTTTTAAATGGTCAATTATTTAGTATTAGTGTGGCTTATGTAATACAATTTTATTGCATAAATTTAGGCGTTCAGGAATTTCAGAGCAGTTATGCTACTGAAGAATTTATAAGCTTAATAAATAATTGGTTGGATGCCCTAAATTTCCGACGCATAGATACGTTCTGTTATAAGAAGCCGTTGACTGATAATAATGAAGATAAAATATTTTCTTAGTTCCGAAAAGAATGATCACATGTAAAATCTTTAAAATTCGTTAATCGCACTTAATTAATCAATAGCCTGAGAAATTACATTGGTACATTGAAATCGCACAACTTGTATATTTCTCGTTTTACAGTATCAACCAGGATCAATTGGAACTATAATTTTGCAATATCCGACCGCATGAATAATACAGCACATAGAATTTTTCCTTTTAATAGCTTGAAGATAAAATTTTATAAACAAGTGGCGTTTCTGAGTTGCAAGAAACCTAGCTTATTAAAGGGCAAATCGTACAATATACATACGCAACGAACGAAATACCTCAAAAACTGATAAGGTACTGTCATTCGATAAAAACTTCCATTATCTATCTCAAGAGTGCGTCATCAGATCTCAGTTAAATAGGGACTATTGTTGAGTTAGACCCCTTCCAAATTAATAATTATACAAATCCATTTACATATGTCGGAGATCTGCTTTAACATATGAAATGAAATCTAATTGAAAACCTCCTTCTTTTGAAGTCAATTTAAAATTACAGGAGTTGGGCTGGGTTCTGCTATTATATCTGCTTTACGTGCCCGACATTGTCCCATCTGATTACTACTTCTTCAGAGCTCCAAACAATCGTTCACAGTTTAAGAAATTCGATAATATGAAAGACCTTTCAAAAGACCATGTAAATTTGTTTAATGTAGGTCGCCAAACTTTTACACAAAAGGTATATTATCATTACCTTCGAAAATAAAAAGTGGATGTAAATCATAGATAATGATGGTGGATATACAATTTGATATCTTTGTGACTTTAGGTTTTAAAAAACCCATTTATTAGAACGAGTTGGGGTTCAAAACTTATTGATCAAGTCAATACTTGAATGTTCACATTTTGTTGGTGATCTAAAATGGGTTACAAATGAATATTCGGATAGACAAGATTATCGTCATATAAATACTGTATATTTTATATAATGATTTCTTAATTCACATAATAAACATTTTATAAAAATGATACTAACGTGTATAAAACTTTAAGACTAAAATCAACAAATCGACTAAGGAAATTATTACCCATCGTGTTTTTTTAAATTTCTCTTGCAATTAACAAATAATCCTGTTATAAATGCTTCCAAGCGACAGTCGTAATGTCGTACCCCAACAAGCTAATATATTCAATTAGGGTACTTATGATGATGTCCTAATAGCCCACCTGAAGATGTTGCAATACAACGAAACCTAGGTCGTGGTAAAGAAATTAAAGAAAGTAGAAATAATACTACATCACGTAGTTTCATTTAATTGTATCTAACACTTACTATGCTCAAAAGTTTTGTAAAAAGTATATGGTTAGTAAAGTTTTATGAAAAGAATCTGGTTGTAATAGAATCGTCTTAAAAATGAATTTCGGTAGAACGTGAGTTTCTGAATTAGGTTTCAGTCAGAAAACTACAACATCCGGTGCTCTCTATTTACCAGGCTTCACAAAATCAATTCTTTGCTTCTATCTCACATAGAGTCTGATCGGAAATTAATTGAGGAAGTTCAGTAGAACGAGTTACGTTAGAATTATTGAACGACCGCCAGAGAACGAATGAATACAGATTCATTATTATTCAATTATAATACAAGACATGACATTTAGGAGCATAGTACAATAAAATTGCTACACGAATGGCCTTTTAAGTAATGATTCTCTCATATTTAAAAACTTTTTGACAATAATGCCACATTTCAAATGATAAATGTCATAGTTATTTGTTAATTGACAACCGTTTATGAAGGTTACGTTAAAATAAACTAAAAGAACTTTCTTATATTTAAGCTGATATAAAACCGAAGTTGTTTTTTGCTTAAATTGTTTTCCAGTTACTTAATTTCCACAACGCTCATAAAGATGGAAAGCTCTTTGCTGTAAAGTGCTCTCACAAAATATGACAGTGGCTTGTTAGGTACGGTTTTTTTAAGAAAAGGTCTTTCAAGGCTAAAAATACGTCTCCATTGCGATAAAAAATATCAAACTTTCTACAAATTACTCCATATCGATTTATTAGAACCAGCCAATATTAGGAATCCGAATGTAAGGAAAAAAAGTGTAAAGCAGTACTAAAAACACATTAAACAGACAGGCTTATAATATACTGCTACCTTACTGAAATTCAACTGACTTCACGGTTATGGACGTTGGCTATTTTTATAAGTGTCACTCAATTTTCATTTTCATTACGCGTAAGAAATTTTAGTCTTACGGAGTTCCTAACTTATCCCTGATATATATGTCACAGTTTAAATTAATTGGCTATTACGTTCTACTTTTCTGCATCTATGCAAATCATGAGATCAACTTATGGAAATCAGATGAACTTACCGATTAAAGCGGAAAAAAAGTTTAAGTAGAATACTTAGAAAATCGGTATTTTTAATGATTTTACGATACTCAACAAATGAGGTCAAAAAAATCTGATAAAAATCAGGTAGATACCTAATTTTTCTCATAGAAACGACCCATTTTCCAAGATTTTTTGGGTAAGACAAATATTATTTGGTGTTCAATTCCCTACAAACACAATTAATCTAAGGCAAAAATGATCGTGTAATAAATATTTAACTACAATATACACTCGGCAATACACACGATGTAATTAGCTATCTATGAAATGAAAATATTATTTTCTTTCTTCTTCCCTTCCTAATAATATTTTTTCATACTCTCATATCATTTCACATTAAATAAAGTGTGACTAATAAGGTTTAAATATTAAAGTATTTTTTAATACAACATGACAACATAGTAGTGGGTCTAATTGACTTTCATGATTAGGTATAAAGGAATCGAATTTATACAATGTTTACCGATTATCTCGTAATATATCGATATATATTACGAGATAAAATATATTTAGTTTCTATTTATTGCGCTCCCACTATTCAGTAATTTTTATGCAATAGCTGCAGTTATTTTCAAAAAATAATTATACTTAAAGTAATTGTTATTACTGTCAAAACATTTAATACTCTGAAAAGAAGTCCCCAAAAATAATTAAGAAGGTGCACAAGAAATATTTGCAACGAATTCGGTCGATAAATCATAGAAAAGTTTGTCATTCTTAGATTTAGACACGACTAAAAATGTTGAGCACAAGGCTGATTTAAAATCTATTATCTGTTTTATACACTTTTGGAGAAAATCTATAAAATGCCTGGATAATAACTTTGGAAAAAAGATTTTCCTCGAAACAAAGAGGATATTATGGATCACTAATTAATTTCAAACAACAAACTAAGAAATGCTTGAAAAAATATGTCCTTAAAAGACATCCTATATTGAGCATTCAAACTTCAGAAGTAGTAACTAACTCTTGTAAAAAAAGGAAAAAAATGTGGAAGTCCAAAGTTTCCCTAATGAAAACATCCGGACACCTGTTTTCAGAAAATTGCCGAGTATTCAACGCGAAAAGCTCAAATTTTCAGGCAAGCGTAAGAGCATTCCTAGCTCCATCATCACTAACAGGAATAAGCGCAAAAATGTGCACCATATTGAAATTGTTAAAGCCAGAGGAACTATTATAAATTTATTTACTTTGACAGTTATGATGGGTGATGTATATTATTCATATATCAAATTTTTAAAACGTGAATTTGATAATGGGTATATCGCTAATCTTGGCTGTAAATATATTGAATTTCTAATCATTTTACGTAGCATCTATCATAAAAAACATCTGTAATAAAATGCGGACCACCTTAAAATTTAATTGATAGCAATCTACCCTAATGCGAGACGTATAATTTAACTTACAGATATTGTTTCATTTCGTCCTTTCAAAATATGTTGGAAATGATATAGGAGAAAAGAATAATATAGGTTTGAAAGGAAAATATTACAAAAAAATAATTTATTTAATCGTAGTGTTTGTGGAAAAAAAATTCAGTAACGTGTGTTCTGAAGGAACACCGAGAACATAAGCACGACTATATTGATGTTAATTTAATTTGAAATTACATTTATTATAAATTAGATAATTTATATTCACGTGGGCCCATCTCGTTAGAAATATTTATAGGTACTGCTATTTTTTTTTAGAAAAACTTAACAAGTTTTTTCATATTTTAAAGATTAATCTCACTCATATTGATAATAACATGTTATGTACAAATATAGTTTAGCTCACGAATATAATGGGTATCTGTTCCTATGTCCGTACATTGTTAGTAAGTAATTTTATACGTACATTAAGTATTTTACGCTGCTGAATTTTTTGGAATATATTGTCAAAATTCATAGAAGAAAAAAATATTTTATTTTAGCTCTCCGTGTACCCGAAAAATTAGCCTCATTGAACTTTTCCGGTTTATACTCACAACTTGTAAAAAAAATCACATGCCTATTACGTTTTGTCATAAAATGTCCATACAGTAATGCTTAAAGAAGTCCATACAATAACTATACATTTAACTTTATACTACAATATTTAATTTAGTCACGCCTTTTCATCCATCGGTCTTTATGGTGTTCCTATAGTTCTGTATATATTTTGAATATCCAACATGTGATTAAATAAGCCACAGTTGCATAAACTATGAAGGGAAAACATTTGTTTTCTTATTCACCCCTCACTGATAAAACTTCAAATTTTCAGGTCGAGTTTGGATTCGTTTGCTTTTGCAGGAATAAGTTTGCCACAATTGAATAAATTTATTTATTTTATTTATTTACCAATTTAATGTATTTAATTGATACATATAGCAAACATATTCCTGCAAAAGCAATCTCTTACAGCCAACCAGAATACTCGTCCAGCCCCGTCTGGCGAGCGGTCGGGAAACGAACCACGGTCCCCGCAGTACATCGCGCCACTAAAGACCGTATGCCTTGTAATTAACCTAACACACCACGGAGACTACGATAAATTAATATACCTAGTCAAATTATTTCACAAAATTCAGAACATAGCGGCAACCAATATATTTCAGCGATCCATTTTCAAGAAACTGTTTGAATTTTAAAAAAACGGACACCGTGAATCACAACACCTAGATACTCTTTCGTGAAAGACGGTTAATAGGAGGCACTTATGATCGATTAGCTAAATTATCTTTTGCCTATTGGGACAATAAAATTATGATTTGTAAACTTTTATATTATTGTTTACTTCATTCACCGAATATCAGTACACGTGGCAGCTAATATAACTAAATGTGACACGAATAATGATAAAGAATCTATTGGCGAATATTGTTAATAAACATGACAAAGGAAATATCTACATATATAAATATAAATATATCTATCATAAATATAAAGAGGTTGTATTTTGAAAATATTTTCCTTACCAAATTTTATATTCCTCTTTACTTCCTTGGTTAATCAAATTTCTTTGTTTACTTTTATTTTACAATGATTGCTTAATATGGAAGATGTTGAATAATGACATGTTCTCCTGAAAAAAATAACATATAAAAACTGAAATAAAAAATTACATCCAACAAAAGTTTAATCTCCCCTCATATTTTTTACCAAGAACATTCCATCTCTCACACACACACATACACACATACCATACTGTAATATCGTAAGTTATTGAGATAAGAATAATTTCACTCTGTTTTACGTATACGCTAACGTTTAGGCCATAGATTCGCTTGCAATATAATTCCACGTAGCGTAACATGGTACCGAAGTGAGGTTCTACACCTTCGAACATTATCATAAACTGACTTGAGGTAATACACTTGCGATGCCTGTTTTCGTGTTACCATCGCTATAATAGATCATAAATGTCTTTCTCTTTTCGTTCTATTTTAAAGTGTACCGAGTTGACTTTTCGTTTTTCAGTTACGTCTGGAATAATTGAAATGAAGTGCTCACCTTTGCGAGTATCGTGGAAACTTCTTATGTATAGAACACATATAAATAGATCTGAAAATTATTTCTTCATAAGATGGTGGAACATTTGGATCGTTATTTTGCAGACTTTATTTGCAAATGTATACAAAATTGGACACAAATAAATTTGTCAAATTTACCCTTGTAAGTTTATAGCTCTTTATAATTTATAGCTTTTTTTTCTTAGTTGAAATTATTTCGTAATCATTACCAGACAATTACGTAACAATTTTCTTATATATATGTATATATGTATATATATATATATATATATATATGTAAATGTATATATATATATATACATATATGTGTGTGTGTGTGTGTGTGTGTATGTGTGTGTTTGACTGGAATGGCCTAATATCTGATAGCTAACTTCTAGCTTACATTTCATGTTTCAACTATTTAGCTAATACACACGATTTTAAAAAAAATGTGTAGAATGTGACCATATTGTGACATATGATATAACGCCTGAATAAGAAGGTAATTTAATTTAAAAATGAATGTGAACAGTAAATTGCATACTACCTTTATATATCCTCTCTTGTCAGCGGTGCCAAGAATTTAAGGGGTGACTACAGCTTCGTACTTCGCGCATAGAAAGTTTGTCAGTTTTTGACATAAGTTTTGTAATCGAACGCACGTGACCGTAGACACATTTTAAAATCAGTCAAGCTGAGACAAAATGCTTCACATTTGTAACATATATTGGATTTTATTGCAAAATGGTCACGTATTCCATGAAAAAGTACAAAAACTTTAGCAGGAAGACATGTGAACGTAAAAACAATGTCACGTACCATAAGCAAGTCTACTTTGATTTAATGTTTTTAACAAATTTTATCCGCAATTAATTTACAATTAATGAAATATTAACCAATACACCCTACATAGATAAGTACAAACTAAAATATATATTTTATTTTTCAATATGCTGTACAGAATATTTCAATAACACAAACTGTTTGTTACTCTATATACCAAATAATAATGCCATCAGTACAATAATATTTAAATCACAAATAATGTTGTAATTTGTTCAACGTAATGAATTTTTTTGCTAATAGCATTTTTTTGCTAAAAGGATTACTAAAAACTATTCAGTTCAAGAGCAATAAAATAATTTTGGCCAGAATTTTAATTACACTGTACCCGAGAATTAAATATTCAATATAATATATGTCAATAACAATATTTTGGAATTTAATGACATAATTTATGATAAGCAAAGTATTCATTGAAAATGTTCAAAATATCTTCCGCCATACCACGTTACGGATACTTTTATTTTGTTTTTAACAGCGAATTTTCAATTTTTTGCTTTCACTGAAGTGACGTCAAATATTGTTGTTAAAATATATGAATTATATTAATATTTCCTTATCCATTAAATGATTTCCTAACACAATATTTTCTTAAACATTTTATCTTTAGAATTATCTTAATCTTTATATTTTTTAATATTTGTATTATTTATAATATTCCTTTAAATGTTCTCATGTACTTAGAGAAAAACGGGGTAAGTTCCAGTCGGACTCACACATGAAGGTTTCCGTATCACTAATCAATATTAATGTTATTAATTGACATTTCTCAAAGACCTTGGGAAAAACAAAGTTATTACTACGGTCGGTACAAAAATATTCAAATCAATTTTAGTTGAAAGTTAATTTTAAGTTCTATTACTTGAATTACTTTTCAAATTTTACACAATTTAGTCGAAAAATTAGAAATGTTTAATATTTAAAGTGCATATCTCATGAACTACTGATAAAAAAGTAATTTTGGAACTTGTATATTATTTTCAAGTCCTGTCTAGCGATATCCCATTATGTAGACTAGATTTTTTTTTCATTCCTCAGTTATGCATGGAGAGCAACCTCCAACATTATTTTTTTCATAGTTCCACTATTGCATTGTATAGTGGTTTATAAAAGACACCTAACATCCAAATTTCATCATCTAAATAGTACCAATAGATTTAATAAAATGGCTGTGAGATGCGGACAGACAAGCGGACAGAAGGACATAAGGAAATTATAAAGATTTCGTTTTTGTCACTTGGCTGGGGCACCCTAAAAATGGATAAGTGTTTTAAGACATAAATGATTACAAACAAGGAAAAGTACTGTTTCCTCGCAATATTCCACAACTGGACTTTTTAAATGTATGTTACATAGTCCCTTCTTTAAATATGTACCATGAGATGTAGGGGGGAAAGCATACATTTATTTACTACAAAACACACGTTATTTGTAATAAGCATTCAACATTTTTACCTCTGGTTAGTATATTGGTATCTGTATTTATGGTCCTATATATTAGAAAATTGCATTTCTTTTCAAAAAATTTGTTCAGTAGCACAAAGAGAACATTGAAATTAAAATAACAGTTTCGAAATTTTTGCATATGGTGCAGTTAAGTGTTTTTAAAAGTTAACCTTATTTTCATTTATGTTTGGTTCGTTGGGTTAACATGTGGAACAGTTTAACAGACGAATCAACAACAAATGTCAACAAATATCTAACTTATTTTTTTTTAATCAGAGTCTAATTCGAATAAACTCACTCTATCAGACACTGAGAAAGTTTGTGAACCCGTTTAATTTAATGCCTCTAAAATGGTATTTCTTTCAAAAATAACATTGAAATAAGAATAGCTCTTTTTAAGATATTTAAACTATTCAAAATTGCACATATCGTAACACTTTATTTTAAATATTTTAAACACATTAATTACAAAACTTAAATATGTCCATCGTTTCAACAGTTAGGACAGATGAATGGATATTTCCCAGATGAAATCATATTTACGTGCTATACTTCTCACATTTTTACAAAAACAGGAATGTTATAATTTTTTTAAGAAAGTGAACAGGAATATCCCTTTGGCATGTTATATACCTTAAGCAAATGAAATTTATGCGGCCATAATGAATAACATTTTATTTATACTTTTTGACATGCTTTAGACAAAAAAAATATAATTATGTATAAAAAATTGTTAAAATTTTAGCAAATTGTACAAAAACTTCTTATCTCCTTCCTCTATAGGTATTTCGAATTAATGAAGAGCGCGGCCGCTGATATTCACGAGATCCTGCAGATAAAAAATATTTATACTAAAGAAGTATTCGACATATCTTTATGATTTGCCGCAATAATGTATTTCAAAAAGAACAAGAAATTACAGCGAAAAAAGACTATAGTTTATGTAGCATAAATTATTGTATTGACATCTCTCTTTATCAAGTGGACACTCTATTGATTAAATACTGACATTATGAATGTCTTCACACAACTTTATAATTCTCCTCTTCCTTTAATACATTTTAGCCGTGAGTTATGTTTCTGTATTTATTTTTTAATTTTGTCGTGCTAAGCGCACATGTCGTACATACAATTCACAGGAAACTGAGATATTCAACTATGGTTTTTTTTATATTTTTCATCAACATTCAAAGTCGTGGATACATTTGGTCATAGCAACTCTTATTTAAAAGTGACTTCGAAAACTACTCTTAATATACACTTTCAAGCCAAAGATGATAACGTGAACGATTTGAGATCAAAACCTGACATTCGAAAAAATGTATGTTGCGGTTAAAGTTTTAGCGCTAAGCCCAGCAGAACTGACGAAATATCTAATTTTGGCGGCAAAGTTGTAAATAGCCAATAGTAGACTAGAGTAAATGAATATAAATATAGTGCATATCCACAAGGCTCAGGCGGAATTTCATAACGAGCAAGTTGAAGATTAAGAAGGCACAACTCTATCCTGGAGACACTTGAAGCGACATGGAAAAAACACTTTTAAGCCTCGAGCGAAATTCGCCTACTTCACTCTTTGACCTTCTTTTCGATAAAACGAACGATAGATGGTCTGAAGATATTGCAAAAGCCACAATTGTATCCGATTTACGGCTTATCGACTTGGATGTTTTGCGGTGATTGTTGTGTTACAGCAAGAAAATATTTCATTGTACAAGAAGTAAGACACAGTTCTATGTACACCTAAAGAATTTAGAGTTTGAATTTTATCTTTCATTATGTAAATGGATTGTTCTCATTTAATGTTTTAAAACACTCTCTATTTTGAATTTCACCGCCATTTTTTAACATTCAGCACTTTCGCATTTATGAGTTGTTTACCTTTCATTTGGTTATAATTACGCATAATCATGGTGGTTTGCATTTTGAATTTAATAAAATGCAAAATTTTCGCTAAATAAGATTTTTTCTTTAAACTTTTCTGGTTTTATAAAATGTGATACATTGTTTTTAAGATTCTGTATTGAAACAAGAAACTCTTATAATTTCATCATGCGAACGTGCCATCTGTTACAACTTCATATTTTCTACACATTAGTAACTTGTGCTCCATACGGAACATTTACTTTCCAAGTAAATGTTCCGTGTGGAGTTTACAGTTAGTAAATAATAATATAATGAAAGAAATTATATATTTTAATTTACCATACATTTTGTGTATTATACTCCCAAGGACGAATTTAAAAATGGAATGAAAGACGCCAAATGGCTACATAAATTCAAGCGGTAAATAGGCAGCGGGCACAATATGTGTTGTAAAAATATATATATAGAATATACTATATTATATATAATTCAAACAATATTAAAAAAGTAGACACTAGGGATGTTTTTTTTTCTTATTTCAGTATATCGATCGAATACTTTGCAGTGTTAGTTTTATTGAGTTATAACTATTTTTCATATGATGCTGTGTTCCATAGTGAATAAAAAAGATATTATTTTACTTTGTCGTCGGTATTGAAACTATACTAAAAAGTGTAAAGACTTTGAATAATAATTTTGTTTGCCTCATTAGGATATGTGACATCGCTAACAAATCCTAAGTTCTAAAATACGTTTCTAAAATTGTGAAAAAATTTCAAATGTTGCTCTATTTTCGTAAATTTTCATCTACATAAAATGCATGACTACTACCAGTACCTCTTTGAGGATATATGGAAAAATTTTAAAAACCTAAAATAAAAAAAAGCTTATATTTTCACCATGTCCATCGGTCGGTCTATCCATCATTATAAACAACTTCACATAAACGTATAGTAAACATATTTCAAGAAAACATATTTATTTACTTTTTTAGAGGTGGCTCCTCGTATATCGCAAGCGGGGATGTAACTACATGTATTTAATTACGCATGTCAACAATTTTAAGGAAATTCAGATAACAGTATTTAGTAATTACTTCATTGCAAAATTATTTCGGTGTACTTGAATTAATAGATTAAAGAGATGTAGGCAATCAAATTATTTGTTCATAGGCTTCGAGAGACATAATAAATAATATCAACAGTTATAAATATTTGATAGAAATGCAATGCATATTTAAATGTTCAAATTTGTATACATGCCTGTGCTCCATTCCTTCCCCAAACAAAATGTTGTAAATAAATACATTTAACACAATAAGGCTCCAATAAACATATATAACAGTACAATCAGTCGGCGATTATTCACGTAACTTATCATCTTTTGATCAATTATATTATTAAATAATAAAATATAATCGTTATATTAACCTAATAAATTATCATGCTAAACAATATTATAAATACTAATATTAGACCATTATTTTTCGAACGTGAATTGCAAAATTAAGCCATACTCTCTATTCAGTACCAATCTGTTATATATACCAATCTTTATAACGCGTTGAAGTAAAAAGCTTATATTTTTGGCTGTCAGGGTTACCACAAGCCATCGAGAAAATATGAGAGAAAGCATAATAGAATTTCACTGCTTTTTTTAATAAATAATATCCACAAATAAACGGAGTACCATCATTTTTATTGCTAAGTTATTTCCGTTAATGTTACTTTAATTTGACAAAAGTGAGTTAATTGTTTTTTTTCCAAATAATTCTTTTATAATAAAATAATCGCAACTACTCCTATTCTTTTTTTTACAATCGTTCATTAAAAAAACTGTGAAATTTGCATGTTTGCTAAACTAAATTCTAACATGTTCATGTTACAATTTAATAATGTTTAGTTTTTAGGAACTAAGAGGTAAGATTTTATAAATTACGTATGTGTACAGCATAAAAGGATAGATCAATAAAAATACAATTTTTAAACACAAATATGAAATAAATCCATATTATGTTAATAACGTACAATATCCGATCTATAATTTTACTTTGTTAACAAACATTCCCTTTTAGATTGAAATTGAATTAGAATGGAATGTATATAATGGTATATGGAACCCGTATCCTTAGTACCATTTTTACTAGTATTTATTAGGATTATTTTGATATGCATTCTTATGAAATAATAGTTAATTTTATATATTTTAGATCCATTTACTACGAGTGACGTGTGATAAATTTAGTATTAAACTTTGAGGAAAGTTTAAATTTAAAATAAGTGGTGTTTAAATCTTTGGTTAAACGTGATTTTCCTGACGACTACTCAATGCTCCAGGTGTCTATTCTTGAAATGTGTGACTTTATTTCAAGAGTGTAATGCACTTGTAGTTTCTCTAATTATTGATTCATTTCAACTTGCAACTAACGTCCTTCTAACTTAAAAGTAGTTAATAGTTGATAGAAAATATAATTTCGTTCCCTTCACATTTTCTAAAAGTTCGTATTCAATTTGAATCAATATTATATTTAATTAAGTCATTTTAAATTTACATACGTTTAAATTTTCAAGAAACTTACAACAGTAATACAAAATCCTGTGGAAGTTTGTCAAGAACTAAATATGTAAGACATTTGGGATATAGAGGAATTATTTATTATAAGTGAAGTGAATTAATATTTAAGTAATTAAGGTTAATATTAGAGAAATTAAAGTAGAAAATTACCATTCTAGATATATAATAAGAAACAAGTAAATTAGACTTTCACTATCACTTTATAATAACCTAACAATATAACCAACTTATATCTCAAAAGTCTAACAAAATAGTACCCTTCCATAAAACCGACGAATACATGAGACTTTACTTTGTTTATAACAGTAAATAAATTCAAAACATTCTGTCATTTCAGAAGACAATATAAGTTATCTAAATTAAAGATTAATTCAGTAATTTGGCTGTGGATAAATTTGAATTTTTTTCCCATTTAAATTTCATCTACTTTATATTCAGATGATACAACGCCAACGCTGATTGAGCGCTGTTATTTACAATATTGGGCGGCTGGTTTGTTAGCAGCTACGATGGGCCTAGTATGCGACAGTGCTCATTTGATACTGTCAAAATGTATGCTTCAAATTAAATATTCATTGCCTTCGTCAATACGGGGACGATAATGGTAACAAAGCAAAAATAATCGCAGCCATTGGAATGTGCTCAAAGAGAAAATGGCACATGGTAATTGATGGCAATCAAAACTGTATCAGACGAATACTACATATTGTATAGAACATATCAATGATGATTTAACTTTGATATGATAATTTGTGACTTGTAATAAAGTTATTCTAAAATAGTTTATATTATTTATTTTTTCCCCGTAAACACCGAAGGACATCTCTTGATGGAAATTTCGGAGAAATACTTCTTTTTATTGTCACTTTTAATACTTTCACTATATTATTAATCATGACAATTAGAACCTGAATATAATCTAAAACACAATAACGCTTTGAATCCATACTTCGTTCATATTTCGAAATAGGGCCAATTTGGTTTTACATTTTATAAACGGTGACAAAATAAAAAAAAATCTGTTTTTCGATGACTCAAAAATAAGTCCCTAATAATATTACTTATGTTCGATATTCGTTGAATTGAAAATTGGTTCAACTCTAAAATCTAGTTTCTTTTTTCAAAAATTTATATAAATATAAAAATTTAACAACAAAGTTTCCTAAAATTTTATTTACTTATTATATAACAAACAAGCAAGAATCACCCTTAATCGTTTCGACTGACTATTTATATCCGTTGACTATTTCTTTTTAAATATTGAATATATTTGGCATTAGTTTTATAGAAATTCATTATTCACAATTAAATGAAACTACGTGATGTAGTATTATTTCTATTCTATTTAAGTTCTTTACTACTACCTAGGTTTCATTGTATTACAACGTTTTCAGGTGGGCAATTACAAAAATTTTGATTTTTAATCTCTGCTAATTTCCCACCTGAAGATGTTATAATACAACGTAACCTAAGTCGTGATAAAGAACTTAAAGAGAGTAGAAATAATACTACACCACATAGTTTCATTTATTTCTTTTTTAATTTAATAAAACATTATCTCGTACTTATTGCAAAAGTGAAAAGTGATGTCTTTGTCCAAATAAAATGTGTAATTAATTTCATCAGTAATACTTCTTTTACTTAGTCTCTATTGTTATATATAAATATATAATAATTTCCACACTAAGTAAATAATTGTAAATTATAATACGAGTATTTCTGTTAGTTTAACTATAAACAATATATCTGGTTTTAATAGTAACGAACGAACATGACGGTATAACATTAAGGTACATAACTACACTGTTGTCTTCGTTTCAAGTACCGGCTTTATGAGGTATCGAAGTTACGGGTCAATGTGCAATATATAAAAGAAAATGTCCTTTAATCGGTTTAAGGAACGACAATTGCTGGGCGGCGTCTCGATTCGCTCGACCCAGCCAATTTTCTCCTCGGTTATTTTTCACCTCTCAGTAAGAAAACTTATTTTCTTCTACATCATAATATCAGTCGGTATAATCATTATAGTTGCTCAAGTGTGATAGGAAATATTGGCTCGTAATAAGTTTATAACGAGATTAACATTAGCGAGGCAACGTTTTCTACAAAAGTACTGATTGTTTACGACATAATTATTATTTTTAGTTACTTTTTATGGCGAGCTTTTGATGTTTGCGGCGAATTATTATGGATTTTTACATCTCGTAATATCTATACTTTGTTACATTTTTCAGGCTTAGGAAATTAGCAAAACGAGAAGATTCTGTTTGATATTAGTAATAAAATACAAAATAAGTTCTTAATGTTTTTGATTGCAAACAGCTCTCGCTCATGGCTTAAAGATAGTGCTCACATACTCTAAGCCATGGGTGAGAACTACGTGTGACCAAAAATATTGGACACTTCCTTAATGTAAAACTAATAAATAATGTATAATGCGTCGCCATTCACTATCAGAAAAACAACTGTAAATCAATGAATAGTGATTTATAATTGTTTTTCTGATAGTGTATGGTGTCGCAGTTATTTTAACATTGCTTCTCACATAATACCTTTAACTTTAATAAAAATAAATCGTATTGATCTGACAGCTTTGCTCAAATCGGATGTAAAAAAATAACTTGCGATTTTAAATATATTTTATTGAAAGCTCAGCATCGGCCGTTATTAAATCTTTATCCTTTTAATAAAATAAACTTTATCGTATAATACATGTTTCTGTACTTATTTGCTTTATTTTTATATATTATAACTGAATCACAAAATTAGACTAGAATTTCATTCTTTAATTTTCAAGGCAAATATACCTTTAAATTATTGTAAAACAGTAAATTAAAATCAAATGAAATCCTCAACTACAATATAAATATTGAGGGAAAATTTATAATCAGCATATGACATGTTTTGTGCAGAAGAGTGTACGCATTAGTACGTGGTACATACAACCAATGGTGGTTCTTTTTAAAGGGCTCTGGGGCAGTGCCCTCCCATCTGAATATAAAAAAGAAATAAACATTTCCACCAATATCTAAATCTTAGAACAAATTTTATTTCTTTTTTCTAATTTGAATTTAAAGTTAAAGCGATAAAATTAAACTGACCAAAAATGCGTATTAAAAACGAATATAAATGTTGTAAACAATAACAAATCACGCAATGAACAGCGTAAAATACTTGTAAATATTTACGTACGTACATACCTCATTCCCCATGTTGTAGCGGGCCACGTAACCATTGCCCCAGGTCTTCTATACCAAATATTTAAAAAGTAATATAATTTATGAACAGCTAAATTCGCGATTTCTATGCTGCGATAGGACAGAGGCCCTAATATATTTAAACGCAAAATTAAATAAAACAGGTGTTTCTAAAAGATATACGTTTTTGAGTTTGTTTTTCTACGCTTAAAAAATATTATTATAACATCAACATTTATTTACATTACTAAATATCTTCTGTTGAAATTATCTTACACAAAATTGTATATCCTTAAAAATTTAAGTTTATTAAATTAAATATAATCGACGCTAAACCATGACATTTTCCAAACAGCGTCGCGACACGGCGTGCAAAAGACAAAAAATGCAATCTGTCTCGCTTCCTCCCTCACGCTCGTTAGTTGTTTTTGAATCCTTATAATATATGTATATGTTCTGTAGCCATTTATTAATATTACATTTATTAATATTTACTTAATGAATTCAGTATTCAGTTTAAAATAATAAAAGCAACGATTCTGAGGGTTTCTTAATCGGTTTTAATATATAGTGCAAAAATTTTGTTAAATATAAAAGCATCATTTTAAAATGTTTATAACAACTGCTATATTTTTGGTTTCAAACAAGTTAAGGCTATCGTGTTTTCCTTGTTTAATTTATTTTAGTTCTGATATATGGTTATTGATCTCAAACATCTAAACAAGAAAACAAGGAATGCTTACTAATTAAGTAAATTACTTACTAATTTATGCTACTGTAAATAAAATGTAATTTGTGTGGCATCGTTTGGTAAAAACAATGCTCGAATGACAATATTGCAATTAGATAACTTATGGACATCTGTTTTTCGGCACAATTCTCAGATGTATTTAATATTATATAAAATTCATATTTTAATTTTTTAAAAGAAAATGGATCCGGTTGTTTAAAGGTAATGCTGTTGGCTATTTGTTTTTACAAGAAATTTTATTTGCATTTTTTTTATTTTATTATACTAGTGCTATTTAACTAATCAAACATTTTTTTTCACTTTGGAATGCAAATTTACATAAAATGTCAATTATATCGGCGTCTGTCAATAGCAGAAGAAACGCCAATTACTAGTGTTTGGTGTCCATTTCCACTCACAAATTTCAAGAAACTGGTAAAATAGTTTTATTATGTTATTTTTTTTTACATCGCACAATGAGACTAACACTTGACATTCAAGGTTTTACATGGAAAGAGCTTATATAGTTAATCATTATTGTGACGATAAATAGTGCCATCCATACACAATTTTGACCCACCGACCGCCACTGCAAGTAATATATATATTTGTGTAATTGTATATAATATTCATAATATGAATCGTACGTTCTACTGTATTCTTATGTACTTTATACATTATTTGTTACTAATATTCTTACATATAAGTGTGTGTGTCTGTGATATAAGTGCTAGCTTTAAAGGAGCTGTTACAGTGATCAGCTTGTAGCATAACTACACAAGCTGTGCTAGTCACCTTTTTGTGGATAACGTTTCATTATTTGAATTTATGGTGTGTTTTTGAAATTACCATTTTTCTCCCTTTGTTTTTAAGAAAACACTGTATATATTTTTTTTTGTACATTTGCTCACTTTACTCACAAATAACCCATTATTATTATTAGTACTTATTTTATGGAATATTACTAAAATTAATTTAAATAAAATAATAAAATGAAATCGACTATAATTAAAAAGTCACAAATGGTTTATATGTAAGTTTGTTCAATATTCGTAGATATTTGCATCCATTTAAGTCTAACCTTACATTTTGGCAAAACATAACTGTTAAATTATACCAGTAGAACATTATCAATCTTTGTGCCACATTTTGTGTACTAAATTCTAATGCCTCCCGTTTATGACTATTAACTATTTTAATTTTCTTTTTTATATTTCAATCATTGCAATAATTATATTTTAAAATTATCATAGAGTAGTTACCAATTATCTCATTTTACATACGATATATTTTTAAAATTTCAATGTCACGGTTATTTTTGATAATTGAAATTAACTAAAAAAACGCATATGTGGCAATTAAATCTTATAAGTATATGATAAGCAAAGTGATGGGCTTAAAGTGCGTGCCGTGAATTATCAAAAAGTTTCTACTTTGCAGCATAAACGGAGCATATCAATTTATGTGATATCAGTAGCTAATTAACATATTTATTCCATTATAAGATAATTCATACTGGGCTCAGAAGACTTGCGTTGGAGTAGGAGTTTTCTTACCTAATGGCTAATCATTTTAAACAAGTGTCTTTTAAGATTAACGATTAATTTGGAAATTTTGAAGCAAAACCGACAAATCGCATGTTGATATACGTACAAAGAAGGATTCCATAGTGGTCTCAAAATTATTGACGTAAGTGAACCGAAATAATTTTATTTCAGAGTTCTAATCAAATACCGATTCCCAACATTTTTGGATTTTGAAAAAGGATGATTGAAAAATTAGAGATACAATTCATATTCTACGTCATTTTGAATCAAACAAAACTTCCAGATGAATGTGATAAACAGAACCACAAATTCATATCATAAACCTTGTCCAGTGACACACCATTCAAATGGAGGCACAAGTAAATTATTCCTCTTAACCTAAAAAAAGAAACATTTTTATCATTTTACATTTTTTATGGATTAATTTAGATCTCCCTCTGAGAGATGTACTTACAAATCTTCATGCACGTAAGTCTAAAAGTGTAGAAACTATGAGGCTGTAACAGATGGACGTGTAGACGAACTTGATGAAATTTTAAAAGGTTTTTTTTCACTATGGAACCATAAGGAAAAAGCAATAATTTAACACTAATAAATTTAATTCTAAGCACACGTAACTTTATGAAGGAAAACATGTCTTAGAAATTTATTTTATCAGAGAGTTTGCGTATTTTCTGTCAAGATTTAGAAAAAAATGCGATGTTTAAAAAAGATACAATTCTATGACAATGACTTTATTCCTAAGAAGTGAATCAAATCATTTAATAAAACATTTATTATAATCTATGCATTATTCATTGAAGTTTTGTAGTTTTATTGCCTTCCTTACGTTATCAAACCAATAACACTAATTTTTGTAATTTAGTACTTTTACACGATCTTGGGCATTTTCTCTTTTTTATACTGATAAGAAAGTTTAGGAAAACTTGTAATATCTAGCAATAACGGAATAGTTCTCATATTTAGTTGCCAGTTCCCCTTCTTATCACGGAAAATATGAAAAGAACAAAAATTATGTATAAACTCAGTAAATAGAATGTGCGAAGCAAGAAAATAAAAACATTTGTGGAAGAGCAAAAGGTATTAAAGAAGAACGTGACTTACCGTTTGTATTTTATTAATAAACTGTAATGACTTTTGTGAACTTCGTTAACTTAACCTTCATTGACTCAATGGCGAGTTAATTGAAAGTCCGTATACCTAAAAATGTAGGTAGATATCACACGTGTGTATAGTATATTATGATTCGCACAATGTTACCTTCGTTACAGTTAAATTTTGTTAATATAAAAAAACAAATATTTAAAGTGGTATGTGTAGTATGACAGGTCATAGCATTTTTATCATTTAAAAGCCCATAATATCCTATTATGCAGTATACAGCTCAAACTGTACGAAAATTTATATGAAGATTGTTGACGTCGAGAGAATTAAAGGGCATTTACATATGAATACGATAGTGATTTCACTATTACAGTAAATATGAAATAAAGAACTGAAATATTAGTAATAAATGGTAGAATATCAATAATACTATATATGCAAGATTTTGTAGAAATATTTGCGAAGAGCCTTTACATGAGGAGGTAACATTGACAGAAAAAAATATAAAATAAAAATTATTATTAAAAATGTACTGGTATAGTTTAAGATGACACACCGAATATTCTGAGTATCACCAAATCACAGAATATTATACGATGATGTGTATAGCAAATAGGGCTAGACGAATTTGCAGATTTGAAATAAAATGCAAGGTACATCAATAATGAGAGTTTAAGTTAGAATATATAATATTTAGATTTTTAATAAATTTACTTATAAAAAACGGGTGAAAATTTTATAATCATATATCACATGTCATATATACAAGAATATTAAATAAGAATATCACATCCCATATTAGTACGAACTTTAAAGACAGTTAATTGACCTGACCTGCTTTGCTCATTTACTCTCTGCTTGCCAGCATATGTTAGGATTTAATGACAATTGTCCTTAGATTTAACATTTAACTCAACTCATACCTTTAGCTGGTTTTAAGATTCTATACGCGGACTGGTGTTTCTTGTTGTAATCTATCTTCAGACTCTACATTCTTACGATCGTTTCTCTATTGTCATTATGAGCAAGTTTAATAAATTTATCGGAAATTAATATTCTCTCTGGTTTGCTTTTTAGTTTAAATTACAATTTTTTTAAAATTTTTAATTACTTCAAAAGGTAAAAAACGAACCCTCATAGGATCACTTCGTTATCCGCCTGTTGGCTAATCAAGAACCTTTTTCTCAGGAACGTGTGGACGTGTTAAGTTGAAATTAATATCAAATGCTTAGATCTATGGTCCTGTAAACAAATCATAGATCTAAGTCAACGCAATAAATAAAAATCCTAAAACTACACCCATTCGAGCCGCTTATTTTATTACTCACAAATAAAACAATAAGTATAGAGTACTTCCCGTTTTCTAGAGTCCTGAAATTTTGCAAAAAACAAGGTCTTCCAGCACAAGTAAGCGGAAACTCTGAATGTCGTTAATTTGTAATTATATCGCATAAAAATATACTTTTTAAATATGCGCTTGTGAAAGATGTAGTAGACATTATATTTTGTTTCTAAAAAGTTATAATACTGTTAATAGTTTAATAAGAATATAATATACCATTAAATGTTTATAAATATCTACATATGTAGGGAATACTTGTAATGCGAGTTCCACTCGTGCTTGACAGATTTTTTTTAATATTCCATCGCTGTTGTTATTTCAATTATTATATCTATCAGGGTCTGTATTTTGTTTTAAAATAAATATAAAGTTATAATCGAGTTTATCGAGTTAGTATCAGCTTACATGGGCGTATACTACAAATTAAGCCGATCCATCTTTTCATACGACGTTGGGTTAATATCAGTGTGGAAATATTGCCAGCGCCTAGAATCTGTACCAGAATTTTAAGCAAAGTAAGAGCTCTAACAATTGTCATTTTATTTACTATATATATATATACATATATATATATATATATATATATATATATATATATATATATATATATATATAATGTCCCTTAATTTTATCCTAAATTCAATCTAGTAGCTGAAAGACTATCAACACAAATTTCATATAGAGACTATTGACAAATTATCCTGACTAGATAGTACATTTTGTAAAGATTTATTAAGGCGGAAGACTAATTTTTAAAAAGCAGAGAGTTCGACTAAAGAACCATTAGAGCAATAAGTTTAAAGTAAACGTTGAATCCATAAACGGCAGAGGCGATAATTTTCGTTCCATCTGTTCTCCAGCTGACGTTATTGAACGATGGCGTAATACGCATCAACTTCATTTGATTCATCGATATGTTGTACTTATTAATATGGTTGGTACTAATTTTTTTATTTTTTTATCGCCATTAATTAAATATAATTTTTACTTGTCATTTTATTTCACAATCAATAAATTTATTTAAACTAATCGGTAAAAATTCTGCACAAAATGGAAAACTGATTTTTAAAAAATTTACCTGCAAATGCAAGAAAAGCCAGGTAATACTATAATTATTACTATCAACATATAGTGATTTCCGGCTATCCGTCGAGCGAAGCTTGCCTGGTGTTCTGGTTGGCTGTAAGATCTTGCTCTCATAGCAATAAGACCGCCATATGTATCCACACTCTATATTAAAGTACATAAATAAATAAATACTCTATGAAAATAAATAACCTTTATGATAATTTTCAACTCAAATACCCACAAAACTAAATTAATTCAGAGAAGTGCACGTGACCGTGGACAAAATTATCGTAATTAACGAAATAATAAGGAAAATTTAGTTTCCTGTTAAACCTAAATATGAGTATAGTACGTACATTGACCACCATTTTTGACACTGGTTCGTTGTAAATATGTGCTATAACCCAAAACATTAGCTGAATTAAGCGCGACAAACCATAAAGAACACATTTACGAAAAAATGTTATTACCTGCCGCTTAAAAAAATATGGTAACAGTAGATAAAAAAGATAGTTTCATTGCTTTAAATCATGACGAGTGTAATTTATCCCTATTGATGACGTCCATATTTTCTTAAATTTCGTAATTATGGACGTCATCACATTCTGTCTTGTAAAGTTTATTTTCTGTGCATAATTATATTTAACGTTACATCAATTAAAATAAAAACATTTTCATGTAAATTCTTTATATTTTGCAGACAGACACACACGTTAAATAACTTATAATATTTTATGAAAAGATCAAAATTTATTGGATTTTCCAGCACTATTTCACAGAGATCCTAAAAACAAACGATATTATCATTGTGGACGATAGTTTATAATACTAATATTTATATATAATAGCTATGTTTATAAAACTTACTCACGGCAAAGTACTGGAGATTTATTATCTTTGTTCGCTCTAGAATGCGAGATCTTAAATGTGAGTCGTAAATGCTTAGCACGTTTATATTTTTCATTTCGATGTAGAAAAACGACTTCGAAGCAATAAAACAGTTGCAACAAAGCGTACAAATTTTTACGGATATGATGTGTCTCCGTAACTCCGAATTTTACCTCTCCACCTTTGCGTTTTATATTATCAGAACCGAGTGCTAAAATATCGAGATCGATAGTCTATATTAAATAAACATTTTTAAAACGTAACGATATCGACATTGCAGTTTTATTGCAATATGATTCCACAGAATCAGGCGCTGTTATCGCACCGGTTTCAGACGAATGAAATGGGGCGGGTGTGTCATTATTTCCGCTTCCTAAGGTCGGACGGCGCAGACGCCTACTACCTACGATGCTTGCCGATATCAATTTTATTCTCTAACCTAAGCCGATGATTTACGACCCCCGAAACGCGAATGAAGTTTTCCAATTTTATTAAAATCCTGTAAAGTTCATGATTTGTATTATGAGTTTGAGCCATTATCTGTCCTCGTGTGGAAGTATGAGTGCTGCATAAGCGATGGGTTTTTATTATTGCCGGACATTTCCGAGCCGCAACCGATTGTCGAGATCGGTAGAGTTAAGTGATGACTCCAGACTTTTGGATTTATGATTGTATTTTCGTAGTCGCTTGTGTAAGACAGTGATGTATTATTTGTATTACGATTTTTTTTTAATTTCAAGCTCATAACTATTATTCACGTTATAATTAATGTAATTTTCATCAAAAATATATTTTAGAGCAATATATTTACATCAAGTATTATTTTGTGCTATAGTCAGTAATCAACATTAAACATTTCACTGGATTTCTCAATGAAATATTGAATAACTCAATTTGGCCCTCCGCTGCACGAACGAGGTTGCACAACATCGTTGATGACAGCAACTAATCGACAGATGCGTACATCTTTAGCACTTCCCACAAGTCGTATCGCGTCCGCACTTTGTGTTATACAAAATAGCGTATATATTTTATAAGAAAATAATAAAAATTCACTAATAATGTTTACAAGGCGGAAGGTGTCTACATCAAATAGTAATTTTATTTTTTTCGGTTATCTTATGAAATTTAAACAACCGTTTTTACAAACTACGACATGAATTATAGCGAGTTTTTTAATCCAAAGGGTGATGTCGGGTAAGAGTTCAAAAATATATATTCTCTAATATAATCGTTGTGTAACAAAATTAATAATTATTATAAAAAATTATTGATGAGGAAAATCTGAAAATTTTCTGACGATTCTGGACCTCCTATAAAAATATGTACGATGATGGTATTGAAAGTTCTTAGAACTAACAGTTTATAAGAATGACATTAGAAAAATTATTTAAAATTTCAAAAATCGAAGTCTGCCGTAATGCAATGAAGTAATTTCCATGAATTTATCATTTATTTTTAAAAATTGGCGGCAAATTTAAAATTGCGTGTATCATACCAAATTTAATTTAACACGAGAAAATTTTTCAGAAAAATGATTTTTTTGACTTTCTCCGTAGACTCAATAACCAATAAAGTTTTGATTGGCTTCGAATTGCACATTAAGATGAAGGCCTCGATACTGTTTATATCTCAATGATGATCCGTAAAAGGGACGTCTCTCAACACCGTGCGGCTCATGATAAAGCCTGATAAGACGTCTAGAAGTATATTTGGACAAATATAAGCATTGGTGTGAGTCAAATACAAACAAATTTAGGGAGACATTTAGACGTCACAAGAACGTTTGGCTAACAAAGTGTTGTGCCCCGTTGTATTTATTGCTATAAAATGTTATAAAAATAGACAGAGAAAACTTTAACATCATCACGGGTAACGAAAGCTGAATATATTTTTACTAAACCGAAGCTTAAATGCAATCTACAGAGTTTCTTTCGGAAGAGCTACCTATAAACTTCAAGGAAGGACAAAATATGTGATTGCCTCGTTCTTCGAACGTACTGGTTATCATGCAACGCTTGTTCTGGAAAATAAAACAATAGTTACTACGAACTAGTAAACCACAATTTATTTACCTTTTATTTTATCAAATATAAACTTTATTGGACGGAATGTGATGCATGAGCATAGTTACGAAATTTAGCTATATATATATATATATATATATATATATATATATATGTGTGTGTATATATACATATATATATATATATATGTGAATAAATTTCACTCATTACTCTTAAACCGTAGATAATCTTACTAGAACACGAAAATTTCTAGCAGTCCCTTTAGGAAATCACCTCTCTCTTTCGTACAGAAATTTGGCCGAATAGTTTTAAATAAATTCGTTAACTATAAAACGAAATAAAAACAAATAAATTTATATTTAATTAATAGCCATAAAAATATGACACAAACCATGTCGGTAAGTAAATTGTATTGGAACAATTGAATAATAATTTATTAATTCATAAAAAATATTTTTATAAAAAGAGCAAAGTTTTAATAACGGCCGATACTAAGCTTTAGTATCGGCCGTTGATAATAATTTTTGATTTGAATAATTTTTTATTTTAAATAAAAGGTATTTAAAATCAAAAATTATTTCTTTACAAACAACACTTTACAAACTTTTTTTGAACAAAGCCGTCAAATCAATAGAATTTATGTTCGGGTCTTCTGTGAGGTATAATGTTAAAATAACTGCGTCACCATATCCCATTAAAAAAAAAAAATTGTAAATCACTATTCAGTGATTTAGAATTGTTCTTCTAATGATGTATGGTGACGAATTGGAAATCATTCATTGAAGTTTTACAGCTTTATATTAAGGAAATTCTTAATATGTTTGGTTACAGATAGCTCTTGGTCTTGATTTATAGATGTGGATGCATTCTCTTAGTCATAAGAATTGCCTTCATATTTTATTATTAACCTTAAACCGAATGTTCTCGATTTGCTAATTTCTCAGTCTAAAAATATCATAACGTCAAGATATTAATTTAAAATGAAACGTTAAAATTCATAATAATTCGCCACAAACATCAGACGCCCTCCATAAAAAGTAACTAAAAGTAATTATTATGCCTTAAAAAATCAGTACTTTTGTAGAAAATATAGCCTCGCTGACGTCAATCTCGTTATAAACTTATTACAAGCCAATAATGTTCATAACACTTGAGCAATTTTAACGATTATACCGACTGATATTATGATGTAACGACGCCCAGAAATTGTCGTTCCTTAAACCGATTAAAGGACATTTTCTTTTATAGATTGCATGTTGACCCGGAACTAACCTTTGGTACCTGATAAAGCCGATACTTGGAACGAAGACGACCGTGCATAGTCGAAGTCTGTGCCATGAAAACGGGTACTTATTTGATCGTAATTGATCGATAAAATAGTATAAAATTGGACAAGTGTTAAAAAAATTACTCTTTTATTTCAGGCAGCGAGTTTCAAATTATGTACATTCTTAATTCATAAGAAAAATTGTGAAGCAAAAGTTAAATGATTGCAAAATAGAGTAACACTTATATAATAACCGCATTTAAGTTACACCGTATCTTATCTTATCTTTGATTAAATATCGTTCAGTTACATAGTAATGTAAGTTTTTTACTATTTAAACCACATATAATCTTAATAATTACCGCAAGACACATACTCGTATTAGCATTTACGATTATTTACATAGTTTGAATAGAAACTGAATAACAGAAATACTACGAATGAAATTAATTACACGAATTATGTCGACGTAAAGACCATTTTTAAATTAAAAATACATTAATATACTTTTAGTTATGATAAATATTAATTTCAAGTTATTTCGACTCTGATTTACAACCGATTTAGCCTAGAGACTTCTGTTTAAACCATTTGAAGTTGGGTATAATATCATTGACCTTTAAGATATTTAAATTTTATCAACAATTTAGTAAAACATTAATCCATAAAAATCGTAAAACACGAAGTTTTAATTTCAAAAAGTTAAGTCCACAAACTTCGAAAATTATATACTAAAATATACGAAGCGAGAGCTTTACATTATCAAGTAATTTAATTTCATTTTCATTAATTTATTAAGTCAACACCTCAAAAAACTAGTTTCTCATAGTTCTTCCAGGTAATAATGAACAATATGCTTTGTGGGTCTTCAATATTAATAATCATACACAATCACCAGAAAATGGAATGCCCACGCCATTATGGAACAAAATATCACATCAGAAGTAGTTAATATTTAATTAAACTTACTTCATAGTATTCGAGCGAAATATTTAATAATAAAAACATTATTAGCTTCTACTTATTCAATATCATTTTAAAATATATGTCATGTGGCGTAATCATTCAAAACTATTAACGTTATTAAATACGTCAAACTCGCTGAATAATAAATGTCAAACTTCCAAAATATTTAACAATTCATGCGAGTTGGTGAGTTTACTCATATCGGCTAAACCCTTGTCAAGATTATTGCGACAGATGTGACATTTGTCTTTGACGAGACTCTTTATTTTGTCTGTGCTTTAAACATGCGGGTAAGTAAGTCGTAACGGTGTTGTGTACAACTACTAAGGCTTTTTAAATATGGTATTAACTACAATTTGTTGAAAGAAATTAAAACAACACAATAGTTATAAAAACATTATTCATAACACGAACCATCAAAATATGTATGTATTTCCACGACAATGTAGCAACCTTGTGCCCCGCTGCTTATTTACCGCGCGACTATATGTAAACCTATTTGGCGGCCTTATTTCATTTTTAAATTCGCCCTCGGAGTGTCATCTACATAATATGGGGTAAGGGACAATAAATAAAACATAATTTTGGACATTTATTACAAGAAGATGTAAGCTATAAACTACCGGTAATAACTTCAAGGAAAAATAATTTCAAAATCATTCAATGCAATTGTCATAAAATGGAATCTTCGAAAACATAATTTTTCATACGATATTTTTGGTCTATTATTAAATTCTGCAAAGAAATTTAACTTCCATAATTTTATATAAGATATAAGAAACAAAAGCATTGTTTCTTACATATATTGATTAATTTATAATTTAGAATTAATCGATATCATTCATGGACATTCTTTTGATAATAATATAACTGACAAAAATTTTAAAAGAGGAAAGAAAAAGTTGTATTTAAAAATCGTTTTATTCATTACCATAAGTGGCACTAGCAAAGACTTTATTGAACTTGGAAGAAACCGGCCAAGTACCTGTCAGAAAGGGCATAAAATAGATTTATATAGTTGTCTAAATCTCTAGAAATTGTTGACGAAACTTATTGGAAATAAATTAATTTAAAAACATAGACTGAAAGCTCCACTCAAATGTCCGTATTTAGGTTTTATTAAACTTTCTTTCAGTTTTCTTTACGTTCCACTCAAATGTTAGTATTATTTAGGTTTTCTAAAAAATTAGGAGTAAAGTAGCACTTAAAAGCTTAATCTTCACAAAGGGGTGTAAACATTGGACCTCAAGATCGCTTTAAAAGTCAAATCCAATAATATCTTCTTATCCCTCTATACTCCAAGAAGTAGATTAAAATAAATATTTTCTTTCGTTATTTTATTATTGACTAACTGAAACTCCATACGGAGCATCTATATTACTTGAAAAAAATCATACTGATGCTTCTAAATGTACAGAAACTATGAGGTTGTGACAAAAAACTAGTCCCACGATGAAATTATAAGAGTTCTTTGTTTCAATGTAGAACCTTAAAAACAATATATTACATTTTATAACACCGAAAAAGTTTAAAGAAAAAGTCTTGTTTAGGAAAAATTTGCTATTTATTAAATTCAAAATACAAACCGCCATGACCATATAGAAGTATCATAAAATGAAATCTAAAAAACAAAAAAATGTAAAAGTACCTCTGGTTAAAAATTATGAGTTATATGATAAGATAATCTTGGGCAAAATTCAAAACAGAGAGTATTACACAACATTAAATAAGAACAATTCATTTACACCATGAACGATAAAGTCGAAACTCAAAAATGTTTAGTGTGTGTAGTTTAGTGTATAAAAATGTTTAGTGTTTAAGAACATTGTCCCTTACTTTTTGAGGAAGGAAATATTTTGTCGCTGTGAAAGAGCAACCACCGCGGAACTTCCAACGTGACGTAAGCCGGATACAATTGTGAACTTTGCAATATCACCATACTATCCGTCGTTTGTTTTGTTGAAAATTAGGTCGAATAGTGAAGTAAAGGATTTCGCTCGGGGCTTAATAGTGTTTTGTCCGCGTCGCTTCAAGTGTCTTCGGGATCAAGTTGCGCCTTCTTGATCGTTAACCCATTCACTATTAAATCCTGTTTGGTTGCTGTGGATATATTTATATTCCATCATTCTAGTCTATTATTTACAATTTTGTCAAAAAAATTAGGTATCTCGTCAATTCTGCTGCACTTGCGCTGAAAGTGCAACAGACAATTTTTCGAATGTCTGGTTTTGATCTCAAAAGGTTTATTTTATCAACCCTGGCTTGAAAATATATATTAAATATAATTTTCGAACCAATTACTGAAAATAAAATATCATGACTGAATGTATCCACGACTTTGATGGTTTATGAAAAATATAAACAATCAAAGTTGAATATATTAGTTGCCTTTGAATTATAAATACTTTATCTGCGCTTAGTATGACAAAATTATAAAATAATCATTTCTACGTTGACACAGGACATGGTTTGAGTGCTAATTACCTTGCAGAAGCTAAAGAGTCTCTTGTATTGTTAGTTATAGCCATTAACTCAAACTGGAAAGTTCTTTGGATATTTTAGTCGGTGCAAGAGGGGTGCAAAAATTAAATATAGTGAAACAATGTTTAGAACTTGTGCATGAAACGGGAATCAAAATTATTTCATTAGACCTTAGTTAAATGGGGACTGTTGTTTTTGAGATGCTTCCAAATAAATGAAGAATTATTCAAATCCATTTACAAATATCGGAGGTATGCGTTAACGTATGCACTTTAAGCAATAAAGTCTAATTGAATACGTCCTTCTTTTCAAGTCAATTTAAAATTATAGGAGTTGGACTGGGTGCTACTATTATATCTGCCTTATTTACCCGACATTGCACCATCTGATTACTACTTTTTCAGAGATCCAAACAGTCTAAGAAATTCGACAATATGAAAGGACTATGTAATTATTTAATGTAGGTCGCCAAACATTTACACAAGAGGTATTTTGTCATTGCCTACAAAAATAACAGGTAGTTGTATATCATAAATAATGGTGGTGGATATACAATTTGATATGTTTGTGACATTTAGGTTTTAAAAACCTCTTTATGAGAATAAGTTGGTCATTCAAAATTTATTGATCAGCTCAATACTTGAACGTTCACATTTTATTGACGGTGTAAAATAGGTCACAAATAAATATTCGGACGGACAATATTATCGTCACATAAACACTGCATATTTTACAAATTTCTTAATTAATGTAATAAAAATTTAAGACTAACGTGTATAAAACTTTAAGACAAATCGACTAAGGAAATCAGTACTCATCGTGTTTATTTTTTTATTTCTCTTTCAATTAAAAAATAATCCTGTTACAAATGCTTCCAAACGACTTCTTATTATCGTAGCCCAATATGGTAATATTCAATTAGGGTACTTGTGATGAAAAAAAATATTCCACTTTAACATTTCAATATTCTAACGACCAACATGATTTGAGTACCTAACACTTACTATGCTCAAAGCTTCGTAAAAGAACATGGTTAGTAAAGTTTTTTGAAAAGGATCTGGTTGTAATAGAATATTTAAAATGAATTTCGTAGAACGTGAAAGTTTTTGAATTAGGTTTCAGTCGGTAAACTACATTAGCCGGCGCTCTCTATTTGCCAGGCTTCATAAAATCAATTCGTCGAATCTACTCACTTCGAGTCTGAACGGAAATTAATTGAGGAAGTTCAGTTGAACGAATTATCTTCGAATTATTTGTACGACCACCGGAGAATGAATGAATACAGATCCAATATTTGTCAATTATAATACAAGACTTGACATTAACGAGCATCATACAATAATATTGCTACTCGAATGACTTTTGAGATAATGTTTCTCTCATATATAAAAACTTTTCGACGATAATGATAAAGTTTGTAGTTATTTGTTAATTGACAACCGGTTTTTTATGAAGATTATATTAAAACAAACTAAAAAAACCTTTTTTATACTTTAAGCTTGTATGAAACTGAAGTTGTTTTTGCTTAAATTGTTTTCCCGTTACTTAATTCCCATAACACTACAACGATGGAAAGCTATTTGCTGTAAAGTGCTCAGAAAAATATAAAAGTGGCTTGTTGGGTACAGGTTTTTTTAAGAAAACGTCTTCCAAGGCAAAAAATATATCTTCATTACGATAAAAAATATCAAACTTTCTAAAAATTACTCCACATCGATTTATTCGAACAAGCAAATGTTAGGGATCCGAATGTAATGAAAACAAGGGTTAACCATTACTCACAGCATATTAAACAGACAGGCCTAAAATATATCACCACCTTAAATCAGATAAAGTTACTAGTCAAAGCGGAAAAAACATTTAACTAGAATAATTAGAAAATCAGTATGTTTAATGATTTTACGATAAGCAACAAATAAGATCAAAAAATCTGATAAAAATCAGGAAGATATTTAATTTTTCTCATAGAAACGACACAGTTTCTAAGATTTTTGGGCAAGACAAATATTATTTGATGTTTAATTCCACATAAACACAGTAAATCTAATGCAATAATAATCTTGTAATAATTTTTAACTACAATATACACTCGGCAATACACACGATGTAATTAGCTATCTGTGGAAAGAAAATATTGTTTTATTTCCTGTTCCCTTGCTAATATAATTTTTTCATACTCTCATAACATTAACTAATACAGTACATCTTAACCAAAGTGTGACTAATAATGTTTAAATAATAAAGTAATTTACAATACAAAAATAGTAGTGGGTGTAATTAGCTTTCACGATTATGAATAAAGGAATCGAATTTATACATTGTTTACCGATTATTATTTTTAACTAATAATTTTTTTTATTTTTAACTAAAAGTTAACGAAATATGTTAAACATTTACAAATCTTTACTTTAAAACTTGTTATATATGTTAGACTAACGCATTCCTAAAAACATATAAGTTATAATAGATACAATAAGTCAATACAAAAAACTATATAAAAAACTTTATTGAGTTACGTTAAACTGAATCGTTGACCCGTTCCTAGGCGATCGGAAGTCATTTTCGAAATGGACAAAATTTTATTAAAGTTGATGTATGTTGGGATGCAAAAAGCGACTTTGGAAGCTCGTGTCAACGTCAGGCCAAATTGATGTTTCATGGACGAGCCGGCTAACGAGAGGCATCCGGTCGTAAACTCCCTTGTATTCAATCGGTGTAATCAGCGTGTATTACGCGCTCCGGACGATTTATGTAAATCGTTGTGTTATAAGAACTATATATACAGGCGATTACGGCAGTATGATTTTGTTCCGTTTAATTCTTATATTCTATTGATACGAGTAAAGTGAAAAAATTACTAAAATAATGAATCGTTAATAATTTCTTATCAGCGTAAAATAGATGGAAGAATGCAATGTTTTGAAACTTATTTGACACTAAACAACAAAACTATAATTTTGTGTTAGATACATATATAAAGGCACGCAATTCAAAATATGTTTTTATTTTTTCATTAAATTTGTTATATATCTTTAAGACAAAGTTTAACCACCTAAATATCCAACGTCTGCTACTAAAGTCATAAGAGCTAAACATACTATATATATGTGTATTTGTATTTATATATATATATATATATATATATATATATACTACACATGCCACCGACAGTGATTACCAATGCAATGCTTAGAAAAACTTTATATTATTCAGCTTTTAGTCAACTTAAATCAGTCCATAAATTATAAAAATTTTCCTTGTCACAATATAGAAAATTGAATTTATATATGACAACAAGCCTAAAAATATAACAATGACAGTTTTTTTCGTACAAGAATTTTACCAAACGTATTACAGAATGATGGTATTAAACGGTATAGTTCTGGATATTTGTATTGATAATATCTTCTATTTTTTTCCTGCAAATTGTTTAATATAAAAGCTTATTATGAAATATGCTTAGATTTTATTGCTTTTTGCCAAAATGATTATGGAGGAATGGGTACTTACTAGATGTAATATTTTGTGTCTCTATTTATTACGCACCTATTATTTAGTGATAATAGCTGCAGTTATTATCTAAAAATATTTGTACTTATAATAATCGTTATTACTTTCAAAACATTTAAAACCCGGAAAAGATAATACTCCAAAAGAAGTCCCCAAAAATCTTTAAGAAGTTGCATAAGAAATATTCACAACGGATCCGGTCGATAAGTCATAGAAAAGTTTGGTGTTCTCAGATTTAAACATTAGTTTAAAATTCTGACCACAAAACTGAGTTAAAATCTATTACCTCCTTTATATACTTTTGGAGAAAACCTATAAAATGCCACGATAATGACTGTAGGCAAAAACCATACAATTTTCCTCGAAACAAAGAGGATATTATGGATCACTAATTAAAGTCCAAACAATAAACTAACGGTTAACAATAAACTGACGGTAAAAAAAACGGCTGAAAAAATACGTCTGTAAAAGACATCCTATATTGAGCATTCAGAATAAAGAAGGAGTAATTAACTCTTGTGTCTCTAAAAAAAGGCAAAAAATATGGTTCATAAAAGTTCAAGGTTTTCCCAATAAAAACAAACGGACTACTGTTTTCAGAAGATTACCGCGTATTCAATGCGACTGGCTCAAATTATTGTACACGCGTAAGATCATGTAATAACAGAAAGATGCGCAAAAATGTGCACCATATTGAAAATTTTAAGGCCAGAGTAACTATTACAAATTTGTTTACTTTGGCAGTTATGATGAGAGATGCGTATTGTTCGTTTATCACATTTTAAGTTGGGAATTTGTAATGGAAGTATCGCTAATCTTGGCTGCAAATATATTGAATTTCTAATTATTTTACGTAGCAACTATCATAAAAAAACATCTGTATTTAACTTCGGGCTAACTATACATTCACCTTCAATTTGAGTTGATAGCAATCTACACTAATGCGATACGTAACATTTAACATACAGATATTGTTTCATTTGGTCCTTTGAAAGTGTGTTGGAAAGAATATGGGAGAAAAAAATAATATAGGTTTAAAAAGGAAAATATTACAAAAAAGAATTAATTACATGGTAGTGTTTGCGAAAAAGAAATTCAATAACGTGTGTTTTGAAGGAACACCGAGAATATAAACCCGACAATATTGACATTAATAGAGTTTTAAATAATTTTTATTATAAACTAGAAAATTTATATTCAATTGAGCCTAGTTCATTATAATTAATTATAGATATTATTATTTTTTTATAAAAACTTGAAAAAATTTATCTGTATTTTAAAGATTAATCTCACTCATATTGACGATGACATGTTATATACAAATATGGTTTAACTCACGAATATAGTATGTATCTGTTCGTATGTCCGTATATTGTCAGTAAGTAATTTTGTACGTACATGAATTATTTCACGCTTCTGTACTTTTGGGATATATTGTCAAAATTCATGGAAGAAAAAAATATGTTATAGTAGCTTTCAGTGCACACGAAAAATTAGCCCCATTTAACTTTTCCGGTTTATATTCACAACTTGTAAAAAATCAGGTGCATATTACGTTTTGTCATAAAATATCCTCACAGTCAAATATCTATCACTCTACAATATTTAAATTAGTCACGTCTTGTTCTCCATCGGTCTTTATGGTGTTCCCGTGGTTATGTATACATCTAGTATATCCAGGAGGTGATTAAATAAGCCACAGTTGGATGAACTATGAAGGGAAAATATTTGTTTTGTCATCCACCCCGCATTGCTAAAACTTTAAATTTTCAGGTCGAGTATGGATTGATATATTATCACACCATTGAATAAATTTATATATTTTATTTATTTATCTACTTTCATATATTTAATTGATACATATGGCAAATTTATTCCTGCGAAAGTAATCTCTTACAGCCAACCAGAACACTCGTCCAGCCCCGCTTGGCGAGCGGTCGGGAATCGAACCCCGGTCCCCGCGGTACACCACGCCACCAAAGACTGTATACCTTGTAATTAACCTAACACACCACGGGGATGACCATAAATTAATATACCTAGTGAAAATATTTCACAAAATTCACATTGTCAAGAAACTGATTGAATTTAAAAAAAAAACCGAGACAGTGAATCACAATACTCTTTCGTGAAAGACGTCCTCAAGGACGCGGCTAGTTTAATACGTATACAAGCAAACGAGAGTGTAACAGAAAAAGAAAGCTCTTTCTTAATTGACTCAACACTTTCTGGTGAAACGAACGATTGATTTCAAATCAGTACTTAGTTCGAGTCCGGTGGAATCCCACCTAACATTAGTAGACACCAGAATACTGGTCAATAGGAGACATTTTTGATCGATTAATAAAATTACTTTTTCCTTATTGGATCGATAAAATTAGGATTTACAAACTTTTATATTTTTGTTAATTTCGTTCACCAAATATCAGTACCCGTGGCAGCTAATATAACTAAAGGTGACACGAATAATGATAAAAAATCTATAGGCGAATATTATTAATAAGCACGTCAAAGGAAATATCTACATATATAAAAAGGTTGTAACTTGAAAATATTTTCCTTACTCAATTTCGTATTCCTCTTTACCTCCTTGGTTAATAAAATTTCTTCGTTTACTTTTATTTTGAAATTATTACTAAATAAAAAAAATTTTGAATAGTCAAATATTGTTATTCTCCTGAACAAAATATTTAAGACACCTGATAACATAAAAATAAATGAAAAAAAGATACACCGAACAAAAATTTAATCCCCCCTCATATTTTTTACAAAGAACATTCCCTCTGTAACACAAACCATACTGTAACATCATAGAAATTAATTTTATTTCATATCTTGAAATAAAATTAATTTCAATCTGTTTTACGAATACGCTCACGTTTCCGCCATAGATTCGCCTACAATATAATTCCACGTAGTGCAACAAGGTGCCAAAGTGAGTTCCCGCGCCTTCAAACATTATTATAAATTGGCTTGAGGTAATACACTCGCGATTCCTATTTTCATGTTACCGTTATCACTATAATAGACCATAAATGTCTTTCCCTTTTTTTTCTATTTTAAAGTGTACCGAATTCACTTTCCGCTTTTCAGTTACATCTGGAATAATTGAAGTGTTGTGCTCTCCTTTACGTGTAGTAGTTTTTTCGTGGAAACTTCTAATGTGTACTAAGGTCTGAAAATTATTTATTTGTAATATGGTGTAACATTTGCATCGTTATTTTGCATACAATATTTGTAAATGTATTCAAAATTGGACACAAATAAATTTGCCAAATATTCCTTTTTAAGTTTATAGCACTTTACCACAGATGAAATTCTTTTTTGATGATTCCTAGACAACCACTAAACTATTTTCTAAAATGAGTTTCTTATATATATATATATATATATATATATATATATATATATATATATATATCCCTCAATCCTTTTATCTTTAGGTTCATTATAATCTTTATGTCTTTTAACATTTGTATTATTTACATGTATCCCATATATCAAAAACTACACAACATATATAAATAAAAAAATAATATTGGAATTTCTATATTATTTTAAGTCCGGTCTAACGACATCCCACGCACCATTTTATTTCATCTCTCAGTGCATGAGCAACCACCAAAAAATTTTTTTCCATACATCGTTCCACTATTGCAGTGTATGCGGTTTATTGAAGACACCTAACATCCAAATGTCATCATCTAAATAATACCAATGGACTCTGAGTAAAATGGCTGTGACATACGGACAGAAGGACATGACGAAATTATAAAGGTTCCGTGTTTATCATTTGGCTAAGATACCCTAAAATTGGATAAGCATTTTGAGACCTCATTGATTACAAACAAGGAAAAATACCGTTTTCTCCCAATATTCCATAACTGGACTTTTCAAATATATGTTATACCGTCCTTCCGCTAAATTTGTACCATGAGATGTATGGGAAAAAGCATACATTTATTTACTACAAAATACACTTTATTCGTAATAAGCACTCAACATTTTTACCTCTGCTTAGTATATTGGTATTTGTATTTATGGTCATATATATATATATATATATATATATATATATATATAGTATAGCATTGCTTATATATTAGAAAATTGTATTTTTTTTTAAATTGCGAAGAGAACATTAAAATTAGTTTTGTTTTTAAAAATTAACCTATTTTCATTTATGTTTGATTCGTTGGTTTAACATGTGGAACAGTTTAACAGACGAATAAATGAATGGGAGATATCTACATATTGGTATCAATGATAATATCCACAATAAATGTCAACAAATATTTAACTTAATTGTTTTTAATCCCAGTCAAAATTAAATAAACTCACTCTGTCCGATATTTAGAAATGTCGTGAACCCGTTTAATTTAATGACTCTAAAATGCCAATTATTTTTCAAAAATGTCATTGAAATTAGAATTATTCTCTTTTTAAGATATGTAAAGTATTCAAAATTGCATAAAACGTAATAATTTGTTTTTAATATTTAAACCTGTTAATTACAATATTTAAATATGTTCATATCGTTTCAACAGCTAAGATTGATGAAATCATATTTATATTTCTATTTTCAAAAATAGCAATGTTCTCATTTTTTAAGAAAGACAACAAAAATATCCCTCTAGCATGTTTATCCCTAAAGCATAAAAATATAATTAGGTATAAAAAATTGTTATAATTGTAGCCAATAGTACAAAAGCTTCTCATCTCCTTCCCATATCTGTATTTCGAATCGAGAAAAGCGCACCCACTGTTTATATTAAAGAAGAATTCGACGTATCTTTGTGATTTACCGCAATAAAGTATTTCAAAAATAACAAGAATTACAGCCAAAAAAGACTATAGTTTAAGAAGCATAAACTATTGTATTGACATCTCTATTTCTCAACTGGTATTACTAAATGACTGTTAAATACTGATATTATGACTGTCTTTGCATGACATTATAATTCTCCTCTCCCCTTAATACATTTTAGCGATGAGTTATGTTTCCGTACTTATTTTATAACTTTGTCGTGCTAAGCGCAGATATCGTATTTAAAATTCACAGGAAACTGAGATTGTTAATATTTTTCTTAAACTTTGAAAATCGTGAATACATCTGGTCGTAACAACTCTTATTTAAAAATGACGTCAAATACTACTAGTAATATATATTTTCAAGCCAAGGATAATAACATGAACAATTTGAGAACAAAACCTAACATTCGAAAAAATGTATGTTGCAGTTTTAGCGTTAAGCGCAGCAGAATTGACGAAATATCTCATTTGTAAATAGTCGATAGTGGACTAGAATAACGGAATATAAATATAGTGCATATCCATAGCGCTTAGGCGGAATTTCTAAGAAGACTAAGAAGGCACAACTCGATCCCGGAGACACTTGAAGCGACATGGAAAAAGCACCTTTAAGCCTCGAGTGAAACATACTACTTCACTCTTCGACTTTCTTTTCAACAAAACGAACGACAGGTAGTCTGGCGATATCTCAAAAGCCACAATTGTATCCGAATTATGTCGAGTGTCGATGTTACAGAAAGAAAATATTTCGTTATTCAAGAAATGAGACACAGTTTCATGTACACCTGAAGAATTATGAGTTTGAACTTTGTCTTTCGTTATGTAAATGGTTATTATCATTTAATGTTGTAAAACACTCTCTATTTTGAATTTCACCCAAGATTATCGTATCATGTAACTCGTTATTTTTTAACAATCGGCACTTTCCTATTTTTGAGTTGTTTAGCATTCGTTTGGTTAAAATCGTGCATAATCATAGTGGTTTGCATTTTTAATTTAATAAATTGCAAAATTTTCTCAAAATAAGATTTTTCCTTAAAATTTTCTGGTTTTATTATTATTTATTGTTTTTAAGGTCCTACATTAAAATAAGTAACTTTCATAATTTCATCTTGCGGACGGGCTGTCTACCACAACCTCATATTTTTTACACATTTAGTAACATGTGCATTACATTTTTTTATTATTTACTGACTGTATAGAGTATAAAGTCAGTAAATAATAAAATAATTACAGAAAATATATATTTTAATTTACTCCATAGTGTAAAGGAGAAAAACATTTTTTCATTATCCCAACCGAGTGGGGATATTTAACTGTTACAGCCCTTTGTGAACTATTACGCATTTAAGTGCTACCGTACCCGTTCTAATTTTTCTTAAATACTGGCATTTGAGTAGAACATAAAAAAACCTATGGAAAACTAAAATAACAATTGAGGAAACGTAAATACTCGCATTTGAGCAGAATTTTCAGTCGATGTTCATAAATTAATTAATTTGTAAATTAAGATTCATCAACGATTTCAAGAGAGAAATATAACTACATAACTCTATTTTATGCCGTTTCCACAGGTACTTGCCGGTTCAATAAAGTATTTGCCAGTGTCGCTTATGGTAATAAGTGGAAACGATTTTTATACGGAATTTCTCAATTCCTCTTTTTAAATTTTTGACAATTATACAAAAAGAAATGTTATTACAAAAGGGAATGCCCACGAATGACATCGTTTAATTGTTAATTATAAATTCATCAAATAAATGTAAGAAATAATTCTTTCATTTCTTATATCTTATGTGAAATTAAACTTCTTTGCAGAATTGAATAACAGACAAAAGGTATCGTGTACAATATGCGGTTTTCGAATATTTCCCTTTATGTCACTTACGTCGAATGACCTTCATGTTATTTTTCTTCGCATTTATTATCGGTTGCTAATAGATAGATAGCCTTCTAATAAATGTCAAAAATCATGATTTATTTATTGTAATTTACGCCACATTCTGTAGATTAAACTCCGAGGACGAATTTAAAAATGGAATAAAAGCCGCCAAATGGCTAAATAAAGTCACGCGGTAAATAAACAGCGGAGCACACAATTTCACTCTATTGCCGTTTTTGATAAGCTGACTTATCGATATCAAGTTTGTCCCGAAGTTAGGTACACATAATACGTCTTTCAAAGTAACTTCATTCTTGCAACTAGTAGTGACAGTCACGATATCTACATCTCCTGAGCATGATACTGGCATAGACTTTCCATTTGCTGCCATTATCTCCTTGATATTTGGTGTAAAACATGTATTCTTTCTAATTTCGTTACCATACGAACACTATCGCAGCTATCCAAATAAAAGTCTTGTATACTTTAATTTCCACTCACGAAAACAACGAAAAATGTGTTCATCTTCTTTACTTGCTTCTGATTATTCTATTTTTATATTCGTTTTGTCCGATTTGTTTACATTCGAGCCGGTTATAGACGAACCACCGCGATAATGGCTGAAGCTGTCATTCTTCATGCCGAGGCTACCAATTTTATAATATTGTCGACTTCACTGCCCTATGCTCAAGAATGCACTTCCGGTTTTTGAATCGTTTCTCCTATATCAATCAACTTTTTCTTCACTACATCAGTGGTAATAACGATCCCGTTCTATTGCCATTATCACAGTGAAGTATTTTTCAGGTAAACTGGCCAGCAAAAAAGCCAATTTATTCGCCCTTCATTGAAAAATCTGTTCCTGATCATTTCTGGGCGGCCTCAATAATTGCGTAATAGAGTCAGTCATCGAATCGCAGTTATCAAAACGAATTGATATTAGATTACGTAGTAATATTATTCTTCCGGAGAACCCAGAATCATCGAACATGGTTTTTAATTTCTGCTGTAAACTTTTTGTACTTGAAGCTTACTTTGTGTGAACGTACAATAACGGATCGATGGTCAGAACTGTAAGCTGTAACTAAGATTTCATGATTGATGCAACTTGGCATGCCCTCCAAAACCAATAAAATTTCCACTGGAAAATGGGAATTTGCATTCATGATAATTCTCGCGGCCCTTCAACTTTGGAACTTGGTCAGGAATGAGTTCGACTCCATTTCTGTTAATTGCACTCTTAACAATCCATGCTTTATTTTTTTAATATAATAATGCGTATATATATGCTAGTTATAGCTCAGACAATAATTTTAACAAGTTTTTCTGATAACTATAGAGCGTACTGGACCCGTAACCTAATAAAGCAACGTAGTTACGTGCGAAACAAAAAGCGGTGTTTTTTATTAATTAGATGAAACTGTAATAGATAAGTACAGAGTATGTAGAATACAATCAAGATGACGCTGTTATGCTTATTTAATGTTACCAGGTCGTAATAATTATAACATAAAGTCATATAATCTTGAAGAGAACTCACATATCAACCTTTTTCTTTGATATCTAAGTAATTTCTTGACGAAACCAGTGTTGAAATTAATATGCTACTCTGAGTACAGATAGATTTCCAGCTGTTTGAATGTTGATTCAACATACTTTTCAATCCGTGGCACTTGAATTTGCTTGAATAAGATCAAAGCATTAATTTTCCCTGTCTCCTATAATCATTTTCGTCCATGTTTCGTTTTTCTTTTTTCATTCAATTGAAAAGTTAAGCATCGAACGCTCAAATTTTCAATTATTTATTTGGTTGACTGTTCCCAAAAAGCTAGTAAAGTATTGCGCATTGATCCGTTCGATACACGTGACCTAAGGTTAATTAATTTGCTCCTCGATAGTTAGTAGATTTTGGTATCATAATCGGATGGTACTGAATCGGATGGTGGTTATGCGTTCAAGAAGCAAAATATTAAGGATATGTCTGTACCTATCCGCTTATGTCAATCACTAAAAAAAGTAACAAAATAAATAATTACCCTACAGTGGCCATTTAATCTTTATGGATTATTTAAAAAATACAATCAAATTTTTAATTTTTAATATTATCTCTTCTTTTATATATCTTATTGCAATATCCAAAAGGCGAAATTTATTTCCATTAAATTCAATACAAACTTGTAATTGTTTGTTGGTGGCGTAGAAAATCCTCGATGTGCGAATCAAACTTACACCGAATGAGATCTTCTCATATTAACGGCCTCTCCATTTCTCATTAGAAAATAGTTGTAATGAAATAATTAAAATATACAGAAATAATTTATAACAAAAGAAAAAAACTTAAGAGAAAATAAATCTCATTATCAAACATTATTTTTCTGATGATGTGCAAGAAATTGTTTCTTTCTCTGTCATTTAGTTCGAACGAATTTGCCCAGAAAAGTTTATAAATTGAAATTCATTTTTTTATTTTCTATCAGACTATATTCAGAACATATTTTATTTCAAAATTCTCGTTCTAAGCCGTGAGTTGAATACGTTGGACTTAAAACTGGATAGGACAGTGTATGTTTCCTTCCAATAGTTATTTAAAATCAGAGTTTAAAACTATTTTGGTATTCAGCTTACAGTATGAGACCGTAAACAAAACAAGTCTGGCACAACGCTTTGCATAAAACGAGAGGCCGATGTCTGTCCTGTATTGGATGCATAGGGACCGTCGTTGCATTTCATTACAAGCTGACACCGAAATTCAATAAATATGGTCGAAATAGTACATTTTAAAAGTAAAAAAACGCTTTTTTAGTGTAAACGTTATTTTGATAGTATAGATATCTGTTTTTCTTATTTTAAAATAATTTTTATTCTAATTTTAATACCACAAAAATTATTTTATTTTCATATTTTTTTCAAATAGGAAAAATATTGCCACTATGACTATTACCTACCTTGGTATGACTTTCGACTTGAAGCGGAACTTTGTAAATGACCTGTTTGTGGCCGAAGGAGACAAATTTTTGAAATCATTATTGCTCATTGGTTAGTCTATACAATATCGCCATTCGCCACTGGTGAGACCACAAGTTTAATTTCCATTTTTATTTTGTAACTTCTGGTCCATCCTCGATTTAAATTGACACATAACCGGATCTAAACCCGCAGTTTCAAAATACTCAATTTTTTTTCAAAACTAAATGATACTACGAGATATAGTATTACATCTACTTTACTAAAATTTTTAACGAAGACTTAGTTGTCGCTGTATGACAACATCTTCAGGTGCGCAATTTGAATAAAAAATTAAGTGATAATATATTTCTACAAAATTAAAGCCAAATATATTCAATATTCGTTTACTTTGTCGTCTTTTCTTATATTTACATTTATATTAAAATCATTCATCTCACTAAGATATATGAAATCGCCATAGAAAAAAAATTCTAAGTTCTACAATATGTTTCTAAAATTATGAAAAAAATTCAAATGTTGCTGCATTTTTGTAAATATTCATCTACGTAAATTGCATGACTGCTACTAGTACCTCTTTAAGGATCTATGGAAAAATGTTAAAAAGATTTAAAATAAAAAAAAACTTATAATTTCACCATGTCCATCGGATAGTCTACGCATCCACGTAAACAATTTTTCATAAAGATATATTTCAAGAAAACATATTTTTTTACATTTTTAGAGGTGTCTCCTCGTATATCGCAAGCGGGAATGTTAATATTTAGTTACGCGTGTCAAAAAGTTTATTGAAATCAAGATAACAGTATTTAGTCATTATTTCATTGCAAAATTATTTCAATCTACTTGAATTAATAGATTAAAGAAACATAGGCAATCAAATTGTTTGTTTATAGGCTTCGAGAGACATGATACATATTGTCAATATTTATAAATATTTAATAGAAATGTAATGCTAATTTAAATGTCAAAATTTGTATACGTACCTGTGTTCCAATCTATCCCAGAAGAAAAAGTTGTAAACAAACAAATTTAACACTGTAAGGCTGGGATAAACATATATACGGGTACAATCACATAACTCACATTTTCACATAACTTATCATATTATGATCTATTATATTATTGAACAATAAACTATAATCATTATATTAGCTTAATAAATTGTAGCGCTAAACAATATTATAAATATTAAACCGTTATTTTTATTTTACATTAGACCATAATTTTTATTTTATTACTAACGTGAATTGCAAAATTTAGCGATATTACTCTATTCAGTACCAATATTTTACTTTATAAAGCGTAGGGGTGTAATAGCTAACATTTACTGCTGTCAGCGTTACCACAAGCCATTGAGACAATATGAGAGAAAATTTAATAGAATTAGTCTATTTTTTTAAATAAATAATATAGTCAAGAATTAATATGTAAGACATTTGAGATACAGAGGAACTATTTGTTATGAGTGAATTAACTCTAGTTTAATAAGTAACTTAACTCTAGTTTAATAAAGTGAATTAACTCTAGTTTAATATTAAACAAATAAAAATAGGAAAATTACCATTGTAAATATATATTGTACGGGGCGATAACGGTAACAAAGCAAAAATAATCGCAGCGATTGGACTGTGCTCAAAGAGAAAATTACGTATCGGAATTTATAGCGATCAAAATTTGTTTACACAATACAATAAAACTGTATCAGTTATAAACTCCATATTGTATGGAAAATACCAATTCAAATTTAAAAAGATAATTTGTGACTTGTAATGAAGTGATCCTGAAATAGTCTATATTAATTACTTTTTCCCGTAAAAACCTCAGCATCTCTTTCTATGGAAATTTCGGGACAATATTTTTTTTTATTATGACTTTTAGATATTTTCATTACATTACTAATTATGAAAATTAGAACCTAAATATAATCTAATACAAAAAAACGCTTTAAGTCCATGCTTCATTGATATTTCGAAATAGGATCAATTTGGTTTTATAGTTTATAGACGATGACGAAATAAAAAAAAATCGGTTTTTAGACGACTCCAATATGAAGCTCTATTATTATAACTTATGTTCGATATTCCTCGTTGAGTTGAACAAATTTATCTAAAATTTCTTTTTTCAAAAAGTTATATAAATATGAAAATTTGGCTACAAAGATTTTTAAAGTTTCATTTATTTATAATAAAATAAACAAAAAAGTAAATAACGCTTAATCGTTTCGACTGTCGTCTGCCACGTTGACTATTTTTGTTAATTCTCGTACTGATTACAATACGAAAACTGGTCTCTTCGTCCAAATAATTTGTGTAATTAATTTCATCAGCAGTAGTTCTTTTATTCAGTTTCTACTCACACTAAGTCAATAATGGTAAATGCTAATACGAGTAATTATATTACTTTAACTGTTAACATTATATGTGGTTTTAATAGTAACAAACGAACATGACGGTATAACATTAACGACGATTCCATTTAAAAATTTAGAAACAAACGTAAGGATGAGTATACTCTTCTTTGCAGTCATTTAATTTTTGCTTTAGAGTTTCTCTTATGGATTAAAACTTAATTTTCTTAACACTCATTCAGTTTTACTGTATTTTGTCGTTAAATTACGATCGAATAAGTATCAGTTTCCATGGCACGGAGTCCGAATATGCACCGTCGTCTTCGTTTCGAGTATCAGCTTTATCAGGTATCAAAGGTTAGTTACGGGTCAATGTGCAATCTATAAAAGAAAATAACCTTTAATCCGTTCAAGGAACGATAATTGCTGGGCGGCGTCTCGGTTCGCTCGACCTAGCCAAGTTTCTCATTGTTTATTTCTCACTAAGGAAACTCATTTTCTTCTACATCATAATATAAGTAGGTATAATCGTTATAGTTGCTCAAGTGTAATGGTAAATATTGGCTCGTAATAAGTTTATAACGGGATTAACGTCAGCGAGGCTATATTTTCTACAAAAGCACTGATTTTCTTTGAGACATAATTACCATTTCAGTTAATTTTTATGGAGAGCGTCTGATGTTTGTGGCGAATAACTAGGGATTTTTACGTCTCATCTTAAATTAATATCTTCACTTTATTACATTTTTTAGGCTTGGCAAAATAGCAAAGCGAGAAAATTCTTGTTGACATTAGTAATAAGAAATGAAGAAAATTCTTACTGTTTTTGTTTACAAACAGCTCTAGCTCATGGCTTAAAAAAATGGGCGAGAGCTATTTGTAACCAAAAATATTAGAAACTTCCTTAATATAAAACTGCAAAACTAATAATGTATAACACGTCGCCATTCATCATCGAAAAAACTATTGTTAATCAATGAATAGTGGTTTACAATTGTCTTTCTTATGGTATAAGGCGTCGCAGTTATATTAACATTATACCTCACATAAAACCTATACCTCTAATTAAAAAGAACCTATTGATCTAACAGCTTTGCTCAAATTGGATCTACAGAAATAATTTGTGATTTTAAATATTTTTCACTGAAAGTTCAGAATCGGCTATTGGTAAATATTTGTTCTTTTAATAAAATATTTTTGTCGATTAATAAATTTGTGTTCACTTATTTGTTTTATTTTTATTTATCATAACTTAGTCAAAAAATTAGACTAAAATTTTATTCCCTGACTTTCAAAGCCAATACACTTTTAAAGTATAGTAAAACAGTAAATTAAAGTCAAATAAAAATATTCCTCCGCTACAATATTAATATTTAGGGAATATTTTTTACACATCATGTATTTTGTGCAGAAGAATGTACGCATTCGTATGTGGTACGTGTAACCAGTGGTGGTACTTTTTAAAGGGTTCCGGGGCAGTGCCCTCTTATCCAAGTATAAAAAAACAACCATTTTTTTATTCGGCCATATGTAAATCTCAGAACAAATTTAATTTATTTTTTTAAATTAAAATTTAAAGTCAATTTGATAAAATTAAACTGACCAAAAAGGCGTATTAAAAACGAATACAAATTTTGTAAACAATAACAAATCATATAACGAACAGCGTAGAGTACTTTCATATATTTATGTACATACGTCATTCTCCATGTTGTAGCGGGCTACGGAAACATTGCCCCTGGTCTTCCATACACAATATTTAAAAAATAGTATCATTTATAAACAGCTAAATTCGTGATTTGTATGCCGCGATGGGACAGAGCCTCTAATACATTTAAATACAATGCAATAAATCAGGTGTTCGTAAAAGATATATTTTTAGTACGTTTTTCTAGTCCTAAAAATGATTATGATAACATCAATTATTTACACAACTAAATATCTTCTATTGAAACTATCTTACACAAAACTCTATATACCTATATATTTTTAAATTAATTAAATTAAATGTAATCGACGGTACTGCATATTGTAACGGGCTACGTAAACATTGCCCCAGGTCTTCCATACAAAATATTTAAAAAATAGTATCATTTATGAACAGCTAAATTCGCAATTTATATGCTGCGATGGAACAGAGCCCCTAGTATATTTCAGTGCAATGGGAAATTAAACAAGTGTTAGCAAGATTTTTTTTTTGAGTGTGTTTTTATACGCCTAAAAATTATTATTATAACATCAACATTTATTTACATTACTAAATATTTTCTGTTTAAATTATCTTGCGCAAAATTGTACGTGCTTAAAAATATTAGTTAATTAAATTAAATGTAATCGACGTGACAATTTTCGAACAGCGACCATGACGTATTCCGAACAGCGACGTGACGCGACGTGCAAAAGACAAAGAATGCAATCTGTCTCGATTTCTCATCTATTCAGTTTAAAATATTAGAAGCAACGATTTGAAGCTTCTTTGATCGGTTTTACATATAGTGAAAGATTGTTCATTGAAATGTAAAATTGTGACGCATCGTCTTAAAATGTCTATAACAACTACTGTATTTTTGTTTGCAAGTTAAGGCTTTCTTATTTTCCTTGTTTAATTTATTTTAGTTCCGATATATAGTTATAGATCTCAAACATCTAAATAAGAAAATAAAAATACTTACTAATTAAGTAAATTACTTACTTATTTAGGTTACGATAAATAAAATGTCATTAATGTGGTATTATTTGGTAAAAACAATGTCCCAATGACAATGTTACAATTAGATAATTTACGGACATCCGCTTTTCGGCCCAATTCTCAGTTATATTTAAAATTATACAATATTAATGTTTTAAGGTTTTAATAGAAAATGGATCCAGTTGTTTAATAATAATGCTATTGAAAAATATAGACGGGAGCAAATTTAACTATTGGCTATCTGTTTTACAAGAGATGCTTCACGAAGAAATGTTTAATGTGTTTTTATTTGACATTATACTAATGCTTTTATCTAATCACAAATTTTTTTTAAATTTTGGACGTAAATTTACTTAAAATGTCGATTATATCGGCATCTGTCAATGACAGGAAAAAACGACGACAATTAGTGTTGTTTGGTGTTCATTACCGCACATAAACGAACTAGTGAAGCAAACTTCAAGAAACTGATAGCGTCTCTTTATTATGTTATTTTTTTATATCGCACACGATTCTAAAACTTGACATCTAGGGTTTTATATGGAATGAGCTTATATGGTTTAACCTTCATTGTGACCATTTATAGCGCGCTCCCATAATTTTGACCCACCGACCGCCACTGCATATAATACATATTTGTGTAAGTGAATATAATACTCCCCATATGAATCGTAAGTTCTTCTTTATTCTTATATACTTTATGCATTCATTGTTATTAATATTCTTATATATGAGTGTGTGTTCCTGTAATATAAGTGCCAGTTTTAAACTAGCTGTGTCAGTGATACATGTAGCATAACTGCACAAGGCGAGACAGTAAGCTATTTGTAAATAACGTTTCATTATTTAAATTTATGATGTGTATTTGAAATTTCTATTATTTTCCATTTTGTTTTTAAAAAAACTATAATTAAAAAGTCTTGAATGGTTTATATATAAGTTTGCTCAATAGATATTTGCATTCATCTTTGTCTGTCCTTATATTCGGGCAAAACATACTGTCATATTATACCAGTAGAACCTTATAAATCTTTGAGCCACATTTTGTGTACTTTTCCAAATTCTAATGCCTCACATTTATGACTATTAACTATTTTAATTTTCCTTTATACATTTCAAACACTGTAGCCATTATATTTTACAAATATCAATGGACCAAATATCTCATTTTACATTAAATCTATTTTTAAAATTTCAATTTCACGGTTATTTTTGATAATTAAAAGTAATTTAAAAAACACATATGTGACAATTAAATCATACTCGTATGTGTAAATCATACTCGTAACGATGGGCAAAAATAAAGACTGCGTCATGAATTATTAAGCAGGTTCTACCTTGAAGCGTGAACGGAGCATATCAATTTAGATGATATCAGTAGCTAATTAATATATTTATTCCATTATAAGATAATTCACACTGAGCTCAGGAGACGCGAGTTTTTTGTAAGTTTTTTGTAATAGGAGCTGTGAGTTTTTTGTAAGGGCGAATTTTTTTATTATAATTGTAATTTATTTGGAAAAGCAAAATCGTTTAAGGTCGAGATTACGATTGGGTTTTAAAAATATGAAAAGTAATTTAATTATATATTATACATTAATGTAAGTATCAATTTTACCGCCATTGCAAGTAATACTAGAAATACTAGAAATACGAGAAGATACGCTTCTCGCACTCGCCTAATGGTGAATCATGTTAAACAAGTGTGTTTTAACATTAAATAAATTGAACGTTTAATTTATAAATTTTGAAGCAAAACCGATCAATCGCATGTCGACATACGTACAAGGAAAGGTTCCATAGCGGTCTCAACATTGTGGACGTAAGTTAACCAAAATAATTTCATTTCGAATTTCTAATCAAATTCTAGTACCTAGAATTTTTTAATTTTTCAAAAGGATCATTGAGAAATTAGACAGGCAGTTCACATTCAACATCATTTTGAATCAAACACCACTTCAAGATAAATGTGATAAACAGAACCATAAATTCATTTCATAAACCTTATCTAGTGATCCACTCAAAAGGAGGCACAAGTAAATCATTCTTCTTAACCTAAAAAAAGAAATATTTTGATCATTTTACATTCTTTATTGGATTAATTAAGATCTCCCTCTGAGATATATTCTTACAAATCTTCATGCACGTAAGCCTAAAAGTGTAGAAACTGTGAGGCTGTAACAGATGGACGTGCAGACGAATTTGACGAAATTATAAAGCACTTTTTCACTACAGAACCATAATAAGAAAGCGGTAATTTCGCGGTAGTAAATGTTATAAGCATAATAATTCTAATAAAGGAATGCAAGTCTTTGAAATTTAGTTTGTCAGTGAGTTTGCGTATTTTCTGTCAAGAATTAGGAAAAATTCGATATTTAAAAAATACACCATTCCCACACGTTATGTATAACAATAATTTTATTCCTGAGGAGTTAATCAAATTATTTGATAAAATCTTTGTTATAACCTTAATATTATTAATTGAAGTTTCGTAGTTTTATTGTCTTCCATACATTATTTTTCACACCATATAAATTTTTATAATTTCTTGCTCTTACACAATCTTAGACATTTTCTTTAGTTTTATATTATATAATGATAAGAAAGTTTAGGAAAACATATAATCTCTAGCAATATGGGAATGTTCTTATATATTGTTTTCAATTCCCCTTCTTATACACGAAAAATAAGAAAAGGACGTCAATTTTGTATAAACTCGGTAAATAGGATGTGTGAAGCAAGAAAATAAAAACACTTGTAATTAAAGAAGCACGTGACTTACCGTTTGTGGTAGTACGTAGGTATCATACGTGTTTATAGTATATTGTGATTCGCACAGCGTTACCCTCGTTACAGTTAACTTTTGTTAATATACATTTAACAAATATTTAAAGTGGTATGTGTAGTATAACAGGTCATAGCATTTTTATAATTTAAGATCCCATAAGACCAAATTATGCGGTATACAGCTCAAAACTGTACGAGAATTTATATGAAGATTGTTGACGTTGAGAGGCATTAAAGGGCACATGAATATGAAGGGCACATGAATACACATGAATACGAAAATGATAAAGATATAGAACTAAAATATTGTTTATAAATGGTAGAATATCATTAAAAACTGTGGATACAAGATTTTGGAGATATATATGCAAGGAGCCTTTAAGGGAGAAGGTAATATTGACAGAAAAAAAATATAAAATGAAAATAATGATTAAAAATATATCGGTATATTTTAAGGTGACAAACCGATTTTGCTGAGAATCACCAAATCACAGAATATTATACGATAGTTTGTATAAAAAATAGGCCTAGATTCATTTGCAAACTTGAAATAAAATGCAAAATACATCAATAATGAGAGTTTAAAGTAGAATATTTAATATTTAGATTTTAAAATATTAATCTTTTAAAAAACGGGAGAAAAAATTATTTTCATATATTACATAACATACATACAAGAATATTAAGAATATCACATCCCATATTATTATAGATACTTTCTATCTCAGATACTTTCTATTCCACGACACATTTTACTCCAAGCTTTTCTCATTTACTCTCTGCTTACCAACATATGTTGGGATTTAATAACAATTATCCTTAGATTTAATTCCCAACTCCTGTCTTAAGCTGGTTTTATAATTCTTTAAATGTTCTGTGTTCTGTTCTGTTTCTTGCAATATCTTTGAAAAAGTTAAAAATGTTTCTTGCAATATCAAAATCCATTACCTGTTTAATCTGCATACCTAAGTACTCTGCTGTGATTTTAAAAATTCTTTCGCACTATAAATTTTTGCTCCCGAATATATTTCATGATTCTTTTATTCTACTTGTTGTAGTTTTCTCTCTCAGAATCCTGTTGTAATCTATTCTAGGACTACATTCTTACGATCGTTTCTACGTTGCCATTACGACCAAGTTTAATAATTTTGTCAGAAATTAATATTCTCTCTGGTTTGTTTTTTATTTTAATTTTTATTTTTAATTTTAATTCTATTACTTCCAAAGGTAAAAAGGAACCCTTATAGGATCACTTCGTTGTCCGCCTGTTGGCCTATCGAAAACTTTTTTCTCAGGAACGCATGGATGTGTTAAGTTAAAACTAATATCAAATATTTAGGTCTGCGATTCTATAAAGAAATCATGCTTCTATGTCAACACAATAAATGAGGATCCTAAAAGTATTTTACTCTTATTTTAATGTTAGCAAGTACAACAAAATGTATAGAGTACTTCCCGTTTCCTAGAATCCTGAAATTTGACAAGAAACAAGTTCTTACAGCGCAAGTAAGAGGAAAACTCTGAATGTCGTTAATTTGTAGTTATATCACATAAATAATATACTTTTTAAATGTGCGCTTGTGAAAGATGTACTAGATAAGATATTTTTGTTCTAAAATATTAAAATGTTGTTAATAGTCTAATATGAATATAATATACCGTTAAATGTTTATAAATGCCTAAATGTCTACGGAACCCTTGTAGTGCGAGTCCACTAGAGTGCTTACAGTTTTTTTTTAATATTCCATCGCTATTGTTATTTCAATTATTATATCTGTCGGTGCCTGTATTTTGTTTTAAAATAAATATAAACTAATCGAGTTAGTATCAGCTCAAACGGGCGTATAATAGAAGTCCAGCGTTGTGTTTATAGCAGTGTAAAAACATAACCAGAGACATTCATTAGTTGTAAACATTTGACATTCATTAGTTGTAAGCGTGTGCTATAATCCGGAATATTAGCTGAAACAAGCACTACAAACCACGAAAAACCTATTTACGATAAATTAACCTACTATTATAAAATTATACCTGTCATTAAAAACATATATAGAAACTCATAACATAGATAGAGATTAAATAGATAGTTCCATTGCATAAAATCTTGTGAGGTCTAACGGTTTGAGAACTCATGAGTGTAATTTATTCCGATGTATTTACTTAAATTTTGTAATTATGGACGTCACATGCTGTCTAATAAAGTTTATTTCCTGTGCATGATTGTATTTGAAATTACATCAATTTAAACAGAAACATTTTCTAAGATATATATATATATATGTGTGTGTGTGTGTGTGTGTGTGTGTGTTTTGCAGACTGCACACACGTCGAAATCCCAGCAATATTTCACAGACATCCTAAAAATAAACATTTTTCAGTCAGTCTATAATAATTGACTCACGGCAAAGTATTGGAGATTTATTCTCTTTGTTTTCTCTAAAAGGCGAGATCTTAAATGTGAGTCGTAAATACTTATCACGTTTACATTTTACTTTCGATGTAGAAAACGACTCAGGAGCAGTAAAATATTTGCAGCAAAGCGTACAAATTGTTACGGATATGATGTGCCTCCCTAACGACGAATTTTATATCTACACCTTTGCGTTTTATATTATCACAGCCGAGTGCTAAAATATCGAGATTGATAGCCGATATCGAATAAAAATTTCCGAAACGTAACAGTTTACGTAACATTCGTATGGTAGTTTTATTGCAATATAATTCCACAGAAAGAGGCGCTGTTATCGCGCCAGTTTCAGTATAGCTTTTCTCCCGCTTCCTACGGTTGGGCGATTATAAGAAGCCGTTAACAGATAATAATAAAGACAAAATATTTTTTTTTTGTATGGGATTCTCATATAAGAGATGTTATCTTTAAAATGCCTTAATGGCACTTTATTAATCAATAGCCTGAGAAAATTCGAATTCCTTGATTTTATTGGTTATTCAGAGGTTTTACACAAGCTTCATTGAAATCAGGCAATTTGTATATTTCTTGTTTTATAGTGTCAACCAGGACCATTTGGAACTATTATTAAGCAATGTCCGATCACATGAATAATAGAGGGCATAGAATTTATTCTTTTAATAGCTTGAAAATAAATTTCGTAAATGCCAATTCCCTTCTGAGTTGCAAGAAATGGAAACCTAATGGAAATCGCACAATATATATGCGCAACGAAAGAAATAGCTCAATAACTGATAATATACTGCCATTCGATAAAGACTTCCATTTTCCATCTCAAGAGTGCGTGATCAGATCTGAGTTAAATTGGGACTATTGTTGAGTCAGATCCTTCTAAATAAATAAAGAATTATTCAAGCTCATTTGCATGTGCCGGAGATCTGCGTTAACATATGTATATAAAGCAATACATTCTAATTGAAAACCTCCTTATTTTCAAGTCAATTTAAAATTACAGGAGTTGGACTGAGTTCTGCTATTATATCTTCCTTATTTACCGACATTGCGCCATCTAAGTACTAGTTCTTCAGAACTCCAAACAATCGTTCATAATCTAATAAATTCGACAATATGATAGTGATTTCAAAAGACCATATAATTTTTTTTAATGTAGTTCGCCAAATTTTTACACAAAAGGCAATGTCATTACCTACAAAAATAACAGGTGGCTGTGTGTCATATATAATTATAGTGCATGTATAACTTGATTTTCTTGTGACATTTAGATTTTAAAATCTCTTAACTAGATCAAGTCTGGGTTCAAACCCTATTAATCAACTCAATACTTAATCGCTCACATTTTTTGGTGGTGTAAAACGGGTTACAATTAAATATTCTGATGAACAAGATTATCATCACATAAACACTGCATATTTTACAAATTTCTTAATTTGCATAATAAAAATGTTATAAACATTTAAGGCTAACATATATAAAACTTTAAGACTAAAATTAACAAATCGACTAGGGAAATCAATACTCATGGTGTTTTTTTTCAATTTCTCTTGCAATTAACAAATAATCCTGTTATAAATGCTTCCAAGCGAATCTCTTATTATCGTAGCCCAAGATAATATATTCAATTAGAGTACGTATGATGAGAAAAAAATATTTCACTTTAACATTTCAATATTCTAACGACCGACATGACTTGAGTATCTAACACTTACTATACGCAAAGTTTTGTAAAAAGTATATGGTTAGAAAAGTTTCATGAAAAGGATCTGGTTGTAATTAACTTGTCTTCAAAATGAATTTCCTAGAACGTGAAAGTTACTAAATTAGGCTTCTGTCAATAAACTATATTAGCCGCTGCTCTATATTTGCCAGGCTTCACAAAACCAATTCGTCGAATCAACTCACTTCGAGTCTGATCGCAAGTGAATTTGGGAAGTTCAGTTGAACGAGTTCCGATCAAATTATTGAATGACCGCCAAATAATAAATGAATACAGATCCAATATTTTCCAATTATAATACAAGACATAACATTTTAAGATAATGTTTCTCTCTTACATAAAAACATTTCTAAACTTTATTAAAACAAACTAAATGACCTTTCTTACACTTTAAACTGATATGAAACCAAAGTTTCTCACTTAAATTTTTTTCGCTTTGCGCAATTTCCATAAAGCTTATAACGTTGGAAAGTTATTCTAATCCTATCACACAATATAACAATGGCTTGTTAAGAACAGTTTTTTTTTAAGAAAACTTCTTTTAAGGCAAGAAATACGTCTCCCTTACCATAAAAAATATCAAACTTTCTACAAATTACTTCATATCGATTTATTAGAACAAGCAAATATTATTATATTATTATAAGAACTATGTATTCAGGCGATTCAAGCACCATGATATTTTTCTGTTCAATTCATATTTTCTACTGATTGTGATTGTGTGAATATAAATCGTTAATAACTTCTTATTATTTATTTTACATTAAAATCAAAGAATAATTTTGTGTCATATTCAAATATATAGGCACGCAATCCAAAATATGATTTTGTTTTTTTATTCCGTTTTTTAAGACAAAGTTTAACCATCTAAATGACCAACCTCTACTATTAAACTTACAAAATCCATAAATACTGCCTTCCATACATATCTTTATATAAATTTATGTATATATATATATATATTTTATTGGAAAATATTCCCTTGTTCCATGGAAAAGTACAAAAACTATTGCAGGAAGACATGTGAACGTAAAAACAGTGTCACTTATCATAAGCAAGTCTACTTTATCCGCAGTTAATTGACCGCAATTTATAATTAATGAAATATTAACTAATGCACCCTACATCGATAAGTTTAAACTAAAATATAGAGTATATTTCAATATTCTGTACAGAATATTTCGATAATATATATTGTTTGTTACCCTATTTTCCAAATAATAATGTTATTACTGCAATCACATCTAAATTAGAAAGTTGTTAGTTTATTCACCGTACTGAAATTTTTTGCTACTGGCATTATTGGGATTGCTAAAATCTACTCAGTTCAAGACCGATAAAATATTTTGGCTATAATTTTAATTGCCCTATACCAGGAAATTAACTTTTTAATAAAATGTTTGTCAATAACAATATTTTATGTACTTAATGACGTAATTTATGATAAGCAAAGTATTAATTAAAAAGGTACAACATATTTCTATCATACCACACTATAGATTATATTATTTTGTTTTCAACAGCGAATTTTCAATTTTTTGCTTTCAATGAAGTGACGTTAAATATTATTCTTATAATCGACGAATTCTTAAATAATTTCGACAACTTTTAACTGATTTCTTAACACAATATTTTCTTAATCCTTTTATCTTCAGGATTGTTATAATCGTTATATTTAATAAGATTTTTATTATTTATAATATTTATTTAAATGTTCTCAAAAGAGAAGGTACTTAGAGAAAAACCGGCTAAGTTCGTTTCTGCAACACTAAACAATATTAATGTCATAAATTGATATTTCTCAAAATCCTTGTGAAAAACAAGGTTATTATTACATTACAGTCGGTACTAAAAATATCTCAAAAACTGCACCATATTACTTCAAATCAATTTTAGTTAAAAGTTTATTTTAAGTTCTATTATCTTAATTTCTTTTCAAATTTTATTCAAGTTACCAGAAAAATGTTTAATTTTTATGGTTTAAATAAAAAAGTAATTTTGGAACTTCTATATTATTTTCAAGTCCTGTATCCCACACGCCTATGTGGACTGAATTTTTGTTCATCCCTCAGTTACAAACATGAAGAGCAACCTCCAATATTATTTTTTTACAGTTCCACTATTTCATTGTATGGCGGTTTATAGAAGACACCCAACATTCAAATTTCATCACAGTATCAATAAACGCTGAGTTTATAGAAGACACCTAACATCCAAATTTCATCATATTATCAATAATTTCATCATAGTATCAATAAACTCTGCCATGCTATGGTTATGAGATACGAACAGACAGGCGGACAGAACGACATGACGAAATTATAAATGTTTCGTTTTTTGCAATTTGGCTGGGGCACCCTAAAAATGGATAAGTGTTTTGAGACTTAATTGATTACAAACAGGAAAAAGAACCGTTTCCTCTCAAGCTTCCTCAACTGAACGTTTCAAACAAATGTTATGTCATCCCTTCGCTTAATTTATAACGGAATGTACGAAAGAACGCATACATTTATTTACTACATAACACACGTTATTTGTAATAAGAACTTAACATTTTTACCTCTGGTTAGTATATTGATATCTGTATTTATGGTCCAATATATACATTACATATAATTACATTACATATAATTAAAAGCGAATTGATGAAATATCTAATTTTGGCGACAAAATTATAAATAGCTGATAGTAGACTAGAGTAATGGAATATAAATATAATGCATATCCACAGCGCTCAGACGGGAAAGAACGAGTTCGTAACGCGCAAGTTGAAGACTAAGAAGGCCCAACTCGATCCCGGAGACACTTGAAGCGACATGGACAAAGACCTTTAAACCTCGAGTGAAATCCGTCTGCTTCACCTTCTTTTCAACAAAACCAACGATAGATGGTCTGGCGATATCGCAAAAGCCACAATTACAAATCCGAATTACGTTCAGTCGTTTGTTCTGCAGTGGTTGCTCTGTTACAGCAAGAAAATATTGCATTGTTCAAGGAGAGACAGTTTTATATACTCCTAAAGAATTTTGAGTTTTAATGTTATCTTTCATTATGTAAATGAGATTGCTTTTATTTAATATAGTAAAACAATCTCTATTTTTAATTTTTCCGAAGGTTATCTTTTCATGTAACTCGTAATTTTTGAACAATCGGCACTTTTTGTATTTTTGAGTTGTTTGAGTTGTTTAATTTTCACTCGGTTATAATCATGCATTATCGTGGTGCTTTGCATTTTGAATTTAATAAATTGCAAAATTTTCTCTAGATAAGATTTGTTCCTTAAACTTTTCTGGTTTTATAAAATGTGATATATTGTTACTAAGATTCTACATTGAAAGAAGAAACTCTGATAATTTCACTATGCGCCCTATCACAACTTAATATTTTCTACACATTAGTAACATGTGCTCCATTCGGAATATCTACTCTGCAAGTATGGAGATAATCCGTATGGAGTTTACAATTAGTAAACAATAAAATAATGAAAGAAAATATATATTTTTATTTACTTCTTAGAGTAAAAGAGCATAACTTTTTCTGATGATATGCAAGAAATAGTTTTATTTTCCTGTCATTTAGTTCAAACGAATTTACCCAGAAAAGTTTGTAAATTCAAATTTATTTCCTATCAAACTCTACTCAGAATATTTAAAAATTCTCGTCTAAACCGTGCGTTGAGTCCATTGGACGTAAAACTCTACCAGACATTGTATGTTTCCTTCCAACAGTTATTTTAAATCAGAGATTAAAACTATATTGGTATTCAGCTCACAGCGTGAGACCGTAAAGAAAACAACTCTGGCACAAAGCTTTGCATAAAACGAGAGGTCGGTGTCTGCTCTGTGTTGTATGCGTAGGGAACGTCGTTGTAATTCATGGTATCAACAAGCTGGTATCGAAGTTCAATCAATATGGTCGACATAACTAGTACATTTTAAAAGTAAAAAAAAAAATTTTTATGATGTTAACATTATTTTGATAGAATAGATATCTGTTATTTATATTTCAAAATAAATTTTATTCTAATTTTAATAATACAAAAATTATTTTATATTCTTATTTTTAAAATAGGATAAATATTGTAATAATGTGATTATTACCTACCTACCTTGTTATGACCTTCGACTTGAAGCATAATTTTTTAAATAACCCTTTTGTGCCCGAAAGAAATATATTTTGAGATCATTAGCATTCATTGTTAAGTCTAAACAACATCGCCAAACGCCACTGGCGAGACGACAAGTTTATTTTCCATTCTTATTTTGTAACTTCTGGCCCATTCTCTATATAAATTGACACATAACCGGATCTATACCCGCAGTTTCAAAACACAAGAGGCACAATTTGTATCACTGTGATGAGCACAGTGATATGCGTGCAAATTAATTTGGGAACGTGCGTTTTTATAGTAAAATATAATCTTTAAGATGTGGTCTCTCTAATCAAGGCAATTTATTTTCAAATATATCAATCTTTAAGACGTTCACACCCTACGCAAAATGCATTCTATTAAAAATTAAGTTAATAGTTAATTACCTACAGCAAATCTTTAATCATGTAAGACCGAAAAGTTTTTTTGGATTTAAAAGTAAACTTGTGAACGTGTCATTTTGGGTAAAGTAAAGTACGTAGCTAATTATGTACACTCTTTAATCATGTTATATAGAATAATTTTCTTTTAGGGGGAGTGGAGATTTAAAAGACCATTTGTGTTATTTTAAGCCTCAGAAGGGGGCTTAATTGGCATAATGTAATAATATTTCATAAAATTTAATTTCGTTAACTTTTACCCAATTTTTATTCACAACTAAATTAATACTTTATTTAAATTATTAACCACAACCTAGGTGTTATTGTAGGACGACATCTTCAGGTGGGCAATTTGAAGAAAAAATTAAATAATAATGAATTTCTAAAAAATTAACGTGAAATTTATTCAACATTCCTTTACTTTGTAGTCGGTATTGAAACTATATCTATACTAAAATCTCGAAGTTGAATGTAAAGACTCCGAATAATAATTTTGTTCGACTCATGAGGATATGTAACATCCCCACAGACAACAAATACTAAGCTCTGCAATACATTTCTAAAGTTATGAAAAATTTTCAAATGTTACTCTTCATCTTGTTTTCATCTACATAAATTGCATGCCTGCTACTAGTACTTCTTTGAGGATGCATGGAAAGTTAAAAAACCTAAAATTAAAAAAAACTTAAAATTTCTCCATGTCCATCGGTCGGCGTATACATCAGTACAAATAATTTTACATAAATAAAATTTTACATAAAGATATAGTAAGAGATATTTCAAGAAAACATATTTTTTTCCTTTTTTTGGAGGTGTCTCCCCGTTTACCGCAAGCAAGAATGTAACTATTTAATTACGCGTGTCAAAAAGTTTAATGAAATCAAGATAACAGTATTTAATAATTATTTCATTGCAAAATTATTACGGTCTACTTGAATTAATAGATAATAGATATAGGCAATTGTTTGTTCATAGGCTTCGAGAGACGTGATAAATAATATAAATATATATCAATATTTAATAGAAATGCAATGCACATTTAAATGTTAAAATTTTTATATGTACTTGCGCTCCACTCCATTCCCAAACAAAATGTTGTAAACAAATAAATTTAATACAATAAGGCTACGATAAACATATATTCGTGTACGATCAGTCGGCGATTATTCACATAAATTATCATCTTTTAATCCATTATATTATTAAACAATAAACTATAGTCGTTATATTAACCTAATTAATTATCATGCTCAACAATATTACAAATATAAATATTAGACCATTATTTGTCTAATGTGAATTGCACAATTTAGCCATATAATCTATTAATTACTAATCTTTTATATTATAATGCGTTAGAGTGAAATAGTTAATATTTATAGCTGTCAGGGTTACCAAAAGCCATCGAGATAATATGAGATAAAATTTAATAGAATTTCACTCTTTCCCTTTTAAAAAAATAATATACACAAATAAACGATGTACCGTGATTTTTATTGCTTAAGTATTTTAATATGAGTGTAACGCACTAGTAGTTTCAATGATGATTTGTTAATTTTAACTTGCAACTAACGTCCTTAAAACTCAAAACTTGTTAATAGTTGAGAGAAAATATTATTTCCTTCCCTATACATTTTTTAAAGTTCGTATTCAATTTGAATCAAATATTAAGTTTAATTAAATAATTTTAAATTTATATACGTTTGACTTTTCAACGAACTTATAATAGTAATACAAAATCCTGCGGAAGGGTATGAAAAACTGAATATGTAAGAACTGCAGGATACAGAGGAATTATTTGTTACATGAAATGAATTAACTCTACGTTAATATTAGATAAATTAAAATAGAGAAATTAACATTGTAAATATATAATTAGAAACAAGTAAGTCGAATTTTCCGCATCGCAATGATTTTGTTTAGTGTAAATCAAAATTGAGAATCACTTTATAATAACCTAACAACCTAACATTTTATAATACCCTTCCATAAGGCCAACGAATACATGAGACTTCACTCGGTTCATGCCAATAAATAAATTCATAAAATTCTGTCATTTCAGAAGGCAGTATAAATTATATGGATCAAAGATTAATTTGGTGCGTTCTCTGTGGATAAATTTGCAATTTTTTCCCATTTAAATTTCATCTACTTTATATTCAAATGATACAACGTCACCGCTGATTGGGCGCTGCTGTTTACAATATTGGGCGGCTGGTTTGTTAGCCGCTACGATGGGGCTGGTATGCGGCAGTGCTCGTTTAATACTGTCAAAAGGTATGCTTCACATTAATTATTCATTGCCTTCGTCAATACTCGGACGATAATGCTAACAATGCAAAAATAATCGTAGCCATTGAACTGTACTCAAAGAGAAAACGGCACGAAGAGAAAACGGAAAATTGATGGCGATCAAAAGTTGTTTACACAGTACAACAAAACTGTTTCAGATGAATACTACATATTATATGAGTCATACCAATAATGATTAAACTTAGGTATGATAATTTGTGACTTGTAATGAAGTGATCTTAAAATGGTTTTTAATAATTATTTTTTTTCCCTAAACATCGAAGTATGTCTCTTTATGGAAATTTCAGAGAAATATTATTCTCTTTATCATCACTTTGAGATTTTTTTCACTGTATTATTAATCGTGGCAATTAGAACCTAAATATAATCTAAAACACAAAACGCTTTAAGTCCATACTTCTTTCACAGTTCGAAGTAGGACAAATTTGGTTTTATAGTTTGTAAACGGTGACAAAAAAAAATCGCTTTCCTGACCACTCCAATATAAGCCCTTAATAATATTATTAATGTTCGATTTTCCTTGTTGAGTTGAACCAAGTTACCTAGTTTCTTTTTTCAAAAACTTATTTAAATAAAAAAATTAACAACAAAGTTTCTTAAAATTTCATTTATTAATTATATAACAAACAAAAAATAAATAACTTTTAATCGTTTCATCTGGCGTCCGCCACATTGACTACTTTTCTTCAGGTAGGTAATTAGCAACGATTTAGTTTTTAATCTTTACTAATTAATTGCCCACCTGAAGATATAATAGAACGAAACCTGGGTCGTGGTAAACAACTTAAAGAAAGTAGAAATAGTACTACATCACGTAGTTTCATTTTCTTTTTTATTAATGAAATAAAAAATTATCTCGTAATTATTGCAAAAGCAAAAAATGGTTTCTTCGTCCAAACAATTTGTGCAATTAATTTCATCAACATTACTTTTATTCAGTTTCTACTCACATTAAATAAATAATTGTAAATGCTAATACGAATATTTGTGTTGCTTTAACTATTAAATTATATGTGATTTTAATAGTAACAAACGAACATGACGATATAACACTAAGACATTTCCATTTAAAAATTAATAAACAAGCGTAAAGATGAATTTACTCTTCTTTGCAGTCGTTTAACTTTTACTTTGCAGTTTCTCTTATGGACTATGAAAGTATGTAATTTAAAACTCGCTGACTAGTGATAAAAGAATAATTTTCATCGATAGTTTTACTAATTTATCGATCAAGATCGAATAAGTACTAGTTTTCATGACACAGAGTTCGAGTATGCACTGTCGTCTTTGTGTCAATTATCGACTTTATCAGAAATCGAGGAATAGTTACGGGTTAATGTGTAATCTATGAAAGAAACCTGTTTAAGGAACGACAATTGCTGGGCGGCGTCTCTCATTATTTTAACCTCTCGGTAAGATAACCCTTTTTCTTCCATATCTTAATATCAGTCGGCATAATCGTTATGGTTGCTCAAGTGTAATGGCAAATATTGGCTCGTAATAAGTTTATAATGGGATTAAGGTTAGCCAGTCTATATATTCTAAAAAAATACTGATTGTTTAGGACCGAAATATTATTTTAAGTTGCTTTTCATGGAGCATATCTGATATTTGCGGCTAATTATTACAGATTTTTACGTCTCGTCTTAAATTAATATCTTCACTTTAATACATTTTTCAGACTCAGAACATTGGCGAAACAAGAGGATTCTGGTTGATATTAGTAATAAAATATGAAAGATTTTGGTTACAAACAGCTCTCGCTCATTTCTTAAAGATAGCATTCACATCTTTATGACATAAGCGAGAACTATTTGCGACCAAAAGTATAGCAATACAATATATAAATATATAAGAACTTCCTTACTATAAAACTAATAAATAATGTATAATGCGTAATCATTCATTATCAGAAAAACAACTGTAAATCAATGAATAGTGGTTTATAATTGTTTTTCTTATGGTGTATGGCGTCGCAGTTATTTTAACATTGCTTCTCACAAAGCACCTTTACCTTTAATAAAAATAAATCCTATTGATCTGACAGCTTTGCTCAAAAGAAATAGCTTGTGATTTTAAATATATTTTATTGAAAGCTCAGCGTAGGCCGTTATTAAATATTTATCCTTTTTATAAAGTATGTTTTATCGTATAATAAAAGTTTGTTTACTTATTTGCTTTATTTGTATATATCATAACTGAGTGACAAAATCAGACTAAAATGTTATTCCTAGATTTTCAAGGCATATACACTTTTAAACTAATGTAAATTAAACTATTGTAAATTAAAACCAAATAAAACTATTCCTCCGCTACGATATTAATATTTAGGAAAATATTTTTGCACATCATGTATTTGTGCAGAAGAGTTTACGCATTAGTACGTGGTACACATAACCAGTAGCGGTCCTTTCTAAAGATCTCTGGAGTAGTGCTCTGCCTGCTCTGCTTCTGAATATAAAAAAGAAACGACCATTTCCATTTTTTTGTATTCAGCAATACGTAAATCTTCGAATTTTATTTATTTGTTAATTGGAAGTTTAAAGACAAATCGATATAATTAAACTGTCTAAAAATGCGCATTAAAAACGAATGCAAATGTTGTACACAATAACCAATTACGCAACGAACAGCGTGGAGTACTTTAGATTCATATGTACGTACATACGTCATTCTCCACATTGCAGAGGGCTACGTAAACATTGCCCCAGGTCTTCCATACAAAATATTTAAAAAATAGTATCATTTATGAACAGCTAAATTCGAATTTATATGCCGCGATGGAACAGATCCCCCAAATATATTTCAGTGCAAAGTAAAATAAAACAGGTTAGCAAAGGATATATTTTTTGGAGTGTCTTTTATTTATTTATTTATTTATCTACTTTAATGTATCTAATTGATACATATGGCGGACTTATTGCTACGTGAGCAATCTCTTACAGCCAACCATAACACCCGTCTAGCCCCTCTCGACGAACGGCCGGGAATCGAACCCGGGTCTCCGCGGTGCACCGCGTCGTCACAGGCCGTATGCTTTGTGATCAACCCAACACACGACGGCGACGACAGTCTTTTCCACGCATAAAAATGATTATTATAACCTCAACATTTATTTACATTACTAAATATTTTCTGTTGAAATTATCTCTCAAAATTGTATATCCTTAAAAAATTAAGTTAATTAAATTAAATATAATCGACGCTAAACCATGACAATTTCCGAACAGCGTCGCCACACGGCGTGCAAAAGACAAAGGATGCAATCTGTCTCGCTTTCTCCCTCACGCTCGTTAGTTATTTTTGAATCCTTATAATATATGTATACTTTCTGTGCCCATTTATTAATATATTACTTAATGAATTAAGTATTCAGTTTAAAATAATAAAAGCAACGAATTTGAGGCTTTTTTAATCGGTTTTAATATATAGTGCAAAATTATTCAGTGAAATATAAAACTTTGACTCATCATTTCAAAACGTTTATAACAACTTCTGTAATTTTGGGTTGCAAACAAATTAAGGCTTTCTTGTTTTCCTTGTTTAATTTATTTTAGTTCTGATATATAAACAAGAAAATAAGCAATGCTTACTGATTAAATAAATTACTTACTAATTTATGTTAGGATAAATCAAACAATGTTCGAATGACAACATTCCAACTAGATAATTTTGGGCATCTCTTTTTCGACACGATTCTCAGATATGTTTAAAATTATATAATATTAATGTTTGAAATTTTTAATAAAAAATGTGCAGTAGCAATGCTATTGACTGGCAGCGAATTATTGGCTATCTGTTTAACTATTGGCTATATGTTTTTACACGAAATATTTAATGCATTTTTGTTTATTTGACATATAATGTCAAATAATGCTATTTAACTAAGCGCACATTTTTGTTTTAATTTGGGACGTATATTTACTTAAAATGTCGATTATATCGGCGTCTGTCAATATCAGAAGAAACGGCGCCAATTACAGTTGTTTGGTGTCCATTTCCACACACAAATTTACTAGCGAAGCAAACTTCAAGAAGCTGATAAATTCGTTGTATCATGTTACTTTTTTTTATATCGCGCAACGAGTCTAAAACTTTACAGCCAGGGTTTTACATGGAATGAGCTTATATAGTTTAATCATAATTGTGACTATAAATAGAGCCCTCTCATAAATTTCACCCACGGACCGTCACTGCATATAATATTTATTTGTGTAATTCTATATAATACTCCCCATATGAATTGTACGTTCTACTGTATTCTTATATACTTTATGCATTAATTGTTACTAGTAATCTTATACATAAGTGTATGTCTGTGATAGGCCTTATGTGTGGATAAAGTGAACAAATATACAAAATAATGCATATACAATGTTTTATTAAAAACAAAGAGAGAAGCAATGGAAAATTCATATATACACCATAAATATTGATAATGAAACCTTGTTCACAAATAGGTGATATTATCAATATTTATACAAGGTTTCATTATCAATATTTATGGTGAATATATGAATTTTCCATTGTTTCTCTCTTTGTCTTTAATAAAACACTGTATATACATTATTTTGTATATTTGTTCACTTTATCCACAAATAAGGCGATTATTATTATTAATACTTATTTTATGCAACATTACTAAAACAAATTTAAATAAAATAAGAAAATGAAATCGACTCTAATTAAAAACTCATAAATGGTTTTTTATGCAAGTTTGTTCAATAGATATTCACATTAATCTACGGATATTCGCATAATTCGAATTATACCAGTAGAACATTATCAACCTTTGTGCCACATTTTGTGTTCTTTTTCTAATTCTAAAGTTTTTGAAAAGTTGAGAAATTAAGAGAAAATTTAAACTTAGAAAAAAAAATCACTTCAAATTATTATGAAAAAACCTATTTTTTAAGTATTTTTTAATTTCTAAGCAAACTGCAGAAACTTCAAAATTATTTTAATAAATGTTTATGGGCATTAAGATTTTAATTTTTCTTGATATTTTCAATCACTGTAGTTATTATATTTTACAAATATCATCGGACCAATTATCATTGGACCAATTGTTAAACAAGTGTTCTTGATCATTAAATAAATTGAACGATTAATTTGTAAATTTTGAAGCAAAACTAATCAGTCGCATGTCGAAATACGTACAAAGAAGGGTTCCATAATGGTCTCAAAATTATTGACGCAAGTTAACCGAAATAATTTAATTTCAGAGTTCTAATCAAATCCGGTACCCAATTTTTTTTAATTTTCAAAAGAATGATTGAAATATTAGTAAGGCAATTCACATTCTACATCATTTTGAATCAATCAAAACTTTAAGTGAAATGTGATAAACAGAACCACACATTCATTCCATAACTCTTATCTGGTGATACTCCACTCAAATGGGGCACAAGTAAATAATTACTCTTAACCTAAAAAAAGAGATATTTTTAATCTTTTACATTTTTTATGGATTAATTAAGATCTCCCTCTGAGAGATATACTTACAAATCTTCATGTACGTAAGTCTAAAAGTGTAGAAACTGTGAGGCTGTAACAGATGAACGTGTAGACGAGCTTGACGAAATTATAAAGGATCTTTTTCACTATGGAACCATAATAAAAAAGCGATAATTTCACGGTAGTAAATTTTATAAGCACACGTAAATTTATAAAGGAATACAAGCGTTCGAAATTTAGTTTATCAGAAAGTTTGCTTATTTTCTGTCAAGAATTAGGAAAAATTCTATATTAAAAAAAAAGATACCATTTCCAGATGTTATGTAAAACAATAACTTTATTCCTTATGAGTGAATAACATCATTTTAAAAAACCTTTGTTATAATATAACGTATATTATATATATACTAGTGGTCGCCCAGTCGTCGAAATTCGACCATAATAAATTTAAATTATAAGTTATTTAATATAAATTATTAAAATATAATGCTCAAACATTATTAAGGTTCTATTGTCAAAGACTATATACTACTATAACCACATATTTCGCCAACGCTGTTATTTCCCTATTTAAAAAAAATAAATGATATGGAAAAGGAGAAAAATAAAGAATACCTATTTTAAAAAAAAATTGTTGAAACAGAACATGCTGTAGGATGATGCGAAATAAAAAAATTATGGGGTAAAAAATGCTCTCCATTGAATAGCATTTTTTATCGCATATTGCGATAATATAATTAATGATTTAAAACTTCTCTGAAAACAATTTCTTTGTAAAAACTCTTTCATCGTTTGCTAAACGTCCTTGACCGTTATATTCGGAAATATAAAACCTTAAACCATCGAATGAACGGACTCTACTTGCTGCGACATACAATTGCCCATGTGTGAAAACTGGACGATGCAATAAAATTCCAACCTTTTGGAATGTTTGTCCTTGAGACTTATTTATTGTCATTCTAAATGCAGGTATTATAGGAAATTGTATTCTTTGAAAGTTAAACGGTAAAATAGTTCCAGAGTACGTTAAATTTATACGTGGAATCAAAATTCTCTTACTGCGTGCGGTCCCTGTTAAAACTTCGCAATTTATTGAATTTCGATGCATAAATTTGATGCGCATTCTTGTTCCATTGACTAATGCGTCCTTAGTATTTAAGTTTATGATCAATAAAACTATGCAATTAACTTTCAATACTAACTTATGCGGTGGTAAACCAATAATAGACAAAGAATTTAAAAACTCTACCGGATATTTAATTGATGTCATTGTCATTATCACAAAGTATTTTATCATAGCTATGATATGTTCGCTGTTTACCAGGAATTTGATTAAGTATATCAGTATTAATTAAAGTACAATCGTCATGGTGCTAAAATAACAGAGTTCAATATATTTTCTGAGAGTATGTTATTGGAAATATTTCCATACACCTCATCAATAATATTGTTTTTATCTCCTATTAATTGATGAGGTATTTCAATAACATTTTTACCAAACTGAGGGAATTGTGGAGCCTCATCATTACCAATTTTTTTCAAGAATTCTACAAATTCTATTTCATTTGGTAAAGCTCTCATATTTCGAGTAAATGTAACTTTATGAAAATTAGGAAATTCATGCCAACTTGTAACACAATTTTCAATTAAAGTTCCACGTAATCCATGTGGGATTAGTGGTAAGATTTGCCAAAAATCACCGCACAGAAGTATAGTTTTTCCTCCAAACACTCTATATTTATCGTTTTCATCACATAGATCATGCAATAATCTATCTAGGATTTTCAACACTTGCTAAGGACACATATAAACTTCATCAATAATTATCAATGATGATGAATTTATGAAACTACCGTAGCTACTATTTGCAGTAATATTTGATACAGAATTTTCTAAAATGGGTATATTCAATTTAAACACATTGTGTAAAGTCCTACCTCCAAGTAATAAAGTTGAAGCTATGCCACTGAACACAGTTGGAATACAACGAAGATTAAGCGAATTTAATTTGTGAATTATTGCTGTTTGAGTGAATGTTTTGCCACAACCAGCGTGAGCGGTTAAACAAAAAACATTGGATCCAGTATCATGATACAAAATTTCACGAATAACTTGATCAATAAGATAACGCTGTTCAATATTTGCACTTTCATAATACTCACAAAACAGCATCTCTTGTTCTATTATACCAATAGTATTGTCTTCTTCTATTCTCTGCGAGTATGTGGGAACTGGTAAACCAAGAATTTGACAGGACAAATTATGAACATTCAAAATATCATCAATTTCTATTAGAGCTCTATTAAAGGATACTTCTTCGTTGCAAAGTCTTAGAAAATCTTCACTAAGATATACTTTAAATTCATTCCATAACGCTAATGCATTGGCTGGCACATTTATTGCACAAATAAATTCCGCATTTGTTTTGGTGAATGTAATTCTTTTGATTCATTTAAACATTCCCGCTATTCATTATCATTTAAACTATTCCGCGAGCATGGCACGCTTCAACAAAAGAAGGGTATAACAATTCATTGTATGTTCTAACATCCTCAAATGACTTCGGACCACAGACATGTAATAAAAGCAATCGTAAGTGAAAAAGTTCGATATCTTTTGGTGACACTACATATATCCTTGTAATGATTTTATCACCATCACGGATTCTCTTCTTCCATTTATTTCGGGAATCTTCCCACACATAATGCATAGGAATTTCAGTATATTTATACTCTCGTGCTGATGGATCTGATCGATTCAACTCAAAAAATGCTAATAATTTTGTTTGTCTTTCATAATCAATTACTTGACGTTCTTGCCCTTCTCGGAAGTATATATTCTGTCGACGTGGTAAATGAGTGTCAAGTCTGATTATAGTATGTGATTGAAATAGCATTGGTAATTCATAGATGCGCCATATGGCTTCTGTTGATCCGACATAACGACCAATTAAAAAATTGATAACTTCATTAATTTCTACATTTTGACCTTGTTCATTTCCACCAGACTCTAGTTCCACAGATACACTGTCATAGCCTTTATATACATATTTGACACTTTTGACTGTCGTACATACTTCCATTTTTATATGGCAATTAAATTTAGCAAGTAAATATGGATTGTATGGTACAACATACCGATTGTCAAGGCAACTACCACGAACTTCTGCATTAGTACCATTATCACGTCTTCTGTATAATGTATACCCATTTAACGATACACATGTAGTTTCATTAAATCGTTTTGGATACTCTTTTATACATTTTCCATCTCTCATACATACAGAATTAGGATTAAGTACTCCGCATGGACCATGCATCATATGTTTTACAACATATTTATGTAATGTTGGATGTATTTTAATGCGAGGAATCTCCGCAGATACAACTTTATCAATATCAATAGCATTAACAATTTTATCTTGCTCATTTAATGTGATTAAAATGAGAGCATGAGGTCTAAAATTAGCAGCTTCACCTACACCAATGTTGTTAACTATTTCTGGCCAATTTGGATTGCAAGTCATTGTAATAAATAAAGACGGTTTTCCGAAATGTTGTGCAATCGATATTGCATCTAAATAATTCTGACACATATTTCTTGGAGATCCATTGAATGAAGTTGGTAAAGTTACTCTACGACCAACATTCCTGGCATTCATGTTCAATTCTAAGTAGTCTGTTAAATTGTTGTATACTTCAGACCTAAGAATTGTTTGATTTTGTCGAATGAAATGTAATCGTGAGCCCTCTATTCTCACATACATATCAACTATCCACTGCAAAAATAATTTTTGCGAATGGTGTAACATGCTGAAATCATTTCTAATTGCAAGTCGATAGGCTGCATACTGAAGCATGGTTAATTTATTTCTGGGTGCTCTTGAATTAGATGTAGTTGGTGCATTATGTGCAATATTGACATGCCACCCAGTGTCACCGTTGGGAAAAAGTAGTGGATACGCTAAAGGATCTAATGATGAATCCAGAACTGAGATATTTTTAATTACACCATTAACTTGTGAAAAAGAAATCATATTTCGTTCAAAAGGTGGCTCACCATCAACTGTACTAAATATTATGGCTATATCAGTTTGAACTGCATCATTGAAGCGGCATAGATCTAAATCATGATTTGCTTTAATGAGCATACAAATATCTTTATTTTGATTTTCGACTCTCTTACAATGATCTTTCATTGCAATGAATGACCGCACAAAAGGATTACTGCGTTCCAATTGCAGAAACATTTCTCGCATTATGGTGTTGCTACATGTTTGATTAAAACGTTCTTGTAATCTATAATTGATAGCAGTGTCAACATCATAAAAATATAATTGCTCATAACATGATGAACGACCATATGCAGCAGTCATTGGACCTGATTTGTGATAAAAAACATAATGTATTTTGAAATGATACACTCCACTTGTAACTGCCTCGTAAACTTTGGCTTCTGAGCTAACCATAGCAAATAATGAATTATATTTCCGAATATTTTCAAAATAATTTTTCGACTTATTTTTTGTTAAAGGTTCATTAGAAGTAAGTCCATCATACAATGATTTGAAATATTTATTTTGACTTAATGGTGGTAATATTGCTTCACCTTTATGACAACATGAAGTGAATGCAGTTCTGTCGCCTAAAGTCACTTCAGATTCAAAATGTTTCGCATTGCAAAACCTGCACTCTAAATCCATTAATCCACAATCATGACTTAAAAACACTTTTGGTGTGACATTTTGTGCACATTGAAATGTATCTCTCAAAATCACTTCTTCATTCTGTATAATGTTAACAGTATTTAGATAAGAATAATTCCTTCTCCTTTGTCTCTCACTCCGACCCGTCAATGTTCTACGTCGAGGCAAAATGAAAGTTCTTTCAGGAAATTACTAAAATCAAGAAGAAAAAAGATTTTATTAGTCTCCACAATTAAAAAACACCAAAGATCTTTGAACCAGCAACAACAGATTTACTTTTCTTGTAAGTATATAAAATTACTGAAATTTGAAAAAAGAGAGATTTTTATTGCATTAATTAAAAATACAATAATTGCTTTGAACCAGCAATAACAAATCATATTTTTTTACCTGTATGATGATATTGTTAATGTAGATTGCTGCCACAGAACTTATATTACACAAATTTGTATAAGCGAGCGGTATTTCACGTGGTGTTTTTTATATTAAATGCAAAATAGGGCAAATAAAACTTTTCTGTTTGACATTCAATAATTTTAGTTGTTACATTTTTTCCCTACAAAGACGGAAGAAAAAGGAATCTAGACCATACAGCCATGTCTTTTGTTGTAACATAAAAAATGCGAGTTTTTATTTTGACAGTTTCCGCGCTAACCTGGACATTCAGTAAGACCAAAGTAAACATATAAGACAATACTCTATGTCTATGTCAGTAGTCTATGTATATAGACAAAATGATAAACAAAAGAAACAATTGGACCATAAAGTCGTATGTTTGCGTGTAATATAATACTTGTGTTTGTGTGTGTCAAATGCATGGTACTGTGTGTAATGTTTTATTTATTGATTTAATGTACTTTATAAGCATTATTATTGAAAAATATTAACGTTCTGCCCTTCTCCTACATATAAACTATAAGTATGCCAATTCATACTCCTTTGTCCGCGCAATTTTCGTAAAAAGGGGTCCAAAGTTTTTGCTTCACGTATTAGTATATAGATATTCTAACATCCTCAAATGATTTTGAACCACAGACACGAAATAAAAGCAATCGTTAGTGGAAAACTTCGATGTATTTTGGTGATACTACATACACGCATGCAATGATTTTGTCACCTCCACGGGTTCTTTTCTTCCATTTTTTTGGGGAATCTTTCCACATATAAAGAAAAGGAATATCAATATACTTTTACTCTCGTACTGATGGATCTGACCAATTCAATTTAAAAAATGCTAATAATTTTGTTTGTCTTATGTTTTCAATTGCTTGACGTTCTTGCCCTTGTCGAAAGTACACATTTTGTCTACGCGGTAAATGTATAACAAGTCTGACGATAACATGTGACTGAAAATGCATTGGTAATTCATAGATGCGCCATACGGCTTCTGTTGATCCGACATAATGAACAATTAAAAAATTTGTAACTTCATCAATTTGTAAATTTTGACCTTGTTCATTTCTCCCTGAATCTAATTCAACAGATGCACTGTCATGGTTTTTATATACGTATTTATTTATGTATTTAACGTTTTTGTCTCAAGTGCAAACTTCAAAGTTTAAATGACAATTAAATTTGGCAAGTAAATATGGATTGTATGGTACAACGTACCAATTGTCAAGACAACTACCGTGAACTTTTGCATGCGTACCATTATTACGCCGTATAATGGATGTCCATGTTGATTCACATGTAAATTTATTAAAACGTTTTAAATAATCTTTTGTACATTTTCCGTCTCTCATACATACAGAATTAGGATTAGTTACTCCGCAAGGACCAGGTATCATATGTTTGACAACATATTTATGTAATTTAGGATGTGTTTTTAATCCTCTTTTTTGAAACTCGATTGTATAAATGAATGCTTCAATTTAACAAAGATATTTTTTGTTCAAAGCCCTCATTAATGTTTTCAAAAACTTGAATACACGAATCATAATATCAGGTATAAAATTAGCAGTTTCACCGAAAACAATATTGTTAATTATTTCCGGCCAAATTGAATTGCATTTCATTGTAATAAATAAAGAAGGCTTTTTGAAATGTTTTATAAATGATACTGCATCTAAATAATTCTGATACATATTTCTTGGAGATCCATTGAACGAAGATGGTAAAATTATTCTACGGCCAAGATTACTGGCATTGATGTTCAATTCTATGTAGTCTGTTAACATGTAATGTGATAATTCTATGTAGTTGTCGTAAACTTCAAATCTAAGAATTGTTTTATTTTGTCGAATGCAATGTAATCTTGAGCCCTCTATTCTCACATATATATCAACTATCCACTTCAGAAATAATTTTTTGTGAATGGTGTTACATGCTGAAATCTTCTCTAATCGCAAGTCGATAGGCTGCATACTAAAGCATGGCTAATTTTCTTCTGGGTGCTCTTGAATAAGATATAGTTGGTACGTTATGAGGAATATTGATATGCCACCATTATCACCATTTGGAAAAAGCAATGGATGTGCTCAAGGGTCTAATGATGAATTTAAAATTGAGATATTTTTGATGATACCATTAACTTTTGAAAATAAAATCATATTTCGTTCAAAGGTGGCTCACCATCAACTGTACTAAATATTACTGCTACATCAGTTTGAACTGCATCATTGAAATGGCGTTGAGCATACAAATTTCATTTTTTTCTTTTCAACTCTATGACAATGATGTTTCATTGCAATGAATGACCGAACCAAAGGATTACTGCGTTCCAATTCAAGAGATATTTTGCGCATTATATTGTTATTGCATGTTTGATTAAAATGTTGTTGTAATCTATAATTGATAATATATAATTGATAGTGTCGACATCATAAAAATCGAATTGCGCACAACATGGTGAGCGACCATATGCCGCATTCATTGAACCAGATCTGTGATAAAAACATCATGTTTTTGAAATTATACACTCCACTTGTAACTGCCCCGCAAATTTTAGCTTCTGAGCTAACTATAGCAAATAATGAATTATATTTGCGAATGTTTAAAAATAATTTTTTGCCTTACTTTTGATTGAAGGTTCATTTGAAATAAGTCCATAATACAATGATTTAAAATATTCATTTTAACTTAAGGGCGGTAATATTGCTTTACCCTTATGACAACATTAAGTGAATTCAGTCCTGTCACTTAAAGTCACTTCAGATTCAAAACGTTTCGCATTGCAAAACCTGCATTGTAAATCCATTAATCCACAATCATAACTATGAAAAAGTCTTGGAATTACATTTAGTGCACATTTATATGTATCTCTAAAAATTACTTCTTCATTTGTAAACTATTAATATTATTTAAATTTGCGTTTGGTCTATTAATATGTGTATGCGAAACAAACTATGAATATGACATTATCATAATTATGATTATTTTTGACATTCAGTAAGACTATGGATAAATAATAATAATCTCAGTTTCACCATAGACTTCAACCATAAACAAAATAGTACGTATGTGTGTGTACATATGTGTGTGTGTCAAACGCATGTATTTCTAATAACAATCTATATATATCTTTCTATGTAAAAATATTAGCTTTCAGCCCTCTTCTCCATATAAACTTTAACTGTGCCAAATTTCATACATTTCCGGACGCGTAATTTTCGTAAAAAGGAGTATAAAGGTTTTGCTTAGCATATTAATATTTTGGTTATTATTAACCTTTAAATTATGGTTATTATTAACCTTTAAAAAATTGAATAATGTTTTATTAAATCGTAATAACTCTAATTTCAGATAAAAGGACAAATTTTTTACTACTATATATGGGAAAATAACAAAGTTAAAGCACAATAACTTAGAAACGGTCTGGCAGATAAACTACAATGGAAAGCCAGCGGAAAAATAAAATTATTTACAACTCATATGTCAATATGTGTGTATATACATGTGTATGTGTGTGTCAAACGCATGGTAGTAAGTGTAATGTTTTTTTTATTAATTTAATGTGTTTCTAATGCATTATTATTGAAAAATATTAGCGTTCTGCACTTCTCCTACATATAAACTATAAGTATGCCAAATTTCATACTCCTCCGTCCGCGCAATTTTCGTAAAAAGGGTTCCAAAGTTTTTGCTTCACGCATTTATATATAGATATATATATATATATATATATATATATATATATATATATACGTTATTTATTGAAGTTTTGTAGTTTTATTATCTCCCTTACATTATTTGTCACCCTATGTAAATTTTGGTAATTGTCTACTCTGACACGATCTTAGGCATTTTCTTTAGTTTTATAACGATAAGAAAGTTTAGAAAAACATGTAATCTCTACTAATAATGGGACAGTTCTCATATATAGTTGCCGATTCTATAAGAATGACCTGAGCTTAACTTAACTTAACCTTCATTGACTTAATGAGGAGTTAATTGTAAGTCCGTATATCTAAAAGTGTAGGTAGATATCACACGTGTGTATAGTATATTATGGTTTGCATAATGTTCCCTTCGTTACAATTAAATTTTGTTAGCATAGATTTTTTAAAAATATTTAAAGTGGTATATATGGCATAACAGGTCATAGCATTTTTATAATTTAAGACCCGGTCACGCAGTACACAGCTCAAACTATACAAAAATTTATGTGATTATTGTTGGCGTCGAGAAAACTAAAGGACATTTACACATGCATACGATAATTATTTCACTATTATAGTAAATATAGAATAAATGACTAAAATATTAATAATAAATGGTAGAATATCATTAAAATCTGTGGATGTAAGGTTTTGGAGAAATATTTGCAAGGAGCCTTTAAGTGAGAAGGTAATATTGATAGAATAGAAATGTAAAATGAAAATAATGATGGAAAATGTACTGGTATAATTTAAAACGACACACGGAATTTGCGAACTATCCCGAAATGACAGCATATTATAAGATGATGTGTATAGAAAATAGACCTAGATGAATTTGCAGACCTGAAATAAAATGCAAGATACTTCAATAATGATAGTTTAAAGTAGAATATTTAATATTTAGATTTTGAAATATTAATCTTATAAAAACGGTTGAAAAATATAATCATATTTAATAACACAAGAATATTAAACATGAATATTAAATAAGAATATCCATTCCATATTAATATGGGCTTTAAACACACTTAATTGTCCTGACCTGCTTTCCCCATTTACTTTCGGCTTGCCAGCACATTTTAGGATTTAATAAAAATTACCTTTCGATTTGATTCTATAAATGGACTGCTGTTTCTTGCAATATCTTTAAAAAAGTTTCATGTTTCTTGCTTAATCTGCGTACCTAAGTACTTTGCTGTGGTTTTAAAAATTCTTCCGCACTATTAGTTTTTTCTCCCGAATATCTTTTACGATTCTTTTATTTTACTTGTCGCAGTTTTCTCTCTTAGAATCCTGTTGTAATCTATCCTCGGACTATATATTCTTATTATAGTTTCTCCATTGTCATTAGGAGCAAGTTTAATAATTTTGTCGGAAATTAATATTGTCTGGTTTGTTTTTTATTTCACTTTTAATTTTTGTTTTATTTAAGTTTTTAATTACTTCAAAAGGTAAAAAGAACCCTTATAAGATCATTTCGTTGTCAGTTTGTTAGCCTATCAAGAACCGTTTTCTCAGTAACGCGTGGACGTATTAAGTTGAAATTAATATCAAATAATCTTAGGTCCATGGTCCTGTAAAGAAATCATGCTTCTATGTCAACGCAATAATGGAAGATCCTAAAACTATACCTATTTATGTCGCTTATTTTAACACTCACAAATAAAACAAAAACTATAGAGTACTTTTCGTTTCCTAGAATCCTGAAATTTGGCAAGAAACAAGGTCTTACATCACAAGTAAAGGGAAAACTCTGAATATCTTTAATCTGTAGTTATTACAGTTAAAAATATTTCTTTTTAAACTATGAGCCTGTTAAATATATAATAGAAAATATATTTTCATTCTAAAAAATTACAATGTTGTTAAAAGTTTAATAAGAATATAACATACCATTAAATATTTATAAATATTTAAATATGCAGGGAACACTTATAGTGCGAGTTCTATTCGTGCTTAACAGGTTTTTTTAAATATACTGTCGCTATTGTTATTTAAATTATTATATCTCTCGGTGTCTGTATTTTGTTTTAAAATAAATATAAATTAATCGAGTTAATATCAGCTTACATGGGCGTATAATAGAAGTTAAGTTGGTACATCTTTTAGTACGGCGTTGGATTAATGTCACTGTAGAAATATTTCCAGTGCCTTGAGTTCGCACCAAAATGTTAGGCGAAGTAAGAGCTCTATTAACTGACATTTTATTTACTATACATATAGTGTCTCTTAATTGTATACTGAATTCAGTCAAGTCGCTGAAAGACTATCACCACAAATTTCAAGTAGTCACTATTGACAATTATCCTGACTCGATATTTTATAAGAATTTGTTAAAATGGAAAATTAATTTTTAAAAAGCAGATAGTTCGACTGAAGAACCATGAGAGCTACAAGTTTAAAGTAAACGTTGAATACATAAATGGCACAGGTAATTATTTTCGATCCATCTGTTCTCCAGCTGATGTTGTTGAATGATGACGTAATATGCATCAACATCATTTGATTTCATCGATATGTTGTACATACTGATACGGTTTGTATTAATTTTTAATTTTTTATCGCTATTAATTAAATATAATTTTTACTTGGTTCTAAGGGTTTGAGAACACGTGAGTGTAATTTATTCCGATATATTTACTTAAATTTCATAATTATAGACGTCATTACATTCTGTCAAATAAAGTTTATTTCCTGCATTTGATATTATATCAATTTAAATTAATGAAATACTTTCCAAAATTCGCATACGTTTTGCAAACTTGCACATACTTCAAATAACTTTTAATATTTTATAAAAAGATCGAAACTTATCAGATTTACCAGCACTATTTCACAGCGATCCTAAAAACAAACAATATTTTCACCATCGAAATCAGTGGATAATAATATACTCGCGGTAAAGTACCGGAGATTTATTCTCTTTGTTTGCTGTAAAATGCGAGATCATAAATGTCAGTCGTAAATGCTTAGCACGTTTATATTTTACATTTCGATGTAGAAAACGACTTCGGAGCAGTAAAACATTTACAACAAAGCGTCCAAATTGTTACGGATATGATGTGCCTCCGTAACGCCGAATTTTATCTCTCCACCTTTGCGTTTTATATTATCAGAGCCGAGTGCTAAAATGTCGAGATCTATAGTCCATGTCGAATAAAAGTTTCCAAAACGTAACTATATCGATATTGCAGTTTTATTGCAACATCATTCCACAGAAGAAGGCTCTGTTATCGCGCCGGTTTCAGACGAGTGAATTGGGGCGGGTATGGCCTTCCTTCCGCTCCCTACGGTTGGGCGGCGCGCGCGCTTGCTACCTACGATGTTTGCCGATATCAGTTTTATAGAAGTGTAGAAGTGTAAGTACTGTGTACGAGATGAATTTTTTTTATTGCCGAACATTTCCGAGCCGCGACAGATTGTCGAAATCAATGGAACAGAGTGGACACCAGACTTTTGGGGTTATGCTTGTATTTTGGGCATCACTTTTACAAGATAGTTATTTTGTAGTTAGGTTAAGATTTTTTTCTATGTATGTTTTGTGTAATTACAAGTTCATAACAAATATTCATGTTATAGACGATCTTTTACGTATTGTAATTTTCATCAAAAATGTGATTTAGAGCAATATTTTTATATCAAGCATTATTTTGTACTACAGTTAGTAATCAATATTAAAAAGATACTGAGATACGACGTATTTTTATTATTAGACTTTCTGTACTTCTTTAAAATTACCAAAATAGTTGGAGTTCAAATGACCTCAAAATACCAATAGTGGTAATGGGTTAGTGTAGCGATACTGTTTTAGCTTTTATATAATCATATGGAAACATTATTATATCTAGCGGATTGTCCATCTAACACTCAAAAATGAAAAACCATTTTACCAATATGCTATTAATACAGAAATTTGACCGATTAGCTTCAAATAAATTCGTTGACTATAAAATAAAATAAAAACAAATATTATTAACACAAACCATGTTAGTAAGTACATTATATTTATGAAATCAAATAGAGTTGTTTCATGTAACGCCATCGTTCACTAACATCAGTTGGAAAACAGATGGATTGAAAATAATTACCGCTACCGTTTATGGATCCATACATTTACTATAAATTTGTATACGTGGTGGGTTTTCAGTCGAATTCTCTGCTCTTTTAAAATCAGAATTCCACTTCAAAAAATAATCATAAAATTTGTCATCTACTCAGGACTATTTATCAAGATTAAATACTCGAAATTTGTGGTGATTATTTTTTGACAATTTGACAGAATTCAGCATACAATTAAGAGACACCATATGTACAGTAATTAAAATAACACTCTTTCCTTCTTGCTTTGCTTATAACTTTGATACAAATTCTAGGCTTCGGCAATGTTTTTACACTAATATTAGCCAAACACCGTACTAAGAAATAGATCAGCTTGACTTTTATTTTAGACTCATTTGAGCTAATACTAACTTATTTAAACTATATTTTAAAATAAAATTATGGACAACAGAAAGAACACTAGCAATGAAACATTCAAAAAATTAAAAATTAAAATAAAAAAACAAACCAGAGAGAATATCGAATCCCGAGAAAATTCATAAATTTCCTCACACTGACAAATGAGAAACAATCTTAAGAATGTAAAGTCCGAGGATATATCACAACAGGATTCTGAGAGAGAAAACTACGACTAATGAAATGAAAGAAACGTAAAATATATACGGGGGAAAAACTAACAGTGCCGGAAGAATTTTAAAACCACATCAGAGTTCTTTTGTAAGTTAAGCAGGTAATATTTCATTCCTTAGGAATACATTGCAAGAAATACCAGTCCATTTACATAATCTTGAAACCAGCTTAAGATATGAACTAAGGTATTAAATCTGAGGATAATTATTATTAAATCCAAAGATATGTTGGCAAGCTGAGAGTAAATGAGAAAAGTTTGGAGTAAACCGTCTCGTCGAATAAAAAGTATCTGAGATAGTATGTCAGGAGTGTTAAATGTATTTAAAGATACTAATATGGACATCACATGTTATCTAAATATATATATTATACTAATATGGACATCATATGTTATATGCTTATTTAAGATTCTTACGTGCATGACATATAATATATCATTATAAGCTTTTTCACACATTTCTTCTAACATTAATGCTTAAAAATGTGAATTTTGGCTATTCCACTTTAAACTATCCATATGGGTGCATCTTGCATTTTCTATACGCATCGTCGTATAATTCTCTGTGCTTTGGTGATACTCAGCAAATTCGGTATATCATCTTAAATTATGTTATTTTTTTAATAATTATTTTCACTTTATAAATTTTTCTGTTTATGTTGCCTCCTCACTTGAAGGCTTTTTACAAATATTTCTCCAAAACATTGCATTCAGAATTTTTAATAATATTTCACCATTTATTATTAATATTATAGTCCTTCATTAAACATTTACTATAATATTCAAATCAATATCCTGTTTACGTGTAAATATCCTTAATTTTCACAACATCAAGAATTTTTATATAAATTTTTGTACAGCTTGAGCTGTATACTAAATAATCATGTCTTAGATATAGACGGTTAAATTATAAAAATACTACGACCTGTTCCAATAAACATACCACTTTAAGTATTTGTTAAATGCATATTAACAACATTTAATTGTAACGAAGGTAGCATTGTGCGAACAATAATATACTACATATACTTGTGATATCTACCTACACTTTTACGTATACGGACCTTCAACTAACTCGCCTTTAAGGCAATGAAGGTTAAGTTAACGAAGCTTAGGTCATCACGGTTTATTCATAAAGTAGAAACGGTAAGTCACGTTCTCCTCTAATACCTTTTTCGCTTTTACAAATGTTTTTATTTTCTTGCTTCACACATTTTATTTACTGAGTTTATACATAATTACCGTTCTTTCGTTAGGGGAACTGGCAACTATATATGATCACTGTTCTACTACCGTAAGAGGTAATATGTTTTCCTAAATATTCTTATTATTGTAGAACAAAAGAAAATGCCGAAGATCGAGAAAGAGTAGTAAATTACAAAAAATTATAAAGTTTGATACGTAAGGTAAGAAAACAAAAAACTATAAAACTTCAATAAACATTGTATGTAATAAACAATAACATGAGTTAATCAAATAATTTAATATCAAAGGTTTATTAAATGATTTGATTAACTTCTTAGGAATAAGCTTATTGGCATACAAAACACCTGGAAATGATATTTTTTGAAACATCCCATTTTTCTAATTATTTACACAAAAATACACTAACTCTCTGATAAATAAAATTCCCAAGATTTAAATTGCTTTATAAAGTTAAGGGTGGTTCTAAAATTTATTATCGTAACATTACCGTTTTTTATTATTTATCCGTAGCGTAAAAATTTCGTTAAGTTCACCCACCCGTCCGTCTGTCACAGCCTCGCACATTCATTTTCCACAGTCTCTTCGGTAAAATTATACCATAAAAAGGTAAAATATTAAAAAGTTTTTTTAAGGTTAATTGTGATGGGGTGATTTTTATGCCTCCAATTGAGTGAAGTATCACTCAACACTGAATGAAGTTGGATTCAGGTTATTACATTTTTCTTTGACGTTTTGTTGATTCAAAATAACACACAATGTGAACTACCTCCCTAATTTTTTAATCATCGTTTTGATATTGAAAAATTAGGGAGTTAGGAAGATTTTCAAAAAATTATCGAACTTTGAAATGCAATTATTTAGGTTAACTTACGTCAAGAATTTCGAGACAACTACACAACCCTTCTTTGCGTGTGTTTCGAAATGCAATTGGCCGGTTTTGCTAAAAAAATTACAAATCAATCATTCAATATATGGCCACTAAGTGAGGGCGAGAAGCTGACTGTTTGCAAATCTAGTATTACTAGTATTTGCAGGTAAATTGATAACTATATTAATGTATAATTAAATTACTTTCACCATTTTTAAAATAAATCGTAATCTCGGAGAAAAACGATTTTGCTTCTCCAAATAAATTATAATTGTAACATAAAAACTCGCTCTTATAAACAATTCAAAGCCCCTAACTTAAACGGGAGTCCCCTGAGCCCAGTATAAATTATATTACAACGGAATAAATATGTTAATTAGCCACTGATACCACGTAAACTGATAAACCCCCTGCATGCTGTAAGGTACAACCTGCTTAGAAATCAAGTCACGTTTTTTACGCTTACTGCTTTGCTTAAAATACACGTGTATGATTCATTTTCCACATTCTCGTTTTGTTTAAATTTACCTTCAATTATCAATAACAATCGTGAATTTGCAATTATATGAATATATCGTTTTTGAAATGAGACAATTGGTAACAGCCGAAGGATATTTGAAAAATATATTAACTGCAGTGATTGAAAAATATGAAGGAATTTGGAAAAGTACATAAAATGTGGCACAAATATTAATAATATTCTAATCATATAATTCAACAGTTCGTTTCGTCTAATCGTAAGGTTACACGTAGATGAATGCAAATATCTATTGAGCAAACTTACATATAAGCCATTGATGACAATTTTATAGTTGCAACAAAACATTTATAGTTGATTCTTATTTTATTTAAATTCATCATAGTAATATGTCATTAAATAAGTATTAACTATAAAACAATTAATTGTGCTTTTATTACAAGTTAGCGAGTTTTAAACTAAATGTGTTCTTAATCCGTAAGAAAAAATATGAAGCAAAAGTTGAACAATTGCAAAGCACAGTAAATTTATCCTTACGCTTTTATACAAATTTTTAAACGGAACCGTATTTAAGCTATATCGTCATGTTAGTTTGTTTACAATTTAAACCAGATATAATCTTTAAAGTTAACGCAATACAAATACTTGCATTAACATTTACAATTATTTTCATAGTCTGAATTGAAACTGAATAACAGAAATATTACGAATGAAATTAATTACACGAATTATGTGCGAGTAGAGATCAATTTTAATAAGGACGAGATTATTTTCTATCGAATGAAAAAAAATAGAGTTATTTATTTTCTGATGTTATATAATCAATAAATGAATCTGATTTAAAAAAGAAATTTTGTCGCTTTTTGACAAGTTTATTGAACTTAATGGAGAGCATCGAACTCAAATAATATTACTGGGAGCTTATATTGGAATCCTTTTTTTTATTTTGTGTCTAAAAAAATTAATTTTTTTTATTTTTTCTCCATTCATCAAATATAAAATAAAATTGTCCCATTTTGAAATGAAACTAAGTATGAATCTAAAATATTTTCGTGTTTATATTATGCCTAGATTCTAGTGGTCATGAATTTAGTGTTCATTATATATAGTCACATATTTTAGTGAAAATACCTCAAACACATTACAAATAGAAGTATTTCCGAAAAATCTCCACAAAATATATTCTTAAGTTTTTACGGAAACTTATTTTAACAAATATTTCTTCCATATGCCAAATGTCTTACTTATTTAGTTCTTGACTAACTTCTACAGGATTCTGTCTTAATATCATAAGTTCATTGAAAAGTTAAACATATGTAAATTTAACACGGCTTAATTAAACGTAACACTTAATTCTAAATGAATATGAACTTTAGTAAACGTAAAAAGAAAGAAATAATATTGTTTATCAACTATTATCTAGTTTTGAGTTAAAAAGTTGCTAGTTGTTAGTCAAAATGAATAAAAAATTATTGAAACAACTAATACATTACACTCATGATATAAACACACTCGTTTTAATAATGAACCCCTGGGATATTGAGTAGTTGTAGAAATCGTGTCTGACCGTATATTTGAACACCAGGTGATTATTTTGAATTCAAACTTTCCTCAAAAATTTAATATTGAATTTGTCTCGGGTCAATCGCAGAAAATGAAACTGAAATATTTTAAAATATTCAAACATTGTAATAAACAACTTGATTGCTGGGTTATAAGTAAATATCTTTAAAAACAAATTTATTACCTATGCAATTAAATGGTGAACAATGAATTGACGGATATTTGTATTAAAATGCATATCGAAATAATTCTAAAAATGCTGAGCGGAATTGGTTTACGGGTACATACACTCTTATCCCTATTCCGTTTCAAATGAGAATGTGTATAATCAAAGTAAAATGATAGATCGGATATTGTACGTTTTTAACATAACATAGATTTATTCGATATTTGTGATTAAAAATATTTTTATTGGTATACACTTTTATGCTGTACTTACTTAACTTATAAAATCTTTGTTTATAGATTTAATAAACTAAAATTATTAACATGGCAAAATTTTCATTTCACATTTTTTCTTAACAAAAATTTTACACAAAACGAAAGTATTTCAAAAATATCTGGAGCGACTAATGGCAATTATTTGATAATAAAACAATTATTTTTAAAAAATTAGTTCATTTTCTAAATTTAAAATGAACATTTTAGCAATAAAAATTGAAGTACATCGTTTTTTGTGTATATTATTTCATTTCAAAAGAACAGTGAAGTTCCAATAAATCTTCTTCAATACTTCTTGATGGCTTGGGGCGACCCCAAGAGCCTTAGAGACTATTTCACCCCAATGGGTTATAAAGTAAATTATGTTTACCGAATAGCTCATAAGGCTAAACTTCGCAATTCATGTCAGTAAAATAACGGTATAATATCGATATTTATAATACTGTTTCGCGTGACAATTTATTATGTTAATGTAATGATTACAGTTTATTATTTAATAATATTATGGAACAAAATACGATGAGTTATTTGAATACTCACCGACTAAGTATATATGTTTATCGCAGCTTTATTTGAAGTGCCAATTCGTTTGTTTACAACGTTCTTTTTTAGAATGGAAATGTTCAAACTTTTTATGTAGTATTGATACATGAAAAAGTTTGAACATTTGAAGGTGGATAGCATTTCTATTAAATATTTATGAATATTTATATTATTTTTCACCATACAAAATATATTGCCTTACATATCTTTCAAAGCCTATGGATACATAGCTTGATTGCCTGTATCTCTTTAATCTGTTAATTCAAATGGACTGAAATAATTTTGCAATGAAATAATTACTACATACCCTTATCTTAATTTCTTTAAACTTTTGACACGCGTGATTAAATAGTTACATTCCCGATTGCGATCTACAAGGAGACTCTTGAAAAAAATTAAAAAAATTAATTTTTAAAATATTCGTTATTTCATATTTACATAAAATTGTATGGATATGTGGAAATTTTAAGATTTTTTATTCTAGGTTTTTTTTAACTTTTCCATGAATCCCCAAAAAAGGTACTTTTGACACTCATGCAATTTATGTAGATAAGAATTTACAAAAATAAAATAATATTGAAATTTTATTCATAATTTAAAAACATATTGAAGGACATAGAATTTGTTGTATATGAAGATATCACACATCTAAACGGTTATTCGGAGCGCCTAAATTCTTCGACTTTTTAGTATAAATATAATTGCGCTGCCGACGACAAACTAAAAGAGATTAAATGTTATGCAATATTATTTTATTAGGCCAATCATCGCCCGTATTATTTCTTCCGAGTACGAAATAACTCTGGTGGTCTTTTAGGTCTCCCTTCCAAAAAAATATTCTATGCAACGTGGTTGAAAACGGTAGGTAGAGTGCGAACGTCTCAAATATTGATCTATTTGCAAATAAATCCCATTGATTAGAGAGACCAAAAGCTATATTCTGCTATACTGACGCACGCTCCCAAATTAAATTGTACGCGCATAACTGTGTTCGTTTACCCGACTGCATGTATTTACCCGACTATGTATCAATTGAAATCCAGGATGGATCAGAAAACAAGCTCGTGGTCTCGCCAGTGGGGACTGGCGGTGATTGTCAAACAATTGATTGGCAGACTGGCGAGGGAGCCGTCTGTGGTTATAACCGGTGCTAGAATCGGTGTGCGGGATCAGGTTACCTACCTGGGCATGGTCCTCAACGCTCGGCGGAGTTTCTTGCCACAAGCGCGGTACATCGAAGAGAGGGATCGAGTGGCCTTCCATGCCAAGGCCCGGCTTGCCGGTGCCGGCTGGGGGCTAAATAACTCGACCCTCAAACTGATATATACGGCAATATACCTAGGTATATTGGCCTATGCGCCGTCGGTTTGGGCTCCGCGGTGCGTCGGGGTCCAGCAAGTTAGACGGGTGGTGTTAAGATCGCAGCGTGCGATGCTGCTGGCGCTGACCAAGGCTTATAGAACCTGTTCAACGGATGCATTGCATCGCGGAACGCGCGGCAAATTTCACCTTGGCGCGAGATAAGGGTTTCGATGCGGGTCCGTTACATTTTGAATATTTGGCTGAAGAATCTCTTGCGGATAGAAGGAGGCGTATTTTAGAGATCGTCGTTGCCCACTGGCAGTCCAGATGGTCCTCCATTGGAGGACAGATGGAATTCCAAGGGGGTACGACCAGGTTGTTTTTCCCCGACGTCTCCGAGCGGTTGAATAAGAACTGGCTCGTCTCAAAATACTATACTTCTCAGTTTCTCTCAGGACATGGCGCATTTCGTGCCTGTTTCTTTAGATTTGCACTTCGAGAAAATCCGGCGTGTACCTGCGGATTTGAGAAGCAGGATATGAATCATCTTTTGTTCCACTGCAGTGAGCACGACGATGCGCATAGAGTTTTGGTTAAGAGCATACGCCTAAATTGTGTAAGTCTCAAAACTATGTCTCTTTAGGGCATAAAAGGATTTTTAAAAAGCTCCGCTTCAAGTCGAGGGTTAACAAAGTAGCAAATAGTTACACTGGCACTATATATCCTATTTTAAGAACATGAAAATGAAATCATTTTTATATTATTAAAGTTAGAATAAAATTTATTTTGAGATACACATAACAGATATCTTTACTATGAAAATAATGTATACACTTTTAAAATATTATTTTACGTTCAAAATCGATGTTGACCATATTGATTGAATTATGAAACTAACTTGTTGACACATTAAAATACCGCGACGTTCGCTACCGTTGCAGTATAAGCTAGATATCGGCATCGCGTTTTATGCAAAGCGTTGTGCTAGAGTTGTTTTATTTACGGTCACATGCTGGGAGCTGGCTACCAAAATTGTTTTAATTTCTGATTTAAAAAAAAAACTATTAGAAGAAACATAAACTTTTCTAGTGAACCATTTTCATAATTATAAGATGAAATTGTATTTATTTGAAACAAATTCCGTCTTTAAGGCATTGCAAAAACATATCTAAAAGAAGAGATAAGATCGAAATAGAAAAACTGGTTGTTTCTTTATAAATAGTCCACAAAGATACTATGGGGTAATTTATTTATTTTGTTACATTTTTAGCCATTGATATAAGCAGACTATAATAACTGCAAGTTATTCCAAATGCGATATCTCCGACAGATAATTAATATGTTACTTCGCGAACGCATCACCATCATCCAATCCGATACTACCTGATAATACTGCCAAAATCTATTAACCATCGAAGATTAAATATATTGATAATACCTTAAATTGTTTAGCACATATACCACATGGAAATATATGACTTTAGAGAAAAATCTAATAGCTTCATCCAATTCGAAGATTCGATTACTTTTTTAATATGAAAAGATTCCTTTACATTAAAATGAGTCAAAATTAAAGAACGATTTACAACAGATTTAGACAAAGAGACTTCTGTTTAAACCATATAAAGTCGGGTATTAATGACTATATCATTAACCTTTCAAGTATTACAATTTTATCGAAATTTTGGTATTTTAAGGTTTCATTTCATTTTATTCATTATATTCATCATTTATTCATTACCAAAGGCGGCACTAGCAAACACTTTATTGAACTTGAAAAAAACTGGCCAAATACCTATCGGAATAGGTTCATCTAGTTGTCTACATCTCTGGAAATTGTTTATGAAACTTAATGGAGATAAAGTAATTTAAAAACATCAACTGAAAGTTCTACTCAAATGTCAGTATTTAGGATCTCTAAAACATTAAAAGGGATATATTAGCATTTAAAAGTATTAATAATTCACAAAATATGTAAATATTAAACCTCAAGATCACTTTTTAAATTGATCTTGAGGTTTAATATAATTTTAACATCCACCGATTACGTGGTGGATCCACATATTATTGCATTGTTATTTTAAGACCAATCCAATGATATACCCACTCAGTGGAGGTGACAAAAAAAATGTTTATCCCCCTATACTCTAACGGGTGGATCAAAATACATATTTTATTTCATTATTTTATTATTTACTAACTAAAAACTCCATACGAAGAATCTATATTACATAAAAACATCATGCACATGTTCCTAATTATGTGGTTGTGATAAACAACGCGTCCCCGTGATGAGATTACAGAAGTTCCTGGTTTCGATATACAACAACTTAAAAACAATGTATCTTATTTTATAAAACCAAAAAAGTTTATGGAAAAACTGTTGTTTAGGGAAAATTTTGCATTTTGTTAAATTCAAAACCAACCCGCCATAATCATATAGGATGATGATCAAATGAAAGCTAAACAACACAAAAATCTGAAAGTGCCTATGGTTAAAAATGACGTGCTATATAAGACAATTTTGGGCAAAATTCAAGACAGGGATTATTATACAACATTAAATAGGAACAATTTATTTACACTCGTACATTTGTGGCCTTTGCGATATCGCCAGACTATCTATCGTTTGTTTTGTTGGAAAGTAGTTCCAATAGTGAAATAGATGAATTTCGCTCGAGGCTTAAAGGTGTTTCGTCCTCGTCATTTCAAGTATCTCCAAGATGGAATTTTGCCTTCTTGATATGCACTATATTTATATTTCATTATTCTAGTCTACCATTGGCTATTTACAATTATGTCCGCAAAGTTAGGTATATCTTCAATTCTGCTGTACGTAGGGCTGAAATCGCAATAGAATGTTTTTCTAATACCAGGTTTTGATCTCAAGTGGTTTATTTTATCAACCTTGGTTTGAAAATATAGCAATTATTAAATATAAATTATTATGACCGAATGTATTGATTGTTCATGAAAAATATAAACAATCAAACTCAAATTTATCGGTTTCTTATGAATTGTAAATACGATGTCGACGCTTAGCAGGGAAATTACAATGTTATGTAACTGACACTCATAATATCAGCGTTAAATCAATAGAGTGTCCAGTTGAGAATGAGAGGTGCTGATATGATAACGTGTGTTATTTAACTATAGTCTGTTTTTCGTTTTCATTCCACTTTTTTTTTATAAACACGTTATTGCGGAAAATCATAACAATAAGTCGAATAAGTCTTTAATATAAATATTTCTTATCTAAAGGATCTTGTTAATAAACGCAGTTGCATTCTTTCTCAATTCGAAATACCAATCTAGGAGTGAAGTGAAAAGTTTGTGTGCGATTGGCTAAAATTATGGAAATTTTTCATGGATAATAGAGCACATAATATAACAAGAGATAGTAAGTAGACGTGGCACGCGCGCCATTATTTTGATCCGCATGTCATATATTTTCCTCTGCCTGGTGACGTATAATTTAATTATTGATCAAATGGGATAGGTAATAAAGTTACGTCAATCATTGCAAATTAAGGTTCAAAATGCCCTTTTGTGCCTTATGTGTAAAATAAAAGTAAAAAAATATAACCAAATTCCAGTATTGCCTAGCATCAGTAAGCTATTTTAAATATATTTCCTTTGATTCTAATTAAAAATATTATTGGTGACAGCTTTGTACCGGTTTATTTTTGCTTCTTTTCTTCTGTATCGGTATCACTATGCATATTTTTTTGTTTGTGGCTGGTATGCGTCAATATATATTTCATATTATTATCGCATAAATATCAATAACATTAATATGTTTGAAGACTGTTATCTTAATAAAACAAAGCTTCTACATTTTAAAGCAGTTTAATTTGCATACTGATACTGTAGTGAAATAATTATATTAAAATGAAGAACTGCTATAATATTTATACATTTCATAAGGTAGATTTAAAATGTAAATAAACTAGGTGATGATACAATTCTGAAGTATAAATATACTTCAGAATTTTATCTTTTAATTTTTTTATATGTTCGAATAATATATATGACAAATGAAAAAATTATTTTATGAAAATTCCGATAAGGGCAAAAATTTTTAAATTGTAAGTTTGTTTTTATTATGGCCCTTATATCGATTATGAAATTGAATTGAACAGGTTGTCTCATTAAAATAAACACTGTTATTTACTTTTTTCTAAATTCCTTAAAAACCCTTTTATAGAAGAGAAATGGACTGAAGCGACTGAACGTAACAACTGATTTCCAATAAAGATAGGTTTAGTTGCTCAGCATACTTATTAGAACATGATTTTGAACTAAAGAAGTCCGCAATAAGATACTTTAACCAAAAAACAACTGACTTTTTTATCGAAGCCAATTTGGACCATGTTCAGGTTTAGAAAAAATAACTATATAATTTCTCATTCAATACTATTTTATACTCATTGAATACCTACTCCTCAATATCACTATTTACATTCATGCTAAAAATACAATTATTAAAATAATAAATACTTTTATTTGTATATACAGTGAATCTACACTAATTTTATTACCTCACAAGAAACAACTTCTTACTATCATTTGTCAAAGAAAGGGGGATTAAACACCAAAGACTTAAAATTAAAAAAATCCAGGCAAGAAGTCGCCGGTTCGTTAGGACATATACAAAATGAGGAATATATTCTACAAAACAAAAAATTTACAGGTAAAAAATATTTTCAAAGAATATGGCAAAGTTTATTCAATTTCATCATCTACTAAATAATTACAAATTTTTAAAATTTGCAGGTTCATGAACTCGTTCGACAAATGGTGTAGGTAAAATCGGGAGGAGGTATAAAGCAAAAATGTACACCGGCATTGAGAAGTTTTGTGGTGACTCTCTATTATTATTTCCCGAAATCATACTCATTCGTCAGAAAAACTTTCAATACATATGTACCTCATCTTCGTACTCTCAAAAAGTGGTACGAAACCATAGACCGTAATCCAGGTTTTAACAAGGGGTCCTAAAAAATAAAGCCAAAAGCACGAATTACAAAATTTTAACCAAGCATGTCATGGATGAAATGATAATACACCATAGCGTACTTAGTAGAAGCTAAAGAGTCTCTTGTATTTTTAGTTACAGCCATTAATCCAAACTGGAAGGTTCAAGTAGGATTATTTTTAGTTGATGGTACAATAGAGGTGTAAAGATTAAATATAGGGAAACAATGCTTAGAGCTTATCCATGAAACGGAAATCAAAATTATTTCCATATCTTTCGATGGCTCCGCAGCTAATGTCTTATTGACAACCTAATTTGTATGCTCAATAGAAAATGGTAAAATAACATTTCTTCTCCATTAACTAAAATGGCACTTGCTGCCATTTTGGATCCCGTGCATATGTTGAAGCACGTAAAAAATGTTATTCAGGTATATGAAGCGGTTATTTACACCGAAAAATAATAAAATAAATTGAATTCATTTGGTACAACTTAACAAAATTCAAGAAAAGCAGAATTTACACTCGGCGAACAAACTTCACGCAAACATATATTTTTGCAAAATCAAATAATAAACGTAAAGTTGACTGGCCAATTATTTGGTTTTAGTGTGGCTGACGTAATACAATTTTGTTGCTTAGTTTTAAGCCTTGAAGAATTCCAGGGTGAAGCTTCTGAATGCTTTAAAAGGCTAATAAATAACAGGTTCGATGCCCTAAATTTCAGATATATACGAGTAGATGTGTTCGACTGTAAGAACCCGTTGACAGATAATAATAAAGACAAAATATGTCCTTTGTTTCGAAAGGGGTGTTCATATATAAAATCTTTGATATTATTTAATGGCACTTTATTATTCAATTGCACGAGAAAATTAGGATCCTTGGTTTTATCTATTATTCAGAAATTTTATAATTTTTTTACACAACTGCATTGAAGTCAGAAAATACGTGTATTTTTCGCTTTACAATATCAACCAGGACCATTTTAGACCTGTTATTTTGCAATATCCCATCACATAAATAATACAGGACATAGAATGTTTCCTTTTAATAACAATTAACATGTGTACATAAAACAATATAGTCTAATTGAAAGCATCCTTCTTTTCAAGTCAATTTAAAATTATAGAAGTTGGGCTGGGTGCTTCTATTATATCTGCCTTATTTACCCGACATTGCGCCATTTGATTACTACTCCTCCAAACTATTGTTCATAGTCTAAGAAATTCGACAATATGAAAGACCTTTCAAAAGACCATGTATATTTTTTGGAGTTTAATTCTTAAAAATCGATTTTTATTTATAGCGCCCGGTATGAAGTTTTATAAGGTGAGGAAATCAAAGTTCAGAGCTTCAAAAAAAAATTAGCCCTTTGGTCGCCTCTCCGCGCGATATTTCTGGGCATCTTTAGAAGAAGATATCATATATAGCGATTTTCATATATAGCGCCCGGTATGAAGTTTTATGAGGTGAGGAAATCAAAGTTGAGGACGTACAAAGTTCAGAGCTTCAAAAAAAAATTAGCCCTTTGGTCGCCTCTCCGCGCGATATTTCTGGGCATCTTTAGAAGAAGATATCAGTATGTTTATTTGGCACATCTTTAATTGACCTATCGAATTATTCATTTACAGTTGTAAGCGTCTTTTTTTTTTACTGAAATGTAATTGAAAATAAACGCTCTGACGGAGCAAACGTGAAGATGAAAAAAGGTTAAGTATAGTCAAATCTTCACATTTGTAATGAAATTAGAATTGATTAATTTATTTATTGAAATGCTCACAAAATAAGTTATTGTCACGTATCATAAAAAGAACAGAGTACAAAACTAGACTATAATCAAATGATATGTGCACAAAATGGACTGCGCGGTTTGTAATCTTATCGACACGTTTCTATAAATAAATTGATTTTAATATCCTGTCTTCATCGCAAAGAAGTTTTTTCAGTGAACCACATACGTTTTTTTTACATTTGTGGTGAATATGCAGTTAAAAAGTTCAGAAAACCTACAACAGATTTTATAAACAGCGCTTATTTTTCTTAATTTAAGTTGGAAATTATGAATGAAAACAAGCCGTGGATATTTCCATTCGCTGTGGATATTCCAAATTGTTTGAAAAATGTGTTATAAACACTTGAGACAGTGGGTCAGTGATCAAAGATTCGGAGTGCCTATGCAATGGAGAGAACCAAAAAACCACTCCTGTAGTTGGATTTTATAAGATCGATACTTTCATCCAATATTTAGTCATAATTAATTTATTTGATGAATATAGAATTAATTTGTTTGCTCGAATGTATCTTTTTTTTAAATAATGTGCTGAGAAACGTGTGGTTTATTTGTTTTTTAAGGCAAAAGAAAGTTAACTGTGCCAACTTTGGCTTAATATAAAAGCCAAGCAGAGAAGAGTGTTGGAAAGGGAATGGCAGCAACGAATGGCCACCGGTGAAGGAGACGCGATTAGCAACATCCAAATCATTTCTTTTACCAGGGCCGGGGCTAGTTAAATTTGGAAGTCCCGTGAAACGATTCTGCCCAGCAATTCAATCGAGATAAACAACGTGATTTTCGATAAGTGTACAAGTTTAGATTGATTAGTTTTAGATCAATTTATTTGAAGTGATTTTTATTCGAATTTATATTTAATACTGAACAAGCAGAATTACAAACGAAAGTAGATTGTAATTTAATCACCTATAAAATTACTAGTTGTAAAATTCATTTGAGAACCTTTCAATTGAACTTTTATTTAATTTTTCTTTCTAGTGATATGGGAAAATGTGTTGATATTTAAAATTTGTAAATTTGTGATAGTCATGAATTGACATTGAATTAGTTAGGTCAATTCTACTATCCTTCTACAAATCCTTCTGAGCAACAATCGAAGAGTGGAAGTGAAGTTTTTGCTGAAGCTGCGGAAACTTTACCAACATTGTCCGAGGCAACGGAAGATACTCCCGCTGGTCAGCCTAGGGATGAGGTGCAGGAAACCATACTGGACATGGACACGAATGTACCAATACGCAAGGGACGCACCAGCAGCCAGCATTTGGATTATAAAGCAAATTCCGATTCACTTTTTAGCCAACGTTAGTTGCTCCAGACGGAAGAATTAAAAAGAAATTTCATGAGACATGAAGTGGAGCACAGACAACGAAAAGAGGACGTGCTCTATAAAATCCGCAAGGAAATTTTATTACGTCAAGCTCAAAAAGCAAAGGCTCGTGCTAAAGTTGCAAAGAGGGAATTGAAAAATAAATGAAATACGTTTTTAGATAATTGATTTTTTTATTTACACATTTTTATCCTATTCTATGTTTTTAAATATTCTTTTTTTCTTATTTCGTTTTCATTTTTTATGTATACTTTTTATAAACTTTTTATAAACTATTTTCATTTTCATTACCTTTATTTTTATAAATTTTTATGCTCATATTCTGTTACGTTTTATACTTTTTAAATTTTACTACAAACAGTTAAATTTTCAAAAACAAATCATATAGTCATTATTTTGTTGCGTGTAGATAGATAGTGGTCTTCACTTTGTTTAAAACATTTAAAAGCCGAAAAATGTTAATGTTTATATTTTTGATCTTACACGAAAATCATGGGAATTATTTACCAATTGTTAAAGTCGCAATTATGTTGTCAAGCTTTGTTAATAAGGGTCTATTAATATACATTTCAATCGGGTAAAAGATTGGTGAAACAAATATTCAATGAAATGGCGTATTAACCAATGAAATAGAATTATCACATTAAAACCCTGTGAAATAATAATTTGTATTATCTAGTCCAAACTAGTTTTGGGCAATTATGGGCAAATCGAACCATACATTTTATTTCAATAACATAATTTTTACTTAATGTAGCTTCTGTCATCATTTGTACTCGAATTCAATTTGTCAAAACACAATGTATTTTTGCAAGTATTTGTTAAATTATCAAATGCGAAGAAAAAATATACATTGATAACTTCCTAAATTAAAGCATTCACTGGCTTACATCATCTAGTCCAAACTAATTGAATGCACATTTTAATATTCTAACAATCGGTAAAGGGAATCATGTCGGTATTCAGATCGAATTTCAATAATACAATTTTTTCTTCATTTCTAGTGGTGCTACTTTCCTGTAGATTCATATAACGATACAAGTTTTGTGGATACAAATATCTGAATATTATCTATACATGTGAAAATAAATTATATGTATATTAATGTTACAGGGATGCGATCATTACAAAGGAGAAATATCACATATAATACCATTTTCAAACCTTTTCAATACGTATAAATATCAGTTATGGGTGATATCATTGCAGTTAATAAAAAATTAATACAAATAAAAAACAAAACGAAATTTTGTATTAAAGAATTGTCCATTTACATTTAATGACATTGATATTTTTATTTATATTCAGTGTTACCTAATTTATACATTCCAAGATAATCGTACTTACGGAGTAAACTCCAGTCGCGCGTCGAAGTTCAGAAGTCAAATGGTATATTGTCATTGCCTACAAAAATAACAGGTGGTTGTAAGCCATGGGTAATGATGGTAAACATATTAAATAGGCTAATAAGTTTTTAACCCCGAGTTGTTGTCAACAACTTTTATTAAAAAATGTATACGTTAAACTAAATTTAATTTAAGTATGCACCATTATTATCTACTACTTGTCGCCATTCAGTTGGCAGTGACAATATGCCTATCTTATAAAATTCCGGCGACTTTGATTAAAAAAATGGGCGAGGTCGTTTTGAACATCTTCTTTAACGGCGAATGATAAATGGTTACATAGAACTGTGAATAAATGGCAATCAGAAGGCGCAATGTCCGGCGAATATGGTGGAGTAGAATTTAGCCGAGCTCCTCTAATTTATCAAGAGTACGTTTTGCAGCATGTGGTCTAACATTATCATTTAGAAAATAAACTCTATCTTTTTGACTACTCAATTTGATATCTAATCGGTCAAATAATTAATTGTAGATCTCTTTGGAAGCAACTCCCAATGAATAATGCCCTTGGGATTCAATCAGCAACCGAGCATCAAGTTTTTGAATCAGGTTTGGATACTAAAACTCCTGTTTCTCCGACAACCAGCCATTGACGTTTGCGTGTATGGTTAACGTATCTAGCCCACTTCTCATCGCCAGTTACTAACATTATAATATTTCTAAAAAAGTCCCGAAATTATGTCTTAAAACTTACTAGCCAACTTAATATAATTTTATTTCATCGTGACATTTAGATTTAAAAGCAATTCTTTATGAGAACAAGTCGGGATTCAAAACTTATTGATCAACTATATACTTGAACATTTATAAATTGTTATTGGTATAAAATGGGTTACAAAAAAAATTACGAGTTGTCCACTCGTAATTTTATCAGATTATTTTATATAAGTTATCGTTATACAAACACTGTATATTTTACAAATTTCTTTAAAATTTTATGAAAATTTAAGACTAACGTTTATAAAATTTTAAGACTTAAATCAACAAATCAACTAATTAATATTCATCACGTGTTTTTTTAAAAATTTCTTTTGCAGTTAACAAATAACCCTGTTATAAATGCTTCCAAACGACTTTCGTATTATCGTAAATATATATGCAATTAGGTTACTTATAATGAAAAAAAGTATTCCACTTTAAAATTTCCATATTCTAACAACCGACGTGAGTTGAGTACCTAAAACACTTACTATGAACAAAGTTTTATGGAAAGGATCTGGTCGTAATAGACTTGTCTCCAAAATGAATTTCGTAGAACGCGAAAGTTTTTGAATCAGGTTTCAGTCAGTAAATTACCTTAGCCGGCGCTTCCTACTTGCTAGGCTTCATAAAATCAATTCGTCGAGTCTATCTCACATCGAAACTGAATTGAGGAAGTTCAGTAGAATGAATTACGTTAGAATTAATGAACGACAGCTAGAGAACGAAAAACTACAGTTCCAATATTTCTTAATTTACTACGAGACATGACATTTATGAGCAACATACAACAAAATTACTATATGAATGACCTTAAGGGTAATGTTTCTCTCAAGTAAAAAACTTTTCGACAATAATGCCATATACATAAAGGATAAATTTCATAGTTATCTGTTAATTAATACCTTTTTTTCTAAAGATTATATTCAAACTTAAAGACCTTTCTTATTCTTTAAACTGATATGAAACCCAGGTTATTTTTCGTTTAAATTTTGTACTTTACTTAATTGCCATAACGCTCATAATGATGGCAAGCTATTTGCTGTAAAATACTCTCATACAATATAATAGTGGCTTGTTAAGTACAGTTTTTTCAAGAAAACCTCTTTAAGGCAAAAATATGTCTCCATTACGATAAAAAATATCAAACTTTTCACAAAATACTGCATATCGATTTATTAGGACAAAGAAATATCAGGAATCCGATTGTAATGAAAAAAATGTAAAGCGTTACTAATAATACATTAAACTGACATGCCTATATATGTATTATATTACTCTAGTGACTTTAGGGTTACGGATGTCCACCACTTTTACAAGTGGCATTAAATTTTCATTTTCATTATGCGTTAGGAATTTTTGTCTTATGGGGTTTCTAACTTATCCCTACTACATAGGTTACGATTTAAATTAATTGTCTAAACGGACTACTGTACTTCATCTTTGCAGTTTGAGTCCCTCTTATGGAAATCAGATAAAGTTACCAGTCAGAGCGAAAAAAACGTTTAAGCAGAATACTTATAAAATTGGTAATTTTAGTGATTTTGCAATACTTAAAAAATAAAGTCAAAAAAATCTCATAAAAATCAGTTACATATTAAATTTTTCTCAGAAACTACACAGCTTCTAAGAATATTTGGGAAAAAAAAACATTATTCTATGTTCAATTCTTCATAAATGGAATGAATCTAATGCAAAAATTATCTTTTATTGAATCTTAAACTACAATTTATACCCAGCAACATACACGTTGTTATCTGTGGAAACGATGTATTGTTTTATTTCTTCCTCCCTTCCTAATAAAATTTTTTCATACTGACGTATCATTGACTGATACAGTATACGTTAAATAAAGTGTGGCTAAAATGAAAGTAATTTTTAATACAAAAATACAACATAATAGTTAGCCTAACTGGTTTACACCATGATTAATGAGTATTAATCAACGGCTTGTTTATTTTTAAGTATAATTTGATGAAAAATGTTAAAGATTTACTAATATTTACTTTTGAGGTGTGATACATCTATTACACTAAGGTATTCTTAAAAAGACATAAGTTATAATGGACACTACAAGTCAATCCAAAAAACTATCTAAAACACATTGAGCTACGTTTGACCGGATTATTGACCTGTCCCCAGGCGAGCGGAAGTTGTGATCGAAATGGACAAATTTATAATAAAGCTGACGTATGTTGGGATGCGAAAAGCGACTTTGGAAGCTCACGTCACCGTCAGGCCAAATTGAAGCTTCATGGATGAGGCGACTAACGAGCGGCATCCTGTCATAAGCTCCCTTGAGTTCAATCGGAGTAATCAATTAGTAATACGGACTTCGATCGATTTATGAAACTGGTACTACAGTTTTATGAGAGACATAATACAATGATTTTGTATAAAATCATTGTATTACAAAAATTATATTTGTAGGCTATTCTGTCAACATGATGTTTTTCTGTTCGATTCTTATTTTCTATTGATGAAATTAAAGTGCAAAATTTGACTAAAATATTAAAACTTCTTATTAGCGTAAAATAGATATAAAAATGCAATGTTTTGAAACTAATTTTACACTAAACAAAAAAATTATAATATTGTAATAGATACAAATATAAAGATAATTCAAAAAATGACTTTTAGTTTTTTGAGCCTCTACTTCTACTAGTAAACTGGTAAGAGCTATACATTCTATATATATTTATTTATATACATATATATATATATATATATATATATATATATATATATATATGTGTGTGTGGGTGTGTGTGTGTGGGTGTATATGTGTGAGTGTGTGTGTATATACATATGTACATATATATATTTATAAACATGTACGTATGTGCATATATGTGTAGGTATGTATGTATATTTATATACATATGCCGCCAACAGTGATTGCCAATGAGATGCTTAAAAAAACTTTATTTTATTCAACTCATAGTCAACTTAGATCAGTCCAAAATAATTATAGAAAACTTTCTTGTCCCAACATAATTAATTGAAATTTATATATGGCAGCAAACGTAAAAATACAACAAGGCTACTTATTGCCGTACAAGTTGCGGGTGATACTTGGAAAGATTGAGATTTGATCAATCATATTGAGTAATGACGTGATTAAACATTATCTATATGAATATATGTAGTGATAATGTGTCCTATTTTCTTTTCTTCTGCAATTTGTTTAATATCATCATCATATATATTAATACGCTAAGGTTAAGATGTTACACTCCCTTTTTAGAAAAAACAACTAATCCACATAAATTATATATCATTTTATAGATAATTGCTTGCTCTACCGGCATCCACAACTAAAAAAATTATTATTACTATTGTTTTTGCAAATTAATTAATTGTTAAAATTATATACACAAAACAGCAATGCTGCCATCTAACGGCTCAACGTCAATACGATTGACGGTCGGTAAAATTTTTGTTTAATTTCAAATCCACTTACGTATAAATAAAGTGGCGCTTTAGCTCAATGCTTTTGATACTTGCGCCTCTATATGTCAATTTTAGTAAAATATTTGTTTGATCTGTCATCTGAGCTTCATAATGGAATAAATAATGCGAAGACTTCGCACGGGTCACGCTAGTAATAACTAATTATGTAATACACTCATATATTAACGTGAAATTTTGTTATTTTTTGCAACAATATCTATTTGAGGGATGGATACTTACAAGATATAATATTTTGAGTTTCTATTTATTGCGCACCCATTAATTGCTATCTAATAGATGCAGTTATTGTCAAAAAATAATTATAATTGAAGTAATTTTTCTTACTTTCAAAACCTTTAAACATACGCCCGATGACATCAACATTAATTGAGTTTTAATTTACTTTTATTATAAACTAATTTTTATTCAAGTGAGTACAACTCATCAGGAATATTTATATTACTTTTTTTGGTAAATAAATTTAACGGGTATTTTCATATTTTAAAGATTAATTTCACTCATATAGGCAATGACATATTATATACAAATATAGTTTAACTCACGAATTGGTATCTGTTTCAGTGTCTAGATACACTCAGTGGATAATTTTGTACGTACATTCATTATTTTGAACTGCTATTTTTTGGGCTGTCTTAACAAAAGTTATGCCGGAAAAAATATTATATTTTAACTCTTAGTACACTAAAAACAATAAACCTCGTTTGACTTCATACAATAATTTTATATTAATTTTGGGCAACAATATTTAAATTCAAGTTTAAAAACTGATTGATAACAGATATTGTTATTTACCTGAATGAAATATTTTACATACATAATAAAAAAAACCTAAAAAAGGTACCTAATTAAAGTTTAATTCAACTTTCATATTTTTTTTGACAAGAACATTACTTATTAACAAATACCATCATAGGTTTTTGAGATAAAAATAATTTAACTCTGTTTAACGTATATGCTCACGTTTTCCCCATAGATTCGCCTGCAATATCATTCCTCGTAGCGTAACAAGGTGCTGAAGCACTGCACCTTCAAACATTATCGTAATTCGGCGGAAACTCGTAAGACTATTTTCGTGTTACCATTATCGCTATAATAAACCATAAATTGCTTTTCCTTTTCTTTCTATTTTAAAGTATACCCAGTTGCCTTTCTGCTTTTTAGTTACCTTTGGAATAAGTGAAATAATGTACTCACTTTTACGAGTATCGTGGAAACTTCTGATCTGTGCAAAGATATTAAAATTATTTGTTCATAATATGGTTTATTATTTGTTCATAATTACTTCGTTATTTTGGAGTCTTTACTTGAAAACGGATGCAAAAGTGAAACCAAAATAAATTTCGTCAAATATTCCCTTTTAAGTTTATAACTCCTTAGCGCACTTGAAATTCTTTCGTAATGATATAATTTTCTAAAATTATTTTCTTATCTATTAGATTATTATAAACGTTTATAAAAGGCCCAACCTATCCTGATGGTAAGTATCAGCTAAGTAAAAAAGTATCGATACTAAAACGTCGTCATGTTGCAGAAGCTACGCAGGAATATGTATTTACCCTCTCCCAAACTAGTACTGATGGCTCTGAACTGCATGTCTCGCTTGCACGGGTAGTATTGTTTAAAACTATGAGTGGTATACATAAATCCTGAATAGTATAATATTTGTAATTTTATGTGTTTATACTATTTACTTATTGCGGAAACAAAGAAATATAATTCTAATGGAATTTGTATACAACGGGTGTATGTATGTGGGTGTGTGTGTATATGTGTGCACGCGTTTGTGTTTGTGTGACTGAAGTGACGTAATTTCTGAAATCCCACTTCTGGTATTTATTTCATGTTCAATCTGTTTAACTACTAAACACAATTTAAAAAAAATATACTCGTTTACACAAGCTCAAGTATGATTTTTTGGTTATGAACATGACCATAGTTTGATGTAACGCCCGATCTAATGGGCCCTGATCAAATCTAATAACTGCATATGTTTATATTTTTAATACTAAATAAAACCTATATCAAGAAGTTAGTTAATTAATGTAGTAGTAAAATAAATGTAATTATCTCGAAAGAGGCCCTTTTGTAGATACTATTCTCAATTCATATATAAGATTATCTGTACATAATATAATTTTATTATTTTTTCCGGAAAAATTAACATACTGATAAAAACGGCCTTTAAACTGCAAATTTTAACCAAAATGTGGTCATCACTAAACTTTGCATATTACCTAACAATAACCCTATTAACGTCTTTATTGACTTTTTCAAAAAGTTCACATAGAATGAAAAATACTAAACAATAATTAAAGCAAATACGAAAATTTCGTTGGATTGAAAATTGTAAAGGCAAGTGAATAGGTGGAGCACGGGCAATCATGTATTCGGAATATTTATGTATATTTTATATAATGGTAACACCATTATCTTTGTTGCATCATTGCCAGGTTCTTTATCAATTAATATCATTTTATCCTCATGTATAGTGTAAGCAACAATGCAACCATGTTATTTCACACTCAGATCATCATTAGTTATGTTGGCAAAGCTCAACTGATGAGGAATGAGCGTCCAATCCTTCTCTGTCATATGATACCCGCCAAAAGTTACAAAATGCTTATCGATCTTAAGGACTCAGCAAAAATTGTAAATAAGTATAAACTTTTATTACAGTCATTATGTTTAGTTTAAAAATTGCATAATACAAGTAATATTTACACATCTCAGTGAAACTAGAAAAATTCCTTCAACATTTTATTAACTATATGTTTCCTTCTACTATTCAATACTTTAAGTGCTAACTTTTTACCAATAACAGTGAACTTATATTACTATTCACGATTATTTTTGCTCTTTTAGTTATAATACTAGATGTTTTTATTCTCCGTTAAAAATGTTTATCTTATTTACAAACAATTCTCTTGCGCATATATCTATGTACGTTGACGACCCTACAATAACTTGATTTAATGTAGTTCTAGATAATATGTCGCGACGTGTTAGGTAGTATTATGGATAAACCAAAAATACAAGCAAATAAGTTGTATATTTTACGCCTGAGAAAGATATACTAGGTAATATATTTAAATAGTGAAAAATAATTTCAGTATTTACAAATAGTTGAATAGAAATGTTATGCACACTTAGTATATGTAGAACTTTCGTTGTATTAGTTCTAGCAATACTTGTTTTTAAATGTATATGTTTTTAAAAATACCCACTAAATAATCAAATAAATAAAAAAAATTATTTTGTGTTATTCGTATCGGATAAGACGTTTCTTCCTTTAAGTAATATATTATCACACTTTCATTATTTACTGCAATTTCGATTCGCCAATGCAAAACTGGCTACAATAACATAATAAATAGAGCAGCATAATTTATCTCAAATAATACATACACCACAACTGAGATTTACAAAATTATTTCAATCTGTTATTTGAAAATATTGATTGGGAATTATTAAATTTTTCCTACGATGTTCATAATTACACGCCATTATTTTCATATATGTTAAACAAAAAAGTCCATATAAATGATCTATTTAAAAATTTGATACAATAAAAATATCGTGTGTCTTTTTAACAAATCGTTCGTTCCGAATTTAAAAATAAAGTCTTACGTAAATATACCTTAAATAACAGCTTCCAAACATATTTTTAACGGAATGTCACCTCTGGAATATCAATCTTCGTTTTATGTTACTTAACATCGATTAACGAAAAAATCAAAGCTGGCAAAATTCCTATCATTTCAAGAATAAGAAGGTCATTTAATTTAAAAATTGATGCGAATAATAAACTACATCACTATTTTTATATGTCGTTTCTTGTCAACGGCGCCAAGAATTTAAGGAGTAAGTACAGGTTCGTACTTAGCATGTAAAAAATTTGTAAATGTTTGACGTATTTGTTGTAAACAAACATACGTCGCATCTAGTCACATTTTAATGCAAGCAATTTTTTCACAGTCAAGCTGAGACGAAACGCTTCCCCTTTGAAAAATATATATGGGTTTGTTGGAAAATGGTTACGTATTCCAGGAAAAATCGAAAAATCTGTAGCAGGAAGAAATGTGAACGTAAAAACAATGTCACTTATGATAAGCAAGGCCACTTTTATTTAATTGTTTGAACAAATATTATCCGCATTTAATTGACTACCCTACGTCGATAATTTGAAACTAAAAAATATAATATAATTCAATATTGAATATTTCGACAACATAATTTGTTTTTACACTAAGTTCCAAATAATTATGTTATTGGTACATAAAATCATATCGCAATTGCAAGCAATATTGTTATAGTTTATTTAACGTACTGAAATTTTTTACTAATAATGTTATTGGTATTGCTGAAAACTACTCAATCCAGACCCACATTTGGGCTAGAATTTGAATTGCACTGTATCAGATAATTGAATTTTCGATAAAATGTATGGCAACAACAATATTTTGTAATTTAATGATGTAATTTGTGATAACCAAAGTATTAATTGAAAATGTGCAAAATATCTTCCGTCATACCACCCTGTGAATGCTATTATTTTGTTCTTAATAGAAAATTTTCAACTTTTTTGTTTTCACTGAAGTGATGTTGTATCTTATTTTTAAAATAGATCAATTATATTAATATTTTGATATCTTTTAAAATACTCTCTAATACGGCAATTTCTTAATCCTTTTGTCTTTAGGATTATTACAAAATTTATGTTTATTAACGTTTGTATTATTTGTTAATCGTTTTTTATATATTCTCAAAATGGAAGGTACTTTGCAAAAAACTCGCCAAGTTTGAGTCGGAATCGTTGAATAAGTTCCATAGAACAAAATATTATTAAAGTTATAAATTGATATTTCTTAAAGACCCTGTGAAAAATGAAGTTTTAGTTGCGGTCGCCACCGAAAATATCCCATACCTTAAAAACTAGACCTTTATCTTATACAAATAAGTTTTCATTGAAAGTTTACTTTAAGTGTAATTGCCTTAATTTTTTTTTAAATTTTACCTGTTAGTTGAAAAATTAGAGTTTCTTTTAAATTTAGGAGGGCATATCTCATCAACTACTGACTTAAATAAAAAAGTAATTTTGAAACTTGTATATTATTTTTAAGTCCTATCTGGCGATACCCCACACACCTATATGGGCTGGATTTTTTTTTTCATCCTTCAGTTTCATAAATGGAATGTCAGTCCTAATATTATTTTTTCTATAATTCCATATTAAGTTATATAACGGTTCATAGAAAACACTTACCATCGAAATATTATCATCTGTATAATGCCAATAGACTCCGAGTAAAATGACTATGACAAACGGACAGACGGACAAGCTGAAATTATCGGAGTTCCATTTTTGCCATTTGGCTAGGACACCCTAAAAATGGGTAAATATTTTGAGACCTACCTGGTTTGAGTCAACAAGGAAAAGTACAGTTTTTCACAATATTTAAAAAATTGGACTTTTCGAATATATGATATTCCGTCCTTTCGCTAAATTCATACTATGTGAGTGTATATATATATATATATATATATATATATATATATATATATATATGAAACTTGTACTTCTATTAAAAAATCTGTCGAGTAGCACGAAGAAAATATTGGAATATTAATAATATCAAAATTTTCAGACATGGTGCAGCTAAATGTTTTTAAAAATGACCCCTATTTTCATTTATATTTTGTCCGGTAATATTACATGTGGCATAGTTTAACAGACGAAGGCACAGTTTAACAGACAGGGATATATTTACATATTTATATCAACAAGTGTCAACAAATATCTAGTTTAATTTTTTTAATCACAGTGATATTTGAAAAAACTCCATCTGATATAGAGAAATTCTTTGAATCCGTTTCATTTAATAACTCTAAAATGTCCGCTTTTTAAAAAATTAACCTTAGTCTCTTTTTAAGATACTTAAACTGTCCAAAATTGCAAATAATAATTTTTTTAATGTTATAACCCGTTAATTACAAGGCTTAAATATTTTCATCGTTTCAACAGTTAGGATAGATGAATGGATCATATTTATGAGCTTAGACGCCTACTTCTCATATATTTGCAAAAATAGGAATGTTCCTTTTTTTGAAAAGGCGACAAAAATATTTCCCTAGCATGTTACATCACTAAAGGAAATGAAACGTATGCACCCATAATAAATGATATTTTATGTAAAATTTTTGACATGTTTTTGACAAAACAAAGTATTGTTATAATTTTAGCCAATGGCACACAAACTTGCCATCTCATTCCTCCATAAATCCTATTTCCTTTTTATATTTTAGCAGCGAGTTAGCTTTCCGAATTTATTTTATAATTCTATCGTGCTAAGTGCAGATATCATATTACATAAAAACGAGATTTTCAACTTTGATTGTTCATATTTTTTCCAAACCAATAAAAGTCGTGGATACGACATCTGATCATAACCACACATACCTAATAATTAATATGACAACAATACTACATTTTCAAGCCAAGAATGATAAAATGAACCATTTGAGATTAAAACTTGACATTCGAAAAAATATCTGTTGTGGTTTCAACGCCAAGTGTAGCAGAATTTACAAGATACCTAAATTTGACGGCAAAATTGTAACTAAATGATAATAGACTAGAATAATGGAATATAAATTCAGTGCCTATCCATAGTAAAAAGACAGGATTCGTAGCGAGCAAGTAGAAGATCAAGAAGACAGAACTCGATCCCGGAGACACTGAAGCGACGTGGACATAATACTTTTAAGCCTTGAGAGAATCCGCTTATTCTTCGACCTACTTTTCGAGGAAACACTATAGATTGTCTGGCGATATTGCAAAGGCTACAATTGTATCCGGATTACGTCGCGTTGGATGCTCTGTGGTGATTGCTCTGTTTAAGCGAGAAAATTTGTCGTTGTTCAAGAAGTAAGAGACAGTTTTATATACTTCTAAACAATTTTAAGTTTGAAATTTAATTTATTATGTAAATGAAATGTTCCTATTTAATATTGCAAAATTTTATATTTTGAATTTTACCCAAGATTATATTTGCATGTAACTTATATTTTTTTTCAATAATCAGCGCTTTTCCCTTTTGGATGTTTTAATTTTCATTTGATTATAATTGTACATAATCATGGTTTTTTGCAATTTTGAATTTAGTAAATTGCAAAATTTTCACAAAACAAAACTTTTTTCACTAATTTTTTTGTTTTATAAAATGTAATATATCATTTTTACAGTTTTTTATTGACACTAGGAGCTCTTATATTTTCATCATATGCGTACATTTTACGGTCACTACTTCATACTTTCTACACTTTTAGTACTATGTGCATGAAATTTTGCAATTAGATGCTTCGTATACTATAGTTTCAGATACTAAATAGCAAAATGGAGAAAAAGATAAAAAAAAATTTCGTACATCTTACTGATATTGAGGTTTAATTTTCATACTCTTTTGTGAACCGCTAAGCTTTTAAGTGCTAACATACCCTTTCTAATTTTTTTTAAAACTAAATAATAAGATTTCACTAGAACGTAAACAAAACCAAATTATACACCCAAGACATTTGAATAGAAATTTCGTCGATGTTTTTAAAATATGTCCATTGAGTGTCATCAACAATTCAAGAGATGTAGACAAATACATAAACCTACTTTATGCTTCTTCCGGTGGGTAAATGGACGCTTTCTTCCAAATTCAATAAAATGTTTGCCAGTGTCGCTTATGGTAATGAATAAAACTATTCTTGAATATAACTTCCCGATTCCCTTTTTTAAATGTTTGTCAGTTATCCTAACAGAAGAGGAAATGTTCACCAGTGATATCGGGTAACTCATCAAATAAATGTTAGAAGCAATGCTTTCGTTTCTTATATCTTATCTAAAATTATGTTAATAAACTTTTTTGCAGAATTTAATAAACTAATTAGTAAAAAGTAACGTGTGTAATTTCCTTTTCTCGAAGATTCAATTTTATGACAATTACGTCGAATGATCTTGAAGATATTTTTCCTCGAAATTACTATCGGCTGTTAATAGCTTACTTTCTAACAAATGTCAAATATCATGTTTTTATTTAATGTAACTTAACCCATATTATGTAGATTAAACTCTGAATGTGAATTTAAAAATTAAATAAAACCGCTAAATGGATACACATAAAGTCGTGCAGTGAATAAGTAGCGAGCCTAAGGTTGCTACAGTGTCGTAGAAATAGCTGTATATTTTGAAGGTTCACTCTCTACTTATATTTTAGTACAGAATTTTTGCAATTTTCTGACTTAATTTTTTTAACTTACAAGTTCATAATTTACGATTTGGTTAGAATAATATTTTACTAAGGTTTCAATCAAATTTAAATCTCTAAAAGGTGAGGGATATAATCATTAATATCCGACTTCAAATGGTTGAAACAGAAATCTCTTAGTCTAAATATGTTGTAAATCTTAGTCTATTTAACCTAAAATCAATACTTACTATAATTAACATTAAATCATATTTCGTATTATATTCGGTTTGGGGATTTACATACACAGTTTTAATGTGCTTATTTCTTTTAATTTTGCCTATTTTAATGTAAGATATCCTTTCATTATGAGAAAGTAATAAAATCTTCGAAATGGATGCAGCTATTAGCTTTTGCTATAAAGTTATATAACCTTGCAAAGAGATCATATAACGAGCTTGTTTCTATTTTATTTGATACTTAGCTAATATCTGGATGAAGTCGACCTCGAAATTAGTGTGCTGCCGTAAGTGTCGTTGGTTTACAAAATTTATTTAATGGTGATTCATCCTGATCTCCAACAATCATTTTCATCCATGCTTAATTTTATTTTTTTCTTTCAATTGAAAAATGGTCAACTTTTCTGTGGTGAATTTTCAATTATTTATTTGGCTGGCTATTCCCGAAAAACTGGTAAAATATTGCGCATTGATCCATTTAGAACACATGCTAAACACCTAAGGTGTTGTTAATAAATTTACTTTTCGATGGTTCATAGATTTTGGCACCATAATCGGATGGTTTCGGATTAGATGCGTTCGCAAAACAAAACATTATGGAAGTATCGTAAATATTGAATTTGTAATAACTTGTACGTCAGTCGCTAAAAAAGGAACAAAACAAATAAATTAGAGACCTAAAGTTTATTGACTATTCGATAAGGAAAAAATCAGATTTTGTATTCCAAACTTATCTCTTATTTTAGGTATGTTGTTACATAATCTAAAAGGTAGAATTTATGTCAAGCAAATACAATATAACCTTGTAATAGTTGAAATTATTTACTAGATTTGTTCACCTTAATTGAACTTATCGTGGCTAGATTTGTAACACCAAAAAAATTATTTTTACTGACGTAGAAGATCTTCGATGTTCGAACCAAACATACACCGAATGGATTCCTTTTTGTGTGACGCATTATAGTACGATATCTCATTTAAAATTATTATAAGGAAATAATTCAAACTTACAAAAATAATTGAAAAGAAAATACAAAAAACGAGTGTGCTTTAGACCACAAGACTGAAGTAAAACTTCAAATTCACAAAATATGAACTTTAAAAAAAAAGTTTCATGAAAAATGAATATACAATTTTATTCACTTTAAACGTAGAATATTTAATGTATTGAACAAAATAATAAAAAAAAGATTGTTCAAGAACGAAATGAAATTACAAAATAATAAAAAAATCACCGTTCGCGTAACGCTAGCAAACTCGCATATATATATATATATATATATATATGTATATATATATATATATGTACATATATATACATATATATATATATATATATATATATATATATATATATATATATATATATATATATATATCATGCACTGGCTATGAGAGGAACAGAGAAAGAAAATGTGTGCTCGCACCTCTCTCTCTTGTCCCTACAGTAATATACGAAACGTAACTCTCCCTTTCTGTCTTCACTAACTTATATCTCCCTCTCAACTTCCGTTTACTTCGCCCGATCACACTTTTCGTAACGCTCTCGTCACGCATTCACTAGCTTACTCCCCAAGTCAAGCGTGCGTAAAGAAGTTTTACTTCAAAAACCAAAAGGGAACGACTCTCATTAGACGAATCCTTTCTAATTACTCACAAGAAATTCGTCTTTTTCTGCGTTATTTAGTTCAAATGTTGCCTGAAAATGTTAACAAATTTAAACTTATTATATATCGATCGGTACTCAATATAGTAATAATTTAAAAATTCTCTTTTTAAACCTCGTTTTCAGTTCATTGGACGTAAAGTTTGACCGGACAAATGTATGCTTCCTTTCAATAGTATTTAAAATCAGAGGTTAAAACTATTTTGGTAGTCGCTTTATATAAAAAAATCGTATTCAATTTAAATCAAATATAATTAATTAAATCGTATTCAATTTATATAACCTTGACTTGTGAATGAACTTATAACAGTAATACAAAATCCTGTCAAGAACTGAATATATAAAATATTTGACATACAAAGTAACTATCTGTTGTAAGTGAAGTGAATTAATTCTAGGTAGAGCATAATAATTAAACAAATAATATTTGAAAAATTACGATTGCAAATAAATAATTCCTTACAAATAAATTGGACTTTGTGCACTGCAATTATTTTTTTTTTTTAAATTGAGAATCTAATATAATGAACTAATATAACCAACTTATCTCTCAAATGCTAACAAAATATGTACCCTTCTATAAGGCAAACGAATATATAAGACTTCACTCGGTTCTTGCCGGTTAATAAATTCTGTCCTTTCAGAACACAATATAAATTATCTGAATTTTACAAAGATTAATTCGGTACTTTCGCTATGGATAAATTTCTATTTTTTTCCATTTAAATTTCATCTACTTTATATTCAGATGATACAACATAAACGCTGATTGGGCGCTGCTGTTTACAATATTGGGCGGCTGGTTTGTTAGCCGCTACGATGGGCTATTATGCGGCAGTGCTCATTTGATACAGTCAAAAGGTATGCTTCACATTAATTATTCATTATCTTTGTTAATACGCGGGCGATAACGATAACAAACTAAAAATTATCGGAGCCATTGAGCTGTACTCAAAGAGAAAATGGTGTATAGGAATTAATGGCGATTAAAAGTTTTTGACACTGCGCAATACAACACTATCAGACAAATAGTACATATGGCATGGAGCATATCAAAAATAATTAATCTTAGATGTGATTAATGATATGATGATATTAATGATAGATGTGATGATAATTATTACTTTTTTCCATAAAAACCTAAGGATGTTTTTTTATGGAAATTGCGGAGAAATACTTCTCTTTATTGTCTGAGATATTTTCACTATATAACTAATCATGAAAATTAGAACCTAAATATAATTTAAAACACAAAACCCTTTAGGTTCATAATTTTGGTTTTATAGCTTACGAAAAATGACGAAAAAAACCAACTTTTTGTTGACTCCAATATAAGCCCCTAATAATATTATTTATGTTTCGATGTGCCTCATTAAGTTATACAAATTTATCTAGTCTCTTTTTTCAAAAACTTGTATAAATATGAAATCATCAAAAATTCTTAAAGTTTTATTTATTTATTATATAAAAAACCAACAAAATAAATAACTCTTAATCGTTTCGACTGACGTCTGCCATGTTGACTATTTTTTTTAATTCTGTAAAAAAATTATTTCTTAATTATTGCAAGAGTGAAAAGTGATTTCTACGTCCAAATAATTTGTGTGATTAATTTCAGCAGTAATATTTCTTTTATTTTGTTCCTTTTCCGATTAAGTAAATAATTTAAATGCTAATACAAATATTTGTGTTAAAATTATATATGTTTTAATAGTAAAAAATCAAGATGACCGTATAACTTAAACACGATTCCGTTTAAAAATTGATGAAGAAGTGTGAGGATAAATTTACTCTTCTTTGCAATCATTTAACTTTTGCTTAATAGTTTCTCTTTTACATTAAGAACGTAGGTACGTAATTTAAAACTCGCTGACTAGTAATAAAAGAGTAATTTCTGAATGCTCATTCACTTTTACTTTGTTTTATCGTTCAATTACGATAGAACGAGTATAGTTTTCAGGGCACAGAGTCCGAGTATGCATTGTCGTCTTCGTTTCCAGTATCGGCTCTATCAGGTATCGAAGGTTAGTCACGGGTCAATGTGCAATCTACAAAAGAAAATGTCCTTTAATCGGTTTAAGGAATGACAATTGCTGGGCGACGTCTCTGTTCGCCCGACCCAGCCAATTTCTCTCTCGTTTATTTTTCACCTCTCACTAAGGAAACTCCTTTTCTTCTATATCATAATATCAGTAGGTATAATTGTTATAGTTGCTCAAGTGTAGTGGCAAATATTCACTCGTAATAAGCTTATAACGGGATTAAAGTCAACGTGGCTATATTTTATAACAAAGTACTAATCTTTTTGCGACATAATTATTATTTTGAGTTACATTTTATGGGTTTCATTTTTTGCATTCTCTAAGACACGAACAATAACTATTTGGAACCAAAAATGTGAAGAACTCCTGAATATAAAACCCTAAAAGTTCAAGATATAATGTATAATGTGTCGCCATATACCATTAGGAAACAATTATAAATCACTGAATAGTGAATTTACAAATGTTTTTCTAATAGTGTATAGTGACGCAGTTATTTTAACATTATATCTTACATAAAACCTACACTTTGATAAAATAAATTTTATTGATCTGACAGCTTTGCTCAATTTGGGTCTAAAGAAATTATTTGTAATTTTAAATACCTTTTATTGAAAGATCAGCATCGGCCGCTAATAAAATTTTACTTTTTAATAAATTATTCTTTATCAAAAAAAAACACGAAAAGAACGACGATTATGTATAAACTCAGTAAATAAGATCCGTGAAGCAAGAAAATAATAACATTTCCAGAGCGCAAAAAGTATTAAAGGAAAACGTGACTTACCGTTTGTATTTTATGAATAAACTGTAAGAGCTTCGTTAACTAAACCTTCATAGACTTAATGGCGAGTTAGTTGAAAGTCCGTATACCTAAAATATTAGGTAGATATCAGTCGTGTGTAGTATATAATTATTTGCGCAATGTCACCTTCGTTACAATTAAATGTTCTTAATATACATTTAATTAATATTTAAAGTGGTATGTATGAAGATTGTTTATGTTGAGAAAATTAAAGGGCATTTACCTATTAATATGATAGTGACTTGAATATAATAATAGATATTGAACAAAAAACTGAAATATTAACAATAGATAACAGAATATCATTAAAAACTGTTGATGCTATAATTTGGAAAAATATTTGTAAAGAGCCTTTAAGTGAGGAGGAAACATTGACAGAAAAATAATGTAAATCAAAAATAATGAGTAAAAATGTACTGGTATATTTAAGAAGATACACAGAATTTGCTTAGTATCGCTAAATCACAAAATATTATACGTCAATTTATAGAGAAAAGAGGCTTAGATGAAATTTCATACATTAAACAAAATGCAAGATATACCAATTGGTAAATTTAATATTTATATATTTAAATAATACTATTGGAAAAAACGGGTGGAAAACTTACAATCATAAATCACATGTCATACACATAAGAATAGTAAATAAGTATATCACATCCCATATTAGCGTAGGTTTTAAACACACTTTGCTGTCTCTATCTCAAACACTTTCTATTCGACGAAAATTTTACTCCAAGTTTTCCTCATTTACTCTCTACTCCTCAGCGTATGTTACGATTTAATAACAATTGTCCTTATATTTAATTCTTCAGCTCATATCTTAAGCTGGTTTTAGGTTTCTATAAATGGACTGATGTATATTGCAACATCTTTAAAAAAGTTTTTAGTTTCATGCAATATTATACCGAAGGAAATAAATGTGTTGTCGTCCTAGTATGTCGGATTGATTAAAAGAGACCAAGGGAATCTGGAGCGCACCAAGGGAATCTAGATTCGAATCCCGGCCGCTCGTCGAGCAGGCTAGACTAATGTTCTAGTTGGCTCTAAGAGATTACTCTCGTATCAATAAGTCCGCTATGTGTATCAACTGTGTGTATTAAAGTACATAAATAAATAAATAATCTATGCAAATAAGTATCTTTCACGATAATTTTCATCTTGAATATCCACAGAACCAGTCTTTATTCTGAGAAACGCACGTGAGCATAAACAAAATTATTGTAATTAACAAAATAATAATAAAAATTTAGTTTCTTTTTAAACCTAAATATAAGTGTAATATCAACCACCATTTTTGACATTTATTACTTGTAAATATGTGCTACATTTATTACTTGTAATATAATCTAGAACATTGGCTGAATCAAGTACGACAAACTACGAAGAACACATTTACAATATATTATACTAAATTGAAAGGAAAATACAGAACTCCATACCTATAATTTAAAAAAAAATATACGAACTCTAAATAAAAAAAATAATTCCATTGCGTAAAATTATTAATAGCGCAGAGTTTGAGAATACTTGAGTTAACTTACTCCAATACATTTACTTCAATTTCATAATCAGGGACATGCATTACATTCTGTCCAATAAAGTTTATTTCCCGTCCATCTTGTATTAGACATTTTGTCAAAATTTTATAAAATTTTATAAAATCTATGTATATTTTGCAGACTTCCACTTACGTCAAATAACGTCTAGTATTCATAAAAAAATTAACTATACTAGATTTTAACTATACTACTTTTAATATTTTATAAAAAGATCGAAATTTATTAGATTTCCCAGCACTATTACACAGAGATCCTAAAAACAAACATTATTTTCACGTCGAAGTCAGTCTATAATAATTTACTCACAGCAAAGTACTGGAGATTTATTCTCTTTGGTTGCTCAAAAACGCAAGATCGTAATTATGAGCCGTGAATGCTTAGCATGTTTATATTTTACATTTCGATATAGAAAATGACTCCGGAGCAGTAAAACATTTGCAACATAGAGTACAAATTGTTACGGATATGATGTGCCTCCGTAACGCCAAATTTTATCTCTCCACTTTTGCGTTTTATATTATCACAGCCGAGTGCTAAAATATCGAGATCGTTAGTCGATATCAAGTAAAATTTTTCGAAATCGATATTGCAGTTTTATTGCAACATCCTTACAAGGAGGCGCTGATATCGCGTAGGTGTCAGACGAGAAAATTAGGTTGGGTGTGGCTCTTCTTCCGCTTGCTGCGAGCGGGAGGCGCGCGCGCCCTACCTGTAAGCCGATGATTTACGACCCCCGAGACGCGAATGAATTTTTCCAATGTTTTAAAATCCTGTAAAATTCATGATTTCTATCGCGAGTTTGAGCGAATATCTCCGCTTACATGTGTGAGTACTGCACACGCATTGGATTTTTTTACTACCGAAAATTTTCAACCCGCGACCAATTGTAGAAATTGATAGATTAAAGTAAGTGATGACTCTAGACTTTTGGATTTATGATTGCATTTTCGTCATCGCTTATTAAGAGATTGACGTAGTAATTGTATTATGATTTTCCCAACGTAAATTGACGCTTTGTTTGACAACGTACTCTTAACTATTATTGTATTGCTACAGAAGATCTCTTGAGTCGCATAATTTTCAAAAAAAATGTATTTTAGAGCAATATTTTTACATGATATATTATTTTGTGCTATAGTCAATAAACAACATCAAAAGAAAACATTGAACAATGAGCTATGATGAATTTATTAAGTACTTCTTTAAATCTACCAAAAGAGCTGTAGTTCAAATCGCCTTAAAATTCCAATACTCTTAGTGGATTAGTGGAGCGAGACTGTTTTAGCTTATTATATAATAATAAAGAAACATTTTCATATCTAGCACAGTGTCCATCTAGTATTCAAAAATGGATAAACCATTTTACCATCATAGTCTTAAGACACTGTGTTTACTCAAAGATATATTGAGTTACTCAATTTCGCCCACCGCGCCCGAACGAGGTTGCACAACATCGTTAATCTCAACAGCTCGTCCACAGATGCGTTCATCTTAATCACTTTCCCACGAATCGTATTGCATCCGCACTTTGTGCTATAAACGTAGCATGTGTTTTAGAAGAAACAAAAACAAAATACCACATGTAACACGTAGAAAAATTACAACAATAATATCTTGCAAGGGGAAGGTGTCTGGATGAACCAGTAATTTTATTTAGGTCGCTTATGTTGTGAAGTTTAATTTTAGCTATTTTTAAAAAACATGCCATTAATTATGGCGAGTATTTTTAATGTAAGTTTTAGATCCAACGAGCGACATTGGGTAAGAGTTCGAAAATGTATCATCTCTAATATGAATTTTGAATAATCAATTTCTCAACAAACAGAAATATTCTTTTGCCCTCTTGTAATATCAAAAACTATCGGTCAGAAAAATCTGAAAGTTTTCTAAAAATGCTAGACCTCTCTTAACAAGTCTATTCGATGGTAATACTGTCTAATTAAAACTAATGGTTAATGACTAATTGGAACTAACGGTTAACGGATAATGACAATAGAAAAATTAATTAAAATTTCAAAAATCGAAGTCTTCAATAAATCATTCAGGTACGTTGCGTGAATTTGTTGTTTAGTTTTACAAAGTTACGGCAAATTTAGAATTCCAAGTATCATTCCAACATTAATTTTACGCGAAAAAATTTTCATCCGATGATTTTTATAATTTTTGTCATGGGTTCAATCAATAATAAAGTTAGGATCGGTTTCGAATTGTTTTTTATGATGAAGCCCTCGCTACTGTTTAAAACTCAGTGATGATCTGTGAAAGTACATCCCTCAACAGCATGCTGCTCATGAGAAAGACTGAAGATATCTGTCAGCGTATTTGAACATATTTAGGTATTGACATGAGATTATATGAGATGAATATTAAAACGTCAAAAAGCATTGTGCTAGGTCGCATTGCGTTTATTGGTGTTGCACAATGTTATAAAAAATTTACGGAGGTAACTTAAATGTGGTATTTAGTATCATCGTGGGTAACGAAAGCTGAATATATTTTCACTAATTCCAAACTAGAATGCAGTCTGCACAGCTTCTTTCGGAAGAGGTACCTACGACCTTCAAGGAAGAACGAAGTACTGAAAAAAAATTGTTGCCTCGTTTTTCCAAGGGTCTGGTTATTATGCAACGCTTATTCTGGAAAATAAAAAAAAATTACCGCGAACTAATATACCAGCAATTATTTTTCTATTATTTTAGAATAAGTTCTAAAGCAACGCAACACCTCCAAAGACTCGGCCAGATAAACTACCTAATATTTGTCTGCGTAAAAATTATGTATCATCCGCCATACGTTCCCGATTTCAAACCGTGCAATTTATACTTATTCCCAAAAACAAATAAAAAACACTGGTATATACTTATGTCCACATGATAGAAGTGAAAACTAAAATACAATAACATACGGATATCATAATAAACTACCCTCAAATAAAATATTTAACACTAACTGGTATAGACTTAAAATATAACACTGAGTATGTACAATAACAGACTCGTGTGAAATTAAATTATAATCAAATAAAATAATAATCAAAAATAAAACTTAATTCTTGAAATGATGTCGCTTGGCTGATGCCGAAGGAAGCCTAGTTTACCCGATTCAGAACCCGATTGAAAAAGAATACATAAATGATAAAGTTAGCTGGTTCCATTTTTGAAATTTTCTCTATAAACTTTCAGTTTTACCTCTCATATTAACCAAAAAATGATCAGGGTCACATTAACTTAGACCATTTTTTTTATTACAAATAATTTAGTTATCATAAGAAAGTTTTATAAAAACATATTTTTCTTGTTTTTATTATTTATCAAAATATTACAACGTTAACATAATTCCGTGTGTTTCATACACACCGAATATGGGCTATGCTATGGACCGAGCTCTCGCTCAGTTACCCTCACATTCATGCGAACGCTTGGACTTCGACAATGCGAACGGTTGGATTTCGCTACTTGCAACACAATCTACATGAAGTTGTAGGATACTAATACTTCGACTTACACTTGACTGATTTTCCCCACGTCCCTGAAATCAGAAAACTCTTGGATTGGAATACATGATCGATCTTTGAGGCATTTAGGGCATTCGCCAAGTGCGACATAGAAAGAATGAAGATACTAAATGATTTATTGAGTGGGGATAGTGTCTTATCCTGCTGAATGGAAGCGCTCGATGATAGATAAGGAACAACTCTTTTAGATCTTAGAAAGTCCTTGCGTAAATAGGTGGCATCAGGCGGGTCATTATGCTTCTCTGGAAGGACTCTGAGATAAGCCGGGTGGTGGTTTGGGAATAGTTCTTCCCATCTGTCAGCACAGATCAAGAGATAAAGCGACATAATCCCCAATAGGTGACTGGTTTAAATAAAGTGTACCAATTTTATTGAGCTGAGGAATACAAGATTATATTTGAAGTTACTTTCAATGAGTTTCTAAAAACGAGAATTTAAAATAACCTACGACAAAACCAGTGGCTTAAAATCCTAATTTAAAACATATGAAACCATTGTGCCTTACATAGGTAAATTTTTTTTGAACATTTACAAATATGCATGAAATTTGTTGTCCACAGTCGGTGATATGTAATCTTCTTGCAGCATTTTGTAGCTTCTGACGAAAGAACAGATTTCTGTATATCTAGATTTTTGAATTCAGTAATCTGATTTTATCTCTACCATAAATATGGCCCGATTTAGTTATATCTTTGGATATGTATGTTTCAATAAGAACAATATTTTGTTGGTAACAGATAATATTGGCTAATAAATATTAGTCACGAGTTTTAGACTTTTCTAGAATGTTTTTAAAAATTCCAGAATATTTTATTATAATATATAAATTGGTCAAATGGTTAGTCCTCAAGTTCATTACCTGGACTTAAACCAACATCAATTAAAGACTCTTCTATTTTATGACTTAATATTTATCAACGATTATTTACATAAAAATTTAAGATCGCTTATATGAAGCAATTAGTAACCAGTGATGGAAAGGATGTTATAGACGTTAATTGCACTTACAAATGCTAATGGTTTAATGCAGAATAAACAGAGTTTTCAAAATTTAAATCTGAACTGAAATTCTGAGCACAATATTAAGCTACAGATTTAATTTAAAGTTAAAACGTAATACCGAGCTACTGATGAAATTTCGAGGGCATTATTCAGTGCGAGTTGCTTCCAATGAGACGTAATGGTGAATGCGGACATTAACTATCAGATTAGATCGAATAGGAAACAAAATGAATAGACAACGGAAACAAATATATTTCTTCCATGATAACGCTACATCACATAAAGCAAAACATACATGCAAATAAATCAAACGTTTAAGGAAAAAGAAAAATCAACATAAAAAATGAACTTTTTTATGAAGTATTGAAAAAATAGAAATAATATTTGTTTTCAGTAAGCACGTAATATCTATATAATATAATAAAATAAAAGTATTACTTTTATTGGAATCATTGTTAAGTACAAACAAAAATAATAGTTAAAATAGCAAAATTCAATGTACAACTTAAAAACTCGTTCCAATTTTTTTTCTTCTGTTCATTTTCTTATTTAAAAGACATCTGTATTAAATGTTATTAAAACGCTTAGATAGATTATTAGATTTATCTATTTTATTTATTTGTTTATCGAAAACCCCAAGCTCAACTTACAGTATTATCCAAATTGCTGGGCACGTGGAAGAATTTATATCTAGCAATCAGTAGTGAACTACTAAACAACTCTATGACCCCATATCTGAAGTGGTCAATGGAGTAGAAAAAATATCTAGACTGGATGTATCTCGCAACACTACCTTAAGCAATGTAAGTGCACGAAAGACAGGCAAACGCTATAGAATATTCATACGAGCTCTAGGGAGGTAAAATAAATAATGGCATCGTCCCCTTTTGTACCAGCCAGGAGCATAAAGGGTCACTAAACTCAGGATCGAGGGGTTGTCAACATAATGATTTAATAATTTAAAAAAATACGTAACTAAAAGCAATTCCCTCCGGAGTTGAAAGGAATCACATCCAACGCTGCCCATTATGAAATCTGACGGAAATAAATAAGGATATTATCTATGTATTTTATAATTTAAAAACTATTAAACTCTTTTTCTGCAGCAAGAGCATATAAGTACCTTCACGAGGAGACCAGATGACGGCATTCGTTTCAATTATACTACGGACTAAAGAGTTAATAGTATAATGATATATGGGTATCTTGAAAATCGTGGGAATTCCGTATGACAAATCCTAGTACCTTGTAGGATTTTTGATAGGTTTCCACGATATGACTGAAATGTAAGATGATTGTCCATAATTACACCAAGATCCCCCATAATCCTCCTGAGCGTAACTCCGCCCAGCTAACTACGCACAACTGGGACATGTAAGAGCGAATGTATCATCATGACACATTTGCTTACATTGAAATGTAGCTTGTTGCTCAGATTCCTTTGAAATAATGAATCGAATCACCGTCGAATTGACTATTAACACCTAAAAAAGTTTTAAATCATCCGCAAAGACAACGAGCAGTTCCGACAACTGTAGGCAGGTCGTTTATTATAATCAGAAACAGAAGTGGACTTAAATTAGTACCTTGACTGGCTCCAGATTTAGTAACGTAAGGTCGAGATTGGAAATTTCCAAGCCGGACGTATTATTTACGAGCCCGAAAGTAATTGGCGAAAATTTTGTTAGAGCAGGAAGCATACCTGCTTCCAATAATTTCACTAGTGGAATATCATTGTCGATTCGGTCAAATGCCTTTTTGAAATCAAAATGGGCTACATCTTCTTGACGACCTTGATCTAATTCTAAAGCCACATAATCCACAAAATTAGTGACTTTGGAACGCTTTGGACGAAAACCATGCTGGCAATCTGTTAACTGGAATTAGATATACATATGAATACAGAACAATTTCAAATACTTTGGCGAATGAAGATAAGACAGCTATAGGCCGATAATTTTTTATATCAGACCTAGAACCAGATTTGAAAACCGGAGTTGCATTGGAAGTCTTCCAAATAGATGGATACATTTCAGAATGTAATGAAAAATTTATTATAAATGTAAATTGTTTGACGAATATGTCAGACCAGGCCTTAATAACATATGGAGGTAAACCATCAGGACCTGGTATATTTTTAGATTCGAGCTGTTCCTACGCGTGTCCGACTTCAGCTACGTCCACCCCACCAATATGCAAAAGAGATGAGCCCTTATTATCACAGTAGAGCACGTGCTGCCATTGTAAAGTCGAGTGTCGGTACAGTACCCAAAAAACTGAAGTAAAATACTGAAATACTGAGCAAAGACGTTCGCAGCGACTTCGCCTGAGTACAAGACACCATTGTGTACTATAGTTGTGGGAAGTTGCGTAACCGAACGCTTACATTTCACGTACGCCTAAAATATTTTTTGCATCAGACTTATTGTTAGCCTTGCATAGCGTGTACATTCGGAATGTTGAACATTCCGAATGTAAATGCTAGGCAGGGCTCTCATTTGACATTTTACTTTCTTGCGTCAAAACCTAAATATTTCACAATCATAGCTGATACCGTACTTTTTAAAGCGTTTATGGTGATAGGATTTTGCCTAAATGTCGCGGATAAGATTAGTGTTAAACACGGTCGGATAATGATGTCGATGGTTCACAATGATCCACTTTGTATTAGGAACACAGTCAGTTAAAACATCTCTTATTAAGGTGTATAACAAATTAACAGCTTGGTTAGAATCGTTAGCTTTGTAAACATTGTCCCACGTTAAAGTTTTATATTTCGAAATTAATTTAAAAAAATCAGCCTTACGAAAACCACACTCAATACTCGCAGCCGCTTGATGCTCCGGTAGTACTATATAAATTGATAGATTTATGCCCACCTCGACCGGAGATTGGTATGAATCTGAACGTACCACCCCTTCAGATGCTGGTAATATACCCACATATGCCACTTCATCATTAAATTAGCATAGCACCAAATCCAGCTTCCTTCCGCTACAATTAACCTCATTGCATTCTTGTAAGTTACAATGGGATACGAAGTAATCGAAATAGTTCACGACTGATTGGGATGCATTAAACATATTAAAATCTCAAAAAATAACGATATTATTGCAATTGTAAGTACAACAAATATTTTCTATTCAGTTAAAAACAGTTATATATTGCGAGTCACGAACACTGGGAGGAATATACAACGGTGAGACACAGACACAAAAATACACTCGTCGACATTAGTCAAGTCGACATCCAAGGACAACCAAGCCAATTGTAAAGGAGCTCGTTCGGTCAGCTGTACGCCTCCAGCTCGCGGGCACCACTGCGGCTCGCACTGCAAAAAAACCACCAGGGAACAGTTCCGCGTTGTTTATCGAGTCATTGAGCCATGTCTCAGTAAATGCAAATAATTTATACGGCATAACGAGCTCAGTTTAAGTAAACAATTCCGTTCGACGACAATTCCCGACAATTTTGATAGAAAATATCGAGTTTAGCGCCATAATTATATCGACTTGCTTGGCAACGAGTATTTCAGGCTATGCTTCAGGTTTTAATAATGTGTCATGTGAGGATTCAGGTACGACGACCTTGAAGGATACGTAGCTACCTTTAATCAGCTCAGTTTGTGAGCTGAGCAGGTGACATCCGGACACACCGCTTTAGTATACCAGAGAATCGCTTCCACAGTAGTATCAGGATGGAAACCCCATACATGCAATAATTTCATTTTCGTCACTGTAACAGATCCATGGTTGTTTGTTGCGTTACCCCGTAGTATCTTCTATCGTCATTCGACCAGTCTCAGTCGGCTTTTCATTGTCAATAAATTGATTTTCTGTCGGCGTTGCGATATTTAACAACGAAACGTGAGTATGCGGCGAAACTAATATCTCAAACTTGTCTGACAAGCTGATTATAATTGAGTTTTGCTTCTCGACTATAGCGGAAGAAATTAGCATCGCGTTAAGCAGCTGTTTTTTAAGTAGAAAGGATGTCAGTTTAAGTCCGAGAAATGCACTCGAAAACTACGTGCTAACTTTCATTACCCGGTTCCACTTTGACCAATTTATACATTATAATAAAATATTCTTTAACTTTTGACAAGCTTTATTGAAAAATCTGAAACTCATGGCTTATTAGCCAATATAATCTGATAAAAATGAAGTCCAGTTCTCACAGGAACATACATTTCCAAAGATATATTAAATATTTAGGATAGATAGAGAGATAATATCAGATACTCAATTCAAAAATGTAGATATTTTCTATTACTCTTAACGAAACGGAACAGAAAAAGCATGTAAAAAATAGTGAAAGAAATTTAGATAATATTTTAAGAGAGAATCCTTAGCATTATGGAAAAGGGCTTCACATATAAGGGCTTATAGGAATAGCATCTTAAGTAAGGGAAGCATGGAATATCATGTTCACTACCTGAGGTTGATATATGAATGTTACCTTATATCTATTATTATCTTATCTTTTATATATATATATATATATATATATATATATATATGAGAAAGTATGACAAACATATTTATTTACATCATTTATCGATACGTTACATATGATATATTCATAATGATAAGCATTAATGGGTTAACAAATTAAAACCAAAGAAAGCATTTATGTATTAAACATGAACACAAAGTACACAAGAACTACAAGACATAACAACCACACATTTTGACAAATTTACTATCACTTACGAACACATCACAAAAGACAAATCACACTCCGGTGCGACCGCCATCACGTTGTGCAATTGAATACCCCGAGAAACTCGTGAGTTCCGAAATAGTTCGATTTTCGAGGATGGTATAGCAAACAGGTGATGACTGCGTGAACGCAGAAAATTGTCAGGTGAGATATACATATGAATACAGAACAATTTCAAATACTTTGGCGAATGAAGATAAGACAGCTATAGGCCGATAATTTTTTATATCAGACCTAGAACCAGATTTGAAAACCGGAGTTGCATTGGAAGTCTTCCAAATAGATGGATACATTTCAGAATGTAATGAAAAATTTATTATAAATGTAAATTGTTTGACGAATATGTCAGACCAGGCCTTAATAACATATGGAGGTAAACCATCAGGACCTGGTATATTTTTAGATTCGAGCTGTTCCTACGCGTGTCCGACTTCAGCTACGTCCACCCCACCAATATGCAAAAGAGATGAGCCCTTATTATCAGCGGCACGTGCTGCCATTGTAAAGTCGAGTGTTGGTACAGTACCCAAAAAACTGAAGTAAAATACTGAAATACTGAGCAAAGACGTTTGCAGCGACTTCGCCTGAGTGTCAGGTGGGAAGAATTAAAATTTACTCAATACTTCAGAGCACAGAATTTTTCCTTTTAATAGCTGGAAGATAACTTTCATCAACGTAACGTCTCTTCCGAGTTGTAAGAATGGAATCCTATCATACCCAACAAGAAGTAACATCATACATATGCGCAAAGAAAGAAATATCTCAATAACTGATTAGATATTTGTCATTCGTTAAAGAATTCCATTGTCCATCTACAGAGTGTTTCATAAGATCGTAGGTAAATTGGAACTATTCTTGAGTTAGACCTTTCTTAAGTAAAGAATAATTTTATTTTTTTAAGAAAAGAATAATAATTGAAATTCATATGTCGGAGATCTGCGTTAACATATGTACATGAGGTAATACAGCCGAATTGAAAACCTCCTTCTTTTTCAAATCAGTTGAAAATTAAAAGAATCGGGCTAAGTTCTGTTATTACAGCTGCCTTATTTACCCGACATCGCGCTATCTGATCACTACTTCTTCAGAGCTCTAAATAATATTTTAAAGAATAAGAAATTCATTAATATGAATGTTAACGATATACGATGAAGGAGCGATATACGATAAAATGATTGAAGGACCGCAAGAGAACGAATGAATACAGGTTCAATATTTGTCAATTATGATATAAGATATGATATTGAATATATCTGGCGTTAATTTTGTAAAAATGCATTATTCACAATTAAATGAAACCACGTGATGTAGTATTATTTCTACTTTCTTTAAGTTCTTTACCACGACCTAGATTTCATTGTATTACAACATCTTCAAGTGGACTATTAGCAAAGATTGTCTTTACCTAGGTCGTGGTAAAGAACTTAAAGAAAGTAGAAATAATACTATATCATGTAGTTTCATTTAATTGTGAATAATATATGATATTTACGAGCATCAAACAATGAAATTCCTACGTGAATGTCTTTAAAGGTAATGTTTTGTCTCATAAATAAAAACTTTTCGACAATAATGCTATATACATAAATAATAGATTTCAAATTTATTTATTAATCGATAACCGTTTTTTGTGAATATTATTTTAAAACGAACTTAAAAAACCGTTCTTATATTTTAAGCTGATATGAAACTCGAGTTTTTTTTCGCTTAAATTTTTTTCCCTTTACTTAATTCCCATAACACTCATAACCATAGAAAGCTATTAGCTGTGAAGTACCCTCATAAAATGCATTGACTTGTTAAGTCCTTTTTTTAAGCAAACGTCTTTTAAGATAAAAAATATGTTTCTACTACCATGAAACATATTAAAGCTTCTGCAAATGAGTTCATGTAGGAACTATTATTATTTATATATATATAGTAGTTATTAGGACAACCAAATATTAGAGATCAAATGAATCGACTTATTCTATGAAATCATGTTCACGCGTCAAAGAATAAAGTCTAAAACAATACTAATATTATATCAGATTGACAGGCCTATAATAAACCGCCATAACAAATTATTGAAATTCAAATGTTTTTCGTTAATTAAAGTTTTTTGTTTTGTTTTTGTGTTTTTAATGTAAGTGGCGTCAAATTATCATTCGAATTACGCATTAGAAAATTAACTTATTCCTGCTGCATAGGTCACGATTTAAATTAATTAATTATTATGTTCTACTTTACTACATCGTTACAGTATGAGTGCTTATACAGTCCGGCTTATGGAAATCAAGTAAAGGCACCAGTCAGAGCCGGAAAGAACATTTAGATAGAGTTCGTAGGAAATTGGAATATTTTAATGATTTTGCAATACTCATGAAATAAGGTCAAAAAAACTATCATAAAAGACAGGCAGCTACTTAATCTTTCTCGTAGAAATGATAACTTCTAAGGTTGTTTGGGTGAGAAGATTATAATTCGACGTTCAGTTTTCATAAATGGAATTAATCTAATGGAAAAATGATCTTTTAATGAATCTTTAACTACAATATACACTCGTTAAAACAATGTAATTAGCTGTCTGTGGAAAGAAAATATAACTTTCTAATAAAATGTTTTCATACTATCATGTCATTGATTGAAATAGTATGTCAAATAAAGTGTGATTAATAATATTTAAATATGAAAGTAATTTTTAAACAAATATACAACATAGTAATGGGTCTAACTGATTTTTCATGATGATGAATAAAGGAATCGGGTTTACATGTTTGCTGAGTATTTATCAAATTTTTGTTTATTTTTAACTATTACTTAGCGGAATATGTTAAAGATTTAGAAATCTTTACTTTTAAGAATTGGTATATCTGTTAAACTAAAGTATTCTTAAAAATATGTAAGATATAATGGACACTACACGTCAATACAAAAAACTATCTAAAACACATTATTTAGTCACGTTTAACCGAATTGTTTACAGGTCCCAGGCGGGCGGATGTCGTGATCGAAATGGACAAAATTATATAGTATTATGTGCTCCGGGCGATTTATGAAACTGGCGTTACGGGTTTATGAGAGATTCTTTTTTGTAAAAAATCGTTGTATTAATAAAAATAGCGATTCCGGCAACACAAGGCTGTCCCGTTTAATTCTCATTTTCTATTGATGTAAGTAAAGTGAAAAAATCACTAAAATATTAAATCGTTAAAAACTTCTTATTATCGTAAAATATATATAAAAATTCAATGTTTTGAAACTTATTTTACACTAAACAACAAAATTATAATTTTGTATTAGTCACAAATATAAAGACATGGAATTTCAAATATTTTTGACACAAAGTTTAACCATTTAATGTGCGTATATACACATGTATATATATATATATATATATATATATATATATATATGTATATAAATATATATACACATGCCACCGACAGTGATTGCCAATGCGACGCTTCGAAAACCTTTATTTTATATGGCAACAAACATAAAAGTACAGGTAGGGCAGTATTCGTCGTAAATGTTGCGAGTGATATTTGAAAAAGTAAGAATTTGAGCAATCATTTCAAAAGAATGACGTGATTAAATATTATCGCTCTGAATATCTATAGAGATAATATCTTCTATTTTTTCCACAAATTGCTTAATATAAAAGCTAATTGTGAAACATACTCAGATTTTAATATGAGATTTTATTGTCTTTTACCAACAATAATTATAGAGGGATGGGTACTTACTAGATGTAATATTTGGTATTTTTATTTATTATACACCTATTATGAAGTATTAGAGCTGCAGTAACTTCCAAAAAATAATTATACTTACAATAATTGTTATTACTTTCAACACCTTTAAAACCCCAAAAAGACTATTCACCAAAAAAGTCCCCGAAAATCATTAAAACGGTTCATAAGAAATATTCACAATGGATCCGTTCCATAAATCATACAAAAGTTTGATGGTCTAAGATCCAGACATAATTTCATAAACTCTGGCTGAGTTTAAATATATTACCTATTTTATATACTTCTGGAAAAACCCTGTAAAAAGGCTCGATAATAACTGCAGCCAAAAAATATTTTCCTCGAAATTAGAAGGATATTCTGGATAATCAATCAATTGCTCTAAAAGATATCCCATATTGAACAGTCAGATTTCAGAAGAAGGAATTAACTCTTGTGTCTGATTAACTCTTGTGTGAAAAAGGCAAAAATATAGTTCATAGGTCTCAAAAGCTACCTTAATGAAGATGGCGTTTTAGATATGTATAACCATACCAAACTTCAAATTCATGGCACCAATACTCTGCACGTAAAACGACTGTGACATACAGACAGACAGACTACCAGACGGACACAGTGAAACTATAAAAGTTCCTAGTTTGGCACGAAAACCTGTTTTCAGAAAATCGTATATAATATTCAACGTATATGGCAAAAATTCTCACACGTGCCTAAGGCCACGTATTAGCTGAAACAAATGCTTACAAAAATGTACACCATATTAAAAACTTTAAGGCCAGAAGAATTACTACAATTTTATTTAATTTGTCAGTTATGAAGAATGCTATGTATTGTTTATTCACCGGTTGTATTTACTAAAGATAGCTTGAAAAGGTTTTCGAATCCACATATTTGGGATGGGATTTTAATATTGGATTTATCGCTAATTTTGTCTGTAAATATGTTGAATTTCTTATCATTTTACGTAGTAACGATCATAAAAAACATCTGCATTTAAATTCGACTATACATTGACATTTCGAATTGAGCTCATAGCAATATACATTCATATACAAATTGAGTTGATAGCAATCTACGCTAATGGTACAGATAGCATTTAATGTACAGATATTATTTTATTTTGCTCTTTGAAAGTCTATTAGAAATAATATATGAGAAAAAAATACTATAGGTTTAAAAATAAAAGTCTTAAAAAAAATTAAATGGTAATGTTTGTAAAATAAAACCCAGTTACGTGTACAAATTAAGAACACCGAGAATATAATCATAATGATATTGACTTTAATTGAGTTTTAAGTTACTCTTATTATAAACTGAATAATTCGTATCCAAGTTCAAAAATATTTAAATTAAGAAATATTTATATAATTAATTTTGTTAGACAAAATTTAATAAGTTTCTTTTCATTTTTAAACATTAATTTTAGTCATACGACGATAACACATTATATACAAACATAGTTTATAACAGTTTGTAAATAATTTTGTACGTAGATTAATTATTTTTTACTACAATCTTAACAAAACTCACATAAGGAAAAATATATTTAATTTTAGCTCCCAGTGTACTAGAAACATATAGCCTCTTTTAAATTTACCAGTTTATACTCATATTTTGTAAAGAATTCGCATGTAATATTATTTTATCATAAATATCCATAAAATGATACGTGAAGAGCGATGTAATTATTTTATATTATTCTCCATACAATAATTTTATATTAATTTTGAACACGCAAATCAAGTTTAAAAATTGAATTCAAAGTCACATTTAATATCCATAGGTCTTTATGGTTTACCTTCCGTTGTCTATACATTTCAAATATCCAGAGGATGATTAAATAAACCACAGTTGTATAAACTAGGAAGAGAATATAATTATTTTGTCATCTACCCGACATTGTTTTGTAAGCCGAGGTCACGTTGGTATATAATAACACCACTATATAAATGAATTAATATACTCAAATAATTTCACAAAATTCAGCACATAGTGGCAACCCATATATTTCTGCAATCTATTATCAAAATCTGACTATATTTATAAAAAAAATAGACAAATTCAATTCCAATAACAATATACTCTAGTGAAAGACGTCTTCAAGAATGATATAGGTTTAATATGTATACAAGTAAAGGAGAGTGTACCAGTAACAGGAAGCTCTTTCTTAATTAACTGCTGTTTAATTAAGAAAATATAGAATATTTGTTAAAAGGAGACATTTGTAAAAGGATTAGAAAAGTTACCTTTTTTCTATTAGGTAAATAAAATAACGATTTCTAAGGTTTCATATTATTGTCTATTTCATTTATCAAATATCTATCCATCTTCCCACAGTAGCTAAAATAGCTAACGGTGACACGAAGAGTGATAAAAAATCTATTGGTCAATATGATTAATGAACAATTCAAAGCAAATCTACGTATATAAAACGTTTATAGATTCTAAGTATTCTCCTTACTCAATTTCGTATGTCTCCTGGCCTATATGGTTAATCAAGTTCCTATTACTGCGTAAGAAATTGTTGAATAACCAGATATTGTTGAATGAAATATTTTAAATACATGATAACAAAAAAGTGCAAGAAATAACGACTAACCAAAAGTTCATACACTCTTATATTTTTTACAAAGAATATTCCCTCTCTAATATATTCCTTCTGTAACATCATAGGTTTTTGAGATAAAAATAATTCAACTCTGTTTAACGTATACACTCACGTTTCCGCCGTAGATCTGCCTGCAATATAATTCCACGTAGCGTAACAACGTGCTGAACTGATGCTATGCACCTTCAAACATTATAATAAATCGGCTGAACACCCGCAAGGTCTATTTTCATGTTACCATTATCGCTATAATAAACCAAAAATTGCTTTCCCTTTTCTTTCTACTTTAAAGCATGCCCCTTTGCCTTTCCGCTTTTTAGTTACCTTTAGAGTAATTGAAATAATATGTTCACTTTTACGAATATCGTGGAAACTTTTGATCTGTGCAAAGATATTAAAAGTATTTTTTTCATAATATGGTTGAACATAATATGGTTATATTTCAGTCTTTATTTAAAAATGGATTCAAAATTGAAACAAAAATTAATTTTCCCAAATATTCCCTTTTAAGTTTATAGCCCTTTAGCACAGTTGAAGTTCTTTCATAATGATATAATTTTCTAAAATTATTTTCTTATCTATTAGATTATTATAAATCTTTATATAAGGCCCAACCTATCCTGATGGTAAGTACCGGCTAAGCAAGAAAGTCTTAATATCGATATTAAAACGTCGTCATTTTGCGAAAGCTACGAAGGAATAAGTATTTACTCTTTTCTTTACTAACACAAATTGTATTGATGAATCCAAACTGCATTAGCCTCGCTTGTATGAGTAGTAATGATTAAAACTATGAGTGGTATACATAAATCCTGTACAGTTTAATATTTGTAATTTTATGTGTTTTTTCTAGTTAACTATTAGAGAAACAAAGAAATATAATTCTAACGAAATTTGTTTACTGTGGATGTGTTGTGTGATGTTTGTATACTGTGTTGTGTGTGTGCACGCTTTTGTGAACGTGTGACTGGAGTGACGTAATATCTGAAAGCCAACCACTAGCTTTCATTTCATATTCAATCTAATTAACTACTGGACACAATTTTTAAAAAAATTACGTGTTTATACAACTCACATACGGTTTGTGTGATATCTGAACGTGAGCACAGTTTAATGTAGCACCGGAGCTAATGTACTCTGTATATGTTTATATTTTTAATACTAAATAAGAGCTAATTCACAATTTAGGTAATAATAAGGTGAATAAATAAGGTGAATTATGGTGAAAATTAGTAATCAGTTCTGTGTACAATACAAACTTTTAATTTATATTATTTAAGGTAAATATGTAGTCATAACCCACATTTCCTAGTAATATTGCAATTGCATAATTACAATTACATCGAGAGTGGCCCTTTTGTAGATATTAGTCTCAATTTTCATATATGACCATCTATACATAATATAATTTCACTATTTTTTCCTGACAAATTAACATACTGATAAAAATAGCATACTTTTAACCAAAATTTAACCGATTTAACCAAAATTTTATCAATACTAAGCCCTTGTATATTATCTAGCAAAAACTTTATTAACGTCATCATCGATTTTCCAAAAAATTCACATAGAGTGAAAAATAAGAAAAAGTAATTCAATTCTGTTCGCAAAATTTCCTTGAATCGAGCATTGTAAATGGCAGTGAATTACAGAAGCATCGTGTATATGGAATATTTATGTATATTTTCTATAACGGTGGCACTATTATCTTTTTGGCATTATTGCTAGGTTCTTCACCATCTAACACCATTTTGCCCTCATGTATTGTGTAAGCAACGATGCAACTGTGTTATTTCAGACTCTAATCATCATAGTTATGTTGACAAAGCTCAACTGATGAGAAATGAGCCTCCAGTCCTTCTCTGTCATATGATACCGATCAAAAGAGATAAAATTCTTATAGATTTTATGGGCTTACAATTTTAAACAGACCATATAACTATAAACTTTTATTAGAGACATTACGTTTAGTTCAAAAATTCCACAATGCTATTAATATTTACAAATCTCAGTGACTGGAGAAATTCCTTCAAAATATTATTAAATTTTGTTTCCTGCTACTACTTAATACTTCAATTGCTATTTTTTTACAAATATCAGCAAACTTAACTATTTAAGATAATTTTCGCACTTTTTCCATAGACTTTAAGTTATAATACTACATATCTTTATTCTACGCTAAATAAGTTTATCTTATTTACAAACAATTCCCTTAAGCAAATATATGCTTAAGGGAAATGTTTAAAAAATAAAATTAAGATTTAAAAAATAACATGGATATGTTATTTTTTAAATCTTCCCAAAATAGAAGGTACTTAGCGAAAAACTGACCAAGTTCATGTAGGACTCGTAGATTAAGTTCCGCAGAACAAAATATTGTTAAAATTATAAATTGGTATTTCTTAAAGACACTGAAAAACAAAGTTATTACTGCGGTCGCTATCGAAAATATCACATATCTCAAAACTACACTGCCTTACGTTAGTTGAAAATTTAGAGCTTTTTTCAATTTAGAAGCGCATGTTATATATACATATATACATATATATATATATATATATATATATATATATACATATATATATATATATATATATATATATATATATATATATATATATATATATCGAATGCCATCCTTAATATTATTTTTGTCATAATTCCATATTTCTTTGTATAGCGGTTCTTATAAAACACCTACCATCCAAATATCATCATCTATATTGTGCCAATACACTGCGAGTAAAATGGCTGTGACAAATGGACAGAGCAACATGACGAAATTACAGGACGTCCGTTTTTACTATTTGGCTAGGATAACCTAATGAGATGTATAAGAGAAAGCATATATTTTTACACGACGAAACACAGGTTATTTGTAACAAACACTCAACATTTTTAACTCTGGGTAATATATTATCTGTATTTATAGTCACACCTATGTATATATATATATATAAATTTTCAGACATGGCGCGGTAAAATGTTTTAAAAATGAACCAATATATATTTGGCTCTATGGGTTAACATATGGCATAGTTTAACACACAAATAAGTGGATGGGAGATATCTACATATTTGTATCAACAACAAATGCTAACAAATATCTAATTTCATTTTTTAATCATAGTGATATTAAAATAAACTCTATCCGATATAGAGAAATTCTTTGAATTCATTTAATGCGTTTCCTCTAAAATGGCCGGTTTTCAAAATTTTCAGTCCAAAATTGCACAAAATTTAATAATTTGTTTAATGTTTAAACCCGTCAATTGCAATATTTAAATATGATCATGGTTTCAACAATTCGAATAGATGAATGGATATTTCTCCGATGAAATCATATTTATAAGCTTATACGCCTAATTCTCACATTTTTGCAAAAATGGGAATGTTATTTTTTTTCGAAAGCCGTCAAAAATATTTACCTAGCATACTACATCACTAAAGGAAATGAGACGTATAAGGCCATAATGAATGAAATTTTATATAAAATGTTTGACATATTGTTGACAAAACAAAATAATTTGCCGCGATAATATATTATGAAGATGGAATTAAAGCAAAAAGCAAACTATAGTTTAAGTAGCATAAATTATTGTATTGGCATCTCTCTTACTCAACTGGACACTATATTGTTTAAATGCTGATACTATGAATGTCTTTACATGACATTATAATTCTCCTCTCCCCTTAGTACAGTTTAGCGAGTTAGGTTTCCGTATTTATTTTATAATCTTCCGTATTAATCACAGATGCTATATCTGCAATTAACAAGATACCCAACTTTGATTGTTTATATTTTTCCCAAACTAATAAAAGTCACGGATACGACATCTGTTCATGACCACGCATTTATAATAATTCATAACGACAAAACTTGACATTCGAAAAAATATATATTGCTGTTTCAACGCCAAGCGTAGCAGAATTGACGACATACCTAACTTTGGCGGCAAAATTGTAACAAGCCGATAGTGGATTAGACTAATAATGGAATGTAAATGCAGTGCTTATCCATAGCAAAATGACCGGATTCGTAGCGAGCAAGTAGAAGGTTAAGAAGACAGAACTCGACTTCGGAGACACTTGGAGCGACGTGGACAAAATGCTTTTAAGCCTCGAGCGAATGCGCGTACTTCACTCTTCGACCTACTTTTGGAGGAAACAAACGATAGATTGTTTGGCGATATCGCAAAGGCTACAATTGTTTCCGGATTACATCGCGTTGGACGCTCTGTGGTGGTTGCTCTGTTTCAGCGAGAAAAGTGTTTGTTGTTCAAGAAGTAAGAGACAATTTTATATACTCCTACACAATTATAAGTTTGAACTTTATTTTTCATTATATAAATTTTCTATTTAATGTTGTAAAAGATTACATTTTCAATATTATATTGTTCTTATTTAATGTTGTAAAATATTATATTTTGAATTTTACCCAAGAGTATATTATCATGTAACTTGTAATTTTTTCAATAATCAGCATTTTCACTTTTTTGAATTCTTTAATTTTCATTTCATTATTATCGCATATAATCATGGTTATATGCAATTTTGAATTTAATAAATTAAAGTATTTTCTCTAAGCAAAACTTATTCCCCTAATTTGTTTTGTTTTATAAAGTATTATATATTCTTTTTACGGTTTTATATTGAAACACGTTACGTACGTTCGTCTATCACAACTTCATATTTTCTACACTTTTAGTATGAATTTGCATGAATTTTTGCAATTAGATGCTTCATATACTATAGTTTCAGTTACTAAATAGTAAAATTGAGTAAAAAAGATAAACATTTTTTCGTCCATCCCACTGAGTCCCCACTCAGATTATATATGATTGGATTGATCTTTTAAAATGATATTGAGGTTTAATTTTCATACTCGTTTGTGAACCGCTAAGCTTTTAAGTACTAACATACCCATGATTTTTTTTTTAAAACTAAATATTAAGATTTCACTACAACGTAAAGAAAACCTAAATTCACACCCAAGACATTTGAATAGAAATTTCAGTCGATGTTTTTAAAATATGTCCATTAAGTGTCATCAACAATTCAAGAGATGTAAACAAATACATAAACCTACTTTATGCCTCTTCCGACAGATAGTTGGCCGATTTCTTCCAAATTCAATAAAATGTTTGCCAGTGCCGCTTGTGGCAATGAGTGAAGACGATTTTTTTAATATAACTTCCCGATTCCCCTTTTTAAATGTTTGTAAGTTATTCTAATAGAAAAGGGAATGTCCACCAGTGATATTGGGTAACTGTTCAAATAAATGTAAGAAACAATGCTTTCGTTTCTTATATCTTATCGAAAATTATGAGAATAAACTTTTTTTGCAGAAGTTAATAATAGGCAAAAAGTAACGTGTGTAATTTCCTTTTCTCAAAGATTCAATTTTATGACAATTACGTCGAATGAGCTTGATCATATTTTTCCTCGAAGTTACTATCGGCTGTTAATAGCTTACTTTCTAACAAATATTAAACATCATGTTTTTATTTAATGTAACTTACCCCACATTATGTAGATTAAACTCCGAGGGTGAATTTAAAAAAGAAATAAAATCGTTAAATGGATACATGAAGTCGTGCGGTAAACAAGCAGCGGGCACAAGATTTCTACAGTGTCGTAGAAATAGATGTATATTTTGAAGGTTCGTTCTCGCTTCTTATATTTTAGTACAGAATTTTTGCAATTTTCTGACTTAATTTTTCTTAACTTACAAGTTCATAATTTACGATTTTGTTAGAATAATATTTTACTAAGGTTTCAATAAAATTTAAATCTCTGAAAGATCAGGGATATAATCATTAATATCCAACATTAACCGGTTTAAACAGAAGTCTTTTAGTCTAAATATGGTGTAAATCTTGATCGAAATACTTTAAAATCAATATTACTATAATTAAAATTAAGTCCTCTTTCAACGTGCTTGTTTCTTTTAATTTTAACTTACTTTAATGTAGGGACATTCTTTCATTATGAAAAAGTAATAAAATCTTCAAACTGGATGCAGATATTAGCTTTTGCTATAAAGTCATATAATCTTGCGAAGAGATCATTTATCGAGCTTGTTTCTTTTTTCTTTGATACTTAGCTAATATCTGAATGAAGCCGACCTCGAAATTAGTGTGTTGCCGTAAGTATCGTTGGTTTTCAAAATTTATTTAATGGTGATTCATCCTGATCTCCAACAATAATTTTCATCCATGCTTAATTTTTCTTTCAATTGAAAAGTGGTCAACTTTTCTGTGGTCAATTTTCAATTATTTATTTGACTGGATATTCCCGAAAAACTGGTAAAGTATTTCGCATTGATCCATTTAGCACACATGCTAAACCCCTACGGTGTTGTTAATAAATTTACTTTTCGATGGTTCATAGATTTTGGCACCATAATCGGATGGTATCGGATTATATGGTGGCGTTGCGTTCGCAAAAGAAAATATTAAGGAAGTATCGTAAATATTGAATTTGCAATAACTTGTACGTCAGTCACTAAAAAAAGGAACAAAACAAATAAATTAGATACCTAAAGTTTATGTAATCCTTAATATTCAATAAAGAATAATTAATATAAAGAATAATTCAATAAAGAAAAAATCAGATTTTCTATTCCAAACTCTTCTATTCTATTCTATTCTCTTATTTTAGGTATATTGTTAGATAATCTAAAAGGGGGAATTTATGTTAAGTAAATACAATATACCTTGTAATAGTTGAAACGATTTACTAGATTTGTTCACCTTAATTGAACTTATCATGACCAGATTTGTAACATCAAAAAAATTGTTTTTACTTGCGTAGAATATCATCTATGCTCGAAACAAATTTACACCGGATGGGTTCTTTTTTGTGTGACACATTATAGGACGATATCTCAATAGAAATGATTATAAGGAAATAATTAAAACATACAAAATTAATTGAAAAACAAAGAAAAAAACCTAAAGGAAACGACTCTCATTGGTTGAATCCTTTCTAATTACTTACAAGAAATTCGACTTTTTCTGTGTTATGTAGTTCAAATGTTGCCTGGAAATTTAACTTATTATATATCGATCGATACTCAGAATAGAAATTATTTCAAAATTCTCTTTTTAAACCTTGTGTTGAGTTCATTGGACGTAAAGTACGATCGAACAATAACATGCTTCCTTTTAATACTTATTTAAAATCAGAGGTTAAAACTATTTTGGTTGTCGGCTCACAGCGTGCAACGATAACAAAACAACTCTGGCACAACGCTTTACATAAAACGAGAGATCTGGTCTGTGTTGTATCTGTATCAAACGTCATGGCATTTCAATGTTTCAACAAGCTAGTATCGAGATACAGTCAATATTATCGACGATAGTCTATTCCAGAACTAAAAATTTAAAAAAACTTAATAGTATCTTAAAATAATTTGTCTTCTAACTTTAAAGCTACTAGAATGATTGGATTTTCATATTTTTAAAATGGGGTAAATATTATCAATGTGATTATTTCCTACCTTGGTGTGATCCCCGACTCGAAGCGGAGATTTGTAAATTACCCTTTTGTACCAGAAAGAAACGGATTTTTGAGATCATTAGTGCCGTTGGACAAGTCTATACAACATCGCCAATCGTTGCGGGCGAGGCCACTAGTTTATTTTCCATTCTTATTTTGTAATTCCTGGTCCATCCTCGATTTAAATTGACACATAACTGGATCTATACCTGCAGTTTCAAAACACAACAGACACAAGACGCACAATTTGTTTTACTGTGATGAGTACAGCGATGTGCGTACACTTTTCTTTGAGAGCGTGCGTCTTTATAGTAGAATATAATCTCCAAGAAATGGTCAATCTAGTCTATGCGATTTGTTTGCAACTGGTTCAATCTTTAAGACATCTACATCCTACGTAAAATGCGTTCTAATAAAAATTAAATTAATGGTTGATTGTGTACAGACAGCAAATTAATCATATTAGAACGAAAAGTTTTTTTGGGCTTAAAAGCAAACGTGTATGCATGAAACGAGTCATTTTGGACAAAATGAAGTACATGGCTACTTATGTACAGTCTTTAACCTTGTTATATAGACGAGTTTTTTTAAGGAGACGGGAGACTAAAATATTATTTGTGTAATTTTTACGTGAAAAGCTTGAAGTAATGAAGATAACAGTATTTAGTAAGTATTTCAATGCAAAATTATTTCAGTCTGCTTGAATTAATAGATTAAATAAATACAGGCAATTGAGTTCTTTGTTAAGAGACTTTTAGAGATATGTTAGGCAATATATTTACATAATGAAAAATAATATCAAGATTTATAAGTATTTAATAGAAATGTTATGCATATTCAAATGTTCAAACTTTTAAACATACCTGTACTCCAATAAGGATATTGTAAACAAAGAAATCTGACATTTAAAATAAGCATAAATACAATTAGTCGGCGATAATTCACATAACTCATTATATTTTGGTTCATAATATTATTAAACAATAACCTATGATCACTACATTAAATAACACATTGTCACGCGAAACAATGTCATAAATACCAATATTTTACCTCTGTTGTACTTACATGAATTGCGAAATTTAGTCATATGTGCTATCCGTGTACCCTGCACATCATTTACTTTATAACACGTTGGGGTGAAATAGACTTTATTTAAGGTTGTCAGGGTTGCCGCAAGCTGTGAAATAAGTATTAAAAAAGTATTTTTGTTAAACTGAACATGTTACATTATAATTATATTAAGTTGCATTGTTTTTTTAGTTTATATAAACTAAGTTATATATATATATATATATATAGATATGTACAGCATTTTACATGTATACAGCAAAAATGAATATACCAATAAGAAACTATCTTTAATCACAAATATCAAATAAATCCATTTTATACTAACAACGTACAATCTTGCATACGATCTGTCATTTTATTTTGTATATACATTCTCTTAGAATGGAATGGAGTATACGTGTGTTTAGAACCTATATCTGTAGTACCAGTTCTGTTCGTAATTTTCAGAATTATTTCGATATGCGTTCTTGACACATACTCTTCAACCCATTGTTCACCATTTGATTGTTTAGATATTAAATTCATTTTTAAAGATATTTACTGATTAACAAAACAGTCATTTCGTTCTTTAAGATACCTGAATAATTTTAAATATTTCAGATTCATTTGCATGAGTGACCGGTGACAGACTTTGTGTTAAACTTTGAGAAACGTTTTAATTCAAAATAATGGTAATCGTGACTAACCTAATATTTAAACACATGGTGTTGAAATATTAGGTTAGTCAAGATTTTCTTTGCGACTACTCAATATCCTAAGTGTCCATTCTTAAAACAAGTGAATTTATATCAATAGCTTAATATTTACACATTTTGATTTGTATCTAACATTTTTGAAACTTCAAAATATGTAACTAAACATTATTTCGTTCCCTTCGCATTTACTAAAAGTTCATATTAAATTTAAATTAATATTATATTTAAATAAATGGCGTTAAAGTGACATAACCTTGATATTTGAATGAACGTACAATAGCAATACAAAATCCTGTAAAAGTTAGTCACAAACTGAATATGTAATATATTTGGCAAACAGAGGAACTCTTCTGTTCTAAGTGAAGTGAGTTAATTCTAGGTAAAGCATAATAATTAAACAAATATATTTGAAAAATTACCCTACTAAATAAATAATTCGTTACAAATAAATTGGACTTTCTACATCGCCATTATTTTTTTAGTGTAACTAAGTGAAAATTAAGAATCACTATAAAATAAACTAATATAACTAACTTATCTCTCAAAAGTCTAACAAAATAAGTACCCTTCCATAAGGCAGACGAACACAAGATTTCACTCGGTTCATGTCAGTTAATAAATTCATAAGATACTGCCCTTTCAGAATACAACATAAATTATCTGAATACAAGATTAATTCGGTGCTTTTGCTGTGGATAAATTTCCATTTTAATTTCATCTACTTTATATTCAGATGATACAACATATACGCTGATTGGGCACTGCTGTTTACAATATTGGGCGGCTGGTTTGTTAGCTGCTACGACGTGGCTGGTATGCGGCAGTACTCATTTGACACTGTCAAAAGGTATGCTTCAAATTAATTATTCATTATCTTCGTCCATACTCGAACGATAACGGTAACAAACTAAAAATTATCGCAGCCATTGAACTATAATCAAAGAGAAAATGGCGCATGGGAATTGATGGTGATTAAAAGTTGTTGACACAGTACAATAAAACTGTATCAGATGAATACTACATATTGTATGGAGCATACCAATAATAATTAAGTATAGATGTGATGATTGATATGACGTTAGATATGATGATATTAATTATTTTTTTCCGTAAAAACCTGAGAAAGTCTTTTTACGAAAAATTCAGAGAAATATTTCTCTTTATTGTCACTTTGAGGTATTTTCACTATATTACTAATCATGACAATTAGTACCTAAACATCGTTTAAAACACAAAAACGCTTTAGGTTTATAATTCGTTTACATTTCGAAATAGGACCAATTTGGTTTTATAGCTTACGAACGGTGGCGAACATGATGGTATAACTTAAACAGGGTTCCATTTAAAAATTGATGAAGAAATGTGAGGATAAATTTGCTCTTCTTTGCAATCATTTAACTTTTGCTTAATAGTTTCTCTTATAGATTAAGAACGTACGTAATTTAAAACTCGCTGACTAGTAATAAAAGCGTAATTTTCTTAATGCTCATTCACTTTTACTCTGTTTTATCGTTCAATTACGATGGAATAAGTACCAGCTTTCATGACACAGAGTCCGAGTATGGACTTTCATTTTCGTATCGGCTCTATCAGGTATTGAAGGTTAGTTACGGGTCAATGTGCAATCTATAAAAGAAAATGTCCTTTAATCGGTTTAAGGAATGCCAATTGCTGGGCGACGTCTCAGTTCGCTCGGCCCAGCCAATTTTCTCTCTCGCTTATTTTTCACCTCTCACTAAGGAAACTCATTTTCTTCTACATCATAATATTATTCGGTATAATCGTTATAGTTGCTCAAGTGTAGTGGCAAATATTCGCTCGTAATAATTTGATAAAGGGATTAAGGTCAGCCAGGTTATATTTACTAAAAAAATTACTAATCTTTTTAAGACATAATTATTATTTTGAGTTATATTTTATGGGTTTTATTTTTTACATTCTTTAAGACATGACGAAGAACTGTTTATAAACAAAAATATTAAGAACTTCCTTAATATAAAACAATAAAACTTCAGTAGATAATATATAAAGTGTCGCCATACACCATTGGAAAACCAATTATAAACCTGACACTTGGCATATAAATAAATAGTGATTTTATAATTGTTTTTCTGATAATGTATGGTGTCGCAGTTATTTTAACATTATATCTTACATAAAATCCACACTTTAATAAAATCAATTTTATTGAAATAACCGCTTTGGTCAATTTGGGTCTAAAAAAATAATTTGTAATTTTAAATACCTTTTAATGAAAGATAATAATCGGCCATTAATAATATTTTGCTTTATTAATAAATTACTTTTTATCAATTAATACATTTGTATATACATACTTGCATTATTTTTATTAACATAACTGAGTTACAAAATCAGACTAAAATTTCATTCCTTGACTGTCAAGGCAATTTTTTGCTATTATAAAACGCTAAATTAAATGTTAATCGAAACGTAACTCCACTGCGGTATTAATATTTAGAGAAGATTTTTCCACATTATGTATTTTGTGCAGAAGAGTGTATATATTCGTATATTGAACATATAAACATATATTTGTGCGAGTGTATATAAAACTCCCAATAGGAATCGTACGTACTACTATATTCTTATATATTTTATGCACTAATTCTTATTAATATTCTTATAAATAAACGTGTGTGTACATGATATAAGTGCTAGTTTTAAACTGGCTGTATCAGTGATGCTCGTAGCATGACTGCACAAGACGGAGCTAGTCACCTTTTTATGGATAACGTTTCATTATTTAAATTAACCGTGTGTATTTGAATTTTTCATTGCTTTTCTCTTTGTTTTTAAGAAAATACTACCTATATATTTTTTGTATAGATATTTATTCAGTTTGTCCGCAAACAACCGATTATTGTTATTGACTATACTTATTTTATGCAATGTTATTATTATGAATTTAAATCAAATAAGGAATGAAAATCAACTTTAAATAAAAAGTCATAAATGGTTTATATGTAAGATTACTCAATATATATTCACTTTCAGTCAGACGCTACAAACTGTCAAGTACCCGTAATATATTATACCCGTAATATAATTACACCCGTAGAATATTATCAAACTTTGTGCCACATTTTGTGCACTTTTTCAAATTCTAATTCCTCACATTTATGACTATTAACTACTTTAATTATCCATAGTAATGAATTTCGACAAAATTAATGCCAAATATATTCAAGATTATCTCATTTTAAATACGATGTATTTATATAATTTCAAGTTCACGATTGTTTTTGATAATTGAGAATAAGTTAAAAAAATGCATAAGTGAAAAATTAAATATACAGGTGGTGTGTGAAGTAAAGCGGTCAGCATAAATAGCGTGCCGTGAACTGTAATGCAGGTTCTACTTTACAGTGTGAACGGAGCATATCAACTTACGTGATATCAGTAGCGAATTAACATATTTTTCCAATGTAAGATAATTTATACTGGGTTCAGGAGGCTTACATTTCAGTACGGGCTGTGAATTGATCATAAGAGTGAGTTTTTATACTATAATCAAAATTAGGTGGAACAGCAAAATTGTTTATCGCTGAGCTTCTCACTCTCACCTAGTGACTAATCATGTTGAATAATTTTCTTTTAGCATCAAATGAATCGAACAATTTATGTGTAATCTTTTAAGCCAAAACCAGGCAATTGCAGGTTGAAATTCACACAAAGAAATGTTCCGTATTTGTCTCGAAATTATTGACTTAATTAACCAAAATAATTTCATTTCAAAATTTGATAGATACTTTCAGATTTTTCAAAACTATGACTGAAAAATTAGGGAGATAGGTCTCTATCTACATCATTCAAACTTCAAACAGAAACATAATAAACGGGACCTCAATTTCATTTCATGACACTTGTCCGTGTTGAGTAGCAGATGGAGTCACAAAATATCACCCCCTTAATCTTAAAAAAAATATTTTTACCATTTTACCTTTTAATTTTCACCTGGGAGACAACTTGAAAATCTTCATGCACATAAGTCTAAAACCGTGGAAAAAAGGAAATTAAATTTTAGAAAGTTAATTTATCTATATAACATAATTAAAAAGTTAGTTTATTAGAGAGTTTGCGTATTTTTGTTAAGAATTTTAAAAAATGCAATATTTAAAAAATCCCATTTCTAGATGTTATTTCAGATTGTTAGCAAAGATCTTTGCTAATAGCCCACATGACGATATTGTAATACAACGAAACCTAGGTCGCGGTAAAGAACTTAAAGAAAGTAGAAATAATACTACATCACGTAGTTTCATTTAATTGTAAATAATGAATTTCTAAAAAATTAATGGCAAATATATTCAATATTTAAAAAATGTATATAGGAACTCTAGATACAAAAAATAATTCCATTGCATAAAATCACAAATAGCGCAGAGATTGAGAACACTTGATTGTAACTTACTCCAACATATTTACTTCAATTTCATAACCAGGGACATGCATTATATTCGGTCCATTAAAGTTTATTTCCTGGCATGATTGTATTTGACATTATGTCAACTTAAATATAAACAATTTAAAAAATTTATGTATATTTTACAGACTTACATGCACGTCAAATACCGTCTAATATTTATAAAAAATTGAATTTTATTAGATTTCCCAGCACTATTTCACAGAGATCCTAAAAACACGATATTTTCTCTGTCGAAGTCAGTCTATAATAATATACTCGCAAAGTACGGGAGATTTATTCTCTTTGTTTCCTTTAAATCGCAAGATCGTAAATATGAGTCGTGAATACTTAGCACATTTACACATTACATTTCCATGAAGGAAACGACTCCGGAGCAGTAAAACATTTACAACAAAGCATAAATTGTTACGAACACGATGTGCCTCTTTGACGCCGAATTTTATCTCTCCACCTTTACGTTTTATATTATCACTGCCTAGTGCTAAATATCGAGATCGATAGTCGATATCGAATAAAAGTTTCCAAAACATAACGATACCAATATTGCAGTTTCATTCCAACATCCTTACTAGGAGACGCTGTTATCGCGTAGGTTTCAGAAGAGTAAATTAAACCCACCCTGGGTGTGGCTCTCCTTCCGCTTGCTGCGGGCTGGCGGCGCGCCCTACCTACGATGCTTGCGGATATCAATTTTATTCTCTAACATAAACCGATGATTTACGACCCCCGAAACGCGAATGAAGTTTTCCAATTTTATTGAAATCCTGTAAAATTCATGATTTCTATCGTGAGTTTGAGCTATTATCTGCGCTTATGTGTAAGTGTGAGTGCTGCAAACGCAGAAGATTTTTTTTATTGTCGAACATTTCTGAGCCGCGACCAAATGTCGAAATCGATAGGGCAAAGTAAGTGGTGACTCTAGACTTTTGAATTTGTGATTGTATTTTTGTCTTCTCTTGTATAAGAAAGTGACGTTGTATTTGTATTATGACTTTTCCCAATGGAAATTGAGGCTTTGAATGATAACAGGCTCTTGACTGTTATTCTATTGCCACGTAAGATCTCTTGCGTGTTATAATTTTCATGCGAAATGTATGTTAGAGCAATATTTTTATATCAGTCAATAAGCAACGTTAAAAGGTTCAATGAGCTATGATGACTTCTTTAAAATTACCAAAATAGCTGGAGTTCAAATAGCCTTAAAATTCCAATACTGTTAGTGGATTAGTGGAGCGAGAGTGTTTTAGCTCATTATATAATAATGTAGGGAAATTATCATATCTAGCTCAGTGTCCATATAATATTCAAAAATGGATAAAACATTTCACCATCATACTATTAAGACATTGCGTTTACTCAACGAAATAATGAATAATTCAAATTGGCCTTCTGCCGCATAAATGTGGTTACATAGCATCGTTAATCTCAGCAGCTCGTCGACAGATGCATCCATCTTAATCACATTCCCTCGAGTCGTATCGCGTCCGCACTTTGAACTATAAACACAGCGTATATATTTTACAATAAACTAAAACAAAGTACCATATCTAACATGTAGAAAAAATACAACAATAATGTCTTGAAAGGGGAAAGTGCCTAGATGAAACAATAACTTTTTAGGTCGCTTATATTATGAAGTTTAAACAGCCATTTTTAAAAAACACATGCCATTAATTATAGCGTATTTTTTTTGTATAAGTTTTAGACGCCACAAGCAATACCATATAATTTTTGTGTAACCAATTTCTCAACAATCTGAAATATTCTTGTACCCTCTTGTAATAATAAAAAATATAAATCAATACAACAATAGAAAAATTAATTAAAACTACGAAAATTTAAATCTTCGGTAAACCATTCAGGTCCGTTGCGGAAATTTGTCATTTATTTTTACAAATTTACGGCAAATTTAAAATTGCAAGAATCATTTCAAGATTAATTTGACGCGAAAAATATTTCATCCGAAGATTTTTTATGACTTGTCATGGATTCGATCAACAATGAAGTTACAATCGGTTTCGAATGGTATTTTATGATGAAGCCCTCGCTACTATTTATAACTCAGTGATGATTTGTGAAAAGGACATCCCTCAACAACATGCTGCTCATGATAAAGACTGACAAGATATCTATCAGTGTATTTGAACAAATTTAGGTATTGACATGAGGCAAATACAAAAAAAATAATTACGTGAATATTTAGACGTCAAAAAGCGTTGATTCGTGTCGCCCAATTTTATAAAAAATCTACGGAGGTCACTTAAATGTCGTATTTAGCTAAATATACTTTTACTAATTCCAAACTAGAATGCAGTCTTCACAGCTTCTTTTGGAATAGGTTCCTACAAACTTCAAGGAAGAACGACGTACTGAAAAAAGATGGTTGCCTCGTTTTTCCGAGGTTCTGGTTATTATGCAACGCTTCTTCTAAAAAATAAAAAAAAATGCCGCAAACTAACATATCAGCAATTATTTTTCTGCTATTTTAGAATAAGTTCTAGAGCAACGCATCACCTCTAGAGACTCGGCCAGATAAACGACTTTCCTGCGTAAAAATTATGTATCGCCCGCCCAAATTATGTAATACGTTCCCGATTTCACACCATGCAATTTATATTTATTCCCAAAAACAAATAAAAACACTGGTGTGTACTTATGACGACAAGATAGAAGTGAAAACTGAAATACAATAATATACGGATATTTTATTAAACTACCCTCAAATAAAATATTTAACACTAACTGTATACACTTGAAATAAAACAATGAGTATGTACAATGACAGACTCGTATGAAATTAAATTATACCCAAATATAATATTTAAAAAAAAATAATACTTAATTCTTGAAGTGATGCGCTCCGTGTTAGACAATGAAATTGCTCGGCCGATGCCGAAGGAAGCCTAGTTTACCCGATTCAGCGTTACCCACCCGAACGTGACGGCACAGTTTCGGTCAGTGCTCAGAAAAAGTGCTCATAGTGCACCTAAAGAAGTTTTCAATTCAAAAATAATATAAAACTAATAAAATAAAAGAAGAAACTGCGAAATATACGGTTTTCTAACACCCAAGAAGCGCTGGCTTCCAAAGGAAAGGACGTGAAAAAGACGCCTAAACTAGAGTCTACAAATTGATTCTCTCAGTGGTTTCATAGAGTAAATCGATGCTTATAGTGCCAGGGAAACTACCTTGGAAAACAATAAATAAATTATAAAGTTAATTGATATGGGCTATAAACTTTCAGTCTTACCTTTCATATTAACCAAGAATGATCGGGGTCACATTACCTGAGACCGTTTTTTTTTGTTACAAATAATTTAGTTATTATAAGCAAGTTTTATAAAAACAATTAATATCTTTTTTGTTTTTATTACTTATCAAAATTTTACAACATTAAGATAATTTAGTGTGTTTCGTACTCACGGAATATATAAACCCAACTCTCGAGCAGTTACCCTCGCATTACATGCGAACGCTTGAACTTCGACAATACGAACGGTTGGACTTCACTACTTGTCACACAATCTACACGAAGTTGCAGGATACTAACACTTCGACTGACACTTGACTGATTTTCCCCACATCCCTGAAATAGGAAAACTTTTGGATTAGGATTAAATATTTACATTTATTCCCCAAGTTTTGTTCCAATTACTGTGACTTACTGAGAATAGACCGATTTTTGAGGTATTTAGGGCATTCGCCAAGTGCATTATAGAAAGAATGAAGATACTAAATTTATTGAGTAGGGACAGTGTCTTATTCTGGTGGATGGAAGCGCTTGATGATAGATAATGAACAACTCTTTAAGATCTTCTAAATTCCTTGCAAAAATGTGTGGCATCAGGCGGGTCATTATGCATCTCTGGAAGGACTCTGAAATAAACCAGGTGGTGGTTTGGGAATTGTTCTTCCCATCTGTCAGCAGAGATCAAGAAATAAAGCGACATGATACCCAATAGATGACGGCCCTATTAGATATATCTTTTGGCCCGATTTAGATATATCTTTTGAAATGTATGTTTCAGTGAGAACAATATTTTATTGGTAACAGATAATATTGGCTATTAAATATTAGCCACGAGTTTTAGACTTTTTCAGAAAGGTTTTTTAAAGTTTCAGAATATTTAATTATAATGTGTAAATTGGTCAAAGTGTGTCTGGGTAATGTAAGTTAGCACTTAGTCCTCAAATTCATTACCTGGACTTAAACCGACATCAAGTAAGGACTCTTCTACTTTATGAGTTAATATTTGTCACCGTTTATTGACATTAAAATTTAACGTCGAATATATGACGCAATTAGAAACTGGTGATAAAAAGTATATTATATACGTTAATTGCACTTACAAATGTTAATGATTTAATGCAAAATAACCAGAATTTTCAAAATCCAAAGCTGAACCGAAATTCTGAGCATAATACTAAGCTACAGATTAAATTTAAAGTTAAAACGTAATACCGAGCTACTGATGAAATTTCGAGGATATTATTCATTGAGAGTTGCTTTCACAGAAACGTAAGGGTGAATGCGAATATTAACTATCAGATTAGATCGAATAGGAAACAAACTAAATAGACAACGGAAACTAATATATTTCTTCTTTGATAACGCTACATCATATGGAGCAAAATATACTTGCAAATAAATCAAACTTTTAAGGAAAAAGAAAAATCAACATAAAAAATTAACTTTTTTATGAAGTATTGAAAAATTAGAAATAATAATTGTTTCCACTAAGCACGTAATATCTATATAATATAACAAAATAAGAGTATTACTTTTATTATAATCGTTGCTTAGTCCAAACAAAAATAATAGATAAAATCCATAATTTTCTTCTTCTGTTCATTTTCTTATTTAAAACACACCTGTGTCCAACTTACAGTATTACCCAAATCGCTGGGCATACTGAAGAACATGTAACAAAGAGTTATAAAATAGGACAATACATTCACAGAGTAATTCCACACAAATGAAAACAAATACACAGTAATTTGGATAAATATCATCTAGCAATCAGTCGTGAACAATAAACAACTCTATAACGCCATTTCTGAAACGATCAATGAAGCAGATCAAATATCTAGACCGGGGCATCTCGCAACACTACCTTAAACAATGTGAGTGCACGAAAAACAGGCATACGAAGTAGAATATTTGTACGAGCTCTAGGTAGGTAAAATAAACTATGACATCGTCCCCTCTTGTAGCAGCTAGGAGCATAAAGGGTCACAAAACTCAGGATCGAGGTTGTTGATAACCTCGATCCTGAGTTTGATTTAATAATTTAAAAATATGCAGATTAAAAGCAATTCGGAGTTGAAAGGAATCACATCCAACCATGCCCATTATGAAATCGGAGGGAAATAAATAAGGATAATACCCCAGCATTTTGTAATACAAAACCTATTAAACGTTTTTAATATTTTCTCCGACGAGGATATAAGTACCTTCACGCGGAGACCAGATGACTGCATTCGTTTCAAGTATACTACAGACTAAAGAGTTAATTATGTAATGATATATTCGGTATTTTGAAAATCGTGAGAATTCCGTATGTCAAATCCTAGTATCTTGTAGACTTTCTGATAGGTTTCCACGATATAACTGCGAAATGTAAGATGATTATCCATAATTACACCAAAATCCGGCATAGTTAAAACCCTCCTGAGTGGAGCTCCGCCCAGCTCATAACTACGTACAAGCGGGATATGTAAGAGGGAGTATAATATTATGGCACATTTGCTTACATTGAAATGTAGCTTGTTGCTTAGATTCCATTGAAATACTGAGTCGATATCATGTTGGAACAGATCACCGTCGAATTGACTATTAACACCTAACAAGAGTTTTAAATCATCGGCAAAGACAAGGCAAAGAGCAGTTCTGACAACTGTAGGCAAGTCGTTTATCATAATCAGAAACAGAAATGGACCTAAATTACTACATTGATTGACTCCAGATTAAGTAACCTAACATTATTATAAGTAAACTAAGGTTATTATAGTATATATAAGGAAATTTCCAAGTCGGACGTATTGTTTACGAGCCCGAAAGTAATTGGCGAAAAATTTTGTTAGCGCAGGAGACATACCTGCTTCCAATAATTTCACTAGTAGAATATCATTGTCGACTCGGTCAAATGCCTTTTTGAAATCAAAATACGTCAACTTGACGACCTTGATTAATTCTCCAGCCACATAATCCACAAAATTAATGAGATTAGTGACGTTGGAACGCTTTGGATGGAAACCGGGATTAAGTTAACTGGGATTAGACAAACATCTAAATGCAAAATAGTTTCAAATACTTTGGCGAATGAAGATAAGACAGCTATAGGCCGATAATTCTTCACATCAGACCTAGAACCATATTAGAAAACCAGAGTTACACTGGAAGTCTTCCAAATAGATGGATAAATTTCAGAACGTAATGAAATATTTATTATAAATGTAAGTGGTTTGACGAATATGTCAGAAGAGGCCTTAATACCATATGGAGGTAAACCATCAGGACCTGGAATATGTTCAGATTGGAGCTATTCCAACGCGAGTCCGACTCCTGCTACGTCCACCCCACCAACATGCAAAAGAGATGAGCCCTTATTAACAGCGGCACATGCTGCCATTGCAAAGTCGAGTAATCCAAATCCAAAAATCCGTATCCAAAAAAACTGAATTAAAATACTGAGCAAAGACATTCGAAACGACTTCATCTGAGTACAAGACACCAATCTGTACTACAGTTGCGGGAATCTGCCTGTCCGAACGCTTATATTTCACGTACGCCCAAAATATTTTTGCGTCAGACTTATTGTTAGCTTCAACATTTCGAATGTACACGCTTTGCAAGGCTCTCGTTTGTCATTTTACTTTCATGCGCCAAAACCTAAACATTTCGCAATCATAACTGATACCGTATTTTTAAATCATTTATGGTGATAGGATTTTGCCTAAATGTCGCAGATAAGATTAGTGTTAAATCAAATAGGATAATGATGCCGATGGTTCACAATAATTCGCTTTTTATAAAGAACACAGTCAATTAAAACATATTTTATTAAGGTGTATAAAAAATTAACAGCTTGGCTAGGGTCATTAGCTTTATTAACATTGTCCCACGTTAAAGTTTCAAATTTCGAAATTAATTTTAAAAAATCAGCCTTATGAAAACCTTACTCGATACCTGTAGCCGCTTGATGTTCCGGTAGCGCTATATAAGTTGATAGATTTATGTCCACTTCGAGCGGAGGTTGGTATGGATCTGAACGTACCACCTCTTCAGATGCTGGTAGTACACCCACATATGCCACTGCATCCTTAAATTAGCATAGCACCAAATCCAGCTTCCTTCCGCTACAATTAATCACCTCATTGCGTTCTTGCAAGTTACAATGGTATACGAAGTAATCGAAATAGTTCACGACTGATTGGGACGCACTAAACATATTAAAATCTTCAAGATTAACAATATTATTACAATCGTAAGTAGAACAAACATTTACTATTAAGTTAAAAACAGTTATATATTGCAAGTCACAAGCACTGGGAGGAATATACAAAACACAGATGATAGCACAAAACGAACGGTGAGACACAGACATAAAAATACACTAGTCGACATTAGTCAAATCGACATCCAAGGACGTCAATTGTAAAGGAGTGCATCTGGCCAGCAGTAACCAGTATACTCGTCGACATTAGTCAAATCGACATTAAAGGACATCAATGTAAAGTACCTCGACAGTCACCACTGCGGCTTGTGCTATAGAAAAACCACCAGGGAACAGTTCTGCGTTGCTTATCGAGTCATTGAGGCATGTCTCAGTAAATGCAAATAATTTATATGGCATAGCGAGCACAGTTTCAGTAAACAATTTTGTTCGACGATAATTCCCGAACATTTTCTCTTAGCAACGAAATCGCCAATTTTTTATTGATATATTTTCGGGCTATGCTTCAGGTTTAAATAATGTATCGTGCGAGGATTCTGGTACGACGTTGAAAGATCCGTAGCTACCTTTAGTGTTCAGTTTGCCATCTGAGCAGGTGACATCCGGACACACCGTTTTAGTATACCAGAGAACCGCTTCCACTATAGTATCAGGATGGAAACCCCATACATGCAATAATTTCATTTTTGGCACTGTAATAAGTCCATGGCTGTTTGTTGCGGTACCTCGTAGTATCGTGACGGGATTGCGATTACGGCGGCGACACACAGTAATCCAGTCATGCTCGGCAGCGTGTAGCTGTAGAATCTCCGCAAGTGCAGCAGCGATATTAAGATCAATAGTGGTGCGACTGGCCGCATCGGAAACAGTGCGTGAGGTACACAGTACAGTAGCAGAGCGCAGAACATCGGTGGCGGTGCAGGAAGCGACAATCGACGAATTTGCACTAGCTTCGACGGCAGAGCGAGAGGCCGTTTCGGTCACATGCCGTTTCGCTCGTGTCACTCGACCAGTCTCAGTCGGCTTTTCATTGTTGTGAATAAATAATTTTCTGTCAGCGTTGCGATATTTAACAACGAAACGTAAGTATGCGGCGAAACTAAGCTATCAAGCTTGTCTGACAAGCTGATTATAATTGGGTTTTGCTTATCGACTATCGCTGATAATCGAGTAATAGCTGCTGATTGCACATCGATTTTTTTTCTATTCTGCGTCCGCAGTTTAGGCAGACACTACCACAATTACTAGAGCGATTAGTTGCTATTGTCTATTATTAAAATCGAAAACATATGAAGCTACTTACAATACAAGCCTGCTTAGCGCGACGGTAGCGGAATTTCTTCGGCTATCGTCGCGTTAAGCGGCTGTCTTTTAAGTAGAAAGGATATCAGTTTAAGTCCGAGAAATGCACTCGAAGACTAAGTGCTAACTTTCATTATCCGGTTCTACTTTGACTAATTTATACATTATAATAAAATATTCTTTAACCTTTGACAACCTTTATTGAAAAGTCTGAAACACATGGCTTATCAGCCAATATAATCTGATAAAAATGAAGTACAGTTTTCACAGAAACATATATTTACAAAGATATATCTAATTGGGCCATATTTATGATAGATAGAGAGATAATATCAGACACCCAATTCAAAAATGTAGGTATTTTCTATTACTCTTAACGAAACAAAACAGAAAAAGCATGTAAAAATAGTGAAGGAAATTTAGAAAATATTTTAAGAGAGAATCCTTGGCAGTATGGAAAAGGGCTTCACATATAAGGGCTTTTAGAAATAGCATCTTAAGTAATTGAAGCATAGAATACCATGTTCACTACCTGGGCTTGATATATGAATGTTACCTTATATCTATTATATATGAGAAAGTATGACAAACATGTTTATTTACATCATTTATCGATACGTTACATATGATATATTCATAACGATAAGCATTAATGGGTTAACAAATTAAAACCAAAGAAAGTGTTTATGAATTAAACATGAATACAAAGTACACAAGAACTATAAGATATATCAACACGAACACATCACAAAAGACAAATCACACTCCGGTGCGACCGCCATTACGTTGTTGTGCAATTGAATACCGCGAGAAACTCGTGAATTTTCGAGGATGGTACAGCAAACTGGGGATAACTGCGTAAACTCTGAAAATTGTCAGGTACGAAGAATGAAAATTAACTCAATAGTTCAGAGCACAGAATTTTTGCTTCTAATAGCTGGAAGACAACTTTCATCAGCGTAACATCCCTTCAGAGTTATAAGAATGGAATACTAGCATATAAAAAAAGGAAGTAACATCATACAAAAGCGCAAAGAAAGAAATATCTCAATAACTGATTAGATTCTTGTCGTTCGTTAAAGACTTCCATCGTCCATCTACACAGTGTTTCATAAGATCGTAGTTTAATTGGGACTATTCTTGAGTTAGACCTTTCTTAATAAGAAAAGAATAATTGAAATTCATATGTCGGAGATCTGCGTTAACATATGTACATGAAGTAATACAGCCGAATTGAAAACATCCTTCTTTTTCAAGTCAGTTGAAAATTTAAAGAATCGGGCTAAGTTATGTTATTACAGCTACCTTATTTACCCGACATTGCGCTATCTGATTACTATTTCTTCAGAGCTCTAAATAATATTTTACAGAATAAGGAATTCATTAATATGAAGGATCTTTCAAAAACCACGTAATTTTTTTAATGTACATCGCCAGACTATTATATTAAATGTATATTGTCATTACCTATCAAAATAACAATTGTTTGCAATTCACAGACAAAGATGGTGCATACATAATTTACTTCTTTGTTACATTTATATTTTAAAAAACTCTTTATGACAACAAGTCGGGGTTCATTGACCAACTCAATATTTGAACGTTCACATTTTGTTGTTGGTGTAGAATGGGTTACAACTAAATTTACGGGTTGACAAGATTATCGTCATATAAACACTGTATAGTATACAAAATATTAAGACTAAAATCGACTTAGAAAATTAATACTCATTACGTTTTTTTCAATTTTTCTTGCAATTGATAAATAATTCCATTCCACTTGAAACGACTTCCGTATTATCGTAGCCCGTCAGGCTGATATATTCAATTGGGATACTTATTACGAGAAAAAATATTCCAGTTTTGCATTTCAATATTCTTCGGCCCAACTTGAGTTGAGTACCTAACACTTATCATTCGCCAAGTTTCACGAAAAGTATATGGTTAACTACATATAACCTGGTTGTAATAGACTTGTGTTCAAAATGAATTTAGTAGAACGTGGAAGTTTCTCAGTCAGGTTCCAGTCAGTAAACTACATTAGCCGACGCTTTTTATTTGCCAAGCTTCACAAAATCCATTTGTCGAATTTATCTCACATCTAGTCTGATCGGAAATTAATTGAGGAAGTTCAGTAAAACGAGATACGATAGAATTATTGAAGGACCGCCAGAGAACGAATGAATACAGGTCCAATATTTGTCAATATAAAATATAAGACGTGACATTTACGGGCATCATACAATAAAATTGCTACATGAATGACCATGAAGGTAATGTTTTGCCTCATATATAAAAACTTTTCGACAATAATTCTATTACATATATAATAAATTTCAAAATTATTTATTAATCGACAACCGTTTTTTGTGAACATTATTTTAAAATGAACTTAAAATACCGTTCTTATACTTTAAGCTGATATGAAACGCAAGTCGTTTTTCACTTAAATTATTTTCCCTTTACTTAAATCCCATAACGATATAAAGCTATTTGCTGTAAAGTGCCCTCATACAATACAGTGTCTTGTTAAGTCCTTTTTTTCTAATAAAACACATTTTAAGATAAAAAAATATGTTTCCACTACCATGAAAAATATCGAAGCTTCCACAAATTAGTCAATGTAAATTTATTAGGACAAACAAATATTAGAGATCAAATGAATCGGCTTATTCTATGAAATTATGTTCAAGCGTCAATGAAAAAAATCAAAAATAGTACAAATATTATATTAGATTGCTCATACGGTCCGGCTTATGAAAATCAAATAAAGTCACCAGTTAGAGTTGAAAAGAACATTAAGATAGAGTTCGTGGGAAATTGGAACATTTTAATTATTTTGCAATATCAATAAATAAGGTTAATAAAATCTCATAAAAATCAGGCAGCTACTTAATATTTCTCACGAAAACGACATAACTCCTAAGATTGTTTGGGTAAGAAAAATATAATTCGATATTTAATTTTCATAAATAGAATTAATCTAATGCAAAAATGATATTTTAATGAATCGTTAACTACAATATACACTCGTTAGAACAATGTAATTAGCTGTCTGTGGAAAGAAAATATAACTTCCTAATAAAATTTTTTCATAATTTCATAGGACTGACTGATATAGATTACATTAAATAAAGCGTGACTAATAATGTTTAATTATTAAAGTAATTTTTAAACACAATTAAAACATAATAATAGGACTAACTGGCTTTTTGCGATAAAGTATAAAGGAATCGGATTTACACCATGAGTATTTATTAAAGGTTTGTTTATTTTTAAATATAACTTAGCGTAATACATTTAAGATTCAAAAGTTTTTAATTTAAAGAATTGCTTTATCTGTTAGACTAATGTATTCCTAAAAGTATATAAGCTGTAATGGACACGATACGTCAATAAAAAAAAACTATCTAAAACACATAATTTAGTTAGGTTTAACCGAATTGTAATCGTTCCCAGGCGAGCGGAATTCGTGATCGAAATGGACAAAATTATATTAAAGCTGATATATGTTGGGATGCGAAAAGTTACATTGGGAGCTCGCGTAAACGTCAGGCCAAATTGACGTTTCATGAACGAGCCGGCTAACGAGTGGCATCCGGGCGTAAGCTCCCTTGTATTCAATCGGAGTAATCAACGGTTATTACTCGCTTCGGACGATTTATGAAACTGGCGTTACAGTTTTATGATAGACCCTTTTTTATACAAAATCTTCGTATTAATAGAACTATGTATACCGGCAACATGACGTTGTCCCATTTAATTATTTCTGTTGATGCAAGTAAAGTAAAAGAATCACTAAAATATTAAATCGTTAATAACTTCTTATAGCGTAAAATAGATATAAAAATTAAAAGTTTTGAAACTTATTTTATGCTAAGCAAAAAAATTTTAATTTAGAATTAGATACAAATATAAAGGCACGCAATTCGAAATATGATTTTATTTTTTCATTAGTTTTTTAAATAAATTGAGACAAAGACTATATACGTATATATATATATATATATATATATATATATATATGTGTGTGTGTGTGTGTGTATATATATATATATATATATATATATATATATATATATATATATATATTTATACATATATATAGTCAAAAAACAATACAAAGTTTCCTTTCCCAATATGAAAAATTAAAATTTATATGTGGCAACAAGCTTAAAAATACAGTAAGGGCAGTTTTTGTCGTACAAGTTGCGCGTGATACTTGAAAAAGTAAGAATTTGAGCAATTATATTGAAGAATGATGTTATCAAAACACTATCGTTCTGAATGTCTATAGTGATAATATCTTCTATTTTTTTCTGGAAATTGTTTAATATAAAAGCTAATTATGAAATATGCTCAGATTTTAATGTAAGATTTTATTGTTTTTTGCAATGATTATGGAGGGATGGGTACTTACTAGATGTAATATTTCGTATTTCAATTTATTACGTACATATTATTTAGTGATAATAGTAGCAGTTATTGTAATAGTTACAGTTATTGTATTGTTAGTGATAATAGTAGCAGTTGTTGATAGCAATCTGGGCTAACGGTACAGATAGCATTTAATGTACAGATATTATTTTATTTTGTCTTTTGAAATTCTATTATAAATAACATATGTGAATTAATTAAATAGTAGTGCTTGCAAAAAAACTCAGTTACGTATACAAATAAAGAATACCAACAACATAACCCTACTATAGAGTTTTAAGTTACACTTATTATAAACTGGATAATTCGTATTCAAGTTAATGCAATTCATCAAAAATATTTATATTAACAAATATTTTTATTATTAATTTTTTTAGGAAAACTTAATAAGTTTTTTCACATTTTAAAGATAAATTTTACTCATATGGCGATGACGTAATATATACAAACATAGTTTTTGTCACGAATACAGTAGGTATATGTTCCTATGTGTAGAACAGTTTGTAAATAATTTTGTACGTACATTAATTATTTTTCACTAAAGTTTTAACAAAACTCATATGAGAAAAAATATATTTTATTTTAGCTCCCAGTATACTGGAAACAAATAACCTCTTTTAATTTTCCGGTTATATTTAATTATACAATACTTACATTGTAAGTCAGTGGAATCGTATTTAAAATTAGTAGATAGAAGGATGTTTGTTAAAACGAGACATTTATGACGGATTAGCAAAGTTATGTTTTGCATATTAGGTAAATAAAATTACGATTTCTAACGTCTTATATCATTGTCTATTTCATTTACCAAATACTTATCCATCTGCCTACAGTAGCTAAAATAGCTAAAGGTGACACGAAGAGTGATGAAGAATATATTGGCGAATATGATTAATAAACACTTCAAATCAAATCTAAATAATAAACACTTCAAAACATATAAAAAACGTTTATAGATTCAAAATATTTTCCTTTTCTTATTCTCCTTTACCTCTTTGGATAATCAAGTTTCTTTGTCTACATCTATTTTGCAATTATTACTGAATAAGAAATTATTGAATATTGTTGTTCAGCTGAATGAAATATTTTAAATATATGATAACCAAAAATGCAAAAAAGAACGACTAACCAAAAGTTAATGCACTCTTATATTTTTTACTAAGAATATTCCTTCTCCAACATACACACTGTAACATCACAGGTTTTTGAGATAAAAATAATTTAACTCTATTTAACGTACATGCTTAAGTTTCCGCCGTAGATCCGCCTGCAATATAATTCCACGTAGCGTAAGAAGGTGCTGAAGTGAGGCTCTGCACCTTCAAACGTTATCATAAATCGGCTGAACACTCGCAAGGTCTCCTTTCGTGTTACCATTATCGCTATAATAAACCATAAATTTCTTTCCCTTTTCTTTATATTTTAAAGCATACCTCGTTATCTCTCCGCTTTTTAGTTACCTTTGGAATAATTGAAATAATATGCTCACCTTTACGAGTATCGTGGAAACTTTTGATCTGTGCAAATATATTCAAATTATTTGTTCATAATATTGTTGAACATTTACTTCGCTATTTTGCAGTCTTTATTTGAAAATGGATGCAAAATTGAACAAAAATTAATTTTGCCAAATATTCGCCTTTAAGTTTATAGCTCTTTAGGATAGTTGAAGTTCTTTCGTAATGATATAATTTCCTAAAATTATTTTCTTATCTGTTAGATTAATATAAACGTATGTATAAGGCCCAACCTATCCTGATGGTAAGTACAGGCTAAGCAAGAAAGTCGTAAGACCCACACTAAAACGTTGCCATGTTGCGGAAGCTATGCAGGAATAAGTATTTACCCTTTCCATTACTAACCCAAACCAGTATTGAAAACTATAAACTGCATTAGCCTCGCTTACACGGGTGGTACTGATTAAAGCTATGAGTGGATGCATAAAGTATAATATTTGTAATTTTGTGTTTATTCCGTGTGGAAACAATGAAACATAATTCTAACTGTTGTGGTAACAAAGAAATATAATTCTAACGGAATTTGCATACTGTGGATGTGTGAGTGTGTGTCTGCACGCGTTTGCGTGTGTGTGTGACTGGAGTGACGTAATATCTAAAAGTCAACTTCTAGTTTTCATTTCATATTCAATCTATTTAACTACTAAACACAATTTAAAAAAAACACACGTATTTACACAAACTCACGTACAGTTTGTGTGGTTGTCTGAACGTGACCATAGTTTTATGTAGCGCCAGTGCTAATGGGCCTTTATCAAATTTAATAACTGTACACGTTTATATTTTTAATACCAAATGAGAGCTAACTCACAATTTTAAGTAAACTTAGTCAAATCAACGCCCGTATATACTAGCAAAAGCATGGCATCGTGAGGGTACGCGAGTTAATTAATATGCGTACATTACAATAATGCTTTCATGGATGCAGTTGGGACTGCCTCGCTTCTGTAGCGCTTTGTACATATTTGTAGATGCTCATGTGGACGATATCTCTATTATACAGCCTAGGATGTGCGACGATTCCAACACCACTCAAAAAATGATCTCTGGTTGATTACTCATTTAAATGCATGTTCATATAAACAGTTTGTTCAATATCCATACAATTATAAGTACGCCGATACAACTTTAGAAATTACTATATTAATATATACTAATTGTAAATATTGCAAATTCGGATAATCTTTCATGTAAAAATTATAAAAGAAACATAATAAAAACTTGAAAATGTTTAAATATTCTTTTTACAATACAGTTAGGCAAAATTATGATACATTAATCACTGTTAAAGAAATAATAGTTACTCCTTCAATAATTTTCATTTAAGTAACACCTTGAATTCCGTACACGCATTTCTTCTCGCTTCCTATATTTTAACATATGTGAGTTTGTAATATTATATAATCCGTCATAGGAAAATATTCTATTTAATGCTAATCCTTCTGATGTTTTTATATTTAAAAACGCAACATATGTTAAACCTGCAAAAATTTATTTTTCTCCAATATCTGCAACTACTTTAATGTTAAACCTTCCGACTTATAAATTGTAATTAGTATGTTTTTTAAAACACCATGTTATGGTCCAAGATCCATATTATTGTCTACGGAAAATTCATTGATTTCATTTTTGCTTGAAATTTGTGACAAAGAGTACAAAGTCCATTTGGTTCAATATAAAAAAAACGACTATGATACGACGGCATGTTAAAAAAATGAGAATTTTCTCGATAAGAATATAATTCAGCATCTCGTATTCTTTTCTGACGTTTTTTTGATTCAGACATCAAAGAACGGTTATTATCTCCATCTTTACGACCAGATAAAGTAAGCCTTCGTGATATTTTGCTGTGACAACAACAAATATAAAATGTTTAAAACTATTTCATTACAGATGTTTAAAAAAATCTCAACAGCGGAATATGGTTAAATTTATTCATAATTTGTTCTGTATGGTCCAAAAAATAAAAAAAAACTAACTTTAATTTTTTTAAATGTAAGTCGATTCAGTTTCACGTAATGATCATATTATTGTAGGTATGGAATTAATAAATCTGAACAATAGAAACAGGTAAAAAAACAGGGCCAATACAAATTGTACTTGTTAATAAGAAATTGAGATGGATTTTGGATTAAAAGATAAAGCTTATTAAAACTTAAAGTATTTGTTAACTTTAAAACTCATCTCATTAAAAATTAAGTGAAAAATATTAACCTAATTTCCAATATTAATATATATTATCTATCTTAAATAGGTACTTACATCCAAATTTTCGTAAGTCAGCACCTTTCTAAATCTTGTTTTATTCGATTTATGTAGGTTATTTAACCTTCACAATTTACCATCCATTAGTTTACAATATAAAAAAGACCACATATTACATTTCGATATTGTTAGTAAACATTCTTTATCGAAATATTACACATCTGCATGCCCCATTAATTCTGTAATTTTCTAAGACATGACTTTAGTAACAGTCTAGTTATTAAAAAGATCCCGTAGATATTTTTATGATTTGCCGCGATAAGGTATTAAAAAAAGCAAAAAAACAGACTATTGTTTAAGTAGAATAAATTATTTTACAGGGATCTCTCTTACTCAGCTGGACACTATGTTGTTTAAATGCTGATACTATGAATATATTTACATGACTTTATAATTCCCCTCTCCCTTTCTTACATTTTAGCAACGAGTTAAGTTGCCTTATTTATCTTAAAATTCTGTCATGTTAAGAGCAGACACCATATCTGCAATTCACATGAAAACGGGATATCCAACTTTGATTGTTTATATTTATCCCAAAAAAATAAAAGTCGTGGATACGACATCTGATAATAACAACAGATGTTTAATAATTAATTTCATAACGATTCTACATTTTCAAGCAAAGAATGATAAAGTGAACCACTTGAAATCAAAACTTGACATTCGAAAAAATGTCTGTTACTGTTTCAACGCCAAGCGCAGCAGAATTGACGAGATACTTAATTTTGGAGGCAAAATTGTAACTAGCTGATAGTGGATTAGAATAATATAATAATATATATATATAAATGCAGTGCCTACACATAGCAAAAAGACAGGATTCATAGCGAGCAAGGAGAAATCAAGAAGACATAACTCGACCCCGAGACACTTGAAGCGACGTGGACAAAATACTTTTAAACCTCGAGCGAATGCACGTACTTCACTCTTCGACCTACTTTTCGAGGAAACAAACTATAGATTGTCTGGCGATATCGTAAAGGCTACAATTGTATCCAGATTACGTCGCGTTGGATGTTCTATGGTGGTTGCTTCGTTTCAGCGAGAAAATTGTTGGTTATTCAAGAAGTAAGAGATAGTTTTAATTACTCCTAAACAATATTAAGTTTGAACTTTATTTTTCATTATGTAAATTAATTGTTCCAAAATATTTTGTAAAATATTATATTTTGAATTTTACCCAAGATTATCTTATCACGTAACTTGTAATTTTTTCAAGCACTTTCACATTTCTTAATTCTTTAACTTTCATTTGATTATAAGCGCATATAATCATGGTGATTTGCAATTTTGAATTTAATAAATTGCAAAATTTTTTGAAACAAAACTTTTTTCTTAAATTTTCTTCTTTTGTAAAATGTAATATATTATTTTTATGGTTTTATATTGAACCAAGGAGCTCTTATAATTTTATCATGCGCGTAAGTTTATCTGTCACAACTTCATAGTTTCGACACTTTGAATACCATATGCGTGAAATTTTGCAAGTAGATGCTTCGTATAAAGTTTTCAGTTAGTAAATAGTAAAATAGAGTAAACTAGATAAATATTTTTTTCGCATGCATCCCACTGAGTGGGGATATCATTGGATTGATATTTTAAAAGATATTGAGGTTTAATTTTCATACCCTTGTCAACCGCTAAGCTTTAAACTGCTAACATACCCTTTCTATTTTTTTTTAAAATCTAAATATTAACATTTTAGTAGAACGTAAAGAAAACCTAAATACACACTTAATACATTTGATTAGAAATTTCAGTTGATATTTTTAAATTAATTTATGTCCATTAAGTATCATCGACAATTTCAAGACATGTAGATAAATAAATAAACCTACTTTATGCCTATACCGATAGTCACTTGGCCAGTTTCTTCCAAAATCAATAAAGTGTTTGCTAGTGCCACTTGTGGCAATTGGTAAAAGCGATTTTAAAATATAACTTCTCGATTCCTCTTTTTAAATTTTTGTCAGTTGTCCTAATAGAAAAGGGAATATCCACCAGTGACATCGGTTAATTCATGAAATAAATTTAAGAAACAGTGCTTTCGTTCGTTATCTAAAATTATTCAAATGACCTTTTTTGAAGACTTTAATAACAGACAAAAAGTATCGTGTATTTTTTCGAAGAGTGCATTTTTGACAATTACGTCGAATGATCTTAAAAATATTTTTCTCAAAATTACTATCAGCTGTTAATAAGTTGCTTCATATTGAATGTCAAAAATTATGTTTTTATTTATTATAACTTACCTCTACTACAAGGGCAAACTTCACTTGGTTCATTCCAGTTAATAAAGTCATAAAATTCAGTCTTTTCAGAAGACAGTATAAATTATCTGAATCAAGATTAATTCTGTGCTTTTGCTATGGATAAATCTGTAATTTTTTTTCATTTAAATTTCATCCACTTTATATTCAGATGATGCAACGTCAACGCTGGCTGGCTTGTTCGACGCTACGATGGGGCTGGTGCGCAGCAGTGCTCGTTTTATACTATTAAAATGTATGCTTCAAATTAATTAGTAATTGTCTTCATCAATATACGGGCGAAAACCGTACAAACCAAAAATATCGCAGCCAATGATCTGTATTCATAGAGAAAATAGAACACGGGATTTGATGGCGATTAAAAATTTATTATATAGTACAATACAACTGTAACAAATGAATACTACATATTGCATGGAGCGTGCCAATAATGATTAAACTTCGATATGATGATTGATATGACGATATTAATTATTTTTTCCCATAAAAACCTAAAGATACCTTTTACGGAAATTTCAGAGAAATTTTTTCTTAATTGTCATTAGGAGATATTTTCACTATATAACTAATAATGATAATTAATACTTAAACATAATTTTGCTAGAATGTAGGTAACAAAATTATTATAAGGTTTATGAAGCCCAACCTATGTGTCACTAAGTCTAACATTTTATAAGAAATAAAGTCAATCGGTTAGGGAAAGTCAATGTGTCTTAATGGGTTATGGCCAATATCCACATTTTTCGTTTTCACGGTGATAATTTAATAAAATACAGTCAAAAATTGTTGATTTTTTGTATAAACATGGCAGTGAACTATATTCAAAGTATTCCGAAACTGAAAGGACGAGAAAATTATGACGAGTGGAGTTTTGAAGTTGAAAATTTGTTGGTGCTTGACAACCTGGTGAACTATATTAAATTAGAGCCGGAGACCGGTTTCAAGGCAAAACCATCAGATGTCGCAAAAATCAAAGCTTAACTATTTATGATGATTGATCCAGGAGTGTACGTGCATATTAAGGAAACGAAAACGTCTTTGGAGCTGTGGGTCAAACTAAGAACCATATTCAATCAATTAGGATTTTCTAGGAAAATAACCCTATGACGACATTTAAACTCGTTGCGACAAGAAAATTGCGATTCCATGACTTCATACGTCACGCAAACGGTCGAAATAAGTCAGAGATTAAAAGTCACAGGGTTTACAATCACCGATGAGTGGATTGGTCAATCATTATTAGCAGTTTTGCTAGAAAAAATTTTGCCCATGATGATGGCCATAGAACATTCGGGAATTACGATTACCACAGATACAATAAAATCAAAGTTGATCGACGTTGAGGTTTGAAATAATGACATGGATTCCAGTGGCGCTGTATTTGCTGCGAATAATAGTAACAAAACTCAACAGAAACGTAAAATTTGCGGGATGTTATTAACAAACACAAAAGTGACAGGTGATAAGACAGTGAATGTGGCTTGTTATGAATACAAAGAAATGGGTCATTATAGAAACCAGTGTTTATTATTGGCAAAAACTAAACAATCAAATACTTTTAGTGTGGTATTCTTGAACGGGGAATATAGTAGAAACGAATGATAGTAAGGTAAGTGCACATATGACGGCAAAAAAGGAATGGATAAAAAAAGCAAATTTACGACGTGTTTATCGGAGATAACCGTCGCAAACGATATGAAAGTTCTAATTTTGTGTTCCAGGAATGTACAGATATCGACGAATTGTAACTATAACAAAATGGTCAAGTTTAACAACGAACTTGTTGTCAGTAAGTGAGCTAATCAAAAACGGAAACAATTTTATTTTTGAAGGAAGTCAGTGTTATATTCGCCATAAAAAGGATGAATTGGTGGCCACAATAGTGTTAACAAATGGAATGTACAAGTTAAATAGCAGATTACATGCTGGCAGCAACTGCTACTGCAAGTGCGAAGATTTGGCATAGGCAGTTAGAACACACACATCAATTATTTGAATAATATGAAGAAGGGAATTGTGGATGGACTTTCTTATCCAGATACCAGTGATATTATGAAGAATAAATATGTGAGCGGTTGCGAAGGTAAAGAAATGAGGTTGCCATTTTCTCATGTCTGACAGAGGAGTACAGAAACACTACGGATAATACATGCTGATGTATGTGATGCTACGGAAACGAAATCCATTGCCGGCTCTTAGTATTTTGTTTAATGACGATTACAGTCGCGTGAGTTTTACATTCTTTCATAAGCATAAGAGTGAATTCTTCAATATATTCAAAAATTTCAAAGCAATTGTTGAAAATCAGCAGAATAAAAAAATAAAAATACTGCTCACAGACAACGGTAGTGAGTTTTGTAATGAAAAAATGGATAATTACTTATTCAAAGAGGGAATTATCCACCAGAAGAAAAATGCATATACACCAAAACAAAATGGTGTTTGTGAACGACCTAATAAAAGCTAGAAAAGAAGTTTTGAGCTGAAGCAACTAACACACAATATACTTAAAAAACCGATGTGTAACTTCAAGTTTGGAAAATAAAACACCTCATGAAACGTGACATAAAAAGAAACCAGACTTAAGTCATATATCTCTTTTGGTAGCCCGGTGATGATTCATATTCCGAAGAAAAATAGATTAAAATGGGACAAAAAAGCTGAATTATCATCCTTGTCGGTTTTTCAGAAACAGTGAAAGTGTATTGTGTATATGATCCCAGAAAAAATAAAGTAACTCTAAAGAAAGATGTCATAGTGATGGAAGAAAAAACAAAAATATCATAAAACAGTAAAGGAGAAACTACAGATTAAATACCGAACGACGTTGAAACTGAAGTAAATGAGCTGCTAGCAACAAATGAAGATGGCAGATATTCAGTGGAGGAGGCCTCAATGAATGAATCTTTCCATGATTCAGATTCAAATATATCTGTATATTCTGAACCATCTAGTGAAACCGATAACGACATTCTAATTACTTCAAATATAGAAACAGATATCTCAAGCGGTTAGGTACAACCAGTTCCAGAATTTGTACAGAGCAAAAGAACATCAAGACCTCCAAAGCGCTTTGGTTTTGGTATCATGTGTGTTTCCAGTTATAGTCCAGAAGTCGAACAGATAGTTTTCTCAGAAGCGCTGAATGGAACTCAAGCCGATCAGTAGAAACAGGCTATGCGAGAGAAGCTCTAATCATTCGAGGACAATAATGAATGGAACTTGTTGATATACCAAGCAATGTTCAATTGCAATACACAGTACAAGTGGGTGTTAAATAAAAAACTTGATGTGAATGACAAAGTGCGGTATCGTGCCAGACTCGTGGCAAACGGTTTTACACAACGGCATCATATCGATCGGACACCTTTTTTCCAGTCGTAAAACATTCCACTCTGAGAATTTTGTTTGCCCTAAGTGTACAGTGGGACATAGACCTTACACATCTAGATGTGACAACTGCATTTTAAATGGACATTTAAAAGAAAATATTTACATATCAATTCCAGAATGTTTTGTAAACAAAAGCAGGGGAAAGGTTTTCAAACTCAAAATAGCTATATATGGGTTAAAGCAATCTTCTTTGGTTTGGTATGAAAAAGTCAGACTGCTTAATTTAGATTTTGAAATGAGTATATTTGAAATATCCTTGTTTCCGAAATTTTCTGACAATGTTAAAATTATTGTAACTATTTATGTTGATAATTTTTTTTTATATTTTCAAACTGTACTAAGGAGAATGAGAAATCGAAAACTGTTCTAAGTTCTGAATCGAAAGATTTAGGTCTTGTTAAACGTTACTTAGACATGAGAATCAATGTGAACAAAGAATGTAAGACTGTAACAGTAGATCGACAGAAATATATAGAGCAATTTTTATCAAGAATTAAAATGTCAAATTTCAGAACTATAGATACACCTATTGAAAGTAAATTGAACATAAGAAAGGCTGAAAATTTTGCAGTGAACATTCCATACCAAAAACTAATAGAAAACGTTATTTATATTACTGTTTTACTAGGCATGGCTTATCATATTCTCTTAGCTATCTCGGCCAGTTTAATAATTTTTATAATGAAACTCATTTTAATTATGCTAAAAGAGTGTTGAAATATTTACGAAAAACAAAACATTATTGTTAACATACATTAAGGATAATGTAGCGCTAACAGGTTTGTTGATGAAGACTAGGCTAGTGAAAGTTTGGATCCAGTCTTACACTGGGTTCTGTTTTATTATGAATGGTTCTGTGATTTCTTGGCAGAGTAGGAAACAAAAGACTATTTATTGCCTTATCCAGGGCTGAAGCAGAATATGTTGCACTTTTAGAGGCATCTAGAGAAGCCGTTTATTTAAGAAATCTGACGTTTGAAATTACTGGTAGACAATGGTAATTAAATTAAAGTGTGACAATCAAAGTACTTTAAAGTTAGCAACGAGTCATGAAGCACATACTAGATCAAAACACATAGATGTTAGATTTCATTATTTTGGAGTTGCAACCAGAAATAAATCAATTATGATCGAATACATTTAAATTCGGGAAATTCCCGCTGACTTGTTAACCAAAGGTAATGTCAACTAAACATGGCTGGGAATTAAATCTAGATAAAAAACATTTGTGTAGAATATTATATTTATTTTGTTAAGTGCGGATTTTATAATGTAAGTAACAAAAATATTATAATTTGTATGCAGCCCACCTATGTTTCACTCAATATAATATCTTGTAAGAAATAAAGTCAGTTGATTAAGGAAAACCAACATATATTACCAAATTTAAAACACAAAAACGCTTTAGGTCCATTCTTTTTTCGTATAGGTTACAAATGGTGGCGAAATAAAAAAAAACAACTTTTTGACGACTCCAGTATAAGCCTCTAATAATATTACTTATGTTTCGATGACCTTCATTAAGTTAAAATATGTAAGTTTAACAACAGATATTCTTAAAGTTTCATTTATTTCTTATATGACAAACAAAAAAATAAATAAGTTTATCATTTAAACTGACGCCTGCCATGTTGACTATTTTTTTTATTTCGTTAAAAAAGGTATCTCGTAATTATTGCAAGAGCGAAATATGGTCTCCACGTCCAGAATATTTATAATTAATTTTATCAGTAATACTTCTTTTATTCAGTTCATTTTCAGATTTAGAGAATAATTAAAATACTAATACTTGTAGTATTTGTGTTGCTTTAACTATTAAAATTATACGTGGTTTAAATAGTAATAAACTAACATGACGTTATAACTAAAACATGGTTCCGTTTAAAAGTGTAGGAAGAAGCATAAGGCTAATTTATTCTTCTTTGCAATGGTTTAACTTTTGTTTAACAGTTTCTGTTATGAATTAACGGTTCGCTCGGCCCAGCCAATTTTCACCTAACACTAAGAAAACAGATTTTCTTCTACATCATAATATCAGACGGTATAATCCTCATAGTTGCTCAAGTGTAATGGCAAATATTGGCTCATAATAAGTTTATAACGGGATTAACGTCAGTCAGGCTATGTTTTCTACAAAAGTACTGATTTTTTTCGACTTAATTATTATTTTTAGTTACTTTTATGGGTTTTTTAATTTTTACATTGTCTAAGACATGAGCGAGAACTATTTGTAATCAAAAATATTTAGAATTTTCTTAATATAAAACTATAACACTTCAATAAATAATAAATAATTCGTCGCCTTACACCATTAGAAAAACAATTGTAAATCACTGAACAGTGAATTTACAATTGTTTTTCTAATGGTATATAGTGACGCAGTTATTTTAACATTATACCTTACATAAGACCTCCGCCTATAATAAAAATAAGTCTTTGCTCAACTTGGATTTAAAGAAATAATTTTTGATTTTAAATACCTTTTATTGAAAGCTTAGAATCGGCTGTTACTTTTCCAAATTTTAATGCCTCACATTTATGACCAATATTTTTTTTAAATTTTACTTTATTGAGAGTCATTATAGTTATTATATTTTACAAATATCCTTTAGCAGTTATCGAGTATGTCATTTAATATGCGATATATTTATATAATTCCAAATTCACGATTGTTTTTGATAACTGAGCATAAATAAAAAAAACGCATATGTGAGAAATGAAATTTACACAGGTATGTAAAGCAAAGCGGTGGGCGTAAAGAGCATGCCGTGAATCCTTAAGCAGGTTCTACCTTACAGCGTGAACGGAGCATATCAATTTACGTGATATCAGTAGTTCATTAACATATGTATTCCATTGCAAGAACATTTACATTAGTCTCAGGAGACTTACATTTCCGTGGGAGCTGTAGCATTGTTTATAAAAGTGAGTTTTTATATTATATCTGTAATTAGTTAGAGAAGCGAAATCATTTATCGTCGAGATTACGATTTGGTTTCAAAAATGGCGGAATAATTTAATTATACATTAATATAAACATCAATTTACGGAAGTAATATCAGTTTTCTTGCAAAGACTTAGCTTCTCGCTCTCACCTAGTGGCTAATCATATTGAGTAATTTGCTTTAAGCATTAATTGTTATTTAAATTGAACAATTTATTCGGAAATTTTGCGTATTACCTGAATTAGAAAAACTGAATTAGAAAAAGTGCGAAATTTAAAAAAATACCATTCTAGATTGTTATGTATACCTATAACTTTATTCTTAAGAATGAATCAAACCATTTAATAACCCTTAGCTATAATCTATACACTATTACAGTCTTTACGTTATTTATCACACTGTAATAATTTTTGTCATTTACTACTCTTGCATGATCTTCGGCATTTTCTTTTGTTTTATAATATTAAGAGACTTTAGGAAAACATGCTATCTCTTGGAATAATGGAACACTGATTTTATATAGTTGGCGGTTCCCCCACTTTTACAAAGAAAATACGAAAAAAACGACAATTATGTATAAACTCAATAAATAGGATTAGTGAAGCCAGAAAAGAAAAAACATTGTAGAAGTGCAATAGGAATTAAATAAGAACGTGACTTACCATTTCTACTTTATGGATAAACCGTAATGACTGAGCTTCGTTAACTTAACCTTCATTGACTTATTGGCGAGTTATTTGAAAGTCCGTATACCTAAAAGCGTGTGTAGATATCAGACGTGTATAGTATATAATTATTCGCGCAATGTTACCTTCATTACAATTAAATGTTGTTAATATTCATTTAACAAATATTTAAAGTGTTATGCATCGTATAACATTTTCTGGTCATATAATGTTTCATTTAACAGTACGTAAGACACGATTACTCAGTATAGAGCTCAAACTGTATGTAAATTTATATCAAAATTGTTGATGTTGAGAAAATGAAAAGGCATTTACATATTAATGCGATAGTGATTTGAATATTGTAGTAGATATTGAATAACAGACTATAATATTAATATTACACGGCAGAATATCATTAAAACTGTGGATGCTATATTTTGGAGAAATATTTATAAAGACCCCTTAAGTGAGGAGGTAACATTGACGGAAAAAAAAATATAAAATGAAAATAAGTTTGAGTTTGCTTAACATCACCAACGATATGTATAAACAAAATATTATACAACTATTTGTATAGAAAAGAGGTTTAGATGAATTTTCAGACTTGAAACAAAATGCAAGATATGCACATAAGGAGAGTTTAAAGTAGAATATGTAATATTTATATTTTTAAATATTTCTCTTGGAAAAAACGGGTGAAAAACTTACAATCATATATTACATATCATATACATAAGAAAAGTAAATAAGAGTATCAGGTCCCATATTAGCGTAGGCTTTAAAGACACTTTGCTGTCCTGACATACTATCTCAGACACTTTCTTTTCGACGAGACATTTTACTCCAAACTTTTCTCATTCACTCTCTACTTGTCAATGTCTGTTAGAATTTAATAACAGTTATCCTTATATTTAATTCTTCAGCTCATATCTTAAGTTGGATTTCTGATTTTATAAATGGACTGGGTTCCTTGCAATGTCTTTAAAAAAGGTAAAAAAGTTTTAAGTTTCTTGCAATATCATATCGAAGTGAAATAATAGTGTCGTCGTCGTGGTGTGTTGGACTGATTACAAGGCATATGGCCTTTGACGCACCGCGCACCGTGGAAATCTGGCTTCGATTCCCGGCTACTCGTCGAGCGGGCGTGACTGATGTTCTACTTGATAATAAGGATTGCTCTCGTAGCAATAAGTCCACAATATATATACATATATATATATATATATATACATCAACTGTGTATATTAAAGTACATAAATAAACAATCTATTCAAATAAATATCATTTACTATAATATTCATCTTAAATACCCATAAAACCAGTCTGTATTCTGAGAAGCGTACGAGAGCATGAACAAAATTATTGTAATTAACAAAATAATAAAGAAAATTTAGTTTCTTTTTAAACTTAAATATGAGTATAATATTAGTTGTAAGAATGTACTAAAAAAACATTGGCTGAATCAAGCACGACAAAACGCGAAGAACATATTTACAGTATATTATACTAAATTTAAAGAAAAATATAGAACCCTCTATACCTATCCTTTAAAAAATATATTGAAACTCTAAATAAAAAAATAATTCCATTGCATAAAATAATTAATAGCGCCGAGTTTAAGAACACTTGAATGTAACTTACTCCAACATATTTACTAAAATTTCGTAACTAGGGTCTTGCATCACATTCTGTCCAATAAAGTTTATTTCCTATGCAAGATTGTATGTAAACATTATATAAAATTTATTTATATTTTCAGACTTGCACACACATCAAATAATTATAAAAAATTTTATTTTATTTGATATCCGAGGACTATTTCACAGAAATTCGTAAAACAAACGATATTTTCACTGTCGAAGTCAGTCTATAATAATACACTCAGTGCAAAGTACTGGAGATCTATTCTCTTTGTTTGCTCTAAAACGCGACATCGTAAATATAAGTCGTAAATGTTTAGCACGTTTATATATTACATTTCAATGTAGAAAACGACTCCGCAGCAGTAAAATATTTGCAACAAAGCGTATAAATTGTTATAGATATAATGTAACGCCGAATTTGATCTCTCCACTTTTGCGTTTTATGTTATCAGGGCCGAGAGCTAAAATATTGAGATTGATAGTCGATATCGAATAAAAGTTTTCAAAACATAATGATATCGAAATTGCAGTTTTTTTGCAACATCATTCCGCAGAAGGAGACGCTGTTATCGCGCCGGTTTCAGACGAGTAAATTAGGACGGGTGTAGCCTTCCTTCCGTTTGCTGCAGGCGGACGCCGCGCGTGCTCCACTAACTACGATGCTCGCCAATATCAATGTTGTTCTCTAACATAAGCCGATGATTTACGACCCTCGAAACGCGAATGAAGTTTTCCAATTTTATTAAAATCCTGTAAAATTCATGATTTCTATCGTGGGTTTGAGCGAGTATCTGCGCTCGTGTGGAAGTGTGAGTGCTGCACACTCAGTAGATTTTTTTATTGCCGAACATTTCCGAGCCGCAACCGATTGTCGAAATCGATAAAGGAAAGTAACTGTTGTCAAACCTGAACTGAAATTCTGAGCGCGATACCAAACTACCCATTAAATTTAAAGTTAAAACGTAATTCCGAGCTACTGATGAAATATCGAGGGCGTTATTCATTGAGAGTTGCTTCCAAAGGGACCTTGGAAGAATGCGGACATTAGCTATTGGATTAGATTGAACAGGAAACAAACTAAAATAGTCAACGAAATCGAATATATTTCTTCCATGATAACGCTACATCATATGCAGTAAAATATATTAACGAATAAATCAAATTTTTGAGGAAAAAGAAATATTCATTTAAAAAATAAACTGTTTTATGATTCATTGGAAATTAAAAATGGAAATTGTTTTTGCTAAGCATGTAATATCTAAATAATATAATAAAAAAAGGATTGCTTTTATTGGCATCGTTGTTAAATCTGAAAAAAATAGATATAATAAACAAATACATTTTCATTTAACATCGACTCCAAAGATTGACACGTGTAAGTTCTTAGGTAAAAGACACCTGTATCAAATGTCATTAAAGCACTTAGACAGATTATTAGATGTCGATTTAAATCCAAGAAGTGTACTTGAAGACTAAGTTCTAACTTTCATTACCCGGATACACTTTGACCAATTTATAATTATAATAAAATATTCTTAACGTTTCACAACCTTTATTGTAAATACTCAAACTCATGGCTAAATCTAATTAGCCAATATAATCTGATACCAATAAAATGCAGATATTACTGAAACAGTCATTTGCGAAGATATATCTAAATTGGGCCATATTTATGATAAAGATAATTTCGGATACTCAATTCAAAGATGTAGATATTTTTTCTACTCTTAACGAAGCAAAATGAAAAGTAGAAGTGAGAAAAAAAATGGGAAAAGAAAGTTAGAAAATATTTTAACAGAGAGTACTTAGCAGCATAAAAAAAGGCTTTCACATGTAAGAGTTTATAGGAATAGAATCTTCAGTAATGGAAGCATGGAATATCATGTTCACTCAGCTTGATATGCGAACGTCACCTAATCTTTAACAAAATGTTTTAATCACGAATGATATGTTGTCATCTGCTAAGCAGTTCCATTGACTTATACCATCATCAAACTGGTCCAGCTGGTGCTGTGACAAAAAAAAATATATATTACATATATATATGTGTGTGTGTGTATATATATATAAATATATATATATATATATATATATATATATATATATATATCTATATATATATATATATATATATAATACATGTAATATATTCGTAATGATAAGTATTAATGAGTTAACAAATTAAAACCAAAATTTACGTATTAAACATGAATTACACAAGAACTATAAAACATAACCCCACATTTCGACAAATTTACTTTCACTTACAGACACATCACAATAGACAAATCACACTCTGGTGTGACCGTCACCACGTTGTTGTCCAAGAATACCGCGAGAAAATGGAAAGATCCGATATAGTTCGATTCTCGAGGATGATATAGCAAAAAGCAAACAGACAATTATTGCGTGAACACAGGAAAATGTCAGGTACGAAGAATAAAAGTTTACTCAATAGTTCAGAACACAGAATTTTTCCTTTTAATAGTTGAAAGAAAATTTTCATCAGCGCAACGTCTCTTCTGAGTTGCAAGGAATAGAATCCTAGCATACACAAGAGGAAATTACACAATACATACACGCAAAAAAAGAAATATCTCAACAACTGATTAGGTACTTTCATTCTTTAAAGATTTCCATTGTCCATCTCCAGAGTGTGTTATTAGATCTTAGTTAAATTGGGACTATTCTTGAGTCTATTCTTAATAAATACACAATTATTCGAATGGGTATCTCGGAGATCTGCGTCAACATATGTACATAAAGTAATGCTCCTTCTATTTCAAGTCAGCTGAAAATTAAAGTTATGTGTTATGACATCTGCCTTATTTACCCGACATTCCGCTATCTGATTGCGCGATTTTCAGAGATATTCAGATCTATTCAGAGTTATTCAGATCTATTACAGAATAAGAAATTCGATAATATGCAGGATCTTTCAAAAGCCAAGCCAGACTATTATAAAACAGATATATTATAAAGCGTAGCCATAATATTATACTAAAGGTATATTGTCATTACCTATCAAAATAACAATTGGTTGCAATTCATAGATAATGATGGTGCATGTATAATTTATTCCTTTGTAATATATAGATTTAAAAAAATTATTTGTGAGAAAAAGTCGGGTTTCTAAACTTATTAATCAACTCAATATTTGAACAATAAATTAACGGGTAAACAAGATTATTGTCACAGAAACACTGCATGTTTTACAAATTTCTTAATTCTCGTAATTATATAAAAAATAAGGCTAATATCAACAAATCAACTAAGAAAATTAATATTCATTGCATTTTTTTAAAATTTCTCTTGAAATTAACAAATAATTCTGTTATAAATACTTCCAAGCGACTCCCGTATTATCGTAGCCCGCCATGCTGATATATTCTATTAAGGTACTTATTATGAGAAAAAATATTCCACTTTTACATTTCAATATTCTAACACCCAATGTGAACACTTACTATGAGCAAGTTTCACGAAAAGAATATCGTTAGCAATATACGACCTGTTTGTAATAGCATGTCTATTACAACTTTTACGTAATAGTTTCTGAATCAGGTTCCAGTCATTAAACTACAGTCAGTAAGCCGAGCGTCTTTATTTGCCAGATTTCACAAAATTCATTCGTCGAATCTATCTAACATCGAGTCTGATCGGAAATAAATTGAGGAAGTTCATTAGAACGAGTTACATTAGATTTATTGAACGACCATTAGAGAACGAATGAATACAGGTTCAATATTTGGCAATTATAATACAAGACATGACATTTACGAACATCATGCAATAAAATTGCTACAAGTATGACATTTAAGATAATGTTTCTTTCGTATATAAAAACTTTTCGATAATAATGCTATATACATAAATAATAAATTTCATAGTTATTTATTATACAATAACCGTTTTTTGTGAAGATTATTTTAAAATGAACATAAACGACCGTTCTTATTCTTTAATGAAACTCAAGTTGTTTTTCGCTTAAATTGTTTTCCCTTTACTTAATTTCCATAACGCTCATACAGATGGAAAGCTATTTGCTGTGAAGTGCCCTCATACAATACAGTGTATTTTTGAGGAAGTTTCTTTCTTAAGAACACGTTTGATTAAAAAAAATATGTTCCTACAACCATTAAAATATCAAAGCTTCTACAAATTATTCCATGTAGATTTATTAGGACAAACAAATATTATGGATCAGAATGAATCTACATATGAAATTATGTTCACGCGTCAATGAAAAAAAGTTCACTGAAAAAAAGTACTAATATTATATTAGATTGATAGGCCTATTATAACATACGGCCATAAAATATTACTGAAATTCAAATATCTTTCGTTAATTAAAGTTAAACTATTTACTTTATGGTTAGGGGTGACCACCATTTTTCAATGTAATTGGCGTCAAATTTTCATTTTAATTAAGCGTTGAGAAATTTAGTATTATGGGGTTTCTAATATATTCCTGCTACGTAGGTCGTGACCTAATTAGCTATTACGTTCTACTTTACTACTTCATTATAGCATTAGTGTTTATACCGTCCAGCTTATGGAAATCAGATAAAGTCACCAGGCCGGAAACAACATTTAGATAGAATACATAGGAAATTAGACATTTTAATGATTTTCCAATACTCAATAAGTAAGGTCAAAAAATCTCATCAAAATTATAAATATTTATGTATCTCGTAAAAATCATAAATATTTAATAAATAGAATTAATCTAATGCAAAAATAATATTTTAATGAATTTTAACTGCAATGTACACTCGTTAAAATAATGTAATTAGCTGTTTGTGGAAATAAAATATAACTTCTTAATAACATTTTTTCTTACTGTCATATCATTGATTGATGTAGTATAAGTTAACTGAAGTGTGATTAATAATATTTAAATAAGAATGTAATTTTATACAAAAATACAATAGAGTAGTGGGTCTATCCGCCTTTTCACGATGATGTATAAAGGAATCGGATTTACACCATGTTTGCTGAGTATTTATCAAAGGTTTGTTTAATTTTACTATAACTTAGCGAAATATGTTAAAGATTCACAAGTCTTTAATTTTAAGAATTGTTATGTCTCAGATTGTCGTATTCCTAAAAATATATAAGCTATGATGAGCCTACAAAAAACATGTCTGTACAAAAAACTATCTAAAACACATTATTTAATGACGTTTAACCGAATTGTTGACCCGTTCCTAGGCGAGTGGAAGTCGTGATCGAAATGGAAAAAATTATATTAAAGCTTGTATGTTGGGATGCGAAAAGCGAGTTTGGAAGCTCGCGTCAACGTCAGGCCAAATTGACGTTTCATGGATGAGGCGGCTAACGAGCGGCATCCGGCCGAGCTCCCTTGTATTCAATCGGAGTAATCAACGGGTATTACGCGCTTCGGACGATTTATGAAACTGGCGTTACAGGTTTGTAAGAGATTTTTTGTACAAAATCATCGTATTAATCGATAGTGATTGCCAATACGATGCTTAGAAAAACTTTATTGTATTCAACTTATAATCCACTTAGATCAATCAAAAAATAACAAAAATTGTTTTTTTTTTATTATAATAAATTGAAATTTATGTATGGCAACAAGCTTAAAAATACATCAAGAGCAGTTTTGATCATAAAAGTTGCCGTGATACCAGAAAAAATAAAAATTTGAGCAATCATATTAAGGAATAACGTAATAAACACGATCGTTCTGAATGTCTATAGTGATAATATCTTAATTTTGTTTTCTGAAAAGTGTTTAATATAAAAGCTAATTATGAAACATGTTCAAATTTTAATGTGAGGTTTTACTGTTTTTTGCCAACATTGATTATGGAAGGATGGGTACTTACTAGATATAATATTTTATATTACTATTTATTACGCACCTATTATTTAGTGATAATAGCCGCAGTTATTGTCTAAAAATAATTACACTTAGAAAATTTTTTATTTCTTTTAATACCTATAAAACCCTAAAAAGAGAATGTTCTAAAAGAAGTTCCCGAAATTCATTAAGAAGGTTTACAAGAAATATTAGGAATGGAATCGGTCAATAAATCATAGAAAAGCTTGATGTCCTAAAATTTAGACTTGATTTTAAAAATTCTGGACACAAGGCTGAGTTTAAATATATTATTTGTTTTGTACACTTCTGGAAAATAACCTACATAAGATTGCTCGATAAAAAATGCAGCCAAAAAAGATTTTTCTCGAAATAAAGAGAATATTCTGAATAACTAATTAATTTCCGTAAAAGATATCCTATATTGAACATTAGGATTTCAGAAGTAATTAATTTTCAAGCCTGTGAAAAAGGCAAAAAATATGGTTCATAGAAATCCAAAGTTATCCTAATGAAAACGGCGTCATAAATATGCATATCTATACTAAACTTCAAATTCATAACACCAATGATCTGCAAGTGGTAGTATACAGACATATCAAATTTGTAGCATCAATAGTCTGTAAGTAAAACGTCTGTGACATGCAGATGGACAGACTACCAGGCGGACATAGTGAAATTATATACGTTCCAAGTTTGGCTACGAAACCCTGTTATTTGTGAATGGTAAAAAATTTTCAGACATGCCTATGTTTTTACCTATTTGGTTATAAGCCTAAATAAATAGTTACAAAAATGTTTACCGTATCAAAAATCTTAAGGCTTCTGGCCTTAAGATTTTTGATATGGTAAACATTAGTTTAGTTACTAAAACTTTATTTAATTTGTCAGTTATGAAGAGTGATGCGTATTGTTCATTTACCGGTTATAATTACTAAATATGGCTTGAAAAGATTTGGAAATCCACATTTTTAGAGTGGGATTTTGATTTTAGATTTATCGCTAATCTTGTTTCTAAATATGTTGAATTTCTTGTCATTTTACGTAGTAAAGATCATAAAAAACATCTGCATTTAAATTTGACTATACATTAACATTTCATATTGAGCTAACAGCAATATACATTCACATTCACTACACATTCACATTCAAATTGAGTTGATGGCAATCTACGCTAATGGTACAGAAAGCATTTAATGTACAGATATTATTTTATTTTGTCCTTTCAATGTCCATTAAAAATAATATATGAGAAAATATTAACTTAGATTTAAAAATAAAAACGTGACAAAAAAAATTAAATAAATGTTAGTGTTTGCAAAAAAAACTCAGTTATACAAATAAAGAATACCGAGAATATAACCATAATAAAATTAACCATAATTGAGTTTTAAGTTACTCTTATTATAAACTGGTTATTTCGTATTCAAGTTAATGCAATTCATCAAAAATATTTAAATTAAGAAATTTTATTAATTTTGTTAAAAAACTTAATAAGTTTTTTTTCATTTTGAAAGGTTAATTTTACTCATATGGCGATGACACATTATATACAAACATAGTTTATGTTACCAACATAGTGGGTATCTGTTCCTGTGTGTACAACAGTTTGTAAATAATTTTGTACGTAGATTAATTGTTTTTTACTACAATCTTAACAAATCTCACATAAGAAAAAATATATTTAATTTTAGCTCCCAGTGTACTAGAAACATATAGCCTCTTTTAAATTTACCAGTTTATACTCATATTTTGTAATGAATTTGCATGTAATATTATTTTATCATAAATATCCATAACATGATACGTAAAGCGCAATGCAATAATTTTACATTAATTTTCCATACAATAATTTTATATTAATTTTGGACAAATATATTTAAAGTCAAGTTTAAAAACTGAGTTCGAAGTTAGTCACGCGTTTATATCCATTGGTCTTTATGGTGTACCTTCCGTTCTGTATACATCTCGAATATCCAGTATGTGATTAAATAAACCACAGGTGTGTAAACTATGAAGGGAATGTAATTATTTTGTCATCCACCCCACATTATTAAAACTTTTAATTTGTTGGTCGAAGTTACATTGGTATATTATCACACCACTGAATAAATCAATTAATATAGTCACAAAATTCAGCACACGGTGGCAACCCATATATCTCTGCAATCTATTGTCAAAAAACTGACTATATTTATAAAAAAAATAGACAAATTCAATTCCAATACCAAGATACTCTAGTAAAAGACGTCTTATAGGATCTATTGGCCAATATGATTAATGAACACTTCAAAGCAAATCTACGTATATAAAACGTTTATAGAATCTAATTATTTTCCTTACTCAATTTCGTATTCCTCTTTACCTATTTGGTTAATCAAGTTTCTTTGTTTAGATCTATTTTGCAATTGTTACTAAATAAGAAATTGTTGAATAACCAGATATTGTTATTCACCTGAATTAAATATTTTAAATACATGATAACAAAAAAGTGTAGGAAATAACAACTAACCAAAGGTAAATCCACTCTTATATTTTTTACTAAGAATATTCCCTCTCTAACATATATCACACTGTAACACCATAAGTTTTTGAGATAAAAAGAATTTAACTTTGTGTAACGTATATGCCCACGTTTCCGTCTTAGATCCACCTGCAATATAATTCCACGTAGCGTAACAAGGTGCTGAAGTCAGGCTCTGCACCTTCAAACATTATCATAAATCGGCTGAACACGAGCAAGGCCTATTTTCGTGGTACCATTATCGCTATAATAAACCATAAATTTCTTTCCCTTTTCTTTATATTTTAAAGCATACCTCGTTACCTTTCCGCTTTTTAGTTACCTTTGGAATAATTGAAATAATATGCTCACCTTTACGAGTATCTTGGAAACTCCTGCTGTGTGCAAATATAATAAAATTATTTGTTCATAATAATGTGGAATACTTTTTTCTTATTTTGCGGTTTTTATCTGAAAATGGATGCGAAGTTGAACAAAAATAAATTTTGCCAAATATTCCCTTTTAAGTTTATAGCTCTTTAGCACAAGTGAAGTTCTTTCGTAATGATATAATTTTCTAAAATTATTTTCTTATCTATTATATTATTATAAACGTTTATATAAAGCCCAACCTATCTTGATGTAAGTACCGGCTAGGAGTCGTACACAATTAAATGAAACTATGTGATGTAGTATTATTTCTACTTTCTTTGAATATATTCAATAATAAAGTCATAATATACATACTAAAACGTCGTCATGTCGCGGAAGCTACGTAGGAATAAGTGTTTATTTACCCTTTCGTTTACTGCATTAAACTTCATTAGCCTCGCTTGTACGAGTAGTACTGATTAAAACTGTGAGTAGTATACATAAACTCTGTATAGCATAATATTCGTAATTTTATGTGTTTATTCTAGTTAACTATTGTGGAAACAAAGAAATGTAATTCTATATTATATAATTCTAATGGAATTTGTATACTATGGGTGTATGTATGTGTGTATGTGTGTGCACACGTTTGTGAATGTGTGACCGGAGTGATACAATCGCTGAAACCCAACTTGTGGTTTTCATTTCATGTTAAATACATTTAACTACTAGACAAAATTTAAAAAAAAACACACGCTGTTTACACAAACTCATGTACGGTTTCACTGGATATCTGAATATGAACATAGTTTGATATAGCGCCAGAGCTAATGCGCCTTGATCAAGTTTAATAACTATGTATGTTTATATTTTTAATACCAAATAAGAGCTAATTGACAATTTTAATTAAACTTATTCAAATCAACGTCAGTATATATAATCTTTCATAAGGTGAACTGTGGTGAAAACCAGTAAAATATTAATGAAGATAAATATCTAGTCATAATCCACATTTATTGGTATAACAAATTTATCAACTTCGCTCTTTTTGCTATTTTATATCGACAAATAAGTTCTTTAATATAGTTGTGAAATAAATGTAATTACCTCGAAAGTGCCCCTTTTGTAGATACTAATCTCAATTTTCATATATGATTATCTGTAAATAATATAATTTTATTATTTTTCCTGACAAATTAACATATTTATAAAATGGCATACTTGTATGTTTTTAAAGGTACTCACTAAACAACCAAATAAATTTAAAAAAAGAAACAAATTAATTTTCTATTATTTGTGTCGGATTAAACGTTTCTTCCTTTAAGTAATATATTATCACACTTTCATTACTTACTACAATTTCGATTCACCAATGCAAAACTGCATACAATAACATAATAAATAGAGCAGCATAATTTATCTCAAAGACATTTACTACATAACTGAAATTTACAAAATTATTTCAATATATTGTTTGAAAATGTTTATTTGGAATTTTTAATTATTTTTTTGAAAATGGATACGTGTTTCAGGAATCAGGAAATTGGTTACGTGTCCCATGACCAATTTCAAAATCTACGACAGGAAGACATGTAAACGTAAAAACAATGTCACTTGTCGTAAGCAAATCCACTTTTAGTTAATTGTTTTAACAAATATTATCCACAATTAATTGACGACCCTACGTAGATAATTTGAAACTAAAAAATATAATATGGTTCAATATTCTGTATTGAATACTTCGACAATATGATTTGTTATTACACTAATTTCCAAATAATTATGTATTCGGTATATACATTCATATCGAAATTGCAAACAATGATGTTGTAATTTATTTAACGTACTGAATTTTTTGCCAGTAATGTTATTGGAATTGCTGAAAACTACTCAGTTCAGACCGATAAAACGTTTTGGATAAAATTTTAATTGCACTATATCAGAGAATTACATTTTCAATAACATGTACGTCAATAACAATAATTTGGTATTTAATGGCGTAATTTATGATAAGCATAATATTATACAAAATATTCACCGTCATACCACGCTATGACCCGATATTTTCTTAATATTTTTATCTTTAGGATTATTACAAACTTCATGTTTGTTAACATTAATGTTATTTATTAATATTTTTTCAAATATTTCTAAAATAGAAGGTACTTAGCTTAGAACAAAATATTATTATATATTTTGCCATTTGGTTATTTATAACAAGCGCTGAACATTTTTACCTCTAATCTATTATATATATATATATATATATATATATATATATATATATATATATGTATATATATATGTATATACATATATATACATATGTGTGTGTGTGTGTGTATATATATTAGAAACTTGTGTTTCTTTTAAAAAAATCTGTCAAATAACAAATGGTGCGGTTAAATTTTCTTAAAAATGAAGCCTGTGTTCTCTGTCTGTATCTTTTCTATGTGTATTTAGCTCGTTATTTTAACATAAGGCATAGCAACCCCGTTAATTACAATATTTAAATATGTTCATGGTTTCAACAACTAGAATAGATGAATGAATATTTCTCCGATGAAATCATATTTACGAGAAATATTTTTACAAAAATAGGGATATTATTTTTTTTCGTAAGTCGACAAAATTATTTCCCTCGCATGTTACATCACTAAAGAAAATTAAACGTATGCGGCCATAATGAATGAAATTTTATGGAAAATTTTGACTTGTGTTTGACGAATCAAAATATTTTTATAATTTTAGCCAATCACACACAAACTTGTCATCTCATTCCTACATAGATATTTCGAATTCAGAAAGAGCGCGACCGCTTGTATTCGCAAGATCCCGTAAACAATAAATATTTATATTAAATAAGTATTCGACTTATTTGTATGATTTGCCGCTATAACGTATTCCAAAAATGGGATTAGAGCAAAAAACAGACTTTAGTTTAAGTAGCACAAATCATTGTATTGTCATCTCTCTTACTCAACTGGACACTGTTTCAGATATTCATAATATCATATTGTTCAAATGTTGATATTATGAATGTCTTTACATGACTTTATAATTCCCCTCTCTCCATTTTACATTTTAGCGCCGAGTTAGGTTTCCGTATTTATTTTTTATATGTGTCATGATACCATATCTGCAATTCACATGAAGCCGAGATATTAAAATTTTATTGTTCATATTTTTTCCAAACGAATAAAAGTCGTGGATACGACATTTGATCATAGCCATAATACAGACATTTGATCATAACTCTACATTTTCCAGCCAATAATGATAAAACGAACCATTTAAAATCTAAACTTGATATTCGAAAAAATGTCTGTTGCTGTTTCAATGCCAAGCTCAGCAGAATTGATGAGATACCTAACTTTGGCGGAAAATTGTAACTAGCCGATAGTGGACTAGAATAATGGAATATAAATGCAGTGTCTCTCCATAGTAAAAAGACTGGATTCGTAGCTAGTAAGTAGAAGATCCAGAAAGCAGAACTCGATCCCGGAGACACTTGAAGCGACGTGGAGAAAATACGCGTGCTTCACTCTTCTACCTACTTTTCTTAGAAACAAACTATAGATTGCCTGGCAATATCGCAAAGGCTACAATTGTATTCAGATTACGTCGCGTTAGATGCACTGTGGTGATTGTTCTGTTACAGCGAGAAAATGATTCGTTGTTAAAGAATTAAGAGTCAGTTTTATATACTACTAAACAATTTTAAGTTTGAACTTTAATTTTCATTATGTAAATTAATTGTTTCGATATATTTCATAAAATATTTTATTTTTTTAATTTTATATAAGATTATCTTATAATGTAACTTATATTTTTTTCAATAACCAGCACTTTCACATTTTTTAATCCTTTAACTTTCATTTGATTTTAATCGTATATAATCATGGTGATTTGTAATTTTAAATTTAATGAATTGCACAATTTTCTCCAAGGAAAAGTGTTTTGTTTTGAAATGTTATAAATGTTATATATTATTTTTATGGTTTTATATTGAAATAAGGAGCTCTTATAATTTCATCACGCGCGTAGGTTCATCCGTCATAACTTCATAGTTTCTACACTTTGAGTACCACATGCGTGAAATTTTGCAAGTAGATGCTTCGTATGAATTTTTCGGTTAGTAAATAATAAAATATAGTAAATAAGATAATTTTTTTTCGTGTATCCCACTGAGTAGGGATATCATTGGATTGGTCTTTTAAAATAAAATAAAGGTTTAAATTTCATAATAGTTGAAGTGCTAACATACCCTTTCTAATTTTTTTATGAACCTAAATATTAGCATTTGAGTCCAACGTAAAGAGAACCTAAATAATCTAAATAATGTTTAAGAAGAACTGAATACACACCTAAATACATTTGAATAGAAATTTCAGTCAATATTTTTAAATTTATTTATGTTCATTAAGTACCATCAACAATTTCAAGAGATCCAGACAAATACATAAACCTACTTTATGCTTCTTCCAATAGTTACTTGGCCAGTTTCTTCCAAATTCAATAAACTGTTTGCCAGTGCCACTTGTGGCAATGAGTGAAAATAATTTTTAAACATAACTTCTCAATTCCTCTTTTTAAATTTTTGTCTGTTACCGTAATAGGAAAGGAAATCCGCCAGTGATATCGGGTAATTCATCACATAAATGTAAAAGACAATACTTTCGTTTCTTATACCTTATCTAAAATCATGTAAATAAACTTCTTTACAGAATTTAATAATAGACAAAAAGTAACGTGTGCAATTTTCTTTTTACGAAGATTCCATTTTATGGAAATTACGTCGAATGATCTTTAGGATATTTTTCACCGCGTCCATTATCGGCTGTTAATAGCTAACTTTCTAATAAATGTCAAATATCATATTTTTATTTTATGTAATATATTATGTAGATTAAACTCCGAAGGTGTCGCTAAATGGATACATAAAGTCGCGCATAATGTTTTTATAACTGTTTTTTTGTTTTAATCCGGTTAACTTAAAGTTTAGATAACAGGCAAAATAAAAGATCTCATCGAAAACAAACCTTACAACTATCACAATAATCTTGACAAGGGCTTACCCGAATTGAGTAAATGCACCAACTCATGTGAATTATTCAATATTTTGGAAGCTTGACAGTTATTATTCAGTAAGGTGGCGTGTTCGATAATGTTAGTAGTTAGAGATTTTAATGATAACAATATGTGATTACACTACATATTTCAAATAATACCGAAAAACCAGACACTGGAAATATTTTTTTATTTCAATATATCAATCGAATACAACAAAGTTCAATCGAGTTAAAAGTACTTTTGATGTACTGTGTTCCATAAGAGCGTGGGCATTCTATTTTCTGGCAATTGTGCATCATTGTACGTTCCAAGACGTAGAAAGTATATTCTTTATTACTTTTGGCTCGAGCTATGATAAACTATTTTATTGAAATGTTGACGCAATGAATAAATAAAAATTTAATGAAATTATTTGATAATATAAAATTTCTGATATTTTAGTACAGAATTTTCGCAGTTTTCCGACTTATTTTTTTTAAATTACAGGTTCATTTTTTACTACTTTGTTACAATAACATTTTAGTGAAATTTCGATAAAATTGAAATGTCTGAAAGGTCAGGGATATAATCATTATCCGATAGGGATATAATAATATCCGACTTCAAAAGACTCTTAGTCTAAATCTGTTGCAAGTCGTGGTCGAAATAACTTAAAATCAATATTTACTAGAATTAAAATTAAGCCATGTTTTGTATTATATTAAGTTTAAAGATTTACATATATAGTTTTAATGTGCTTGTTTCTTTTAATGTTGACGTATTTTAATGTAAGAATATCCTTTCATTATAAAAAAATAGTAAAATCTTTGAATTGGATGCAGCTCAAAAGATCACCAACATCTTTCAAGCTGCATCCAGCAAACAAATCGTATAGACTAGAGACACCATTTGCTTTTGCTCTAAAGTCATATAATCTTACGAAGAAATCATATATCAAGCTTCTTTCTTCTTTCTTTGATACGTAGCTAATATCTGGATAAAGCCAACCTCGAAATTAGTGTGCTGCTGCCAGTATCGCTGGTTTTAAAAAATTATTCAATTATGATTCTCCCTGATCTTCCACAATCGTTTTCTTCCATGCTTAATTTTTCTTTTTTCTTTCAATTAAAAAGATGAACACTAAACGCTCAAATGTTCAATTATTTGGTTCACGGTTCCGGAAAAGCTGATAAGTTATTGCGCATTAATCCATTCGGCACACGTACTAAACAACCTAAAGTGTTGTTGACAAATTTGCTCTTCAATGGTTAATAGATTTTGGTGTCATTATCAAATGATATCGGATCGGATAGTGATGCTGCGTTCGCAAAGTAAGATATTAAGGATCTATCGTAGATATTACATTTGGAACTTGTACTTGTTACGGTCTAATTATGTCAATCACTGAAAGAAGTAACAATATAAATAAATTCCTCCACTTTGGATAAATAAACTTTGTGGATTATTCAATAAGGAAACAATCAGATTTTCTACCCCAAATTTATTAAGATTTGTTACTTATTGCTACTAGATTTGTAACATCAAAAAATTGTTTTAAGTGGCGTAGAAGATCCTCGATGCATGGATCATACTTGCACCAGATCGGTTCTTTTTATGTGATGCATTAAAAGACGATATCTATGGTTATATTGAAATGATTAAAACATTCACAAATAATTGAAGAAAAAGAAAGAAAACCTAAAGAAAATGATTCTCATTAGTCGAATCGAGGTTTGTAAATTACCCCTTTGTGCCAGAAAGAGACGTATTTTTGAGATCATTAGTGCTCATTGATAAGTCTAGAAAACATCGCTAATCGCCGCTGGCAAAATTACAAGTTTATTTTTCATTCTTATTTTGTAATTCCTGGTCCATCTTCGATTTAAATTGACTAATAGCCGAATCTATACCTGCACTATTAAAACACAGACACAGAGACTAATGGCACACAATTTGTTTTAGAGCGTGCGTATTTATAGTAGAATATAATCTCCAAGATGTGGTCTCCCTAATCGAAGGGATTTGTTTGCAAGTGGATCAATCTTTGAGACGTCCACACCCTACGTCAAAATGCGTTCTAATAAAAATTAAGTTAATAATCAATTGCGTATAAACAGCCATTCATAATATAAGATAATTTTTTTTTTTGTCGCCGATACAGAAACTATATTTTTACTAAAAAGTGGAAGTTGAATTCAAAGACTCCGAATAACCATTTTTTTCGCCTCATTAAGAATTATGACACCTCCATAGACAACGAATCCTGAGTTCAACAATATGTTTCTAAAGTTATGAAAAAAAATCATATATTATTAAATTTTTGTAAATTCTCATCTACATAAATTGCATGACTAGTACCTTCTTTAGGTATTGATGAAAAAAAAAGACAAAATCCGCATAATTTCACCATGTCCATCGGTCGGTCTCTCCATCCTTACATACGTTTTTATTTAATTTTTGTTAAGATGCAAATAAAATTGCGTGATGTGGTATTATATCTATTTTAACAAGTGAGTTTATTTCAACAGTATAATACACTAGTATTACTATTCACTAATTATTTACACATTTTGACTTGTACCTAACATTCTTTAAACTTAAAAACATTTAATAGTTCAAACAAAACATTATTTCGTTCCCTTTGCATTTACTAATAGTTCATATTCGATTGAAATCAAGTATTATATTTAATTAAATCGTGTTAAATTTATATAAACTTAACTTTTGAATGAACTCATAATAGTAATACAAAATCCTGTGATAGTTAGTCAAGAACTGAATATGTAAGACATTTGGCATACAGAGGAACTATCTGTTGTAAGTGAAGTGAGTTAACTCTAAGTATTAGGACATAAGTAAAGACACAAGTGTTAATCACTTATTTCCTCGTTATTAATTAAAATATAGATTGACAATTTGTTCGCGACACCGATCATAGCTTGCGACTAACTTGTTTGTTTTCTAAATAATACATGTGTTCGTGTTGATACTAGCTCACAGCCCTTCGTACATCTTAACACCGTCCCTCGAAGTCGTGAGCGAATTTGATTTATTTATCATTCCAAGATTACGTAAACATTCATGGTGTTTCGTTATACTCAAACCTTTCATGAAAACATCTGCTGGCATTCTGGCTGTAGACAAATATTTCAGACTAATAACACCTTTTTCCCACATATCTCGTATGAAGTGATGCATTACGTCAACCCGTTTTGTTTTTGAATGATAATTTCTTGTCTGAGCAAGCTTTAAGGCATCTTGGTTAACATTGAACAATGTTACAGCCTTGCATTCGATCCCCTCATTTTTCAATACGCCTTGTAAATACATAGCTTCCTTAATGGCCTCAGAAATCGCCATATATCCAGCTTTGATGCTATAGAGTTCATAGTTAGAGCGACAGTTCTTTGTTTACGTGCCTATCAACTTACCGGAGTACCGGCTAAAATAAATGCATACCCAGAGTATGACCTACGATCTATAGCATTTGTACCCCAGTCAGCATCAACCACACCAAAAAATAATAAAACGCATCAATCAATTTTTGATATGGTGACTGCCCAATAACATCTTTCTTTATTTCTTTAGGCTTCTCTAGCTTGACAAGACCATCCATCGGAGTCATCACAGGCTTACACTCACTCATAACATATCGATTTAAAATCTCTATATAGATTTCTTCGTCTAACGTACCATTCAAATAAGCAGTTACTACGTTCATTTGATGTATCTCTAGTCCCAGCTTTGCTGATAGTGCTGCTATCAATCTGATCGAAGAAGATCTTACAACTGGAGATGATATCTCGTAAAAATCCTCCCTTAGTCGTTGGGAATAACCTTTAGCGACCAGACGAACTTCTTTTAGTTTTATTTGTGAATACCGATCTGTTGCCAATCACTTCTCGATCATGTGGTCGTGGCACTATGTTCCGCGTTTAATTTTTTATTTGAGCTACATATTCATCTTCTATCGCATTTCTTCATCGTTGTTTCAGCTTTTTGCCAAGTCATTGTATCAGTTGTCGCCATGCCTACTGAAAGTTTAACTTCCGTTTCTTCATCTTCTGTATCACCTTCTGTCATTGCTCTATCGTCCTTTTGGGTTGTTCTTACTAGATCTGTACGTATAAGTCTCGGTCTCTCTCTTCCTCTTTTTACAGGTTCTATTATTCTTTCCCATGATACTGTTGAAATTCTTTTTCTTATTCATCTACCATTTGTTTCAGTTTCCAAATCTTCATGTACATTCTCAAGCGATTTTCACACAGTAGATTCACATCTTACGGCTTTTATATATGATCTGTGCTTCTTTGTTTTCTCTTCATTAAGATGTTGTTCATTCAGATTTAGACCTATTAAGATTTCCTCGTATTAATTATCAGATGCACTTCCTTTCATGAAATTAACGTCTCGTATTATAACAATTCTCTTAGTTTTAGAGTCGTAAGTAATTATTGACTAACATTGACTGTAAGTGATTAAGTGATTATTGATATAATATTTGCTCGTAATAAGTTTATAACGGGATTAAAGTCAGCGAGACTACATTTTTTACAAAATTACTAATATTTTTACGACATAAATATTATTCGTCGTTACATTTTACGTGATTTTATTTTTTACAGTCTCTAAGACAGGAGCGAGAACTATTTTCAACCAAAAATGTTAAAAGTTTCCTTAATATAAAACTGTAAAATTTCAATACATAATATATAATCCATCGCCATACCCCATTAGAAAAACAATCGTAAATCATGAATAGTGATTTTACAATTGTTTTTCTAATGGTGTATGGTGTGGCAGTTATTTTAATATTATACCTGACATAAGATTTTCAATTATTAAAAAAATAAATTTTAATGATCTGACGGCTTTGCTCCACTTGGGTTTAAAGAAATAATTTGCCTTAAATACAATTTTGCTTTTTTAATAAAATATTTTTTTTGAATTAATATCTATTAATATCTACTTTTTATGAATTCATTTCTAAATTTTCAAGACAAAACCAGCCAATTTCAAGTCAAAACACGCACAAAGAAATATTCCGTGTATGTCTCGAAATTGTTGACTTAATTAAAAAAAGGAACTTCAGTTGATAGTTCGATAGATCCATTCGGATCCATTTTTAAAAACGGTGATTAAAAAATTAGGGAGATAGTTTTCATTCTACGTCATTTTGAATTAACCAAACTTTGAAGAGAAATATGATAAACGGAACCTCAATTTCATTTTATAACCCTTGTCTGTGTTGAGTGATACTTCACTCAAACAAAGGCACGAAAAATCATCCCCTTAATCTTAAAGAAAACATGTTTAACATTTTATCTTTTTTACAGATTTCCACCTGAGAGATATACCTGAAAATTTTCATGCATTTAAAACTGTGGAAAATAAGTGTGTGAGATTGACAGATATACGGGCGAAAGAACTTAACGAAATTAAGAAATTCTTTTTTTACTACGGAACGTAATTTTACAGTAATAAATCTTATAACCACCCTTAACTTCATAAATAAAACTCAAATTTTAGAAAGTTAATTTATCTATTTATTTATATTACATAATTATAAAGATAGTTTATCAGAGAGTTTGCGTATTTTCTGTTAAGAATTTAAAAAAGCGATATTTGAAAAATACCATTTCAGATATTATGTATACCAATAAATTTATTCTTAAGGGGTGAATCAAACAATTTAATAAATATTTATTATAGTCTATATACTATTTATTAAAGTTTTATTGTCTTCCCTACTTTCTCTTTTATTTTACAATAATAAGAGAGTTCAGGAAAACATGTTATCTCTAGCAATAATGGACCACTGATTATATATGGTTGCCGGTTCCCCTTCTTATACATAGAGCAGAAAATAATTCATAGGCATAGAAAATAATTTGTATGTATAGCATAACAGGTGAAGGAAGTTTTACGATTTAACAGTATATAAGACCCGATTACGCAGTATACATCTCAAACTGTATGAAAATGTATATGACGAATGTTGACGACGAGAAAATTAAAGAGCATTTACACATTAGTACGATAGTGATTTGAATATTGTAGTAGATATTGAATAAAAAACTAAAATATTAGGAACAGATGATAGAATAATATTAAAACCTATGAATGCTATATTTTGGAGAAATATTTATAGTCTTTAATTGAGTGGGTAATATTGGTAGAAAAAAAATATGAAATGAAAATTATGAGTAAAAATATACTGGTATATTTCAGATGATACACCGAATTTGCTGAGTATCACCAAATCTCAGAATATTATACGACGATTTGTATAGAAAAGAGGTTTAGATGAATTTTCAGACTTGAAACAAAATGCAAGGTATACCCATAAGGAGAGTTTAAAGTAGAATATTTAACATTTATATTTTTAAATATTAATCTTGGAAAAAACGGGCGAAAAACTTATAAACAAATGTTATATGCCATATACATAATAATAGTAAATAAGAATATCACATCCCATATTAGCGTAAGCTTTAAAGACACTTTGGTATCCTGACACTCTATCTCAGACACTGTCTATTCGACGAGACATTTTACTCCAAACTTTCCTCATTTACTTTCTACTTGCCAGCTTATGTTAGGATTTAATAACAATTTATACCAAAGTGTTTCTTGCAATATATTGTTCTTTTAACAATTTTACCTTAGATTTAATTCTTTAGCTTTTATCTTAAGCTGGTTTTTGATCCTATAAATGGACTGGTGTTTCTTGCAATATATTTTTAGTTACAAAAAGTTAAAAAAGTTTTAAGTTTCTTGCAATATCATATCGAAGTGAAATAATAGTGTCGTCGCCGTGGTGTTTTTGGTGGCCCTTGACGACACAGCGCACCGTGGGAATATGGGTTCGATTCCAGGCCGCTCGTCGAGTAGGCTTGACCGATATCCTTGTTGACTGTAAGGGATTGCTCTCTTATCAATAAGTCCGCCATATATATCAACTGTGTATATTAAAGTATATAAATAAATAATCTATACAAAAATATCCTATGCGATAACATTTATCTTAAATACCCACAAAACCAGTCTTTATTTTAAGAAGACCACGTGAGCGTGTACAAAATTATCGTAAATAACAAAATAATAACGAAAATTTAGTTTCTTTTTAAACCTAAATATGAGTACAATATTAACAATAATAACTACAATCCAAAGCATTGGCTGAATCACACACGACATACCTCGAAGAACACATTTAAAATATATTATACTGAATTTAAAGAAAAATATAGAGCTCTATACCTATCATTTAAAAAAATATATAAAAACTCTAAATAAAGAAATAATTCCATTACAAACATACGGGTGTAACTTACTCCAACATAATTACTTAAATTTAGTCACATTCTGCCCAATAAATATTAATTCCTGTTCATGATTGTGTTTGATATTATGTCAATTTAAATATAAACATTTTATAAAAGTTTTTGTAGATTTTGTTGATTTGCACGCACATCAAAATACGTCTAATATTAATAAAAAAATTAATTTTATTGTATTTCCCTACGCTTTTTCACTGATATCCTAAAAACAAACAACATTTTCACTGTCGAACTCAGTCTATAATAATGTACTCACGGCAAATGACTGGAGATTTATTCTCTTTGTTTGCTCCAAAACACGAGATTGTAAATATGAGTCGTAAATGCTTAGCACGTTTATATTTTACATTTCGACGTGGAAAACGACTCGGAAGCAGTAAAACCTTTGCAACAAAACGTATAAATTGTTATACATATGATATGCCTCCGTAACGCATAATTTTATCTCTCCACCTTTGCGTTTTATATTATCACAACCGAGCACTAAAATATCGAGATCAATAGTCGATATCGAATAAAAGTTTCCAAAACGTAACGATATCGATATTGCAGTTTTATTGCAACATCATTCCGCGAAGAAGGCGCTGTTATTGCGTCGATTCCAGACGAGTAAATTACGGCGGGGGTGGCCTTTCTTCCGCTTGCTGCGCGAGGACGGCGCGCGCGCCCCACTTCTTACGATTTTATTCTTTAACATAAGCTGATGATTTACTACTCCTGAAACGCGGATGAATTTTTTCAATTTTATTAAAATCGTGAAAAGTTCATGATTTCTATCGTGAGTTTGAGCGAGTATCTACGCTTATGTGAAAGTGTGAGTGCTGCGCACGCGGTCGATTCTTTTTTTATTGTCGAACATATCCGAGCCGTGACCGAGATCGATAGAGTGAAATAAGTGATGACCCTAGAGTTTTGTATTTATGATTGTATTTACGTTATCGCTTAAATAGTAACGTAGTATTTTTATTACGATTTTTTTTCAATTTATGCTTTGTATGATAACGTGTTCTTAATTGACGAGCTCTCAATTGGCAAAAACTAGACAATCAAATGCTTTTTGCTGGTATTCTTAAACGAGGAATACAGTAAAAACGAATAATACATAGACAGTGGTGCAAGTACACATATGACGGCCAACAAGGAATGGATAAAAAACATAATTTTTACACCGTGTTTATCAGAGATAACCGTTGCAAACGATATGAAAGTGCTAGATTTGTGTTCCGGGAATGTACAGATATCACGAAATGTAACTATAACATCATGGTTAAAAATGTGATATAGTTGTTTTTGAAGATAGTCAACATTATATTCGCAATGAAAAGAATAAATTGGTGGCCGCAGCAGTATTAACATATGGAATGAAAAGTAGCGGATTGTATGCTGGCAGCGTACTGCTTTAGCAAGTGCGGGGGTTTGGCATAGGCGGTTAGCACACATTAAGAACAATGATTTGAACAAAATTAAGAATGAAATTGTGAATAGATTGTCTTATCCAGATACCAGTGATATTACGAAGAATAAAAGTGTGACCTGTTGCGAAGCTAAATAAATGAGGTTGCCATTTTCTCATGTCTGACAGGAGTACAGAGTACAGAAACATTACAGATAATACATGCTGATGAATGTGGTGTCGTGGAAATGAAGTCTATTGCCGGCTATCAGTATTTTATAGCGTTTATTGACGGTTACAGTCACATGACTTTTATACACTTACATAACGTGAGTGAAGTCTCCAATGTATTCAAAAAGTTCAGAACAACCGTTGAAAACCATCAGAATAAAAAAATAAAAATACTATGCACAGACAACAGTGGTGAATTTTGTAATGGAGAAATGGAAAATTACTTAATCAAAGAAGGAATTATCTACCAGAAGACAAATACATATACACCAGAACAAAATGGTGTTTGTGAAAGGTCTAATAAAACTGTTGTGGAGAAAGCGCTATGCTTACTTTTTTAGTTAGAAAAGAAGTTCTGGGATGAAGCATCTAACACAGCAGTATACTTAAAACCGATCTGTAACTTCAAGTTTAGGAAATAAAACACCTTATAAAACGTGGCATGAAAAGAAACCAGACTTAAGTCATATACGTTTTTTTGGTAACCCTGTGGTGATTCATATACCGAAGGAAAAGCGATTAAAATTAGGCAGAAAAGCTGAAATATACAGCCTTGTGAAAGTGAAATATACGTGGGTGCTAAATAAAAAAATTGATGTGAATGACAAAGTGTGGTATCGTGCCAGACTTGGGGAAAAAGGTTTTACACAGCGACATTATATCGATTACGAGGATATTTTTTCTCCAGTCGTAAAACATTCCACTCTGAGAATTTTATTTTGCCCTAAGTGTACATTGGACTTGAACATTACACATATAGATGTGACAACTGCATTTTTAAATGGGCATTTCAAAGAAAAGGAAAAGGTTTTAAAACTCAAAAGAGCTATATATGGGTTAAAGCAATCTTCTTTGGTTTGGTATGAAAAAGTGAGAGACTTCTTAATTTAGATTTTAAAATGAGTAGATTTGAACCATGCTTGCTTACAAAGTTTTCTGACAATGTTAAGATTATTATAACTATCTATGTTGATGATTTTATAATATTTTCAAATTGTACTAAGGAGACTGAAAAAAATAAAACTATTCGAAGTTCTGAATTCGATTTAAAAGGTTTAGGTACTGTTAGACGTTAATAAGAAATGAGAATTAATGGAAACAAAGAATGTAAAACCATAACAGTAGATCAACAGGAATAAATAGAGCAATTATTATCAAGATTTGAAATATCAAATTGCGGAACTGCAGATACTCCTATTGAAAGTAAATTGAACATAAAATGGCTGAAAATTGTGCAGTAAACTTTCCATAGCAAAAACTGATAGATAGTCTTATGTACTTAACTGTTTTGATTAAGCCTGACTTATCATATTCTCTTAGCTATTTCGGCCAGTTTAATAATTGTTATAATGAAACTCATTTTAATTGCGCTAAAAGAGTATTGAAATGTGTATAAAAAACAAAACATAATTGTTTAACATATATTAAGGATAATGTAGACCTGACAGGTTTTGTTGATGCAGAATGGGCTAGTAATAGTTTAGATCGAAAGACTTACACTGGGTTCTGTTTTATTATGAATGGTTCTGTGATTTCCTGAGAAAGCAGGAAACAAAAGACTGTTGCCTTATCCATCACTGAGGCATTTAAGAAATCTTATGTATGAGATTACTGGTATACAATGTGTAATCAAATTGAAGTGTGATAATGAAAGTGCATAAAAGTAAGCAACAAGTCATTAGGCACATACTAGATCAAAACACATAAATGTTAAATTTAATTATGTTAGAGATCCAATCAAAAATAAATGAATTAAAATCGAATATATTTCAACTCAGGACATGCCCGCTGACTTGTTAACTAAAGTTATTTTGTCAAATAAACATTATAAATTGATGTACACGCTGGGAATTAAATTTACATAAAAAACATTTTGTGTAGATCCTTACATTTATTTTGTTAAGTGCGGATGTTTTAATGCAGGTAACAAAATTATTATAAGGTGTATGCAGCGCCACCTATGTATCACTCAATGTAACATATTGCAAGAAATAAATTTAGTCGATTAAGGAAAGCCAATGTGTCAAAATAAATTTAAAACACAAAAACGCTTTAAGTCCATACTTCGTTTACATTTCAAAATAGGACCAATTTGGTTTTATAGTTTACAAATGGTGACGAAATAAAAAAAACCGACTTTTTCGACTCTAATATAAGCCTCTAATAATATTAATTATGTTTCGATGTTTCTCATTAAGTTGAACAAATTTAACAAGTGTTTCTTTTTTTCAAAAATCATATAAATATGAAAATTTAAGAATAAATATTCTTAAAGTGTCATTTCTTTATTATATAAGAAACAAACAAAATAAATAACTCTTAATCCTTTCGACTGACGCCTGCCATGTTGACTATTTTTTATTATATTGATTATCGCAAAAGCGACAAAAGGGTCCCTACGTCCAAATAATTTACAATTAATTTTATCAGTAACACTTCTTTTATTCAGTCCCTTTTTAGATTAAGTAAATAATTTAAATACTAATACTTGTAGTGTTTATGTTGCTTTGTTTATTAAAATGATATATGGTATAAATAGTAACAAGCGAGCATTACGATATAACTTAAGCAAGGTTCCGTTTAAAAATGTATGAACAACCGTAAAGATAAATTTATTCTTCTTTGCAGTAGTTTAACTTTTCCTTAACAGTTTCTCTTACGAATTAAAAAAGTACATAATTTAAAACTCGCTGACTAGTAATAAAAAGATAATTTTCTTAAGACTAATTCAGTTTTACTCTATTTTATCGTTTAATTATGATCGAATAAGTACACTTTATCATGGCACAGAGTTCGAGTATGCACTGTCGCCTTCCTTTCAAATACAGATTTTATCAGGCTATCTATGAAAGAAAATTTCCTTTAATCGGTTTAAGGGACGACAATTGCTGGGCGACGTTTTGGTTCGTACGGCCCAGCCAATCTTCTCTCTCTTTAATTTTTCACCTCTCACTAAGAAAACTGACTTTCTTCTACATCGTAATATCAGACGGTATAATCGTTATAGTTGCTCAAGTGTAATGGCAAATATTGGCTCGTAATAAGTCTATAACAGGGTTAACGTCAACCAGGCTATATTTTCTACAGAAGTACTGATTTTTTACGACGTAATTATTATTTTTAGTTACTTTTTATTGTTTTTTATTTTTTACATTTTCTAAGACATGACCGAGAGCTATTTGCAAACAAAAATGTTAAGAACTTCCTTAATATAAAATAATAAAACTTCAATATATAATATATAATGCGTCGCCATACACCATTAGAAAAAAAATTGTAAATCACTGAATAGCAAATTTACAATTGTTTTTATAATGGTGTATGGTGTCGCAGTTATTTTAACATAACACCTTACATAAGACCTTCACTCGTAATAAAAATAAATTTTATTGATCTGACGGCTTTGCTCAACCTAAAGAAAGAAATAATTTGTAATAAATAATTAAGTAAAGAAATAATTTGTAATTTTAAAAACCTTTGTAGAAAGTTCAGCATCGGCCGTTATTAAAATTCAATTTCTTCAATTAATAAATTTGTATTAACTTTCTTGCTTTATTTTTACGTATCATAACTGAGTCACAAAATTAGACTTGAATTTCATTCCTTGGCTGTCAAGGCTAATACATTTTTTTGGTATTACATTTTGCTGCTATACACTTTTCTGCTACACTTTTCTGCTCTACTACAGTATTCATATCCAGGGAAGATTTTTTCACATCATGTATTCTGTGGAAGAGTGTATGTATTCGTATGTTTTACATATAAACATATATTTGTGCAAATGTTATATACATTCCCCACAAAATCTCCATATGAATTGTACGTTCTATTGTGTTTTATATACATTATGCACTAATTCTTATTAATATTCTTATTATAAGTGTATGTGTGTCTGTAATATAAGTGCTAGCTTCAAACTAGCTATGTCAGTATTGCTCGTAGCGTACCTACACAAACCGAGCTAATCGCCTATTTGTCGATATGTCGATAACGTTTCATTATTTAAATTCATGATGTGTATTCGAATTTTCCATTGGCTCTCTTTTTGTTTTTAATAAAATACTGTATATACAATTTTTGTATATTTGTTCACTTTGTCCACAGACAATCGATTATTGTTATTGTTAATACTTATTTTATACAATATTACTATGAAGAATTTAAATAAAATAAGAAATATAAATCAACTATAAATAAAAAGACGTAAATGATTTATATGTACGTCTAACCTTTTAATCAGACGCAGCAAACTGTCAAATTGTATGAGCAGAAAACTATCACATTTTATATACTTTTCCAAATTCTAATACCTCATATTTATGACTATTCATTTTTTTTAATTTTCCTTTATTCACAGTCACTATAGTTATTATATTTTACAAATAACCTTACGCAGTAACCGATTGTCTCATTTTAAATACGATGTATTTATATAATTGCAAATTTATGATTGTTTTTGATAATTGAGAGTAAATTGAAAAAAAAACGAATATGTTAGCAATGAAATATATACGTGGTATATTAAGCAAAGCGGTGGGCGTAAAGAGCTTGCCGTGAATTGCAAAGCAGGTTCTACCTTACAGCGTGAACGGAGCATATCAATTTACGTGATATCAGTAGCTAACTAACATATTTATCCATTGTAAGATAATTTATATTGGGCTCAGGAGACTTGCATTTCTGTAGGAGCTGTGAATTTTTTATAAGAGCGAGTTTGTTTTAAATATTATCGTAATTTATTTGGAAAAAAGAAACCGTTTATCGGTGAGATTACGACTTGAGTTTGAAAATGGTGAAAGTATTTTAATTATACATTATACATTAATATAATCATCAATTTTATCGCAAATGCAAGTAATACCAGTTTTCTTGCTAAGAGCTGGCGTGTCGCTCTTACCTAGTGGCTAATAATATAGAATTATTTTCTTTTAGTATTAAATAAATTGAACAATTTATTGCTAAATTTTCAAGTAAAACCAGCTAATTGCAGGTCGAAACATGGACAGAGAGATGTCCCGTGTTTGCCTCGAAATTGTTGGCTTAAATTAACAAAATAATTTCATTTCAAATTTTTAAAAAAGGATGATTAAAAATTAGGGGCTTAATTCAAATTCTACGTCATGTTTAATCAACAAAACTTTAAAGCGAAATATGAGAAACGGAACCTCAATTTCATTTCATAACACTTGTTAGTGTTGAGTCCCTTAATCTTAAAAAAACATGTTTAACGTTTTCCCTTTTTTTAGGGATTACTTTCCACCCGACATATGTACTTGAAAATCTTCATACACATTAATACGATAGTGATTTGAATATTTTAGTAATAATAGATGGTAGAATATCATTAAAAACTGTGTATGCTATATTTTGGAGAAATATTTCTAAAGAGGCTTTAAGTGAGGAGGTAACATTGATACAAAAATATACTGGTATATTTAAGACGATACACCAAACTTGCTGATTATCACCAAATATTATAAGAAAGTGCGTATAGGAAAGACGCTTAGATGAATTTTCAGACTTGAAACAAAATGCGAGATATACTCATAATTAGAGTTTAAAGTAGAATATTTAATATTTATATTTTTAAATATTAATCTTGAAAAAAATGGTGAAAAACTTATAGTCATATATTACAGGTTATACACATAAGAATAGTAAGGTATAAGAATATCACATCCCGTATTAGAGTAGACTTCAAAGACACTTTGCTGTCCTGACACTATCTCAGACACTTTCTATTCGACGAGATGTTTTACTCCAAATTTTCCTCATTTACCCTCTTACAAGCATATGTTAGGGTTTAATAACAATTATCCTAAGATTTAATTCTCCAGCTCGTAACTTATGCTAGTTTTACGATTCTATAAATGGACTGGTGTTTCTTGCAATATCTTTAAAAAGGTTTTAAGTTTCTCGAAATCATAATATCGAAGTGAAATAATAGTGTCGTCGCAATGGTGTATTGGATGAATTAGAAGGCATATGGCCTTTGACGGCACAGTGCACAGTAAGAATCGGGTTCGATTCCCGGCCGTTCGTTGAATGGGCTTGACTGATGATCTAGTTGGCTGTAAGAGAATGCTCTCGTAATAATAAGTCCACCATATGTATCAACTGTGTATATTAAAGTACATAAATAAATAAATAATCTATGCAAATAAATACCTTTCACGATAACATTAATTTTAAATGCCGATAAAACCAGTCTTTATTCTGAGAAATGCACGTGAGCGTGGACAAAATTATTGTTTTAATTAACAAAATAATAACCAAAATATGGTTTCTTTTTAAACCTAAACATGAGCATAACATAAACAATCATTTTTAACGTTTATAAGTTGTAAAATGTGCTACAGTCAAGAACATTGACTAAATCAAACACAACAAACAATGAGGAACATATTAACAATATTTTACACCAAATTTAAGGAAAAATATAGAATTCTATACCGATCATTTAAAAGAAATATAGAAACTCTAGATAAAAAAATAATTCCATTGCATAAAATCATTGATAAGGCAAAGTTTGAGTATACATGAGTGTAACTTACTGCAATATATTTACTTAAATTTCGTAACTATGGACATGCATCACATTTTGTCCAATAAAGTTTATTTCCTGTGCATGATAATAAACATTACGTCAATTTAAATATGAACATTTTATAAAATTTATGTATGTTTTGCAGACTTGCACACACGTCAAATACCGTCTAATATTTATAAAAAATATAATTTTATTATATTTCCCAGCACTATTTAACAGGCATCCTAAAAACAAACGAGATTTTCACTGTCGAAGTCAGTCTATAATAATATACTCTCGGCAAAGTACTGGAGATTTATTCTCTGTGTTTGCTCTAAAACGCGAGATCGTGAATGTCAGCCGTAAATGCTTAGTACGTTTATATTTTACATTACAATGTAGAAAACGACTCCGGAGCAGTAAAATATTTGCAGCAAAACGTACAAATTGTTACGGATATGATGTGCCTCCATAACGCCGTATTTTATCTCTCAACGTCTGCGTTTTATATTATCACAGCCAAGTGCTAAAATATTGAGACCGATAGTCGATATCGAATAAAAGTTTCCAAAACGTAACGATATCGATATTGCAGTTTTATTGCACCATCATTCCGCAGAAGGAGGCGCTGTTATTGCGTCGGTTTCAGATGAGTAAATTAGGGCGGGTGTGGTTTTCCTTCCGCTTGTTGCGAGCGGGCGGCACCCGCGCCCCTCTACATACGATGCTTGCCGATATCAATTTTATTACATAACATAAGCCGATGATTTACGACCCCTGAAAGGCGAATGAAGTTTTTCAATTTTATTAAAATCTTATAAAGATCATGATTTCTATCGTGGATTTGAGCAAGTATCTGCGCTTATGTGATGTGTCAGTGCTGCTTACGAGGAGGATTTTTTATGGTCGAACATTTCCGAGCCGTGACCGATTGTTGAGGTTAATAGAGTAAAGTAAAATAAGTGAGAACTCCAGACTTTTGAATTTATGATTGTATTTCCGTCATCACTTGTATAAGAAAATGACGTAGTTTTTGTATTATGATTTGTTTCCAATGTAAATTGATGCTTTGCATGATAACGGGCTCTTAACTATTATTCTTTTTCTATAGTAGATCTCTTGCATAGTATAATTTTTGTAAAAAATGTATTTTATAGAAATATTTTACTTCATGTTTTATTTTGTGCTACAGTCAATAAACAATATTATATAAGTACCAGTAGGTAATATTTAGAAGCAGAATTTCTGTACTTTTTTAAATTACCAAAATAGCTGGAGTTCAAATGGCCTTAAAATTCCAATACTGTTAACGCGTTAGTGTAGCGAGACTGTTTTAGTTTATTATATAATAATCGCCGCACGAACGAGGTTGCACATCGTTAATCTCTGCAGCTCGTCGGCAGATGCATCCATCTTAATCACTTTCCCACGAGTCGTGTCGTGTTCACACTTTGAGCTATAAACATAGCGTATGTATTTTTCAAGAAATCAAAACAAAGTACCATATGTAACACGTAGAAAAAATACAACAATAATGTCTTGAAAGGGGAAGGTGCCTGGGTGAATTTTATTTAGGCCGCTGATGATATGAAGTTTAAACAGCCGTTTTTAAAAAATGCGCCATTAATCTAGCGAGCGATATCGAGCAAGAGTTCAAAAATGTATCACCTCTAATATAATTTTTGTATAACAAAATTCTCAACAATCTGTCAAATATTCTTGGGTCCTCTTGTAATATCAATGCTATCGACCCGGAAAATCTGAAGGTTTCCTAAAAATGCTGGATCTCTCGTATGAAGTCTATATTATTGTAATACTGATAGTCCTTAGGACTAACCGTTTGTAATAATGATATAGAAAAATTAATAAAATATTGAAAATCGGTTTAAATTAATAATTAAAAAAAAATAATGTGATCTCATATTATTGATAAATATGCTTGGAATTATAGAAAATGCAAACTAGAGGAAAGCTGACATCAAAAATAATCTAAAAAATTTAAAAAGTTCTGAGTTGTACAGATGCGATTATGCTTTTTCAATACAAATGCGGAAAATGATTACATAGCCAGCCCATCTGACGTACAGCGTTCAGTAATAGTCTAAACGTCCATTGATCATGTGCAGGCGTCGTTGGAAGGCATTAGAGAAAATAGTGATAATATCGAGATTAATGTCAACATGAGAGTATCAGACGAATGGGATCGCCAAATATTGTCATGTTGTCAACATCGAGAGTCAATGAGAGTACGTCAATGGAGGTTGTTACGATAGCCTATGATGTTATTGAGCACGAAACTGTACATAGAATTACGATATTATGTGCTACAGCTCTGCTGGAGTTCCGTTCAAAGACGCACTTCAAACATACTTAATAGGTGTAGCAAACCCAAGTAAAGGCGAACGCGATTTTGTAATTTCGTATTAATGCGAAATATTTATTATGATTTTATCCCGACGTTTTCACGGAACTACTAAAACTACGGCATAGACAGAATTGCGAATGTTGGTGATTTTTGTATTTCTTATGACAAGTCCTTTCAAATGACCCTACATGATATTTATAAATGAAAAAAAAATCGTATATAATTTAATCCCCTTTGATTCCTGTATGGATATCTTTAAAACGCCGTTTACTGCAAAATATTGATAAGATGTATTGCTATGCTTAACTTCCACTTTCTACGTCGCATAATTTCTGAGAAAATCGGCTTTAATAGATGAACTGATACACAGAAATGTGACAAAAAATCCCTTAAAATGAAAAAATTAGTTTTTGGTAATATGTTTAGGTGCGTTGTGTGAATTTGTCATTTATTTTTACAAATTTACGGCAAATTTATAATAGCATGATCAATTTAACGCGACAAAGTTTTCGTCCAATGATTTTTATGACTTTCGTCATGGATTCAATCAACAGTAAAGCTACGATCGGTTTCGAATAGTATTTTATGTTGAAGCCCTCGCTACTGTTTATAACTCAATGATGTTCTGTGGAAAGGACATCCTTCAATAACGGACAGCTCATGAAAGACTGACAAAATATCTATCAATACATTTGGACAAATAAAGGTGTTGACATGAGTCAAATAGAAAAAAATAATTACGTAAATATTTAGATGTCAAAAAGCATTGTACTAGGTAACGTTGCATTTATTGGTGTCGCACAATTTTATAAAAATCCACGGAGGTCATTTAAATGTCGTATTTAGCATTATCATGGCTAACAAAAGCTGAATATACTTTTACTAACCCAAAACTAAAATGCAGTCTGCACAGCTTCTTTCGGTAGAGGTACCTTCAAACTTCAAACAAAAACGAAGTACAGAAAAAAAGATGGTTGCCTCGTTCTTTAGAGAAACTGGTTATAATGCAACGCTTGTTCTGGAAAATAAAAAAAATTACCGCGAAATAATGTATCAGCAAATATTTTCCTGTTATTTTAGAATAAGTTCTAGAGCAACGCAGACCTCCAGAGACTCGGCCTGAAAAACGACCTCATATTTTCCTGCTAAAAATTATGTATCATCCGCCGTACGTTCCCGATCACACACCGTGCAATTTATATTTACTCCCAAAAATAAATAAAAAAACACTGGTGTGTACTAATGACCACACAATAGAAATTAAAACTTAAATGAAAAATACAATAACGTACGTATATTTTATTAAACTACTCTCAAATTAATTATTCAACACTAACTATATACACTTAAAATATAATACTGATTACATACAATAACAGACTCGTATTAAATTAAATTATACTCAATTAAATGGTAATAAAAAATAAAACTTAATTCTTAAAATGATGCGCTCCGTGTTAGATAGTGAAATCGTAAGCCGAGTTTAACCGATTCAGGGTTACCAACCCAAGCGTTCGGTTCAGTTTCATTCACTGCTCAGAAAAAGAGCCCATGATGCGCCTAAACAAGTTTTCACTTCAAAATTAATATAAAATTAATAAAACAAAAGATGAAACTGCGAGTTATGCGGTTCCCTAACACCCTAGAAGCGATGGCTGCCCCAGGAAAGACCGTGGAAAAGACACCTAATCAATAATCGACCCATTACTTTTCTCAGTGGTTTCATCGATTGGAACGATGGAACGTAGAGTGCTACGGAGACTACCTGGAAAACAATAAATAAATTATAAAGTTATTTGGTTCCATTTTTAATATTCTGACTATAAACTTTCAGTCCTACCAAAAATGATGAGCGTCATATTACTTGTGACCATTTTTTTTTGTTACAAATAATTTAGTTATGGTAAGTAAGTTTTTATAAAAAAAATTAATATTCTTAATATTAATATTCATACGGATTCTGTGGACCCAGCTCTCGCGTAGCTGCCCTCGCATCGCATGCAAACGGTTGGATCCCGACAATGCTTCGATACTTGCCACACACACTCACAATCTATATAAAGTTGTTGGATACTAACACTTCGACTTAAACTTAGCTGATTTTTCTCATGTTGGGAAACTTTTGAAGTAGGATTAAAATGTGTACATTTATTCCCCATGTTTTCTTCTAATTACCGTGACTTAGTTAAGAATAGACTAATCTACAGGGCCTTTAGAGCATTCGCCAATTGAATTCTAGAAAGAATTAAGATACGAAATGATTCATTGAGTGGGGATAGTGTCTTATCCTAATGGATGGAAGCGCTTGATGACAGATACTCTTTAAGATCTGGTGATAGAACACTCCTTAAAATCTTCGAAAGTCCCTGCACAAATGGGTTACATAAGGGTGGGTTATTATGCATCTCTGGGAGGACTCTGAGGTAATCCCAGTAATGATTTGGGAATGGTTCTCCCTATCTGTCAGCGGAGATCAAGAGATAGAGCGACATGATCCCCAATAGGTGACGGGTTTCCCATAAAGTGTACCAATTTTATTGAGCTGATAAGTACAACAAGACATATGAAGTTACTTTCAATAAATTTCTGAAACACGAGAATTTAAAATAATCTATGACGAAACCAGTGAATTAAAATCCTAATTTAAAACATGTAAAACCATTATACCTTTTTCTTTTAACATTAACAAATATGCATAAAGTTTTGTATTCCACAAAACAGACGTATGTAATATTTTTGCTGTTTTATAGCACTTTTTTCTTTTGAGGAAAGAACATATTTCTGAATATCTAGATTTTTGCATTCAGTAATCTAACTTTATCTCTACCGTGAATATGGCCCGATTTAGATATATCTTTTGAAATGTATTTTTCAGTGAAAACTTTATTTTATTGGTCACAGATAATATTGGCTAAGTGTTGGCCATGAGATTCATTTTATATAAAGGTTTATAAAAGTTCCAGAATATTTTATTATAATGTATAAATTGGTGAAAGTGAGTCTGGGTAATGAAAGTTAGCACTTAGTACTCGAGTGCATTACCTGGAATTAAACCGACATCAAGTAAGAACTTTTCTGCTTTATGAGTTAATATTTGGTCGATTATATGAAGCAATTAGTAAATAGTGATGAAAAGTAGATTATATATGTTAATTGCACTTACAAATATTAATGATTTAATCCAGAATAACCAGGATTTTTAAAATCCAAACCTAAACTGAAATTCTGAGCGCAATACTAAGTTACCGATTAATTTAAAATTAAAACGAAATAACAAGCTACTGATGAAATTTCAAGCTCATTATTCATTGAGAGTTGCTTCCAATAGGTTCTAGAATGAACGTGGATATTAACTATCATATTAGATTGAATAAGAAACAAACTGAATAGTCAACGGAATATAATATATTTCTTACATGTTAACGCTACATCATATGCAGTAAAATATATCAAACTTTTGAGGAAAAATAAAAATCGACACAAAAATGTACTTTTTTATGAAGCATTGAACATTTAAAAATTATAATTGTTTTCCCTAAGCATGTAATATCTATATAACATAATAAAATAAAAGTATTACTTTTGTTGGAATCATTGTTAAGTCCGAACAAAAATCTATACATATAATAAAATCGTAAACCAGCCATGTCTGTGCACATTAAATATTTTTTAAAAAAAACAATTTGTACAAGTTGTAATTATGTTACAGAGACCAAAAAAATAATTTTTAGAATTTTTGTCTGTCTGTGGATTTATGCGCACTAATCTCAGAAATGGTTCAGCCGATTTGAATGCAGTTTTCACTGATGTATTGTGGCAAGCTTCCCGTAACATTTATTGTTTGTTTAGTCGAAATCAGTTCATGAACAAAAAAGTAAAGTTAAATGAAATAATACGTGCTATTCTAGAAAAGCGCTTCGGTCGATTTCGTTGAAATTTTGCTAACGGTAGTTTGTGAAACCATAATGAAATTCATATGAACACAAAGTTAAAAAATATTGCCTGGTTTTTGAAATATAGACATATCCAATTTAAGTTGAACTCTTTTCAATATGGTCGACCATATTAAAACGAGATCAGCTCACTGTTTCTTGGTGAGTTAGTCGAGCGCAGCTACCCTATATAAAGCGCAGCAAGTGCCGCGGCACGCCCTATACCATTCGATGATTCACAGCGAACGTATGTATTCGAAGACGCACGGAAAAGCTAGATTCGGTAACGCAGAGTCTATTTGGCCACTCTCTTGAAAAATAAAATTTAAATATTTTTATAATATTTGTGACTCTGTCCGTATATCAGTAAATATGCTTATTCGGTAATTTAACTTATAACTTTCGGTACTTTTATTGTGTTTGACTAAAATCATTTGTTTGTTACATCATTCCTACATAAGAGCAGCTATAATAAATATGGCGTTATTAAGTTGGTAGGAGTTTTTATTTTTATTGTGTGTTTGTAAATATATTACATATTTTATATTTCATATTTTATTATATGTATAGATTATTATGTGTTTGTAAATAAATTATATCTTTTGTTTTGTTATAATTTGTTTTGTTTTTGTTTTGTTATAATTTGAGTACATGTAGGTGGACAAATACGTGATAACTTTTCACTACAAGCAAATCTGATAAAACCAAAACTGAAGTCCATGCGAACGAAGTCCCGGGTATCTGCTAGAAATAGATATAATAGCATAGTCCAATGTAAGATTCGTTTTATAATTTTTTTGTTCTGTCAATTTTTATTTGCACCTGGCGCCAACTCCAAGGAGGAACACGTATAAGTTCTTATTTAAAAGACACCTATGTCAAATGTTATTAAACACTTAGATAATTTATTAGATGTCGGCTAAGTCCAAGAAATGCACTTGAGGTCTAAACGCTAATTTTCATTACCGAGATACACTTTGACCAATTTATATATTATAATAAAATATTCTTTAACTTTTGACAACCTTTATTGAAAAGTTTCAAACTCATGGCTTATTAGCCAATATAATCGAATACCAATGAAATATAGTTCTCTCTTCTAAATTGGGCCATATTTATGATAAAGATAATATAAGATACTCAATTAAAAAATATAGATACTACCCTTAAGAAAAAGTAAGAGCGTGTAAAAAATGGGGAAAGAAATTTAGAAAATGTTCTAAGAGAGAGTCCTGAGCAGCATGGACACAGGCTTTCACATATAAGAGCTTATAGAAATAGAATCTTAAGTAATGGAAGCATGGAATATCATGTTCACTCAGCTTGATATACGAATGTTACCCAATCTTTAACAAAATGTTTTAATCACAAGTGACGTGATGTTATCTGCTAAGTAGATCCAATGGCTTATACCATCATCAAACTGGCCCGGCTGGTTCTGTGATAAAGTATGTCAATATATATATATATATATATATATATATATATATATAAATATATATATATATATATATATATATATATGTATATATATATATATATATATATATATATATATATATATATATGTATATATGAATACAAAATTCACAAGAAGTACAAAACATAACAACGATAGAAACGTATGGTACGTTTCTACAAATTTACTTTCACTTACGAACACATCACAATAGACAACTCACACTCTGGTGCGACCGCCATCACGTTGTTGTGCAATTAAATACCACGAGAAACTGGACAGTTCCGATATAATTCGATTCTCGAGGATGGTATAGCAAACAGGTAATGATTGCGTGAATACAGGAAATTATTAGGTATAAAGAATGAAAGTTTACTCAATAATACAGATCACAGAATTTTTCCTTTCATCAGCGCAAAGTTTCTTCAGGGTTGCAAGCAATGGATACCTAGCATACTCATGATGAAATCACACAATACATACTCGCAACAAAATAAATATCTCAATAACTGATTAGGTACTGTCATTCGTTATAGAATTCCATTGTCCATCTCAAGATTGTGTTATCAAATCTTAGTTAAATTGGGACTATTCTTGAGTTAGACCCTTCTTAATAAATAAAGTATTATTCAAATATATATGCCGGAGATCTGCGTTAACATGTGTACATACAGTAGTACAGTCGAATTGAAATCCACCTTCGTTTTCAAGTCAATTGAAAATTAAAGGAGTTGGGCTAAGTTCTGTTACTACATCTGCCTTATTTGCACGACATTCCGCTATCTGATGACTACTTCTCCAGAGCTCTAAACAATCTTTTACAGAATGATAAATTCGATAACATGAAAAATCATTCAAAAACCGTGTAAACTTGTGTTAATGTGCATTGCTAGACTATTACACTAAAGGTATATTGTCATTGCCTATGAAAATAACAGATGGTTATAAGTCATAGAAGATGATGGTGGATATATAATTTATTTCTTTGTAATGTTTAGACTTTAAATAATTGTTTGTGAGAACAGTAGCGGGATTCAGAAGTTATTGATCAACTCAATATTTCAAAGTTCACATTTTGTTGTTGGTGTAAAATGGGTTACAAATAAATTTACGAGTAGACAAGATTACCGCCATATATAAACTGCATATTTCAGAAATTTATTAATTAATGTCAGTGTATAAAAGGTTAAGACTAAAAATAACCAATCGACTAGGTAAAGTAATATTCATTGCAATTTTTTTTCAATTTCTCTTGAAATTAACAAAATAATCCTGTTTCAAACATTTCTGAGCGACTTCTGTATCATCGTAGCCCACCAGGCTAATATATTAAATTAGGATACTTATTATGAGAAAAAGAAATTCACTTTTACGTCTCAATAATAAAAGCGGACATGAGTTGATTACCTAACACTTACTATGTTCAAAGTGTTTTGAAAAGTATATAGCTAGCTATAGACGACCTGGTTGTAATAGAATTGTCTTCAAAATGAATTTCCTAGAACTTGAAAGTTTTTGAATCAGGTTCCAGTCAATAAACTATATTAGCCGGTGTTCCCTATTTTACCAGACTTCACAAAAGCAATTCGTCGAATCTATCTCACATTGAGTTTTATCGGAAATGAATTGAGAAAGTTCATTAATACGAGTTATGTTTCAATTATTGAACGACCGCCAGAGAACGAATGAAAACAGATCCAATATTTGTCAATTATAATACAAGACATGACATTTACGACCATCATACAATAAAATTGCTACATGAATGACCTTTAAGATATTGTTTGTCTCATACATAAAAACTTTTCGACAATAATGCTCTATACGTAAAATTTCATAATTATTTTTTAATCGATAACCGTTTTTTGTGAAGATTATTAGATTATTTTAAAACAAACTTAAGAGACCGTTCTTATACTTTAAGCTGATATAAAACTAAAGTTGTTTTTCGCTTAAATTGATTTCCCTTTACTTAATTCCCATGACACTCATAGCGATAGAAACATATTTGCTGTGACTTACCCTCATAAAATACAGTAACTTGTTAAGTACGTTGTTTTAAGAAAGTGTCTTTTGAGAAAAATTATATGTTTCTACTACGCTGAAAAAAATCGAACTTTCTAAAAATTATTATATATATTTTTGTGAGGACAAATAAATATAAGGGATCCGAATGAACCGACTTATTCACGTGTTAATAAAAAAAATTGGAAAGCAGTACCTAATATATTAGATTAATTGACCTATAAAATACCAGCATAACAAATTACAGAAATTCAAATATTTTTCTTTAATTAACACCTTATAATTTTTTTATATAAGAGGCGCCAAATTTTCACTTTTATTACGCGTTAGAAACTTCAGTGTTATGAGACTTCTAACAGATCTCTGCTACGCAGGTCACCATTTAATTTAATTAGCTCATAGGTTTTACTTTAGTATATCGCTACAATACAAGTGCTTATATCGTCCACCTTATGGAAATCAGACAAAGTCACCAGTCGGAGCCGAAAATAACATTTAGATAGAATACTTAGGAAAATAGAACGTTTTAATGATTTTGCAATACTAAATATAAGGTTAAAAAACGTCATAAAAATTAGGTAGATACTTAATTTAAGATTGTTTGGGAACGACACAGCTTCTAAGATTGTTTGGATGAGAAAAATATTATTCGATGTTCAATTCTTCATAAGTAGATTTAATCTAATACAAAAATTATCTTTAATGAATCTTTAACTATAATATACACTCGTTAAAAAACATTGTAATTATATGTGGAAAGAAAATATAACTTCCTAATAAAATTTGTTCATACTATCTTGTCGTTGATTTATACAGTATAAGTCAAATAAAGTGTGACTAATAATATTTAAATTTGAAAGTAATTTTTAAACAAATATACAACATAGTAATGGGTCAAACCGGCTTTTCACCATGATGAATATAGGAATCGGATTTACACAATGTTTGCTAAGTATTTCTCAAAGGTTTGTATATTTTTAATTAGAACTTAGCGAAATATGTTAAAGATTTAAAAGTCTTTACTTTTAAGAATTGGTATATCTGTTAAACTAACATATTCCTAAAAATATGTAAGCTATAATGGACACGACAAGTCAATAAAAAAATATCTAAAACACATAATTTAGTTACGTTTCGAGTTACGGAAGTCGTGATCGAAATGGACAAAATTATATTAAAGCTGACGTATGTTAGGATGCGAAAAGCAACTTTGGAAACTCACGACAACGTCAGGCCAAATTGACATTTCATGAACGAGCCGGCTAACGAGCGGCATCTGGCCATAAGCTCCCTTATATTCAATCGGCGAGTATTACACGCTTAGGGCGATTTATGAAACTGGCGTTATAGGTTTGTGGGAGACCCTTTTTGTACAAAGTCATCGTATTATAACAACTATGTATACTGGCGATTCCAGCAACATGGTGTTGTTCCGTTTAATTCTCATTTTTTATTGTTACAAGTAAATTAAAGGGATCAATAATAAATCGTTAGAAACTTCTTATTATCGTAAAATAGATGCAAGAGTTCAATGTTTTGAAACTTATATTACCCCAAGCAACAAAATTTTAATTTAGTATTAGATACAAATATAAAGGGTCTCAATTCAAAATATGATTTTATTTTTTCATTAGTTTTTTCAAATGTTTTTGAGACAAAGTTTAATAATTTGATATATATATATATATATATAATATATATATATATATATATATATATATATATATATATATATTTATACATATATGTACGTCTGTCATGCGTAGGTGTGTATGTACATTTATATATACAAGTATAGATATGACACCGATAGTAATTGCCAATGCGATGCTTAAAAAAACTTTATTTTATTCAACTTATAGTAAACTTAGATCAGTTAAAATATTTATACAACATTTTCTTGACCCAATATATTAAATTGAAATTTATTTGACAAAATATAGTAAAGACGGTTTTTATCATGCAAATTGATATTTGAAAAAATAAAAGAATTTGAGCAATCATATTAAAAAAATATGTTATTAAACACTTTCGTTCTGGATATCTTTATTGATAACATCTTCTATATTTTTCCTGCAAATTACTTAATATAATAACTAGCTATGAAATATGCTTAGATTTTAATGTGAAATTTTTATTTTTTTATTACGCACCTATTATTTAGAGGTTAATATATGTTAGCTGCAGTCATTTTCAAAAACATCATCATATTTAAAGTTATTGTTATTACTTTCAAAACGTTTAAAACCGTAAAAAGTTAAGACTATAAAAGAAGTGCCCGAAAATTATTAAGACGGTTCACAATGAATCCGGCCAATAAATCATAGAAAAGTTTGACGTTCTAAAATTTAGACATGATTGTATACACCGGACACAAGCCTTAATTTAAATATATTACCTGTTTTTTATACTTCTGGAAAAAAACCTTATAAAAAGATTCGATAATAAATATAGCCCAAAAAAATTTCCTCAAAATAAGGAGGATATTCTGAATCATTAATCAATTTACGTAAAAGATATCCTATATTGAACATTCGGATTTCAGAAGAACTAATTTACTCTTGTGCCAGTGAAAAAGGCAAAAATTATGGTTCATGGAAATCCAAAGTTACGCTATTGAAGACGGCGTCACAAATATGTATAATTATACTAAACTTCAAAGTCATAACACCGGTAGTCTGTAAGTAAAATGGCTGTGGCATACAGACAGACAGACTGTCAGACGGACATAGCGAAACTATAAAAGTTCCAAGTTTGGCTAAGAAACCCTATTTTCAGAAAATCGCATGGAATATTCAACGTGAAGGGCTAAAATTCTCAGACTTGCCTAAAGTCATGAAATATAAGGCCATATTAGCTGAAATAAATACAAAAATGTATACCGTATTGAAAATTTTAAGACTGTGGTCTTAGAATTACTACAACTTTATTTAATTTAATGCGAATCAAAGTATTATTATAATTTTAGCCAATCGCACACAAACTTGTCATCTCATTCCTACATAGATATTTCGAATACAGAAAGAGCGCGATCGGTTTTGTTCACGCGATCCCGTAGATAAGAAGTATTTGTATTAATTAAGTATTCCACTTATTTTTATGTTTTGTCGCGACAATGTATTATAAAAATGAAATAAAGCAAAAAACAGACTATAGTTTAAGTAGCACAAATTATTGTATTGGCATCTCTCTTCCTCAACTGGACACTGTTTGAGACATTCATAATATCAGCATATTGTTTAAATGTTGATATTATGAATGTCTTTACATGACTTTATAATTCCCCTCTCTCCATTTTACATTTTAGCAGCGAGTTAGGTTTCCATATTTATTTTATAATTCTGCCACGCTAAGTGCAGGTACCATATCTGCAATTCACTTGAAACCGAAATATTCAATTTTGTTCAAATTTTTCTCCAACCAATAAAAGCCGTGGATACAACATTTGATCATAATCATACACATTTAATAATTAATTTCATAACGATTCTATATTTTTAAGCCAGGAATGATAAAATGAAGGATTTTAAATCAAAACTTGATATTCGAAAAAACTTCTGTTGCTGTTTCAACGTTAAGCGCAGCGAACTGACGAGATATCTAACTTTGACTATTGGATGCAGTGCCTATCCATAGCAAAAATATAGAATTCGTAGCAAAAAGACAGAACTCAATACCGGAGACACCTGAAGCGACGTGGACAAAATACTTCTAAGCCTCGAGCGAATGCGAATTCTTCGACCTACTTTTCGAGGGACCAAACTATAGATTGCCTAGCGATATCGCAAAGACTAAAATTGTATCCGGATTTATCGTTTTTCAAGAAGTAAGAGACAGTTTTATATATTCTTACACAATTTTAAATTTAAACTTTATTTTTCGTTATTTAAGTGAATTGTTCCTATTTAACATTGTAAAATATTATATTTTGAATTTTACCTAAGATTATCTTATCATGTAACTAATAATTTTTTCAATCACCAGCACTGTCACATTTTTTAATTCTTCAGCTTTCATTTGATAATAATCATTTATAATCATGGTGATTTGCAGTTTTGAATTTAATATATTGCAAAATTGCCTCTAAGCAAAACTTTTTTTTTTATAAAATACAATATATTTTTTAAGGTTTTATATTGAAACAAAGAGCTCTTATAATTTTATCATACGCATATGTATCCGTCATAACTGCATAGTTTCTACACTTTGAGTACCGTGTGTGTAAAATTTTGCAAGTAGATGCTCCGTATAAAGTTTTCAGTTAGTAAATAGTAAAACAGAGTAAATAAAGATATTCATTTTTTTGTGCATCCCACTGAGAGGAGATATCATTGGATTGGTCTTTTAAAATGATATAGCGGTTTCATTTTCGTACTTCTTTGTGAACTTTTAATCTTTTAAGTTCTGACATACCCTTTCTAATTTTCATGAAAACCTAAATATTAACATTTGAGTAGAACGTAAAGGAAATTTCAATAATGTTTAAGAAGACCTGAATACACATCTAAATACATTTGAATATAAAATTCAGTTGATGATTTTAAATGTATTTATGTCCATTAAGTATTATCAACATTTCAGGAGATGTCGACAAATAAATAAACCTACTTTATGCTTCTTCCAATAGGTACTTAGCCAGTTTCTTTCAAATTCAATAAACTATTTGCCAGTGCCACTTGTAGCAATGAGTGAAAACGATTTTTAAATATAACTTCTCACTTCCTCTTTTTAATTTTTTGTCAATTATCCAAACAGAAAAGGGAATGTCCACCAGTGATATCGGTTCACTAATCAAATAAATGTAAGAAACAATGCTTTCGTTTCCTATATCTTATCTAAAATTATGTAACTATACCTTTTTGCAGAATTTAATAATAGACAAAAATGTTAATATATTTGGCTTTAATTTTGTAGAAATTCATATTCATAATTAAATGAAACTACGTGATGTAGTATTATTTCTACTTTCTTTAATTTCTTTACCACGACCTAGGTTTCGTTGTATTACAACATCTTCAGGTGGGAGATCTTCGCTAATATCCCCAGATATTGTAATACAACGAAACCTAGGTCGTGGTAAAGAAATTAAAGAAAGTAGAAATAATACTACATCACGTAGTTTTATTTAATTGTGAACAGACAAAAAGTGACGTATGCAATTGCCTTTTCTCGAAGATTCCATTTTATGGAATTTCGTCGAATTATCTTGAAAATATTTTTCTACGCATTTATTATCGGCTGGTAATATCTTGCTTTACTAAGAAATATCAAATATCATGTTTTTATTTATTGTAACTTACCCCATATTATACAGATTAAACTCCGAGGTTGAATTTAAAAGTGAAATGAAGTCGCCAAATGGATACATAAAGTCGCGCTAAATAAGCAGCGGGACACAAGCTTGCTAGTATCGTAGAAATAAATACATATTTTGATGGTTCGCGTTATGAATAATATTTTTATAGCTATTTTGCTGTTTTAATCCGACTCAGTAAATTGTAGTTAACATCATTATTAAAAAGCCTCAATGTTCATTGTACGAACCCGATACGACTTACTTAACCAAAGACAAACCTCACATCTGTCATAATAATCTTGACAACGGCTTACCCGAATAACCATAACGAATATTTTGGAAGCTTGACAGTTATTATTCAAAGAGGTTGGCGTATATAATAACGTTGATAGTTAGAGATTTTAATGATTACAATATATGATTACACTACATATTTCAAACAATACTGAAAAATCAAACACTAGGAATATTTTTTTTTTCAATCCATCAATTTCCATTCGTTTACATCAATTCCACAATAGCGTGAGCATTCCATTTTCTGGCAATTGTGTATCATTGTACACATTCAAATACCCACAAAGTATATTTTTTATTATGACTATTATTTTATTGAGGTACTGACGTAGTGAATAAATTAAAATTAAATGAAATTATTTGATAATATCAAGCTTTCGTTTCTTATATTGTAGTCCATAACTTTCCCAATTATTACTTAGTTTTTTGAAATTAAGGGGTCATGATTTACGATTTTGTTAGAATAATATTTTTCGAAAATTTTAATAAAATTAAAATATATGAAATGTCAAGGATATAATCATTAATATCCGACTTCAAGTGGTTTAAAGAGATGTCTCTTAGTTTAAAGTTGTTGTAAATCGTGGTCGAAATAACTTAAAATCAATACTTACTAAAATTAAAATTAAGTTCTATTTTGTATTATATTCGATTTAGGGATTTACATATACAGTTTTAATGTACTTTTTTTATTTAATTTTGACTTATTTCAATGTAAGGATATCCTTTCATTATGAAAAAGCAGTCGAATCTTCAAACTAGATGCAGCTAATAGCTTTTGCTCGAAAGTGATATAATCTGGCGAAGAGATCATATTTCAAGCTTCTTTCTTCTTTCTTTGACCTCGAAATTAGTATGTTGCTGTTAGTATCGCTGGATTTCAAACTTTTTTAATAGTTATTCTCCCTGACCTTCCAGAATCATTTTCATCCAAGCTTAATTTTTCTTTTTCTTTCAATTGAAAAGTTGAGGTTCTGTGGTCAACTTTTCAATTATTTACTTGGTTGGCTATTCCCAAAAACCTGGTAAGGTATTACGAATAGATTCATTCAGCACACGTGCTGAACTCCTAAGGTGTTGTTAATTAATTTACTCTACTATGGGTCATAGATTTTGGCATCATAATCGGATCAGATGGTGTTGTTGCGTTCGTGAAACAAAACTAGATCGTGGTTAAGAATTTAAATGTAGTAGATATAATATTACATCACGTAGTTTCATTTACTTATTAAAAAAAATTAAATGATAGTGTACTTCTACAAACTTAACGCCAAATATATTCGAATACAATTTTGACGTAAAGATGCTATAACGAATATTTAAAAAAATGTTTTTTTTAAAAATGTTTTCAGGTGTCTCTTCATATATCGCAATCAAGAATGTAATTATTTAATTACTCTTGTGAAAAAAGTTTAAAGTAATGAAGATAACAGTGCTTAGTAATAATTTCAATGCAAAATTATTTCAGTCTACTAGAATTAATAGATTATATAGATACAGGCAATTGAGTTATTTGTTCAAAGGCTTTTAAAGATATGTCAGGCAATATATTTACGTAGTCAAAATTAATATCAAGATTATAAATATTTAATAGAAATGCTATGCATTTTCAAATGTTCAAACGTTTATACGTACCTGTACTCCATTCAAACAAAGAAATCTAATACTTAAAATAAAGTTACGATAAACCTATATACACTTATTGGGCGATTGTTCATATTACTCATTATATTTTGGTCCACAATAATATTAAAAAATGTAACTATGATCACTACATTAAATAACATATTGTTATACTAAACAATGTTATAAATACCAATATTGTCCCGATCTTTTACTAATATAAATTGCGAAATTTAGTTATGTTTCGCTATCTGTGTACTGTACACTTCATTTACTTTATAACGCGTTGGGGTGAAATAGACTTTATTTAAGGTTGTCGGGGTTGCCGCAAGCTACGAAAAAAATATGAAAGAAAATTTATTGGAATTCCACTGTTCTTTTAAATTAATTAATATACACAAAAACGATGTACCTCCATTCTTTATCGCTATTTCTATTTTATATTTACAAAAGTGAGTTAATTTTTTTTTCCGTCTATTTTGTGTATAACTTTCTATTAAAAAAATTAACAGAGAAATGCGCATTTTTGCTAAACTGAACATTTTATATTGTAATAATATTAAGTTACATTGTAATTTTAGTTCTATAAACTAATATTATATATATATATATATATATATATATATATATATATATATATATATATATATATATATACATATGCAACATTTTACATGCATACAGCATAAATTAATATACCAATAAAATTACTATTTTTAAAAACAAATATCAAATAAATTCATATTATCTTAACGACGTACAATATCCTACCTGTAATTTTACTTTGTTTATAAATATTCTTTTAGAATGGAATGGAGTATACGTTTGTATAGAATCCATACCTGTAGTATCAGTTCTGTTCGTACTTTTCAATATTATTTCGATATGTATTTTTGACACATACTAGTCAACCCATTGTTCAGCATTTGATTGTTTAGATATTACGCATGGCATTGAAATATTCGGTTAGTCACGATTTTCATTCCAACTACTCAATGTCCGAAGTGTTCACTCTTAAAATAAGTGACTTTATTTTAACAGTGTAACACACTAGTATTTTCAATAATTATTTACACATTTTGACTTGTACCTAATATTTTTGAAACTCAAAAATATTCAGTTGAAACAAAACATTATTTCGTCCCTTTGGCATTCACTAAAAGTTCATATTCAATTTAAATCAAGTATTATATTTAAATAAATCGTGTTAAATTGACAAACTTTTACATTTGAATAAACTTATAATAGTAATACAAAATCCTATAAAAGTTAGTCACAAACTGAATATGTAAAATATTTGGCAAACAGATGAACCATCTGTTTTAAGTGCAGTGAGTTAATTCTAGGTAAAGTATAATACTTAAACAAAAAACATTACAAAAATTACCATTGTAAATGAATAATTAGTTAAAAATAAATTGGACTTTCTGCATTGCCATTATTTTTTTAGTATAACTAAGTGAAAATTAAGAATCACTATATAATAAACTAATATAACCAACTTACCTCTCAAAAGTCAAACAAAATAAATACCCTTCCATAAGGCAAATGAACACATAAGACTTCACTCGGTTCTTGCCAGTCAATAAATTCATAAAATTCTGTCCTTCCAGAACACAATATAAATTATCTGAATTAAAGATTAATTCGGTGCTTTCGGTTTGGAAAAATTTGCATTTTTTCCTCATTTAAATTTCATCTGCTTTATATTCAGATGATACAACGTGAACGCTGATTGGGCGCTGCTGTTTACAATATTGGACGGCTCGTTTGTTAGCCGCGAAGATGGCGCTGATATGCGGCAGTCCTCATTTGATGCTGTCAAAAGGTATGCTTCAAATGAACTATTCATTGTTTTCGTCAATACGCGGGCGATAGCGGCAACAAACCAAAAATTATCGGTTATTGAACTATAATCAAAGAGAAAATGACGCATAGCAATTGATGGCGATTAAAATATGTTTACACAGTGCAATAAAACTGTATCAGATGAATACTACATATCGCATGGAGCATACCAATAGTGACTAAGCTTAGATGTAATGATTGATATGTTGATAATAATGATAGATAATATGATGTTAATTTTTCTTTTCCGTAAAAATTTAAGGATGTTTTTTTCATGAAAATACCGAAGAAATATTTCTCTTTATTGTAACTTTGAGATATTTTTGCTATATCATGACAATCTTTAGGTTTAGGTCTAAGCTTTAGGTCCGTATTTTGTTTACATTTCAAAATGGGGACGAAGTAAAAAAACCGACTTTTTTACGACTCTAATATGAGCCCCTAACAATATTACTTATGTTTTGATGTTTCTCATTAAGTTGAACAAATTTATCTAAAGTCAATTTATCTAAAACATAATTTTCAAAAACTTATATAAATAGGAAAATTTAACAACAAACATTATTAAAGTTTCTTTTATTTATTATGTAACAAACAAAATTAATAACTCTTAATCGTTTCGACTGACGCATGCCATGTTGAGTATTTTTTTAATTTCAGTAAAATGATTGTCTCGTAAATATTTCAAGAGCGAAAAGTGGTTTCTGTGTCCAAATAATTTGTAATTTATTTTATCCATAATACTTCTTTTATTCAGTACCTTTTCAGTTTAGTTAAATAATTTAAATGCTAATACAAGTATTTGTGTTGATTTAACTATTAAAATTATATGTTGTTTAAATATGAACAAAGGAACATGAAGGTATAATTTAAACACAGTTCCGTTTAAAAAATTATGAACAAGTGTGTAGATAAATTTACTCTTCTTTGGAATCGTTTAACTTTTGTTTAACAGTTTCTCTTATGGATTGAGACAAAAGCCTAATAATTTTCTTAACGCTCATTCAGTTTTGTTCTATTTTATGACTCAATTACGATCGAATAAGTATTAGTTTTCATGGCACAGAGTTCGAGTATGCATCGTCGTCTTCGTTTCAAACATCGACTCTATCAGGTATTGAAGATCAGTTACGGGTCAATGTGCAATCTATAAAAGAAAATGTCCTTTAATCGGTTTCAAGAACGACAATTGCTGGGCGGCGTCTCCGTTCGCTCGACCCAGCCAATTTTCTTCCCGTTTATTTTTCACCCTCATTAATACACCATGGCAAATATTCGCTGGTAATAAGTTATAAATATATACGGATTAACATCAACGAGGCTATATTTCCTACAAAAGTACTAATATTTTTACGACGTAATTATTATTTTTTGTTACTTTTTATTGGTTTTTATTTTTTACCTTCTCTAAGACATGAGTGAGAACTATTTCTAATCAAATATATTAAGAACTTCCTTAATATAAAACAATAAAAATTCAATAAATAATGTAAAAGGGGTCGCAAAACACCATTGCAAAAACAATTATAAATCGCTGAATAGTAAATTTACAATTGTTTTTCTAATGGTATATAGTGTCACAGTTATTTTAACATAACACCTTACATAAGACCTTCACTCGTAACAAAAATAAATTTTATTGATCTGACGGCTTTGCTCAACCTGGCTGTAAAGAAATAATTTGTAATTTTAAAGACCTTTTACCGAAAGTTCAGCATCAATAAAATTTTGCTTTTTCAGTAAAATGTTTTTATCAATTAATCAATTTTATTTACCTACTTGCTTTATTTTTAATTATCATAAGTCACATAATCAAACTAGGATTTCATTCATTGACTGTCAAGGATAGTACATTTTTTTGCTATTGAAGATATTTCTGCTATTCTAAAACGCTAAATGAAGTGCAAATCAAAAGGTACCTCCGCTGCAGGATCAATATTTAGGGAATTTTTTTTCGCATCATATATTTTGTGCAGAAGAGTGTATGTATTCGTTTGTTGTACATATAAACATATATTTGTGCAAATGTGTGTAAAACTCTCCATATGAATGGTACGTTCTACTATATTCTTATATACATTATGCACTAATTCTTATTAATATTCTTATTTATAAATGTGTGTGACTGTGACTTAAGTGCTAGCTTTAAAGTAGCTGTGTCAGTGATGGTTGTAGCATTACTGCACGAGCCGGGCTAGTCACCTTTTTGTGGATAACGTTTCATTATTAAAATTTATGATATGTATTCGAATTTTCTTTGTTTTTAAGAAAACAGTGTACATGCATTTTTTTTACATTTGTTCACATTGCCAAAAACAACCGATTATTATTATTATTAATTCTTATTTTACGCAATGTTACTGTGATTAATTTAAATAAAATAAGGAATGAAAAGCAAGTATAAATAAAAAGTCATAAATGATTCATATGTAAGTTTACTCAGTGGATATTCACATTCATGTACGTCTAACTTTATAATCTGACGCAGCGAACTGTCAAATTACACCAGTAGATCATTATCAAACTTGGGCCACGTTTTATGTACTTTTCCCAATTCTAATGCCTAACATTTATGACTATTAACTTTCACAATTAAATGAAACTACGTGATGTACCACGACCTAAGTTTCGTTGTATTACATCTTCAGGTGGGATATTAGCAAAGATACAACATCTTCAGGTGGGATATTAGCATAGAAACCTAGGTCGTGGTAAAGAAATTAAAGAAAGTAGAAATAATACTACATCGCGTAGTTTAATTTACTTGTGAACAATGAATTTCTACAAAATTAACGCCAAATATATTTACTATTAACTTTATTAATTTTCCTTTGTTCACAGTCACGATAGTTATCGAATTTGATAAATTTTCCTTACGCAGTTTCCGTTATCTAATTTCAAATACGATGAATTTACAATTGTATAAACAATTGTAAATTCATAATTGTTTTTTAACAACTGAGAATAAGTAAAAAATAAAACGCATATATGACAAATGAAACATATACGAGTATGTTAAAAAGAATTATGTTAATACGAGTATGTTAAGTAAAGCGGTGGGCATAAAGAGCGTACCGTGAACTGTAAAGCAGGTTCTACTTTACAGCGTGGACGGAGCATATCAATTTACGTGATATCAGTAGCTAATTAAAATATTTTTTACATTGGAAAATAATTTATTTTGGGCTCAGTGAACTTATGTTTCAGTGGGGGTTGTGAATTGTTTATAAGAGTGAGTTTTTTATTATAATCGTAATTAGTTGTAAAAACGAAATTGTTTATGATTGAGATTAAAACTTGATTTTAAAAATGGCGGAAGTAATTTAATTATATATTATACATTAATACAATCATCAATTTCATCGCAAATGCAAGTAATACCAATTATCTTGCAAAGAGCTAGCTACTCGTTCTTACCTAGTGGCTAACCGTATTGTATCACGTTCTTTATAATTAAATAAATTAAATAATTTATTTGTAAATTTTCAAGCAAAACCAGCCAATTACAGATCAAAATACGCACAAAAAATGTTCTCAAATTTGTCTCGAAATCCTTTACATAAATTAACCAAAATTATATCAGTTGAAAGTTCGAGAGATTTTTTCAGATTTTTCAAAACGATTGAAAAGTTAGGGAGGTAGTTCCCATTCTACGTTATTTTCAATCAATGAAACTTCAAAGAGAAATATGATAAACGGAATTTCAATTTCAATTCATAACACTTGTCCGTATTTAGTGGATACTTCACTCAAATGGAGGCATAATAATCACCCCCTTAATCTTCAAAAAAACATGTTTAACATTTTACCTTTTTTTACAGAATAATTTCCACCTGACAGACATAATAAAAACCTTCATGCTCATAAGTCTAAAACCGAGGAAAATGAGGGTGTGAGACTGTAACCGACTTGATTAAATTATGAAGTTTATTTTTTTCACTAACAACCCATAATATGAAAACGATAATTTTACAGTAATAAATTTTATAACCACCCTAAACTTTATAAAGCAGTTTAAACCTTAGAAAGTTATTTTATCTATTTACCTACATTATATAATTATGAAGTTAGTTTATCAGAGAGTTTACGTGTTTTCTGTTAAGAATTAGAAAAAATGCGATATTTGAAAAAATACCATTTCCAGATTGTTATGTATACCAATAAGTTTATTCTTAAGGGGTGCCATTTAATAACCATTTGTTATAATCTACACACTATTTATTAAAGTTTTATTGTCTTCCTTATATTATTTATCACACTATAATAATTTTTGTCCTTTACTACTCTCGCATGAACTTCGGCATTTTCTTTTCTTTTATAATAATAAGAAAGTTCAGGAAATATGTTGTCTCTAGCAATAATGAAACACTGATTGTATATATTTACCGGTTCCCTTTTTATACACAGAAAATACGAAAAAAAACGACAATTATGTATAAACTCTGTAAATAGGATGTGTGAAGCAAGAAAATAAAAACATTCGTAGACACGCAATAGGAATTAAAGAAGAGCGTAACTTACCGTTTCCACTTTATGACCTGAGCTTCATTAACTTAACCTTCATTGCCTTAAAGGCGAGTTGGTTGAAAGTCCGTACATCTAAAAGCTTAGGTAGATATCAAACGTGTATAGTATACAATTATTCGCTCAATGTTACCTTCGATAAAATTAAATGTTGTTAATGTTCATTTAATAAATATTTAAAATGGTATGTATCGTATCATTTTCTGGTCATATTATTTTTATAATTTAACAATATCTAAGACCTGATTACTCAGTATACGGCTCAAATTGTACGAATATTTATGTAAAGATTGTTGAGAAAATGAAAAGGCATTTACGTATTTATACGATAGTGATTTGAATGTTGTAGTAAATATTGAATAAAGAAATAAAATATAAATAATAGGTGGTAGAATATCATTAAAAACTGTTGATGCCATATTTTGGACAAATGTTTGTAAAGAGCTTTTAAGTGAGGGGGTAACATTGACAGAAAAATAATATAAAGTGAAAATAATGAGTAAAAATGTACTGGTATATTTATATGATACACCGAACTTGCTGAGAATCACCAAATCACAAAATATTATACGAAGATTTGTATGGAAAGGAGGTTTAGATGGATTTTCAAACTTGAAACAAAATACAAGATATACCAGTAAAAAGAGTATAAAGTAGAATATTTAATAGTTATATTTTTAATTATTAATCCTGGAAAAAAGGGGTGAAAAACTTGAAATCATATATTACATATCATACACATAAGAAAAGTAAATAAGGATATCACACCTGTATTAGCGTAGGTTTAAAGACACTTTGTTTCTCGTTTACTTGCCATCATATATTAGGATTTAATAACAATTATCCTTAGATTTAATTCTTCAGCTCATATCTTAAGCTGATTTTATGATTCTATAAGTGGACTGTTATTTCTTACAATATCTTTAAAAAAGTTAAAAAAGTTTTGAGTTTTTTGCTTGAGTGTCTTCGCCGTGATGTCTTGGATTGATTACAAGGCATATGGCATTTAACGGCACAGCGCACCTTGGTAATCTAGTTTCGATTCCCCGCCGCTTGTATAGTGGGCTTAACTGATGTTCTAACTAGTTGACTATAAGGGATTACTCTCGTGTATGTTAAAATAAATAAACTGTGTATATTAAAATACATAAATAAATAATCTATTCAAATAAATACCTTTTACTATGATATTCATCTTTGATACCCACAAAACCAGTCTTTATTCTGTGAAGTGCACGTGAGCATGAACAAAATTATTGTAATTAACAAAATAATAACAAAAATTTAGTTTCTTTTTAAACTTAAAAATGAGTATAAATTCAACACTCATTTTTGACATTTATTAGTTGTAAGAATGTGCTACAATCCAGAATATTGGCTAAATCAAGCACGACAAACCACGAAGAACATATTTAAAAAAATATTACACTAAATTTAAAGGAAAATACAGAAGCCTATACATACCATTTGAAAAATACATAGAAACTCTAAATAAAAAATAATTCCATTGCATAAAATCAATAATAGCGCAGAGTTTGAGAACACTTGAGTGTAACAGACTCCAACATATTTACTTAAATTTCGTAACTATGGACATGAATCACATTATGTCCAATAAAGTTTATTTAATATGCAAGATTGAAGTTGACATCATATAAATTTAAATATAACCATTGTATAAAATTTATGTACGTTTTCAGACTTGCAGACATGTTAAATAATTATAAAAAATTTAATTTTATTAGATTTCCCTGCACTATTTCACAGAGATCATAAAAACACAGAAGCCTAAACATACCATTCGAAAAATACATAGAAACTCTAAATAAAAAGTAATTCCATTGCATAAAATCAATAATAGCGCAGAGTTTGAGAACACTTGAGTGTAACAGACTCCAACATATTTACTTAAATTTCGTAACTATGGACATGAATCACATTCTGTCCAATAAAGTTTATTTAATATGCAAGATTGAAGTTGACATCATATAAATTTAAATATAACCATTGTATAAAATTTATGTACGTTTTTAGATTTGCAGACATGTTAAATAATTATAAAAAATTGAATTTTATTAGATTTCCCTGCACTATTTCACAGAGATCATAAAAACAAGCGATAAGTTTACTGTCGCAGTCAGTCTATAATAATATACTCACGGCAAAGTACTGGAGATTTATTATCTTTGTTTGCTCTTAAACGCGATGTCGTAAATGAGTCGTAAATGCTTAACATGTTTATATATTACATTTCGATGTGGAAAACGACTCCGGAGCAGTAAATCTTTGGCAACATAAAGTACAAATTGTTACAGATGTGATGTGCCTCCGTGAAGCCAAATTTTATCTCTCCACCTTTGCGTTTTATATTATCACAGCCGAAAGCAAAAATATTGAGATCGATAGTCGATATCGAATAAAAGTTTCCAAAACGTAACGATATCGATATTGCAGTTTTATTACAATATCATTCCGCGAAGGAGGCACTGTTATCTTTTGTTTCTGACGAGTAAATTAGGGGGGGTATGGCCATTCTTCCGCTTGCTGCGGACGGGCGGCGCGCGCGCTCCGCTACCTACGACACTTGCCGATATCAATTTTATTCTATAATATAAGCCGATGATTTACGACCCCTGTAACGAGAATAAAGTTTTCCAATTTTATTATAATCTTGTAAAATTCATGATTTCTATCATGAGTTTGAGCGAGTATCTGCGCATATGTGAAAGTGTTGGTGCTGCATAGTGATTTTTTTTTTATTGCCAAGCATTTTCGAGCCGCAACCAATTGTCTAAATCAATAGAGTAAAGTAAGTGATGACTTTTGAATTTGTGATTGTATTTTTAATTTTATAATGAACACGACACTACAATACAAAAGAATATCTAAAACACATTTTTGAAGTCGTGGTCGAAATGGACAAAATTATATTAACGCTGACGTATGTTGAGATGTGAAAAGTGACTTTGGAAGCTCGCGTCAACGTCAGGCCGAATTGATGTTTCATGGACGAGCCGGCAAACGAGCGGCATCCGGCCGTAAGCTCCCTTGTATCCAATCGAAGTAATCAACGAGTATTACGCGCTTCGGGCGATTTATGAAACTGGCGTTATAGTTTTATGGGAGACCTTTTTTGTACAAAATTGTCGTATTAATAGAACTATGTATACATATGATTCCCGCAACATGACGTTGTTCCGTTTTATTTTTATTTTCTATTGAGGCAAGAAAAGTAAATAATCACTAAAAGATTAAATCGGTAATAACTTCTTATTAGCGTGTAATAGAGGTAAAAATGCAATGTTTTTGAAGTTATTTTACACTAAACAACAAAATTATATAATATATTTGAGACAAACTTTAACCATCTAATATATATATATATATATATATATATATATATATATATATATATATATATATATAATATGTCTAGGTGTGTGTATATGTATACATACATACGTATACACATGCCACCGACAGTGATTTCCAATGCGATGCTTAGAAAAACTTTATTTTATTCAACTTATAGCCCACTTAGATCAGTCAAAAAATAATACAAAGTTGGCTTGTTCCAATACAGTGAATTATTTAACAACAAACTTAAAAATGAAACAAAGACAGTTTTTGTCACACAAGTCGCGCGTGATATTTGAAAAAGTAAGGATTTCAGCTACCATATCAAGGAATGAGGTGACATTATCGTTCTGAATGCCTATAATGATAATATCCTCAATTTTTTTATGCAAATTGTTTAATGTAATAGGTAATTATGAAATATGCTTAGATTTTAATGTAATATTTTATTGTTTTTTGCCAACATTGATTATGGAAGGATGGGTACTTACTAGATGTAATATTTTGTGTTTCTACCTATTATTTAGTGATAATATCCGCAGTCGTTGTCAAAAAATAATTATACTTAAAAAAAAATATTATTAATTCCAATACTTTTAAAACCCTAAAAAGAGAATATTCCAAAAGAAGTCCCCGAAATTCATTAAGAAGTTTCACAAGAAATATTTACAATGGAACTGGTCAATAAATCATAGAAAACTTTGACGTCCAAAGATTTAGACATGATTTTATAAATTCTGGACACAAGGCTGAGTGTAAACATATTATCGGTTTTATACACTTCTGGAAAAAACCCTACATAAAAAGGCTTGTTAATAATTGCAGCCAAAAAATATTTTCCTCGATATAAGGAGAATATTCTCAATCACTAATCAATTTCCGTAAAATATATCCTACATAGAACATTCGGATTTCAGAAGATGTAAATAACTCTTGCGTCTGTGAAAAAGGCAAGAATATAGTTCCCGGTCTCAAAAGTTTCCTTGATGAAGACGGCGTCATAAATATTAATAACAATACAAAACTCCAAATTTACAGCATCAATAGCCTGCAAGTAAAACGACTGTGACAGACTTTCGGACGTACATAGTAAAAATACAAAAGTTTGACTACAAAACCCTGTTTTCAGAAAATTGCATGGAATATTCAACTTGAATGGCAAAAATTCTAAGACATGCCTAAGGCCACGTATTAGCTGAAATAAATGCTTACAAAAATGTATATCATATTGAAAATTTTAAGGCCAGAAGAATTACTACAACTTTATTTAATTTGTCAGTTATGAAGAGTGATGTGTATTGTTTATTTACCGGTTATGTTTATTAAACGTAAAAGTTGAAAAGTTTTGCGAATCCACATTTTTAGGGTGGGATTTTGATAATGGATTTAACGCTAATCTTGTCTATAAATATGTTTAATTTCCCATTGTTTTACGTAGTAATGGTCAAAACTAACATCTTCATTTAAATTCCACTGAACATTCACATTAAAATTTAGTTGATAGCAACATACATTCACATTCAAATTGAGTTGATAACAATCTACAATTATGGACAGATATCATTTAATGTACAGATATTATTTTATTTTGTCCTTTGAAAGTCTATTAGAAATAGTATATGAGAATAGAATAACATAGGTTTAAAAATTAAAACGTTATAAAAAAATTAAATAAATGCTGGGGGCTTGCGAAAAAAACTCATTTACGTGTACAAATAAAGAACACAACCATTATATTGACTTTAATTGAGTTTTAATTTACTTTTATTATAAACTGGATAATTCGTATTGAAATTAATACAACCTCACCAAAAATATTTATAATTAGAAATATTTATATTATTAATTTTGTTAGAAAAACTTAATAAGGCTTTTCATTTTTGAATATTAATTTTACTCATTTGGCGATGACATATTATGTACAAACATAGTTTATGTCACAAAAACAGTAGGTATTTGTTCATATATGTAGAACAGTTTGTAAATAATTTTGTACATACCTTAATTATTTTTTACTACAATCTTAACAAAACTCAAATAAGAAAAAATATATTTTATTTTCGCTCCCAGTGTATAAAAAACAAATAGCCTCTTTTAAATTTACCAGTTTATACTCATATTTTTGTAAAGAATTCGCATGTAATATTATTTTATCATAAATATCCATAACATGATACGTAAAGAGCGATGCAGTAATTTTATATTAATTTTGAACAAATACATTTGAAAACTGAATTCCCAGTCAGTCATGCGTTAATATCCATCGGTTTTTATGGTGTACATTCCGTTCTTTATACATCTCGAATATCCAGTAGTTTGTGGTGACACTAATAATTGATTTCCAGTCAATACTTACGTTGTAAGTCAGTGGAACCGTATTTAATATTAGTAGATAGAAGAATATTTGTTAAAAGGAGACATTTCTGATGGATTAGCAAAGTTATGTTTTGCCTATTAGGTAAATAAAATTACGATTTCTAACATTTTATATTATTGTCTATTTCATTGTCTATTTTGTTTATTACATTTACCATCTACCCACGGTAGCTACAATAACTAAATGTGACACGAAGGGTAACGAAGAATCTATTGGCGAATATGATTAACGAATACTTCAAAGCAAATCTACGTATATAAAGTGTTTATAGATTCTAAATATTTTCCTTACTCAGTGTTGTATTGCTCTTTACCTCGTTGGTTAACCAAGTTTCTTTGTCTACATCTATTTTGCAATTATTACTGAATAATAAATTGTTGCATAACTCATTTGTACGGGTAGTACTGATTGAATTTATGAGTGGTATAAATAAATCCTGTATAGCATAAGATTATTAATTTTGTGTGTTTATTCTAGTTAACTATTGTGGAGAGAAATATAATTTTAATGGAATTTGTATACTGTGGGTGTGTGTGTATGTGTGTGTGTACGCGTTTGTGAGTGTGTAACTGGAATGACTTAAAATCTGAAAGCCAAACTCTGGTTTTTGTTTCATGTTCCATCTATTTAACCATTAGTCACAAAAAAAATCATACGTGTTTACACAAACTCGCGTACGGTTTTAGTGGAAATCTGAACATGACCATAAGTTGATGTAACGCCAGAGCTAATAGACCCTAATCAAATCTAATAACTGTATATGTTTATATTTTTAATAAAAATAGGAGCTAACTCACAATTTTAGGTAAAATAAAATCAACGTCAAAAAATCAAATCAACCTATATATATAATCTATCATAAGGTAAATTGTGGTGAAAATTGGTAATCGTTTCTGTATATAATACAAAATTTAAATAAATATTTTTGAGGGTAAATATATAGTCCTAACCCACATTTCTTAATATAATAATCTTATCAGCTTAGCTCTCTTTGCTATTTCTATATCTACAAGTTAGTTCCCTAATCTAGTTGTGAAATAATTGCAATTACCTCGAAAGTGTCCCTTTGTAGTTATTATTCTCAATTTTCTCAAATAATATAATTTTATTATTTTTTCCTGAAAAAATAACGAACTGTTAAGCATGAAAATTCCGTTTTTAACCAAAATTTGATCAATACCAAGCCTTGTATATTACCAAGCAGTAACCCTGTTAACGTCATCATTGATTTTGCAAAATGTTCACATAAAGTGAAAAATAGGAAAATCTAATTAGAGTAAATTCGCAAAATTTCATTGAACTGATCATTGTAAATGACAAGTGAATTGCTGGACCACGGCATTATTCATTTAATATCATTTTACCCTCATATATGGTGTAAGCAACGATGCAACCACGTTATTTCATACTCAAATCATCGTTAGTTTTGTTGGCGAAGAGCAACTGATGAGGAATTAGCGTCCAATCCTTGTCTGTCATATGATACTAACAAAAAGAGATAAAATTCTTATCGATTTTATGGGCTTACAATTTTAGACGGACTCAGCAAAAATTTTAAATATCTATAAACTTTTGTTAGAGTTATTACCTTTAGTTTAAAAATTGCATAATACAATTATTATTTATACGTCTCAGTGAAACTGGAAAAAATCCTTCAACACTTTATTAAATTTTATTTCCTTCTACTACTCATTATTTCAATTGCTAATTTTCGTTAATAATTGAAAATAACAGCGAACTTATATTACTATTTAAATTGATTTTCGCCCTTTTTGTAAGAACTTTAAGTTATAATACTAGGTATCTTTATTCTTCGTTAAATAAGTTTATCTTATTTACAAACAATTCTCTTACACATACATCTATGTACGTTGACGACCCAAAATAACTTGATTTAATGTAGTTCTAGATGATATGTCGCGACGTGTTATGTAGTATCATAGATGAACCAAAAAGACAGGCAAATAAATTGTATGTGTTACACCTGGGAATGATATACCAGATAATATAATTAAGTAGTGAGAAATCATTTCAGTATTTACAAATCGTTGAATAAAATACGATGTACTTTTATGTACCAAACAGTCATTACTCACTGCAATTTCGATTCGCCAATGCAGAACAGCATGCAATAACATAATAAATAGAGCAGCATTATTTATCTCAAATGACATTTACGCCACAACGTAGATTTACAAAATAACTTCAATATATTATTTCGATATAATTATTAAATTTTTCTACGATGTTCATAATTATACGTAGTAATTGTCACGTACGTTAAACGAAAAATTCGGTGTAAATGGTCTGTTTAAAAATTTGATACAATGAAATATCATGGTTTTTTATTAACAAATCATTCATTCCGACTTAATAAATGCTATTTTACATGTATTCTGCCGTTATATAATAGTTTCTAAAAATCTTCTTTAATAAAATGTCAATCTTCCTTTTATGTTGCTTAGGATTGGTTAAGAAAAAATCTAAAGTGCCAAAAACTCCTACCATTTCAAGAATAAGAAGGTGATTTAATTTAAAAATTGATGCGAATAATGAATTAGATAACTATCTTTATATGTCGTCTCTGGTCAGCAGTGCCAAGAATTTAAGGAGTAAGTACAGTTTCGTTCTTCACGTGTAAAATGTTTGTAAATTTAAGCCATAATTTTTGTAAGCGAACACACGTCGCACCTAATCACCTTTTAACGCAAGCAATTTTTTCACAGACAAGACAAAACGCTTCTCCTTTTGTAAATATATTTAGGTTTATAGGAAAATGGTTACGTGTTCCATGAAAAATTTAAAAATCTATAGCAGGAAGACATGTGAACGTAAAAACAATGTCACTCCTATCATAAGCAAATCCACCTTTATTTAATTGTTTCAAGAATTATTATCCGCAATTAATTGACAACCCTACGTCGATAATTTGAAACTAAAAAATATCATTTAGTTCAATATTCTGTATTGCATACTTCGACAATATAATTTGTTATTACACTAATTTCCAAATAATTTTGTATTCGGTATATACAATCATATCGCAATTGCAAATAATATTGTAGTTCATTTAACGTACTGAAATTTTTTGCTAATAATATTGAAATTGCTGAAAACTACTCAGTTCAGAAGGATAACACCTTTTGGCTAGCGTTTTAATTGCATTGTACCAGAGAATTAAATTTTCAATAAAATGTATGTCAATAACAATATTTTGGTGTTTAATTACGTAATTTATGATGAGCAAAGTATCAGTTGAAAATGTATAAAATCTCTCCTGTCATGCCACGCTATGAATATTTTGATTTTGTTCTTAACACAAAATTTCCAATTTTGTTGTTTTCACTGAAGTGACATTGAATTTTTTTTTATAATAGATCAATTATATTGATATTATTCTTAATCCTTTTATCCTTAGGATTTTATAAACGTTATATTTGTGTTATTTATTAATATTTTTTAAATATTCCCAAAATAGAAGGTACTCACCAAAAAACTGGTAAGGTCGAGTCGGAATCGTGCACTAAGGTTTCCGTAGAACATAATTTTTTTAAAGTTATAAATTGGTATTTCGCAAAGAATATATTCCATATCTCAAAAACACCTAAATTCTGCTGCCTTATTTTTTAATTTTACCTACTTTAGTAGAAAAATTAAAGTGTTTTTCAATTTAGAAGCGCATGTTACATGTATCGAATGTCACCCTTATATTATTTTTTTCATAATTACGTATTTCATTGTATAGCGGTTCTTAGAATCCACCTACCATCTAAATGTCATCATCTATATAATGCGAACAGACTCCGAGTAAAATGGCGGTGACAAACGGACAGACGGACATGACGAATTTACAGGAGTTCCATTTTTGCCATTTGGCTCCGACAACCTAATGAGATGTATAGGAAAAAGCACATATTTTTATACGAGGAAACACACGTTATTTATAACAGGCACTCAACATATTTACCTCTCGTAATATATTAGTATCTGTATTTACAGTCATAAATATATATATACACACAAACACACACACATATATATATATATATATATATATATATATATATATATATTTAAGGTTGTTGGGATTCAAATCTGCAAAAAAGTTGTTTATATAATTTTAGATAATATGTAAGAAAAAAAAGCATTGTTTCTTACATTTATTTGATGAGTTAACCGATATCACTGATGGGCAATCCCTTTTCTATTTCTAGGTTAACTGACAAAAATTTAAAAAGAGCTATTTTAGAGAAGTTAAATTTCATTAGCATAAGCGATACTGGCAAACACTTTATTGAATTTGGAAGAAACTGGCCAAGTACCTATCGGAAGAGTCTATATCTGTTGAAATTGTTGACTATATTTCTTCTTCTCAGTCGCGCAGTCTTAACAGAGTGATCGTAATTACTCCTAGGTTGAAGGTGCTTGTACATGTCTATTCTTCATTCGGTCTTCCTAGTCTGAACTACCTCCTTAGCATTGTCTCTCCATTTCTGCCGATTCGCTGCGCTGCAAGGGTATTCAGTCACGGTAGTTTTCGTTACTGATTTAATTTGGTCCGTCCATCGAGTATGTGATCGGCCTCTAGATCTCTTGCCCTCTATGTGGCCCTGAACTACCAGTCTTTCGATCGAATACTCGTTCCCGGATATGTAGCCTGAGCCAGTTGCACAGTCGGTGAAAGTCGTTCCTTGACCTTGATTTCCTTCAAGATAGAGTTGTTAGTGCGAGAAGTGGTCAAAGAAATCTTCAGCATTTGCCTCTAATACATATTCAAGACGTCGATCTTTTGGCGATACTGTAAGCGCAGGATCAAGTCTCAACTCCATAGAAAAAGATTGTGGAGACATTTCATGAGATGAACTTTTCGTTATCCTCCTATCCTTCCAAATTCTTATAAACGTTCGTTTTGTTTTGTTCAACCCAGTCCACAATCACGATTTTTGTCTTATCTCTATTGATGGTTAGGCCAAATTGAAGAGTGCTTATTTCTAGCCGCGATAATAAGTCTTCAAAATCTTCTTTAGTCTGTGACAGAAGTGTAGTGTCATCAGCATATCTTAGGTTAATTATCCCCCTACCTCCAATAGACATGCCTTTATTCCAGTCTTCAAGAACATTTCGCATAATGTATTCAGTGTATACGTTGAATAGCAGTGGTGGCAGAATACACCCTTGCCGGACCCCAGCTTCCGTTTGAAAGTTTTCTGGGTCGACTTCATCCACTCGAACAGCAATTATACCTTCTACATACAGTCTCTGCACGAGATATATAGAAAGTGTTGAGGTGTTTCCTGATCTCTTACTACTAACCAAAATTTGTTCCATTTAAATGTGTTGAAGGTTTTTCTGAAATTGACAAAGCAAATGTACAGTGGGGTGTTAAATTCTCTGGCTTTCCTGCCATTCTCTGGATTTGTTCTCATGCACCTTTTCCTTTCACGAAACCAGCTTGCTCTATTGATATTTGACGAGATAGATACGACAGGAGTCTGGTATTAAGGATGTGAAGTAGTACCTTGCTAGCATGTGAAATAAGAGAAATCAGTCGATAGGTGTTACATTTCTTTGTTGACATCTTCTTACGCAGAAGTATGAATAAGGAATGTGACCAGTCTTTCTGCCAACACCCCGTCTCTCACACCTTGCAGCAGATCTTATGTAGAGTGTCAATCCCTGATTATCCAATTGCCTTAAATATTTCGATGGGTATTTCATCTATTCCAACGGCTTTATTGCGTTTTAGATGTTAAATAGCAGCACGCACTTCATCTCTTAAGATTGCTGACTCTCGGTCAATCATATCGTCTGCTGTGTAAGTGGCAGCGGTCGAACTATTCCTATAACGAAAGAAGGCCTTATAGTAGTGCTACCAGACTTTTACAATATCACTTATTTATGTGATTTTTGTGCCGTCCGAAACTTTCATAGACCAGGTCTTGGATTTAAACTGTCGGGTCGAATATCGTACTTAATCATGTAGGTTTTTGGTTTCATGTTTGTCAGAATATTCTTCCAGTTCTTTACATACTTTTGCCAACTCGTTATTACGGTCTCTTCTACAAGCTGTCCGTATCAAAGCATTTATGGTATTCAATTGCTGCATAGTTGCCCCGCAGGCTTACATTTTGCGTCGTTTTTCAACTAAATTCCATGCGTCCATGGACATCCAGTGTTGTTTCTTTGGTTTGGAAGGTTTTGGTTGTGTTTCCGCCATTGCCTCTTTTATGTTTTTTTATGTACTATGATGATACTTAATGGAAACAAATTAATTTAAAAACATCGACTGAAATTTCTATGCAAGTGTATTTAAGTGTATATCCAGGTCTTTTTAAACATTATTTTGTTTTTTTTACGTTTTACTCAAATGTGAATATTTAAGTTTTCAACAAAATTAGAAATTTGTTAGCACTTAAAAGTTTAGAAGTTCACAAAAGAGTATGAAAATTAAACCTCTATATAATTTTAAAAGACCAATCCAATAATTCCTCACTCAGCGAAATGAACGAAAAAAATGTATTTCTTATTTACTATATTTAACTATTATTTACTATTTGCAATTACTAATTTTACGCATATGGTATTCAAAGTGTAGAAACTATGAAGTTGTGGCAGACGATCGTACGTACATGATGAAATTATAAGAGCTTTTTGTTTCAATATAGCAGTGTATATATATATATATATATATATATATATATATATATAATAGGAAAAAGACTGGATTTGAAAGGTGTATTCTGTCACCACTGCTATACATCGTATACACTGAATACATTATGCGAAATGTTCTTTAAGACTAGAATAATGGCATGTCTATTGGAGGTAGGCGGATAAATAACCTAAGATATGCTGATGACACTACACTTCTGTCACAGACTAAAGAAGATTTTGAAGACTTATTATCGCGACTAGAAGTAAATAGTCTTGAATTTGGCCTAACCATTAACAGAGATAAGACAAAAATCATGATTGTGGACTGAAATAACGAAAAATATATAATGATAACGAAAAATACTAAGCTCCGACTCATGAAATGTCTTCCCAATCTTTTTCTATGGAGTTGAGACTTGATCCTTGCGCTTACAGGATTGCCAAAAAACCGAAGCCTTGAAGATGTGGTGTTGGAGGCGTATGTTGAAGATCCCTTGGACCACTTTTCGCACTAACTACTCTATCTTGAAGGCACTCAAGGTCAAGGAACTACTTTCATCGACTTTGCAACTGCGAATACTAAAGTCTTTGGCCACATTTCCAGAAACGAGCATTTGATCGAAAGACTGGTGGTGCAGGGCCACGTAGAAAGCAAGAGATCTATAGGCCGATCACATACTCGATGGACGGACCAAATTAAATTAGTAACGCAAACTATCGTGACTGAGTGCTTTCGCAGCGCAGCGGAAATTGAGAGACATTGCTAAGGAGGCAGTTCAGACCAGGAAGACCGAATGAAGAATAGACATGTACAAGCACCCTCAACCTATGAGTAACCACGACCACTCTGTCAAGAGTGCGCGACTAAGAAATATAATCAACAATTTCCTTCACTTTATCTAAAATTATATAACAAACTTTTTTGCAGAATTTAATAACAGACAAAATGTAACATATGCCTGTAATTTAATTTTTTCGAAGATTTCATTTTCTGAAAATTACGTCGAAATTTCTTGTTTTTCCTGGGACTTACTATAGGCTGTTAATAGGTAGCTTTCTAATAAATGTCAAATAACATGTTTTTATTTTATGTAGCTTACCCCACATTATGTAGATTAAATTCCGAGGGTGAATTTAAAAATGAAATAAAAACCGCTAAATGGATACATAAAGTCGTGCGGTAAATAAGCACCTGGCCACAAGATTGCTACAGTGTCGTGGAAGTACATATATAATTTGAATGTTCGCGTTGTGAATAATGTTTCATAACTGTTTTGTTGTTTTAATCCGGTTCAATAAATTGTAGTTAACATCATTATTAAAAAGCCTTAATATTCATTGTACCCGTTCGACTAATTTAACCCTACGTTTAGATCACAGGCAAAATAAAGGATCTCATCAAAGACAAACCTCATATATGTCATAATAATCTTGACAACGACTTACCCAAATGGTTAACTCGCATGAATTGTTCGATGTTTTGGAAGCTTGACAATTAATATTCACGTTTGATAATGTTGATAGTTAGGGATTTTAATGATTACAACATATTTGAAACAATACTGAAAAAGCAAATACTAGGAATATTTGTTTTTATTTCAATATTTCGATCGAATATAACAAAGTTTAATCGAGTTAAAAGTTACTTTTTATGTGGTACTATGTTCCATAATAGCGTAAGCATTCCATTTTCTGGCAATTGTGTATCATTATATACATTTAAAGACCCACAAAGTATATTATTTACTATTGTTAGCTAGAGCTATGAGACAATATTGTATTTATGTATCGACGTAATGAATAAATAAATATTAAATTAAATTATTTGATAATTTAAAACTCTGGCTTCTTGTATTTCAGTACAGAATTTTTGCTGTTTCCTGATTTAATTTTTTGAAATTATAAGTTCATGATTTACGATTTTATTAGAATAATGTTTTACTAAAATTTCAATAACATTTAAATATCTAAAAGTGCAAGGTAGAATATAATCATTAATATCCAACTTCAAATGCTTTAAATAGAAATCTCTTAGTCTAAATCTGTTGTAAATCGTGGTCGAAATAACTTAAAATCAAAACTTACTGTAATTACAATTAAGTCATATTTTGTATTCTATTTAGTTTGGGGACTTACATATGTAAGATGCTTGTTTCTTTTAATTTTTAGTTTTTTAATGTAAGGCTATGCTTCCGTTATGAAAAAGTAATCGAATCTACAAATTGGATGCAGTTATTAACTTTTGCTCTAGAGTCATATAATCTTGCGAATAGATTATATATCAAATTTCTTTCTTTTTTCTTAGATACTTACCTAATATCTGGATAAAGCTCACTTCGAAATTAGTGTGCTGCTGTAAGTATCGCTGGATTTCAAATTTGTCTACTGATAATCCTCCCTGATCTTCCACATTTTCATCCATGTTTAATTTTTCTTTTTCTTTCAATTGAAAGTCAAGGTTCTCTGGTCAACTTTTCAATTTTTTTGGGTGGTTGGCTTTTCCCGAAAAGCTGATTATATTGCGCATTGATCCATTCAGCGCATGATTGATATTGTGCATTAATCGATTCGGTACACATGCTAAATCCCTAAGGTTTTGTTCATGTATTACTCTTCGATGGTTTATAGGTTTTGGCATCATAATCGGATGATATCGGATTAGATGGTGGTGTTGCGTAAATGTTGCTTTTGGAAAAACTTATACTTTTTAAGGTCTGCTTACGTCAGTTGCTGAAAAAAGGAACAAAATAAATAAATTCCTCAATGTTGGATACATAAACTTTGTGGACTATTCAATAAGGAAAAAATCACATTTTCTATTTCAAACCTATCTCTTCGTTTAGGTATATTGTTACAATGTCTGAAAGGTGGAATTTATGTCAAGTAAATACAATTCAACTTTGTAATGATTGAAATAATTTACTAGATTCTTTCACTTTAATTGAAGTTATCATGGCTAGATTTGTAACATCAAAAAAAATATTTTTAATGGCTTATAAGATCCTCGATGCGCAAATCAAACTTACACCGGATGGGTTCTTTTTTGTGTGACGCATTAAAGTACGATATCTCATTAAAGATGAGATATCGACAAGGAAATAATTAAAACGTACGAAAATAATTAACAAGAAAGGAAACAAACCTAAAGTACTGTCATTAGTCGAATCCTTTCTAATTATTTACGATAAACTCGACTTTTTCTGTGTTATTTAGGTCAAACGTCGGCTGGAAAAGTTAATAAATTTAAAATTATTATCTATCGATCGGTGCTCAGAACATAAATTATTTCAAAATTCTCTTTTTAAACCTTGTGTTAAGTTAATTGGGCCTAAAGTTCGACCGGGCAAGTGTATGCTTCCTTTCAATAGTAAAATCAGAGAAATTTTGAAATCAGAGATTAAAACTATTTTGGTAGTCATCTCACTTCTTTAAGTTACTTGAATATTTTTAAATATTTCAGTTCCATTTGCTACGTGAGCCGGCGGCAGATTTTATGTTAAACTTTGAGAAAAATTTTAATTCAAAATAATCACATGGTGTTGAAATATTCAGTTAGCTACGATTTCTCAGTATTAAACAAATAACATTAGAAAAATTACCACTGTAAATAAAGAATGCAATACAAGTAAATGACATCATTGCAATACAGAAAGCATTGCAATGCTATTATTAGTATAAGTCGAAATTGAGAATCACTATAAAATAAACTGATATAATCAACTTATCTCTCAAAAGTCTATCAAAATAAGTACCCTTCCATAAGGCCGACGAACACATGAGACTTCACTCTGTTCATGCCAGTTATTAAATTCGTAAAATTCTGACCTTTCAGAAAACAGTATAAATTATCTGAATCAAAGATTAATTCAGTGCTTTCGCTGTGGATAAATTTACACTTTTTTTCATTATATTTAATCCAAATAAATTTAAAAATGTATTCCTAAGGATAAATTTATTCTTCTTTCTAGTAGTTTAACTTTTGCTTAACAGTTTGCTTAACAGGATTAAGAAAGTACGTAATTTAAAACTCGCTGACTAGTAATAAAAACGTAATTTTCTTATTACTCATTCAGTTTTACTCTATTTTATCGTTCAATTACGGTCGGATAACTATTTATTTTCATGGTACAGAATTCGAGTTTGCATTATCGTCTTCGTTTCAAGTATAGGCTTTATCGGGTATAGAAGGTTAGATATGGGTCAATGTGCAATCTATAAAAGAAAATGTCCTTTAATTTGTTTAAGGAACGACAATTGCTAAGTGGTGTCTCGGTTCACTCGACCCAATAAATTTTCTTCTAGGTTATTTTTCACTCGAAACTAAGAAAAATTATTTTCTTTAACATCATAATATCAGTCAGTGTAATCGTAATAGCTGCTCAAATGTAATGGCAAATATTGACTCGTAATAAGTGTATAACAGGAATAATGTCAGTGAGGCCGTATTTACGTACATTTTGTGGGTTTTCTTTATTTTTTACATTCTCAAAGACATGAGAGAGAACTATTCCTAATCAAAAATATTAAGAACTTCCTTAATATAAAACAATAGAACTTTTAAAATAATGTAGAATGCGTCGCCGCACACTATTGGAAAAAGAATTGTAAATCATTGAATAGTGAATTTACAATTGTTTTTCTAATGGTGTATAGTGTCGTAGTTATTTTCCGTTATAACTTACATAAGACCTTCACTTATAATAAAAATAAATCTTATCGATTTGACTTATCGACTGATTTTGCTCAATTGGGGTCTAAAGAAATAATTTGTAACTTTGAATACCTTTTACTGAAAGATCAGCATCGGCCATTACTAGAATTTTGCTTTTTAAGTAAAATGTTTTTCGTCAATTAATAAACTTTTATTTATATACTTGCTTTGTCTTTATGTATCTGAATCACAAAATCAGACTAGAATTTAATTCCTTGACTGTCAAGGTTAATACACTTTTTTTTGCTGTTGAACACTTATTTGTTATCATAAAACGCTAAATAAAATGAAAATCGAAACGTACCTCCACTACGGTATTAATATTGAGGGAAGATTTTTTCACATCATGTATTTTGTACAGAAGAGTACATGCATTCATATGTTGTATATATAAACATATATTTGTGCATTTTTTGTATATTTGCTGATTTTGTCCACAAACAACCAATTATTGTTATTACTAATACTTATTTTGAGCAATATTATTATGATGAATTTAAATAAAATAAGAAATGAAAGCGATTGTAACGAAAAAGTCGTAAATAGTTTATGTATAAGTTTACTCAGTGGATATTCGTAGTCATTTACGTCTAACCTTATAATCAGTTGCAACAAAGTGTTAAATTATACTAGTAGAACATTATCAAACTGTGCCACATTTTGTGTACTTTTCCAAATTCTAATGGCTCACATTTATGACTATTAATTTTTTTTTATTTTCTTTTGTTCAAAGTTACTGTAGTTATCGTATTTTACAAATTCCTTCCACAGTTATCGATTATCTTATTTCAAATACGATGTGTTTATATAATTCAAAATTCACGATTGTTCTTGATAATTGCGAATAAATTTTTAAAAAAATGCACGTGACAAATAAAACATACACCCGGTATGTTAAGCAAAGCGGTGGGCGTAAAGAGCATGCCGCGAAATGTAAAGCAGGTTCTACCTTAAAGCGTGAACAGAGCATATCATATTAGGTGATATAAGTGTTAATTAATATATTTATCCATTTTAAGTTAACTTAAAGCTGTGAATTGTTTACAAGAGCGAGTTTTTTTTATTATAATCGTAATTTATTTAGAAAATCGAAATCGTTTGCCACTGAGATTACGACATGAGTTTAAAAATGGCGAAAGTAATTTAATTAGACATTAATATAATCCACAATTAAATGAAACTACGTGATGTATACAACATCTTCAGGTGGGATATTGGCAAAGATAATCTAGAATCTTTGCTAATATCCCACCTGAAGATATTGTAATACAACGAAACCTAAGTCGTGATAAAGAAATTAAAGAAAGTAGAAATAATACTACATCACGTAGTTTCATTTAATTGTGAATAATGAATTTCTACAAAATTGACGCCAAATATATTCAATAATTAATATAATCATCAATTTTATCGCAAATGCAGTAATACCAATTTTCTTGCAAAGAGCTAGTTTCTCGCTCTCACCTAGTGGCTAATAATATTGAATAATTATCCTTTAGCATTAAATAAATTGAACAATTTACTTCTAGATTTCGAATTCAACAAGATTTCAAAAAGAAATTTGATAAACGGAACCTCAATTTCATTTCATAATCCGTGTTACGTGATAATTCACTCAATTGGAGACACAAAAATCACCCCCTTAATCTTAAAAAAAAACACATTTAACATTTCATCTTTTTTTTACGAGTTAATTTCCATCTGAGAGACATACCTACAAATCTTCACGCACATAAGTTTAAAACTGCGGAAAATGAGTATGTGAAACTATGACAGATCTTCGGGCGGGCGAACTTGGCGAAATTGTGAAGTTTCTTTTTTTTTTAATGCGGAAAGATGATGAAAAAACGTTAATTTTATAGTAATAAATTTTATAAACACCCTTAACTTTATAAAGCAACTTAAATCTTCGAAAATTTATTTATCTATTTATCTATATCATACAATTATGAAGTCAGTTTATCAGAGAGTTTGCTTAGTTTCTGTAAAGAAATAGAAAAAATGCGATATTTAAAAAAATACCCTTTCCAGATCGTTATGTATACCAATAAGTTTATTCTCAAGGGTTTTCATTTAATAAACCTTTGTTATAATCTATACACTATTTATTAAAGTTTTAATGTCTTCCTTACGTTATTTATCACACTATAATAATTTTTGTCATTTACCACTCTAGCACGATTTTCGGTATTTTCTTTTGCTTAATAGTAAAAAGAAAGTTTAGGTAAATATGTTATCTCTAGCAATAATGGAACACTGATCACATATGGTTGCCGGTTCTCCTTCTTGCATACGGAAAATTCGAAAAGAAGGGCAATTATGTCTAAACTCAGTAAATAGGATGTATGAAGCAAGAAACATATGTAAAAAAAAAACAAAAACATATGTAAACATTCAAAAAGTAGTAGAGGAGAACGTGACTTACCGTTTCTACTTTATGAATATACTTAATGCAAGTTATTGAGCTTCGTTAACTTAACCTTCATTGTCTGAAAGGCGAGTCAGTTGAAAGTCTGTATACCTAAAAGCGTAGGTAGATATCAGACGCGCATAGTATGTAATTATTCACGTAATGTTACCTTCATTACAATTAAATGTTGTTAATATACATTTTACAAATATTTAAATTCATATGTATAGTATAACAGGTCGTAGCATTTTTATAGTTTAACGGTACGTAAGACCCGATTACTCAGTACATAGAAAATTAAAGTATATATTCCATGTATACATTAATACGACCGTGATTTGAATATTGTAGTAGATATTGAATTAAAAACTAAAATATTAATGTTAGATGGTAGAACCTTACCTTCTTTACAATTAAATGTTGTTAATATACGTTTAAGAAATGTTTAGATTCATATGTATAGTATAGCAGGTCGTAGCATTTTTATAATTCAACGGTACGTAAGACCCGATTACTCTGTACACAGAAAATTAAAGTATATATTGCATGTATACATTAATACGACAGTGATTTGAATATTTTAGTAGATATTGAATTAAAAATTAAATATCAATATTAGATGGTAGAATATAATTAAAAACTGTGGATGCTATATTTTGGAGAAATATTTGTTAAGAGCCTTTAAATGAGGAGGTACCATTAACAGAAAAAAAAATATAAAGTGAAAATAATGAATAAAATGTACTCGTGTATTTATGATACATCGAATTTGCTATCACCAATTCACAAAATATTATACGACGGTGCGTATAGAAAAGAGGCTTAGATGAATTTTCAGACTTGAAACAAAATGCAAGATATACCCATAATGAGAGTTTAAAGTAGAATATTTAATATTTATATTTTTAAATATTAATCTTGGAAAAATGATGAAAAACTTACGATCATGCACATCAGAATAACAAGTCATGCACATCAGAATAACAAATAAGAATATCATATCCCATATTAGCACAGGCTTCGAAGACTATTTTATCCTGACATACTATCTCAGACACTTTCTTTTCAACGAAACGTTTTACTCCAAACTTTCCTCATTTACTCTTTAATCCTCATATGTTACGATTTAATAACAAGTATTCTTCGATTTAATTCTTCAGCTCATATCTTAGTTATATGATTCTAAAAATGGACCGGTGTTTATTGCAATATCTTTGAAAAAGTTATAAAAATTTAAGTTTCTTGCAATATTATATCGAAGTCAAATAATAATTTCGTCGCCGTGATATGGTGGATTGATTACAAGGCATATGGCCTTTGACGGCACATCGCACTGTGAGAATCTGGGTCGATTCCCGGCCGCTCGTTGAGCGGGCTTGACTGTCCTAGTTGGCTGTAAGATATTGCTCTCGTAGTAATAAGTCCGGCATATGTAACAACTGTGTGTATTAAAGTAAATAAATAATTAGTCATGAAATGAAATAACCTTTACGAAAACATTCATCTCAAATACACATCAAGCCAGTTTTTATTCTGAGAAGCGCACGTGAGCGTGAAGAAAATTATTGTAATTAACAAAATAAACCAAAATATAAGTGTTATATCAACCATCATATTTGATATTTATTAGTCATAAAGATGTGCTATAATCCAGAACATTGGCTGAATCAAGCACGACAAACTACGAAGAACATATTTACATCATATTATACTAAATTTAAAGAAAAATATAGAAATCTACACTTATAATTTTAAAAAAATATAGAAAATCTAGAAAAAAAATAATTCCATTGCATGAAATATTTAATAGGGCAGAGTTTGAGAATACACGAGTGTAACTTAGTCCAATATATTTACATTTATTACGTCAATTTAAATATAAACATTTTATAAAATTTATGTATGTTTTGCAGTCTTGCACATACGTTAAATAACGTCTAATATTTATAAAATATTGAATTTCATTAGATTTCCCAGCACTATTTAACAAAAATCCTAAAACAAACGATATTTTAACTGTCAAAGTCAGTCTCTATAATAATATACTCATTGCAAAGTATTGGAGATTTATTCTCTGTGTTTGCTCTAAAACGCGAGATTGTAAGTATGAATCGTAAATACTCAGTACGTTTATATTTTACATTATGATGTAGAAAACGACTCCGAAGCACTAAAATATTTGCAACAAAGCATCCAAATTGTGACGAATATGATGTGCCTCCATAACGCCGTATATTATCTCTCCACCTTTGCGTTTTATATTATCACAGCCGAATGCTAAAATATCGAGACCGATAGTCCATATCAAAGTTTCCAAACCGTAACGATATCGATATTACACTTTTATTGCAACATCATTCCGCAGAAAGGCGCTGTTATCGCACCAGTTTCAGACGAGTAAATTAGTGCGGGTATAGCCTTTCTTTCGCTTACTGACGGCGCGCGTGCCCTACTACCTACGATGCTTGTCGATATAAATTTTATTATCTAAAATAAGCCAATGATTTACGACCCCTGAAACACAAATGAAGTTTTCCAATTTTATTAAAATCCTCTAAAGTTCATGATTTTTTTTGTGAATTTGAACTCGTATGTGAAGTGTTGCACACCGATTGTTGAGATCGATAGAGTAAAATAAGTGATGACTCAAGACTTTTGTATTTATGATTGTATTTTCATCATCGCTTGTATAAGAAATTGATGTAGTATTTGTATTATGATTTTTTTCCAATGTAAATTGATGCTTTGGATGATTTGCTCTTAACTATTATTCTATTACTATATAAGATCCCTTGTGTGGAATATTGTTTTAAAAAAATGTATTTTAGAGCAATATTTTCATATCATGTATAATTTTATGGTACAATCAATAAGCAGCATTAAAAGCTCCACTGAGCTATGACACATTTTATAAGTAAAGTACCAGTAGGTAATATTTAGAGGCAGAGTTTCTGTACGTCTTTAAAATTACTAAAATAGCTGGAATTCAAATGACCTTAAAATTCTAATACTATGAATGGGTTACTGGAGTGAGACTCTTTTAGTTTATTGTATAATAATGTAGGAATATTATCATATCTAGCACAGCGTCCATATAATATTCAAAAATGGATAAACCATTTTACCATTATACTATTAAGACATTGCGTTTACTTAACGAAATATTGTGTAACACAAGTTGACCCTCCGCCGCACGAACGAGGTTGCACAACATCATTAATCTCTGAAGCACATAGACAGATGCGTCCATCTTAATCACTTTCCTACGAGTCGTATCGCATCTGCACTTTGTGCTATAAACACAGCGTATGTATTTTACAAGAAACCAAAACAAAGTGCGATATGTAACACGTAGAAAAAATTCGACAATAATGTCTTGAAAGGGGCCTTCCCCTTGCCTGCCTGGATGAAACAATAATTTGATTTAGGTCGTTTATGTCATAAAGGGTAAACAGCCGTTTTTAAATAACTTTAGACGTCAAAAGGCGTTGTGCTAGGTCGCGTTGCATTTATTGATATCATACAATGTAATGAAAAATCTACGGAGGTTACTTAAATGTCGTATTTAGCATCATCACGGGTACCGAAAGCTGAATATACTTTTACTAGTTCCAACAGCTTCAGCACAGCTTCTTTCGGAAAAGGTACCTTCAAACTTCGAGGAAGGACGAAGTATTGAAAAAAATATGATTGCCTCGTTCTTCAGAGGAGCTAGTTATTATGTAACGCTTGTTTTGGAAAATAAAAAAAATTACCGCGAAATAGTATGTCAAAACAGTATATAATGGTATATCAGTATCAATTATTTTCTTGTTATTTTAAAACAAGTTCTAAACCAAAGCAACACCTCTAGAGACTCAGCCAAATAAACAACCATATATTTTTCCTTGGTAAAAATTATGTATGATCCGTCATACGTCCCATATGGCCCATCTCACACAGTGCAATTTATATTTGTTCCCAAAAAAGAATAAAAAAACACTGGTGTGTACTTATGACCACACGGTAGAAGTGAAAACTAAAATAAAGAATACAATAACGTACGCATATCATATTAAACTAATCTCAATTAAAATATTCAACACTATCTGTTTAGACTTGAAATATAACATTGATTACATATAATAACAGACTCGTATTAAATTAAATTATACTAAAAAAAATATTAATCAAAAATAAAACTTAATTCTTCAAATGATGCGCTCCGTGTTAGACAGTGAAATCGCTCAGCCGATGCTGAAGGAAGCCGGACTCAGTGTTACCGACCCAAGCGTGAGGCTCAGTTTTGTTCACTGTTCAGAAAAAGTGCCCGTGGTGCACCTAAACAAGTTTTCACACCAAAAATAATATAAACTTAGTAAAATAAATTATTGAACTGCGAGGTAAACGGTTTCCTGACACCCAAGGAAAGACCGTGGAAAAGACCCCTAATCAAGAGTCGACCCATCGCTTCTCTCAATAGTTTCATCGACTGAACCATGCATGGACTATCTTGAAAAACAATAAATAAATTATAAAGTTAGTTGGTTTCATTTTTGATATTCTATCTATAAACTTTCAATCTTACCTCTCATATAAACCAAAAATGATCAGCATCACATTACTTGAGACTATGTTTTTTTGTTACAAATAATTTAATTATAACCAATTTTTTACAAAAAAATTCAAGATATTGCAACTTTAACATAATTCCGTGTGTACGAATGCTATGGCATAGCATTCACCTAGTGCATTCTAGAAAGAATGAAGATACTAAATAATTCATTGAATGAGGATAGTGTCTTATCCTGCTGGATGGAAGCGCTTGATGATAGATAGGGTACACTCTTTAAGATCTTCAAAAGTTCCTGCACAAATAGGTGGCATAAGACGGGTCATTATGCAACTCTGGGATGACTCTGAAATAACCCTGGCTGATTTGGAAATAGTTATTTCCATCTGCCAGCAGAGATCAAGAGATAAAGCGACATGATCCCCAATAGGTGACGGGTTTCCCATAAATTATTTTTTATTTAAATTAAATTTCGAGAGCATTATTTACTGAGAGTTGCTTGAAAGGGACTTGGGGTGAATGCGGATATTAACTATCAGGTTAGATCGAAACTGAATAGTTAACGGAATCGAATATATTTCTTCCGTGATTACGCTACATGATATACATCAAAATATACTTACAAATAAAGTTTGATTTATTATCAAAAGCACTGAAAATTTTAAAATATATATACATATACATATGTATATATATATATATATATATATATATATATATATATATGTATATATATATATATATATATACATATATACAAATATATATATATATATATATATATATATATATTAAATATATTAGTATATGTACGTAAAGACAGACTTTTCACTATGACCACCTACTGCCACCCACTCGAGGTTTTAGTGGCAGATGCCCCTTGGTCTCCTGGTGCGTAAGGGAGTTTGATCCCAGTGACTGGAAATGGGTGGGTGTGGGTAGCAAAAATGTAATAAAATATTTCTATTCTTTTCTAACACATTGCATTCTAGAGTGTTCGAGAACGATCATGGATATTCCAGAATATTCTATAAATTGGTATAAATGAAACAGAAGAACAAAGAACAGAACGACTTACGAGAATTCGAGGAGTGCAACAGTTAAGAGAAAATCAAATTAAAGAACAAAGAGCAAATATTAACGAAGAAACAAGAATTAGAGTACGATCAATTAGAAATCGTCAAGCAGTTAATCAACATCGAATAGTAAATGAACGAAATAAACAAAGTAGCTCTCTACGCCAAAAACGTAATAACTACAATTTATAATTACAAGCATTCAATTATGATCATATGAAAAAATACAATGAATATCCGAATATCCTTGTCGGAAAAATGAGCAAAGTATACAAGTATTGCAATGCCAAAAAAATTAAAAGAGAAACTAAAAGTATGTGTTGTTTGAGTGGCAAAGTCAAATTATCAGCATTACAAGTACCACCAACAAAACTATTTGATTATATGTTCGGGACGACACCGGAATCAAAACATTTTCTCACTACATACGTCAATACAATTCTTGCTTTCAAATGATTTCGTTCAGGGCTTCATCAATATGCAACGAGGAAAATTTCAGTCCAGTTTTTAAGGTTCAAGGGCAAATTTAAAAGCGAATACGCTCATTAATGCCGTTACTAAAAGAAACCAAATTTCCTTCAAGTATACTTTGTTGTTAATAAAGAAATTGAAACAGTTCAGCATTGTACTCATATTCAGGGGCTACAACGAGAAATTATTCAAGAATTACAACATTTACTCCATAACCGTAATCAATTAATCAATGTATTCAAGACTTCTTCAAAACAAATGGTTACAGACAGTTATAAGATCGTCATTCGGACTGATAAAAGACCAATCGGTGAGCACGAGCAAAGGATTAATGCACCTCAAATGCATGAAGTTGCAGTAGTAATTATCGATAATGAATAAAATCACCGTGATATCATTATTCAAGGTCGAAGCAATGAACTGCAACGAATTATTGAAACACATCGCAGTTACGATGCACTACAGTATCACCTAATATTTTGGCAAGGTGAATACGGCTATCACTTCAACATCCACAAGTCAATCCAACTACAGGTATCAATACTAACAAAAAAGTATCACTGATGCAATTCTACGCTTATCCAATTATGATTAGAAATGATGAATATAATCACATTTTTGATTGTCGGCAATTATTTCAGCAATGCATGATTGATATGTATATTAAAATTGAGGCGGAAAGATTGCAATTCATTCGCCATAATTAATGGAAGCTGCGTTCAGAAGAATATATCCATTTAAGAGATGCAATAATGAATGATGGAAACGTCGATAACGTGGGAAAATTGCTATCTACATTTACTGGAAGTCCACGTCATATGCATGAATATGGTTAGGATGCAATGACCTACGTTAGAAAACACGGTCGACCAGTTTTATTTACAACATTTATAAGTAACTCTTCTTAACTGGAAATCAAAGAAGGATTACATCATGAACAGGCAGCTTTTGATCGACATGATATCATTGCTCGAGTATTTCGTCGAAAAAAAATCAAATTTGTTGATGTCATAGTTAAAATAAAATATTCAGCACCATCATCTGCTGAATGTATTCGATTGAATGGCAGAAACGAGGACTGTCACATTCTCACAACTTAATTTGGTTTAGAAACAAAATTCAACCGGGTCAAATAGACAATATAATCAACGCTGATTTCCAAATCCAGAAGAAGATCCCAAACTTTACGATATAATATTGAAATTAAATAAAAATTCTCCATGCATGAAAGATAAAAAAATGTACGAAACGTTATCCAAATTATTGCTAAACGAAACAATAACAAGCGAAGATTGACATCCAAAGTACAGACGTCGATCATCGGAACAAGGCGGTTTTACGGCAAAAATTAAAATGCGAGACGATGAAGAAATTTAAATTAACGTACAATTCATTTCTGTAAAATGTTCAAAGCTCATATCAATATCGAATACTGTAGTTCTGTTGAATCCATCAAATACATATGCAAGTAAAACAACAAGGGTAGTGATATGGCTGTCTTTACTATGACTAAAGAAAATGAGCACGATGAAATAGTGCAGCATCAAATGGGTCGTTATATTAATAACAATGAAGCAATTTTGAGTTTCCCGATACGTGATCGAGATCCAGCAGTTTTTCATTTATGTGTCCACTTACAAAATGGACAACGCGTGGTCTTCACTAGAGAAACAACATAACAAGTTACGATGTAACCACCAGCACGAACAATTTTAATAGCTTTTTTTGAGCTATACTAAGGAAATCCATTCGCAAAGACTTTGCTTTACTCAGAAGTACCAATCTACTATACATGGGATGCATCAAATAAAAAAATTTACCGACGAAAACGAGGAACGCCAGTGCAAGGACATGACGGAGTGTTTAAAAGTAACGCGGTAGTGCGTGTCTGTACGGTGCATCCAAAAAATGCTGAATGTTTCTATTTACGTCTATTTCTTCACTATACTCGTGACCGATGTTTTAAAGACTTAAAAACTGTCGATAATTATATTTGTGAAACATATGGAGAGGTCTATTAGAAAACAACATCACCGGGAATTAGCTATGAACGAAGCAGTACAAGTGGCAACAGCAAATCAAATTCGTGAACTGTTTGCCATTATATTAACTACTTGTAATCCAACAAATCCAAATCGACTATGGCTGAAATATCAAGAAAGTATGAGCGACGATATCCTGGCTGAACTACGACGATAAAGCCCGGACTTAGAAATCAATTTTAATAGAGAAATTTTGAACAAAGCTCTTATATTGCTTTAATATAGATGTTTGGAGGTATCAAGTTAGACACTAATACAACTGGGTGTTCAAGCACTTCAACGAAGTAAATTTGGTGCTATGGACAGTGAATTATTAAAGGAAACAAGGTTTAACATCTATGAATTGCAGAGTGATATTCAACCTAAAAAATCCCTTAGTAAATCAGAATCAAAAACAGACATATGATATGATAATGGATTATTATAAAAAACAACAAGGAGGCATAATATTGCTGGATGTACCTGGCGGTATTGGGAAGACACTTTTAATTAATTTGGTTCTAGCTGAAATTTGTATAAAAAAATATACAGTACTCGCCCTGGCATCATCGGAAATAGCGTCTACACTTATGGATGACGGACGAACAGCACATTCTGCATTAAATTACCGTTAAATGTAGCTGATCATGAATTTCCAGTAGGTGACATTACAAAATAATCAGCACGTGGACAAATATTGAAACAGTCCAAGGCCATTATCTGGGACGAAATCACAATGGACCATAGAAAGTCTTTGGAAGCATTGAATAGAACACTTAAGGATCTACGAAATAACATGGTTTAATGGAAGATGCAATGCTAATATTGTCAGGCGATTTTTGTCAAACGCTGCCTATCATTCCAAAATCGACACCTGCGGATGAAATTAAAGCTTGCTTGAAAAAGTCGATCATATGCCATATGACATATGATGAAGAAGTAATAACAATTTAATAACAAATATGAGAGCACAAATTTTAAGAGGGGAAAAAGCACAAGAATTTTCAGGGGAAGCTTTTACAAATACCAGAAGGCACCTATCTGATAGATTCAAATTCTGGTCAAATAATACTGACAAATGAAATGTACAACATTGTTGAAATATCTGAACAACTCATAACCAAAATATATCCGAATATCGTCGAAAATTATATCAATTCAGAATGGTTATGGGAGCGAGTTATTCTAGCGACCAAAAATGACATTATTAACGACATCAACAGGACTGCCCAAGGAATGATTCTGGGTGAAGAGAAAACTAACATGTCGATAGATGCAATGATAGATGGAAGTGTCAACTTTAATACTGAGTTTTTAAATTCACTGAATGTTTCAAGAATGCCATTAGATTGCCTCAAATTGAAAGTTGCCTCACCAATTATTTTATTGCGAAATTTAAATTCACAATGTGTAATGATACAAGATTCTGCATCAAGCAATTACAGAACCACATCATTGAGGCCAATATAATAACTAGGAAAAGAAAAGAGCGAATTATATTTATACCGCGAATAACTTTAACATCCCCTGATTGCCCTTCACTTTTAAGCGAATATAATTTCCAGTAAAGTTAGCTTACTTCAGGACCATCAACAAACATTATAATATTGTGGTGTTAACTTAAAGCAAACATGCTTTTCACAAGGCGAATTAGATCACCTCAAAATGTGTTCAAATTCAGCCCAGATCATAAAACTCTAAATATCATGTAAAAACAAGTGCTATGAGTAAAAATTAATAACATATAAATGTCTACAAACAATGTAAATATGCTTTAAATAAATAAGGTGTATTGTGAGAAAAATTGAAATGTAACTATCTGTGAAAAGTGTAAATCTTAATATACACAATAAAATATAATATTTTTATTGAAATAAGTATTTTCAATTTTATCTGTATTTCAATTCAATTATTTAAATAAATAATTATTTTCATATATATTATATATGTCGTACGTTTAATGAAATAAACATCTGCATACGCAAGATGAGAAACTGATCATTAAACCAGTAAGCATACAATATATTTTGACCCAGGCAACGCCGGGTATCGCAGCTAGTATCTATGTAATATAAAAAAAAATAAAAGCATTACTTTTGTTGAAATCGTTGTTAAGACGAAACAAAAATCTATACATACAATAAAATCGTAAACGGATCGTGTCTGTACATAAAATATTTTTTCAAAAAAACAATTTATACACGTTGTAATTATGTTACCGAGGCCAAAAGAATTGTTTTTTAGAATTTTTGCCTGTTTATCTGATTGTCTGTGCGTTTGTGCGTGCTAATCTCGGAAACGGCTTAACTAATTTGTCTATTCTAGAAACGCGCTTTGGTCAATTTCGCTCAAATTTTTGTTAACTGTAGTTTGTAAAATTATGATTGGAAGTTTAAATGAACACAAAGTTAAAAAATAATGCCTGGTTTTTAAATATAGACATGTCCAATTCAGGCTGAACTCTCATCAAAATGATCGGCCATATTAAAAAGAGAGCAGCTTACTGCTTCTTCACAGCGAACGCACATATTCGAAGACCCACGGCACAACTTGGTAAAAGCTAGGCTCGGTAATGCAGGGTCTATATGGTCATTCTCTTGAATTATCTACAGTATTTAGTAGTTGGTAATTAATTAAATAAATAAAATGTAAATTATGCATTACGCATACAATTTGTGAAGATATTTTGTCCGTAGGTGGACAAATACGTGACAATTGTTCACTACAAGAAAATCTGATAAAACCAAAACTGAAGTCCATTCGAACGAATTCGCGGGCAACAGTTAGTAATAGATATAATAGGAAAATCCAATATAAGATTCGTTCTATAATTTTTTTATTCTGCTAATTTTTATTTGGACCTGGGGCCGACTCCAAAGAGAAACACGTGTAAATTCTTCTTTAAAAGACAGCTGTGTTAAATGTTATTAAAGCACTTAGATAGATTATTAGATCTCGGTTTAAGTCCAAGAAATGCACTTGAAGACTAAATGCTAACTTTCATTAGCCCGATACACTTTAAACAATGTATATATTATATTAACATATTTTTTAACTTATGACAACCTTTATTGAGAAGTCTCAAACTCATGGCTAGAACGTATTAGCCAATATAACCTGAAAATAAAACATAGTTCCCACTTCTAAATTGGGCCATATTTATGATAAAGATAATATCACATACTTAATTCAAAAATGTAGATATTTTCTTCCACACTTAACGAAAGAAAACAGAAAAAGTAAGAGCATGCTTAGTAGCATGGAAAAAGGCTTTCACATATAAGTGCTTATAGGAATAGAATTGTAAGTATTGGAATATTATGTTCACTACCTCAGCTTTATATACAAATGTTACCTAATCTTTAATGTTCTAATCACGAGTGACGTGATGTCATCTGCTAAGCAGTTCCATTGACTTACACCATCATCAAACTGGTGCAGCTGGTGCTGTGATAAAGCTCGACCATATATATATATATATATATATATATATATATATATATATATATATATGCATATGTGAGAAAGTGTGACAAACACATTTATTTAATTACATATATTTATCGATACGTTCATGTGACATATTCGTGACGATAAGGATTAATAGGTTAACAAATTAAAACCAAAGAGAGTATAAATAAGATGTATAAAACATCGACATACGTATAATCAGAACTATAAAACATAACAATCATACATTTCGACAAAATTACTTCCACTTACGAACATATTACAATAGACAAATCATATTCAATTCCGCGAGAAACGGAGAATTCCAATATAGTTTGATTCTCGATGATGGTATAGCAAACAGGTGATGATGCGTGAACGCAAGAAATTTTCAGGTCCGAAGAATGAAAGTTTATTCAGTAATAAAGAGCACAACATTTTTCATCAGCGCAGTCACTTCTGGGTTGCAAGGAATGGAAACCTAGCATACCCAAGAGACAATTATACACTCGTTAAAGAATTCCATTGTCCGTCTCAAGAGTGTGTCATCAAATCTCAGTTAAATTGGGACTATTCTTGAGTTAGACCCTTCTTAATAAATAAGATATTATTCAAATACATATGCGTTAACATATGGACATAAAGTAATACAGTGAAATTGAAAACCTCCTTCTTTTTCAAGTCACTTGAAAATTAAAGGAGTTCGGCTGAGTTCTGTTACTACATCTGCCTTATTAACCCAATATTGACCGCTATTTGATGACTATAGGTTCAATAATTACTGAGAAAATTGTGTACAAACCGATGCCGTGGCAGTGGACTGGTTCACGATATGAATCGATATATAAAAGTAGCTCACATTTTAGTGAGAACTCAACGTATCATTTAAACGAAAATTCCCTTCCAATTGATGCAGAGCTTTTGCTTGATAATTTGACAAACACGGACTAAAAAACTTTTATAAATAAACAATGGAAATCCAGTAAGTGCGAGTTTGGCTCGTCTATTGAAACCTCGTTTAAAATGAAGTTACTTCATTTATTGTAAGTTATCCCTAACATGGAATTCATAAAGCAATACAATTTATTACAACCTGACATAAAGGAGAACATATATATTTACCTGATTATATCAAAAACTACGTCATCTCAGACCGACGTTTTAGTTTTCTTACATTTTTTGCTGTTCTAAAACCCTATTTAAATAAAATTAAAATTTATGGTGACCAATTTATGTTAATTATATCTATACTTTTGGATTTTAATCATAAAACGAACACTTTAATAATTATGAAGATGTTTTAAGTAAACAACATGTTACATAAGCATTACAAAGGACGCTTCAGTTCGTAAAAAATCATTGCCTGTCCGTGTGAAGCTAGGTCGGACCGTTAGTATCAGGAATTTCTAAGGAATTTCTCGCTTGTTTTTTTCTTCTTTCATTTAAGTACTTGTCTGTTTATCCAAAATAACTACATTGGTTATGAAGGAACTTTTACTGTAATTACTTATTGGATTCAGATCAGTCCTTGTCCTCCGGAGAAAAACCATCTCGCCCGATCAAATATTTTCTAAAATAATTGAAGTATATTGAATAAAGTATATTGAATACTTCTCCAGATCTCTAAACAATCTTTTACAGAATAGAAAATTCGATAATATGAAGGATCTTTAAAAACCATGTAAATTTCTTTTAATGTGCGTCGCCTGACTATTGCACTAAATGTATATTGTTATTGCCTATCAAAATATCAATTGGTGGCAATTCATAGACAATGATGGTGCATAATAATTTAATTTCTTTGTGACATTTAGATTTTAAAAAACTTTTTGTGAGAAAAATTTGTGATTCGATACTTATTAATCAACTCAATATTTCAACATTCATATTTTGTTGTTGGTGTAAAATGGGTTACAAATAAATCTAAGGGTAGACAAAATTATCATCATAACACTACATATTCTATAAATTTGTTAATTCACATCAATATATATATATATATATATATATATATATATATATATATATATATAAAATTAAGACTAAAATCAACAAATCGACTCAGCAAATTAATATTCATTGCATTTTTTTTTCAATTTCTCTTACAATTAACAAATAATACGGTTATAAACACTTCTAAGCGACTTCCGTATTATCATAGCCGATCAGGCTGATATATTCAATTAGGATACTTATTGTGAGAAAAAATATTCCACTTTTACATTTCAATAACAACGACCGACGTGAGTTGAGTTCCTAACTCTTACTATGTGCAAAGTTTCTTGAAAAGTATATGGCTAGCAACAGACGACCTGGTTGTAATAGACTTGTCTTCAAAATGAATTTCGTAGACCGTGAAAGGTTTTGAATCGGGTTCCAGTCAATACATTAGCCGGCGCTCTCGTTTTGCTAGGCTTCTCAAAATCAATTCGTCGAATCTATCTTACATCGAGTTTGATCGGAAATTAATTGAGGAAGTTCATTAGAACGAGGTATGTTTGAATTATTGAACGACTGCCAGAGAACGAATGAATACAGATCCAATATTTGTCAATTATTATAGAAGACATGACATATACGAGAATTATACAATAAAATTGCTACGCGCATGACTTTTAAGGTAATGTTTCTGTCATAAATAAAAACGTTTCGATAATAATGCTGTGTACATAAATAATAAATTTCATAATTATTTTTTAATCGATAACCGTTTTTTGTGAAGATTATTATAAAGCGAACTTAAGAGACCGTTCTTATACTTTAAGCTGATATAAAACTAAAGTTATTTTTTGCTTAAATTATTTTCTCTTTACTTAATTCCCATAAAGCTTGTAACGATTGAAAGATATTTGCTGTGACGTGTCCTCATACATTACAGAGTGGCTTATGAAGTACGCTTTTTAAGAAAACGTTTTTAAGACAAATAATGTGTTTCTACCACCTTTGATATTTCAAAGTTTCTACAAATTAGTCTACGTAGGTTTATCAGAACAAATAAATATTAGGGATTTGAATGAACCGACTTATTCCATGCAATTATGTTCACGTATCAAGAAAAAAAGTGTAAAGTAGTACCAATAATATATTTGATTGACTTACCTATAATATACCACCCTAACAGATTACTTAAATTCAAATATTTTTCTTTAATTAAACTTAAACTACTCACTTTATAATTTTTTTATATAAGATGCGTCAAATTTTCATTTTCATCAGGCGTTAGGAACTTCAGTGTTATGAGGATTCTAACATATCTGTGCTACATGGGTCACGATTTAGTTTAATTAGCTCTTACGTTCTACTTTAGTATATCATTACAGTACGAGTGCCTATACCGTCCGGCTTATGGAAATCAGATAAAGTCACCAGTCGGAGCCAGAAATAATATTTAGATAGAATACTTAAGAAATGGGAACATTTTAATATTTTTGCAATACTCAATAAATGAGGCCAAAAAATATCATAAAGATCAGATAGATACTTAATCTTTCCCATAGAAACGACACAATTTTTAGATTGTTTGTGTGAGGCAAATGTTATTCGAATCTAATATAAAAATTATCTTTTAATTAAACTTTAACTACAACATACAGTCGTCAAATTTGATTGGCTATCTGTGGAAAGATATATAACTTCCTAATAATATTTTTTCATACTGTCGTATCATGGACCGATATAGTATAAGTTAAATAAAGTGCGATTAATAATATATAAATTTGAAAGTAGCGTTTTTAAACAAAAATACAACATAGTAATAGGTCTAACTGGCTATCCACGACGATGAATACAAGAATCGGATTTACACCATATTTGCTAGCGAAATATGTTAAAGATTGACAAGTCTTTACTTTTAAGAATTGGTATATCTGTTAAACTAACGTATTACTAAAAATATATAAGTTATAATGGACACGAAACGTCAATAGAAAAAAATATCTAAAATTCATTATTTAGTTACGTTTAACCGAATTGTTGACCCTTTCCCAGGCGAGCGGAAGTAGTGATCGAAATGGACAAAATTATATTAAAGCTGACGTACGTTGGGATGCCAAAAGCAACCTTGGAAGCTCGCTTCAACGTCAGGCAAACCAGCGGCATCCGGCCGTAAGCTCCCTTGTATTCAATTAGAGCAATCAGCGACTATTACACGTTTCGGGCGATTTATGAAACTGGCGTTACAGTTTTATGAGAGACCTTTCTTTGTACAAAATCGTTGTATTATAAGAACTATGTACATATGCGATTCCGGCAACGTGACGTTGTTCCGTTTTATTCTTATTTTCTATTGATTTAATGAAAGTAAAATAATTACTAAAATATTAAATCGTTAATAACTTCTTATTCGCATGTAATAGGTATAAAATGCAATGTTTTTAAACTTATTTTACACTAAGCATCAAAATTATAATTTTGTATTAGATACAAATATGAAGCCACACAACTAAAAATATGCTTTTATTTTTTCATAATTTTTCAAATATTTTTGAGACAAAAATTATATACATATATATATATATATATATATATATATATATATATATATATATATATATATATATATATATATATACATATATATATTTGAATGTGTGTGTATATATTTATATGTACACGCGTATACACATGCCACCGACGCTAATTGCCAATGCGATGTTTATAAAAACTTCATTTTATTCAACTTATAGTCCACTTGGATCAGTCAAAAAATAACACGAAGTCTTCTTGTCCCAATATAATGAATTGAAATTTATATGGCAACAAACTTAAAAACACAACAAGAGCAGTTCGAGCAGTAGTCTGAAAAGAGAATTAGGAAAGATCTTATAAATTCTGGACACAAGTTGGACACAATTCTGGACACTGGAAATAATCCTATTTAAAAAAACTCCATAAAAAATACAGCCAAAAAAGGTTTTCCTTGAAATAAGGAGGATATTATAAACCACTAATTAATTTCCGTAAAATATAGCCTATATTGAACATTCAGATTTCAGAAGAAGTAATTAACTCTTATGCCTGTGAAAAAGGCAAAAATATGGTTCACGGAAATCCAACGTTATCCTAATGATGAAGGTGTCATAAATATATATATATATATATATATATATATATATATATATATATATATATCTAAACCAGACTTCAAATTTATAGCATGCAAGTAAAACGATTGTGACATGCAGACGAACAGGCTGTCAGGCGGACATAGTGAAACTATAAAAGTTCCTAGTTTGGCTACGAAACCATGTTTACAGAACGTTTATATTCGAAACTCTGTTATTTGTGAATGGTAAAATTCTCAGACATGCCTAAGGCCACGTATAAGCTTAAATAAATGCTCACAAAAATGTACACCTAATTGAACATTTTAAGGTCAGAAGAATTACTACAACTTTATTAAATTTGTCAGTTATGAAGAATGCTACGTATTGTTCATTCACCGGTTATATTTACTAAAGATGACTTGAAAATTTTGCGAATCCACATATTTAGGATGGGATTTTATTATGGGATTTATGGCTAAATCTTTTCTGTAAATATGTTTAATTTATTATCATTTTACGATCATAAAAAAAAATCTGCATTTAAATTCGACTATACATTGACATTAAAATTGAGTGAATAGGAATACGTTGATGGTAGAGATAGCATTTAATGTACAGTTATTATTTTATTTTCTCCCTTGAAAGTCTATTAGAAATAATATAGAAAAAAAGATTAACATAGGTTAAAAAATAAAAAGGTTACGAAAAAAATTAATTAAATGGTAGTGTTTGTAAAAAAAACTCAGTTACGTGTACACATAAAGAATACCGAGACCATAACCATAACAATATTGACTTTAATTGAGTTATAAATTACTCTTATCATACATAAACTGGTTAATTCGTATTCAAGTTAATGCAACTCATCAAAAATATTTATATTAAGAAATATTTCTGTTATTATTTTTTTTAGAAAAACTTATTAATTTTTTCATTTCTGAAGTTTAATTTTATTCAAATGGCGATGACATATTATATAAACACATAGTTTAAGTCACGAATACAGTAGGTATATGTTCCTGTACGTAGAACAGTTTGTGAATATTTTTTTACGTACATTAATTATTTTTTACTACAATCTTAACAAAACTCATATAAAAAAATATATTTTATTTTAGCTCCCAGTGTACTAGAAACAAATAGCCTCTTTTAATTTTACCGGTTTATACTCATATTTTGTAAAGAATTTACATGTAATATTATTTTATCATAAATATTCCTAACATGATACGTAAAGAGCGATGCAGTAATTTTCAATTAATTTTCCATACAACAATTTTATATTAATTTTGAACAAATATATTTTAAATCAAATTAAAAACAGTTCAAAGTTAGTCACGCGTTAATTTCCATCAGTCTTTATGGTGTAACTTCCGTTCTTTATATATCTTGAATATCCAACAGGTGATTAAATAAGCCACAGTTGTATAAACTATAAAGGAAATATAATTATTTTGTCATCTACCACACATTGTTAAAACTTTAAATTTGTAGGTCGAGGTTGTATTGGTATATTATCACACCACTGTATAAATTGATTAATATATTCAAATTATTCCAAAAAATTCAGCATACGGTGGCAGCCCGTATATTTCTGGAATCTTTTGTCAAAAAACTGACTAAATTTATAAAAAAACTGGAAAAATTAAATTCCAATACAAGATAGTCTAGTAAATATCTTCTTCAAGGATGATATTCGTTTACTACATATACAAGCAAACGAGAGTGTAACAGTAATAGGAAGCCCTTTTTCGACAATTTGTGGTGACATGAATAATTGATTTTCAGTCAATGACTATGTTGTAAGTCGGTTGAATTGTATTTAATATTAATAGACAGAAGAATATTTGTTAAAAGGTGCATTTGTGATGGATGAACAAAGTTACGTTTTGCCTATTGGGTAAATAAAATTAAGACTTATGTTAACGTTTTATGTTATCGTCTGTTTCATTCACCAAATATCTATCCATCTGCCTGCGGTAGCTAAAATAGCTAAAGGTGACATAAAGAGTGATGAAGAATATATTGGCGAATATGATTTATGAACACTTCAAATCAAATCTACGTATATAAAACGTTTATAGAATTTTGTATTCCTTTTTACCTCGTTGATTAATCAAGTTTCTTTGTCTACATCCATTTTGCAATTATTACTGAATAAGAAATTGTTGAATAACCAGATGTTGTTAGTCACCCAAATAAAATATTTTAAATACACCATGACAAAAAAGTGGAAAAAATAACGACTAACCAAAAGTTAATCTACTCTTATATTTTTTACAAAGAATATTCCCTCTCTAATATTTACACTCTGTAACATGTCATAGGTTTTTGAGATAAAAATAATTTAACTCTAACGTATCTGCTCACGTTTCCGCCGCAGATCCGCCTGCAATATAATTTCATGTAGCGTTACAAGGTGTTGAAGTGAGGCTCTGCACCTACAAACATTATCATAAATCGGCTGAACACTCGCAAGGTCTATTTTCGTGTTACCATTATCGCTATAATAAAACGTAAATTGCTTTCCCTTTTCTTTCTATTTTAAAGCATACCCCGTTGCCTTTCCGCTTTTTAGTTACATTTGGAATAATTGAAATAATGTGCTCACCTTTACGAATATGTGTCTAGAGATATTAAAATTATTTGTTCATAATATGGTCGAACACTACCTTCGTTACTTTGCAGTCTTTATTTGGAAATGGATGCAAAATTGAAAAAAATAAATTTTGCCAAATATTCCCTTTTAAGTTTATAGCTCTTTAGCACAGTTGAAGTTCTACCTATCGTAATGTATATAAATATATATATATATATATATATATATATATATATATATATATATGTATATATATATATATATATATATATATACCTATCGTAATGTATAATAATTTATTATTAAATAAATTAATAAATAAATAATTAATAATAATATATTAAATAAATTATTTTATCTATTAGATTATAATATACGTTTATATAAAGCCCAACCTATCCTGACGCTTAGTACCGGCTAAGCAAGGAAGTCCTGATATCGATACTAAAACGTCGTCATGTTGCAGAATCTACGCAGGAATCAGTATTTACCCTTTCCTGTATTAACCAAACCAGTATTGCTCTAAACCGCGTTAGCCTTGCTTGTACGGTTAGTACAGATTAAAACTATGAGTGGTATACATATATGTATAGTATAAAATTTGTATAGTATAAAATTTGTAATTTTATGTGTTTATTTTAGTTAACTATTGTGGAAAGTTATATAATTCTAATGGAATCTGTATACTCACACACACGTGAGCACGCGTTTGTGAGTGTATGACTGAAGTGACGTAATAGCTGAAAGCCAACTTCTGGTTTTAATTTCATGTTCAATCCTTTTAACTACTAGACAAAATTTTAAAAAAAACATACGCTGTTTACATAAACTCACGTACGGTTTTTGTGGATATCTGAACGTGACCATAGTTCGATGTAGAGCCAGAGCTAATGCGCCCTAACCAAATCTAATAACTGTTTATGTTTATATTATTATAATACCAAATAATTGCTAATTCACAATTTTGGGTAAACTTAGTCAAATCAACGGCTGTATATATAATCCATCATAAGGTGAATTGTGGTGAAAATTAATCATCAGTTTTTTAAATGTAATAACCTCGAAAGTTGCCCTGTTGTAGATATTATTCTCAATTTTCATATATGATTATCTGTACATAATATAATTTTATTATTTTTTCCTGAGAAATTAACATACTGCTAAAAATGGCATACTTCGATTTTAACAGAAATTTTACCAATACTAAGCCTTGTATATTGCCTAATAATAACCTTATTAACGTCACCATTGATTTTGCAAAAAGTTCACATAGAGTGAAAAATAAGAAACTATATTTAAAGTAAAGTCGCAAAGTTCATTGAATTGAACATTGTAAATGGCAAGTGACTTGGTGGAGCACAGTTCGTCATGTATTTGGAATATTTATGTATACTTTCTACAATAGTAGCACTATTATCTTTGTTGCATTATTGCTAGGTTCTTTACCATTCAACACTATTTTACCCTCATCTACGTTATAAGCAACGATGCAACTATGTTATTTCATACCCAAATCATCATTAGTTATTTTGGTGAAAAGCAACTGATGAGAAATGAGCATCCAATCCCTCTATGTCATACCTTCTCTGTACTATCAACCAAAAGAGATAAAATTCTTATCGATTTTATTGGCTTACAATTTTAGACGGACTCAGCAAAAATTGTAAATAACTATAAACTTTTATTAGTCATTACGTTTAGTTTAAAAATTGCATAATGCAGTTTATATTTACACATCTCAGTGAAACTGGAAAAATTCCTTCAACACATTATTAAATTCCCTTTCCTTCTACTACCCAATACTTCAATTGCTAATTTTTTACCTATAACAGCGAACTTATATTACTATTTAAGATAATTTTTGCTCTTTTTGTACGAAATTTAAGTTTTAATACTATGTATCTTTATTCTTCGTTAAACAAGTTTATCTTTTTTACGAACAATTCTCTTACGCATACATCTATGTACGTTGACGATTCCATAATAACTTGATCTAATGTAGTTCTAGATGAAATGTCGCGACGTGTTATGTAGTATTATGGTTAAACCAAATGACAAGCAAATAAATTGTATGTGTTACGTTTAGAAAAGATATACCAAGTAATATAATTAAATACTGAAAATTCATTTCCCATATTTTTTGTAAATACAAATGGCTGAATAGAAATATTATGTACTTTTATGTGGACTTAAGTATGTATGGAACCGATGATGAGTTCTGGTAGAACTTTTTTAAATATCTATCTTTTTAAAAATATTTAGTGAAATTAATATTTTTTCAGTTTTGTATCCATTTTCAAGTAAAGACAGTAAAATAACGAAGTAAGTGTCAAACCATAATATTTATTTTTTATTAAAATTTTTAATAAAACTAGTTATATAACTAACGATTAATTTGTTTCTGAATTAATGTACTATGTGCTGACTAAACTAAGATTTTCCTTTGAATCACTTAGTGTTCTAATGTCTAACAAGCTCAAAAGGTTTTATTCTTTTGAGTCTTCTAATAGTATTTTGCACATTTGAGAGTCTGGACACTTCTAGATTAATGTGGTTTTGAAGTCTCTTTTGGTGAGAACTAGCAAATTTACTAATAGTATCGTCTACCATCTCAATCTCAAGTTCGCCATGGAGATCACAGTTCCAGACATACAAAGGCGCGTTAACTACACACTTAAGCACTTTGTTTTGGAATCTTTGTATCACTTGGATATTAGACTTACCACAGCTATATTCCATAACTCCAAATTGGGCGTAGGACTTGCTTATACAAAATAAGCTTGTTGTATGTTGAAAGCTCAGAATTACGACCAAGCAACCAATACATTTTTCTGAACTTGATATTAAGTTCGTCACGTTTCGTCTTAATATGTTCTTTCCACCGAAGCTTGGCGTCGAGAGTCATACCAAGATATTTGGCGGTGTTTGCATATGTTAATTGAGCGCTATTAATAAAGACTGGATGTGGTGTTATCTTTTTATTTGTAAAATTGATATGTGTTGATTTGGATTCGTTTAATTTAATGCGCCATTCTTTGTCCAGATGGCTACTTTGTTGAGAGCAGATTGCAATTTTCTAGTTGAAACTTCCACAGTCTCCCCCACTGCCATTATTGCCGTATCATCTGCAAATGTGGCTGTTGTACTATATAACGTTGTTGGAACATCATTAATGTATACCAAATACAAAACTGGGTCTAGAACACTACCTTGAGAGACCCCAGCCTTAATCAGCTTCAAGTCTGAATACGAGTCTTCATATTTAACCCGAAAGTGTCGATTAGTCAGATAGGATTTTAAGAGTTGGTAGAAGTGATCGGGAAGAAGTAATTTTAATTTGTGTAAGAGACCTTCGTACCAAACTCTATCAAATGCCTGTGCTACATCCAAGAAGACAGCAGAACATACATTTTTGTTTTCTATCGCTTTTTCAATAACATCAGTAATACGATGTACTTGATCCATTGTCGAGTGGTTGTTTCTGAAACCAAATTGATGTGGTGGTATCAGGTTTATTTTGGAAGATAGGTAAGAATGAGATGGGTCGATATGATTCAACTTCACTTAGATTTTTGCCAGGTTTTGGTATCATAATAACTTCAGCTGTTTTCCACGCATCTGGGACATAGTTTAGTCAAATACAGGCATTGATCAAAGTAGTTAATTTAACCAGAGCTTTTCTTTGAAATCTTTTAAGTATGTCACCTGTAATTAGATCAAATCCAGGTGCTTTCTTCATATTGAGGTTGTTTTTAATTTCATCAGCAACTTCCTTAGGCGTAACTAATGGAATTCTGACAGGATAAGCATTGGAATGAAGATATGGTAGAGCATCATCTCCCTCGTTTGTATAGAATCTTGCTTCAAGGTGTTGAGCAAACACGTCTGCTTTCTATGAATTATTACGAGCCCATTTTCCATCAGTCTTTTTTATAGGGAGTACTTGAGCTAACGGTCGTTTGAGATATTTTGTAGCTTTCCATAGTGAGTATTCAGTTTTGCTATCTGCAGTAAGTTCTGTGAGAAATTTTTTGATTGATAATTGTTTGATGTTTTTTATTTCTGTAGTTAGTTGTCTAGTAGCTCTGTTAAGTAAATTTTTATCATATGGGCTTCTTTATTGATGCCACTTTCTTCTAAGTTTTCTTTTTTCTGATATTAGGACTCCAATTTCTTTCGGATAATTAAGACCTTTTAATTTTATTTTAATAACCGGCGTACTATTCCAGGCAGCTCCCTGAATATCTGCGGTAAAAGCATTTAATTCTTTTCCCAATTGATCAACAGTCTTTATCGGCGCCATCAAATTTATATCATTTTCTAATAAGTAATTAAAATAAATCCAATCTATTATTTTTGTTACTAGTGTTAATGTTTGTTCTTTCAAAATGATTTTGTCATTAACCGTTAGGTAAATTGGAGAATGATCAGAGTTCAAGTCAAGTCCCTCTTCAATTTTAATATAATTTGCTGATAAATTTTTGACAACAAAAAAGTCTATTAGGTCTGGAGTTTCATTAGAGTCTGTAGGCCAATATGTTGGTTTACCACTTGACATGAATTCGCATTCATAACTTACAGCAGCCCTGTATAATTCTCGCCCCTTAGTATTGATTAATCTTGAGCCCCAGTGGGTGTGTTTAGCATTGAAGTTACCTCCAATGATGAAGGAACAATTTAATTTTTTAAAAAGTGTGATATATTCATCTGCATAAATATTATATCTAGGTGGGCAATATATTGCACTTACCCTGAATTTTTGTTTAGTCATCTCAACCGTTACAATTGCAGCTTGGATATCGCAAGTCACAAAATTTTCTTCTTCAAAGTGTTTGATGCAGTTTTTAATAATAACAGCACTACCTACGCGAGCCGTGTAATAGGTTGAGTAGCTTTTGAATCTAATAAAGGACTCCCTAGTAAAATGCGTTTCTGAGATAAGACATATGTCAATGTTTTCTATGTATAGGATTGCTTGCAGCTCATGTTGGTGCTGTAGCAATCCATTGGCATTCCATTCCATAATTCGTAGGGAAGTCATTGTTAGTTTCCAGAGACTTTTATTGTGCTCTCAATTTTATTGAGTCGCAGGTTTTGATCTTTTAGCATCTGCATAATTTCTAATAATATATTATCATTATTAGGTATTATCAGATTTTAGGTATTATTTCATGGGTATTATCAGAAACAGCTTGGCTATATGTTCTTCCGGAAATTTGGGGATTTTGTGGTTTTGTGGCCTCAATCTGAGTGGTCTCATTCTGAGTGGACATTTTTATCTATTTATTAGTATTTACTTATTGTTTAGGTTTGTTTTTGCTATCTCTTAGTTTTTGAAGTTCTTTAATCACTTCACATCCTCGATAGTTGGCAGTATGATTTTTCCCACAGTTACAGCATTTTGGCTGCATATCACTTGATTTATCACAGTTAGTCATCAGATGATTTCCAGCACATTTAACATATCTAGGTTCCTTGTTAATTTATTGCTTTTAATTGGTTCGACAGTAACGATCGCATTACAAACTTTTTTAATGCTGTATATTTTTTTAATATCCGTATTATTTTTAAACGCAACAATAAACATATCTAATGGTTCCTTTGATTTCCATTTCAATTTGCCTGTGGCATTCAGTGCTTCCAAACCTTGAGCTTTTAGATTATTTATGATATCTGTTGGACTAAAAGAATGATGAATATTTTTGATCATTACTCTGATAACCCTATCTTGTTTGTTTTCGTAGGAATGCCACGAAATTTCATGTTTTTTTCAATTCATTAGTCAAAGCTCTGTATGCATTATTACTCGAAACATTTATTTTACTAACGTTATTGTTAATTTATTTAGTTTGAAAATGATCACTACCAATTGTTTGGTTTATTAACGCAGTTAATTCATTAATATTTTCAATACCGGTTACAATAATAGGCGGCGGTTTATGCATTTGATTTGGTTGTGACTGCATAGCAGGTTTGGTATTATCACTTATTTTGTTTATTATTTGTCGGCCATGTTTCGGTGATTTAATATTAGCCAATTTTTCTTGTTATTTTTAACTCTTATCCATTCTGTGTCGACCGCTAGATCATTATCGCTTAACTCATCTGTTCCTTGTCACTTTAATTCGCTCAAATTTCGATTTAGTTTTAAATTTTCGATTTCTAATTTCATTACTTTCACTTGTTCCTGAAGATCAAAGATAATTTTTTTCAAATTATCTTCATTCTGTCTGGCTTGGCACCAAGTAGAATAAAGTTGTTCCTCATTTTGTGTCCTTCGCATATTTTCAGCGAAGAGTATATTATTTGATTGAAGCAATTGGGCTTCATAAGCTGTAGGAGGATAATATTTCATCATAACTTTCTGTGATTGTCCTCTTGAATTCTCGTTATCCATGCTCTTTCACACGCTACCCGATGTCACTTGCATAACATGATGACTACGCGCTCCAACTCAACGCGTATTAAGTGTGATTTCAAATGCTCAGTACTAGATGGCGGCAGTAGTATTGCTTAACTACGTACTAATAAAATACAAAACAAAGAACAAGGCGCGCTACTAGCTGATCTCGAACCCGGGGAGCTCACGCCGCCCGCTTTACGACGCAGCGACGCGGGCGCTAGCGTTACACGCTGCGCCACGAACGTGCTGCCAGGAGCCTCGAATAGTTATCGTTTTGTACACGACGTGTGGTTGTCAACAAATAAAGTTTGTAAACACGTAAACACGTTTTGACTACGTACCGGGGACCGATTTAAAATTACAAACCACCCACTTTTTTATCAATATCGAATTACAATAACTAACTTTAATAATTTATTTATAGTATTTAGTAACTGATTTTTAGTATAGTTTACGAGAGTTTAACACCACTTTTACACTATATGTTTACTATTACTTGTACAAATCAAACATACACTGCTACTCCAAAGAAACACTTGGAAATTGTTATATTTTAAATTATACGTGAGCTTTCCTACTCACGTCAACGATCGCTTCCGTACGCGGACCAACTCTACAGACTGCAAAGTAAAGATTGAAAAAGGAAAGAAGCAAAGACTGCAAAGTAACGAAGGTAGTGTTAATGTGAATATGAACAAATAATTTTAATATCTTTGCACACATCAGAATTTCTACGATACTCGTAAAGGTCAGCACATTATTTCAATTATTCCAAAGGTAACTAAAAAGTGGAAAGGGAACTTTAAAACAGAAAGAAAAGGCTAAGTAATTTATAATTTATTAGAGCAATAATGGTAACAGGAAAAAAGCCTTGTGAATGTTCAGCCGATTTATGATAATGTTTGAAGGGTACAAAGCCTCACTTCAGCACCTTGTTACGCTTCGTGAAATTATATTGCAGGCGGATCTACGGCAGAAACGTGAACATGTACGTTAAACAGAGTTAAATTATTTTTACCTCAAAAACTTATGGCGTTACAGTATGGCATTTGTTAGAAATTAAATGTTCTTGTTGATTAAACTTTATTTTAGCTACTGCGGGTAGACGACTAGATATTTGGAGAATGAAATATACAATTATATAAAACTTTATAAATCGTAATTATATTTACGCAATAGGCAAAACCTAATTTCGCTGATATATCACCAATGCCTCCTTTTAACAAATTTCCTTCTACCTACTAATATTATATACGATTCAACCCACTTCCAGCGTAAGTATTGACTGGAAGTCAATCATTCTTCTCACCAAAAATCGTTGTAGTAACAGCAGTTAATTAAGAAAAGGCTACCTATTACTCTCGCACTCGCGTTTGTATGAATACGTATTAAAAGAACATCGTCCGTGAAGATGTCTTTCACGAAATAATTAGAATTCAATGTGCCTATTTTTTTGTACATTCAGTCACTTTTCTGAAAATGGAATGTAGAAATATATGGGCTTCCACCGTGTGCCGAATTTTGTGAAATAATTTGAATATATTAATCAATTTATTCAGTGGTGTGATGATATACTGATGCAACCTCGACCTACAAATTTAAAGTTTTAACAATGTGGGGTGGATGATAAAATAATTACATTCCCTTCATAGTTTATACAACTGTGTGCTTATTTAATCACCTACTGGATATTCGAGATATATAGAGACCGATGTCACGCCATAAATGCCGATGGATATTAACGCGTGACTAACTTTGAACTCAGTTTTTAAACTTGACTTTAAATATATTTGTTCAAACTTAATATAAAATTATTGTATGAAAAATAATATAAAATTATTGCTTTGCTCTTTAAGTATCATTTTATGGATATTTATGATAAAATATATTGCATGTGAATTTTTTACAAAATATGAGTGTAGACCGGAAAATGTATACGATTTTATTTAGTTTATAATAAAAATAACTCAAAACTCAATTAAAGGCAATATTATTAGGATTATGTTCTCGGTATTCAGCTTTAGAATGAATACATGTAACTCAGGTTTTTTTTGCAAATTAATTAATTTTTTACGTAACATTATCATTTTTAAACCTATGTTATTCTTTGGTCATATATTATTTCTGATAGACTTTCAAAGGAAAAATAGCAATATCTTTACTTTAAATGAACTTAACATGAACTTTCATCGAAAATTTATTCGAATAAGATATAAGGTATAGTTTTGAGTTATGGAATATTTTCGATAGCGACCACAATAATAACTTTGTTTTTCACAATATCTATGAGGAATGCCAATTTATAACTTGATTAATATTTTGTTCTACGGAACCAATTTTTGGCTAAGTACCTTCTATTTTGGGAATATTAAAAAAAATATTAATAAATAATAAAAACGTTAACAAACATAAAATTTGTAATAATCCTAAAGACAAAGTGATTAAGAAAATGTGTTAGGAAGTAGTTTAAAAGATGTCGAAATATTTATATTATTGATCTATTGTGAAAACAAAATTCGACATCACTTCAGTGACAATTAAAAAGTTGAAAATTTGCTGTTAAGAACAAAATAAAAGCATTCATAGCGTGGTATGACGGGAGACATTTTGTATGATACTTTGCTTATCAAAGTTACGTCATTAAATACTAAAATATTGTTGTTTAAATCCATTTTATTGAAAATATAATTCTCTAGTATAGTGCAATTAAAATTTGATCCAAAATGTTTTAGCGGTCTGAACTGAGTACAATTGCGATATGATTGTATGTACCAATTAAATAATTATTTAGAAATTAGTGTAATAACAAATTATACTATCGAAATATTCAATACGAAATATTGAACTATATTCTATTTTTTAGTTTTAAATTATCAATGTTGGGTCGTCAATTAATTGCGGATAATATTTGTTAAAATAATTAAATAAAAGTGGATTTGCTTATCATAAGTGACATTGTTTTTACGTTCACGTGTCTTCCTGCTATAGATTTTTAAATTTTTCAATAACATGTAACCATTTTCCTATAAACCCAAATATATTTTATAAAGGGGAAGCGTTTTGTCTCAGCTTGAATAATTGCTTCCGATAAAATATGACTAGATGCGAGGTGAGTTCGCTTACAAAAATTATGTCAAAACTTGTCAAATTTTCTAAACGCGAAGTACGAACCTGTATTCACTCCTTAAATGTTTGACATCGCTGACCATAGACGACATATAAATATAGTTATGTCATTTATTATTCGCTTCAATTGTTTAATTAAAACAGTTTCTTATTCTTGAAATGATAAGAGTCTTTGGTACTTTTATTTTTTTCTTAACCGATCTTAAGTAACATAAAAGGAAGATTGACATTTTAGAGTAAAGAAGATGTTTAGAAACTATTATTTAAGGTATATTTACGTAAAGTTTAAAACGACAGAATACACGTAAAATGGCATGTTTTAATTTAGAACGAACGATTTGTTAATAAAAACACAAGACATTTTATTGTATAAAATTTTTAAACAGACCATTTACAATGACTTTTTTTAACGTACATGAAATTTACTGCATATAATTGTGAACATCGAGGAAGTAATTGAAAATTTCCAATCAACATTTTCAAATAATTTATTGAAATATGGAAATTTTATGGAACGAGTAACCATGTACCCATAAAACCAAATATGTTTAACAAAAGGAAAGCGTTTTGTCTCGGCTTGACTGTGAAAAATTGCTTTCTTTAAAATATGACTAAATGCGACGTGAGTTTGCTTACAAAAATTATGTGAAAAATTAACAAACGTTCTACACACGAACTACGAACTAATAAAGATAGTTATGACAGACATACAAAGATAATTATGTAATTTATTATTCGCATCAATTTTTAAATTAAAACAGGTTTTTATTCTTGAAATGATAACAGTTTTTAATTTTTTAAATTTTTTTGTTAACCGATCTTAAGTAACATGGAAGGAAGATTGACATTTTAGATTTGACGTTCCGGTAAAGAAGATGTTTAGAAACTATTCTTTAAGATATATTTACGTATTGCTTTAAACGACAGAATACATGTAAAATGGCATTTTTAAATTTAGAACGAACGATTTATTAATAAACACATGACATTTCATTGTATCAAATTTTTCAATACACCATTTACACCGACTTTTTCTTAACGTACATGTTAGAAATTCCCGATCAACATTTTCAAATATTATATTGAAATAATTTTGTAAATTTCAGTTGTGGCGTAACTGTCATTTGAGTATCACCGTAACTCTAATTATTATTATTGTATGCCGTTTTGTAGTAAGTAATGAAAGTGTGATAATATTTTAGTAAGTAATGAAAGTGTGATAATATTTTATTAAAGGAAGAAACATTTTATTCGATACCAATAAATACTATATTAAATTGTTTTTATTTTATTTATTTGGTTATTTGGTGAGTATATGCTCACTTTTATATACACTATATGCCCTCTGTCTTTATTTGGAAATGGATACAAAACTGAAAAAAAATAAGTTTACCAAATATTCCCTTTTAAGTTTTTAGTTCTTTAGCACAGTTGAAATTTTGACACAATTTTCTAAAATTATTTTCTTATCTATTAGATTCAGATTCATATCCATACTAAAACGTCGTCATGTTGCAAAAGCTACACAAGAATAAGTATTAACCTTTCCTTTATTAACACAAACCAGTATTGATGGATCTAAACTGCATTGGCCTCACTTGCACTTTTTATGTGTCTATTCTGGTTAACTATTGTGGAAACAAGGATATATAATTCTAATGGAATTTGTCTACTGTGTATGTGTGTGTGAGTGTGCATGCACACGTGCGTGTGTGACTGGAGTGACGTAATATCTAAAAGCTCACTTCTAGCTTTAATTTCATGTTCAATTTATTTAATTGCTAGACACAATTTAAAAAAAAACACACGTGTTTACACAAACTCGCGTACGGTTTTTATGGATATCTGAACGTGACTATAGTTTGATGTAGCACCAGAGCTAATGTGCCATGATCAAATATAATAACTGTATATGTTTATATTTTTAATACCAAATAAGGACTAACTCACAATTTTAGGTAAACTTAGTCCAATCAACGTCTGTATATATCTATCATAAGGAGAATTGGGGGGAAAATTATTAATCAGTTTCTGTCTACAAAATAAAATAAAATAAATGTTGCTGAAAGTAAATAGGCAGCCATTACCCACATTTTCTAACGTAATAATCTTATCAATTTAGCTCACTTTTCCTTTTCTGTATCGACAAGTTAGTTTTTTAATGTAGTTGTGAAATAAATGCAATTACCTCGAAAGTGGCCCTTTTCTAGATACTGTTCCCAGTTTTCATATTTGATTATCTGTACATAATATAATTTTATTATTTTTATCTTGAACAAATAATATACTGATAAAAATTGCATTCTTCGATTTTAACCAAAATTTGGTCAAACTAAACCTTGTATATTACTTAACAATATCCATATTTACGTCATGGAGTGAAAAATAAGAAACAATATTTAAAGTACAGTCGCAAATTTCGTAGAATTGAACATCGTAAATGGCAAGTGAATTGATGGAGCACGGGCTACCATGTATTTGGAATATTTATGTATATTTTCTATAATATCACTATTATCACTATTATCTTTGTCGCTAATAAACAAACCTCACTGCACTTACAATTGCACTTACCCACATGCACGGTGTAAGCAACGATGCAACTATGTTATTTCATACTCAAATCATCATTAGTCATATTGACAAAGTGCAACTGATGAGGAATGAGCGTCCAATCCTTCTCTATCATATGATAGTATAGTTCAAAATACTGTATTGAGTATTTCGACAATATAATTTGTTATTATTCTAATTTTCTTATAATAATGTAATTGGTATACACAATCATATCGCAATTGCAAAGAATTTTGTTGTAGTTTATTTAATATACTGAAATTGTTTGCTAATTATGTTATCGGGAAACTACTCAGTTCAAACCGACAAAATCTTTTGGCTAGAATTTAATTGCACTATACCAGAGAATTAAATTTCCAATGACATGTATGTCAGTAACAATATTTTGATATTTAATGACGTAATTTGTGACAATCAAAGTATAAATTGAAAATGTACAAAATATCTCCTGTCATACCACGCTATGAATGATATTATTTTGTTCTACTACTCCCTAACACGACATTTTCTTAAGCCTTTTATCTTTAGGATTATTATAAATATTACGTTTATTAGCATTTGTGTGATTTATTAATATTTTTTATAATTATTCCCAAAATAGAAGGTACATAGCAAAAAATTGAGCAAGTTCGAGTCGTACTCGTGCGCTAATGTTTCCATCGAACAAAATATTATTAAAATTATAAATTAATATTTCTCAAAGACACTGTGAAAAACAAAGTTATTACTGCGGTCGCTACAGAAAATATCCCGCATCTCAAAAACTACAGATGAGATATAGGTATCTCATTCAAATAAATTTTGAGTGAATGTTTATTTTAAGTTCTGATGGCTTCATTTTTTTAAATTTTACCTACTTTAATTGAAAAATTAGAGTTTTTTAAATTTAGAAGCGTATGCCTCATCAACTATTGACTTAAATCAAAAAGCAATTTTGGAACTTCTATATTATTTTTAACTCCTACATGGCGATATCCCACATGCCTATATGGATTTTTTTTTCATCCACCAGTTATATGTTGAAATTAATATTATTTTTTCATAATTCCATATTTAATTGTATCTTGGTTGCTAGACAACACCTACCATCCAAATGTCATCTATATAGTGTCAATAGACTCCGAGTAAAATGGTTGTGACAAACGGACAGACGGACATATCGAAATTACGGAAGTTCCGTTTTTGCCATTTGGCTAGGACACCCTAACGAGATGTACAGGAGAAAGCACATATCTTTATACGACGAAACACACGTTATTTGTAAAAAGCACTCAACATTATATATATATATATATATATATATATATATATATATATACATGAGCGTATATAAATATGTATATATATATATACATATATATATAAATATATATATATATATATATATGTATGTATATATATATATATATATATTTTAGAAAATTCTGTGTTTACGGACATGGTGCGGTTAAATGTTTTTAAAAATTTAACCCTTTTAAATCTATATTTGGCTCATTATTTTAACATATGGCATAGTTTAGCAGACGAATAAGCGGATGGGAGATATCTACATATTTATGTCAACAAGAAATGTTAACAACTAATTTAATATTTTTATATACAGTGTTATTTCAATAAACTCTATCTGATATAGAGAAATTATTACAATCCCTTTAATTTAATCCCTCTAAAATGCCAGCTTTTTCAAAAAATGTCATTGAAATAAACCTAACCCACTTTTTAAAATACTCAAACTGTCCAAAATTGCACAAAATGTAATAATTTTTTTAATGTTTAAACACGTTATAATTAACGTGTAAGTATTTAAATATTTTCATTGTTTCAACAATTAGAATAGATGAACGGATATTTCTACGATGAAATCAAATTTACAAGCTTACACGCCTACTTCTCATATTTTTGTAAACATAGGAATGTTCTTTTTTTTGACAGTCGACAAAATTATTTCCATAGCATATTAAATCACTAAAGGAAATGAAACGTATGCACCCATAATGAATTAAATTTTATGCAAAATTTTTGACATGCTGTTAACCAAACAAAGTATTGTTATAATTTTAGCCAATCGCACACAAACTTTCCATCTCATTCCTATATAGATATTTCCAATTCAGAAAGAGCCCAACCGCTTGTATTCACGAGATCCCGTAGATAATAAATATTTATATTAAATGAGTACTCGATTTTTATGATTTGCCGCAATAAGGTATTACAAAAGTGGCATTAATGCAAAAAACAGACTATAGCTTAAGCAGCACAAATAATTATATTGGCATCTCTCTCACTCAAATATGTTGTTTAAATTCTGATTCTATGAATATCTTTATATGACTTGATAATTCCCCTCTCCCCATCTTACATTTTAATGGCGAGTTAGGTTTCCATATTTATTTTATAATTCTGTCATGCTAAGTGCAGATACCATCTACAATTCACATGAAACCGAGATATCCAAATGTGATTGTTTATAATTTTTCCAATCCAATAAAAGTCGTGGAGATGACATCTTATCAGGAACACACATATTTAATAATTAATTTCATAACGACTCTACATTTTCAAGCCAATAATGATAAAATGAACCATTTGAGATCAAAACTTGGCTTTCGAAAAAATATCTATTGCGGTTTCAACATCAAGCGCAGCAGAATTGACGAGATACCTAATTTTGACGGCAAAATTGTAACTAGCTCATAGTAGACAAGAATAATGGTGTTGAAGCTTTCCTTAGTCTATGATGACTAATCGATAGTCGATAACTTATTTAGTTTATGGACTATATCCTGGCTGTATAACCCAATTTCTTTTTTTGTTTGTAAAAAAGGTTTATGATCGCGTATAAATAAATTACATCAAAATAATCTTTAATTAAATTAATCACAATAGGTTATGCACCCAGGCTTACGAAAAATTAAAGCGATAACAGTGATTAACAAAATAAAGTTCGAAGTTATAGTAATTACATTAAAAAAGATTAAAAGTAGTTTAACATAACCCAACAAACCGGCAAGAAATATCTTCAAATCATCCAATGTCACTGATTGATAAGCTAACTGGAAGAAATAATTATCCCACATGGCGATTTACAGTACAAACATGCCTGGAACATGAAGAGTTGTGGAATAAATGCACTTCTGTAAAATGCACTGACGATAAACTCAACCCAAAAGCCAGATCGAAAATTATTTTACTTGTCGCTCCCATCAAACATACACATATACTAGATGCAAAAACAGCTAAGGAAGTATTGGATAGTTTAGCCAAAACCGTTGATGATAAAGGATTGACGCGTCGAGTTTGGTTATTACGCGATATGATAACTACCACGCTATACAACTGCCAAAACATTGAAGAGTATGTGAATAAAATTATGACGACAGCACGTAAACTGACAAATATTAGCTTTATAGTAAACGATACGTGGCTTGGAATACTTTTACTAGCTGGTTTACCGGAGGTTTACCAACCAATGATTATGGCATTGGAGAGCTCGGGTATGGTAATAACTGCTGGCACTGTTAAGACTAAGCTTGACAGCGTCAGCAGTGTCAGTAGACCCTAAGACTAAGAAAGTAGTAATCAGCAAAGATATAACTTTTCTAGAATTCTCAATTAAGAGAAATTATGCTACGGTACCACCGTCAGAATCATCATCAACACCACACTCAGATTTACCTGAAAAATAAAAAAATCTTTAGAGAATACACGAGGTGAACTTAATAATGCAGAATCAAGTGTTGAATTTCATCATCCAAATGATGAATCTTTGTATGAGCCAGAAAACCTATTGATGTCAAATAAATACATACAAATATAACTACAACATCTAAATCAAAATTAAATAAAAATGAGAGCACATGTATTCGTACCGATTATGACATTACAGATATCCGAGAATCATACAATGTTCACAGTTCAGGTAGAAACAATTCAAGTGGAAACAATCAGTAGAAGATGAAGTGAAGTCGCATGCTGTCAATAAGACTTGGAAGCTGAAAAGCCTGAAAATGTGTAAGATTGAAAAGCCTGAAAATGTGAAAGTCATCGGCTGTAGGTGGGTTTTCAGAATAAAAGAAGAAATATCAGGTCCCTCCATCAATTGAGATTATGTGCAAAAGGATGTGGACAGAAAAAAGAGTGGATTATACTGAAACCTTCTCTCCCACTGTAAGATATGATTCTGTTTGAGTCTTATTGTCAGAAGTTGCTCAACACTTTCTGTAAAGAGACGTTGGTGAAAACATATACTTACAGCACCAGAAGGTTTCAAAGTTTCCTTAAACATGGTATGTAAACTCAATCGTTCAATTTATTTAGTTTGAAACAAGCCCCGAGATGCTGGAACAGTAAATTTGATTCTCTATTAAAGAAATTTGGCTTTCAAAATAGTAATGCTGATAAATGTGTATATATTGGAAATATAAACAACAATAGAGTGTATTTATTGTTATATATAGATGATGGCCTCTTAATATCTAATCCAAATGATTCATTTAACGATGTCATAGCTGAGTTCAAAAATAATTTTGAAATTAAATATTCAGAAGTTAAAATTTTTGTTGGTCTACAAATTGAAAATTTTGAAAACCAAATGTTTATTCAGCAGTTCAAATATACTGACAAACTGTTATATAAATGTGATATGTGTCATGCTAACAGCAACAACATTCCAGTTGACTCTCTTACTGTTCTGGAGCCGAGTTCCAAGGTACCTGATAACAACATTCAGTCTGGAGGCAGTCGGTTCGCTGATGCATCTAGCCATAGTACCGAACCGAACATAATGTTTGGAGTCAGTCTTGTAGCTAGATTTTTGTATTTCTATGATCACACTCACTGGAATAATGAAATACTTAAAAGAAATAAAGAATTATGGTCTCTGTTACACAGCATCACAATCGAACGAACTTCAAGCATATAGCGATGCAGATTATGCTAAAGATATATGCACATGCAAGTCAATGACTGGATATGTCTTTATTAAGAACGGAGCTGCTGTAACATGGGCAACACAGCGTCAACAGCATGTTGCATTATGAATACTGAAGCCGAATTTATGGCCGCATGTTCTGCAACAAAAGAGGCTATTTTTCTTAAAACATTGTTAAGTGATATTGGTGCGTTCAGTCAGGACTCAGTGTGTTTGAACACTGATAATCAGAGCGCTATCTGTTTAATAAAAAATGGAGACTATCATAAAAGGTGCAAACATATAAATGTAAAATATAACTTTATTAAAGAAAATATTATAAAAAAATATATATTTAAACTATGCATGTACTAAAGAGCAATATGCTGACTTGTTTACTAAAGCTCTACCTAGAGACAGATTTCAGTTTCTTAGAAACAAAATAGGAGATGTAAGACTGAGTTAATAACTGTAACTGAATTATATTTGGTATTATTTATTTTAAAGTTTAAGTAAAGTTTATTTTGTTAGAAGGCTTTAATAGGGTGAGAGTTAATTATCTATTTGATAGTTTATCTATTTGATATTTAGTTGTACTAGTTTAATTGTAACTAAACTAATTGTGTATAAACATATTAGTCATTCAAGGTCTTATCTGTACGACTTGTTTAAGAAATGCTATTTGGTGAGAGTGTTGAAGTAATAAAATAGCTTTCCTTAGTCTATGATAACTAATCGAAAGTCAATAAATTATTTAGTTTATGGACTATATGCTGGCTGTACAACACAACTTCTTTTTTTGTTTCTTTTTGTGTGTGAAAAAGGTTTATAATCGCGTATAATAAAATTACATTAAAATCGTCTTTAATTTGATTAATCAAAGCAAATGGAATATAAATGCAATGTCGAGCCATAGCAAAAAGACAGGATTCGTAACGAACAAGTAGAAGATCAAGAAAACAGAAACCGATCCCGGAAACACTTGAAGCGACGTGGGCAAAATACTATTAAGCCTCGAGCGAATGCGCGTACTTCACTCTTCGACCTACTTTACGAGGTTTTTCTTTTTACAAACTATAGATTGTCTGGCGATATCGCAAAGGCTACAATTGTATCCGGATTACGTGGCGTTGGATGCTCTGTGGTGGTTGCTCCGTTTCAGTGAGAAAACTTTTTGTTATTCATGAAGTAAGAGACAGTTTTATGTACTCCTAAGGAAGTTTGAAATTTATTTTTTCATTATATGAATGAATTGTTCCTATTTAATATTGTAAAATATTATATTTAGAATTTTACCCAATATTATCTTGTCATGTAACTTGTAGAGTTTCTAATAATCAGCATTTTCACATTTTTTAATTCTTTAACTTTCATTAGATTATAATCGTTTATAATCATGGTGATGTTTATAATCACAATGAGTGAAAACGATTTTTAAATATAACTTCTCAATTCCTCTTTTTAAATTGTTGGCACTTATAAGGAAATGCCTACCAGTGGTATGGGGTAACTGATCAAATAAATGTTAGAAATAATGCTTTCATCTTTTATATATCATATAAAATAATTCAAATAAACTTTTTACTATCGGCTGTTAATTGTCTTCTTAATAAATGTCAAAAATTATGATCTTGTTTATTGTAACTTACCCTACATTATGTACTTTAAACAACAAGGGCGAATTTGAAAATGAAACAAAGGCTGCAAATAGATACATAACCTTTCGTGGGAATACATATATATTTTGAAAGTTCGCATTGTGAATAATGTTTTTATAACTGTTTTGCTGTTTTAATCCGGTTCAATAAATTGTAGTTAACATTATTAAAAATCCTTAATATTCATTGTACAAACCCGATACGACTTACTTAACCGTAAGTTTAGATCATAGGCAAAATAAAGGATCTCATCAAAGACAAACTTTACATCTATCACAATAGCTTTGACAAGGGCTTAACCGAATTGAGTAAATGCACCAACTCCCATGGATTGTTCCGTATTTTGGAAGTTTGACAGTTAATATTCAGTGAGATTGGCGTATTCGACAATTTTGACAGATATTTTCATAATTACACCACACGTTTCAAACAATACTGAAAAAGTAGACAATGGGAATATTTTTTTTTATTCAACATATCAATCGAATACAAAAAAATTCAACCTAGCTAAAACTACTTTTAATGTGATATTGTGTTCCATAAGAGCATGGGCATTCTATTTTCTGGCAATTGTGCATCATTGTACACACTTACAAGTTATATTTTTTACTATTCTTAACTGGAGCTATGACAAACTATTTTATTAAGGTATTGACGTAATGAATAAATAAAAATTAAATGAAATTATTTGATAATATAAAGTTCTCCCTTCTTATATTTTAGTACGGAATTTTTGCAGTCTTACGACTAAATTTTTTGAAATTACAGTTTCCTGATTTAAAATTTTGTTAGAATAATATTTTACTAAAATTTCAATAAAATTGATATATCTGCAAGGTCAGGGATATAATCATTTATATCCGGCTTAAAATGGTTTAAACAGAAGTGTCTTAGTCTAAATTTATTGTAAATCATGGTCGAAATAACTTGAAATCAAAACTTACTGTAATTACAATTAAGTTATATTTTATATCATATTTAGTTTAGGGATTTACATCTACACTTTTAATATACTTGTTTCTTTTAATTTTGACTTATTTTAATATAAAGATCTCCTTTCATTATGAAAAAGTAGTCGAATTTTCGAACTGGATGCAGCTATAAACTTTTGCTTTAAAATTACATGATCTTGCAAAGAGATGATATATCAAGCTTATTGTTTCTTCCTTTGATACCTTGCTAACATCGAAATTAGTGTTCTGCTATAATTATCGCTGGATTTCAAATTTATTTAATAGTGACAATCATTTTCATCCACGCTTAATTTTTCTTTTTCTTTCAATTGAAAAGTTGAGGTTCAGTGGTCAATTTTTCAATTATTTATTTTCTGGTACAATACCTTACCAGAAAATATCGCTTTGATCCATTCGGTATACGTGCCAAATCCCTAAGGTGTTGATAATAAATTTACTCATCGATTGTTCATCGATTTTGGCATCATACTCAGATGGTATCGAATCATATGGTGGTGTTGCGTTCGAAAAAATTAAGAATCTGTGGTAGATATTACATTTGAAATAACTTGTACTTTTTAAGGTCTGCTTACCTAAGTCGCTGAAAAAAAGAACAAAATAAATGAACTCCTCCAAATTCGATACTTAAACTTTGTGGACTATTCAATTAGAAAAATCAGATTTTCTATTCCAAACTTATCTCTTTTTTAGATGCGTTGTTACAATATCCAAAAGGCGGAATTTATGTCAAGATAATACAATCTAACTTTGTATGATTGAAATAATTTACTAGATTTGTTGACCTTAATTGAACTTATGGTGGCTAGACTTGTGACATCTAAAAATTTGTTTTAGTGCCGTAGAAGATTCTCGCTGTGCGAATCAAACTACACCGAATGGATTCTTTTTGTGACCCATTAAAGGACGATAACTCATTACAGATGATTATAATGAAATAATTAAAACATAGAGAAATAATTGATAAAAAAAGAATTAAACAACCCTCATTAGACGAATCCTTCCTAATTATTGACAAGAATTTCGACTTTTTCTGTGTTATATAGTTTAAACGTTGCCCAGAAAAGTTAGTAAATTTATACTTATTAGCTATCTATCGGTAGTCAGAATAGAAATTATATTCATATACACAAAAATTGTCAATATAGTAGGATATATTCTCTAAAACGTGGTCTCTCCAGTCTTTGTGATTTGTTTGCAAATGGATCAATTTTTAAGACATCCACACCCTACGTAAAATGCGTTGTAATTTAATAGCTAATTAAGTACAGCCAGCCATTAATCATGTTAAGTTGAAAAGTTTTTTTTAGCTTAAAAGTAAACTTGAGTGCATGGAGCGAGCGAATTGGGGCAACGTGAAGTACATGTCTAATTATGCACATTATTTAACCTTGTTATATAGAAGAGTTTTTTTAGGGGAAGAGGAGATTTAAAAACTATTTGTGTTTTTATGGTTTTCAGAATTAATTGATATAATAGAATAATATTTCATTAAATTTAACTTTCTTTACTTTGTCGTCGGTACAGAAACCATATTTATACTAAAAAGTAGAAGTTGAATGTAAAGGCTCCGAATAACCATTTTGTTCGCCTCATTAAGATGTATTACATCTCCATAGACAACGAATCCTCGGATCTCCAATATATTTCTGAAATTAGGAAAAAAATTTCAAATGTTATTCTCATCTACATAAATTGCATGAGTACTATTAGTACCTTTCTTGGGGTTCCATGAAAAATTTAAAAAAAAACAAAATCCTCATAATTTCACCATGTCCATCGGTCGGTCTGTCCATCCTTACATACAATTTTACTTATGTTAAGAAGTAAATGAAACTGCGTGATGTAGTATTATATCTACTACACTTAAATTCTTAACCACAACTTAAGTTTTGTTTTGTGCCAACACAGGGCGTGGTTAAGAAATGAAATGTTGTAGATACAATACATCATCACATAGTTTCATTTATTTGTAAAAAAAAATTAAATGATAATGTATCTGTACAAAGTTAACGACAAATATATTTAATGTATAATTTTACGTAAAGATGCCATAACGAATAATAAAAAAAAATACTTTTTTACTTTTTTTCAAGTGTCTCCTTTATATCGCAATCATAAATGTAACTATTTAGTCACATTTGTGAAAAGTTTAAAGTAATGCAAAATAAAAGTATTTAGTATTTATTACAGTCTACTTGAATTAATAGATAAATAGATACACTTAAAATAAGATTGCGATAAACACATATACAATTAGTCGACGATTAATCACATAACTACATAATATTATTAAACGTTAAACTATAATCATTACATTAAATAACACATTGTCTGCTAAACAATATTATAAATACCAATATTGTATAATATGAATAAAGAAATTTAGCCATATGCGCTATCCGTGTACCGTACACATCATTTACTCTATTACGCGTTGAGATGAAATAGACTTCATTTAAGGTATTTGTAATAATATTAAGTTACATTTTAATTTTAGGTTCCATAGACTAAGATGATTTTATATGTATAGAGTATTTTGTATGTTTGCAGTATAAATGAATATACCAATAAAAAAAAACTATTTTTAATCACAAATATAAAAGAAATCCGTATTGTTAATAACGTACAATATGCGACCTGTCATTTTACTTTGTTTATATACATTCTTTTTTCAGAATGATATGGAATATACGTGTATATGGAACTCTGTAATACCAATTCTCTTCGTATTTTCAGAATTATTCCCGAGTGACCGGCGACAGATATTGTGTTAAGCTTTTAAAAGTATAACATGGTGTTGAAATATTCGGTTAACCATGATTTTCATTGCGACTACTCAATGCTCGCTATTTAATAGTAATACAAAATCCTACAAAAGTTAGTCAAGAACTAAATATATAAAACATTTAGCATACAAAGGAACTATATGTTGCAAATGAAGTGTGTTAACCATATAGCTAGCTATAGCATAATAATTAAAGAAATAACATTAGAAAAACTACCATTGTAATTAAGCAATTCGATACAAGTAAATTGGACAATGGCATCATTGAAATACAGAATGTATTGCAACGACTTTTTTCAGTGAAAGTAAGTCAAAAATGAGAATCACTATACAATAAACTAACAGAACCAACTTACCTCTCAAAAGTCTAACAAAATATGTACCTTTCCATAAGGCCAACGAATACACAAGAATTTACTCGGTCCATGCCAGTTAATAAATTCATAAAATTCCATCCGTTCAGAAGGCAGCATAAATTATCTGGTGCATTTGCTGTGGATAAATTACCATTTTTTTCCCATTTAAATTTCATCTACTTTATATTCAGATGATACAACATAAACGCTGATTGGGCGCTGCTGTTTACAATATTGGGCGGCTGGTTTGTTAGCCGCTACGATGGGGCTGGTATGTGGCAGTGCTCATTTGATACAGTCAAAAGGTATGCTTCAAATTAATCATTCATTGTCTTCGTCAATACGCGGGTGATAACGGTAACAAACCAAAAATTATCGTAGCCACTGAACTGTACTCGTAAAGAAAATGACGCATGAGAATTTTTAGCGTTAAAAAGTTGTTCACACTGTACAATAAAGCTGTATCAGATGAATACTACATATTGCATGGAGCATACTAAAAATGATTGAGCTTAGATCTGATGATTGGTATTATGATATTAATCATAGATATCATGACATCAATTACTATTTCCCATAAAAACCTAAGGATGTTTTTTTATGGAAATTTCGGAGAAATACTTCTCTTTGTTGTTACTTTGATATATTTTCACTATGTAACTAATCATGACTATTAGTACCTAAACATAATTTAGACACAAAAACGCTTTAGGTCCATACTTCGTTTACATTTTGAAATAGGACCAATTTGATTTTATAGTTCACAAATTGTGACGAAATGAAAAAAAAACGACTTTTTGGCGAATCCAATATAATGCCCTAATAATATTACTATGTCTCGATGTTCCTTATTAAGTAGAAAAAATTATCTAAAGTATAAATAAAAATTCAAATTTATCTAAATTTTCTTTGTTCAAAAACTTATATAAATATGAAAATTTAACAACAAAAATTCTTAAAGTTTCATTTATTTATTAAATAACAAACAAAGAAAATAAATAACTCTTGATCGTTTGTAAAATTCAGTAAAATTTTTGACGTAATTACTGCAAGTGCGAAAAGTGGTTTCTACGTCCAAATAATTTGTTATTAATTTAATCCGAAATACTTCTTTTATTCAGTTCTTTTTCAGAATAAGTAAATGATTTAAGTGTCAATACAAGTATTTGTGTTGCTTTAACTATTAAAATTATATGTTCTTTGGTGCAATTATATGTTCTTTGCAATCGTTTAACTTTTGCTTAACCGTTTCTCTTATGGATTAAAAACTCAAAAGTAATTTAAAACTTACTGACTAGTAATAAAAGCGTAATTTTCTTAACACTCATTCAGTTTTACTCTGTTTTATCGTTCAATTACGGTCGACACACAAGTTTTCATAGCACAAAATTTGAGTATGCACTGTCGTCTTCGCTTCAAGTATAGGCTTTACCAAATATCTAAGATTATTTCCAGGTCAATGTGCAATCTGTAGAAGAAAATGTCCTTTAATCGGTTTAAGGAACAACAACTGCTGTGCGGCGTTTCGGCTCGCTCGGCCCAGCCAATTTTCTACTCCTTTATTTTTAACCTCTCAGTAAGGAAAAACATTTTCTTCTACATCATAATATCAGTCGGCATAATCGTTATAGTTGCTCAAATGTATTGCAAATATTGGCTCATAATAAATTTATAACCGGATTAAGGTCAGCGAGGTTATATTTTCTACAAAAGTACTAATATTTTTACAACAAAATTAACATTTTTAGTTAAATTTGATGTGTTTAACTTCAGTGAGGCTATATTTTCTACAAAAATACTAATCTTTTTAAAATAAAGTTATCATTTTCAGTTACTTTCGTCGTAACTGAGTCACAAAATAAGACTAGAATTTCATTTCTTGACTGTCAAGGTTAATCTTTTTTGCTATTGAACAATTTTCTGCTCTTAGAAAAAGCACAATGAAATGCAAATCAAAACGTTCCTCCGCTGCGGTATAAATATTTAGGAAAGGTTTTTTCACATTATGTATTTTGTGCAGAAGAGTGTATGTATTCGTATGTTGTACACATAAACATATATTTGTGCAAGTGTATGTAAAATTCTCCATATTGATCGTACGTTCTACTGAAGTCTTATATACTTTACCCACTAATTCTTATTAATATTCTTATATATAAGTGTGTGAATGTATGTGTCTGTGATATAAGTGCTAGTGTTAAAATAGCTGTATCAGTGACGTTCGTAGCATAACTGCACAAACCGAGCTAGTCACCATTTTGTGGATAACGTTTCATTATTTAAACTAACGATATGTATTTGAATTTTCCATTTTTTCTGTCTTTGCTTTTCGGAAAATACAGTATATACATTTTTTTGTATATTTGTTCACTATGTCCACAAACAACCGATTATTGTTATTATTAATACTTATTTTATGCAATGTTACTATGATGAATTCAAATAAAATAAGAAAAGAAAATGACTATAAATAAAAAGTCATAAATAGTTTGTATATATGTTTACTCAATAGATATTCGTCTACATATAAATTTATAATCAGACGCAACAAACTGTCAAATTATTTGGGACAAAACAGTCGAATATTATCAAACTTTGGTGCACATTTTACGTACGTTTCCAAATTAAAATGTCTCATATTTATGACTATTAACATTTTTAATTTTCCTTTGCAAACAATCACAATAGTTATCGTATTTTACAAATATCCTTACGCAGTTACCGATTATCTCATTTTACATAAGACTTGTTTATATAATGGCAAATTCACGATTGTTTTTGATATTTGATAATAAATTTTAAAAAAATGCATATGTGACAAATGAAACATACACGTGGTATGTTAAGCAAAGCGGTGGGCGTGAATAGCGTGCCGTGAATTGCAAAGCAGGTTCTACCTTACAGCGTGAACGGAACATATTAACTTACGTGATATCAGTAGCTACTTAACATATTTATCCTTATATTGGGCTCAGAAGACAGAATTTCAGTAGCAGCTGTGAATTGTTTAGAAGAGCAAGTTTTTTTATAATAATCGTAATTTATTTGAAAAAACGAAATAGTTTATCACTGAGATTACGATTCGAATTCAAAAATGGCGAAAATATTTTAATTATACAGCATTAAATTAATTGAACAATTTATTTCTAAATTTTCAGGCAAAACCAGCCAAGTGAAAGTCGAAAAACTCATAAAGAAATATTCCGTATTTGTCTCGAAATTGTTGACTTAAATTAACCAAAATAATTTAATTTCAAAGTTCGATAGATTCTCCCAAAATTTTCAAAACGTTGATGGAAAAATTAGGGAGGTAGTTCCCATTCCACGTCATTTTAAATCAACAAAACTTCAAAGAGAAATATGATAAACGGAACCTCAATTTCATTTCATGACACTTGTTCTTGTTGAGTGATACTTCACTGAAATAGAGGCCCGAAAAATTGCCCCTTAATCTTAAAAAAAAAACATTTCCACCTGACACACATACTTGAAACCCTTCATGCACATAAGTCTGAATGTGAGAGACTGCTACAGCCGGACGAGGAACGAACTTAACGAAATCAAAAAGTTTTTTTTTACTACGGAATGAAAAAATGGGTAATTTTACAGTAATAAACTTTAGAACCACCCTTAACTTTATAAAAGAATATAAATTTTAGAAAGTTAACTTATCTATTTATCTATATTATATAATTATGAAGTTAGTTTATCAGAGTTTGCGTATTTTCTGTTAAGAATTAGAAAAAATGCGATATTTAAAAAAAATACCCTTTCTAGATGTTATGTACAATAATAAGTTTTTTCTTAAAAAGTGAATCAAACCATTTAATAATCCTTTGTTATGATCTATACACTATTTATTAAAGTTTTATTGTCTTCCTTACGTTATTTATCACACTATAATAATTTTTGTAATTTACTACTCTCGCATGATCTTCGATATTTTCTTTTGTGTTATAGTAATAAGAAAGTTTACGAGAATATGTTATCTCTAGCAATAATGGAACACTGATCGTATATAGCCGCCGGTTTTCCTTCTTATACACAGAAAATAGGAAAAAAACGACAATCATATATAAACTCGGTAAACGCATCCTGCCTGAAGCAAGAAAATAAAAACATTTGTAGAAGCGCAAAAGGCATTAAAGAAGAACGTGCCCTACCGATTGTACTTTATGAATAAACTGTAATAACTTGAGCTTCGTTAACTTAACCTTCATTGCCTTAAAGGCGAGTTGGTTGAAAGTTCGTATACCTAAAATGGTAGGTAGATATCAAACGTATATGGCATATAATTATTCGAGCAATGTTACCTTCGTTACAATGAAATGTTGTTAATATACATTTAACCAATATTTAAATTGGTATGTATAGTATAACAGGTCGTAGCATTTTTATAATTTAACAGTACATAAGACCTTATTACTCAGTATACAGCTCAAACTGTACAAAAATTTGTATGAAGATTTTTGACGACGAGAAAATGAATTGGCATTTACAAATTAATACTCTAGTGATTTGAATATTGTAGTACATATTGTATTCAATATCTACTAAAAATTAAAATAATAATATTAGATGGCAGAATATCATTAAAAACTACGTACGCTATATTTTGGAGAAATATTGATAAAGAGCCTTTAAGTGAGAAGGTAACATTGACAGAATAAATATATAAAGTGAAAATGATGAGTCAAACTTTTCTGATTTATCGACCGGATCCATTGTGAATATTTCTTGAGAACCTTCTTATTGATTATCGGTTACTTCTTTTAAAGTATTAACTTTTTAGGGTTTTAAACATTTTGAAAGCAATAACAATAACTTTAAGTATAATTATGTTTTTGAGAATAACTGTAGCTAATATATCGCAATCCCGATATATAGGCCATATATCGCAATCCCGCAATAATAGGCCCGCAATAAAAAAATAAAATTAAACATTAAAATCTAAGCATATTTCATAACTAGTTATTATATTAAGCAATTTGCAGCAAAAATATAGAAGATGTTATCATTACAGATATTCAGAACGATAGTGTTTAATAACATCATTCTTAAATATGATTGCTCAAATTTTTACTTTTTCAAATATCACGCGCAATTTGTCCTTGCTATATTTTTAAGTATTTTATCAAATCAATTTCAATTTATTATATTGGGTCAAGAAAATGTTGTATAATTATATTGACTGAACTAAATGCACTATAAGTTGAATAAAATAAAGTTTTTTAAGCATCGTATTTGCAGTTACTTTCGGTGTCATATGTATACGTGTGTATATATAAATGTACATACACACCTACACATATATAGACGTACATATATGTATATGTATTTATATATATATATATATATATATATATATATATATATATGTATATATATATATATATATATATATATATGTGTATATATATATATATATATATATATATATATATATAAACATATTAAATATTAAATGTTAAACTTTGTCTCAAAAACATTTAACATTTAAAATCATATTTTGAATTATGTGCCTTTTATTATCTTTATCTTTATCTTTATATATTTGTATCTAATACTAAATTAAAATTTTTTGCTTAGAATAAAATAAGTTTCAAAACACTGAATTCTTACATCTATTTTACTATAATAACAAGTTTTAACGATTTAATATTTTAGTGATCCTTTTACTTTACTTGCGTTAATAGAATATAAGAATTAAACTCAACATCTTGTAGCCGGAATCGCCTGTATACATAGTTGTTATATTACGATGATTTTGTACAAAAAGGGTCTCTCATAAACCTGTAACGCCAGTTTCATAAATCGCCCGAAGCGTGTAATACTCACTGATTACTCCGATTGAATATAAGGGAGCTTACGGCCGGATGTCGCTCCTTAGCCGGCTCGTTCATGAAATGTCAATTTGGCCTGACGTTGTCGTGAGTTTCCAAAGTCGCTTTTCGCATCCCAACAGACGTCAGCTTTAATATAATTTTGTCCATTTCGATCACGACTTCCGCGCGTCCGGGACCGGTGAAGGTTAAACGTAACTAAACTATGTGTTTTAGATAGTTTTTTTATTGACGTGTGGTGTCCATTTTAGCTTATATATTTTCAGGAATACGTTAGTTTAACAGATATAACAATCCTTAAAAGTAAAGGCTTGTAAATCTTTAACATATTTCGCTAAGTTATAATTGAAATTAAACAAACCTTTGATAAATACTCAGCAAACGTGATGTAAATCCGATTCCTGTATTCATCATCGTGAAAAGCCAGTGAGACCCATTAGGTACTATATTGTATATTTGTTGAAAAATTACTTTCAAATTTAAATATTATTAATCACTCTTCATTTGACTTATACTGTATAAATCAATGACATGATATTATGAAAAATTGTTATTATTAAGTTATATTTTCTTCTCACAAATAACTCATTACATTGTTTGAACGAGTGTCTATTGTAGTTAAAGATTCTTTAAAGTTCATTTTTGTATTAGATTAAATCTACTTATGAAGAATTGAACATCGAATAATATTTGTCTCATCCAAACAATCTTAGAAGCTGTGTCGTTCCCAAACTATCTTAGATTAAATATCTACCTGATTTTTATGAGATTTTTAACCTTATGTATTTAGTATTGCAAAATCATTAAAATGTTTCATTTTCCTAAGTATTCTATTTAAATGTCATTTCGGGCTCCGACTGGTGACTTTATCTGATTTCCATAAGCCGGACGGTATAGGCACTCGTACTGTAGCGATATAGTAAAGTAGAACGTAAGAGCTAATTAAATTAAATCGTGACCTACGTGGCACAGATATGTTAGAATCCTCATAACACTGAAGGTCCTAACGGGTAATAAAAAAGATTTGACGCCTCTTGTATAAAAAAATAATAAAGTGAGTAGTTCAAGTTTAATTAAAGAAAAATATTTGAATTGAAGTAATGTTCTTTGGTGGTATTTTACATGTCAATTAATCTAATATATTAGGTACTACTTCACACTTTTTTCATTAACACGTGACCATAATTTCATGGAATAAGTCGGTTCATTCGGATCCCTAATATTTGTTCGTCTTCACAAAAATATATAGACTAATTTGTAGAAACTTTGATATTCTTCAGGATAGTAGAAACGTATAATTTGTCTTAAAAGACACTTTCTTAAGAAAAACCTACTTAACAAGCTACTCTATTGTATGAGGGCACTTCACAGTAAATACCTTTCCATCGTTATGAGTGTTACAGGAATTAAGTAAAGGGATATGAATTTAAGCGAAAAACAACGTTAGTTTTATATCAGCTTAAAGTATAAGAACGGTCTCTAAGTTTGTTTTAAAATAATCTAATAATATTCACAGAAAGGCGGTTATCCATTAAAAAACAGTAAATAATTTTATCTTTTTATTTTGTTATAATTTGAGTACACGTAGGTGGACAAATACGTGATAACTTTTCACTACAAGCAAATCTGATAAAACCAAAACTGAATCAAATGTTATTCAAACACTTAGATTGATTGTTAGATCTTGGCTAAGTTCAAGAAGTGCACTTGAAGACTAAGCACTAACTTTCATTACCGGGATAAATTTTTACCATTTTATGTATTATAATAAAATATTCTTTAACTACTGACAACTTTTATTGAAAAGTCTCAAATTTATGGCTTATTAGCCAATATAATCTAATACCAATGAAATATAGTTCTCACTTCACATTTATGATAATCCTCACATATTTATGATAAAGTTAATGTCACATACTCAATTCAAAAATGTAGATACTACCCTTAAAGAAACAAAACAGAAAAGTAAGAGCGTGTAAAAAATGGGGAATGAAATTTAGAAAATGTTTTAAGAGAGTGTTGAGCAACATGGAAAAAGACTTTCACATATAAGAGCTTACAGAAATCATGTTCACTCAGCTTGATATACGAATGTTACCTAATCTGTAACAAAATGTTTAAATCACGAGAGACGTGATATCATCTGCTAAGCAGTTCCATTGGCTTACACCATGATCAAACTGGCCCAGCTGGTGCCGTTATAAAGTATGTCAATATATATATATATATATATATATATATATATATATATATATAAATACAAAAGTCACAAGAACTACAAAACATACCAAACACACGTTTCGACAAAAGAAATACAGTCGAATTGAAATCCACCTTCGTTTTCAAGTCAATTGAAAATTTAAGGACTTAAGCTGAGCTCTGTTACCACATCTGCTTTATTTACCCGACATTGCGCTATCACATTACTATTTCACCAGTGCTCTAAACAATCTTTTACAGAATAAGAAATTCGATAACATGAAAGATCTTTCAAAAACCATGTAAACTTGTTTTATGTGCGTTGCCCGACTATTACACCAAAGGTGTATTGTCATTGCCTATAAATAAAACAGGTGTTTATAAGTCATAGATGATGATGGTGCACATATAATTTATTTCTTTGTAACCTTCTAAAGGATTTAAATAATTCTTTGTGAAAACAGTGTCGGGATTCAGAACTTATTGATTAACTCAATAATTGAAAGTTCACATTTTGTTGTGAGTGTAAAATGAGTTACAAATAAATTTACGAGTAGACAGGATTATCGTCATATAAACACTGCATGTATTACAAATTTATTAATTCACTAAAGACTAAGTTAATTAATATTCATTGCATTTTTTTCAATTTCTCTTGCAATTAACAAATAATCCGGTTTCAAACACTTCTAAGCGACTTTTGTATTATCGTAGCCCGCCAGGGTCATATATTAAATTAGGATACTTATTATGAGAAAAAATTCCACTTTTGCATTTCAATACTAAATGTCGACGTGAGTTGAATACCCAACACCTACTATGCGCAAAGTTTCTTGAAAAGTATATGGCTATCAACACGCGATCTGGTTGTAATAGACTTGTCTTCAAAATAAATTTCGTAGAACGTGAAAGTTTCTGAATCAGGTTTCAGTCAGAAAACTACAACATCCGGCGCTCTCTATCTGCCAGGCTTCATAAAATAAATTCGTCGAATCTATCTCACATCGAGTCTGATCGGAAGGGAGGAAATGGAGGAAATGGAAATGAATGGAGGAAGTTTATTAGAACGAGTTATGTTTGAATTATTGAACGACCGCCAGAGAACGGATGAATACAAATCGAATATTTGTCAATCATAATATGATATACAATTTATATATACTTATATATATATATATATATATATATATATATATATATCACATTTCATAATAATTTTTTAATGGATAACCGCTTTTCTGTGAAGATTATTAGATTATTTTAAAACGAACTTAGAGACCGTTCTTATACTTTAAGCTGATATAAAACTAACGTTGTTTTTCGCTTAAATTGATATCCCTTTACTTAATTCTCATAACACTCATAATTATGGAAAAATATTTACTGTGAAGTGCCCTCATACAATAGAGTGGCTTGTTAAGTAGGTTTTTTTAAAGAAAGTGTCTTTTAAGACAAATTATACGTTTCTACTACCCTGAAAAATATCAGTTTCTACAAATTAGTCTATATATTTTTGTGAGAACATACAAATATTAGGGATCCGAATGAACCGACTTATTCCATGAAATTATGGTCACGTGTTAATGAAAAAAGTGTAAAGTAGTACCTAATATTAATTGACTTGTAAAATACCAACACAGGACATTACTTAAATTCAAATATTTTTCTCTAATTAAACTTAAACTACTCACTTTATTATTTTTTTATACAACAGGCGTCAAATTTTCTTTTTTATTACGCGTCAGGCACTTCAGTGTTATGGTGATTCTAACATATCTGTGCTACGTGGGTCACGATTTGATTTAATTACCTCTTACATTCTACTTTACTATATCGTTACAGTACTAGTGCTTACACCGTCCGACTTATGGAAATCAGATAAAGTCACCAGTCGGATCCAGAAATAACATTTAAATAGAATACTTAGGAAAATGGAACATTTTAATGATTTTGCAATACTAAATATGTTAGGTTAAAATATCTCATAAGAATCAGCTATATACTTAATCTATGATTGTTTGGGAAAGACACAGCTTCTAAGATTGTTTGGATGAGACAAATATTATTCGATGTTCAATTCTTCATAAGTAGATTTAATCTAATACAAAAATCAACTTTAAAGAATCTTTAACTACAATGGGCACGCGTTCAAACAATGTAATTAGTTATCTGTGGGAAGAAAATATAACTTCCTAATAAAAATTTTTCATACTGTCATGTCATTGATTGATATAGTATAAGTCAAATAAAGTGTGATTAATAATATTTGAAAGTAATTTTTATAAAAAAATCAAATAAAGTGTGATTAATAATATTTGAAACTCATTTTTAAACAAATATACAACATAGTAACATATCCATTACTGGCTTTTCACGATAATGAATACAGCAATGGGATTTAAACCACATTTGCTTGTTATTTATCAAAGGTTTGTATATTTTTAATTATAACTTAGCGAAATATTTTAAAGATTTAAAAGCCTTTACTTTTAAGGATTGTTATATCTGCTAAACTAACGTATTCCTGAAAATATATAAGCTATAATGGACACAACAAGTCAATAAAAAAACTATCTAAAACACATAATTTAGTTACGTTTAACCGAATTGTTCACCGGTCCCAGACGCGCGGAAGTCGTGACCGAAATGGACAAAATTATATTAAAGCTGACGTATGTTGGGATGCGAAAAGCGACTTTGGAAACTCACGACAACGTCAGGCCAAATTGACATTTCATGAACGAGCCGGCTAAGGAGCGACATCCTGCCGTAAGCTCCCTTATATTCAATCGGAGTAATCAGCGAGCATTACGCGCTTCAGGCGATTTATGAAACTAACGTTACAGATTAGATTGGTGTTACAGACTCTTTTTGTCACATGCGATTCCGGCTACATGATGTTGTTCAGTTTAATTCTTACGTAAGTAAAGTAAAAGATCACTAAAATATTAACTTGTTATTACAGTAAAATAGATGTAACAATTCAGTGTTTTGAAACTTATTTTACGCTAAGCAACAAAATTTTAATTTAGTATTATATACAAATAAAAAGGCACACAATTCAAAACACGATATTATTATTTCATTACTTTTTTTGAAATGTTTTTGGGACCAAGTTTAACCATTTAATATGTATATATGTATATATATATATATATATATATATATATATACATATACATATATATATATATATATATATATATATATATATATATATATATATATATATATATGTACGTCTATATATGTATAGGTATGTATGTACATTTATATATACACACGTATAAATATTACACCGACAGTAAATGCCAATACGATGCTTAAAAAAGATGTATTTTATTCAATATATAGTGCACTTAGTTCAGTCAAAATAATTATACAACATTTTCTTGACCCAATATAATAAATTGAAATTTTGTTTGACAAAATACTTAAAAATATAGCAATGACAGTTTTTGTCGTGCAAATTGCGCGTGATGCTTCAATAAGTAAGAATTTTAGCAATCAAATTAAAGAATGATGTTATTAAACACTATTGTTCTGAATATCTGTAATGATAACAACTTCTATTTTTTTAAAACCCTAAAAAGTTAATACTCTAAAAGAAGTCCCCCAAAATCCTTAAGACGGTTCACAAGAAATATTCACAATGGATCCGGCCGATAAATCATAGAAAAGTTTGACGTTCTAAGATTTAGACATGATTTTATAAATTCCGCCACAAAGCTGAATTTAAGTATATTACCTGTTTTATATACTTCTGTAAAAAACCTATATATATATATATATATATATATATAAAAAGGCTCGATAATAAATATAACCCAAATAAAATTCCATAAAAGATATCCTATATTGAACATTCGGATTTCAGAAGAAGTAATTAACTCTTATGCCTGTGAAAAACGCAAAAAATATGATTCGTAGAAATCCAAAGTTACGCTATTGAAGACGTCGTCATAAATAATTATGTCTATACTAAAACTTCAAATTCATAACACCAATAGCCTGCAAGTAAAACGGCTATGGCATATAGACGGACAGACTGTCAGACGCTTATTGGCGAAGCTATCTCATTCACCGGGTTCCGAGAGACAGTTCGGTTTTCGTCCCGGAGTATCCATTTCAGATGCGATTTCTACAGCTTTATCCTAGGTCGATTCGTGCCCGGATAAATACGTGCTCGGTATTTTTCTGGATATCTCCGGTGTGTTTGATAATGCCTGGTGGCCAGCCATCTTGTCCGCGTTAGAACCCCGGGGAATGTCAGCGGACCTCCGCCGGATTATCATGGATCACTTTTGTGATCGAGTTGTCTTTTTACAGGACGGAGACATCGATGTAAGAAAAACGCTGACCAGGGGCTGCCCGCAAGGCTCGGTCCTTGGACCAATTCTGTAGAATGTGATGTTCGATGATATACTCGCGATACCCCTTCAGGAATGCGGTACCACAACCTATGCAGACGATACGCTACTGTTGATCGGAGGATCGAGCCGAAGAGAACTAGAGAACCGGGAGGCGGACTCCCTCGCCAAGCTACATGACTGACGCGCTAAGAACAAGCTTTGCTTTGCCCCACAAAAGTCCGAGGCTGTCCTCTTTAAGGGCAGGCTAGCGAGGGAGCCGTCTGTGACTATGGCTGGCGCTAGAATCGGCGTGCGGGATCAGGTGACCTACCTGGGCGTGGTCCTCGATTCACGGCGGAGCTTCCTACCGCAGGCGTGATACATCAGGGAGAGGGCTCGGGTTGCCTTCCATGCCATGGCCCGGCTTGCCGGTGCCGGCTGGGGGCTCAATAACTCGACCTTCAAGCTGATGTATACGGCAATATACCTCAGCATATTGGCCTATGCGCCATCGATTTGGGCTTCGTGGTGCGTCGGGGTCCAGCAAGTTAGACAGGTGGTGCTAAGATCACACCAAGGCCTACAGGACCTACTCAACGGATGCGTTGCCGGTTTTGGCAGGTCTCCTTCCTGCCGACCTCGCGATTGCAGAACGCGCGGCTAACTTCATCTTGGCTCGAGGCAGGAGTTTTGTTGCGGGTCCGTTAAACTTTGAGTTTTTGTCTAATGAACCCCTTGCTACAAGAAAGAGACGCATTTTGGAGATCGTCGTTGCTCACTGGCAGTCTAGGGGGTCCTCCCCCAATTCCAAGGGGGAAACGACCAGGTTGTTCTTTCCCAATATTTCCGAGCGGTTAAGTAAGAACTGGCTCGTTCCTGATTATTATGTTTCCCAATTCCTAACGGGGCATGACGCATTCCGTGCCAGCTTATTTAGATTTGCACTGAGAGATAACCCGGCGTGTACCTGCGGATTTGAGATGCAGAACATGAATCATGCTTTATTCCACTGCAGTGAGCACGATGAGGCGCGTAGAGTTTTAGTTGAGAGCATGCGTCAAAATATTAACGTAGAATCACGCGAAAACTTAGAACATGGTATCTTCAGTCACCGAGACTTGGTTGGGAATAGTCCGATCTTTGAGTCATTTAGAGCGTTCGCCAAGTGCGTCCTTGAAAAAAAAAGATCCTAAATGACACATTGAGCAGGAGCAGACTCTAACCCTGTTGGGTGGAAGCGCTGCGATTGTAGATACGGGACACTATTAGGGGACTTTCGAAGGTTCCCTTTTTGTATGAGGTGGGTCGTTACGGGTCCCAAGAGTACAAGCAAACGAGAGTGTAACAGTAATAGGAAGCTCTTTCTTATTAACTGCTGTCACCTCAACAATTTGAGGTGAAACGAACGATTGACTTCCAGTCAATACTTACGTTACGTTGTCAAATCAGGCTTTAATATTAATAGATAGAAGAATATTTCTTAAAAGGAAGCATTTGTGATGGATCAACAAAGTTACGTTTTGCCTATTAGGTAAATAAAATTACGATTTCCGACGTTTTTATATTATTGTCTAGTTCATTTACCAAATATCTATTCTTCTGCCCACGGTAGCTAAAACATGAATAGTGGACACTCCAAATCAAATCTACGTATATAAAACGTTTATAGATTCTAAATATTTTTTAAAGATTTTAAATACATCATAACAAAAAAAGGCAAAAAATAACAACTAACCAAAGGTTAATCCACTTTTACATTTTTCACAAATAATATTCCCTCTCTAATATATACCATCTGTTACGTCATAGGTTTTTGAAATAAATATAAGTTAACTCTGTTTAACGTACATGCTCACGTTTCCGCGGCAAATCCGCCTGCAATATAATTCCACATAGCGTAACAAGGTGCTGAAGTGAGGCTCTGCACCTTCAAACATTATCATAAATCGGCTGAACACTCGCAAGGTCTACTTCCGTGTTACCATTATCGCTATAATAATCCATAAATTGCTTTCCCTTTTCTTTATATTTTAAAGCATACCCCGTTACCTTTGGAATAATTGAAATAATGTGGTCACCTTTACGAGTATCGTGGAAACTTCTGATCTGTGCGAAGATATTAAAATTATTTGTTCGTAATATGGTTGAACACTGCTTTCGTCATTTGGTAATCTTTATTTGAAAATGGATGCGAAATTGAACAAAATAAGTTATGCTAAATATTCCCTTTTAAATTTACAGTTCAGTTGAAGTTCTTTCGTAATGATATAATTTTCTGAAATTATTTTCTTAAATATTAGATTATTATAAACGTTTATATAGGGCCCAACCTATCCTGATTATAAGTGACGGCTTAGCAAGAAAGTCGTAATATCCATACTAAAACGGCATCATGTTGCAGAAGATACGCTGGAATAAGTATTTACCCTTTCCTATACTAAACCAAACCAGTATTGCTTTAAACCGCGTTATTCTTGCTTGTACGGGTAGTTCTGATTAAAACTATGAGTGGTATACACATAGGGAGAAATATAATTCTAATGTAATTTGTAGACTATGGGTGTGTGTGTGTGTATGCACGTGTTTGTGAGTGTATGACTGGAGTGACGTAATAGCTGAAAGCCAACTTCTGGTTTTTATTTCATGTTCAATCTATTATGTTCAATTATAACTGACAAAATTTAAAAAAACACACGTGTTTACACAAACTCACGTACGTTTTTTGTGGATATCTGAACGTGACCATAGCTTCATGAAGCGCCAGAGCTAATGCGCCGTGATCAAATCTAATAACTGTATATGTTTATATTATTATAATATCAAATAAGAGCTAATTCACAATTATAGGTAAACTTAGTCAGATCAACATCTCTATATATATCATATAACATAATGTGAATTGTGGTAAAAATTAGCATTCAGTCTCTGTGTATAATACAAAATTTTAATATAAACTTATTATTGAAGGTAAATATGTAGTCAAAACCCACATTTCCTAATATAATAGTCTTATCAGCTTAGCGAGCTAAGCTTTTCTATTTGGACAAGTTCTTTAATGTAGTTATGAAATAAATGTAATTACCTTGAAAGTGGTCCTTTTATAGATATTATTTTAAATTTTCATATATGATTATCTGTATATATATATATATATATATATATATATATATATATATATATATTTATATATATAATTTTATTATTTTTTCCTGAAAAATTTACATACTGATAAATAAGAAACAATAATTAAAGTAAATTCTCAAATTGCATTGATTTGAACATTGTAAATGGCAAGTGAATTGGTTGAGCACGACTCGTCACGTATTTGGAATATTTATCTATAATTTCTATAATGGTAGCACTATTATCTTTGTTGCATTATTGCTAGGTTCTTTATCATTCAAAACCATTTTACCCTCAAGTATGGTGTAAGCAACGATGCAACTATGTTATTTCATACTCAAATCATCATTTTCATCACATATTTTGCTGAAGAGTAACTAATGAGAAATGAGCGCCCAATTCTTCTCCGTCATACCTTCTCGGTGCTGCCGACCAAAAGAGATAAAATTCTTATCGATTTTATGGGCTTATGATTTTAGGCGGGCTCAAAAAATTGTAAATAACTATTAACTTTTATTAGTCATTACGTTTAGTTTAAAAATTATATAATGGAATTAATATTTACACATCCCAGTGAAACTAAAAAAATTCCTTCAACACTTTATTAAATTTTCTTTCCATCTACTACTCAATACTTCAATTGCTGATTTTTTACCTATAGCAACCAATAACTTATATTACTATTCAAGATAATTTTTGCTCTTTTTCCACGAACTTTTAGTTATAATACTGGGTATCTTTATTCTTCGTTAAATAAGTGTATCTTATTTACAAACAATTATCTTACGCATACATCTATGTACGTTGACGATCCTGTCATATATTGATCTAATGTAGTTCTAGATGATATGTCGCGACGTGTTAGGTATTATTATAGATAAACCAAAAAGATAGACAAATAAGTTGTATGTGTTACGCCTGGGAAAGATATACCAGGTAATATAATTAAATAGTGAAAAGTCATTTCAGCAGTTACAAATGGCTGAATAGAAATGTTACGTACTTTTATGTGTACAGAAGCATATATGGAACCCTTGATGAGTTCTAGTGACACTTTTTTTTAAATATTTATGTTTTTAAAAATACTCACTGAACTACCAAATAAATAAAAGAAAAACAAATTAATTTGGTTTTTCGTCGTATCGGATAAAATGTTTCTTCCTTTAAGTAATCTATTATCACATTTCCATTATTTACTACAATTTCGATTCGCCAATGCAAAACAGCACACAATAATATAATATATGCATAATTTATATTAAATGACATTTACGCCGCAACTGAAATTTACAAAATTATTTCAATATATTATTTGAAAATAGTGATTGGGATATTTTAATTATTTCCTCGACGTTCATAATTATACCTAATAATTTTCATGAATGTTAAAAAAAAGTCGGTGTAAATGGTATGTTTAAAAATTTGATAAAATAAAATGTCATGTATTTTTATTGGCAAATCTTTCGTTCTAATTTAAAAAATGCCATTTTACGTGTATTCTGTCGTTTAAAGTCTTACGTAAATATACTTAAAGAACAGTTTCTAAACATCTTCTTTAACGGAACTTCTATATCAGTTTAGAACGTTAATCTTCCTTTTAAGTTACTTTAAATCGGTTAACAAAAAAATAAAAGTGCCAGAAACTTGTATCATGTCAAGAATAAGAAGCTGTTTTAATTTAAAAATCGATGCGAATAATAAAGTACATAACTATTTTTATATGTCGTCTCTGATCAGCGGTGCCAAGAATTTAAGGAGTGAGTACAGTTTCGTACTTCGCGTGTAGAAAGTTTGTCAATTTTTGATATAATTTTTGTAAGTGAACAAATGTCGCATCTAGCCATATTTTAACGCAAGCAATTGTTCACTGTCAAGCTGAGACATAACGCTTCCCCTTTGTAAAATATATTTGGGTTTATAGGAAATGGTTATGTGTTCTATGAAAAAATTTTAAAATCTATAGCAGGAAGACACGTGAAAGTAAAAACAATGTCACTTATCATAAGCAAGTCCACTTTTATTTAATTGTTTTTATCCGCAATTAATTGACAACCATAAGCCGATAATTTGAAACTAAAAAATATAATATAGTTCAATATACTGTGTTGAATATTTCGATAATATAATTTGTTACTACATTAATTTCCAAATAATTATGTTATTGGAACATACAATCATATCGCAATTGCAAACAATCTTGTTGTAGTTTGTTTAACGTACCGAAATTGTTTGCTGATAATGTTATTTGGATTGCTGAAAACTACTCAATTCAGACCGATAAAACATTTTGGATAGAATTTTAATTGGACTATACCAAAGAATTAAATTTTCAATAAAATGTACGTCAATAACAATATTTTGGTATTTAATGAAGTAACTTATGATAAGCAAAGTATCGAACAAAATATCTCCCGTCACACCACACTATGAATGCTTATATTATGTTCTTAATGGAAAATTTTTAACTTTTTAATTGTCACTGAAGTGCGTGGAATTTTATTTTCATAATAGATCAATTATATAAATATTTCGATATCTTTTAAACTTCTCCCTAACACGACATTTTCTTAATCCTTTTGTCTTTAAGATTATTATAAACTTTGTTTTTATTAACATTTGTGTTATTTATTAATATTTTTTTAAATATTCGCAAAATAGAAGGTACTTAGCGAAAAACTGGTTCGAGTTCAAGATCGAGTCGGCCTCGTGCGCTAAGGTGCTTTCCATAGAACAAAATATTATTAAAGTTTTAAATTAATATTTCTCAAAGGCATTGTGAAAAACAAAGTTATTACTGCGGTCTCTATCGAAAATATCCCATGTCTCAAAACTACACCCTATATCTTATTCAAACAAATTTTCGTTGTAAGTTAATTTTAAGTTCATTTAATGTACAGATATAGTTTAATTTTGTGCTTTGAAAGTCTATTAGAAATAATATATGACAAAAGAAGATCATAGGTTTAAAAATGAAAATGTTACATAAAAAATGAATTAAATGGTAGTGTTTTTTAAAAAAACTGAGTTATAAGTATTCTAAAGCTGAATACCGAGAACATAATCCTAATAATATGGACTTTAATTGAGTTTTGAGTTACTTTTAATATAAACTAAATAATTCCATTTAAGTTAGTGCAACTCACCAGAAATATTTATATTATTAATTTTGTTAGAAAAACTAAACACGTTCTTTTATATTTTAAAGATTAACTTTACTCATGTGGCAATGACACGTTATATACAAAAATAGTTTAACTCGCGAATATAATTCCTGTATCTGTTCCTATTTCTAGAACAGTCTGTAAATAATTTTGTATATACATTAATTAATTTATACTACTATATTTTTGGGCAATCTTAACAAAACTCATATAAGAAAAAACATATTTTAATTTAGCTCTCAGTGTACTAGAAACAATTAGGTTTAAATTTTCCGGTTTACACTCTTATTTTGTATGAGTGTAAACCGAATAATGAAATAATGTGCTCACGTTTAGCAGTATCGTAGAAATTCTGATGTGTGCCAAAAAAATTAAAATGATTTGTTCATATTATGGTTGAACACTTATTTCGTTATTTTGCAGTCTTTACTTGAAAATGGATACAAACTGAAAAAAATAAATTTTACCAAATATTCCCTTTTAAGTTTGTAGCTCTTTAGTTCTTTTTTTTGTAGTTTATTTAGCGTACTGAAATTGTTTGCCAATAATGTTATTGGGATTGCTGAAAACTACTCAATTCAGACCGATAAAACCTTTTGGCTAATATTTTAATTGCACTGTACCAGAGAATTAAATTTCCAATGAACTGTATGCCAATAGCAATATTTTGGTACTTAATGAGGTAATTTATGATAAGCAAAGTATTAATTGAAAATGTACAAAATATCTCCCGTCATACCACGCTATGAATGCTATTATTTTGTTCTCAATAGAAAATTTTTAACTTTTTTATTTTCACTGAAGTGACGTTGAATTTTGTTTTGATAATAGATCGATTATATAAATATTTCGATACCTTTTAAACTACTCCTTAACACGACATTTTCTTAATCCTTTTGTCTTTAAGATTATTTTAAACTTTATGTTTATTAACATGTGTGTTATTTGTTAATATTTTTTAAAATATTCTTTAAGAAGGTGCTTAGCGCAAAATTGGCCAAGTTTGAGTCGTACTCGTGCACTAACGTTCCCGTAGAACAAAATGTTATTAAAGTTATAAATTGGTATTTCTCAAAGACACTGTGAAAAACAATGTTATTACTGCGGTCGCTGTAGAAAATACCCCATATCTCAAAAACTACATCCTATATCTCATTCATATAAATTTACGTTGAAATTGTTTTTAAGTTCTTAATTTTTTTTAAATTTACCCAGTTTAGTTGAAAACTTAGTTTTTTTTTAATTTAAAAAAGTAATTTTGGAACTACGGGCGATATCCCACACGCCTAAATGGACTGGATTCTTTTTCATTCTCCAGTTACATGCTTGGAATATTCCTTCATAATTCCATATTTCGTTGTAGAGCGGTTCTTAGAAAACATCAAGCATCCAAATCTCATAATCTATATAGTGCCAATAGACTCCGCGTAAAATGGCGGTGAGAGACGGACAGACAGATATGTCGAAATTACAGGAGTTCCGTTTTTGCCATTTGGCTAGGACACCCTGACGAGATGTACAGGAGATAGCACATATCGTTATACGACGAAACATACATTGTTTGTAAAAAGCACTCAACATTTTTACCTCTGTATAATAAATTGGTATCTGTATTTATAGTCATATATATATATATATATATATATATATATATATACATATTTACATTTGTGTGTGTGAGTGTATGTATATATATATATTAGAAAATTGTGAAAGTTGCGGTTAAATGTTTTTAAAAATGAACCCTTTTTTCTATATTTGGCTCGTTAGTTTAACATATAAATAAGCGGATGCGAGATTTCTACGAATTTGTGTCAACAACAAATGTTAACAAATATCTAATTTAATTTTTTTTTATCACAGTGATATTTCAATTAACTCTATCTGATATAAAACAATTCTTTCAATCCGTTTAATTTAATACCTCTAAAATGCCCGTTTTTCAAAAATGCCATTGCCTCTTTATAAGATACTTAAACTGTCCAAAATTGCACAAAATTTAATCATTTTTTTTTAAACCCGTTAATTAAAATATGTAAATAGTTTCATTGTTTCAACAATTAGAATAAATGAATGGATATTTATACGATCAAATCATATTTATAAGTTTACACGCCTACTTCTCATATTTTTGGAAAAATAGGAATGTTCTTTTTTTGACAGTCGACAAAAATATTTCCATAGCATGTTACATCACTAAAGGAAATGAAACGTATGTGCCCATAATGAAAAAAAATTCAAGTAACATTTTTGATATGCTGTTGACAAAACAAAGGATTGTTATAATTTTAGCCAATCGCACACAAACTTGCCATCTCGTTCCTACATAGTTATTTCCAATTGGTCAAAAGCGCGACCACCTGGGCCGACCACTCAGGCAGTCGCGCTTTTTCCCACGGCCTCGACACTTTCCTGTAGAAAATAAATAATTATATTAAATAAGTATTCGACTTATTTTTAGGATATGCCGCAATAAGGTATTAAAAAAATAGCATTAAAGCAAAAAACAGACCATAGTTTAAGCAGCACAAATTATTATATTGGTATCTCTCTCACACAACTATATTGTTTAAATACTGATACTATGAACGTCTTTACATGACTTTATAATTCCCCTCTCCCCATCTTAGAATTTAACGGCGAGTTAGATTTGAATATTTATTTTATAATTATGTCGTACTAAATGCAGATACCATATATGCAACTCACATGAAACCGAGATAGTATGCTAGAATAATGGTGTTAAAGTAATAAAATAGCTTTCCATAGTCTATGATAACTAATCGATAGTCGACAACTTATTTAGTCTATGGACTATGTGCTGGCTGTACAACACAATTTCTTTTTTTGTTTCTTTTTGTTTGTAAAAAAAGTAAGATATAATCGCGTATAAAAAATTACATCAAAATCGTCTTTAGTTTAATTAATCACAACAGGTTATGCACCCTGGCGTACGAAAAATTAAAGCGATAACAGTGATTAACAAAATGAAGTTCGAAGTTATAGTAATTACAGTAAAAAAGGTTAAAAGTAGTTTGACATAACCTAACAAACCGGCAAAAAATATCTTCAAATAATACAATGGCACTGATTGATAAGCTAACTGGAAAAAATAATTATCCCACATAGCAATTTACGATACAAACATACCTGGAACATGAAGAGCTGTGGAATAGTATCACTTCTGAAAAATGCACTGACGATAAACTTGACACAAAAGCCAGATCGAAAATTATTTTACTTGTCGATCCCATCAATAATATACATATACAAGATGCAAAAACAGCTAAGAAGGTAAACTATCCCATTTATCCAAAGCCGTTGATGATAAAGGATTGACACACCGAGTTTCATTATTACGCGATATCATAACTACCACGCTAGACAACTGCCAAAACATTGAAGAGTATGTGAATAAAATTATGACAACAGCACATAAACTGAGAAATATCGGCTTTATAGTAAACGATGTGACTTGGAATACTTTTATTAGCTGGTTTACCGGAGGTTTATCAATCAAAGATTATGGCACTGGAGAGCTCGGGTATGGTAATATCTGCTGATGCTGCCAAGATTAAGCTTCTTCAAGACGTAAGAAACTTGGAGTCTGTTGCAATGTATAAACACAAAGGAAAAAGGAATATATTACCGAAGCAGTTTACAAAACAAGCTAAGAACCTAAGACATTCACAAACACAAATAAAGAACATCGGTGTTTTGTGTATTAAGTAAGGACATATAAGTTAATATTGCAGAAATGAGAATAAAAAACAAAAGACTGGAGAAGATTCAAGTTATGTGACCATGTTCTCTGCGACAAGAACTCTGAACAATAACATCATGTGGTTTATTGATTCTGGAGCGTCAATGCATTTGATAATACGCCGTGACTGGCTGTATGATGAAATTACACCATCTCTCAGCGTTATAAAGGTTGCTGATGACAAGAAACTGATTGTGAAAGCCTGGAGAAAGGTGAATTTAAATGTAATTTAAATGTAGGTGGATTTAATAATAACTAAAGTGAAATTATAAAAGTTGAAAATGTTTTATTTGTACCTGAATTAGCCACCAACTTAATATCAGTTAGTCAAATGATTAAAAGGGGTTGTAATGTGAAATTTGACAAAGAAGAATGTAAGATTTTGAATAAAAACAACAATATAGCCACAATTAAATTCGTAAAAAATATGTACCGACTAAAAACACACAGTATTAATGCATACATATCAGCGACTAAAGATAATGATTTCTTCTTGTGATACCTGAGATTAGCACACTTGAACTTTAAAAACATAAATAAACTCTAAAAAAATACAAATGTTGAACGGAAAAATGTAAGTAAAATAATGTGCATAAAATGTCAAGAAGGAAAACAAATAAGAAATCCATTTTCTTCAGAAGGTACACGGGCGACAGAAAAATTGGAACAGGTTCACTAAGATATATGCGGACTAATGGAGATATCATCCCTAGAAGGAGCCCGCTATTTTGTAACCTTCATTGACGACTTCAGCAGGAAAGTATTCATTTATTTACTTCATAATAAGTCAGATGTTTTTGAAAAGTTCGAAGATTTTAAAGCCCTAGTAGAAAATCAGTTGAATTTGAATATTAAAACTTTCTGTACAGACAATGGTCGAGAATACCCCAGTAATGATTTTCAGAATTTTCTAAAAAGGTCTGGTATCACACATCAGACATCTGCATATGAACCTTATTAGAAAGAGCCAGACGCATGCTCCTTAATGCTCGATTAAAGGCACAATATTTGGCAGAAGCGGTGTCGACTACAGCATACATCCCTACTCGCTGTCCAACAAGAACATTAGCATATTCTACACCAGAGCAGATGTGAACAGGTGAACTACCAAATTTCAGTCACCTGAGAATCTTCGGATCTGAGGCAAGGGTGCATGTTCCTAAGGAAAAGTCTAGAAAATTGGACTCAAAGGCAAGTAAAATGCTATTGATTGGTTACAGTGAACAGACTAAAGGATACAGGCTAATTGACCCTAAGACTAAGAAAGTAGTAATCAGCAGATATGTAACTTTTCTAGAAAGCTCAATTAAGAGAAATTATGCTACAATACCACTGTCAAAATCATCATCAAAACCAGACTCAGATAAAATTGATTTACTTCAAAAAAGTGAAAAAATCTTTAGAGAATACACCAGATAAACTTGGTAATGCAGAATCAAGTGCTGAATTTCATCATTCTAATGATGAATCTTTATATGAGCCAGAAAAATAATTGAGCCAGAAAAACCATTGACTACAATATCTAAATCAAAATTAAATAAAAATGAGAGCACATATATTCGTACCGGTGATGACATTACAGATTACCGAGAATCATACAGTGAAGCGATATCTCCTAATAACCTGAATTCACAGAAGTGGAAAAAATTAATAAAGGGTGAAGTGAAGCCGCATGCTGTTAATAAGACTTGGAAGCTGAAAATGTGTAAGATTGAAAACCCTGAAAATGTGAAAATCATCGGCTGTAGGTGGGTTTTCAGAATAAAAGAAGAAACATCAGGTCCCCTCTAAAAATTTAGATTATGTGCAAAAGTATGCGGACAGAAAAAATTATATGGAGTGGATTATACTGAAACCTTCTCTCCCACTGTAAGATATGATTCTGTTCGAGTCTTATTGTCAGAAGTTGCTCAACACAATCTGGAAATAGCTCAGTTTGACGTGAAAACTGCATTTCTGTACAGAGACTTAAGTGAAGACATATACATGCAGCCACCTGAAGGTTTCAAAGTTTTCTCAAACATGGTATGTAAACTCAGTCGCTCAATGTATGGTTTGAAATAAGCTCCGAGATGCTGGAACAGTAAATTTGATTCTTTATTAAAGAAATTTGGCTTTCAAAACAATCATGCTAATAAATGTGTATATATTCGAAATATAAACAACAGAGTATATTTATTGTTAAATGTAGATGATGGTATCTTAATATCTAATCCAAATGATTCGTTGAATGATGTCATAGCTGAATGGAAAATAATTTTGAAATTAAATGTTCATAAGTGAAAATTTTTGTTGGTCTATAAATTGAAAATTCTGAAAACCAAATTTTTATTCCTCACTTCAAATATATTGACAAACTGTTATGTAAATTTGATATGGGTCGTGCTAATAGCAACAACATTCCAGTTGACCTTAATACTGTTCTGGAGCCGAGTTCCAAGATACCTGATAAGAACATTTAATACAGAGGTAGTCGAATCGCTGATGCATCTAGCCATAGTAAGCAGACCTAACATGTTAGAAGTCAGTCTGGTAGGTAGATTTTTGAATTTCTATGATCACACTCACTTTCAGTTGTCGCGAAAATAATGAAATACTTAAAAGAAATATAGAATTATGGTCTCTGTTACACAGTATCACAATAGAACGAACTTCAAGCATATAGCGATGCAGATTATGCTAAAGATGAATGCACATGCAAGTCAATGACTGGATATGTCTTTATTAAGAACGGAGCTGCTGTAACATTGACAACACAGCGTCAACAGCGTGTTGCATCATTAACTACTGAAGCCGAATTTATGGCCGCAAGTTCAGCAACAAAAGAGGCTATTTGGCTTAAAACATTGTTAAGTGATATTGGTGCGTCCAGTCAGGATGCAGTGTGTTTGAACACTGATAATCAGAGTGCTATCTGTTTAATAAAAAATGCAGACTATCATAAATGGTGCAAACATATAGATGTAAAATATAACTTTATTAAAGAAAATATTATGGAAAAAATTAACTTAAACTATGTATGTACTAAAGAGCAATATGCTGACTTGTTTACTAAAGCTCTACCTAGAGTCAGATTTCAGTTTCTTCGAAACAAAATAGGAGATGTAAGACTGAACTAATAACTGTAACTTAATTACATTTGTTATTATTAATTTTAAAGTTTAATTTCTTAGAAGGTTTTAATAGGGTGAGAGTTAATGATTGTTCATCTATTTGATACTTAGTTGTACTAGTTTAATTGTAACTCTATATAAACATATTAGTCATTTATGAATCTCAAGATCTTATCTGTAAGACTTGTTTAAGGAATATAGCATTTCTTTTTAGTGAGAGCGTTGAAGTAATAAAATAGGTTTCCTGAGTCTATGATAACTAATCGATAGTCAATAACTTATTTAGTCTATGGACTATTTGCTGACTGTACAGCACAACTTCTTTTTTTGTTTCTTTTTGTTTGTGAAGAAGGTTTATAATCGCGTGTAATAAAATACATTAAAATCGTCCTTAATTTAATTAATCACAACAAATAGAATACAAATGCAATGTCGATCCATGACAAAAAGACAGGATTCGAAGCCAGCAAGTAGAAGATCGTGAAAGCAGAATCCGATCCGAGAAACACTTGAAGCATTGTGGACAAAATACTTTTAAACCTCGAGCGGATGCGCATACTTCACACTTCGACCTATTTTTCGAGGAAACACTATAGATTGTCTGGCGATATTGCAAAGGCTACAATTGTATCCGGATTACGTGGCGTTGGATACTCTGTGGCGGTTGCTCAGTGCAAGAAGTAAGAGACAGTTTTATGTACTCGTAAGGAAGTTATAAATTTATTTTTTATCATATGAATGAAATGTTCCTATTTTATATTTTAAAATATTATATTTTGAATTTTACCCAATATTATCTTGTCACGTAACTTGTAATTTTTTAATAATCAGCATTTTCACATTTCTTAATTCTTTAACTTTCATTTGATTATAATCGTATATAATCATGGTGATTTGCAATTTTGAATGTAATTAATTGCAAAACGTTTCGAAACAAAACTCTTTTACCTAAATTTCTTTGTTATATTATATTTTATAAAATTATTATGTTATTTTTATGATTTTATATTGAAACAAGAGGCTCTTATAATTTCATCATGCGCGTACATTCGTCTATCACAACTTTATAGTTTCTATACTTCGAGTACCATGTGCGTGAAATCAAGCGGATGCTTTGTGTAAAGTTTTCAGTTAGTAAAGAGAAAAATAGAGTAAATAAATATAAACATGTTTTTGTGCATCCCACTGAGTGGAGATATCATTCGATTGACCTTTTAAAATGATTTTAAGGTTTAATTTGCATGCCCTTTTGTGAACCGCTAAGCTTTTAAGTGCTAACATACCCTTTTTAATTTTTTTGAAACTAGAAATATTAACACTTCAGTAGAACGTAAAAAAAACGTAAATACATTTGAATAGAAATTTCAGTCACAGTTTTTAAATTAATTTATGTCCATTAAGTATCATCAACAATTCAAGAGATGTAGACAAATAAATAAACCTACTTTATGCCTCTTCCAATAGGTACTTGGCCAGTTTCTTTCAAATTCAATAAACTGTTTGCCAGTGCCAATTATAGTAATGAGTGAAAACGATTTTTAAATATAACTTGTCAATTCCTCTTTTTAAATGTTTGGTACGTATCCTAATAGAAAAGGAAATGTCTACCAGTGATTTCGGGTAACTGATCAAATAATTGTAAGAAACAATGCTTTTGTCCCTTATATCTTATCTAAAATTATTCAAATAAACTTTTTTGGGGAATATAATAACAAACAAAAAGCGTCGTGTGCAATTTCCTTTTTCCGAAGAGTCTATTTTATGACAATTACGTCGAATGATCTTGAAGATATTTTCCTCGAAGTTACTATCGGCTGTTAATAGTTAGCTTCTCATAAATGTGAAAAATTGTGTTTTTATTTATTGTAACTGATCCAACATTACGTACATTAAACTACAACGGCCAATTTCAAAATGAAACAAAAGCAGCCAAATAGGTACATAGCGTTTCATGGATATAAATATATATTTTGAAAGTTCGCATAGTGAATAATGTTTTTAATAACTGTTTTGCTGTTTTACACCGGTTCAAGAAATTGTAGTTAACATCATTATTAAAAAATCTTAGTATTCATTGTACGAACACGATACGACTTACTTAACCGTAAGTTTAGATCATAGGCAAAATAAAGGATTTCATCAAAGACAAACCTCACATCTGTCAAAATAACCTTGACAAGGGCTTAACCGAATTAAGTAAACGCACCAACTCGCAAGAATTGTTCAATATTTTGGAAGTTTTATAGTTATTATGCAGTGAAGTTGGCGTGTTCGATAATTTTGACAGATATTTTAATGATTACACCACACATTTCAAACAATACTGAAAAAATAGACACTAGAAATATTTTTTTTTATTTCAATATATCGATCGAATACAACAAAATTCAATCTAGCTAAAACTACTTTTGATGTGATACTGTGTTCCATAAGAGCATGGGCATTCTATTTTCTGGCAATTGTGCATCACTGTACACACTTACAAAGTATATTCTTTATTATCCTTAGCTCGAGCTATGAGAAACTATTTTATTAAGGTATTGACGTAATGAATAAATATAAATTAAATGAAATTATTTGATAATATAAAGCTCTTCCTTCTTATATTTTAGTACGGAATTTTTACAGTCTTACGACTTAATTTTTTGAAATTACAGTTTCCTGGTTTACAATTTTATTCGAATAATATTTTACTTTAATTTCAATAAAATTTAAATATCTGGAAGGTCAAGGATATAATAATTTAAATCCGACTTCAAATAGTTTAAACAGAAATCTTTTAGTCTAAATCTATTGTAAATCGTGGTCGAAATAACTTAAAATGGCAACTTGCTGTAATTACAATTAAGTCATATTATATATTATTTTTAATTTGGGAATTTACATGTACACGTTTAATGTACCTTTTTTTGTTCCTCCTAATTTTGACTTATTTTAATATAAAGATATCTTTTCATTATGAAAAAGTAGTCGAATCTTTGAACTGGATGCAGCTACAAGGTTTTGCTCTAAAGTCATTTAGTCTTGCGAAGAGATCATATATCAAATTTCTGTTTTCTTTCTTTGATACCTATCTAATATCTGGATGAAGCCGAACTCGAAATTAGTATTCTACTGTAAGTATCGCTGGATTTCAAATTTGGTCAATGGTGATTATCGGCTGATTACAAATTTGTTTAATAGTGACAATCATTTTCATCATGCTTAATCTTTCTTTTTCTTTCAATTGAATAGTTAAGGTTCATTTCAATCAATACAATCTAACATTGCAATGATTGAAATGATATACTAGATTTGTTCATTAATTGAACTTATAGTGACTAGATTTGTAACATCAAACAATTTGTTTTAGTGGCGTAGAAGATCCTCGATGTGCGAATCAAACTTACACCGAATGGATTCTTTTTATGTGACCTATTAAAGGACGTTATCTCATTATAGATGATTATAATGATATAATTAAAACATACAAAAACAATTGATAAAAAAAAATAAACGACTCTCATTAGTCGAATCCTTCCTAATTATTTACAAGAATTCCGACTTTTTCTGTGTTAGTTGGTTCAAACGTTATCCAAAAAAGTTAGTAAATTTATACTTGTTATCTATCTATTGGTACTCAGAATAGAAATTATATTCATATACACAAAAATTGTCAATATAGTGGTCTCTCCAGTCTTTGTGATTTGTTTGCAAATGGATCAATTTTTAAGACATCCACACCCTACGTAAAATGCGTTCTAATAAAAATTAAGTTAATCGCTAAGTGAGTACAGCCAGCCATTAATCATGTTAGGTTGAAAAGTTTTTTGAGGTTAAAAGTAAACTTGAGTGCGTTCATTGTATTACAACATCTTCAGGTGGGATATTAGCAAAGATCTTTGCTAATGTCCCACCTGAAGATGTTGTAATACAACGAAACCTAGGTCGTGGTAAAGAAATTAAAGAAAGTAGAAATAATACTACGTCACGTAGTTTCATTTAATTGTGAATAATGAATTTCTACAAAATTAACGCCAAAAATATTCAAGATTATTTGTGTTATTATGGTCTTCAGAAGGAGCTTAATTGGCATAATATTTTAATATTTCATAAAATTTAACTTTCTTTACTTTGTCGTCGGTACAGAAACCGTATTTATACTAAAACGTAGAAGTTGAATGTAAAGGCTCCGAATAACCATTTTGTTTGCCTCATTAAGATGTGTTACATTTCTATAGACAACGAATCCTCGGTAGGACCGAGGATTCGATATATTTGTGAAATTAGGAAAAAAATTTCAAATGTTATTCTCATCTACCTAAATTGCATTAGTACTATTAGTACCTTTTTTGGGGATCCATGAAAAATAAAAAAAAAACAAAATCCTCATAGTTTCACCATGTCCATCAGTTGGTCTGTCCATTCTTACATACAATTTTACCTATTTTGTCTTAAGAAGTAAATGAAACTTCATGATGTATTATATCTACTACACTTAAATTCTTAACCACGATCTAAGTTTCGTTGTATGAAAACATAGGTCGTGGTGAAAGATGTAAATGTAGTAGACACGATACTACATTACATAGTTTCATTTATTTGTTAAAAAAAAAGTAAATGATAATGTATTTCTACAAAGTTAACGACAAATATATTCAATAAACAGTTTTACGTAAAGATGCCATAAAAAATACTTCTTTCCTTTTTTTCAAGTGTCTCCTCAATATCGCAATCAAGAATGTAACTATTTAGTCACATTTGTGAAAAGTATATAATATATATATATATATATATATATATATATATATAAATATATGTATTTATATATATATACATATTTGTTAGAAATGCTATGCATCTTCAAATGTTCAAATTACTCTATTCTATTAAAAAAGAGGATATTGAAAATAAAAAAATCTGACACTTAAAATAAGTTTGCGATAAATACATATACAATTGTTTAATAATATTATTAAACAATAAACTATAATCATGCATTAAATAACACATTGTCACGCTAAACAATATTATAAATACCAATATTGTACCATTATTGTACTAATATGAATAGCAAAATTTAGCCACATGTGCTATCCGTGTACCGTACACGTCATTTGGAGTGAAATAGATTTCATTTCAGGTTGTCAGGGTTGTCGCAAACTATGAAAAAGGAGGAGAAAAAATTTATTGGAACTTCACTGTTCTTTTAAATGAAATAATAAACACAAATAGTTTGTACCTCCATTATTTATTGATAACGTATTTTTCGCTATTTCTACCTGAAATTTACAAGTGAATTAATTTTTTTTCCAAGTAATTGACAATAAAATATTCGTAACCACTCGTATTCTTTTTGTGTATAACTTTTCATTAAAAAAAATTGGGAAATTCGCATTTTTGCTGAACTAATCATATTAATTGTAATAATGTTAAATTACATTTTAATCCCAATTAAATGAAACTACGTGATGTAGCATTATTTCTACTATCTTTAATTTCTTTACCACGACCTAGGTTTCGTTGTATTACAACATCTTCAGGTGGGATATAAGCAAAGATATCATCTATGCTTATATCCCACCTGAAGATGTAATGCTACATCACGTAGTTTCATTTAATTGTGAATAATGAATTTCTACAAAATTAACGCCAAATATATTCAATTACATTTTAATTTTAGGTTCCATAAACTAAGATTATATATATGTAGATTATTTTGTATGTATGCAGCATAAATGAATATACCAATAAAAAACTATTTTTTATCACAAATATAAAAGAAATCCGTATTATGTTAATAATGAACAATATGCGACTTGTCATTTCACTTTGTTTCTAAACATTCTCTTTCAGAATGGGATGGAGTACACGTGTGTATGGAACCCTTTAGTACCAATCCTATTCGTATTTTCAGAATTATTTCGATATGCATCCTTGAAAAAACTATTGTTCACCATTTGCTTGGTTAGTTATTAAATTCATTTTTAATGATTTTTACTTATTACAAAACAGTCATGTTGTTCATTAAAATACTTGAACATTTTAAAATATTTCAATTCCATTTGCTACGAGTGACCTGCCACAGATTTTGTGTTAACCTTTGAAAATAATAACATGGTGATAAAATATTCGGTTAGCCACGATTTTCATTGCGACTGCTCAATACCCGCTATTTAATAGTAATACAAAATCCTACAAATATTAGTCAAGGACTGAATATGTAACACATTTAGCATACAAAGGACCGACATGTTGTAAGTGAAGTGTGTTAACTCTAGGTACAGCATAATAATTAAACAGAGAACCAACTTATCTCACAAAAGTCTAACAAAATAAGTACCTTTCCATAAGGCCGGCGAAAACATGAGACTTCACTCGGTTCATGCGAGTTAATAAATTCATAAAATTCCATCCTTTCAGAAGACAATATAAATTATCTGAATTAAAGATTAATTCGTTGCATTCGCTGTGGACAAATTTCCATTTTTTTCCCATTTAAATTTCATCTACTTTATATTCAGATGATACAACATAAACGCTGATTGGGCGCTGCTGTTTACAATATTGGGCGGCTGGTTTGTTAGCCGCTACGATGGGGCTGTTATGCGGCAGTGCTCATTTGATTCAGTCAAAAGGTAAGCTTTAAATTAATTATTGATTGTCTTCGTCAATACGCGGGTGATAACGGTAACAGACCAAAAAATTATCGTAGCCACTGAACTGTACTCGTAAAGAAAATGACGCATGAGAATTGATGGCGATCAAAATTTGTTTACACTGTACAATAAATCTGTATCAGATGAATACTAAATATTACTGGAGCAAACTAGTAATGATTGAGCTTAGATCTGATGATTGATATGATGATATTAATAATAGATATAATGATATTGATTACTTTTTTCCGTAAAAACCTAAGGACGTTTTTATGGAAATTTCGGAGAAATACTTCTCTTTATAATGACTTTAAGATATTTTCAGTATATAACTAATCATGACTATTAGTAGTCAAAAGTTTCTTTTTTCAAAAACTTTTATAAATATGAAAATTTAACAACAAAAATTCTTAAAGTTTCTTGCATTTATTATATAACAAACAAACAAAATAAATAACTCTTGATCATTTTGACTGAAGCCTGCCATGTTGACTATCCTTTTTTAATTCAGTAAAATTTATGTCTTAATTATTGCAAGAACCAAAATTTGATTAAAGGCTACTCTTATGGATTAAGAATGTGTGTAATTTAAAACTCGCTGACTAGTAACAAAAGCGTAATTTTCTTAACGCTCATTCAATTTTACATTATTTTATCGTTCAATTACAGTCGAATAAGTACAAGTTTTCATAGCATAGAATTCGAGTATGCACTATCGTCTTCGTTTCAAGTATAGGCTTTACCAGGTATTGAAGGTTAGTTCCGGGTTAATGTGCAATCTGTAGAAGAAAATGTCCTTTAATCGATTTAAGTAACGACAATTGCTGGGCGGCGCCTTGGTTCGCTCGCCCAGCCCAGCGAATTAAGGTTAGCGAGGTTATATTTTCTACAAAAGTACTAAACTTTTTAAGACAAAATTATCATTTGTAGTTACACTTTATGTATTCAACGTCAGCGAGGCTACATTTTCTACAAAAATATAAATCTTTTTACTACGAAATTATGATTATTACCGACTTTTCATAGATTTAACGTCAGCGAGACTATATTGTCTACAAAAATATTAATCTTTTTGCGACAAAACTATCATTTTTAGTTACATACTTGCACCATAACTGAGTCACAAAATCAGATTGGAATTTCGTTCCTAACTGTCAAGGCTAATACACTTTTTTGCTATTGAATATATTACTGCTATTATAAAACGCTAAATGAAATGCAAATCGAAACATTCCTCTGCTACGATAATAATATTTAGGAAAGATTTTTTTCACATTATGTATTTTGTGCTGAAGTGTGCATGCATTCATACATTGTACTTAAAAACATATATTTGTGCAAGTCTATATAAAACTCCCCATATGGATCGTACGTTCTACTGAAATCTTATATATTTTATGCATTAATTGTTAATAATATTCTTATATATAAGTGTATGTGTCTGTGACATAAGTGCTAGTGTTAAACTAAATGTGTCAGTGACCCTCGTAACTTGACTGTACAAGCCGAGCTAGTCACCTTTTTGTGGATAACGTTTGATTATTTAAATTAACGATATATATTTGAACGCAAACAACCGATTATTGTTATTATTAATACTTATTTCATGCAATATTACTATGATGAATTTAAATAAAATAAGAAATGAAAATTAAAAGTCATAAATGGTTTACATGTATGTTTACTCAATAGATATTCACATTCGTCTACGTCTAACTTTATAATCAGACGCAACAAACTGTTAAATTATTCCAGTAGAACATTATCAAACTTTGGGCCACATTTTATTTACTTTTCCAAATTCTAATGTCTCACATTTATGACTATTAACTTTTTTAATTTTCCTTTATTCACAGTCAATATAGTTATCATATTTTAAAAATATCCTTGCAAATATCTTTCCTTAGATTCCTTATTTTACAATTATCCTTACAAATATCCATACTTTACAATATCCTACAGCGCAAACAGAACATATTAACTTACCTGATATCAGTAGCTAATTAACATATTTATCCATTGTAAGGTAATTTACACTGGGCTGGCTAATTTACAATTTAGACTTGCATTTCAGTAGGAGCTGTGAATTGTTTACAAGAGCGAGTTATTTTTATTATAATCGTAATTTATTTGAAAAAGCGAAATCGTTTGCCGCTGAGATTACGATATGAATTCAAAAATGGCGCAATTACTTTCGCTATTTTTGAATTAGACATTAATATAATCATCAATTTTATCGCAAATGCAAGTAATATCAGCTTTCTTGCAAAGAGCTAGTTTCTCGCTCTTACCTAGTGAATAATCACATTGAATAATTTTCTTTCAGCATTAAATTAATCGAACAATTTATTTCTAAATTTTCAGGCAAAACCAGCCAAGTGAAGGTCGAAATACGCACAAAGAAATGTTCCGTATTTGTCTCGAAATTGTTGACTTAAATTAACCAAAATAATTTAATTTCAAAGTTCGATAGATTTTCTGAATTTTTTTCGAAACGATGTTTGAAAAATTAGGGAGGTAGTTCCCATTCTACGTCACTTTGAATCAACAATATTTCAAAAAGGAATATGATAAACGGAACCTCAATTTCATTTCATGACACTTGTCCTTGGTGAGTGATACTTCACTGAAATGGAGACACAAAAAATTACCCCTTAACTAATTTTTTTACAGATTAATTACCACTTGACACACATACTTGAAAACCTTTATGCACATAAATCTAAAATTGTGAAAAATGAGTGTGTGAGACTGCGACCGCCAGACGGGGAACGAGCTTGACGAAATTATAAACGTTTTTTTTACTACGGTACCATAATGAAAAAATCGATAATTTAACAATAATAAATTTTAAAGCCACCCTTAACTTTATAAAGGAGTGTAAATCTTCGAAAGTTAATTTATCTATTTATCTATATTATATAATTATGAAATTTGCGATATTTATAAAAAAATACCCTTTTCAAATGTTACGTATAAATCAGTTTATTCTTAAGAAGAGAATCAAATCATTTAATAACCCGGTGTTATTATCTACACAGTTTTTTAGTCTTCCTTACGTTATTTATCAGACTATAATAATTTTTGTCATTTACTACTCTTGCATGATCTTGGGCATTTTCTTTTGTTTCATTTGTAGAAGCACATAAGGCGTTAAGGAAGAACGTGCCCTAGCGATTGTACTTCATGCATAAACTGTAATGACTTGAGCTTCGTTAACTTAACCATCATTCCCTTAAAGGCGAGTTGGTTGAAAGTCCGTATACGTCAAAGGGTAGGTTATATATATATATATATATACACATATATATGTATATATATATATATATATATATATATATATACAAATATATATATATATATTTATATATATATATATATATATATATATAAATATATATATATATATATATATATATGTTACATATAAGGTAGGTTAGATATCAGACGTATATGGCATATAATTATTTGTGCAATGTTACATTCGTTACAATTAAATGTCGTTAATATACATTTAACAAATATTTAAATTGGTATGTATAGTATAACAGGTCGTAGAATTTTTATAATTTAACAGGACATAAGACCAGATTACTAAGTATACAAATCAAGTTAAGTGAGGAAATAACATTGACAGAATAAAAATATAAATTGAAAATTATGGGTAAAAATGTACTGGTACATTTAAGATGACACTCCAAATTTGCTGAGTATCACCAAATATTGTACGACGATTTGTATAAAAAAGAGGCTTAGATGAATTTTCAGACTTGAAACAAAATGCAAGATATACCCATAATGAGAGATTAAAGTAGAATATTTAATATTTATATTTTTATATACTAATCTTCGAAAAGACGGGTGAAAAACTTACAATCATATATTACATAGCATACACATAATTGTAAATAATAATATCACATCCCATATTAGTGTTGGCTTTAAAGACACTGTTGTCCTGACACACTATCTCAGATACTTTTTATTCGACCAGACGTTTTACTCCAAACTTTCCTCGTTTACTCTCTGCTTGCCAGCACATATTGGATTTAATAACAATTTTCCTTAAATTTAATTCTTCGGCTCATTCTATAAATGGACTTGTATTTTTTGTAATATCTTAAAAAAATGTTAAAAAAGTTGTAAGTTTCTTGCAATATCATATCGAAGAGAAATATTTAGTGTCATCCCCGTGGTGTGTTGGATTGATTACAAGGCATATGGCTTTTGAGGGCACGGTGCACGGTGGGAATCTGGATTCAATTCCTGGTCACTCGATCCCGGCTTGACTGATGTTCTAGTTGGCTGTAATAGATTGCTCACGCAGTAATAAGTTCGCCATATGTATCAACTTTGTTTCATAATGTATATAAATAAATAAATAATCTATACAAATAAGTACCCTTTACGATAACATTCATCTTAAATACCCACAGAACTAGTCTTTATTCTGAGAGACGCACGTGAGCGTGAACAAAATTATTGTAATTAACATAATAATAACGAAAATTTAGTTTCTTTTTAAATCTAAATATAAGTGTAATATCAATCATCATTTTTGAGATTACTAATTTTTAATATGTGCTACAATCCATAACATTGGGTAAATCAATTACAACAAACCACGAAGAATATATTTACAATATATTATACTAAATTTAAAGAAAAATACAGAACTCTACACCTATAATTTAAAAGAAATATAGAAACTCTAGAAAAAAAGTAATTCCATTGCATAAAATAATTAAAAGCGCAGAGTTTGAGAATATATGACTGTAACTAACTTCAATATAATTACTTAAATTTCGTAACTGTGAACAAACATCACATCTTGTCCAATAAAGTTTATTTCCTGTGCTTGATTGTATTTGACATTAGGTCAATTTAAATATAAACATTTTATAAAATTTATGTATGTTTTGTAGACTTGAACACACGTCAAACAACTTCTAATATTTATAGAAAATTGAATTTTATTAGGTTTCTCGGCACTATTTCACAGAGATCCTAAAAACAAACGATATTTTCACTGTTGAAGTAGGTCCATAATAATATACTCTCGGGAAAGTACTGGGGATTTATTCTCTTTGTTTACTCTAAAACGCGAGATCGTAAATGCATACGTTTGTATTCTACATTACGATGTAGAAAACGACTCCGGAGCAGTAAAACATTTGCAACCAAGCGTAAAAATTGTTACGGATATGGTGTGCCTCCGTAACGCCGAATTTTATCTCGCCACCTTTGCGTTTTATATTATCACAGCCGAGTGCTAAACTATCTAGACCGATAGTCGATATCGAATAAAAGTTTCCATAACGTAACGATATCGACATTGCAGTTTTATTGCAACATCATTCCGTAGAAGGAGGCGCTGTTATCGCGCCAGTTTCAGACGAGTAAATTAGGGCAGTGTGCCTTCCATCCGCTTGCTGCGGGTGGGCGGCGCGCGCCCCCCACTACCAATGCTTGCCGATATCAATTTTATTCTCTAACATAAGCCGATGATTTACGACCCCCGAAACGCGAATGAAGTTTTCCAATTTTATTAAAATCCTGTAAAGTTTATGATTTCTATGGTGGTATTTGAGCAAGTACCTGCGCTTATTTAAAGTATGAGTGTTACTTACGAGGTGGATTTTTTCCATTGTCGGATATTTCCGACCCACGACCGATTGTTGAGATTGATAGAGTAAAGTAAGTGATGACTCAAAACTTTTGTATTTATGATTGTATTTTTCTCATCGCTTGTATAAGAAATTGACGTTGTGTTTGTATTATGATTTTTTCCAATGTAAATTGACGCTTTCTTTGATAACAGGTTCTTAACTATTATTCTATTGCCATATAAGATCTCTTGCGTGGTATAATTTTTATACAATATGTATTTCAGAGCAATATTTTTATATTACGTATTATTTTGTACTACATCCAATGAGCAAATTAGAAGGTTCAATGAGCTCTGATGCATTTTTAAGTAAAGTACCAGTAGGTAGCTTTTAGGAGCAAAGTTTCTGCATTTCTTTAAAATTACCAAAAAAGCTGAGAGTTTAAAATAACCTTAAAATCCCAATACTGTTAGTGGATTAGTGGAACGAGAATATTTAGCTTATTATGTGATAATGTAGGAACATTATCCTATCTAGCACAGCGTCCATCTAATATTCAAAAATGGATAAAATATTTTACCATCATACTATTAGAATATTGCGTTTACTCAACGAAATATTAAGTAACTCAAGTTGGCAATCTGCCGCACGTATGAGGTTACACAACATCGTTAATCTCTGCAGCTTATCGATAGATGCGTCCATCTTAATCACTTTCCCAGGAGTTTTTCATCGCGTTCGCACTTTGTGCTATAAACATAGCGTATGTATTTTTCGAGAAACCAAAACAAAGTACCATATATAACATGTAGAAAAAATACAACAATAATGTTTTCAAAGGAGAATGTTCCTGGATGAAACAGTAATTTTATTTCGGTCGTTTATGTTATGAAGTTTACACAGTCGTTTTTAAAAACGTGCCATTAATTATGGCGAGTTTTATTAATGTAAGTTTTAGATCCAGCGAGCGATATTGAGTAAGAATTCAATAATGTATCATTTCTAATATAATTTTTGTATAACCAAATTCTCAAAAATCTCTCAAACATCCTTGTGCCCTCTTGTAATATCAAAAACTATCGATTAGAAAAATCTGAAAGTTTTTTCAAAATGCTAGATCTCTCGTATGAAGTCTACACTATTGTAATACTGACAGTTCTCAGGACTAACCGTTATAATAATGACAATGGAAAAATTAATTAAAATTTCAAAAATCTAAGTTTTTGGTAATGCATTGTGGTTCGTTGCGTGAATTTGTCATTTATTTTTACAAATTTACGGCAAATCTAGAATGGCATGTATAATGCCAAGGTCAATTTAACACCACAAAATTTTAGTCCGATGATTTTTTATGACTTTCATCATGGATTCAATCAATAGTAAAGTTACGATCGGTTTTGAATGGTATTTTATGATTAAGCCCTCACTATAGTTTGTAACTCGGTAATGATCTCAGTAATGAAATATGATATAATAAGCAATTTTTTAAACCAAAAATTAGTATTTTTCTTCTTTTTATTATTTATCAAGATATTACAACTTTAACATAATTCCATGTGTACGAATGCTATGGACTCATGCCTCGCGCAATTACGATCGCATCACATGTAAAACTATAAATTGTAGGACACTAACACTTCGACTTATTTTGGCATTGGCTGATTTTCCCCATGTCCCTGATATTGGGAAACTTTTGGATAAGAATTAAAATGTGTACATTTACTCCCCATGTTTTGTTCTATTTTTATTACCGTGACTAAATTGAGAGTATACCGATCTATAAGGCATTTAGAGCATTCGCCAAGTACATTCTAGAAAGAATGAACATACTAAATGTTTCATTAAGTAGGGATAGTGTCTTATCCTAGTGGATGGAAGCGCTTGATAAACTAACGAAGTTCTTAAAGAATGTTCTACGCTTGATTAAGATCAGATGGTAGAACATTCTTTAAGATCTTCGAAAGTCTCTGCATAAATGAGTGGTATAAGGTGGGTCATTATGCATCTCTGGGAGGACTCTGAGGTAACCCGGGTTATGGTTTTGGAATAGTTATTCCCATCTGTCAGCAAAGATAAAGCAGCATGTTCCCCAATGGGTGTCGGGTTTTCCATAAAGTGTACTAATTTTATTGAGCTGACAAGTACAACATTACATTTGAAATTACTTTCAATAAATTTCCAAAAAAGCATTTTATAGCTTTTGAGGAAAGAACAGATTCCTAAATATCTAGATTACTGCATTCAGCGTATGATTTTAACTCTGCCATAAATATGGCCCGATTTAGATATACCTTTTGAAACGTATGTTTTAGTGAGAACTATATTTTATTGGTAGCAGATAATATTGGCTAATAAATATTAGCCATGAGTTTCAGACTTTTCTATACATATTTTTGAAATTTCCAGAATATTTTATTATAATGCATAAATTGGTCAAAGTGTGTCTGGGTAATGAAAGTTAGCACTTAGTCGGTTTAAGTCCAGGTAATGCACCTCAAGTGCATTACCTGGACTTAAACCGACATCAAGTAAGGACTCTTCTACTTTATGAGTTTAAATTTGTAAACGGTTGTTAACATTAAAATTGATCATCGATTATATGATGCAAATAGTAACTAATGATGGAAAGTATGTTATAGAAGTTAATTGCATTTACAAATGTTATTAGTTTAATTTAGAATAACCAGGGTTTTCAAAATCCAAACGTAAACTGAAATTCTGAGCGCAATACTAAGCTACCGATTGAATTTAAAGTTAAAACGTAACAACAAGCAACTGATCAAATTTCAAGGGCATCATTCATTGAGAAACAAACTTAATAGTCGACGGAATCTAATATATTTCTTCCGTGACAACGCTAAATCACCTACAGCAAAACATACTTGCAAATAAATCAAAATTTTAAGGAAAAAGAAAAATCAACATAAAAATAAACTTTTTTAAGAAGCATGTAAAATTCAAAAATAATTATTGTTTTCCCTAAGCATCTAATATTTATATAACATAATAAAATAAAAGTATTACTTATTAATTATTTGTTGGAATCATTGTTAAGTGCAAACAAAAATCTATACATATAATAAAATTGTAAACCAGCCATGTCTGTGCACATCAAATATTTTTTTAAAAAAATAATTTTTCCAAGTTGTAATTATGTTACAGAGGCCAAAAAAATAATTTTTAGAATTTTTGTCTGTTTGTCTGTGGGTTTATGCGCGCTAATCACAGAATTAGTTCAACCTATTTGAATGCGGTTTTCACTGATGTATCGTGGCAAGCTTCCCGTAACATTTAGTGTTTGTTTCATTGAAATCAGTTTGGAAACAAAAAAGTAAAGTTAATTGAAATAGTGCTTGCTATTCTAGAAACGCGCTTCGGTCGATTTAGCTGAAACTCTTGTTAATTATAGTTTGGAAAACCATGATTGAAAGTTTATATGAACACAAAGTTAAAAATAATGCCTGGTTTTGGATATAGACATGTCCAATTTAAGTTCAACTATCCACAATGTGGTCAACCATATTAAAAAGAAATCAGCTCACTGCTTCTTCGTGGGTTAGTCGAGCGCAGCAACCCTATATAAAGCGCAGCAAGAGCCGCGGCACGCCCTATACCATTCGATGATTCAAAGCAAACTTATGTATTCGAAGACGCACAGAAAAGCTAGGCTCGGTAACATAGAGCCTATTTGGCCACTCTCTTGAAAAATAAAATTTAAATATTTTCATAAAATTTGTGAAGACTACTCTGTCCGTATATCTATAAATATACTTATTTGGTAATTTTTTAACATATAAGTTTCGTTACTTTTATTGTGTTTGAAAAAAATCCTGTGTTTGTTACCACATTCTTATATAAGAGTAGCTATAATAAATAGGGCGTTATTAAGTTGGTAGGAATTTTTATTTTTGTTGTGTGTTTGTAAATATATTATATTTATATTTTATATTTTATTATATGTATAGATTATGATGTGTTTGTAAATAAATTATATCTTTTTATTTTGTTATAATCTGAGTACATGTAGGTGGACAAATACATGATAAATTTTCACTAGAAGCAAATCTGATAAAACCAAAACGGAAGTCCATGCGAACGAAGTCGCGGAAACCTGCTAGAAATAGATATAATAGCATATTCCAATGTAAGATTCGTTCTATAATTTTTTTTCTGTTAATTTTATTTGTACCTGGCACCGACTCCAATGATGAACACATGTAAGTTCTTATTTAAAAGACACCTCTGTCAAATATTATTAAAACACTTAGATAGATTATTAGATGTCGGCTAAGTCCAAGAAATGCACTTGAAGACTAAGCGCTAACTTTCATTACCGAGTTACACTTTGACCAATTTATATATTATAATAAAATATTCTTTAACTTTTGACAACCTTTATTGAAAAGTCTCAAACTCATGGCTTATTACTCAATATAATATAATACCAATGAAATATAGTTCTCACTTCTAAATTGGGCCATATTTATGATAAAGGTAATATAAGATACTCAATTCAAAAATGTAGATACTACCCTTAACGAAACAAAACAGAAAAAGTAAGTGCGTGTAAAAAACGGGGAAAGAAATTTAGAAAATGTTTTAAGAGAGAGTGCTGAGCAACATGGAAAAAGGCTTTCACATATAAGAACTTATAAAAATAGAATCTTAAGTAATGGAAGCATAGAATATCATGTTCTCTCAGCTTGATATACGAATGTTACTTAATTTTTAACAAAATGTTTTAAACACGAGTTACGTGATATCTGCTATATGTTCATCTGCTAAGCAGTTCCATTGGCTTATACCGTCATCAAACTGGCCTAGCTGGTTGTTATCAATATATATATATATATATATATATATATATATATATATATATATATATATATACATATATATATATATATATATATATATATATACACATATACATATATATATATATATATATATATATATATATATATATATGTATAAATACAAAATTCACAAGAACTATAAAACACAACAACCGCACGTTTCGACAAATTTACTTTCACTTACGTACACATCACAATAGGCAAATTACACTCTGGTGTGACCGCCATCGCGTTGTTGTACAATTGCATACCACGAGAAACTGGAGAGTTCCGATATAGTTCCATTCTCGAGGATGTTATAGGAAACAGGTGATGATTGGGTGAAATTATCAGGTACGAAGAATGAAAGTTTACTCAATAACACAGAGCACAGAATATTTCCTTTCATCAGCGCAAAGTCTCTTCTGGGTTGCAAGCAATGGAACCAGTAGGAAACCACAGTAGGAAACCCAGTAGGAAACCACACAATACATATGCGCAACGAAAGAAATATCTCAATAACTGATTAGGTACTGTCATTCGTTACAGAATTCCATTGTCCATCTTAAGAGTGTGTCATCAGATCTTAGTTAAATTGGGACTATTCTTGAGTTAGACTCTTGTTAATATATAAAAAATTATTAAAATATATATGCCGAAGATCTGTGTCAACATGTGTACATAAAGTAATACAGTCGAATTGAAATCCTCCTTTGTATTCAATTCAGTTGAAAATTAAATGTGTTAGGCTGAGTTCTGTTACTACATCTGCCTTATTTACCCGACATTGCGCTATCTGATTACTACTTCTCCAGTGCTCTAATAAGTAATTGGATAACATGAAAGATCTTTCAAAAACCATATAAACTTGCTTTAATGTGCGTTGCTAGACTATTACACTAAAGGCACATTGTCATTGCCTATGAAAATAACAGGTGGTTATAAGTCATAGATGATGATGGTGCATATATAATTTATTTCTTTGTAACATTTAGACTTTAAATAATTCTTTATAAGAACAGTATCGGGATTCAGAACTTATTGATCAACTCAATATTTAAAAGTTCACATTTTGTTGTTGGTGTAAAATGGGTTACAAATAAATTTACAAGTCGACAGGATTATCGTCATATAAATACTGCATATTTTACAAATTTATTAATTCACGTCAGTATATAAAAAATTAAGATTAAAATCAACAAATCGACTAAGTAAATTAATATTCATTGCATTTTTTTTTAATTTCTCTCGTAATTAACAAATAATCCGGTTTCAAACTCTTCTAAGCGACTTCTGTATTATCGTAGCCGGCCAGGCTGATGTATTCAATTAGGACACTTATTATGAGAAAAATAATTCCACTTTTACATTTCAACAATAAAGGCCGACGTGAGTTGAATACCCTACACTTACTATGCGCAAAGTTTCTTGAAAAGTATATGGCTAGCAACAGACGGCTTGGTTGTAAGTGACTTGTCTTCAAAATGAATATCGTAGAACGTGAAAGTTTCTGAATCAGATTTCAGTCATAAAACTACATCATTCGGTGCTCTCTATTTGTTAGGCTTCACAAAATAAATTCATCGAATCTATCTTACATCGAGTCTGATCGAAAATAAATGGAGGAAGTTCATTAGAACGAGTTATATTTGAATTATTGAACGACCGCCATAGAACGAATGAATACAAATTCAATATTTGTCAATTATTATAGAAGACATGACATATACGAGCATTATACAATAAAATTACTACATGAATGACCTTTAAGATATTGTTTTTTTTATACATAAAAACTTTTCGACAGTAATTCTATATATATAAATAATCAATTTCATAATTTTTATTAATCGATAACCGTATTTTTGTTAAGATTATTAGATTATTTTAAAACAAACTTAAGAGACCGTTCTTATACTTTAAACTGATATAAAATTAACGTTGTTTTTCTCTTAAATTGTTTTCCCTTTACTTATTTCCTATAAAACTCATAACGATGGAAAGATATTTCCTGTGAAGTGCCCTCATACAATACAGTGACTTGTGAAGTCGGGTTTTTTAAGAAAGTATCCTTTAAGGCAAATAATATGTTTCTACTACCCTGAAAATATAAAAGTTTCTACAAATTATTCTATATATTTTTGTGAGGACAAACAAATATTAGGGATCCGAATGAACCGACTTGTTCCATGAAATGATGTTCACGTATCAACAAAAAAAAGTGTAAATTAGTACCAATAACACATTTTATAGACTTACCTATAATATACCACCATAACAGATTACTAAAATTCAAATATTTTACTTTAATTAAAGTTAAACTACTCATACTACTTTACAATTTTGTTATATAAGATGCGTCAAATTTTCATTTTTATTACGCGTTAGGAACTAACGCCTAATTATGAGGTTCGGTGTTATGAGGATTCTAACATATCTGTCCTACGTGGGTCACACTTTAGTTTAATTAGCTCTCTTACGTTCTACTTAAGTATATCATTACAGTACGAGTGCTTATACCGTCCGTCTTATGGAAATCAGATAGTCACCAGTCGGAGCCGGAAATGACATTTAGATAGAATACTTAGGAAAATGAAACATTTTAATGATTTTGCAATACTAAATATTTAAGGTTAAAAAATCTCATGAAAGAAAATCAGGTATATACTTAATCTAAGATTATTTGGGAACAACGCAGCTTCTAATATTGTTTGGATGAGACAAATATTATTCGATGTTCAATTCTTCATAAGTAGATTTAATCTAATACAAAAATGATATTGATTGAATCTTTAACTAAAATGAGGACTCGTTAAAACAATGTAATTAGTTATCTGTGAGAAGAAAATATAACTTCCTAATAACAATTTTTTATACTGTCATGTTATTGATTGATATAGTGTAAGTCTAATAACGTGTGATTAATAATATTTAAATTTGAAAGTAATTTTTAAACAAATATACAACCTAGTAATGGGTCTCACTGATTTTCACGATGATGAATACAGGAATCGAATTTATACCACGTTTGCTGGGTATTTATCAAAGGTTTGTATATTTTTAACTATAACTTAGCAAAATATGTTAAAGATTTAAAAGCCTTTACTTTTAAGAATTGGTATATCTGTTAAACTAACATATTCCTTAAAATATATAAGCAATAATGGACACGACACGGCAATAAAAAAACTATCTAAAACACATAACTTAGTTAAGTTTGTTGACCGGTCCCAGGCGCGCGGAAGTCGTGATCGAAATGGACAAAATTATATTAAATCTGACGTATGTTGGGATGCGACTTTGAAAACTCACGTCAACGTCAGGCCAAATTGACATTTCATGAACGGTCCGACTAATGAGCGGCATCCGGCCGTAAGCTCCTTTATATCGGAGTAATCAGCGAGTATTACGCGTTTCGGGCGATTTACGAAATTGGCGTTAAAGGTTTATGAGAGACTATTTTTGACAAAATCATCGTAATATAACAACTATGTATACATGCGATTCCGGCTACATGATGTTGTTCAGTTTAAGTCTTATTTTCTATTAACACAAGTAAAGTAAAAGTATCACAAAAATATTAAATCTTGTTATTATAATAAAATAGATAATTCAGTGTTTTGAAACTTATTTTAAGCAAAAAAATTATAATTTAGTATTAGATACAAATATAAAAGCACGCAATTCAAAATATGATTTTATTTCTTCATTAGTTTTTTTTAAAGTTTAACCATTTAATATGTATATATATATATATATATATATATATATATATATAGATATATATATATATATATATATATATATATAGATATATATATATATATATATATATATATATATATATATGTATATGTGTATATATGTATGTATGTGTATGTGTGTATGTATATTTATATATACACACGTATACATATTACACGGACAGTAATTACCAATACGTTTCTTAAAAAACTTTATTTTATTCAATATATAGTGCACTTAGATCAGTCAAAATAATTATACAACATTTTCTTGACCATATATAAAAAATTTTAATTTTATTTGACAAAATACTTAAAAATATAGCAAAGACGGAAGGAAAAAGTAAGAATTTGAGCAATAAAATTAAAGAATGATGTTATTAAACACTATTGTTCTGAATATCTCTAATTATAACAACTTCTTTTGTTTAAACCCTAAAAAGGTAGTACTCTAAAAGAAGTCCCCGAAAATCATTAACACGGTTCACAAGAAATATTCACAATGGATCCGGCCGATAGATCATAGAAAAGTTTGACGTTCTAAGATTTAGATATGATTTTGTAAATTCCGGACACAAAACTGAATTTAAATATATTACCTGTTTTATATACTTCTGGAAAAAAAACCTATAAAAAGGCTCGATAATAAATATAACCCAAATAAAATTCCATAAAAGATATTCTATATTGAACATTCGGATTTCAGAAGAAGTAATTAACTCTTGTGCCTGTGAAAAAGGCAAAAAATATGGTTCGTAGAAATCCAAAGTTACGCTATTGAAGACGGCGTCATAAATATGTATATCTATACTAAACTCAAAATTCATAACACCAATAGTCTACAAGTAAAACAGCTGTGGCATAAAGACGGACAGACTGTCAGACAGACATAGCGAAACTGTAAAAGTTCCTGGTGTGGCTACGAACCCTGTTTTCGGAAAATCGTATGAAATATTCAATATGAATGGCTAAAATTCTCAGACATACCTGAGGCCACGTATTAGCTAAAATAAATGCTTACAAAAATGTATATCATATTGAAAATTTTAAGACCAGAAGAATTACTACAACTTTCTTTTATTTTTCAGTTATGGAAAGTAATGCGTATTGTTCATTTACCGGTTATATTTACTAAAGATGGTTTAAAAACTGAGTTCGATGTAAGTCACGCGTTAATTTCCATCAATTTTAATGGTGTACCTTCCGTTCTCTATACATCTCGAATATCCAGTAGATGATTAAATAAGAAACAGTTGTATAAACTATGAAGGGAATATAATTATTTTGTCATCCACCCCACATTGTTAAGACTTTAAATTTGTAGGTCGAAGTCGGATTGGTATGTTATGACACCACTGTATAAATTGATTAATATATAACCCTCTAATATATAACCTCTGCAATCTATTATCAAAAAACTAACTATATTTATAAAAAAAAATGGACAAATTCAATTGCAATACAAGATACTCTAGTGAAAGACGTCTTCAAGGATGATATGCGTTTGATACGTGTACAAGCAAAGGAGAGTGTAACAGTAATAGGAAGCTCTTTCTTATTAACTGCTGTCACCTCAACACTTTGTGGTGAAACGAACGATCGACTTCCAGTCAATACTTACGTTGTAAGTCGGTTGAATCGTATTTAATATTAGTAGATAAAAGAATATTTGTTAAAAGGAGACATTTGTGGTGGATTAGCAAAGTTACGTTTTGCCTATTAGGTAAATAAAATTACGATTTCTAACGTTCTTATATTATTGTCTATTTCATCTACCAAATATCTATCCATCTGCCCGCGGTAGCTAAAATAGCTAAAGGTGACACGAAGAGTGATGAAGAATCTATTGGCGAATACTATTAATGAAAAATTCAAAGCAAATCTACGTAAATAAAATGTTTATAGATTCTAAATATTTTCCTTACTCAGTGTCGTATTCCTCTTTACCTCGTTGGATAATCAAGTTTCTTTGTCTACATCTATTTTGCAATTATTACTGAATAAGAAATTGTTGAATAACCAGATATTGTTATTAATCTGAATGAATAACCAGATTAATTTTAAATATATGATAATAAAAAAATTCAAAAAATAACGACTAACCAAAGGTTAACCCACTCTTAGGTTTTTAATAAGAATATTCCCTCTCTAACGTATACCACACTGTAACATCATAGGTTTTTGAAGTAAAAATAATTTAACTCTATATAACGTACATGCTCACGTTTTAGTCGCAGATTCGCTTGCAATAAAATTCCACATAACGTAACAATTTGCCGAAGTGAGGCTCTGCACCTTCAAACATTATCATAAATCGGCTGAACACTCGCAAGGTCTATTTTCGTGGTACCATTATTGCTATAATAAACCATAAATTGCTTTCCATTTTCTTTCTATTTTAAAGCATAGCCCGTTACCTTCCTGCTTTTTTGTTACGTTTGGAATAATTGAAATAATGTGCTCACCTGTACGAGTATCGTGGAAACTTCTGATGTGTGCAAAGATATTAAAATTATTTGTTCAAAATATGGTTGAACACTACCTTCGTTATTTTGCAAGGATTATTTAAAAACGGATGCAAAATTTAAAAAAAATAATTTTGCCAAATATACCCCTTTAAGTTTATAGCTCAGTTGAAGTTCTTTCGTAATGATATAATTTTCTAAAATTATTTTATCTATTAGATTATTATAAACGTTTATATAAGGCGCAGCCTGTCCTGAAGCTAAGCAAGAAAGTCGTAACATCCATACTAAATCGTCGTCATGTTGCAAAAGCTATGCAGGAATAAGTATTAGCCCTTTCCATTACTAATCCAAACCAGTATTGATATATCTAAACTGGATTAGCCTCGCTTGTACGGTTAGTACTGATTAAAACTGTGAGCGGTATACATAAACCCTGTATAGTATAATATTTGTAATTTTATGTGTTTATTCTAGTTAACTATTGTGGAAAGTTATATAATTCTAATGGAATCTGTATACTATGGGCGTGTGTGGGCACGCGTATGTGAGTGTGTGACTGGAGTGACGTCATAGCTGAAACCCAACTTCTGGTTTTCATTTCATGTTCAATATATTTAACCACTATATAAAATTTAAAAAAAAACACACGCTGTTTACACAAACTGACGTACGGTTCTTGTGGATACCTGTACGTGACCATAGTTTGATGTAGCGCCAGAGCTAATGCGCTCTGATCAAATCTAATAATTGTATATGTTTATATTATTATAATACCAAATAAGAGCTAATTCACAATTTTAGGTAAACTTATTCAAAACAACGTCTCTATATTCAATATATCATAAGGAGAATTGCGGTGAAAATTAGTATTCAGTTTCTGTGTACAATACAAAATTTTAATATATACTTATTATTGAAGGTAAATATCTAGTCGTAATCCATATTTCCTAATATAATAATCTTAGCAGATTAACCCCCTTTGCCCAATATTCCCTTTTAAGTCTACAGTTCTACATCGACAAATTAGTTCTTTAATGTAGTTATGAAATAAATGAAATTACCTCGAAAGTGGCCCTTTTGCAAATATTTTTTTTATTTTCATATATGATTATCTGCACGTAATATAATTTTATTATTTTTTCCTCACAAATTAACATACTGATAAAAATGGCATACTATTTTAACCAAAATTTGATCAATACTAAGCCTTTTATATTACCTAACAATATCCCCATTGACGTCATCATTTATTTTCCAAAAAGTTCACATAGAGTGAAAAATAAGAAACAATAATTATAGTCATTTCACAAATTTAATTAAATTGAACATTGTAAATGGCAAGTGAATTAGTGGAGCACGGTTCGTCATGTATTTGGAATATTTATGTATACTCACTACAATGGTAGCACCATTATCTTCGTTACATTATTGCTAGATCCTTTATCATTCAACACAATTTTACCCTCATGTACGGTGTAAGCAACGATGTGACTATGTTATTTCATTCTAAAATTATCATTTGTTATTTTGATGAAGAGCAACTGGTGAGAAATGAGCGTCCAATCCTTCTCTGTTATATTTACTCCGTGCTACCAACCAAAAGAGATAAAATTCTTATCGATTTTATGGGTTTACAATTTTGGACGGACTCAGCAAAAATTGTAAATAACTATAAACTTTTATTTCGTTTAGTTTAGAAACTGCGTAATGCAATTAATATTTACACACCTCAGTGAAACTGGAAAAATTCCTTCAATACTTTATTAAATTTTCTTTCTTTCTACTACTCAATACGTCAATTGCTAATTTTTTACCAGTAACAGCGAACTTATACTACTATATAAGATAATTTTCGCACTTTTTCCACGAACTTTAAGTTATAATACTATGTATCTTTATTCTTCGCTAAATAAGTTTATCTTATTTACAAACTATTCTCTTACGCATACATCTATGTACGTTGACGATCCCATAATAACTTGATTTAATGTAGTTCTAGATGATATGTCGCGACGTGTTATGTAGTATTATGGATAAATCAAAAGCACAGGCCAATAAGTTGTATGTGTTACACCTGGGAAAGATATACCAGATAATATAATTAAATAGTGAAAATTCATTTCAGCATTTACAAATGGCTGAAAAGAAATATTATGTACTTTTATGTGTACCTAAGTATATATGGACCCTTCATGAGTTCTAGTAGCACTTTTTTAAATATCTATATTTTTAGAAATACTCACTAAACAACCAAATAAATAAAATAAAAACATTAATTTTGCATTCCTTTGTATCAGAAACGCTTCTTCCTTTAAGTCTATTATTTCCTACAATTTTGATTCGCCAATGCAAAACTGCATACAATAACATAATAAATAGAGCAGCATTATTTATCTCAAATGACATTTATGTCACAATTGAAATTTCCAAAATATTTCAATAAATTATTTGAAAATGTTGATTAGAAATTTTCAATTACTTCCTCGATGTTCACAATTATACGCAGTAAATTTCATGTACGTTAAAAAAAGTCATTGTAAATGGTCTGTTCAAAAATTTTATACAATAAAATGTCTTGCGTTTTTATTAACAAATCGTTCGTTCTAAATTAAAACATGCCATTTTACGTATATTCTGTCGTTTTAATCTTTATTTAAATATACCTTAAATAATAGTTTCTAAACATCTTCTTTACTCTAAAATGTCAATCTTCCTTTTATGTTACTTAAGATCGGTTAAGAAAAAATAAAAGTACCAAAGACTCTTATCACTTCAAGAATAAGAAACTGTTTTAATTAAACAATTGAACCGAATAATAAATGACATAACTATATTTATATGTCGTCTATGGTCAGCGATGCCAAACATTTAAGGAGTGAATACAGGTTCGTACTTAGCGTTTAGAAAGTTTGACAAGTTTTGACATAATTTTTGTAAGCGAACTCACCTCGCATCTAGTCATATTTTATCGGAAGCAATTATTCAAGCTGAGACAAAACGCTTCCCCTTTGTAAAATATATTTTGGTTTATAGGAAAATGGTTACATGTTATTGAAAAATTTAAAAATCTATGGCAGGAAGACACGTGAACGTAAAAATAATATCACTTATCATAAGCAAGTCCACTTTTATTTAATTATTTTAACAAATATTATGCGCCATTAATTGACAACCCTACGCCGATAACTTGAAACTAAAAAATAGAGTATAGTTCAATATTATCTGTTGAATATTTCAATAATATAAGTTGTTATTACATTAATTTCCAAATAATTATTTTATTGGTACAGACAATCATATCGCAATTGCAAATAATGTTGTTGTAGTTTATTTAACGTACTGAATTTATTTGCTGGTAGTGTTATTTGGATTGCTAAAAACTACTCAGTTCAGACCTATAAAACATTTTGGATAGAATTTTAATTGCACAATACCAGAGAATTAAATTTTCAATAAAATAGATATCAATAACAATATTTTAGTATTTAGTGACATAACTTATGATAAGCAAAGTATCATACAAAATATCTCCCATCATAACATGCTATGAATGCTTTTTTTTTCTTAATAAAAAAATTTCAACGTTTTCAATTATATTAATATTTCGATATCTTTTAAACTACACCCTAAGACGACATTTTCTTAGTCCGTTTGTCTTTATAATTATTACAAACTTTATGTTTATAACATATGTGTTTTTTATTAATATTTTTTAAATATTCCCAAAATAGAAGGTACTTAGTGAAAAACTGGTTCGAATTCGAGTTCGAATCAGACTCGTGCACTAAGGTTTCCGTAGAACAAAATATTATTAAAATTATAAGTTTTTCCCAAAGATATTGTGAAAAACAAAGTTATTACTGCGGTCGCCATCGAATATATCCCATATCTCAAACTACATCCTATATATTTGAATAAATTTGAGTTCATTTAATGTACAGATTTACTTTGAAAGTCTATTAGAAATAATATATGACAAAAGAATAACATAGGTTTAAAAATGAAAATGTTACATAAAAAATTAACTAAACGGTAGTGTTTGCGAAATAAACTGAGTCACATATATTCTAAAGCTGAATACCGAGAACATAATCCTAATAATATTGACTTTAATTGAATTTTGAGTTACTTTTATTATAAGTATTAATTTATAAGTAATTGTGTAAATAATTCATATGCAATATATTTTATCATAAATATCCATAAAATGATATTTAAAGAGCAAAGCAATAACTTTATATTATTTTTCACACAATAATTTTATATTAAGTTTGAACAAATATATTTAAAATCAAGTTTAAAAAGTGAGTTCAAAGTTAGTCACGCGTATATCACGCATATCCATCGGCATTTATGGCATAACTTCGGTTCTTTATACATCTCGAATATCTAGCAGGCGATTAAATAAGCTACAGTTGTATAAACCATGAAGGGAATATAATTATTTTGTCATCTACCCCACATTATTAAAACTTTAAATTTGTAGGTCGAGGTTGCATTGGTATATCATCACACCACTGAATAAATTAACGAATATAGTCAAATTATTTCACAAAATTCAGCACACGGTGGATGCCCATATATTTCTACATTCCGTTTTCAAAAAAATTACTGAATATATAAAAGAAATAGGCACATTGAATTCTAATTATTTCGTGAAGGACGTCATCAAGGACGATGTTCTTTTAATAAGTATTCATACCAACGCGAATGCAAGAGTATTAAGAAGCTCTTTCTTAATTAACTGCTGTTACTACAACAATTCGTGGTGAAAACAATGATTGATTTCCGGTCAATACTTACGCTGGAAGTCGGTTGAATCGTATATAATATAAATAGATAGAAGAAAATTTGCTAAATGGAAGCATTTGTGACATATCAGCGAAGTTAGGTTTTGTCTATTGGGTAAATATAATTACGATTTGTAAAGTTTTATATAATTGTATATTTCATTCACCAAATTTCTACTCGTCTACCTGCAGTAGCTAAAATAAAGTTTAATCAACAAGAACATGTCATTTCTAACATACGTTACAGTAGGGCTACTGTAACGCCATAGGATTTTGAGGTAAAAATAATTTAATTCGGTTTAACGTGTCATGCTCACGTTTCCGCCGCAGATCCGCCTGCAATATAATTTCACGTAGCGTAACAAGGTGAGGCTTTGTATCTTCAAACATTATCATAAGTTTATATTTTTAATATCAAATAAGTACTAACTCACAAATTTAGGTAAACTTAGTCCTATCATAAGGAGAATTAGAGTCAAAATTATTAATCAGTTTCTGTCTACAATGTAAAATTAAAATAAATATTGCTGAAAGTAAATAGTTAGCCAATTTTCTAATGTAATAATCTTATGAACTTAGCTCTCTTTTCTATTTCTGTATCGACAAGTTAGTTCTTTAATCTAGTTGTGAAATAAATGCAATTACCTCGAAACTGGGCCTTTTCTACATACTGTCCTCAGTTTTCATATTTGATTATCTGTACATAATAAAATTTTAGTGTTTTTATCTTGAACAATTAAAATACTAATAAAAACGACATTCTTCGATTTTAACCAAAATTTGGTCAACAATAAACCTTGCATATTACTTAACAATATCCGTATTGACGTCACCGTTGATTTTACATAGAGTGAAAAATAAGAAGCAATACTTAAAGTAAAGTCGCAAAATTCGTTGAATTGAACATTGTAAATGGCGAGTGAATTGCTGGAGCGCGGACTATCATGTATTTGGATTATTTATGTATATTTTCTATAATGGTAGCACTATTATCTTTGTTGCATTATTGCTAGGTTCTTTATCATTTAACACCATTTTACCCTCATGTATGGTGTAAGCATAGGTGCATCTATGTTATTTCATACTCAAATTATTATTAGTAATGTTGGCAAAGCGCAAGTGATGAGCGTCTAATCCTTCTCTGTCATATGACACCGACCAGTTTAGTGTAAACATTGCATAATGCAATTAATATATACACATCTCAGTGAAATTGGAAAAATTCCTTCAATATTTTATAAAATTTTCCTTCATTCTACTATTTAATACTTCAGTTGCTAATTTGTCACCAATAACAGCGAACTTACTTTCCTGTTCACGATTATTTTCGCTCTTTCTGCACAAACTTTTTGTTACAATTCTAGGTATTTTTATTCTTCGTTAAATAAGTTTACCTTATTTATAAACAATCCTTTTGCACATACATCTATGTACGTTGATGATGCCATAATAACTTTATCTAATGTAGTTCTAGATGATATGTCGTGGCGTGTTATGTAGTATTATGGATAAACCAAAAAGACAGGCAAATAAGTGGTACGTGTTACGCCTGGGAAAGATATACCAGGTAAATCGTGAAAAACCACTTCAATTATTTCAGTTATGCACTTTTATGTGTACCTAAGTATATATGGAACTCTTGTAATATGAATTCTAGTAGTACATTTTATTAAAACTTTTCGTACACACATGGTCAAGAATACCTTAGTAATGATTTTCAGAATTTTCTAAAAAGGTCTAGTAACACACATCAAACACCTGCATCGGAACCTTATTATATAGAGCCAGACATACGCTCCTTAATGCTCGATTACAAAAATAATATTTGGCAGAAGCGGTGTCGACTACAGCATATATCACTAATCGCTGTTCAACAAGAACATTAGCATATTCTATGCCAGAGCAGATGTGGACTGGTAAAGTACAAAATTTCAGTCACCTAAGAATCTTCGGATCTGAAGCAATGATGCATGTTCCTAAGGAGAAGTCTAGAAAAATGGACTCAAAGGCAAGTAAAATGCTTTTCATTGGTTATAGTAAACAGACTAAAGGATACAGGCTTATTGACCCTAAGACTAAGAAAGTAGTAATCAGCAGAGATGTAACTTTTCTATAAAGCTCAATTAAGAAAAATTATGCTACGGTATCACTGTCAGAATCATCATCAAAAACAGACTCAGAGAAAATTGATTTACATGAAAAAGTAAAAAAATCTTTAGAGTATACACTAGGTCAAATTTCATCATTCTGATGATGAATATTTATATGAGCCAAAAAAACTATTGATTTAAAAGAAATACTTACAAATATAACTACAATATTTAAATCAAAATTAAATAAAAATAAGAGCACATATATTTGTACCGATGATAACATTACAGATATCCGAGAATCATATAGTGAAGCAATATCTCCTGACAACTTCAATTCACAGAAGTGGAAACAATCAATAGAAGATGAAGTGAAATCACATGCTGCCAATAAGACTTGGAAGCTGAAAAGCCTGAAAATATGTAAGATTTAAAAGTCTGAAAATATTAAAGTTATGGGCTGTAAGTGGGTTTTCAGAATAAAAGAACAAACATCAGGTCCCCTCTATAAATCGAGATTATGGGCAAAAGGATGTGAACAGAATAGAAGAGTGGATTATAATGAAACCTTCTCTCCCACTGTAAGATATGATTCTGTTCGAGTCTTATTGTCAGAAGTTGGTCAACACAATCTGGAAATGGCTCAGTTTGACATGAAAACAGTATTTTTGTATGGAGACATTGATGAAGACATATACATGCCGCTACCAGAAGATTTGAAAGTTTCCTCAAACATGGTATGTAAACTCAATCGTTCAAATTATCCCGAGATGCTGGAACAGTAAATTTGATTCTTTATTGAAGAAATTTGGCTTTAAAAACAGCCATGCTGATAAATGTGTATATATTGAAAATGTAAAAAACAATATAGTGTATTTGTTGTTATATGTAGATGATGACCTCTTAATATCTAATGCAAATGATTCATTGAATGATGTCGTAGCTGAATTGAAAAATAATTTTGAAATTTTTGTTGGTCTACAAATTGAAAATATGAAAACCAAATTTTTATTCATCACTTCAAATATATTCACAAGCTATATATATTTGATATGTATCATACTAACAGCAACAACATTCCAGTTGATCCTCATACTGTTCTCGAGCCGAGTTCCAAGGTGTCTGATAAGAACATTCAGTACAGAGGCAATCAGTTCGCTGATGCACCTCGCCATAGTAAACAGACCGAACATAATATTTGGAGTCACTCTGGTGGGTAGATTTCTGAATTTCTATGACCACACTCACTAGAATGTTGTCAAGAAAATAATTAAATATTTAAAAAAAACAAAGAATTATTGTCTCTGTTACACAGCGTCACAATCGAACGAACTTCAAGCATATAGCGATACAGATTATGCTAAAGATATATGCACAAGCAAGTCAATGACTGGATATGTTTCTATTAAAAACGGAGCTGCTGTAACATGAGTAACACAGAGTCAACAGAGTGTTGCATTATCGACTACTGAAGCCGAATTTATGGCCGCATATTCAGCCACAAAGAGTCTATTTGGTTTAAGACATTGTTAAGAGATATTGGTGTGTTCAATCAGCACTCAGCGTGCTTGAACATTGATAATCAGAGTGCTATCTGTTTAATAAAAAATGCAGACTATCATAAAATATGTTAACATATAGGTGTAAAATATGACATTATTAAAGAAAAATTCATGGGAAAAAAATAGACTTATACTATGTATGTACTAAAGAGCAATATGCCAACTTGTTTACTAAAGCTCTTACTAGAGTCAGATTTCAGTTTCTTAGAAACAAAATAAGAGTAGTAAGACTGAACTAATAACTGTAACTTAATTATACTTGTTATTATTAATTTTAAACTAGCGTGACCCGTGCGAAGTCTTCGCATTATTTATTCCATTATGAAGCTCAGATAACAGATCAAACAAATATTTTACTAAAATTGACATATAGAGGCGCAAGTATCAAAAGCATTGAGCTAAAGCGCCACTTTATTTATACGTGAGTGGATTTGAAATTAAACAAAAATTTTGCCGACCGTCAATCATATTGACGTTGAGCCGTTAGATGGCAGCATTGCTGTTTTGTGTATATAATTTTAATAATTAAATAATTTGCAAAAACAATAGCAATAATAAATTTTTTAGTTGTGGATGCCGGTAGATCAAGCAATTATCTATAAAATGATATATAATTTATGTGGATTAGTTGTGAGGTTTTTTCTAAAAAGGGAGTGTAACCTTAGCGTATTAATATATATGATGATGATGATGATGATTTTAAGTAAAGTTTAATTTGTTAGAAGGTTTTAAATAGGTGAGAGTTAATGATTGTTTATCTATTTGATATTTAGTTGTACTAGTTTAATTTAACTCTGTATAAGCATATTAGTAATTTATGAATTTATCTCAAGATCTCATCTGTAAGACTTGATTAAGAAATGCTATTTGGTGAGAGTGTTGAAGTAATAAAATAGCTTTCCTTAGTCTATGATAACTAATCGATAGTCAATAACTTATTTAGTATATGGAATATATGCTGGCTGTACAACACAACTTCTTTTTTTGTTTCTTTTTGTTTGTGAAAAATGATAATCATGTATAATAAAATTACATTAAAATCGAAAATTGAAGATAATTTGATTAATCACAACAAATAGAATATAAATGCAGTGTCGATCCATAGCAAAAAGACAGAACCCGATAGCGGAAACACTTTAAAACCTCGAGCGAATACTTCACTCTTCGACCTACTTTTCTAGGAAACAAACTGTAGATTGTCTGGCGATATCGCAAAGGCTACAATTGTATCCGGATTACGTCGCGTTGGATGCTCTGTGGTGGTTGCTCTGTTGCAGCGAGAAAATTGTTTGTTGTTCAAGAAGTAAGAGACAGTTTTGTGTACTCCTAAGCAAGTTTGAAATTTATTTTTCATTATATGAATTGTTCCTATTCAATTTTGTAAAATATTATATTTTGAATTTTACCCAGGATTATCTTATCATGTAACTTGTAATTTTCAGTATTATTGGAAATGTGTGGTGTATTTTTTATTGAAAAATTTATATTAATTTAAGATATAAAAATATTTTTTCACCAGCGCTATTACATTCTGTAATATATATCATATATACCTACCTACCTTATTGTTGAATTATGAGTTGATTCATAAATTTTTGGGTTGTGTCAATAAGATAGCATCGATGCATTTTGCAGCCGCATTTGTACACAAGAAAATTATTGTTTTTTTTCCCACTTTATTTTATTTATGGCTATTTTAGGACTTTTATAGCTGATCTATTAACTATATTTTGATATTATATTCCAAATATATGAATTACTTGGCAAAAGAGCCATTAAATAATAAAAAAGTTCCTAAAACGCTTACCTGAATACCAAAAGATTGATTTAAAAATCGGCATATCTGGGACAGATGTTTGTAAAAGTTGTATAACTGAAAATTGCTCTGTTTAGAGTTGATTTTGGAATTTGCTGGTAATTTCATTTTAACAGACGCCCAGAGGTTGGTTTTGAAATAGATCGTCTGTGGTTTTATATAAAATTTGGATTTATTTTCCAGATGTCTATTTACATTTTGTAGCCTTTCATTTATATAAAATATTAATCTCGCAAAATAAACTGATTCGAAATCAAGCAAAGCCCACGAAATATATGAAAAGAAATATTTTGTAAAAAAGTCTAATCCACCTGATAATATGTCCACTGTTATTATTATGACATTGAACAACGTAGTCAATGCAACGAGAGTGTTGATACTTCTTCGACATTTACGGAACATCTGTCATCTTAGATCCGCATCAAAACATTCATCAATTCGATGAAGCTTTGCAAGTAGACATGTGTGTAAATATTTCTTCCAAAATATTTCAATGAACGTTACGTAACATAAGAAAATATGTAAAGAAGATTCATACATCAATATTATCCAATATGACTTGTCGTCAAAATGAATCTGCCATGAATTTTTTATTGATTATTCAATTAGTTCATAAGATAAATTTCTCGCTTCTTATATTTTAATACAGAATTTTCGTAGTCTTCCGACTTAATTTTTTGAAATTACAGTTTCCTGATTTACTATTTTGTTAGAATAATATTTTACTAAAATTTAAATAAAATTAAATATCTGGAAGGTCAAAGATTTAATCATTTATATCCGACTTCAAATGGTCTAAACAGAAGTATTTTAGTCTAAATCTATTATGGTTTATGGTGGTCGAAATAACTTAAAATCAAAACTTAATGTAATTCCAATTAAGTCATATTTTATATTATATTTAATTTGGGGATTTACATGTACACTTTCAACGTACTTGTTCCTTTTAATTTTGACTTATATTAATATAAAGATAGATTATAATAAGTAGTCGAATCTTCGAACTGACTATCTAACATTGTAATGATTGAAATGATTTACTAGATTTGTTCACCTTAATTGAACTTATAATGGCTAGACTTGTAACATCAAAAAATTTGTTTTTAGTTGCGTAGAATATCCCCGATGTGCTAGTCAAACTTACACCGAAAGGATTCTTTTTACGTGACGCATTAAAGGACGATATCTCATTATAGGTGATTATAATGAAATAATTAAAACACAAAAATAATTGATAAGAAAAGAAATAAACATAACCTAAAGGAAACGACTCTCATTAGTCGAATCCTTTCTAATTATTTACAAGAAATTCGACTTTGTCTGTGTTATTTAGTTCAACTTTGCCCAGAAAAATTAATAAATTTATACTTATTATCTATCTATCAGTACTAGGAATAGAAATTATTTCAAAATTTTCTTTTTAAACCTTGTGTTGAATTCATTGAGCGATTAGTTCGACCGGACAAGGTTTTATTTTGTAATTTCTGGTTCATTCTCGATTTAAATTGACATATAGCCGTATCTATACCGGCAGTTTCGAAACACAAAAGAAACATGGCCCACAATTTGTATTACTATGATGAGTACAGCGATGTGCGTACAATATAAATTGGGAGAGTGCGTCTTTATAGTAGGATATATTTTCTAAGATGTGATCTGTCTAATCTATGCGATTTGTTTGCAAATGGAATTTAGAAATCCACACCCTATGTAAAATTCGTTCAAATAAAAATTAAGTTAATAGCTAATTGCGTAATAAAAATTAAGTTAATAGCTAATCATGTTAGGTCCCATAGTTTTTTGGGCTTCAAAGTAAACTTGTGTGTATGGAGCGAGCGAATAGGGGCAAAATGAATTATGTACAGTGATGGCTAATTATGTACAGTCTTTAACCTTGTTATATAGAAGAGTTGTTTAGGGAGAGAGGAGACTTAGAAGACTATTTGCGTTATTATGAACTTTAGCAGGGGCTTAATTGGCATAATATAATAAAATTTCAACATATTTAACTTCGTTTACTCTGTCGTCGGTACAGAAACCATATTTAAATTAAAGTTGAATATACAGGCTCCGAATAACCATTTTGTTCGCCTCATTAAACGTGTTACATCTCCATAGACAACAAATCCTCGGTCCTACAATATATTTCTGAAGTTAGGAAAAAAATTTCAAATTTTATTCTCATCTACATAAATTGTATGAGTGCTATTAGTACCTTTTTTGGGGATCCATGACAAATAAAAAAACAAAATCCTCATAATTTCGCCATGTCCGTCGGTCGGTCTATCCATCGTTATATACAATTTTATTTAATTTTTGTTAAGGAGTAAATAAAACTGCGTGATGTAGTATCATATCTACTACACTTAAATTCTTAACCACGACCTAAGTTTCGTTTTGTGCCAACATAGGTCGCGGTTAAGAATTTAAATGTGGTAGATACAATACTATATCACGTAGTGTCATTTATTTGTTGATAAAAATTAAATGATAATGTATTTCTACAAACTTAACGATAAATATATTTAATGTATAATTTTACGTAAAGATGCCATAACGAATATTAAAAAAAATACTTTTTTACTTTTTTTTCAAGTGTCTCGTCTATATCGCAATCAAGAATGTAACTATTTAGTCACGTTTGTGAAAAGTTTAAAGTAATGTAAAATAACAGTCTAAATACTGTTATTTCAGTCTACTTGAATTAATATATTAAATAGGTACAAACAAGCAAATGAGTTATTTATCCAAAGGCCTCGAGAGATATGTTTGGCAATATATTCAGAAATTGAAAAATAATATAACATATAGATATTTATTAGAAATATAAATAAAAATTTATTATAATATATAAATATGTAATATATAAATATGTAATATATATACATAAAAATATTAATTAGAAATGCTATGCATCTTCAAATGTTAAAATTGTTATACTTACCTGCACTCCATTCTATTGAAAACGAAGAAATCTGACACTTAACATAAGGTTGCAATAAACACATATACAATTAGTCGACGATTAATCACTTAACTCATCATATTTTGGTCCATAATATAATTAAACAATAAACTATGATTATTACATTAAATAACACATTGTCACGCTAAACAATATTATAAATACCAATATTGTACCGTTATTGTACTAACATAAATAGCGAAATTTAGCCACATGTGCTATCCGTGTACCATACACATCCTTTACTCTATAACGCGTTGGGGTAAAACAGACTTCAATAAAAATTTTCAGAGTAACCGCAAACTATGAAAAAAGGATGAGAAATAATTTATTGGAAATTCATTGTTCTTTTAAACGAAATATTATACATAAAAACCATGTACCTCCATTATTATATATAAAGCATTTTTCGCTATTTCTTCTTTAAATTTACAAAAGTGAATTAATTTTTTATCCAAGTAACTATTTTATATTAAAATAATAACCACTCCTGTTCTTTTTGTGTACAAGTTTTCGTTAAAGAAAACTGAGAAATTCGCATTTTTGCTAAACTAAACATGTTAATTGTAATATTATTTAGTTACATTTGAATTTTAATTTCCATATATATATATATATATATATATATATATATATATATAGAGAGAGAGTTTAAGGTATTATATTTTGAGTATTTTGTATCCATACAGCATAAATGAATATACCAATAAAAAATCATGTTTAATCACAAATATAAATGAAATCCATATTATGCTAATAACGTACAATATCCGACCTGTCATTTTACTTTGTTTATAAGTATTCTCTTTCAGAATGGAATGGAGTACACGTGTGTATGGGACCCTGTAGCACCAATTCTGTTCGTATTTCCAGAATTATTTCGATATGCATTCTTGACACATACTCGTCAACCCATTGTTCATTGTTAGTTATTAAATTCATTTTCAACGATATTTACTTATTACAAAACAGTCATGTTGTTAATTTAGATACTTGAATATTTTTAAATATTTCAATTCCATTTGTTGCGAGTGACCGGCGAAAGATTTTGTGTTAATCTTTCAAAATAAACACATGGTGATAAAATATTCGGTTAGCCGTGATTTTCATTGCGATTACTCAATGCCCGCTTCTTAATAGTAATACAAAATCCTATAAAAGTTTGTCAAGAACTGAATATATAAGAAATTTGGCATAAAAAGGAACTATATGTTGTAAGTGAAATGTGTTAACCCTAGTTATAGCGTAATAATTAAACAAATAACTTTAGAAAAATTATCTTTGTACATAAGCAATTCGATACAAGTAAATTGGACAATGGCTTCATTAAAAATCAGAAGGTATTGTAATGGTTTTTTTAGTATAAATAAGTCAAAGTTGAGAATCACTATACAATAAACCAATAGAACCAACTTATCTCTCAAAAGTCTAACAAAATAAATACCTTTCCATAAGGCCGACGAAAACATGAGTATTCACTCGGTTCATGCCAGTTAATAAATTCATAAAATTCTGTCCTTTCAGAAGACAGTGTAAATTATCTGGATCAAAGATTAATTCGGTACATTCGCTGTGGATAAATTTCCATTTGTTTCCCACTTAAATTTCATCTACTTTGTATTCAGATGATACAACGCTAGTCCTATTGGGCGCTGCTGTTTACAATATTGGGCAGCTGGTTTGTTAGCCGCTACGATGGGGCTGGTATGCGGCAGTGCTCATTTGATACTGTCAAATGCTTCAAATTAATTATTCATTGTCTTCGTCAATACGCGGACGATAACGGTAACAAACCAAAAAGTATCGTAGCTACTGAATTGTACTCGTAAAGAAAATGACGCATGAGAATTGATGGCGATCAAAAGTTGTTCACACTGTGCAATAACATATTGCATGAAGCATACCAATAATGATTAAGTTTAGATGTGATGATTGATATGATGATATTAATATTAGATATGATGATATTAATCATTTTTTCCATAAAAACCTAAGGACGTTTTTTCTGGAAATTTCGAAGAAATACTTCTCGTTATTGTTACTTTGATATATTTTCACTGTATAACTAATCAAGATAATTAGAACCTAAACATAATTTAAACACAAAAACGCTTTAGGTCCATACTTCGTTTATATTTCGAAATAGAACCAATTTGATTTTATAGTTTACAAATGGTGACGAAATGAAGAAAAAAAACGACTTCTTGACGACTCCAATACTATTACTATGTTTGAATGTTCCTCATTAAGTTGAACAAATTTATCTAAAGTTTCTTTTTTCAAAAACTTATATAAATATGAAAATTTAACAACAAAAAGTCCTAACTTTCATTTATTTATTATATAACAAACAAAATAAATTACTATAAATCGTTTTCGACTGACGCTTACCAAATTGACTATTCTTTTTTAATTCAGTAAAATTTATGTCGTAATTATTGCAAATGCGAAAAGTGGTTTCTGTGTCCAAATAATTTGTAATTAATTTAATCCGAAATACTTATATTATTCAGTTCTTTTTCATAATAAGTAAATAAGTTCAATACTAATCCAAATCTTTGTGTTGCTTTAACTCTAAAATTATATGTGTTATTATATGTTCTTTGGTGCAATTATCCGTTCTTTGCAATCGTTTAACTTTTGCTTAACAGCTTCTCTTATGGATTAAGAACGTATGTAATTTAAAACTCGCTGACTAGTAACAAAAGTATAATTTTCTTAACGCTCATTCAGTTTAACTCGGTTTTATCGTTCAATTACGGTCGAATAAGTACAAGTTTTCATAGCACAGCCTTCGAATATGCACTATCGTCTTCGTTTCAAGTATAGGCTTTACCAGGTATTGAAGGTTAGTTCCGGGTCAATGTGCAATCTATAGAAGGAAATGTGACCTTTAATCGGACCTTTAATCTGAATGAAACCTTTAATCGGTTTAAGGAACGACAATTGCTGGGCGGCGTTTCGGTTCGCTTGGCCCAGCCAATTTTCTGTTCGTTTATTTTTACCTCTCACTAAGGAAACTCATTTTCTTCTACATCAATATATCAGTTGGTATAATCGTTATAGTTGCTCAAATGTAATGCAGATATTGGCTTGTAACAAGTTTCTAACGGGATTAAGGTCAGGGAGGTTATATTTTCTACAAAAGTACTAGTCTTTTTAAGACAAAATTGTCATTTTTAGACACATTTTATGTATTTAACGTCACATTTCATATATTTATCGTCAGCGAGGCTATATTTTCTACAAAAATACTAATCTTTTTACGACAAAATTACCATTTTTAGTTACTTACTTGCACCAAAACTGAGTCACAAAATCAGACTAGAATTTCATTCCTTGATTGTCAAGGCTAATACACTTTTTTTGCTATTGAATACGTTTCTGCTATTATAAAACGCTAAATTAAATGCAAATCAAAACATTCCTTCGCTATAGTATTAATTTTTAGGAATTTTTTTTTCACATTATGTATTTTGTGCAGAAGAGTGTATACATTGTACATATAAACATATATTTGTGCAAGTGTATATAAAACTCCCCATATGGATCGCACGTTCTACTGAAGTCTTATATATTTTACGCATTAATTCTTATTAATATTTTTATATATAAGTGTATGTGTATGTGACATAAGTGCTAATGTTAAAGTAGCTGTGTCAGTGACCCTCGTAACTTAACTGCACAAGCCGAGCTAATCACCTTTTTGTGGATTACGTTTCATTATTTAAACTAACGATATATAATTGAATTTCCATTATTTCTCTGTTTTTTGTTTTCAGAAAATACTGTATATACATTTTTTTCTATATTTGTTCACTTTGCCCACAAACAACCGATTATTGTTATTATTAATATTTATTTTATGGAATATTACTATGATGAATTTAAATAACTCAATATATATTGGCATTCATCTACTTCTAACTTTATAATCAGACGCAATAAACTATTAAATTATACCAGAAGAACATTATCAAACTTTGAGCCATATTTTATGCACTTTTCCAAATTCGAATGTCTCACATTTATGACTATTAATTTTTTTTATGTTCCTTTATTCACAGTCACCATAGTTATCTTATTTTACAATTATCCTTACAAATATCCATACATTACAATATCCTACAACGCAAACAGAACATATTAACTTACGTGATATCAGTAGCTAATTTACATATTTATCCATTATAAGGTAATTTACACTGGGCTGGCTAATTTACAATTTAGACTTGCATTTCAGTAGGAGCTGTGAATTGTTTACAAGAGCGAGTTCTTTTATTATAATCGTAATTTATTTGAAAAAGCGAAATCGTTTATCACTGAGATTACGATTTGAATCCAAAAATGGCGAAAGTAATTTAATTATACATTAATACAATCATAAATTTTATGGCAAATTCAAGTAATACAAGTTTTCTTGCAAAGAGCTGGCTTCTCGCTCTCACCTAGTGACTAATCAAATTGAATAATTTTCTTTAAGAATTAAATAAATTGAACAATTTATTTATAAATTTTCAGGCAAAACCAGCCAAGTGAAGGTCGAAACACGCACAAAGAAATGTTCCGTATTTGTCTCGAAATTGTTGACTTAAATTAACCAAACTAATATATATTTTGGTTAATTTAAGTACTTACTATACTTTTTATTCGACGAGACATTTTACTCCAAACGTTCCTCATATAATCTTTGCTTACTAGCACAAATTGCATTTAATAACAATTTTCCTTAGATTTAATTCTTCAACTCATTCTATAAATGGACTTGTGTTTTTTGCAATATCTTTAAAAAATGTTAAAAAAGTTTCAAGTTTCTTGCAATATCATATCGAAGTGAAATATGTAGTCTCATCGCCGTGGTGTGTTGGATTGATTACAAGGCATATGGCCTTTGAGGGCACGGCGCAACGTGGGAATCTGGATTCTATTCCTGAACACTCGATCCCGGCTTGACTGATGTTCTGGTTGGCTGTAAGAGATTGCTCTCGTAGTAATAAGTTCGCTATATATATCAACTGTGTAATTAATGTACATATTTAAATAAATAATCTATACAAATAAGTACCTTTTACGATAACATTCATCTTAAATACCCACAGAACCAGTTTTAATTCTAAGAGACGCAAGTGAGCGTGAACTAAATTAATGTAATTAACAAAATAATAAGGAAAATTTAGCTTCTTTTTAAACATAAATATAAGTGTAAAATACATATACATATATATATATATATATATATATATATATATATTATACCTATCATTTGAAAAAAATAAAGAAAAAAGATTTCATTGCATAACATCATTAACAGTGCAGAGTTTGAGAATATATGAGTGTAACTAACTCCAATTTAATTACTTTAATTTCGTAACTATGAACATGCATCACATTTTGTCCAATAAAGTTTATTTCCTGTACATGATTTTATTCGACATTACGTCAATTTAAATATAAATATTTTATAAAATGTATGTATGTTTTGTAGACTTTAACACACGTCAAATAACGTCTAATATTTATAAAAAATTGAATGTTATTAGGTTTCCCAGCACTATTTCACAGAGATCCTAAAAACAAAACGATATTGTCAGTGTCGAAGTCAGTCCATAATAATATACTCACGGTAAAGTACTGGAGATTTATTCTCTTTGTTTGCTCTAAAACGCGAGATCGTAAATGTCAGTCGTAAATGCTTAGTACGTTTATATTTTACATTACGATGCAGAAAACGACTCTGGAGCAGTAAAATATTTGCAACTAAATGTACAAATTGTTACGGATATCATGTGCCTTCCTAACGCCGAAGTGTATCTCTCCACTTTTGCATTTTATGTTATCACAGCCGAGTGATAAAATATCGAGACCGATAGTCGATATTGAATAAAAGTTTCCAAAATGTAACGATATCGATATTGCAGTTTTATTGCAACATCATTTCGCAGAAGGAGGCGCTGTTATTGTGCCGGTTTCAGAAGAGTAAATTAGGGCAGCGTGCCTTCATTCCGCTTGCTGCGGGCGGGCGGCGCCCGCGCCCCACTACCTACGATGCTTGCCGATATCAATTTTATTCTCTAACATAAGCCGATGACTTACGACCCCCGAAACGCGAATGAAGTTTTCCAATTTTATTAAAATCCTGTAAAGTTCATGATTTGGATTTGAGCGAATATCTGCGCTTATGTGAAGTGTGAGTGCTGCTTACGAGGTGGATTTTTTTTATTGTCGGACATTTCCGAGCCGCGACCGATTGTTGAGATCGATAGAGTAAAGTAAGTGATGACTCGAGACTTTTGTATTTATGATTGTATTTTCCTCATCGCTTGTATAATAAATTGACGTAGTATTTGTATTATGATTTTTTCCAATGTATATTAACGCTTTGTATGATAACAGGCTCGTAACTATTATTCTATTGCTAAATAAGACCTTTTGCCTTGTATAATTTTCATACAAAATGTATTTCAGAGCAATATTTTCATATCATGTATTATTTTGTGTTACAGTCAATAAGCAACGTTAAAAGGTTTAATGAACTATGATGCATTTTTTAAGTAAAGTACCAGTAGGTAATTTTTAGAGGCGCAATTTCTGTACTTCTTTAAAATTACCAAAATATCTAAGAATTCAAAATGCCTTAAAATCCCAATACTGTTAGTGGATTAGTGGAGCGAGATTGTTTTAGCTTATTATGTAATAATGTAGGAACATTATCATATCTAGCACATATAATATTCAAAAATGGATAAAACATTTTACCGTCATGTTAATAAAATATTGCATTTACTCAACGAAATGTTAAGTAACTCAAATTGGCAATCTGCCGCACGTATGAGGTTGCACAACATCGTTAATCTCTACAGCTCGTTGATAGATGCGTCCATCTTAATCACTTTCCCACGAGTCGTATCGCGTTCGCACTTTGTACTATAAACATAGCGTATGTACTTTTCAAGAAACCAAAACAAAGTACCATATGTAACATGTAGAAAAAATACAACAATAATGTTTTGAAAAGGAAGGAGCCAAGATGAAACAATAAGTTTATTTAGGTCGCCAGGTTTTTTAAAAATGTGAATTTTATTTAGGTCGTATAATTTAATTTAAAACGCGCCATTAATTATGGCTAGTTTAATTAATATAAGTTTTATATCCAGCGAGCGATATCCTTGTGCCCTATTGTAATATCAAAAACTATCGATCAGAAAAATATGAAAATTTTTTAAAAACGCTAGACCTCTCGTATGAAGTCTACACTATTGTAATACTGACAGTTCTTAGGACTAACCGTTTGTAATAATGACAATAGAAAAATTAATGAATATTTAAAAAATTGAAGTTTTTGGTACTGCATTCAGGTACGTTACGTGAATTTGTCATTTATTTTTACAAATTTACGGCAAATGTAGAATTGCATGTGTAATGCCAAGATCAATTAAATAGGACAAAATTTTCGTCCGATGATTTTTTATGTCTTTCATCGTGGATTCAATCAACAGTAAATTCACGATCAGTTTCGAATGGTATTTTAGATTGAACCCTCACTCTAGTTTATCACTCAGTAAAAAAATGTGCTATTATAAGTATATATAATATAATTTTTATTTATAATAAAAATTAATATTTTTCTTGTCTTTATTATTTATCAAGATATTATAACGTCAACATAATTCCGTGTGTACTAATGCTATGGACTTAGCTCTTGCGCATTTGGGATCGCATCACATGTGAAAACATAAAACTGTAGGACACTAACACTTCGACTTACACTTGGCAGATTTTCCCCATGTCCCTGAAATTAGGAAACTCTTGGATTAGAATTAAAATGTGTACATTTATTCCCCATGTTTTGTTCTAATTACCGTGACTTAGATGAGAGTATACCGATCTATGAGGCGTTTAGAGCATTCGCCAAGTACATTCTAGAAAGAATGAATATACTAAATGTTTCATTAAGTAGGGATAGTGTCTTATCCTGCTGGATGAAAGCGCTTGATAAATTGTCGAAGTTCTTGAAGAATGTTCTACGCTTGATTAAGATCAGATGGTAGAACATTATTTAAGATCTTCAAAAGTTCCTGTATAAATGGGTGGCATAAGGTGGGTCATTAGGTATCTCTGGGAGGACTCTGAGATAACCCGGGTGGTAGTTTTGGAAGAGTTATTCCCATCTGTCAGCAAAGATCAAGAGATAAAGCAGCATGTTTCCCAATAGGTGACGGGTTTTCCATAACGTGTACTAATTTTATTGATCTAACAAGTACAACATTACATTTGAAGTTACTTTCAATGAGTTTCTGAAAAACGACAATTTAAAATAATCTATGACGAAACCAGTGACTTAAATCCTAATTTAAAACATTTGAAACCATTATGCCTCACATATACATGTTTTTCTTTTGAACATTAATAAAGATGCACGAAGTTTTGTTTTTTACAAAACGGACGTATGTAGTCTTCTTGCCGCTTTATAGCATTTTATATATTTTAAGGAAAGAACAAATTCCTAAATATCTAGATTTCTGTATTTAGTATTTGATTTTATATCTACCATAAATATGACCCGATTTAGATATACCTTTTGAAACGTATGTTTTAGTGAGAACTATATTTTATTAGTATCAGATAATATAGGCTAATAAATATTAGCCATGAGTTTCAAACTTTTCTATAAAGGTTTTTGAAAGTTCCAGTATATTTTATTATAATGTATAAATTGGTAAAATTGTGTCTGGGTAATAAAAGTTAGCACTTAGTACTCAAGTAGTGCACGTGAGGACAAAGTAAGGGATTAAGGACTAAGTAAGTAAGTAAGATACTGATAAAACAATTTTTACACGTTATTAAAATGTTTACAAGTTAAAAAATAGTTTTCGAATTTTTGTCTGTTTGTCTGCGGGTTTATGCGCGCTAATCTCAGAAATGGTTTTAACGATTTAAATGCGGTTCTCACTGATGTATTATGGCAAGCTTCCCGTAACATTTAATATTTGTTTCATTGAAATCAGTTCAGAAACAAAAAAGTAAAGTTAATTGAAATAATACGTGCTATTCTAGAAACGCGCTTCGGTCGATTTAGATGAAACGTTTGGTAACTGTAGTTTGTAAAACCATGATTGGAAGTTTAAATGAACACAAAGATAAAAAAATTGAAGTTGAAATCTCCTCAATATGGTCGACCATATTAAAAAGAAATCAGCTTACAGCTTCTTCGTGCGCTAGTCGAGCGCAGCTGCCCTACATAAAGCGCACCGAGAGCCACGGCGCGCCTTACACCATTTGATGATTCACAGCGCACATACGTATTCGAAAACGCACGGAAAAGCTAGGCTAGGTAACGCAGAGCAGCTATAGTAAATAGGGCGTTATTCAGTTGGTAGGAGTTTTTATTTTTGTTTTGTGTTTGTAAATATTTTATATTGTATTATATGTATAGATTATTATGCGTTTGTAAATAAATTATATCTTTTTATTTTGTTATAATTGAGTACATGTAGGTGCACAAATACGTGATACTTTTTCACTACAAGCAAATCTGATAAAATCAAAACTGAAGTCCATGCGAACGAAGTCGCGGGCACCTGCTTGAAATATATAGATATAATAGCATATTAATAGAGGCGTTCTATAATTTTTTTGTTCTGTTAATTTTTATTTGCACCTAGCGCCGACTCCAATGAGGAACACGTGTAAATTCTTATTTAAAAGACACCTCTGTCAAATGTTATTAAAACACTTAGATAGATTATTAGATGTCGGCTAAGTCCAAGAAATGCACTTGAAGACTAAGCGCTAACTTTCATTACCGAGTTACACTTTGACCAATTTATATATTATAATAAAATATTCTTTAACTCTTGACAATTTTTGTTGAAAAATCTCAAACTCATGGCTCATTAGCCAATATAATCTTATACTAATGAAATATAGTTCTCCCTTGTAAATTGAGCCATATTTATGATAAAGATAATATAAGATACTCAATTCAAAAATGTAGATACTACTCTTAATGAAACAAAAGAGAAAAAGTTCGAACACGCTCTTAGCGTGTAAAAAATAGGGAAAGAAATTTAGAAAATGTTTTAAGAGAGAATGCTGAGCAGCATGTAAAAAGGCTTTCACATATAAAAGCTTTTAGAAATAGAATCTTAAGTAATAGAAGCATAGAATATCATGTTCACTCAGCTTGATATACGAAGGTTATCTAATCTTTAACAAAATGTTTTAATCACGAGTGACGTGATATCATCTGCTAAGCAGTTCCATTGATTTACACCATCATCAAACCGGCCCAGCTCATGCTGTGATAAAGTATGTCAATGTATATATATATATATATATATATATATATATATATATATATATATATATACAAAATTCACACGAAATATACAACATAACTACCACACGTTTCGGCAAATTTATTTTCACTTACGAACACATCACAATCACATCACACTCTGGTGCGACCGCCATTACGTTGTTGTGCAATTGCATACCACGAGAAACTGGAGAGTTCCGATATCTCGAGGATGATATAGCAAACAGGTGATGATTGCGTGAATGCAAGAAATTGTCAGGTATAAAGAATGAAAGTTTACTCAATAATACAGATCACAGAATTTTTCCTTTCGTCAGCGCAAAGTCTCTTCAGGGTTGCAAGCAATGGAAACCTAACGTACCCAAGAAGAAATCACACAAGAGTTTGTCATCAGATCTTAGATAAATTGGGACTATTTTTGAGTTAAACGTTTCTAAATAAATAACGAATTATTAAAATATATATGCCGGAGATCTGTGTTAACATGTGTACATACAGTCGAATTGAAATCCACCTTCGTTTTCAAGTCAATTGAAAATTAAAGGAGTTGGACTGAGTTCTGTTACTACATCTGCTTTATTTACCCGACATTGCGCTATTTGATTACTATTTCTCCAGTGCTCTTAATAATATTTTACAGAATAAGAAATTTGATAACATAAAAGATCTTTCGAAAACAATGTAAAGTCGTTTTAATGTACGTTGCCAGACTATTACACCGAAGGTATATTGTCATTGCCTATGAAAATAACAGATGGTTAGAAGTCATAGATAATGATAGTGCATACGCAATTTATTTCTTTGTAACATTTAGACTTTAAATAATTCTTTGTGAGAACGGTGTCGGGATTGAGAACGTATTGTTGAACAAAATATTTGAAAGTGCAAATTTTGTTGTACGTGTAAATTGGGTTAGAATTAAATTTACGAGTAGACAAGATTATCGTCATATAAACATTGCATATTTTAAAAATTTATTAATTCTCGTCAGTATATAAAAAATTAACACTAAAATTAATAAATCGACTAAGTAAATTAATATTCATTGCATTTTTATTGAATTTCTCTTGCAATTAACAAATAATCCTGTTTCAAACACTTCTAAGCGCCTTCTATATTATCGTAGCCCGCCAGGCTGATATATTCAATTACGGTAGTTATTATGAGAAAAAATTATATTTCAATAATAAATGCCGACATGAGTTAAGTGCCCAACACCTTACTATGCGCAAAGTTTCTTAAAAAGTATATGGCTAGCAACAGACGACCTGATTGTAATAGACTTGTCTTCAAAATGAATTTCGTAGAACGTGAAAGTTTCTGAATCAGGTTTCAGTCAGTAAACTATATCATCCGGCGCTCTCTATTTGCTAGCCTTCTCAAAATAAATTCGTCGAATCCATCTTACATCGACTCTGATCGGAAATGAATGGAAGAAGTTCATTAGAACGAGTTATGTTTGAATTATTGAATGACCGCCAGAGAACGTATGGATACAGATCTAATATTTGTCAATTATAATACAAGACATGACATTTACGACCATCATGCAATAATATTGCTACATGAATGACCTTTAAGATATTATTTCTTTCATACATAAAAACTTGTCGACAATAATGCAATATACATAAATAATAAGTTTCATAATAATTTTTTAATCGATAACCGTTTTTTGTGAAGATTATTAGATTATTTTAAAACGAAATTAAGAAACCGTTCTTATACTTTAAGCTGATATAAAATTAACGTTGATTTTTGCCTAAATTGATTTCCCTTTACTTAATTCCCATAACATTCATAACGATGGAAAGATATTTGCTGTGAAGTGCCCTCATACAATACAGTGCCTTGTTAAGTAAGTTTTCTTTAAGAAAGTGCCTTTTAAGACCAATTATATGTTTCTACTGTCAAAGTTTCTACGAATTTGTCTATATATTTTTATGAGGACAAACAAATATTAGGGATTCGAATGAACTGACTTATTTTACGAAATTATGGTCACATGTTAATGAAAAAAAGTGTAAAGTAGTACTCAATATATTAGATTAATTGACCTATAAAATACCACCACAACATTACTTAAATTCAAATATTTTTCTTTAATTAAACTTAACCTACTCACTTTATCTTTTTTTTATACAAGAGGCATATTTTCATTTTTATTACGCGTTAGGAACTTCAGTGTTATGAAGATTCTAACATATCTCTGCTACGTAGGTCACGATTTAATTTAATTAGCTCTTATGTTCTACTTTAGTATATCATTACATTACGAGTGCTTGTACCTTCCGTCTTATAGAAATCAGATAAAGTCACCAGTCAACCAGAAATGACATTTAGATAGAATAATTAGGAAAATGGAACATTTTAATGATTTTGCAATACTAAATATATAAGGTTAAAAAATCTCATAAAAATCAGGTAGATACTTAAGATCTTTAACTACAATGTGCACTAGTTAAAACAATGTAATTAGTTATCTGTGGGAAGAAAATATAACTTCCTAATAACAATTTTTCATACTATCATGTCATTGATTCATATAGTGTAAGTCAAATAAAGTGTGATTAATAATATTTAAATTTAAAAGTAATTTTTAAACAAATATACAACATAATAATAAGCACCCTAATTGGTTTTTCACGATGATGAATACAGGAATCGGATTTACATCACGTTTACTGGGCATTTATCAAAGATTTGTATATTTTTAATTATAACTTAGCGAAATATCTTAAAGATTTAAAAGCCTTTACTTTTAAGAATTGGCATATCTGTTAAACTAACATATTCCTAAAAATATATAAGCTTTAATGGACACGATACGTCAATAAAGAAACTATCTAAAACACATAATTTAGTTACGTTTAACCGAATTGTTGGCCGATCCCAGGAGCGTGGAAGTCGTGATCGAAATGGACAAAATTATATTAAAGCTGACGTCTGTTGGGATGCTAAACGCGACTTTGGAGACTCACGTCAACGTCAGGCCAAATTGACGTTTCATGAACGAGCCGGCTAATAAGCGGCATCCGGCCGTAAGCTCCATTATATTCAATCGGAGTAATCGGCAAGTATTACGCGCTTCGGGCGATTTATGAAACTGGCGTTACGGGGTTTAGTACAAAATCATCGTATTATAACAAATATGTATACATGCGATTCCGGCTACATGATGTTGTTCAGTTTAATTCTTATTTTCTATTGACGCAAGTAAAGTAAATGGGTCACTAAAATATTAAACCGTTAAAAACTTGTTATTATACTAGTTATTATTAGATACAAATATAAAGGCACACAATTCAAAATATGATTTTATGTTTTTTTTAAATGTTTTTGAGACAAAATTTAACTATTGAATGTATATATATATATATATATATATATATATATATATACATATATATATATATATATATATATATATATACATATAGATATATATACGTCTATATATGTGTAGGTGTGTATGTACATTCATATAAACACACGTATACAAATTACGCCAACAGTAATTGCCAATGCTAAGCTTAAAAAACTTTTTTTATTCAACTTATAGTGCATTTAGATCGGCCAAAATAATTATACAACATTTTCTTGGCCCAATATAATAAATTGAAATTTATTTGACAAAATACTTAAAAATATAGCAATGTCAGTTTTTGTCACGCAAATTGCGCGTGATACTTGAAAAAGTAAGAATTTAAGCAGTCAAATTAAACAATGATGTTATTCAACACTATTGTTCTGAATATCTGTAATGATAAGAACTTCTATTTTTTTGCTGCCAATTGCTTAATATAAAAAGGCATAAAATATGGTTCATGGAAATCCGAAGTTATTGAAGACGGCTTTATAAATTTGTATATCTATACTAAACTTCAAATTCATCACCAATAGTCTGCTGTGGCATACAGACGGACAGACTGTCAAACTGACATAGCGAAACTATAAAAGTTCCTAGTGTGACTACGAATCCTGTTTTCAGAAAACCGCATGGAATATTCAACGTAAATGGCTAAAATTCTCAGACATACCTAAGGCAGCGTATTAACTGAAATAAATGCTTATAAAAATGTATATTATATTGAAAATTTTAAGACCATAAGAATCACTACAACTTTCTTTTATTTTTCAGTTATGAAGAGTGATGCGTATTGTTCATTTACCGGTTATATTTACTAAAGATGGTTTAAAAACTGAGTTCGATGTTATTCATGCGTTAATTTTCATCAGTCTTAATGGTGTACCTTCCATTTTCTATACATCTCGAATATCCAGTAGAGGATTAAGAAACAGTTGTATAGACTATGAAGGGAATATAATTATTTTGTCATCCACCCCGCATTGTTAAAACTTTATGTTTGTAGGTCGAAGTTGCATTGGTATATCATCACACCACTGAATAAATTGATTAATATATTCAAATTATTTTACAAAATTCAGCACACGGTGGCAGCCCATATATTTCTACATTCCATTTTCAAAAAATTTAATGAATGTATAAAAAAATAGGAAGATTAAATTCTAATTATTTCGTGAAAGACATCTTCACGGACGATGTTCTTTTAATACGTATTCATACAAACGCGAGTGCGAGAGTAATAGGTAGCCTTTTCTTAATTAACTGCTGTTATTGCAACAATTTTTGGTGAGAAGAATGATTGATTTCCAGTCAATACTTACGCTGGAAGTGGGTTGAATCGTATATAATATTAGTAGGTAGAATGGAAATTTGTTAAAAGGTGGCATTTGTTATATATCAGCGAAGTTAGGTTTTGCCTATTGGGTAAATATAATTACGATTTGTAAAGTTTTATATAATTGTATATTTTATTCTCCAAATACCTACTCGTCTACCCACAGTAGCTAAAATAAAGTTTAATCAACAAAAATATTTCATTTCTAACAAATGCCGTACTGTAACGTCATTGGTTTTTGAGGTAAAAATAATTTAACTCTGTTTCACGTACATGCTCACGTTTCCGCCGCAGATCCGCCTGCAATATAATTTCACTTATCGTAAGAAGGTGCTGAAGTGAGGCTTTGCACCTTCAAACATTATCATAAATCGGCTCAACATTAGCAAGGTTTTTTTCGTGTTACCATTATCGCTCTAAAAAATCATAAATTGCTTAGCCTTTTCTTTCTGATTTAAAGTTCCATTTCCTCTTTTTAGTTACCTTTGGAATAATTGAAATATTATGCTCACCTTCACGAGTATCGTAGAAATTCTGATGTGTGCAAAGATATTAAAATTATTTGTGCATATTATGGTTGAACACTTATTTCGTTATTTTGTTGTCTTTATTTGAAAATGGATACAAAACTGAAAAAAATTAATTCTACCAAATATTCCCTTTTAGGTTTATAGTTATTTAGCACGCTGGAAATTATACAAGTTCGTAATGATACAATTTTCTAAAATTATTTTCTTATCTGTTAAATTGGTATAAACGTGTATATAAGGAACAACCTATCCTGATGGTGAGTACCGGCTAAGCAAGAAAGTCATAATATCCATACTAAAACGTCGTCATGTTGCAAAAGCTAAGCAAGAATAAGTATTAAGCGTTTCCTTTACTAACACAAACCAGTATTGATGGATCTAAACTGCATTAAACACAGTATTGATGGATCTAAACTGCATTAGCCTCACTTGCACTTTTTATGTGTCTATTCTAGTTAACTATTGTGGAAACAAGGATATATAATTCTAATGGAATTTGTTTACTATGTACGTGTATGTGTGCACGCCTGCGTGTGTGACTGGAGTGACGTAATATCTAAAAGCTAACTTCTAGATTTCATTTCATGTTCAATTTATTTAACTACTAGACACAATTAAAAAAAACACACGTGTTTACACAAACTCGCGTACGGTTTTTGTGGATATCTGAATGTGACCATAGTTTCATGTAGCACCAGAGCTAATGGGCCCTGATCAAATCTAATAACTGTATATGTTTATATTTTTAATACCAAATAAGGACTAACTCACAATTTTAGGTAAACTTAGTCCATTGAACGTCCTTATATATCTATTATAACGAGAATTGGGGTGAAAATTATTAATAAGTTTCTGTCTATAATATAAAATTAAAATAAATATTGCTGAAAGTAAATAGGCAGCCATTACCCACATTTTCTAATGTAATAATCTTATCAACTTAGCTCTCTTTTCCATTTCTGTATCGACAAGTTAGTTCTTTAATGTAGTTGTGAAATAAATGCAATTACCTCGAAAGAGGTCCTTTTCTAGATACTGTTCTCAGTTTTCATATTTGATTATCTGTACATAATATAATTTTATTATTTTTATCTTGACTAATTAATATACTAATAAAAATGACATTCTTCGTTTTTAACAAAAATTTGGTCAACACTAAACCTTAAATATTACTTAACAATATTCCCATTAACGTCATCATTGATTTTGCAAAAGTTCACGTGGAGTGAAAAATAAGAAACAATACGATTATTTTCGCTCTTTTTGTACGGACCTCTAGTTACAATTCTAGGTATTTTTATTCTTCGTTAAATAAATTTATCTTATTTATAAACAATCCTTTAACGTATATATTTATGTACCTATGTAGTATTATGGATGTATGTATTATGGATTGATGTATGTATGTATATATGTATAGTTGTATATGTTACTCCTGGGAAAGATATACCAGGTAAATAGTGAAAAATAATTTCAGTATTAACAAATCGTTAAATGGAAATGTTATGCATTTTTATGTGTATCTAAGTATATATGAAACTTGTAATATGAGTTCTAGTAGCACTTTTTTTAAATAATGTGTTTTTAAAAATACACACTGAATAACCAAATAAATAAAAAACAAATTAATTTTGTATTTTATTTTACCGAATAAAACGTTTCTTCCTTTAAATAAAATATTATCACACTTCCATCACTTGCTAAAATTTCGATTCGCCAATGCAAAACTGCATACAATAACACAATATATAGAGCAGCATAATTTATCTCAAATGACATTTAAGCCATTCAGATTTACAACATTATTCCAATCTATTATTTGAAAAAAAAATATTGGGTTTTATTAAAATTTTCCTACGATGTTCATAATTACACGCAATAATTATGTTAAATGAAAAGTCCTTGTAAATGATCTGTTTAAAAATTTGATAGAATAAAATATCATATGTTAAATAATACCATTTTGAACTTATTCTCTCGTGAATATACCTTAAAGAACAGTTTCAAAACATCATTTTAACGGAGCGTAAACCCTAAAATGTCAATCTATCTTTTATGTTACTTAAGATCGGTTAACAAAAAAATCAAAACAGCCAAAAACTGCTATCATTTCATGAAGAAGAAGGTGATTTAATTTAAAAGCTGATGCCAATAATAAATTACATAACTATCTTTATATGTCGTCTCTGGTGAGTGAGTGCCAAGGATTTAAGGAGTGAGTACAGGTTCGTACTTCGCATGTAGAAATTTTGTCAATTTTTGACATAATTTTTGTAAGCGAATACACGTCGGGTCTATTCACATTTTAACGCCAGCATTTTTTCCACAGTCAAGCTAAGACAAAACGCTTCCACTTTGTAAAATATATTTGGGTTTGTAGGAAAATCGTTATGTGGTCCATGAACAATTTGAAAATGTATGGCAGGAATACATGTGAACGTAAAAACAATGTCGCTTAGAAAAAGCTAGTCCACTTTTATTTAATTGTTTTAACAAATATTATCCGCAATTAATTGACAACCCTACGTCGATAATTCGAAACTAAAATATATAATATAGTTCAATATTCTATATTGAATATTTCGATAATATAATTTGTTATTACCCTAATTTCCTTATTATAATATAATTGGTAAACACAATCATATCGCAATTGCAAACAATTTTGCTGTAGGTTATTTAATGTATTGAAATTGTTTGCTAATTATGTTATTGGGAAACTACTCAGTTCAGACCGATAAAACTTTTAGCTAGAATTTTAACTGCACTATACCAGAGAAGTAAATTTCCAATAAAATATATTTCAATAACGATATTTTGGTATTTAATGACGTAATTTATAATATGCAAAGTATTAACTGAAAATGTACAAAATATGAATGCTATTATTTTCTTATATTCTCGCTATGAATTCTATTATTTTCTTCCTAATAAAAATTTTCAACTTTTTTATTGTCACTGAAGTGACGTTGAATTTTGTTTTCATAATAGATCAATTATATAAGTATTTCGACATCTTTTAAATTACTCCCTAACACGATATTTTCTTAATCCTTTCATCTTTAGAATTATTATAAACTTTACGTTTATTAATATTTGTGTGACTTATTAATATTTTTTAAATATTCCCAAAATAGAAAGTACTTTGCGAAAAATTGGCCACGTTCAAGTCATACTGGTGCACTAATGTTTCCGTTGAGCAAAATAATATTAAAATTATAAATTTGTATTTCTTACATTGTAAAAAACAAAGTCTTTACTGCGGTCGCTTCAGAAAATATCTTGCATCTCAAAAACTACAGATGAGATATAGGTATCTCATTCAAATAAATTTTCGTTGAAAGTATATTTTAAGTTCTGCTGCTTTAATTTTTTTAAATTTTACCTTCTTTAATTGAAAAATTAGAGTTTTTTCAATTTAGATGCGCATACCTCATCAACTATTAATTTAAATAAAAAAATTTGGAGCTTCCATATTATTGTTAAGTCCTACATGGCGATATCCCACATGCCTATATGGAATGGATTTTTTTTCATCCTCCAGTTACATGTTGAAATTAATATTATTTTTTTCATAATTCCATATTTCATTGTATAGTGGTTGTTAAAAAACACCTACCGTCCAAATGTCATCATCTGTATAGTGCCAATAGACTCCTAGTAAAATGGCTGTGACAAACGAACAGACGGACATGTCGAAATTACGGAACTTCCGTTTTTGCCATTTGACACCCTAACGAAATGTACAGGAGAACGCACATATCTTTATACGACGAAACACACGTTATTTGTAAAAAGCACTCAACATTATATATATATGTATATATATATATTTTTTTATATATATATATATATATATATATATATATATATTAGAAAATTCTGTGTTTACGGGCATGATGCGGTTAAATGTTTTTAAAAATGTAACCCCTTTATATCTATATTTGGCTTGTTGGTTTAACATATGGCATAGTTTAACAGACGAATAAGCGGGCGGGAGTTATCTACATATTTTTGTCAACAAGAAATGTTAACAACTAATTTAATATTTTTATATACAGTGTTATTTCAATAAACTCTATCTGATATAGAGAAATTCTTTCAATCCGTTTAATTTAATACCTCTAAAAAGGCCACTTTTTTAAAACATCTCATTGAAATAAACCTTAGCCTCTTTTTAAGATACTCAAACTGTCCAAAATTACACAAAATATAATCATTTGTTTAATGTTTAAACCCATTAATTAAAATATTTAAATATTTTCATTGTTTCAACAATTAGAATAGATGAATGGATATTTCTACGATAAAATCATATTTATAAGCTTACACGCCTACTTCTCATATTTTTGTAAAAATAGGAATGTTCATTTTGACAGTCGACAAAATAATTTCCATAGCATATTACATAACTAAAGGAAATGAAACGTGTGCGCCCATAATGAATTAAATGTTATGGAAAATTTTTGACTAAGTATTGTTATAATTGCACACAAACTTACCATCTCATTCCTATATAGATATTTCCAATTCGGACAGAGCGTGACCGCTTGTATTCATAGGATCCCGTAGATAATAAATATTTATATTAAATGAGTATTCGACTTATTTTGATGATTTGCCGCAATAAGGTATTAAAAAAATGACATTAAAGCAAAAAACATACTATACCTTAAGCAGCACAAATAATTATATTGGTATCTCTCTTACTCAACTATATTGTTTAAATGCTGATACTATGAATGTCTTTACATGACTTTATAATTCTCATCTCCCTATATTACATTTTAACGACGAGTTAGGTTTCCATATTTATTTTATAATTCTGTCGTGCTAAGTGCAGATACCACATCTACAATTCAAATGAAACCGAGATATCCAACTTTGATTGTTTTTATTTTTCCCAATCCAATATAAGTCGTGAAGATGATATCTGATCATGACCACACATATTTAATAATTAATTTCATGACGACTCTACATTTTCAAGCCAATAATGATAAAATGAACCCTTGGATATAAAACTTGGCATTCGAAAAAATATATGTTGCGGTTTCAACGCCAACCGCAGCAGAATTGATGAGATACCTAACTTTGACGGCAAAATTGTAACTAGCTGATAGTAGACTAGAATAATTGTATTGAAGCTTTCCTTAGTCTATGAGGAGTAATCGATAGTGGATAACTTATTTATTCTATGGACTATATGCTGGCTGTACAACCCAATTTCTTTTTTGTGTGTGAAAAAGGTTTATAATTGCGTATAAAAAAATTACATCAAAATCGTCTTTAATTTAATTAATCGCAACAGGTTATACACCCAGGAGTACGAAAAATTAAAGCGACAACAGTGATTAACAAAATAAAGTTCGAAATTGTAGTAATTACAGTAAAAAAGGTTAAAAGTAGTTTAACATAACCTAACAAAATGGCAAAAAATATCTTCAAATAATACAATGGCACTGATTGATAAGCTAACTGGAAGAAATAATTATCGTACATAGCGATTTACGGTACAAACATACCGGGAATATGAAGCGTTGTGGAATAGTGGCACTTCTGAAAAATGCACTGACGATAAAATCGACACAAAAGCCAGATCGAAAATTATTTTACTTGTCGATCCCATCAATCATATACACTACTAGATGCAAAAACAGCTAAGGAGGTGGGGGATAGTTTAGCCAAACCGTTAATGATAAAGGATTGACGCGCCGAGTTTGGTTATTACGCGATATGATAAGTACCACGCTGGACAACTGCCAAAACATTGAAGAATATGTGCATACGATTATGACGCACATTAACTGAAAAATATGGGCATTATAGTAAACTATGAGTGGCTTGGAATACTTTTACTAACTGGTTTACCGGAGGTTTACCAACCAATAATTACGGCACTACAGAACGCAACCAATAATTATGGCACTCAGAAAATACAGATGTTGAACTGAAAAATGAAGGCAAAGTAATCTGCATAAAACGTCAAAAAGGAAAACAAATAAGAAATCCGTTTTCGTCAGAAGGTACACGAGTGACAGAAAAATTGGAACTGGTTCACTAGGAAGATGTATGCGGACCAAAATCCTAGAAGGAGCCCGCTGTGTTGTAACCTACATTAACGACTTCAGCAAGAAAGTATTCATTTATTTACTACATAATAAGTCAGATGTTTTTGAAAAGTTCAAAGATTTTAAAGCCCAAGTAGAAAATCAGTTGAATTTGAATATTAAAATTTTCTTACAGACAATGGTCGACAATACCTTAGTAATGAGTATACCTTAGTAAGTAAAATTTTCAGTATTTTCTAAAAAGGTCTGGTATCACACATCAGACATCTGCATCTGAACATTATTAGAAAGAGCCAGACATATGTTCCTTAATGCTCGATTAAAGAAACGATAATGAGCAGAAGCAGTGTCGACTACAGCATACATCAATAATCGCTGAACAACAAGAACATTAGCATATTCTACGCCAGAGCAGATGTGAACTGGTAAAGTACCAAATTTCAGTCGCCTGAGAATCTTCGGATCTGAGGCAAGGGTGCGTGTTCTGGAGGAGAAGTCTAGAAAATTGGACTCAAAGACAAGTAAAATGATTTTCTTTGGTAATAGTGAACAGGCTAAAGGATACAAGCTAACTGACCCTAAGACTAAGAAATTAGTAATCAGCAAAAATGTAACTTTCAGAGAAAGCTCAATTAAGAGAAATTATGCTACGGTATCGCTGTCAGTTTATCATCAAAACCAGGCTCAGATAAACTTGATAATGCAGAATCAAGTACTGAATTTCATCATTCAAATGATGAATTTTTATATAAGCCAGAAAAGCTATTGATTTCAAATAAATACATACAAATATAACTACGTCAAAATCAAAATTAAATAAAAATGAGAGCATATATATTTGTACCGATTATGACATTACAGATATCCGAGAATCATACAGTGAAGCGATATCGCCTAACAACCTGAATTCACAGAAGTGGAAATAATCAGAAGAGGATGAAGTGAAGTCGTATGCTGTCAATAAGACTTGGAAGCTAAAAAGCCTGAAAATGTGTAAGTTTAAAAAGCCTGAAAATGTGAAATTCATCGGCTGTAGGTGGGTTTTGAGAATAAAAGAAGAAACATGAGGTCCCCTCTATAAATTGACATTATGTGCAAAAGGATGTGGACGGAAAAAAGAGTGGATTATACTGAAACCTTATCTCCAACTGTAAGATATGATTCTGTCGAACAGAATCTTATTGTCAGAAGTTGCTCAACACAATCTGGAAATAGCTCAGTTTGACGTGAAAACTGCATTTCTGTATAGAGACATTGGTGAAAACATATACATGCAGTATCCAAAAGGATTCAAAGTTTCCTCAAACATGGTATGTAAACTCAATCGTTCATTTTTTTATTTCAAACAAGCTCCGAGATGCTGGAGCGGTAAATTTTATTCTTTATTAAAGAAATTTGGCTTTCAAAACAGTCATGATGATAAATGTGTATATATTGGAAATGTAAACAATAATAGAGTGTATTTATTGTTATATGTAGATGATGGCATCTTAATATCTAATCCAAATTATTCATTGAATGATGTCATAGCTGAGTTGAAAAATAATTTTAAAATTAAAAGTTCAGAAGTAAAATTTTTGTTGGTCTGCAAATTAAAAATTCGGAAAACCACATTTTTATTCATCAGTTCAAATATACTGACAAACTGTTATATAAATTTGATATGTGCCATGCTAACAGCAACAACATTCCAGTTGACTCTCATATTATTCTGGAGCCGAGTTCCAGGGTATCTGATAAGAACATTCAGTATAGAGGCAGTCGGATCGCTAATGCATCTAGCCATAGTAAGCAGACCGAACATAATGTTTCGAGTCAGTCTGGTAGGTAGATTTTTGAATTTCTATGATCACACTCACTGGAATGTTGCCACGAAAATAATGAAATACTTAAAATAAATAAAGAATTATGGTCTCTGTTACACAGCGTCACAATAGAACGAACTTCAAGCAAATAGCGATGCAGATTATGCTAAATATATACGCACGTACAAGTCAATGACTGGTATGTCTTTATTAAGAACAGCGTCAACAGCGTGTTGTATTATTAATACTGAAGCCGAATTTATGACCGCATGTTCTGCAACAAAAGAGGCTATTTGGTTTAAAACATTGTTAAGTGACATTGGTGCGTTCGGTCAGGACTCAGTGTCTTTGAACACTGATAATCAAAGTGCTATCTGTTTAATAAAAAATGCAGACTATCATAAAAGGTGCAAACATATAAATGTAAAATATAACTTTATTAAAGAAAATATTATAGAAAAAAATAGACTTAAACTAAGTACATACTAAAGAGCAATATGCTGACTTGTTTACTGGAGTCTGATTTCAGTTTCTTAGACACAAAATAGGAGATGTAAGACTGAACTAATAACTGTAACTGAATTATATTTGTTATTATTAATTTTAAAGTTTAAGTAAAGTTTAATTTCTTAGAAGGCTTTAATAGGGTGAGAGTTAATGGTTGTTTATACAATTGATATTTAGTTGTAGTAGTTTAACTGTAACTAAACTAACTGTGTATAAGCATAGTTATTTAAGAATTTCAAGATCTTATCTGTAAGACTTGTTTACGAAATGCTATTTGGTTAGAGTGTTGAAATAATAAAATATATTTCCTTAATCTATGATAACTAATCGATAGTCAGTAACTTACTTAGTCTATGGACTATATGCTGGCTGTACAACACAACTTTTTTTTTGTTTCTTTTGGTTTGTGAAAAAGGTTTACAATCACGCATTATAAAATTACATTAAAATCGTCCTTAATTTGATTAATCACAACAAATGGAATATAAATGCAATGTCGAGCCATAGCAAAACGACAGGATTCGCAGCGAGAAGTTGAAGATCAAGAAAGCAGAACCCGATCCCGGAAACACTTGAAGTGACGTGAGCAAAATACTTTTAAACCTCGAGCGAATGCACGTACTTCACCCTTCGATCTACTTTTAGAGTAAACAAACTATAGTTTGTCTGGCGATATCGCAAAGCCTACAATTGTATCCGGATTACGTCGCGTTGGATGCTCTGTGGTGGTTGTTCCGTTTCAGCGAGAAAATTGTTTGTTGTCCAAGAAATAAGAGACACTTTTATGCACTCCAAGTTTGAAATTGATTTTTCATTATATGAAGGAATTGTTCCTATTTAATATTGTAAAATATTATATTTTGAATTTTACCCAAGATTATCTTGTCATGTAACTTGTAATTTTTTTAATAATCAGAATTTTCACATTTTTAATTCTTTGACTTTCATTTGATTATAACTGTATATAATCATGGAAATTTGCAATTTTTAATTTTTTTTGTTTTATAAAATATAATATATTATTTTTATGGTTTTATATTGAAACAAGGAGCTCTTATAATTTCATCATGCGCATACGTTCGTCTATTACAACTTTATAGTTTCTTCATTTTCAATACTATGTGCGTGAAATTTATTAAGTAGATGCTTTGTATAAAGTTTTCAGTTAGTAAACAGTAAAATAGAGTAAATAAAGATAAATATATTTTTGTGTGGATATCATTTGATTGATCTTTTAAAATGATATTAAGGTTTAATTTTCATGCTTTTTGTGAACTGATAAGCTTTTAAGTGCTAACATACCCTTTTTAATTTTTTGAAAATCTAAATATTTACATTTCAGTGGAACAGAAATTTGAATAGAAATTTCAGTCGATATTTTTAAATTAATTTATGTCCATTAAGTATCATCAACAATTCAAGAGATGTAGACAAATAAATAAATCTACTTTATACCTCTTCCGATAGGAACTTGGCCAGTTTCTTTTCAATAAACTGTTTGCCAGTGCCACTTATAGCAATGAGTGAAAATGGTTTCTATATATAACTTCTCAATTCCTCTTTTTCGATTTCTCTATTAGGTAACTCATCAAATAAATGTAAGAAACAATGCTTCCGTTTCCTATATCTTATCTAAAATTATTCAAATAAACTTTTTTGCGGAATATAATAACAGACAAAAAGTATCATGTGCAATTTCCTTTTTTCGAAGAGTCCATTTTACGACAATTACGTCGAATGATCTTAAAAATATTTTCCTCGAACTTACTATCGGCTGTTAATAACTGGCCTTCTAATAAATGTCAAAAATTATAATTTTATTTATTGTACTTACCCTACATTATATACTTCAAACTACAAGGGCGAATTTAAAAATGAAACAAAGGCCGCCAAATAGATACATAATCTTTCGTGAAAATACACAAATATTTTGAAAGTTCGCTTTGTGAATAATGTTTTTATAACTGTTTTGCTGTTTTAATCCGGTTCGATAAATTGTAGTTCACATTATTAAAAAGCCTTAATATTCATTGTACGAACCCGATACGACTTATTTAACCGTAAGTTTAGATAATAGGCAAAATAAAGGATCTCATCAAAGACAAACTTTATATCTGTCACAATAGCCTTGACAAGAACTTAACCGAATTGAGTAAATGTACCAACTCGCATGGATTGTTCAATATTTTGGAAGTTTGACAGTTATTATTCAGTGAGGTTGGCGTATTCGATGATTTTGACAGATATTTTAATGGTTACACCACACGATACAGAGACACAATACTGAAAAAGTAGACAATAGGAATATTTTTTTTTAAATTCAATAGATCAATCGAATACAACAAAATTCAACCTAGCTAAAACTACTTTTGTTGTGATATTGTGTTCCATAAGAGCATGGTCATTCCATTTTCTGGCAATTGTGCATATATTCTTTATTATTCTTAGCTAGATCTATGAGAAACTATTTTATTATGGTATTGACGTAATGATAAATTAAATGAAATGATAAATTAAATGAAATTATTAGATAATATGAAGCTCTCCCTTCTTATATTTTAGTACGGAATTTTTACAGTCTTACGACTAAATTTTTTGAAATTACAGTTTCCTGATTTAAAATTTTGTTAGAATAATATTTTACTAAAATTTCAATATAATTTAAATATCTGGAAGGTTAAGGATATAATCATTTATATCCGACTTCAAATGGTTTAAACAGAAGTCTTTTAGTATAAATTTATGGTAAATCGTGCTCAAAATAACTTAAAATCAATACTTACTATAATTACAATTAAGTCATATTTTATATTATATTTAATTTGAGGATTTACATATACACTTTTAGTGTACTTGTTTCTTTTAATTTTTAATATAAAGATATCCTTCCATAATGAAAAAGTAGTCGAATCTTCGAACTAGATTCAGCTACAAGGTTTTGCTCTAGTCATATAGTCTTGCGAAGAGATCATATATCAAATTTCTTTTTTCGTTTTGATACCTGACTAATAGCTGAATGAAGCCAAACTCGAAATTAGTATTCTACTGTAAGTATCACTGGATTTTAAATTTGTTTAATGGCGATTATCGGTGGATTTCAAATTTTTTTCATGGTGACAATCATTTTTATCCATGCTTATTATTTATTTTTCCTTCAATTGAGTAGTTGAGGTTCAATAGTCAACTTTTCAATTATTTATCTGGTTGGCTATTCCCGAAAATTAGGTAAAGTATCCCGCATTAATCTATCCGGTATACGTGCTAACCCCTACGGTGTTGTTAATAAATTTACTCTTCGATCGTTCATCGTTTTTGGAATCATAAACGAATGGTAACGAATCATATGGTGGTGAAGCATTTGAGAAAAAATTAAGGATCTGTCGTAGATATTACATTTGAAATAACTTGTATTTGTTAAGGTCTGCTTACGTAAATACGTAACTTATCTCTTTTTTTAGATATGTTGTTATAATATCCAAAAGGTGGAATTTATGTCAAGATAATACAATCTAACACTGTAATGATTCAAATGATTTACTAGATTTATTCACTTTAATTAAACTTATGTTGGCTAGACTTGCAACATCAAAAAAATTGTTTTAGTGGCGTAGAAGATCCTTGATGTGCGAATCAAACTTACACCGAATTCTTCTCATTCTTTTTACGTGACCCATTAAAGGACAAAAACTCATTACAGATGATTATAAAGAAATAATTAAAACATACAAAAATAATTGATAAGAAAAGAAATAAACGACTCTCATTAGTCGAATCCTTCCTAATTATTCACAAGAATTTCGACTTTTTCTGTATTAGTTAGTGCAAACATTGCCCAGAAAAGTTAGTATATTTATACTTGTTATCTATCAGTACTCAGAATAGAAATTATATTCATATACACAAAAATTGTCAATATAGTAGGATATATTCTCTAAGATGTGCTCTCTCCAGTATTTGCAATTTGTTTGCAAATGGATCAATTTTTAAGACATACACACCCTACGTAAAATGCGTTGTAATTTAATAGATAATTGAGTACAGCCAGCCATTAATCATGTTAAGTTGAAAAGTTTTTTGGGCTTAAAAGTAAACTTGAGTGCATGGAGCGAGCGAATTGGGGCAAAGTGAAGTACATGTCTAATTATGCACATTATTTAACCTTGTTATATAGAAGAGTTTTTTTAGGGGGAGAGGAGATTTAAAAACTATTTGCGTTATTATGGTTTTCAGAATTAATTGGTATAATATAATAATATTTCAAAAAATTTAACTTTCTTTACTTTATAGTCAGTACGGAAACCATATTTATACTAAAAATAGAAGTTGAATGTAAAGGCTCCGAATAACCATTTTGTTCACCTCATTAAGAAGTGTTACATCTCCATTGACAACGAATCCTCGGTTCTACAAAATATTTCTGAAATTAGGAAAAAAATTCATATGTTATTCTCATCTACATAAACTGCATGAGTACTATTAGTACCTTTTTTGGGGATCCGTGAAAAATAAAAAAAACAAAATCCTCATAATTTCACCATGTCCACCGCTCGGTCTGTCCATCCTTACATACAATTTTACTTAACTTTTGTTAACAAGTAAATGAAACTGCGTGATGTAGTATTATATCTACTACACTTAAATTCTTAACCACGACCTAACTTTCGTTGTGTGAAAACATAGGTCGTGGTTAAGAATTTGAATGTAGTAGATACAATACATCATCTCATATTTTCATATGTTTGTTAAAAAAAATTAAATGATAATGTATTTCTACAAAGTTAAGGACAAATTTATTCAATGCATAATTTTACGTAAAGATGCCATAAGTAATATTAAAAAAAATGTTATTTTATTTTTTTTCAAGTGTCTCCTTTATATCGCAATCAAAAATGTAACTATTTAGTCACATTAATATTTATTTCAGTCTACTTGAATTAATAGATTAAACTGAGTTGTTTGTCCAAAGGCTTCGAGAGATATGTTAGGCAATATTTTCACATATTGAAAAATAATATCAATTTTATATATATATATATATATACATATATTATATATAAACATATATATATATATATATATATATATATACATAAATATTTATTAGAAATGCTATGCATTTTCAAATGTTCAAATTTTTATGCGTACTTGTACTCCATTCTATTCAAAAAGAGGATATTGAAAACAAAAAAATCCGACATTTGAAATAAAATTTCGATAAACACATAAACAATTAGTCGACGAATAATCACATAATTCATCATATTTTGGTACATAACATTATTAAAAAATAAGCTATAATCATTGCATTAAATAACACATTGTCACGCTAAACAATATTATAAATATCAATATTGTACCGCTATTATACTAATATGAATAGCGAAATTTAGCCACATGTGCTATCCGTGTACCGTACACGTCATTTGTGGTGAAGTAGACTTCATTTCACGTTTTCAGGGCTGCCGCAAACTAAGAATAAAGGATGACAAAAAAATTTATTGGAACTTTACTGCTCTTTTAAATGAAATAATATACACAAATAGTTTGTACCTCCATTATTTATTGATAAAGTATTTTTCGCTATTTCTACCTGAAATTTACAAAAGCGAACAACAATAAAATAATCGTAATCACTCATATTCTTTTTGTGTATAACTTTTCATTAAAAAAACTGAGAGATTCGCATTTTTGCTAAACTAATCATGTTAACTGTAATAATATTAAGTTACATTTTAATGTTAGGTTCCATAGACTAAGATTTTACACATATAGAGTATTTTGTATGTATACGGCATAAATGAATATACCGATAAAAAAACTATTTTTAATCGCAAATATAAAAGAAATCCGTATTATGTTAATAACGTACAACATGCGACCTGTCATTTTACTGTGTTTATGAACATTCTCTTTCAGAAGGAGTACACGTGTGTATGGAACCCTGTAGTACCAATTCTGTCCGTATTTTCAGAGTTATTTCGATATGCATCCTTGACACATACTCGTATTCCCATTGTTTACCATTTGATTAGTTGGTTATTAAATTCATTTTTAGCGATATTTACTTATTACAAAACAGTCATGTTGTTCATTAAGATACTTCAATATTTTTAAATATTTCAATTCCATTTGCTACGAGTGTCCGGCCACAGATTTTGTGTTAACCTTTCAAAATAATAATATGGTGATGAAATATTCGGTTAGCCGCGATTTTCATTGCAACTACACAATGCCCGCCATTTAATAGTAATACGAAATCCTACAAAAGTTAGTCAAGAACTGAATATATAACACATTTGTTATACAAAGGAACTATATGTTGTAAGTGAAGTGCGTTAACCCTAGGCATAACACAATAATAAAACAAATAACAGAAAAATCACCATTGTAAATAAGCAATTCGATACAAGTAAATTAGACAATAGCATCATTAGAATTCAGAAAGTATTGTAGTGATTTTTTGAATGTAAATCAAAATGGAGAATCACTATACAATAAACCGATAGAACCAACTTATCTCTCAAAAGTCTAACAAAATAAGTACCCATCCATAAGGCCGACGAAAACACGAGTATTCACTCGGTTCATACCAGTTAATAAATTCATAAAATTCCATCCTTTCAGAAGACAATATAAATTATCTGAATTAAAGATTAATTCGTTGCATTCGCTGTGGACAAATTTCCATTTTTTTCCCATTTAAATTTCATCTACTTTATATTCAGATGATACAACATAAACGCTGATTGGGCGCTGCTGTTTACAATATTGGGCGGCTGGTTTGTTAGCCGCTACGATGGGGCTGGTATGCGGCAGTGCTCATTTGATACAGTCAAAAGGTATGCTTCAAATTAATCATTCATTGTCTTCGTCAATACGCGGGTGATAACGGTAACAAACCAAAAAGTATCGTAGCCACTGAACTGTACTCGTAAAGAAAATGACGCATGAGAATTGATGGCGATCAAAAGTTGTTTACACTGTACAATAAATATATATCAGATGAATACCAAATATTACTGGAGCATACTAATAAATATGAAAATTTGAAAACAAGAATTCGTCAAGTTTCATATATTTAATATAATATATATGTATATATATATATATATATATATATGTGTATATATATATATATATACATATATATACATATATATATATATATATATATATAAACAAAATAAATAACTTTTAATCATTTCGACTGACACTTGCCATGTTGACTATTCTTTTTAATTCAGTAAAATTTATGTCGTAATTACTGCAAGTGCGAAAAGTGGTTTCTACGTCCAAATAATTTGTTATTAATTTAATCCGAAATACTTCTTTTATTCAGTTCTTTTTCAGAATAAGTAAATAATTTAAGTGTCAATACAAGTATTTGTGTTGCTTTAACTATTAAAATTATATGTGTAATTATATGTTTTTTGGTGCAATTATATGTTCTTTGCAATCGTTTAACTTTTGTTTAACAGCTTCTCTTATGGATTAAGAATGTATGTAATTTTAAAACTCGCTGACTAGTAATAAAACCGTCATTTTCTTAACGCTCATTCAGTTTTTCTCTGTTTTATCGTTCAATTACGGTCGAATAAGTACCAGTTTTCATAGTACATAGTTCGAGTATGCAATGTCGTTTCAAGTATATGCTTTACCAGGTATCATAGGTTAGTTTCGGGTCAATGTAAAATCTGTAGAAGAAAATGTTCTTTAATCGGTTTAAGGAACGACAATTGCTGGGCGGCGTCTCAGTTGGCTCAACTCAGCCAATTTTCTACTTCTTTATTTTACACCTCTCGCTAAGGAATCTCATTTTCTTCTACAACATAATATCAATCGGTATAATCGTTATAGTTGCTCAAATGTAATGCAAATATTGGCTCGTAATAAAATTATAACGGGATTAAGGTCAGCGAGGGTATATTTTCTACAAAAGTACTAATCTTTTTACAACAAAATTATCATTTTTAGTTACATTTTATGTATTTAACGTGACAGAGGCTATATTTTCTACAAAATACTAATCTTTTTGCGACAAAATTACCATTTCTAGTAACTTACTTGCATCATAACTAAGTCCCAAAATCAGACTAGAATTTCATTCCTTGACTGTCAAGGCTAAACTTTTCTGCTATTATAAAACGCTAAATGAAATGCAAATCAAACTTATAATATTTTGTGCAGAAGAGTGTATGTATTCGTATATTGTACATGTAAACATATACTTGTGCAAGTGTATGTAAAATTCTCCATATGGATCGTACGTTCTACTGAATTCTTATATATTTTATGCACTAATTCTTATTGATATTCTTATATATAAGAGTTCGTGTCTATGACATAAGTGCTAGTGTTAACCTAACTGTATCAGTGACGCTCGTAGCATAACTGCACAAGCCGAGATATCGTTTTTGTGGATAACGTTTCATTATTTAAATTAACAATATGTATTTTAATTTTCCATTGTTTCTCTCTTTGTTTTCAGAAAATACTGTATATGCATTTTTTGTATATTTGTTCACTATGTCCACAAACAACCGATTATTGTTATTATTAATACTTATTTTATGCAATATTACTATGATGAATTTAAATAAAATAAGAAAAGAAAATAACTATAAATAAAAAGTCATAAATGGTTTGTATGTATGTTTACTCAATAGATATTCGTCTACGTCTAACTTTACAATCAGACGCAACAAACTGTCAAATTATTTGTGATAAAACAACAGAACATTATCAAACTTTGGGCCACATTTTATGTACTTTTAGTAGAAATTCATTATTGATAATTAAATGAAACTACGTGATGTAGTATTATTTCTACTTTCTTTAAGTTCTTTACCACGATTTTCGTTTCGTTGTATTACAACATCTTCAAGTGGGCTATTAAGAATACTATTCTACTTTCTTTATAACTTAAAGAAAGTAGAAAAAGTACTATATCACGTAGTTTCATTTAATTATCAAATTCTAATGTCTCATGTTTATGACTATTAACTTATTTAATTTTCCTTTATTCACAGTGACAATAGTTATCGTATTTTACAAATATACTTACGCAGTTACTGATTATGTCATTTTAAATATGATGTGTTTATATAATTGCAAATTCACGATTGTTTTTGATAATCGATGAAATATACACGTGGTATGTTAAGCAAAGCGGTGTGCGTGAATAGCGTCACGTGATTTGTAAAGCAGGTTCTACCTTACAGCGTGAACAGAGCATATTAACTTACGTGATATCAGTAGCTACTTAACATATTTATCCAGTGTTAGATAATTTATATCGGGCTCAGGAGAATTGCATTTCAGTAGGAACGTTGAATTGTTTACAAGAGCGAGTTTTTTTTATTATAATCATAATTTATTTGAAAAGGCGAAATCGTTTATCACTGAGATTACGATTTGAATTAAAAAATGACGAAAGTAATTTAATTATACGTTATACATTAATATAATAATCAATTTTGGCGCAAATGCAAGTAATGCCAGTTTTCTTGCAAGCTTGTTTCTCGCTCTCAGCTAGTGGCTAATTTTCTTTTAGCATTAAATAAACTGAACAGTTTATTTCTAAATTTTCAGGCAAAACCAGCCAAGTGAATGTCGAAAACCGTACAAAGAAATGTTCCGAATTTGTCTCGAAATTGTTAACTTAAATTAACCAAAATAATTTCATTTCAAAGTTCGATATATTCTCCCAAATTTTTCAAAACGTTGATTGAAAAATTAGGGAGGTAGTTCTCATTCCACGTCATTTTAAATCAACAAAACTTCAAAGAGAAATATGATAAACAGAACCTCAATTTCATTTCATGACACTTGTCCTTGTTGAGTGATACTTTACTGAAATGGAGGCACAAAAAAATACCCCTTAATCTTAAAAAAACATTTAACATTTTTCCTTCTTACAGATTAATTTTCACCTGACAGATATACTTGTCTAAAACTGTACAAAATGAGTGTGAGAGACTGCAACAGCCGGACGGGGAACGAACTTATCAAATTACAAAGTTTTTTTTTTTACTATGGAATGAAAAAATCGGTAATTTAATAATAATAAATTTTAGAACCACCTTTAATTTTATAAAGGAATTTAAATTTTAGAAAGTTAACTTATCTATTTATAAATATTATATAATTATGAAGTTAGTTGCGTATTTTCTGTTAAGAATTAGAAACAATGCGATATTTAAAAAAATACCCTTTTTAGATGTTACGCACAACAATAAGTTTTTTCTAAGAAGGGAATCAACCCATTTAATAACCCTTTGTTCTGATCTATACACTATTTATTAAAGTTTTATTGTCTTCATTATGTTATTTATCAGACTATAATAATTGTTGTCATTTACTACTCTTGCATGATCTTCGGCATTTTCTTTTGTTTTATAGGAAAAAAAACGACAATCATGTATAAACTCAATAAACGCATCCTGTGTGAAGCAAGAAAATAAAAACATTTATAGAAGCGCATAAGGCGTTAAAGAAGAACGTGCCCTACCGATTTTACTTTATAAATAAACTATATTGACTTGAGCTTCGTTAACTTAACCTTCATTGCCTTAAAGGCGAGTTGGTTGAAAGTCCGTATACCTAAAAGGGTAGGTAGATATCAGACGTATATGACATATAATTATTCACGCAATGTTACATTTGTTACAATTAAATGTTGTTAACATACATTTAAAAAACATTTAAATTAGTTTGTATAGTATAACAGGTCGTAGCATTTTTATAATTTAACAGTACATAAGACCTTATTACTCAGTATACAGCACAAACTGTACGAAAATTGGTATGAAGATTTTTGACGACGAGAAAATGAAAGGGCATTTACAAATTAATACCATAGTGATTTGAATATTGTAGCACACTTTTTTGTATTCAATATCTACTAAAAACTAAAATAATAACATTAGATGGTAGAATATCATTAAAAACTACGTACGCTATATTTTGGAGAAATATTGATAAAGAGCCTTTAAGTGAGGAGGTAACATTGACAGAATAAATATATAAAGTGAAAATGATGAGTAAAAATGTACTGGTATATCTAAGATGATACACCGAATTTGCTGAGTATCACCAAATTACCAAATATTATCCGAGAGGAAGAAAAGAGGCTTAGATGAATTTTCAGATTTGAAACTAAATGCAAGATATATCCATAATGAGAGTTTAAAGTAGAATATTTAATATTTACATTTTTAAATATTAATTTAAAAAAAAACGGGTGAAAAACTTTAAGTCATATATTATATATCATACACATAATAATAGATAAGAATATCACATCCCATATTAGTGTAGGCTTTAAAGACACTTTGCTGCCCTCACACACTATCTCTGATACTTTTTATTCGACGAGACGATTTACTCCAAACTTTCCTTGTATTTAATTCTTCAGCTCCTTCAATAAATGGACTTGTGTTTTTTGCAATATCTTTAAAAAAGTTAAAAAGTTTTTAGTTTCTTGCAATATCATATTGAAGTGAAATAATAATGTCATCGCCGTGGTGTCTTGGATTAATTGCAAGGCATTTGACCTTTGAGGGCACGGCGCATCGTAGGAATCTGGGTTCGATTCCTGGTCGCTCGATCCCGGCTTAACTGATGTTCTTGTTGGCTGTAAGATATTGCTCTCGTAGTAATAAGTCCGCCATATGTATATTAAAGTACATAAATTAATAAATAGTCTATGCAAATAAGTACCTTTTACGATAACATTAATCTTAAATACCTATAAACCCAGACTTTATTCTGAGAAGCGCATGCGAGCTTGAAAAAAATTATTGTAATTAAACAAATAATAACGAAAATTTCACTATCGTTTTTCACTGTCGAAGTCTGTCCATAATAATATACTCACGGCAAAGTACTGGAGATTTATTCTCTTTGTTATTTCTAAAACGCGAGATCGTAAATGTCAGCCGTAAATGCTTAGTACATTTATATTTTACATTACGATGTAGAAAACAACTCCGGACCAGTAAAATATTTGCAACAAAACGTACAAATTGTTACGGATATGATGTGCCTCCGTAACGCCGAATTTTATCTCTCTACCTTTGCGTTTTATATTATCACAGCCGAGTGATAAAATATCGAGACCAATAGTCGATATCGAATAAAAGTTTCCAAAACGTAACGATATCGATATTGCAGTTTTATTGCAACATCATTCCGCAGAAGGAGGCGCTGTTATCGCGCCGGTTTCAGACGAGTAAATTAGGGCGATGTGCCTTCCTTCCGCTTGCTGCGGGCGGGCGGCGCGCGCGCCCCACTACCGATGCTTGCGGATATCAATTTTATTCTCTAACATAAGCCGATGATTTACGACCCCCGAGACGCATGAAATGAAGTTTTCCAATTTTATTAAAATCCTGTAAAATTCATGATTTCTATCGTGGATTTGAGTGAGTATCTGCGCTTATGTGAAGTGTGAGTGCTGCTTAGGTGGATTTTTTTTATTGTCGGACGTTTCCGAGCCACGACCGATTGTTGATATTGATAGAGTCAAATAAGTGATGACTCAAGACTTTTGTGTTTATGATTATATTTTCCTCATCACTTGTATAAGAAATTGACGTTGTATTTATATTATGATTTTTCCAATGTAAATTGACGCTTTTTATGATAACAGGCTCTTAACTATTATTCTATTGCTATATAAAACCTCTTGCGTGGTATAATTTTAATACAAAACATATTTCAGAGCAATATTTTTATATCATGTATTATTTTGTAGCACAAACTACCCCCCTAATTTTTCAATAAGTAACATTAAAAGCTTCAATGAGCTATGATGCATTTTTAAGTAAAGTACCAATGGGCAATATTTAGAAGCAGAATTTCTGTACTTCTTTAAGATTACCAAAATAGCTGAGAGTTAAATATGGCCTTAAAATCCCTACACTGTTAGTGGATTAGTGGAGCGAGATTGTTTTAGCTTATTATATAATAATGTAGGAACATTATCTATCTAGCATAGTGTCCATCTAATATTCAAAAATGGATAAACCATTTTACCATCAAACTATTAGAACATTTCGTTTTAACTCAAGTTGGTAATCTGCCGCACGAATGAGGTTGCACAACATCGTTAATCTCAGCAGCGCGTCGACAGATGCTTCCATCTTAATCACTTTCCCGTGAGTCGTATCGGGTTCGCACTTTGTGCTATAAACACAGGTATGTATTTTACAAGAAATCAAAACAAAGTACCATATGCAACACGTAGAAAAAATACAACAATAATGTCTAGAAAGGGGAAGGCGCCTGGATGAAACAGTAATTTTATTTAGGTCGCTTATGTTATGAAGTTTAAAGAGCCGTTTTTAAAAAATGCGCCATTAATTATGGCAAGTTTAATTAATATAAGTCCGGATAGCAATATCGTGTAAGAATTTAAAAATGTATCATTTTTTATATAATTTTTGTGTAACAAAATTCTCAACAATCTCTTAAATATTCTTGTGCCCTCTTGTAATATCAAAAACTATCGATCAGAAATATCTGAAGGTTTTCTAAAAATGCTACACCTCTCGTATGAAGTCTATACTATTGTAATACTGACAGTTCGTAGTTCGTTTGTAATAATGACATAGTAAAATTAATTAATATTTCAAAAATCCAAGTTTTTGGTAATGCATTCAGGTATTTTGCTTGAATTTGTCATGTATTTTAACAAATTTACGACAAATTTAGAATTGCGTGTATAATTCAAGATCCATTTAACGCAAGAAATTTTTCGTCCAGCGATTTTTTATCACTTTTACCATGGATTCAATCAACAGTATAGTTACGATCGGTTTCGAATGGATTTTATGATGAAGCCCTAGCTACTGTTTATAACTCTGTGATGATCTGTGAAAAGAACATCCGACAACAACGTTCAGTTCATGACAAAGACTGATAAGATATCTTTCAGTGTATTTGAACAAATAAAGGAATTGATATGAATCAAATACAAAAAAAATAATTACGTGAATATTGGGACGTCAAAAATCGTTGTGCTAGGTCGTGTTGCGTTTATTGGTGTTGCATAATGTTATAAAAAAATCCACTTAGGTCATTTAGATGTCGTATTTAACATCACCATGAGTAATGAGAGCTGAACATACTATCAGTAACCCGAAACTAAAATGCAATCTGCACAGCTTCTTACAGTAGAGGTACCTACAAACTTCATGAAAAGACGAAGTACTGAAAAAAAGATGGTTGCCTCGTTCTTCAGAGGAGCTAGTTATAATGCAATGCTTGTTCTGGAAAATAAACTAAAAATACCGCGAAATAATATGTCAGCAATATTTTCCTGTAATTTTAAAATAAGCTCTTGAACAACGCAACTTTTCTAGAAACGCAGCCAGATAAACGTCCTAATATTTACCTGCGTAAAAGTTATGTATCATCCGCTATACGTTCCCGATTTCCCACCGTGCAATTTATATTTACGCCCAAAAATAAATAAAAAAAACACTGGTGTGTACTTATGATCACACAACAGAAGTGAAAACTAAAATAAAAGATACAATAAAGTACGCACATTTTATTAAACTACTCTCAGATAAAATATTCAAAAATAATTGTATACATTTGAAATATAACTCTGATTGTGTACAATAAGAGACTCGTATTAAATTAAATTATACTCAAATATAATATTAATCAAAAAAAAAAACTTCATTCTTGAAATGATGCGCTCCGTGCTAGACAATGAAATCGCACGGCCGATACCGAAGGAAGCCGAATTTACCCAATTCAGCGTTACCGATCCGAGCATGCGACTCAGTTTCATTCACTGCTCAGAAAAAGTGTCCATGATGCGCCTAAAGAAGTTTTTACTTCAAAAATAATATGAAATTTACAAAATAAAAGATCAAACTGCGAGTTATACGCTTCCGTAACACCCAGGAAGCGATGGCTGCCCAAGGAAAGACCGCCGAAAAAACGCCTAATCAATAGTCGACCCATTGCTTCTCTCTGTGGTTTCATTGACTCAAACGATGCGTATAGCGCCACGGAGACTAACTGGAAAACAAAATAAATAAATATAAATTAATAGAAATAAATTATAAAGCTAGTTGGTTCCATTTTTGATATTCTATCTATAAACTTTCAGTCTTATCTCACGTATTAAGCAAAAATGGTCAGCGTCACATTACCTGAGACGTTTTTGTTACAAATAACTTAGTTATTATAAGCATTTTTGTATAATAAAAAATAATATTTTTTCTTGTTTTTATTATTTACCAAGATATTAACAACGTTAACGTAATTCCGTGTGTGCGAATGCTATGGACTCAGCTCTCGCGCAATTACGATCGCATCCCATGTGAAAACAAAGTTGTAGGACACTAACACTTCGACTTACACTTGGCTGATTTTCCCCATGTACCGAAAATTGGAAAACGTTTGGATTAGGATTAAAATATGTAAATTTATTCCCCAAGGTTTGTTCTGATTACCGTTACTTAATTAAGAGTAGATCGATCTATGGGGCCTTTAGAGCATTCGCCAAATGCATTCTAGAAACAATGAATGTACTAAATGTTTCATTGAGTAGGAATAATGTCCTATCCTACTAGATAGAAGTTCTTAAAGAATGTTCTACGCTAGATTAAGATCTTGTGGTAGAACATTCTTTAAGACCTTTGAAAGTCCCTGCACAAATGAGTGGCATAAGGCGGGTCATTATGCATATCTGAGATAACACGTGGTGGTTTTGAAATAGTGCTTCCCATCTGTCAGCAAAGATTAAAAGATAAAGCGCCATGTTCCCCAATGGGTGGCGGGTTTCCCATAAAGTGTACTAATTTTATTGAGCTGACAAGTACAACATTACATTTGAAGTTACTTTCAACGAGTTTCTGAAAAACGAGAATTTAAAATAATCTACGACGAAACCGGTGACTTAAAATCCTAATTTAAAACATATGAAACCATTGTGCCTCACAAATACACATTTTTCTTTTTAATATTTTCAAAGATGCATGAAGTTTCGTTTAGTATTTTGTAGCTTTTGAGGAAAAACAGATTCCTGAATATCTAGATTTTTGCATTCAGTATTTGAGAACTATATTTTATTGGTAGCAGATAATATTGGCTAATAAATATTAGCTCTAAATTTCAGATTTTTCTATAAAGGTTTTTCAAAGTTCCAGAATATTTTATTATAATGTATAATGTATAAATTGGTCAAAGTGTGTCTGGATAATAAAAGTTGGCACTTAGTCCTCAAGTGAATTACCTGGACTTAAACCGACATCAAGTAACGACTCTTCTACTTTATTAGTTAATATTTGTCAACAATTATTAACATTAAAATTGAGCGTTGATTATATGAAGCAATTAGTAACTAGTGATAGAAAGTATGTTACATACGTTAATTGCACTTACAAATGTTAATGGTTTATAACAGAATAACTAGGATTTTCAAAATACAAACCTAAACTGAAATTCTGAGCGCAATACTAAGCTACCGATTCAATTTAAAGTTAAAACATAATACTGAACTGCTGATAAAATTTCAAGGTCATTATTCTTCGAGAATTGCTTCCAATAGGTCCTAGAGTGAATGCGAATATTAACTATCTGATTAGATCGTATAGGAAACAAACTGAATAGCCAACGGAATCTAATATATTTCTTCCGTAATAACGCTACATCACATACACCAAAGTATACTTACAAATAAATCAAACGTTTAAGCAAGCAGAAAAATGTATATTAAAAATGAACTTTTTTATGAAGCATTGAAAATTTAAGAATAATAATTGTTTTCTAGCATATAATATACATATATATGATATAATAAAATTAAAAGTATTACTTTTGTTGGAATCATTGTCAAGTCCAAACAAATATCTATATACATATAATAAAATCGTAAACAAGCCGTTTTTGCAGATAAAATATTTTTTCAAAAAAGCAAATTATACACATTGCAATTATATTACCGAGGCCAAAAAAATTGTTTTCAGAATTTTTGTCTGTTTGTCTATGCGTTTGTGCGCGCTAATCTCAGAAATAGTTCAATCGATTTGAATGCAGTTTTACCGATGTATTATGACAAGCTTCCCGTAACATTTAGTGTTTACTTCATTCAAATTGGTTCACAAACAGAAAAGTTATGTTAATTAAAATAATACGTGCTGTTCTAGAAACGCGCTTCGGTCGAAATTTTTAAAAAGTTTCAGCTAAATAGACCGAAGTAGTTTATAAAACCATAATTGGAAGTTTATATGAACACAAAGTTAAAAAAAATTTTTTTTGGAAATATAGGCATGTCCAATTTAAGCTGAACTCTCATCAATTTGGTCGACCATATTAAAAAGGGATATGCTTATTGCTTCTTCGTACGTTAGTCGGGTGCGCCTGGCCTATATAAAGCGCACCGCGAGCCGCGGCGCGCCCTATACCATTGGATGATTCACAGTGAATGTACGTATTCGAAGACGCACGGAGCACCTTGGTATAAGTTAGGCTCGGTAACGCAGTCTATCTGGCCACTCTCTTGAATCTACGGTATTTAGTAGTTGGAAAATAATTAAATAAATAAAATATAAAATAATTTCATAAAATTTGTGAGGATATTCTGCACGTATATCCCTAAGTATACATATTTGATAAATTTACATATAAATTTCGTTGCTTTTATTGTGTTTGACACAATTTTCGCAGAATATTGTCAGGTAGGAAGAATGAAAGTTTATACAATAATACAGAGCTAAATATGTTTCCTTTCACCAGCGCAAAGACTCTTCTGGATTGCAAGGAATGGAAAACTAGCATACTCAAAAGAAAATCACACAACATATAATCGAAAAAAATATCTCAATAACTGATTAGGTACTGTCGTTTCGTCTATCGTATTCGTTAAAGAATTCCATTGTCCATCTCTGGAGTGTGTCATCAGATCTTAGTTAAATTGGGACCATTCAGTTAGAACCTTCTTAATAAATAAAAAAATATTCAAATACATATGCTTGAGATCTACGTCAACATATGTATATATAGTAATACAGTCGAATTGAAAACCTGCTTTTTTCAAATCAGTTGAAAATTAAAGAAGTTGCATTGAGTTCTGTTATTACACCTGCTTTATTTACCCGACATTGCGCTATCTGATGACTACTTCTCCAGTGCTCTAAATAATCTTTTAGAGAATAAGAAATTTGATAATACGAAGGATCTTTCAAAAACCATTTAATTTTTTTCCAGACTATTGCACTAAAGGTATATTGTCATTGCCTATCAAAATAACAATTGCTTGCAATTCAAAGATAATGATGGTGCATGTATAATTTATTTCTTGATTTACGTCAGTATATAAAAAATTAAGGCTGAAATCGACTAAGCAAATTAACATACATTGCATTTTTTTCGATTTCTCTTGCAATTAACAAATAATCCTGTTATAAATACTTCTAAGCGATTTTCGTATTATCGTAGCCCGCCAGGCTGATATATTCAATTAGGATACTTATTTTGAGAAAAATATATTCCACTTTTCCATTTCAATAATAATGGCGGACGTGAATTTAGTACCTAACACTTACTATGTGCAAAATGTTTTTAAAAGTATATGCCTTATCAACAGACGACCTGGTTGTAATAGACTTGTCTTCAAAATGAATTTCGTAGAATGTGAAAGTTTCTGAATTAGGTTTCAGTCAGTAAACTACATCATCCGGCGCTCTCTATTTGCCAGGCTTCACAAAATCAGTTCATCGAATCTATATCACATTGAGTCTGATCGGAAATGAATTGAGGAAGTTTATTAGAACGAGTTATGATTGAATTATTGAAAGACCGCCAGAGATCGAATAAACACAGACCCAATATTTGTCAATTATAATACAAGGCATGACATTTACGAGCATCTTACAATAAAATTGCTCCATGAATGACCTTTAAGATAATGTTTCTCTCATACATAAAAACTGTTCGATAATAATGCTATATACATATATAATAAATTTCATAATTATTTTTTAATCGATAACCGTTTTTTTGTGACGATTACTAGATTATTTTAAAACAAACTTAAGAGATCGTTCTTATACTTTAAGCTGATATAAAACTAAAGTTGTTTTTTGCTTAAATTGATATCCCTTTACTTAATTTCCATAACACTCATAATGATGGAAAGATATTTGCTGTGAAGTACCCTCATACAATACAGTGACTTATTGAGTACGTGTTTTTTTAAGAAAACTCTTTAAGACAAATAATATTCAAAATTAAATGAAACTACTAAATACAAGACAAAGAATATGTTTCTACTACCCTGTAAAATATCAAAGTTTGAAACTTTGAATTAGTACATAACTCAAATTAGTACAAATTTTCATACTGTCATGTCATTGACTGAAATAGTATAAGTTAAATAAAATGTGATTAATGATATTTAAATATGAAAGTAATTTTTAAACAAAAATACAACATAGTAATGGTTTCAAGATGATGAATACAGGAATCGAATTTACACCATTTTGGTTGAGTATTTGCCAAAGGTTTGTTTATTTTTAATTGTAACTTAGTGAAATATGTTGAATATTTACAAGTTTTTACTTTTAAGAATTGTTATATCTATTAAACTAACGTATTCTTAAAAATATAAGCTATAATGGACACGACACGTCAATACAAAAAACTATCTAAAACACATTATTTAGTTACGTTTAACCGAATTATTGGCCGATCCCAGGCGAGCGGAAGTCGTGATCGAAATGGACAAAATTATATTAAAGCTGACGTACGTTGGGATGCGAAAATCGACTTTGGAAGCTCGCGTCAACGTCAGGCCAAATTGACGTTTCATGAACGAGCCGGCTAACGAGCGACATCCGGCCGTATTCAATCGGAGTAATCAACGAGTATTACGTGTTTCGGACGATTTATGAAACTGGCGTTACAGGTTTGTGAGAGACCCTTTTTTGTACAAAATCGTCGTATTATAAGAACTATGTATACTGGCGTTTCCGGCAACATGGTGTTGAGCCGTTTAATTCTAATTGTATATTGATACAAGTAAATTAAAAGAATAACTAAAACATTAAATCGTTTACAACTTCTTATTATCGTAAAATAATAAGAAACATATTTTACACTAAGCAAGAAAAGTTTAACCATTTAATGAGAAACATATTTATATATACATATATATATATATATATATATATATATATATATATATATATATATATTTATATATATTAATATATATATATATATATATATATATATAAATATGTATATATACATATATTTATACATATATGTTGTACGTCTATATGTGTACAGGTACATTTATATATACACACATGCCACCGACAGTATTCGTAGTTGTCAGTAAGATGCTCAAAAAACTTTATTTTGTTCAACTTAAAGTCTAGTCAGTCAGAAAATAACAAAAATGTTTCAAAAGAAGAATAAGAAGAAGAAAATAAATTGAAATTTATTTGACAAAAAATTTAAAAATATAACAAGGGCAGTTTTCATCATACAAGTTGCGCGTGATACTTGAAAAAGTAAGAATTTGAGCAATCATATTAAAGAACGATGTTATTAAACACTATCGTTCTAAATGTCTGCAATGATAATATCTGATATTTTTTTCCTGCAAATTGCTTAATATAACAACTAATTATGAAATAAAATTTAAATTTAAAATTCATAAATGATATTTGAAGGATGGATACTTACTAGATGTAACATTTTGTACTTCTATTTATTACGTACCTATTATTCAGTGATTGCCATATATTAGCTGTAGTTATTGTCAAAAAATAATTATACTTAAAGTCATTGTTATTACTTTCAAAACGTTTACAATTCTAAAAAGAGAAAACTCCAAAAGAAGTCCCCGAAAATCGTAAAGACGGTTAAAAAAAATATTCACCATTTGGACATGATTTTGTAAATTCTGGACACAAGGCTGAGTATTACCTGTAAATATATTACCTGTTTTAAATATTTCTGGTAAAACCCTTTAAAAAGTCTCGATAAGAAATGCAGACAAAAAAATTTCCTCCAAATAAGGAGGATATTCTGAATCACTAATCAATTTCCGTAAAAGATACTTCGAATTTTGAACATTCGGGTTTCAGAAGAAGTGATTAACTCTTGTGCCTGTGAAAAAAGAAAAAAATATGGTTCATGGAAATCCAAAGTTACCCTAATGAAGACGGCGTCATAAATATGTATAATATACCAAACTTCAAATTTATAACACCAAATAGCCTGCAAGTAAAACGCCTGTGACATACAGGTGGACAAACTGTCAGACCGGACATAGTGAAATTATAAAAGTTCCTAGTTTGGCTACAAAACCCTGTTTTCAGAAAATCGAAGGGAATATTCAACGTGAATGGCAAAAATTCTCAGAAATGCGTAAGGCCAGGTATTAGCTGAAATAAATGCCTACAAAAATCTTTACCATATTAAACATTTTAAAGCGTTATTATGAAGTAAGGAGTTACTAAAACTTTATTTAATTTGTCAGTTATGAAGAGTGATGCGTATTGTTCATTTACCGGTTATATTTACTAAATCCGGCTTGAAAAGTTATGTGAATCCACATCTTTAATATGTGATTTTGATAATGGAAATATCGCTAACCTTGTCAGAAAATATGGTCAATTTCTAATCATTTTACATAGCACAACGGTCATAAAAAACATCTGCATTTAAATTCGAACCAACTATGCGTTCATATTCGACTTGAGTTGATAGCAATCTATACTAATGCCACAGGTAACATTTAATATACAGATATTATTTTATTTTGTCCTTTGAATGTCTATTAAACATAATGTATGAAAAAAAATATATAGGTTTAAAGATTAAAAGGTTACATAAATAATTAATAATACGGTAGTGTTTGCGAAAAATACTCAGTTACGTGTATACTGAAGGGGTACCGGGAGCATAATGCTGATAATATTGACTTTAATTGAGTTACTTTTATTATAAACTAAATAATTTGTATTTAAGTTAGTGCAACTCATCAGAATTATTTATATTATTAATTTTGTTAGAAAAACTGAACAAGTTTTTTTCATATTTTAAAGATTAATTTTACTCATATCGCGATCACATGTTATATACAAATATAGTTTAGCTTACAAATATAGTATGTATCTGTCCCTATTTATAGAACAGTCTGCAAATAATTTTATTCGTACATTAATTATTTTATACTATTATATTTTTGGGTAATCTTAACAAAACTCTTATAAAAAAAATATATTTTATTTTAGCTCTCAGTGTACTTAAAACAATTAATCATTTTTAAATTTTCTAGTTTACACTCGTTTATAAGAATTCACCTCTAATATTATTTTATCGTAGATATCCATAAAATGGTACTTAAAGAGCGATGCAATAATTTTATATTAGTTTTCCATACAGCAATTTTATTTTAATTATTAACAAATATATTTAAAGTCAAGTTTAAAAACTGAGTTCGAAGTTAGTCCCGCGTTAATATCCATCGGTCTTTATAGTGTACGTTCCATTCTCTATACATTTCGAATATCCAGTAGATGATTAAATAAGTAACAGTTGTATAAACTAAGAAGGGAATGTAATTAATTTGTCATCCACCCCACATTGTTAAAACTTTAAATTTATTCGATAGAGGTTGTATTGGTATATTATTACACCATTATATAAGTTAATGAATATAATCAGGTGATTTCACAAAATTCAGCACACGGTGGCAACCCATATATTTCTGCAATTCATTGTCCAAAAATTTACCAAGATACTTTTTAGTGAAAGACGTCTTCAAGGACGATGTTCGTTTAATACGTATACAAGGAAACGCATACATTAGTAATAGGAAGCTCTTTCTTAATTAACTGCTGTTACCGCAAAAATTTGTGGTGAAACGAATGATGGATTTCAAATCAATAGGTTCAAGTCCGGTGGAATCGTATATAATATTAGTAGATACCAGAAAATTGCTTGAATGGATGCATTTGTGATGGATTAGCAAATTGCCTATTGGGTAAATAAAATTACGATTTGTAACGCTTTATATTATTGTTTATTCCATTCACCAAATATCAGTGCCCGTGGCCGCTAATATAACTAACGGCGGTACGAAGAGTGATGAAGAATCTGGCGACGAATATTATTAATGCACACGTGAAATTATATCTACGTATGCAAAACGTTTACAGATTGTAAATATTTTTTTTACTCAATTTTATATTCCCCTTTACCTTTTTGTTTAATCGAACTTCTTTGACTATACTTATTTTGAAATTATTACTGTTTTTTGTTATGAAGGAAATGTTTTAAATACATGATAACAAAACAAAGCTGCAAAAAATACCGGCTAACCAAAGTTATATTTTTTACCAAATTTTATTTTTCACCACTATTATATTTTTTACCAAGAACATTACCATACTATAACATCAAAAGTTTTTGAGATAAAAATAATTTAATTCTTTTTAACGTATATGCTTACGTTTCCGCCGTAGATTCGTCTACAATATAATTCCACGTAGGGAAACAAGGTGCCGAAACGAGGCTCTGCACCTTCGAACATTATCATAAATCGTTTTGAGGTAATACACTCTCAAAGCCTATTTTCATGTTATCATTATCGCTATAGGAAACAATAAATTGCTTTCCCTTTTCTCTTTATTTTAAAGTGTCCCAGATTGGCTTTTCGATTTTCAGTTCAGTTTAGAATAATTGAAATAGTGTGCTCTCCTTTGTCAATATCGTGGAAACTTCTAATGTGTTCATAATATAGTGGAACATTTACTTCGCTATTTTGTAGCCTTCATTTGAAAAAGTATCCAAAATCTGACACAAATAAATTTGCCAAATATTTCCTTTTAGGTTTGTGGCTCTTTAGCATAGCTAAAATTATTTTCTTATCTATTAGATTATCATAAACGTTCATATAAGGCGCAACCTATCCTCATGGTAAAGGAAGCACGTACCAGTTACCTCCACGAAGTACTAGTCAGTACTTACCTCCAGTAAGTACGAACTAAGCAATGAAGTCGCAACATATAAAATTAAAACGACACCATGTTGCAGAATCTACGCACGAATAAGTGTTTATCCTTTCCTTTACTAATCCAAACTAGTATTGATGGTTCCAAACTGCATTAGCCCCAATTGCACGATTAGTACTGATTAGAACTATGAGTAGTATACATAAATCCTGACCAGTGTAATATTTGTAATTTTCAGTATTTATTCTAGTTAACTATTGTGGAAAATGAGAAATATAATTCTAATGGAATCTTTATACCCATATTCAAACTATTACATCAGTAGACTACAATGATTAGTAAATCCACATTGAAACTAAAGTAAGTTCACATTGAAAACTAAATTAATATATTAATTTTCTTCTGCGAAACACAAAATTGTACTCTGTAAGAATGCTTTGATTATACCAAATAATTCGTGTGTTATGTTATTCAAAATATCCAAAAAAAAATCTTGAAACATCATTCTGCTTTAAAAAGCGAGTTTTTTGCATAAAATAACTTAATATAAATCCCTTTATTTTTTTGAACGAATTTGGCATAAAAGCTTTAATTTTATATTCGAATTACATGGTATTCGCTGTATTAGCTTGTAGTATATATATATATATATATATATATATATATACACACACACATATAGTCTGTACAGCGAAATTAATATAGAACACTTTTTATTAAAAAAGAGATTGTTTTAATCGCCCCGCTAGAGCGTGAACATGAATAGAAGTGTAAAACATCGTTTTAATCTCGCAAATATTTTTTTTAATTACACTCAGAAAGCGAGATGCAAACGAACTAGCAATGATCGACGGAAATGTATAATATTTAACAAACGCATGACGCAAAGTAGATAGTCAGTATGTTGGAAATCATAAGGCTGTACAGTGCTCAAAATTACGTTATTAAAAGCCTTATTTGCTTCGTATTTTTTTTTTTGAAGCATATTAATATATAGTAATTATAGTAAATTTTTCATACTTCAAAAATATTAATTAAATCATTAAAACTTTAAATACGGTAAATTTTATTATCATTTAGGGAAATTACCAACTTTGAAGCGTTATATTATAATTAACATCCGTTACATTTTGTAAGAGATAGGATAGCGTTGTTTCTCAAATTCGATTACGTTTTTAGAATGTATGATAAATTCGAGCTATTAAAAAGTAGAACCGTTGTTTTTATTTGTCTCTTTAAATACAATTTTGAAGAGAAACTACTTTCTATATTATCTTTCCCGCGTTAAAATGTAAATCGATTGAGACAGCGTCGTGAAAATATGTGTGAAAAGTAATGTCGGGGAAATGACGCGCTACGCTGTAGCAAACGTAGCGAGTAAACTTGTCAAGCAGTATTTTAATGGCCTGTTAAGTTGCAGTGTGCTTCCATTACGTTGTATTCATTCAGTTTACTTTAATAAAAATCGCATATGAAAGTGGAAAATAAAGTCATATCATTTACGTATATATCCTGTCAAATCAATAACTGCAATTGTTCAAAATTAAAAGGCGACATAAAAGGTGAGGAAAAAAGGTTTCCCAAAGTATGCAAGAATTTGTCCAATTTTCGTACGGATTTGACGCGATCCCTCTACCAGTTTCATAAAGTTGTTGGTGAAGTCAGTCGGCGTCAAGTGCGCTCTGTAATTTTTAAAATATATAAAACTATCGAACAAAGAGTTTTGTGAAATTTCTTGCACTGCGTACTGAAAATGTTATTGAAAGCTTACAGAGATTCGTCTTTATCTAAAATACTAACATATGAGAATTACCAAATATTCAAAAAAGACGAAAAAATGGTTGAAGACATGCCTCGCACCTTTGAGCGCTTTGGCTGAAGAAAACATTAACAAAATGAAGGAAATGATGATGAACGATCATTATTCATATTTAATATAACTCAGAATTTTCTTGACAAGGAGCACTGAGTACAGGTTACGAAAGACATGCTTCTTCAATGGGTCAATTTGGAGCCGATATTAAAAAAACGGATGATAATAGAAGACAAGATGTAGGCTTGATGAAAAAACATGTTTCCGCTTTGATGAAAAACATGTAAAGTCGCTCGAAAATCAAAGTCATATTGACATTTTTTTTAAATATTATGATTTTTCCGGAGGACAAAGAGATAACAAACAATTTATACAGGCATTATGAGGCCTTTCAAAGAGAATGATAGCCAGAAAAGATTAGGTTTGTGGAAGACATTTTAGATTTTGTATCACCAACCCGTCACACACGTCTAATTTTGGAACAAATACACAACAAGTTCAAAAACTAGTTCAAAAACCTTTTCGCTAGATATGCCCTAGATTATTTTGGTTTCTACTTCTCAAGTTACAATGTTGTGGAAGACATTTTGTGTCCATTAAAGTCTTGAAACAAAATTCATAAAAGTACCTGAAGGTGGAAAATATGTTTCCATGACTATATATTCTTTGGTAGAAATGTATCGTATGAAATAAGGATTATTTGAGATCGACCAAATAAATATGGATATGTAAACCAATATTTTGTGTTTTATTTAAAAAATTTCATTATTTATTTGACAGAATGTTCATAATAAAAATGATAAAAAAAATTTCTATAAATAAATTTATTAAACTTTCACTAATAATTAAATACAATACCTATGAATACATTTTTGCGTTCCAACACGTACTTTTTTATTTGTTTATGTCAGAAATTGTTACGACTTACTACTGAATGATCGACAGTATTATTTAGATTTTTAATAACCATTTAAATTTTTTAAGTTGGAAAATATATCGATATTTTAAAATTCCCTCTAACTTCCTGTAGAATTATTAGATGAAATGTCGAAAAATACATTCAAATTCCAACATAAGTATTTAAAATAGGGGAGGCAAAGTAAAAGTAAATTTAAATACTTATTTTTTTTTTATTTTTACCTTATTAATACCAAGTAATATTTAAAAGTTCATATTTTAATTAGAATAATACTAAATATAATACCTAAATATATTATTTCTAACAGGTGTTTTTTGGTCGAGCGGCTCGATCTCTTTAACTACTGCACCAAAAAAAATAAAAAAAATATCCACTTAAAGCTTATGTTTTCTACTTTGGGAGAAAAATATAAAAAAATCGAAAAAAATCTTTTTGTTAATAAAAAAATTAATGTTTATAACAATTGGCATGAGCGCCATCTGTGGGTGACACATCAAATATCTTAGCCAAATTGTATACTTGGAACACGTTAGATGGCGATATAGTGCGAAGACTTCGCACGGGTCAGCCAGTTGTCATATAAAGTTAATATTGTGATTAGAAACATGTAAACTTCTTTTTCCCTTGGTCGATCGTTTCGAATTTTACTTTTTTAAGTAATAATATTAAAACGTACATGGTGATCTTATGCATCTTCACGATGCTGAGTTAACCGCAGTTAAAATTAACCAAATGGTTTAAACCGTAAAATTAATTATCGATTTGTTCTTGCATATCCCAAATGAAGCAAATTTTGTAAGAGAAATTATGAACTAAAAAAACATTTTTCTTCATTTTTTCTTTAACTCTGACAACGAGGATAGGTTATAAAGTGTACCACGTATGTAAAAAAAAACTTACCACTATTGTAAAAATGTAAAATTTGTTATATCCAATATAATCCTTTTAAATAACTAATATTTTTAAAAGTAATAATGATTTTAAAGGACATTTTACGTTTATTAAATATAAGAAAAAACTTATTTTAATTCAAGCTGAAATGAAATATACTTTAGCGTTATCAAAATTGTATTCTATGTTGTTGATTATTTTTTAAAACATTAATTAAAACTATTTGAATAATTCCTGTTATCGAAAAAACGTAAGAAACTACCAATTTTGTTTAATTAAACCATTCTTTGGGGTGCCGCTCATAATATATATAGTGATTATATTCGTTTATTTTCAGTTATGAACTTTTCCTTAGATGCTGCATCAAAGGTCAAGGATTGGATAAAAAAATTGAAGAAGTAAAACGCAGCTGAGCTGTTTTTTTATTTATTTCGAGAAAATAAATATGCAATTCATTATTCTTATTTCCTTATGTTTTGCTGTCTTTCATATACTTCTCATATCTGGTGTATGTTTATAATTTGATATCATTAGATATGAGATGATATCTAAAAGGCATTAAAATGCCAACACAGAAGCGAATTATCTAAAATAAATTTAATACTTAAACCGGCTTTAACTAAAATTCGTGAAATCTACAAAAGAAAGTGGCAGGAAATCACAGAGCACCCGCGTAATTCGTTGGACGCTTCAATTTGTACAAGAATGGGATTATAAATGTTTCGCCATAAAGTTCAGTTTACTGAGCGAACTCGACCGCAATAAGTCTTAATTACGAGACTGGAAAGATATGGACGTGAAAATAAATGAATCAAATTTGGACACAGTCAATTTTGCAAGTTTAATTAATTTCGTCTACGCAGCGTAGCATGCTCCTCGCTTTTAAAATTCCAATCGCAAATATCTTTGAAAAAAAATGTTTTCAAATAATTATCGCTGTCAGAAAGTGTTAAGCTAAAGGTCTAGGCGTGATAAATATTATTAAATAACCTTCGAAATGTATTTTTAAAATCGAAATGTATTTTTCTTGCGGGATTTTTAAGGAGAAGATAATGGACGTAGTTTTTAGACCCTGGTATAGATCCGAAAATGAGTTAATTTTAAAAAGTGCGAATAGGTAGTTATGTATTTTTAAACTAATGTTTCTCATTAACTATTCAAACTATTAATTCATGATTAAGTTAAAAATCAACATCGGTGCAACATTTTTTGAAAAAATTACCTGTAAAATGTTTCTGCGCTCCTAATACTTATTTTATTTTGTTAGCAATACCGAATTAAAAACTTAGTCACACTTATAGTATATAGATACTGTTATTATTCTCTAATAATAATAATATATTCTCTATATAAATATACACTATATATAAATATGCACTGGTCACAAGACAAACGACTAACTTCAAAACTATGGTCATAATAGTAAAAATAATATTATAGCATTCCAAGTTGCAGTGCAGTGTTTTAGTTTTTATTTCAACCATTTTTTTTCGTTAATTTCTATGGTTTATATTTATATATTGGTGTATATTTATAGCCATTTGGCTATTAACGTTGCTAACATTATAAGTTTTTAATGGTAAAACCGAGTAAAAAATGTTAATGAACAATATGCATTATCATTTTATGTATTTGTTTTTTGATAAAAAATCAGAATTTTAATCAAACTAAGACGCATTCTCTAAGGAAATAGATATATTGCTTATATAATTTATAGAAAAATTACTCAAAAATACTTCGTTAACATATTTTTTTATCATCTCAAAGACGTTCAAGGTCAATATTCAAAATTATATATATATATATATATGTGTGTGTGTGTGTGTGTATGTGTGTGTATATGTGTATATATATATATATATATATATATATATCCCTCTTACCTACAAACTATATTTTCAAAATACATTTTCTTAAAATTTCACTGCCCTAATTAACAGGATTTATTACTTAATTGCTCGTATGATGTTACGATATGTAAATACACTGATGTGAGAAGTGTGTAAGTATGGACATTTAATAAAATGCAATAAAATACACATATCCTTTTGACAAAGCGCCATTGAAACTACCTCATCCTTAAATATAATACAAAATATTCATTCTTGTAATAATTTACGTATTTTTATTATTTCAATATGTGTTTATTTAGTCTATACCAATTATAACTCTTTGAATTATATGAATTTGAGAATATGATTCAGAGGTTCATATATTCCAAGAAAACGTCGATGTTCTTTTTATTATGTACATGTTACACCTACAGACATATATATATATATATATATATATATATATATATATATATATACAGTCTCCACGGACAGGAAACAAATTCATGATAACATTTTTCACTCTCCAGCTTACGCTGCATTAAAATAATGTTTTAATTTTGCGAGAAAGAGCAATTGTCTCATCTCGGTAAAATATCAAATAAATAATCCACTTTAAAACGGAATAAAAAAAAGTTAATTTTTTACGGAAACACTCCCATTTAAAAGCTTCCAAGTTTTATTACGCACGGCTCAATTTATTCCCGATATTATTAATAGTGTTAGATATTTTTTGATCCTGCGCAGTGGGAGTGGCGGCGGCTGGAGCGGCGGGATGGGCCGGCGAGCTGGCTAGAGCCTCAGTGCTACGGAGGCTGCCTGGCCGCTCAGTCGTCCCGACCGCGCTACGCGTCTTCTACTCTGTTTTGACATTTCGAACACTGCTTGACGTATCCCTTCCACCTGTCAACAAGCCAGCCTTTGACATATTGTATAAACTAATATAAAAAAAACAATTTTCACGAACGCCGCCATCGTTATTGCGTGTTGATGAAATAGTCTTGTGCGTGATTTGTATGTTAACTGCAATTTTGCTGGATAATATTGCGTGAAAACGGCTTCAAGAGAATATTGTGAGTATCTTAATGATTAATTTACTCATTTTACATACCAAATAAGCGTCGAATTAACAAGTAGTTTTATGAATCACAGTAACGCTTTTCTTCGTGTCATCAAAAGATGTTTAGTATAACTTTTATCCCTAAATTTTCTCTAATCCCTCCACTTTATTTACCTACGACAAGAGTACCTTTGTTAATTAGAAACTGCTTCGTTAATTTTTCAATCCGGCGAATCTCTTCTCGAATAGATTATGTAAACATCGCCTTATTCAGTGAAGAGAAAATGTTTTATTATTATTATTATAACAATAATTAATTCTCACGTAGGTTCTTATCGTTAATTAAGAAAAAAATGGGTAGCAAAATATTGATCCTTTATACATTCAATTACAGTTTATAATTGTGATAAATATCGATCAAGATAGTATCAAACGCTGACTTGGCAACTTCAAAGAACCAAACCAAAGAAAATAGCATATATATCTCAATAGATAGATTTACTGAACACAAAGATTTTCCATTAAGTTACCTAAAATCAGTCGTACAATAGAAAAGTAAGCTAATAAAATTAAAAGGAGCTAAATAGTGGATTTAATCATTTCAGATATTGTTAAAAAAACTTAATTGAATTTCCTAATCCTGCTGTCATGTTTATGAATATTATTAATTAGATTTTTATAGTAATGTTTCATTATGAATTCGATGAACAAATTTTACTAAATTCTTCGAATCACATTATCAAAATGCCGTTAATAAAATTGTATATAATACAATAACGATAATAACACATTGAATATAAGTCTATTTAAACTATTTTAGCTTAATTTTTTTAGTATTGGGTATTAATATTAAAAATAAAACCTCGAGAAGCCTTCTTGCTCCAATAGTCACGTCAAAAATCACTGTTGCTAAAGTGCAAATAAAGTGTATCATACACTTGATACATGATTCAAAGAAAAATAATGGCTTTGATTTTTTTCCTTTTAATTGTATAAAAAAATTATTTTCTAAAGACATCATTAGGATAAAAACATAAACATAAACAAATAGTCAATAGTCGCTTGCTAACAAGAATTTAATTATTTAGGGTTACCCTAATACGGTCCAGTTCTAGATGGACTAACATATTACTTTTATCTTCAATATTAATCAAATATCTTGATTGTCTTCAATATTCGACATCGTGTCCAATATTAAAGTGAGTTACCTGTGAAATAACCAATCAAAAGCAATTGGCGTATAGATGTGGGGGAAAGTCGCGTTGGCCAAAATGGCCCCCACCGCGAGTTGTAATTTGGCTTCGGGATAAAATATTTCAATTATGGAACGTCGTAGAGGCGTAGGAATTACGTGAAAAGTCGAAAATATTATACTGATGTCTCCTTGTTTGACATTGTGAATTTTCTTTCCTTCGCTTATTTTCTTTATGTTTGTTTCATTAATTTGGTAGAAATATTGTCCCGCGTGTCTCTGTAATTATTTATAACTAATATTTCGTCACTGTCTGTAGACCTGTTTTCATTAAGTTTTTTTCTTATTATGTATGTATATATTTTTCTCATTATTCTTATATCTTTATTTTGCATTAAAATTATTTGCCAGTTAATTCCACGTATCGCATATCATGAAGTTTTTGAATAATAGCCGATGCATTTCTTCTTAGATAAATTTATGCCTAAGTGACTTAAAAGACACAACGGACCAACATTTTTTTTTAATTTTTAGTTTTATGTGGAATAAACGAGAGATATTCATTCCGTTTGAGTTATTTACAAACCTTCTCATACTCACGTTTCTTAAAACTGTTATATAATTAATGTAACTATCTTTTTTGCACGGATTTTGTTATGAATTCGATTTTGTTAAAAGCATTAATTTAAATATATATTTATATTTTAGTTTCATTTACAATGACTTTGTCATAGTATTCATATTTTAGACTTCTTTCAATAAACAGTCTCTTAAACAGGAGTAGAATTCGCGCTACGTGGATTACGTACAAACTTAGGCCATTAAAGAATCAAGAGTTCAATAACAATAAAATCAAATAATCAATCAAGGAACAATATTTCAAAGATATCTACTCGTACCCAGTATTTCCATTAAAATGTTTACAATAAATAATTATTATGTTGCATGACATTAAGATGTGGATATGCTATGATGGCATATATTGCATAGGCTTAAAAAATTGCGGATTTCTGAACTAAAATTTACAATCTTTGCTATGGTTTCCCAAAAAGCTTTAAACAAACTTCTGATACCTCTAATTCTTTATGTCTTTTGGACATTTTCAACAATATCTCTAGAAATATAGTACTTAAAATTCTGCAAAAAATAGTTTTCGAATCCTTTTAATTATCTCTTTCAACTGACCCATACCATATATGAAAGTAGAAAAAATGTATTATTTAATATACCCCTTTTAAAATTCCTACATAAATATTTTTCACTGTTCACTCTTAAAATATATGTGAGTTTATATGCTTTATCAGTATGGCAATTTCAAAAGGGTATATAACCAAACGACCGACGGTAACGTAAATGAATTCATAAGGGTTCCATTTTAGAGTTGCAAAATGATGAAAATAGAACAATTATAGTTTCGTCATGTCCATCGGATCTTATCTGCCATACCATTTTAAGTGTACTGCTGTAAAGCAAAAGTAATTTTGTTTCACACACCCCATCAAACGGAGTACCATTGAATAGGTCTTTTAAAATTGTATCGAGGTTCTATTTACCCTTTTCAGAATTTCGCACCTCGAAGGAAAAACGGAAGCCTTATAAGATCATTAACGTGTCTACCCATCTGCCTGTCAGAGATTTATTTCTTTTTGAACGCTCTTAAGATACAAACTTGAAATTTAGCGCAATAATAAAATATGTTAACTTGCATATAACTCAATCGCTGACACTTAAAAATATATGGCAATTTTAGGGGGTATGGAAGTCAAATTAATTACACGGAAAAATTGTTGTTTAATGTCATGTATGGTGGAGAGTATTTTTTTCCTAGTATTGGGTATTATAACTTCAGAATATATGCAAAAATATGCCCCCCTCCCCTTATTTCCTACCTACTCGGCCTACTGCTATGAAAAATATGGGTTTTTAGAAACCGTATTTTTTTAAATATGCACCATGTTTTACGCCGCGTCTTTACGTGCAAAAAGGTCAAGAGAAATACTAAGAGATAAATTAAATGTTTATAAATGCTACGCACTTCCGTACGAACCTCATAGTGTGAGTTCTACTTGTGTTTGGCAGATTTATTCATTTTTAAACTAACGGAGCTTAAAAATGACAAAATATCTTAAAGTAAGGCTTCAAAGTAAGGAACAATGTGGAACAGACCCCACCAACCCATTCCATACCTCCCCCCCCCAACTTGTATTTTTTCAGCCATAGGTTTGAATTTTTTTTTAAAATTCCAAATAATTTATTAGAAGTTTCGACTTATTTTGGATAGCTTGCCATTAAAAATTTAAGAGCAATTTTCATTAGCACCCCGAAGAATCTACGTTTGATTATTAGAATCGAATCTTTTCGAATCGATTATTAGAATTGTTCTAAAATTAAGGCATACAACACTGGAATCCTAACAGTCGGAATAAATGTTTATAAGTAAAAGCTTCCAACAGATTTCAGACCTTAGAACATAAAGTATTATTTAGTTATATATATATTTGGAATAGTTTATTTTTGTATTATCGATCTCATTCAATATGCTAATATTGTTTTATGCACTATGAAAATGCTAATTATATTTTTTCATTAAGTTTATCTTGGCTTATACATTCACTCCATGTACTATTTGGTTTGAACAGAACGTTGACTATCGAAATAATTGGCATTAAAATAGTTACTCTATAATTGGAATGACTTGAGAAATTGTTAAATGTTTTTTTTTTCATATTTATTATACTTGTAACTTTGTTTTTATGTAATTTTTGTGTTATGCTATAAGTATTTCAATCTCCGTCAGATGAAAAATAAGTATTCGTTATTAAAAAATAAATAAAATTGCGAAATGCGGCTTGACAACATCAAATGATTAAGGAGAAATATATCTTCCTAATGAAGTAATAGAAATGTATTTATATAAATATAAATATATATGCGAAAAACGTCATAGGAGTTGGTTGGGTTGGAATTAGAATTAAATATAAAAAGGTAATTTTGGGCAGGTCAATTATAAACACCTGTGCCTATATCGTATGAAATAGTTATTTATTTTATAACACGGAAGGGAAATTCACAGGGAAAGTTCATATCCATGTTTAAGCGAGTTTTATGAGGATTCTGTTCACAATTAGTTTTCATTTCTGGCATAAGGCTAATAATAATACGTTTACACTTTGTTGATAATTTGAAGATTTCATTCATAGTTGAACGTAATTTATAACTAAGCTGACTTCATTCATTTCTTAAACTTAAGCTAAACAAAAATACTGGTGATAGAAAATTTAATTGATATAAAAAGTAATTAATCCAAAATAACATGTATGTTTTCTATTTTTTTTTTATTTTTCACCATAAAAATTAACGTTTTTTGGTGGAAGTAATACTATGGAAATTATTTACGAAGTGTGAAATTCTCACATTCGAATTCAAGTCGCGTTGAAATGAATTGTCTACGTACTTGCATTTGCTTCGAACCCTGATTCTGCAAAAGTACGCCATTGACATTCGCGGACTGAAATTTTATTTATTGATATAAAGAACAGGCCTTTAGCACAGAGTGATTTCTTCATGGAATTTGCCGTATATACTTATATTACTTGTAATTAAAATATTAAGTTTGATAATAAATATTTCTGTAAACCTCGCTATTTGAAACTTTATTATGTATGTGGGTGTTTACAGCGAAAAATAAATAATCGAAAATAGTATTTATTTTTAACTCCGCTTAATGTAAAACAGGTATTTTATTTCATAATTAATAAATAGTCATCTGCGTCTCGGAAGAAAAAGTTAGATTTCACAGTTTTCGACATATCTTTAAATATTGATCAAAACAGTTTTAATTGAAAATTCTAATGAAATACCTAGATCATTTCAAATTATTCGAATTCATGAAAAATGGGGCGGGGAGGTCATCGCTGGTCATTTTATACCTTAATATTTTGCAAATGGAGTTTAAATAGTACCTTTTACTTTTACTTTAAAAGATTTAATGATAACTTATTCTATGGTGTGATAACCTGTTCAACAGATTCAATGATAATGTGTTTTTGAAATGGTTATCAAAACTAAAAGTGATAATATTTGATAGCTTTTTTCGACATGAGTGTCAATCAATTAAACTAATTTAAATTGATAGTCTTGTATAGATATTTATACTTTCGTATGGTAACGAAATTCTAATGTCTCACGTATTTAAGATAAAATCATTTTAGTACCCTATTTCAATACGTTTCAAATGTAAATTATCTTCCGGTTTTTTAAAATACTGTAATATAAATAAATTCACAGAAATAATTATTATAACACTTTTTAAGTACCCAAGCGCTTCAACTATTAACAAAAATTATTGTATGTCAGTAAGAAGGATCTAACTAAACAGTAAAATATTATTAGGAGATGGACAAACATAGATCTAAAGCCATTTTCTAAATTAAATGAATATAAATATTTCATATTTTGGTCTTTTCTAATTAATAAAAATATTTATCCTCAAAGCTGAATACCTCGTCTATTCCACTGGTTACAGAGTTTACATAATATAAAAAAAAACCTAGATATGTCCGTGCTTCTGCCAGAGTTTCATTGTCTCCCACTGACATTTACAAAACTAATGGATAAAATGGGATGCCCATTAAAGGCACCATAGATTGGATTCTCTATTATGCAATGTCCCGTAAATCCAATGTTCTACTTTTTTCTTATTTAGATACCATTTTGAGCTTAATCCATTATTGTCATCAAAAGCCGTGTCTAATTATTTAAGTTGATTAAATGTTGTTAATATTTAGATTGGCATATATTATATTTCAAATGCAGCTGTTACAGATTAATAATATCAATGTGCACCTTTTTTATATGATATTTGCTTGTATCAACTATTTCCTCTAGAGTGCAAGGCCCATATTTTTAAATATGTCGACACATATTTTCGAATTCATGTAATAAGTTTGATGCATAGCTTAGAAAAATGTTTCAGCGTGGTAAATTAATATATCTGTTCGAACCAGCATGCAAGAAGTAATCTCTTAAACTTCTAAAACGTTGGGTAGTTTCTACAATACATAAATTAGTTTCAGCTATATTTTAATTAATTGAGTCAATTCATCACGGATTAAAATGAAGTAATATTGGCAAATAATAATATTATATGTGCCTTCTACATATTGTTAGAAATATTCGAAAACCTTTATTGTGTGCGAATAAACACTGGAACTCTTTGAAACTTTTTTTTTTGTCCATTTGTATATCTGAAAAAATTGGGTAAAAACGGCCACGACTTGAAATATCGAAACAAGAGTTTTTACTTCTTCTCCAGTTTAAATGATTAGAAACCAAAGCGAGGATTTTGCAGATTGTTAGAAATTCCTTGGCGGCAATTTCGCGCAATCGTTTACAAGAATAATTTGCGGCTTATCATTATAAACCGTCGCTTTCAATATTCATAATTAATCTTCAACAAGGGGAGGAAACAACGCAGACGATACCCCTTTAAGGAGGTGGAGGCCTACCGCGAGCAGTCGCAGGCACCTACTGACGACTGAGGCGAGCACTTCGCCGTACGCCATATGTGATTTATACATTTGCAAAGTCATTACGCCTGATTCCTGGCGGTTCCGTTTTCCAATGTTACAATTGTAAGACGCAACTAAGTGCGCTGTTAATGTTAATTAATGGAAGTAATCATTACTGTGTTGGCATTCAGACAGTTGTCAACCGTTCTGGAATAGGTTGTAGCTACAAAAATGGTGTATGTTTCTGAAATGTTGCATTGGAGCCCTACGTCGACAGGCTATAACACTCGTAAATATTCAAGAAATATGGAAAATAATCTACAATCTAATCAATAGAAATACTACAGTAATCCTAGTGCTAGAGCATGCAATTTGTTAGAATGAGTTTAGGTATGTATAATGTTAAATATTATCGACTTCGAACTCTTTTTACATATTGATATAAAACAGTTATCTATTTCTCATGCATTAAAATTTCATTCAGAACGTGGCCATAGATGGAAATCGGCCAAAGTAACGTCTCCATGAACATTATAATTTGTCTATATAGTTATTTAATTATAGAAGATATCTAGGTGACCAGTAACCATAAAATTAACTGTAAAAAAGATAGAAAGAATATTAAATTTATGGAGAAATTGTAATATCATTTTCACTCCTTTAGGGATAGAAATTTCGAAAGTCAATTTTCAAACCCAGTATGGAGATGGTCAAACTCCAAGCTACGGTTGAAATAAATATAATTTGCACCAAATATATTTTATATCCTACTTCGTTTGACTTGCATCCGCGTGATTGCATACAGAATGATTATATACATAGCTCAGGTGATAACTTGATTATGTATTTTTTACTTTAATGTATTACACTTATACGTAGAAACAATTATGTACGAAATAACTTATAATACGAAATTATTCCGAAATTTGGGAAACATTTTCTAAGTACAATATTTATTTGAATACAAATTATATATTATATATACATATATATATATATATATATATATATATATATAAAACGTTAGTTGAGTTGATATCAACATAATAATTTATGAAGAAACTTAACTGAGTTACATTTCACATAAATAGAATTTTGCGTATAATTAAAGCCCATTTAATAATACTTGACTAAGTTATTATAGGGGCGACTCAGAATTTATAATAAAAATCGTGTCCAAACGACGACAGAAAACATATTAAGATGAACAACGGGGAAATTTCAAACTGTCACTTTCCGATTTGAAATAACTTTTGTGGTTAAACTTTTATGTAAATGAAAGTAATTTGAAATTAAAATATTTCCACGATTTTTTTGTATGAGAAACATTTTAACAATTACGCAAAGAAAAACTTGAATAGCGATGCAAATCATTGTTAAATGTTTGTTCGTTCAATTAATTTGAAAATTTAGTATTTTATTTGGCGGTATATTTATTTGGAATTCGGAATGTTATCTTTAAGTAAAAATCGAGCTATTTTCTTGGTAAATTTGTTAATTAGAAAATTGTCATTTTATCGGAAAAGAATAAAAAGACTATTTGTCTAATTTGTGATTCACGGCCCACTTATTTCCAATACATACGCAGAATAATCAACGAAATTCTTTGAAAGTACTAGCTTATAAAAAGCAAATGTCGAGTAAATTTGCTTTTTATAAGAAATTTGCTTTTTATTTCGAACACTTACAGGGATGATTAATATTAACATAGACGTTGAAAATAATGAAACGTCCAATTGAATATTTCCGTAAACTATGATTTTCATTGTATACAGGTGGTATTAACTGAGACGGAACGTACCAATAGAGAACAACCATCTCCCGGTATTGTTTCAAAGAGCACATATTAAATCGAATAAAAAAAGGAAAACACGTCAAAAGGGAAAATGTCGGTAGTGGATAAAGAAAGTCCTGTACTTTTTTTCAAATAAATGTTCTACGAATGTTGAAACGAATGTTAGTAGCGAGCGAACATCATACCGCATCGACCGACGAAGTAAAAACTGAAGCTTTGAGTTTTGTTCTATTTAAACTCGGAAGTGAAGGACGTGAATAAATCGACTCCCACTCCGCTTCGGAAAGCAAAAGTTTTAAAAGGACAAAAGTGCGGTTCAACTTTTGTTTTTGAACGTTTGATAAGGAACGTGTAGAGATTCGGTAAATGTAGGTGCTACATAACTTCGTGCAATATATCTCGAAAGGCGAGCTCGCGGGTTGCGTACTTAGTTACATTGAAGTTTTTCACGTTATATTATTACCTGCCCCTCGCGAGCCCGATTTACGACCGTGTCAAGTACTCTGATTTGTTTTTTTTCCTTAATTGTTTATTTCCTCTTATCGTAGTACTAAATACATTCCACAGTCGACATTTTTACGATTTCTAACTTTAAAATGACACAATGAAAGTTGACCCAGATGTTTTTTAGAAACCATTCGACGTTAAAACTTAAGACTTGGCTTAGTTTGAAGCTTTTTTGGATGGAAGCTTTTCTGGTTATATTATTACCTACTTCTTTCGAGCCTGATTTGCGATCGTATCAAGTACTATTTTATTTTTTGTCTTTTCAAACAGAACAAGATTCATTCAGCAAACAACGTTTAGAAACTATTCGACAAAGACATATAAAATTTGGCTTAGTTATAAAGTATGTTAATCCTCATATACTTTAGTTAAGTGTTTAATGAAATATTAAAGAGGTGAAAGAAATCAAAAAAGAGTCTTCTTGTGGTGCGGAGTATCGATCAAAAGTGCGAGTTATAATAATAAGTCAAATATTTTTTTTTTTGGATTTTACGTAGAATCATTTTAAAAATATTACGAAAACTTCCACAAAAACACAAATACCTACTTGTGTATATCTACAATTCCGATAATGGAGACAAAATTATGAAAACAACAACATTACTAGATGTTTTTTTCCTAAATTTTACCGGAAAACTATGTTAATGATTCTAAATATTATAGCCTTTAAGAAAAAAAAACGTTTTCAGGTATGCGAAAAAAATATTAGGTAATATTTTTAAATATTGAAAATAATAATAATAGTATTTAAAAATAATTTAATAAAAATACAATACATCCTTAAATGTTTACGTAGACCTAAGTATATTAGAATCCTCGTAGCGCGAGTTCTACTCGTACTTAAGAAATTATTTATTGTTATTACTTAAAATGTTCAATGGTCAAATATGTTTTATGTATCAAAATTATATAAAAAAAATATTTATGCCTTCAATTTTGTAAATAAAAGGAAAAGTTTAAATGCATCATTAGTATGTTTTTCAATAAAACTTCGCGAGTTAATGCGTCTGAATGTCTCAAGAAGGAAGTAAATCTATTGCAAGAAGGACGGAAAAGAAGTACTTAGCTAATATACTCACTGCTGTTATTACCTGTTTTACTGTTATGTATTGAAAGTAAACTGTCAACATTTTGTCAATTTATTTACCTGTTTGTGATAAATTGATTACTAATTTTACGTGTCCTTCATCCCTTAGAAAGCATATATATATATATATATATATATATATATATATAATTTTTTTTTTAATTTTTTTTTGGTAAAAAATGACAATTTAAATTAGCCTATGACATAAACGAAGACTTCCTATTATAAGCCGTGATGCCCGTACTGGAACATAACTAAATGTGGCTGTATTGCACCTGTTGTGAATTACATAATTCACAACTAATTTAAATTGTCATTTTTTGTCAAAAAAAATATGTATATATAAAATATAAATATAAAAAGTATAAAATATGTATATATAGTTATATACACATTATTAAAAATTAAATTCGTTTGTCAATCTTTTGATTAATTGAATTACATAAATTATTCTAAAGATATCTGAAGACATTCTGTACTCTAATTACATTTTATATCTCTGGTTTCAAAAATAAGCCATAATCGTCGAATCGGTATTTTGTTTCAGATGCTTTACTTTGGTGAGAAACCTGTTAAATGATTTGAGTACTTGGAATCGAGGGAAACTTGCCTTGACTTACTTATTTATTTGTTTATACAATTGCTCGTATATACTAAACAGATTTAATACTACAATATCAATTTCTTCTAATTAATCATAGATAAGGAATTCATTCAAACAATTCCGGGATATAATGCACAATATTTTGGTAACCACTAAAAATAATAAAAAGACATCTAAATAAGAAAGACACTAATAATAATTATTAAAAAATGTCCTTATTTCACATTTTGGAAAAAAGGGGAAAAATTACAAATAAAGACAGGAAAAAAGAAAGGGATCACGGTGTGAGTGAAATTAAATGATGTATTAATTTGACACAGTTTAAATATTAAAGTTTTCATGCTAAAATTCGATATATTCCATAACTTAGTGACAGATAAAAAATTCGTGTTCATGAGAGAACCGATGATGCTTTTAAAAAGAAAGAACATACATACAATTCAGAATGAAGACCGAGGCTTGAGCAGGTAAATGTATAAATCTGTTACTCGTGAAAGAAAATCGACTTGTATTATTTAAAATATTACAAAATAGTGGGAAAACACGAACGTTTAATACCACATTGCCATATTATCTAAACTTAGGAACGTGATCGTATATTCTGAAGCTAAATATGCAAAGTGTATATAAACACTGAAAGATTCGCTATTTTTAAGCAATTGTTGATAATATTCAAATACCACACATATCAATAATAAAACAAACATAATAATACAGTTTCTGAAAGGAGGTATTTAGTATTAAATAGATTTCTTTAAAAGATCTTCAATAGTTTTAAATATTGTAGAGAGCGCATTTTACTGAAAAATTGAAAGAGTAAATAGACATCATAGACTACATTAAAATCTGATGCACTCCAAAGAAATAAGTTAAACAAAATCTAATGCAATAAATTTCCAGAAAACTGATTGAAATGACCGGCGCCAAAATAATGCTAGCCATCTCGTGCAAATATGCATTAGAGATATATTTAGCTAAGATAGTATTAATATGTATGTTAATGGAGTTAAGACTGTGTAGCATTCAATATTTATTTAAATACAAATTGAATATTCTATTTGAACAACTGATAATCACTGTAATCTCCTATCCTCATAAATAATTTCAAGCTTTCAGCAAACAATAAGCTAAATACGGCCTTAATTATAAACTGTTTGGCAGTATGCAAGGCCCATTTCATAATTGTTGATTCTGTTACATGTAATAGCTTTATTTCATGCATATTATTTGTTTTTTTAAGAATACATTCAGTTTGTAAAACATATGTACTCGTATGTTAATTTTACTTTTTGTGTCCTTGTTCCTCGATAACAAGTTTCTGGAATAAATAAACTCACCTGCTTGTTAAATTTACTCTATCTCTATTTAATACCATAAGTTATTATGCACTCCTTCTTTTCAACAAACACTACTTTATACCTGTTATCGTTTATAAGTAGATTGTATAAAAGTCAATGATAATGTTACATTATGGCATTATAAACGTTATATTAAATATATACTATTAAAATGGTGTCATTGCCGTACATTAGATATGAAATAAGAACATTTCTCATTCGTGTCACAAAGCTTTCGTAAGCCAATATCCATAATTTATTACATATTCCTTTTTTCTACTTCGTTAACTGATTTTGATTTTGCAAGGAACTAGTCCTTAACCTTACGCTATTTTAATTTTTATAAACAAACTGATATGATTTATTATTGCAAAATTTAATTAATCAATTTATCATTCATACCCGTTTACTTGATTCAAAGTCCACATCCTTGGTAAACAATGCCGATTCTTGAATTTGACAAGTCTACCCTAGAGATTAGGCAAGATTTATTCCGACCGAGTGGCGTTGGCCTCAGAAACATCCAACAGTCCCACAACTCGCCTTCCCATCTATCAAGGTATCTTAGTCGCATTTAATATCCACGTCCGGCAAGTAAGTAATTCAAAACGCGCCGCCTTATTAAAGCGACCCTCCTCAAGCATCCTGACATCGCGGAGTCTACGAGACGAGTGCGAGTCTTGGCATGGCGGAATGTCGAGCGCCTTCATTATCGCGTATAAATAATTGTACACCGAATGACCGCATGCGGGAGTTAATAATTCGGACGCGGCAAACGTGATATGAAGACAAGCTGGGTTCTCTCCATTGGTGGAATATGTAGTTACTGCGGAACGGAAGTTTAAGACGAATGTTTTGACGATTTCCTTGTAGATTTAAGAAAAACTATTTCAAATTTCAAATTAACACGTAAATCTAAGAGGATCAAAAGAACATCGTCGTAGGAAACGTTGGTGCCAAACTTACTAGTCACTGTCAGGAAATGCGACAACTTGTCATCAACGAAATCTTTAAAAAATCTCAAACATTTTAGATCTGTCATATTTGAACATATGGAATATTTTTGATATACAAATGGAGACCTGCATACTGTATTATATTAATAAAATTAAAAATACAATCTTGTACATGAAAACCCTGCACTGAGCAATCAGTTCACATGCCCAATCTTAGACATTTACATCGAATTTTGATGAATCCTTCCGTTAATATAATTCAGTTCAATGTTGCTGTAGCTTTTGGAGAAAGACCTATAATATAGTGAAATGTGTTTGAGATATATGTAATTAAATCTTTCCGCCATGTCATCTGTATATGGAGGAAATTCTAAATTTCTCTGAAGCATGATATCCAACTTTCCACAACATATCTGCACTGAATTTGCTTCTCGATTAAATATCATATCAAACTTCAAAAAGTAATTCATCGTAATAAGAATTGCTGAATTTGCCCCTATTTATTACAGGCGCAGATTTAACATAGCCAAGGCAGTCCATTCATATAGAGCTCCGATATTTAATGTTGCAGCTTTGTACAGTTGCATCGTTTTAGTTTTTTCTATTAGTACAATCATCGCGTTATTTGTACTTCTGCTCGACATTAGACATGTTCACAAAAGGCTGTTCTGAAAACAATAATTCCTGCACTTTGTGTAGTACGACACGTATATCAAAACATCTTTGATCAGAATATTGTGAAGTTTCTCCAATATCTCATTAGCAGAAAAAATAAATGGTCGTCATCATCTTTCCATTTCCTATACAACACTCCATATTGTAGCTCAAAATAATCCCAATAACAACTACGTTTGCGTTTGGTTTTATCCACAAACTCGTTTGGTTTATTTCACAAACTTAAGAAGATGTTTGATATTAGGGTCTTTCAGTTATTCTTTTCGAAGATTTGTTAAGCCGCAAATATTCGACTAGCTGCAGTCTACCAAAAAAGACGTAATTTTCAAAAATTCTATGTATTTTCAACCTTATAATGATATTTATAATTTAGCATATAAGGCTATTGTAAAAGAGAATCAGTCTTATTATGGGTAGTCGTTCTTCGGATATTAAACATTGAATTTGGTTACCCAAAAGTTCTGAAGTCTAGTTGCTTAACTCTGGTTTCTCAAGGTTCAGAAACAATCTCAGATATTCTCATATATGATCTATCGGTAAAAAAATTGACTGGCATAGATATAGTAGTGGAAACGCTTTATTACGACTATTTAGTCTGCTTTATTACGATTATTTAGCGCTTTATATTTTCTTGGGATTCAGTGCAGTGAGCTGGTAACTTTCAAAAAATCTTGCACTAATCGCCGGTTGTAATTAGGCAAACCAAGGAAACTTTTCAATATAAACACGCTCTAAAGTCATGGTCTGTTATTTTCACTATCAGGATTTTCATTAGCATTATATGAGACGACATATCCAAAGCACCTTAACTCCCTTCGGAATTCCTTGCATTAAATTAATTTCAGGTGATCTTTCCAAACCCTTTCTCACTTTCAAGTATTAATTAATAATTGTAATGCTATTCATATATTCCATGTATAAAACATTCATAATAGGCAGTCACAGCACAAAATCCAAATGGGATGACTTTAAACCTTAAATATAGGCACTCTGCTGTATGTACGGTAAGTGAATTACTGGCCATTAGATAGTCGATTTTCAGAGGGTTTCATCAGTTTTTTGATAAGGCATCTAAGCCGTCTAAAATATAGCTACCTCTCTTGACAATCTTGTTCAGTTCCTTATATTAAACAGTAAACTTTTATTGAATTATCACAACTGACACAGGGGGTATACAACTTAAAGACCTGAAGATGATTCAGTGACATAATTTCTTGTAAAAATTTATTTCTTCATCTTGATTACAGCCCACACTTGGCCTCCTGCGACTATTATTTGCTCCCAAAAGGAAGAAAGAAATTTCATGGAAAAAAATTAGCGGTGATGAAGAGGCCAAGTTTCCAAGCCAATTTCGACTAGTGTGTACACACACATATACTCATTTATATTACAAAAGAATAAAACACATTTATTGATAAAATTGTTGCAATTATGTCATATCTAAATATTTCAACTAAATTTCTACGCTCAGCTTTCGTTTACAATATTACGAATTTGACGTTTCGAGCGCATTACCTAATTATTAATGGAACAATTTATCACTACTAATTACGCAGAATGCAATTGGACATCATTTTCGGACTAGGCGTGTTGCCTTCTGGTTTAATTGCATCATGAATAACAACCATAAAATATAATTTTATTCTTGCTATTATAAAGGTACGAATTTTCAAATGGCCGACTTTTTATTTACGATTAATTAACTCTTCATTAGTTCTTAGTACAAGTTTTTGGTTAATAATTATAGCATTAAAATACGTGTTTGCTTCCCTCTTGGGCTGTTCAAAGTATTGTGGCACCAATATTCGTAAAAACCAAAGGAAACGTAACAATATAGCGCCGTGAAACAATACACTCATGTTACGCCCTATCTCGGTAAGTGTTCGGTAAGTGAAAAATCCGCCGCCATCCCACTTATCGGTCCTAAATTTTATGCTGAAAGCCGTTTTAGGTAGTAACACGATTTTCCTTTCATCACGGTGTCAGCCTGCGCGCACTGTAAATATTTGTAACTTTCTCAGCTCGAAATAACATTCCACCTAGGGAACTCGACTTCGAGTGGCTAGCTGCGTAGGAGTACTAAGTTGCGTTATCTCCACCTCACTAACCACTAACTTGGCACGTAACGGACTAAAACAGTTAGAATTATAAATAAGGTACAATAAGTAAACTGTCATCGTGGATAAAAGTAATTTAATACTTGTTATCTGTTGAATTAGAGACGGACAATTATAATAAATGAAGGAACAGTTCCAAGGGTATCTATTTTTGAGTTTCTAAATCACCAAAAACGGAATTTTGTAGATTTCCATCCTTTCATTTAGTCCATTCATGTATCTAATTGATATGTCGTTTTTAAGGGTTTGCGTAAAATTAAAAATTAAAAAAGATCATTTTTTTAATACTCCAAAAATATTATGACACATTGAAAGAGGAACACAAAAATCTTGGATACCCAAAATATTTGAAAAGAGTAGATGTTCTTATTATAGTACTTAAGAGATTGTACCACTCGATTTATAACCCTAAATAATGAACAAGCAGCTTTAAAAAACCTTACAAACATGCATAGGTCAACAGAGAAATTATTCATAGCACAATGAAAACAGTTACTAAATTATACAAATATTTTAATAGAATACAGACAACCCCAAAATCTACTAATTGCCTTCCTAAGGTTATTATCGAGATAAATAAATCACACACACACACACACATACTTGTGTGTGTGTGTGTTTATATATATATATATATATATATATATATATATACATATATATATATGTCCTATGCCAGAGTCAAACATAAGTTCCCTAAATACAATGCACAAAAGACTCCGAAAATATTAAAATTTTTGAAAAGTGACTCTTATTGAAACACACATTCATTTCACGTTATTTGGCGGAATTACTCGTGTTCTCTCATACTGGAATCTTAACTAATATTTTAAAAAGGAAAGTTTGGATGGATGGACGTTATGCATGTTATATAACTTAAGGATATACCCTAAAACCTAGTTATATAACTAAAGGGATATACCCGAAATACGAATAAATTATAACCTGGATTAACATTACATGCTAAGCTAGTTCCTAAGAGATAATAACGTTTTTTGAGTACTTACTTGGTCAGTCTCTTCTTCTTTGGCAGGTTCTTAGTTTGTCTGGTAGGTTGTCTGTAAGAAAATAGTACCTGCCGTGAGCGTACAATTCGTATTCTCGTATTCATTTTATAATAGGATCACGATGTTACCGTTAAAAGTGAACAAAGTTTGAAAGAATTGGAACAGAAACAAACCATAACCTGAAATGACATAGCATTAATATGTGTATATATATATATATATATATATATATATATACATATATATATATATACATATATATATATATATATATATATATATATATATACGAGAGGGCGTTTTTAAGATCGCGGAATGGAAAGGTAGGCCATTAGTAAAGGTAATTAACTGAATGATAGCTAGTTAAGTAACTCTTTGAACTATCGTCGAACAAACAATTCAATCTAGAAGAAAGTCTGAACTATGGAAAAGATCGAGTACCGCGCCGTTATAAAGTTCCTCACCAAGCAAGGAAAGATTTAAACCATACTGAAAGAGATGGCATCTGTTTACGGGGAATCTTGCCCGGGTAAAACCATGATTTACAAGTGGCATAGTATCTTTAAACAGTGTAACAACCCACACCCCAGTCGGCCGATCAAAATGACTACTTCGGAAATTATTGTAAAAGTTGAAAAATTAGTATCGGAAGATGTCAAACTAAAGAAGAAACAGCTTGCAGAGATGGTTGGAGTATCGGATACAACAATTTTTAAAATTCTCCATGATCATCTTGGCATGACAGAGGTCGGCGCAAGATGGGTGCCGAGAATACTCACACCGCCTCAAAAACTACGCCGCGTGGAGTGTTCTCGCACGTTTTTGGACCTCTTAGTGAAGACAAGGATGGACTATTGAGTCGAATTGTTACTGGAAACGAAACTTGGGTTCATCATTATGAACCTAAGTCCAAACAAGACTCAATGCAGTGGCACAAAAAAGGCACACCACCACCCAAGAAGTTTAAGGTGTCACAATCGGCTAGAAAAATCATGGCGACAGTCTTTTGGGGTTTAGAAAGGATCCTGTTGGCGGATTATAAAGATAAAGATGTTTCCATAACCGGAGAATACTATGCGTCAATTCTAGAGAGGTTGAAAGAAGCAATAAAAGAAAAAAGTAGGGTAAAATTGACCAAAGGTCCTTGCACGACAACGCGCCCGTTCACACGAGCCGCGTTGCGCAAGATGGGTTTCGATATTTTGAAACACCCACCCTACAGTCCTGACCTGGCTCCCAGTGATTATTATTTGTTCCCAAACCTTAAAAAAGAACTTCGTGGAAAGAAGTTTTCAAGCGATGAAGCTAATACATATATAAACTAATACATACATAAACTAATTGAAAGATCTGAAAAATGTATTGGGGTAGCAGGTGAATATATTGAAAAAGAAAAATAATACTCCTTATCCTCCATTCCGCGAACTTAGAAACGCCCCCTTGTGTATATATATATATATATATATATATATATATATATATATACAGGTTGTCCAGTGGCAGATTTCAATGTTTGAAAAATTGTAAAAGGAAAACTACACCTCTAATACAAATTAGGTTTATTTTAACTTTATAACAACAAATGCGAATTTCATTTTTTAAAAACCACGTTTTCCAAATGGCGGCCATCGAGTCTGACACACTATTCGAGTCTAGCACGCATGTTTTCAAAAACGCGTTTGCAGAGCGACTGGGGTATCCTACTGACTTCGGCTCGAATATTTTCTTTGAGTTGTATCACAGTGTTCGGATTTGTTTTGTAGAAAACGGATTTTAAGTATCCACATAAGAAAAAGTTACATGGGCTTAAATCGGGTGACCTAGGTGGCCACGGTACGGTACCGTTTCGGGATATGTTTTTTTCTGGAAATAACTGCCGCACTGCATTCATGGAAACATTAGCAGTGTGAGCTGTAGCCCCGTCTTGCTGGAACCATGTGTTTTGGTTGAAGGATGGACTATTATGTAGTTCTACTCTGAAAAAGTCATTTAACATCTGGGCATATCTCTCCGAATTCACAGTTACAGTTTGGCCACGTTGATTTTCAAAGAAATAAGGCCCAATTATTACAGATGCAGACATGGCACACCAGACTGTTACTTTAGGCTTACGTAAAGGCTCTTGATGCATTTGTCTTGGGTTGTGGACATCTCAGTAACGAAAGTTCTGCTTATTCACATATCCTCCAATGTGAAAGTGAGCTTTGTCACTAAAGAATATGTTGCCCATCTGGGTAGCAGTATGAAATCTCAAAAACATCACCTCCGCGTAAGTTTTTCTTAATTCAAAGTCAGAATCGTGTAAATCTTGAACAATTTGAATTTAATATGGATGGAACTTGAGCTTTTTTCGCATTATTACCTGTAAAGTTTATATCGGAATTCCCAATATCGATGAACGTGTACGCAGTGATAAACGGGGATTTTCAACGACAGAAACCATAACACGCTCGACATTTTCATCCGTGGTTACCAATGGTGTAGGCCTACCTGGCCTGGGCCTATTTAATATTGATCATGTAGTTCTGAACCTTGCTACCCAAGACTGAATGAGGTTGATCGATGGTCCATCACGTAATCGACGAATACTGTAACGATTATTAAATTGACGGCGTGCTACAGACAGCAAAAATCCACTCGAAATGTACGCATCGACGGCAAAAGCGCGGAGAGCACTCCACTGTTCCATGGCTACTGAAACATCCGCACCGCTTGCGCTTCTAACGGCGCCCCCCGCGCCCCTCTTATGTGACACCTGTATATGTGTATATATATATATATATATATATATATATATATATATATATTGGAACCTGCTCAAATCCACGTGAACGAAGTCACAGGCAATAAAAAAACTTTGTTTTCAAAAAGTACTCTGTTTGCCCTAACACAACATGAGCTAACATCCCTTCAACTTCAAGAGTGCTGACGAATATGTGGAGCAATTGATTCCCGTTGTGACGCGTAAAGATTTTTTTATTTAATAATTTATGCGATTATTGACGCGAAAGACGCAAACCATCTTAAGGTTGAACAAACCCAATTATTCAGTCAAAATAATTTCACTAGAAAGGAAATTTGTATCTGCATACGCACAGAGTAAAACTTATTATAATTTTGGTGACGTACAAATGTGGATTAATTTTATTTATTACCTATAAAAATTAAAATCAGTTTTTAAAAAAGGTATGATTTCTATTTTTATCGCGACACAGTTTTCTTTTCTTTACATCATTGAATAAGTATGTTACTGTATAGTAAAAATTATTTATATAAATATTTTTCTTAACCATTTAACCGTTGTGAGCTGCGAGTATCAGAGAAATGAGAATTTGTATCTCCGTCTCTCCAACCAAAAGCCTGTGTCAGTTAGATATAAAAATCTAAATTAATTTTTTAAAATGAATCACGAGAAAGATAGTTTACTAATTGTAAAATAAATTTGAATATTGTTAAATATTATAATAAAATCATACAATAAAAATTATGTGTACTCGGTTAGAGAGCAAAGTTTAAACCTGTAATGTAAAAATACAAAAAACAACGGTTACTTTTAAGTTGAATATAATACCTGAAGCAAATAACGCCCTTCTTACTTTAAATTCAAGCATCTTGGATTTATATTATGTTATTTAAAAAAATGGAAATGTTATATACATTTCCATAAATAATTATAAAAGTAAAATATGTATAATAAAAACATTTTGTGTGCTTTATTAAACCATAATGAGATCCGTAAAATAATATAAACGATTTTTATAAAAAAAGAAAACGACACAACACTTGTATTCTATATAGCAAATAAACAAAATCAAAATTTTAGGTAGATTAATTTAAATTCAACTGTCTTATACACGAAATGAAATTACTGAATGATTTTATTTTCTTTTGTTATTTACATTGGATTATTACGGTGCATATAGGATTTTTTAAGAACTAATATCTCAGTGTGAAAACAGGGCGTAATTTTCTTTAACGTATATTTTGTAATCCTATTAAAACTCTTGGAAACTTACAAAATTAACCTTACTAACCGTAAAGCTAATAAAGCTCAATTCATAATATTAGTTAGGACACACAACGTTAATCCTAACTAATATTGTAAATACGAAAATGAGTTGGTTTATTTGTTCCGCTTTCAGGGAATAACTTCCAAACAATCCCCATGAAGTAGCCTCCAATTCGCATACTTATAACCTTTATGGCGAATATAAACATAGGGTAACACATTTGTTCCAGGACACTATTTATTTCCTTTATAGATAATCAAAAAAATCGGGTGATTTTTTATTAGCAAGCGCTGGAGCAAGAGCTGAAATATAATTATAATGTCCATGAAGGCAATAAATATCCTACGGCTATTATTACTATATTATGTTATCCCATTCTTATCTATACGAACAAATTATTCAAGGATTCAACCTATTTCAATTATATTTTCCGTCTTCTTGTTTTTATTAACAACATATCCCAGATTATTTCAAATATATGGAAGGTATTTCATACATCTTAATACAACGTTGTGCACTTAACATATATTACCTATTTCGTTAGATGGCACTTAAACAATTATGCGTCTGATACCTAGAGTTAAGAAAATAATTGAAGCGATGAAACAAACACACCGAAAAGAAAAAAAAATGAATCTCCTATTTATAGTAAACTCTGAGATATGATTATACTTTCATATTATTTAAGGATGTTTAATTTAGTTTAAATAGAAAGAATGTCGCTGAAATTATAATTGTTTAGAGATTGCCAATGTTACATACTTTTCTGAAGTAAGCATAGCCAGGGAATATATAAAAAAAACAAAATATGAGGTTTAATCAATTGTTTTCAAACTTGTGAAACATTGCGCTTAATTATTTTGAAGAACTTATCTTTGTAAAGATAAACCTTTAGCTGATAGAAGTTGGACAAATATTTTAAAAATGTAAAAATCCGATTTTTAAAAATGTAAAATTTAATACAAAATACGCAATCAATACAAAAAAGTTAAAGACAAACGATTTAAAACTAAAACTCCCAACAAAGGGGACATATGATTATAATAATGAAAACGTTATCCAATACTTTGGGGGCCACTTGATTTGATTCCATTAATAACTAATTGAGATTTTTTCTAAAAACTAAAAATTGTACTGGTTTCAATAGGTCCCACTTTAAATTACGGAATTCTAAACTTTACAAAAATATTTTAGTCCTTTGACCATTTCTGATATCATCGTTTCTGGTTCAATCCTGTCTTTATTTCGGGATTTGTTTGTTTTTAAATAGTTTCCTAAATTTGTTCATTTCATTAGCCGCAACATTATATTTTCTTTTAAAGTACCGAAAAAATATTCATGAATTTGCTTAAACTTACACATATTCGAAATATTTGGTTTGACCACTATGTCATAGACTATTTTATCCTTATATCATAGGATTATTATGACTTAGTAATTTCTCAACTTTCTCACCCCAAAAATTTTACAGTTAAAGACCATGAAATTAAACACACGCGAGTGTTCACTTTTAGTTAACCCTGTTTAACAGACGTGAAGTAAAAATACGGAGATATCCTTAAAAAAAATAATTGGGCGAAACTTTTTTTGGGAAATTGTTGTATAGGTCCTTAAAAACGCAATAAATTACGTTACACAAAACTTGTCATACATTAACATCATCGGACGAATGTATTGAAAATTTTGACTTCCTTACTGCCAGTTAAAAGTTTAGGTGTAATTGATTTGAGCAATGGTTACACATTAATTAAATCCTGTCAAGCACGAGGAAAACTCACAAAACGAGGATTTTATACACATTTATGGATATTTGAACGTACATAGTATTTCTATTCAATTTTTTAGAAATACTAATTTTTAAAACGTAAATACGTCTACTGTGCCTTTCACAGACGTAAAAACATAGTGGTTATGTTAAAAATTATTTGATTTTCATAATCGTTATAGCTTTCCTGTAATTTTTCAGTCAGACTTCACCAACTCTATTTTTTTCATTACTTCTGGCTCAGTAGTTTCAGAAATAAGGAAGCGGAATTTTATATTTTTTATTTTTTTAGATATCCGTCTTTAGATATCTATCTACCTTTTTAAATATACAATTGAAATTATATATTTTTTTCATATTATTATTTCATTTGTAATAATAAATTTCAATATTTATAAGATACTTCAAAATTTGCATGGGATAATCATAGTTACAATTATTAAATCTTAGCTACCTAGAAATGTTAATGTATGAAATTTTATTTTCAAGTCTCTTTAATTAAACATTGCTGCAAATTAATATATGCAGCATAGATCGTGAGTATGTAATTAAAATTATCAAATACAACTTATGCTGAAAGCAGATTTAAATTTATTCTCGATCTAAAAACCTTCCATATAGAGTGATTACAACTATTAATTTTAATATAATTATAATGTACAAGCAATATATTATAACGACATTATAATTAATCACAATAAAATGAAACTACGTGATGTAGTATCATATCTACTTTCTTTAAGTTCTTTACCGCGACCGCGTCGTGGTAAAGAACTTAAAGAAAGTAGAAATAATACTACATCCCGTAGTTTCATTTAATTGTGAATAATGAATTTCTACAAAATTAACGCCAAATATATTCAATGTTATAATTAATACTTGTAATTATTTAATGTACAGTATTAATTATAATATACAGGCAAATATACCTAATACTTAAGTGTTGAATTCTGTCTATTCTCTTTTATAATAGAATTCTTATTAACGATTAGGGCAAAAATATGCTTTAAATTCATTTATACAGATAGCTTAAGAACTGACTCATAATATGGATATTTTCCTCCAGCTGCTGTTCAATTCCTTTTGTTTTGTTTGTAAGACAATATAAACTTTTCACTTTGTCTAGTTTCAAAGAGGTATGAAAACTTTTCACAATTATTATTTTAAAGCTAATGGCATTTAGTTTTCAAAGCATATTGTCTAATCTAATCTACTTTCATTATTCGATATTATATTGATATTTATAATTCGTTAATAATTTCATGAAAATACATCTTTATTCAACTTTTCTCAATAAATTTATCAACTCGTTTTCTTAAATTATTTATAAGGTTTGAAACTTAATAAAAACACAAATTATATTTATAGGTAAATGGCATAAACTTTGATAAAACATTGAGAATAAATTGATAATGAATAATGGAAATGTGGGAGTTTAGCCATGGAATCGTCATGGACAAACTAATTAGTTAAAGATGTAAAGTTTAGTGAATATTTATCAAAAATCATAAGAAACAAGAATGTTGAATTAATTGAAGGACAAAACAAGTATATGTTAATACTCTACATTTGATTAAACGCAATGGGGTATGTCGGGACAGGTCTTTATCACATAGCTTCGTGGCGGTTTATTTTCCATTTCACCGCGAAAGGGTTTGACATAAGTATTTAGGTTTCCTTATTTAGTATCCGTGAAATTTTAGAAACAAATTTAGCTTAAGTGACAACAGGTGGATAATTTAATGAAACTTTCGTCCACGAGACCACCAAACTCAGCAAGGAGTCATTAAAGCCTTCTCGCGACAGTGATCTGTGAGGCTCCCAAAAAGTAACTGCATTTCTAAAATATTAATATTTATAGAAAAAGTTAAATGCATAAGTTGAAATGTACTGAAATGAGAATGGGCGCTGTGTTCGTGTCACACCTGTCAAAATTAATCGAAATAATAAGCGAGGTAAAAGATTCTTAGGAACCGCGGAGAGTCGAAAAATCTGCCAACTGCGTAAATTATTGAGTTGGGCTTATTAGAAAACTTAAGTTGAAAATTGCGCCGAAAACCGGGCAGAACTTTGCAATTTTCCAGCAGCTACCGGCAAAATGGCTAATTTTCTCGGTTTCATCTCATAAAATTCAGCGGCGCGCCTCAATCGCGTTTTTACATTTCGCGTCCCGCCGAACTAAGCTTCGGTGGCTCAGATGTAATTTCGATGAATTTACTTAAATTAATGGATTTAAATATAATATATTATATAGCCATGATTATAAATATATATATATATATATATATATATATATACGTACATAGCTGAACAAATAAAATGGTAGACTAAACTATCTATGATAAAAAGAATGATGCAATGAATAAAATAATGGAACATAGTAAAATTAAATTCTACTCAAAAAATTACATTATTCAATACATATACGTATACTTATGAAATGAGAATTTTAATATAAGCCATTATATTTGTTGAATAGTTATTTTAAAGTAGTTGTCGTGTGATAGTAAGACCCGAAAATTATTAGAAAGTTTTTATGGAAAATTATTTTTTTTCCAAACTTTTAATATAACACCATTTTAACAGTTTTGGAAAAAAATAATTGTTGTATTTTTATTGCATTTTTTAAATAAAATCAAGTGTGGTGAAATAACTTCTTTTCCTGTAATGTTAAGTTTGACGCGACTCGACTACCTTAAATACAGTTAGATTTTTTAAAATATTTCAGTAAGACTTCGCAGTTTTGTATAATACTGAAAAACACTCAGCAATATTAAATAAGGTAGATTAATTATATTTATTCATCATTATCAGCTCAGGCTAGATACTACTTTTACTTCACAAAAAATATTATAAGCAATATACTAAATATAGTCATTTTTTTGAGTATGAAAAGATTTGGTCGGAAAAAATATTTTTTGTTTTTTCCTTATTGTTTCGAGTGGTCTGCGGCACCATTTTGTACTTTCATGGAAAGTTTCTCTCACACAGATAATGTTCGTCTTAAGAATAACGAAGAACCTTGCCCCAATTACTATAGGATCTGGGCCCAACTTATATACTTTTGTAATAAAATTAGTGAATACTATATACATATAATACGTTATACATATCATATAATAACAATCCTAGAGTTTTCCCCTAGGATTGTTAACACACACGATTAGTATGTATACTCCTACAGTACTACGCACTAAAATGTAAATCGATGTGAAAAAATTGTGCACACCGGCTTACAAGGCAGAATGAAAGTTGAAACAATTTTTAGTATTACGTCATTAATGGAAACGTCGATAGAATCCGGTAATATTAAACTACAAAAGAAAATTTACACGGTATTTGATTAACATGTATCCTTGACGCGATACCATGGCAATTTTTTGATATTATTTTTTTTCTTGTTTCGTACGACCTAAATAATCTACCCAATTATGAAAGAAAGACTTATCAAATGAGACATTGAGTTAGAATGGACTTACAGGGTTTTCCAGAAGTAAAAAAAGGAGAAGTTGGAAACAATGTAATATGAAAAAGAAGATAAGAAGTACTGCGGATCTATGAACGAAGCAAAATAAGTGAGTTAAGATCGAAGCAATTACTTCTTTTCACTTCCGTTAGATCTCTCATTCAATATTCTAGTGAGGCATATTCCTTCGTTAATGTAATTTCAATAAAGAACCCTACCACGTAATGCAATAATTATCAAATGTTGTTTTAGATAATACATATTTTATATGTAAAACTCACAACAAAAACAAAGAAAATTACAAACATTATTTCCATAATAATTTTATTAGCATATTAGCTATTTGTTCATCACAATTTCATCGCCAGTCTTACAAAAGTGTAATAAACAGATAATGACAGCACTTTATAACTCAAGAAAAAGCCGGCGACCAATAAATTAAAAGCTCTCCACCTTATTCATCCGCGTAATCTCAAATATTTCTTTCTATCGACAGATTGACACAAGATTCATCAGCCAGCACTTAATATTACATACATCCACAGATAGAGTGCGACCGATGAATCATGATTGCGTCTCATTGGATAAACAAAACGAGCGTTGACGTTAAGGCGGGTCTTGTTTACCGATCAATAAAATATAACTATTGATATCGCCGATATTATCTGCGAGCAATTTGGCCGTTCAAAAGAGAGTTATTGATGACTAATATTCTTTATCTTGGTATCTATGTTAAACATTCACTGTCTGTTCACATTTACTTCTACTGGACGTTTCACTAGTGGCATTTATTTTATTTATTGAATTGATTCCATTATTTATAAGAGCCGTCTTATTTGCCACTTACTATAGTACAGTGTGAATATTGATACTTATTCCCATTCGTTGACTCGTTATGTGTTTATATATGTGTAAAAGTATATATAACTTTTAAATATTGATTATATTATATTAGAAACTATAGCGACGAAATTTATGAATTTGTATACTTCGATTACACTAATAATAACATATTAGTAAACAGGTAACAAAGTAACAACAAATGCCATAAAATTTAATGTAAAAGTAAATTACTAGTATGTTGTTATAAATTTATTTAAGTATTAAACTATTCAGTATATAAAAAAGTTAATTTCAGTATTACAAATTCAAATACAACTAAATTCAGTCAGTTATTTGACTGATATGCTTACTAATCCTCCTTTTGTTTTTCGTTACTTTTGAATTGTTTCGAGTAGCCAACCATGTCTTTGATTAAATGACAAGATGCATCGATTGCTACATTTTGTTCAAGAAAACAATTTCGACACATGCTATTTTCATAAAAAACCCTTTTACATGCCATTAGTTGGTGACTGTCTTGCAGAATGTAAAATGGCTCTTGTATTTCTAGTTACGGTCATTAACTAAATCTGGAACTCACGCTCTGGGTTCGATAACAAATTGATATCCAAGGTTTTAGGTCATTTTATATCCGCGAAGATATTTAATTGTATTGCTTTCTGATAGTGGAAAAATTTTCTTTCAAGTAATATTGTAACCTATTTAATGAAAACTACAGTTGATAAGTACTACTTAATAAATATGTATAATTTTCCGGACAATGAATTAAACATTGTTTGAAATATCTTGTGAATATATCTCATTGCATGAAACTTTAAAAACTAAAATAATTTTGATCAATATGAACTTTAACTTCTTTGAAAATCTAGTAAATCTTGAAAACTGGCTATATTTGGGTATTATATCTAATTAAAAGTTATTCTTTATATAACCTTTATTACTTCATCTTCTATTATTTATTTCTATTTATGGATTATGTCATGTTATCACTCTGTTGTGTAAAACGCAGATAATAAATATTTTTATATCTGTAAACATTACAATTTCAAATGTATTACCACACTTTAGTTCAATATTATGATGGGCGATCGATAAAAGTCTAAATTTTAGAATATCTGTTGCGAGCGGGATAAGTATATGTGTCTCAAGCATGCAGAAACGAGAATGCATTTGTCATCTCCATAATGATGTTGAACAGAGGTAGAAGCGCGTTTAAAATTCATTTGCTCCAAAGTGGCAATATTTGTTTTCATAGCGTTCCGTGAAAATATCGCTTCTATCTGGTTTTATGTCCTGTATTCATATCAGTGATTGACTCAATATCCTTCAAATGCATCTGAAAAAGTCTACGCTCAATACCTGCGATTACGACTGACTCCCCTGCTATAAACCACCCAATTTAGAAGCCACCTCCAGTCTTACACGACTGGAATTCGCCGACGCGGACGAATGGAAACAATATCTCGGTCCACGGTACCATTTCGCTTATGTGCATTCGCGCGGCCGATTCGCATGCGGCGCGGCGCTTCAGTAAATATCGGCGATGTCATAGGCGGGCGACTTTATTGCGCGCCCGCAAGATATGGCATAGTTCTCCGTGGTAACAATAATTATGAGCTTTGGGCGGAACGTGATGTTATTGTGTCTCGGATTGTGGCCTTATGTAGTATGTTTTCGCGGTGTAACTTACTGTTACATTTTAAAATTTTAATGAGTTCAAATATTTTAATAGAAACAGCTTGTTTCTTGATAACAATAAAAGGTATAAAAATTCGTTTTGAACTAATTTTTTAAAAAATCTTTGCAGTAAATACATCCAGCAACCAGGAGAAAATTACTATTGGTATAACGACAACATATAAAAAATTCACAAAATCATATATTCTCTACAGTACAGAAGTATGACACAATATAAAACTGCTCCGATTTGAAATAAAAATAAAAATAAATATTTTGATAAAAATTCAAAGAACCTTCGTAGTATTATACATTAGTATAACCGGAAACGATTATTTATATATCCCTCATTATAGCCAGTATTATTGATAGGTCTTATTTTGTCTTATATTATATAGACATTTCAAACAATTTCGTTGCTAACATAACTAAAAGTTGGGATGTTATTTCTCACAATAGCGAGAAAAAACCAAGTACGAGTAGAAGTTGCACTACAAGGATTACGCACACACTTAAGCACTTATAAACATTGAAGGGTACGTAGTATTTCTATTAAACTATTCATTTATATTCACTATATAAATGTATTGCCTACTATGTATTTCACAGGTGTGAAAACATAGTGCATATTTATATAATATTATTTCTTACCGTATAAAGATATAAATATATTGCTTAGTATCTGTTTCAAACACAATAAATATACATTTTAAAAAACAATGTTATTTTTGCAGTTTATTTAAGTCATTGTATGAAGTTGCAATGAACTTTTTACAAACCCAGGTACATGGCATAATTTAGTCGTCTGTTACTCGTAAATTAGTAGAGTCTACTTAATTGTGACAACTGTCATTGTATTTTCGCTATATGTACTACTATTTTAAATACTTTTCAGATATTCAAAAATAACGTTTTAGCTGGTAGGAAATGAGAGCATGTAGCTCTAGCAAAAGTGGCCAATTCAGAGCATAATATTTCGTAAAAATATCTCGGTATTGAAAAAGTATTCATGACATATCCCTCCAATACTTTTAAAAGGCCTTTTTAATTGTACACTAAACAATGGAGTACGCGAAAAAAATACATACACTTTACATGTAGCCGATTAAGGAAAAATTTGAAGGCCTAAATTTTGTATTGAGTAGACTCTAAAAACTTTTTTTTTCATTTTATTTAATAATTTTATATCACAAATATTTTTAACCATGCCATTTCAGCTTTACAATATTAATAGCCTGCGAGTAAAACCGCTGTGATATGCAGATGGACGGACAGACAAATGAACATGGAAAAGTTATGAGGGTTCATGATATGACAACTTGACCATAACAATTGGTACACATTGTAAATAGTTGTAGACCATCAACGTAGTAAGACGATCTTCCAATATATCTGCCTCATCTTAGAGTTTAGTTTCTTCTACTATACGCTAAAATACATATAAAATTATAATTCGGGATCTTAAAAAATTATGTTACAAAATTTAAAAATAAAATTCGAAAATGTCATTTTTAACGGGATTGGATGCTATCTTCCGTTTTTCAGAAATACGTATTTTAATTATTTTCAAAGTGAACAAAAATATTGATTGTATTTAATAAAATACAAACGGTATCGTATGTTTATACAAATTTATTATATGTGAAAAAGCACTATATGGGATGATTTTTTTACATCAGCAAAATCACTTTTTTATATTTTTTACGTTTAAAACGCATTTTTTTTTAAATGTTGGACAAACAATAACAACGTGATTACATAAACGTTGATTATATAAATTAGTAGCATATTCATAAATATATGAAGCAAGATGATTGGCTTTAACTCTGTTGATCATTCTCTTAGTGTATTCGTAACAAAATAAATTTTAAAAAAGGTTCACTAATGGACTTCGGCAAAGCTTAACATTATCTAAAATAAGCGAAGCCTTCATCTTCCCAGTGACAACTCGTAGTCCCCACCAATGTCCCTGGGACGACGGGTCGAGTGTGCCTACTGTCGAAGTTTTTATTTAGTCTTTACATAGAGTTAAGCATCTATCCCTTCGAACCCCGGAGGAGTTATACGCGAATGGATGAAGGACTGACTGAAAAGACTTTATATTAACTATTCCTAAAAGAATCAATGCCATTTTGCGGTTGAATGTTGCTATTTAGGTACACAGAAATATATGTCTATATTTTAATTTACGTTAATAAGACGGCCATCAATATCTAGTTTTTGCATCTGGAGTTAATTTTTATTTTCATGTTATCGGTAATACCAAAGTATTGATAATTTTTAATATAAAGGAACACGTTCTGACAAAGTAAACGAATTTAAATATTTAGGACCATTAATTACGACAGCAAAAATTTAAATATGAGTGAGACTTGCTGCAGGAAAGAAATGATATTTATACATTAGGGGCCTGGTGAAATCTAAGTTCCTAACTATAACTTCTTATTTTTAAAGTAATCACATTAGGCCTATTGTACTTTTGGTAAATATAAGAGAAATGAAATAACAATGGATAATGTAGGGTACTAGCAACAAAATATTTTTTGACAAATATAAATAAATTTACGTTGTGATAGAAAATAAAAGGGAGAGAATTCAAAAGCTGGAACGCAGTGAAAGAAATTCCTTGGATGGGATAATTAAGATTACGTGAAAGAAACTCAGCGGACTAGAGACTCATAAAAAGATCCATAGTAGTGAAGACAGATGAAATTATTAGATGAAATAAAACTTTAGAAAACTGGTTGCTTCCAGTTGAAGATAGAGCAGACGACAGATCATAGAAAAGCAAGAAGATAAAAGTTTGGTCTAAAATTTTAAAAAAGGCTTGGACTTTATAATAGCTACCCCAAAAAAGAAAAGGAAAAAGACAACTGATAAAACAATTATTACCAAACTGAGGTAACATGTACCGTTTGTGTTATATGCAGGCCTTGCTTTAAACAAATTAAAACCATTTGCCTTTCTAAAAGTCACACAAGAGGTAAGTTAAGATAACGAAGCACTATATATAAAAGGGGTTAATCTGTTTTGTCTATTATTTTCAGATTTTTACGCTCGCAAAGAAACTGTTTATTTAACAATTTTATCTATGTTATAAAATTCATTGGAAAATATTTGTTTACAGTTTCTTACTGTGAATGCAGGCAATTTTTTTTTTATTTAGTGGACATATATATCTGTGTAGATACATACCGATTATTATCAAAATAACATATTATAAAGGGAGACTGTGGTGCCGCCGAAATAGTTTGTAAAATTTAGGCGAGTATTTCTCGAGGTAATTCTGGAGAATACATACATATTAAGTATATTTAATGCATATGTAAGAAACATGCTCAATAAGCACGATTTTTTGATTGACAAATTTAAAAATTAAGCATACTGGTGGAGACTGAAATCTCGACATTTGTTAAGTTACCATATTAAGTCATGACGTTAACTGACGAACTCGATATTTTCACTGACATAACCCAGAACTGACATTCTGTTTAAATGTTCTTGATAGCCAATTTAGTTTTTACTATAATAAATAAAAATAAAATATCATTCCCATTACAATATAGAAACCTTTCTTTATTACCCAATGCACGATGCTAATTTAAATAAATAAGTTTGGAGAATCTCGTTTTTGTTGATGATAGCGTAAAAGTTATATAAATGTACCACTCCGCGTGTCGCACTACTGCTAGTTGCGGTCGTTTACCTTTTTGTGAAACTTTATAGTCGACCCGAAAGTTTCCGACTCTAAATTTTAACTTATAGCGCACAACTAAGCCGGCAGGTCGATATATTTATGAAATAGAGTGTAATAAGTCTCCACTTTATAAATTGGTCTCTACCTAATACTTTGAAAATATTTATATATTTAAATTAATAAGCTATGATGTTCTTTGAACATAATATTAAATATAAACATTTAATCTCAAGTTAAATGAATAATGTTAAGTTAATATACTTCATGTCATTTTTTCCTCGACATCTTATAGCATAGATATTTGTAGAGTAAATATTTGTGGTATTAATATCAGTTTGCTAAATTTAAATCCAAGTTAAAAAGAATATGAATACTGTAGAGACATGATAATATTTTTCTGCTGTTATATTAAATAACATTTCATATCTTCATAAAGGAAAAGCAAGAGGTCAACGAAGATCAGAGACTGAGGCTGAATATACTGACCACAAATGGCCTTTTCTCAATATACGATTGGCTCATAGACTGAAAAAATGAGAAAAATAATGAGTTAGAATCAAAATATTGTTTGTTATGTTTTTTTAATACTGATATTATAATTTCCATTTAATCAAAATTGATTTAAAAATCTTTACTTTATGTTTTACACATAGTAAATACGTAATTCAATTATTACACAAAAACTAATAGTTAAATACTAATAGAAAAATTAATTCGTGCATTTGGGTGATAGTAGCGAATAATTATTATTTACTAGCTGGGATCGTGTGGTATTGGAATAAAACGATAAACTTTTAAATATAAGAGGTAAACAATTTTTATTGAAAACATATTCTAACTATTTACAATACTTGTTTATAAAGAATATTTTTCATTTTATTATCCGGGGTATATATGCACAATTTTTTCGAATTTCCTACTCGAGAGCAAGCTATGTATAATTGACCGTGAGAAAAGCAGGATTCTTTGAGGTTGATGCCGCAAAGTTTTAATGTCTGTCCTTGCGCTTTGTTAATTGTAAAACTATATATAATTTGATTGGAAATTGCAGTCTTTTAAATCGGAATGGCAGTACAGTAGAGATCAGTGGTATTCTGGGTTCAAATATTGTGTGTTCTTATCATTTCCGGTCAGATGTTCGGCTTCGATGATGTTATTCGATAGCTGTTTGACGATCATCCTTGTTCCATTACATCGTTTTGGTGAATTGAGATTTCCGAGTAGTATGATCGGAGATACAATTTTCAGTCGAATGCATTCCTGGTACTTGCATGTAGTTTTACTTTTTTAATGGCATTCGTGGTACTTGCAAACAGTTTAAAAATTCTGTAGGAAGTTTGAGACTTTATTCAACGTATTATATTTCTCTTCACGGGAAATTTTCTTTTGAATATTAAAATTGATTGCTTTCGTTCCAGAAGATAATTTTAGCTTCTTTTAGAAGTTCACCCCATCGATATGCTCTTGAGATTTTACATACTGGAAATTGTACTTCGACTATATTCAGCGTTGGTTGTAGGGCGGAATGGGCAATTCGTCCTCCATCCATAAGTGTAGCGGCAATGCCGGATGATGCCAGTGCAAGTGCTATGTGTAGGTTAGCACTTATTTCTGCCAGAAATAGATTTATAAAAAACATTTTCTCGAGTCCACCTAGTGCATCCAAGTAAATAATTCCGCCAGTGTTGTTGTTGGTCCGGTCCATGTTAACGTTCTAAATATTTTTTTTGGTTTTCATTGAGTAGTGGTTTGTAGTGAACAATGTATTGAAGTAGTTCATTGATGTTGTAGTTTTTTTCTTTATAATTTCGAAGTTTACCACACTGAAAGTATCTTGTCATGGTGCTGGCATTCCAAGTTGTACTAAGGTCTACCTTTTTATTTCTAAACATTTATCTTCTAGGCGAATGAGTGTTTCATTGAAGATCATCATCGTTGCATTCTATGGTCAATTCTAGATGAGTTTGCGGATTTGGTACAGTATATCATCACACATACTCTCTTTGAAGGAGCTCTTTTACAGCTCTTTTGGATTCGATGTTACATGTTGTTTGTATTATGGCGAATAAGTCTCTGATTTGTTCAGCTGAAGCTGTGAGTGAGGCTTCTTGTAGCGTTAATTCCCAGCGGTTATCGTTATCCAGTAGTAGCATTGGAATGCTTCTCTGTACGTATAGCATAGGTAACTATCAACAGTCTTGAGATCTGTGAAACTTGTTGGTCCCCGTATTACGTGTAATAAAATCAGGAGATAGAAACATTCGGCGTTGTTCGGATGTACGGTGTATACTCGATCTAGTGCGTTAGTTTTCATGATCCCTGGATGATCCTCTACTGGAATTCCTTGTTTTCGTCGGTGAAATTTGTCTTGTCATGTTCCACATATAATAGGTAGGGACATCGACATGTAGTAATATTATCTATTTCCAGTTCGTCTCTGCCTCGTATTCGTATTAACATTTGCTGTGAAGCCGCCTTTTTGGGTGATGGTCTTCTTTATTTGGAATAGCCATCATTTCCGGTTTTTGTACCGTCGAAATATGGTTTTGGATATTTTTTGTACATTTTCCATCACTCATAAATGGTGAATTGGGTTTTAATGGCCCGCTTGGTCCGTGAATCATGTTTTTCACATTGAATTGGGTTTTAATGGCCCGCTTGGATGATTTTATCGATATCCGTGGGATGAATTCTGTCGTGTAGCCATGTGAGATTGTGTGAGTGAGGTTTTTGCAATTCGACTGTGTACATCCAGCATCTAACGGTTCCAAAGATGTGCTATTTTGTGATGACTCCAATAAACCTAGTTTATTTTGGTCGAAAAACTCGGGCTATTATGTCGTGTCTTATCTGTATCTTAGTTGTTCTTTGATTTCTGACCACAATGAGTTGCATGTGAATGTCATGAAAAAGTCAGGTCGTCCATATTTTCTTACTTAGCGTATGTCTGTCGTGCATATGTCTTAGACTTCCTGTATTATATGAGGGTAAGATTAACATCATTCCAATGTCGTCAATATTTTCATCATTTATAATCGCGTCTCGAAAGTGGATGTATTCTTATCATTCAGTCTTCTGTAAAGCATTCGTTCCGCTTCTATTTTTGCGTATATATTAGAATAAATGACGAGTGTTAAGAATGTGATTGTATGTTTCATCGTCTCTGATCATTAAGCGGTAAGCATATAACTCCTTGGAAGTGACTTTTTTTTGTTTCTACCCTTGTTTTAGGTTGAATTTGTTTCACATTAAAATTATATCTGTCCTCTCCGCGCTGAAATATTAATGCATATTCGAGGGTATCATATGAACGGTGTGTCTTCGCAATGCATCTTAGTACTTCTTTTCTTCTTTGTACAATTATGTCACGACTTGTGTTTTCATTACCCACAATTATCATGACGACTTCCTCTATCTGAGTGGCATTAAATCGACGTTCGTGTTCTCATCGGTGGTCTCTTGTCGGCTCGAATTATAACTTTATAGTCATCAGAAATCATTCGTTTTGTTCTGAATATGTGAATAAGTTGATTGTATTTGTGTAAGATTATCTGTACACCTTGGATTATTTCTCGTCTCAATCCACTGATGTTTGTGCATCGTTGATCAATTTCATAGTAATGATCCTATTTTGTGATAGATTTGTTCTTGGATGGCAAAAACATAATCGATTTTGTATGTTAGTGTTGATCGAAGTGACATCGAAAGAAGTCATTTTGAAGCAGGCGTTTTACGCTTTTATATTTTACTATCCAAATCGTATTCGGAATTTTTTTTATTCTTTTACGACTAGTTTTACGTTGTATAACACATTATAATTTCCTAATTTCTCTACTGCAATCAAATAATTTTATTATAACAAAAATAAAATATACGAAATTCATATAACATAGAATCTGTTAATCTATATGCATCTTCAACATGAGCCTTTTTCAATAATATTCCATAAAGATTTCGTTCCGATCGTATTCATAATCCAGTTCCATTCAGTAAATTAGTTATAGAAAAATGACTTTCTTACATAATTGATAGCTCTTATTATATTCTATGCTTACTTCTGCTTTAAAATTATCTAAATAAAAGACCATTTTAATATTTCCTCCTCCTACAACTTCCTTTAAAAATTAATTCATCTATGCAATAACCACGTTGCTTACTACATTTGGTATTATTAGTATTCACGATTTCAAGCCAGTATTCGCTACGAATACTTCGAACATTGTCACTATACATAATCCGATGTGAATAACAAAACATTATTCTGATAGCATTATACATGAGACACAATGTTTCGACTCGATATCATATCTATCTCTTCCAATTTTTTACCCAACTCCCTATGGATAATTTTGACAGTTATCTGTCCAAAATATGTTTTTACAGTTCTGAGATAACATACGAGTATATTTTGATACCTCAGCCAATATGAAACTTATCAGTCAACTTCCTATTAACTCTAACATAGGCTTTTCTATTATAATATGAATTTTGGCTACTTTAGTTATTCACTTGTTTGCTTCAAAGATCGATAAAAATATATATAGGGAGATACTCTTACTATATAAAATCGTACCATCAGGTAGTACCATAAGGTAAATGTTAACCCTCAATGAGAGTATGTTCGATTCTGGATTAAAATTGGTTTTCATAAAAAAAATAATATTTATAGATTCCTAGACATGAAACTAATTAAAATTCTTAAATAAAAATTTAAGAAGAGTACATGTCAATGGAAATGTACATGGAATTAAAATTTGCAATATAATACTTTTAAAATTAGTGTCATCGTTATGTGTAGTTGGCTTCATATGGGTACAAAATAATTACACTGTATCTACGCAAATAAATACGTAACTAAATACTTTATTGACAATTAAATGAAACTAGTGATGTAGTATTATTTCTACTTTCTTTAATTTCTTTATCACGACCTACGTTTTGTTGTATTACAACATCTTCAGGTGGGCTATTATCAAATATGATTATAAATATTGAAGCTATTAGCAAAGGATTTTTGCTAATAGCCCACCTGGAGATGTTGTAATACAACGAAACCTAGTTCGTGATAAAAAACTTAGAAAAAATGTAGAAATTATACTACATCACGTAGTTTCATTTAATTGTCAATAAAATAAAAATACATTCAATAAATACTTTATATTTATAACTGAAATTTAGCTTCCATTAATTTTCAAATTGCTATTGACATCTTCACAATTATTATAGATGCAAATTAAAGATAGCAATATTTGATGATTCTTTTCAAATACATGTTGCTAACAGCAATGTAACTGATATTAGCCGAAAACGTTAAGTTTAATATCTCATTTTCACGAACATCACTCGAAATGTTAAGAGTTTATTTAATTACTAACAAGAAAGACACATACACACACACACACACACACACACATATATATATATATATATATATATATATATATATATATATATATATATATTCACCTAAATGCCTCATTGAAATAATTCTCGTAAAAAGTGATAACATTATCTCATATTTATACAGAAAACATTTAAAGCACGCCACGATACAGAAAATAAAACATATTTAATATTTTCCCTTTTTAGAAGTCGAGGGGCAAGTAATTCTAAAACATTTTTGAATGTAATTATTCCTTTCGCACGCTTACACTATATCAAATAATGCAAGCTTTCCCATCGGATGCATTACGTATTTACAGCTTTCTAGCGTAAAACGTCGCAAACATGCTTTCCCTTTCAAGACGAGCACGATGAAACCATCTTTCCCGGAAATAAATATTTTCTCATGCGTTTCGTATCTCACAAATGCTTTCAGTGTTGAGAGTGGATTTTGTAAATAATCATAAACAAGTATATTCGAATATGGGTAGAATAACAAGTAACTGCGAATGACGAGAAAGAATATTTGTAATGCGGATTAAGTCAAAATCTAAACGCCGGAATGAAGTGGATTTAAATATTTCTGTGATGCTTTTACACACGATGAACTTTATGAATGCTTTTACGTAAAGACATAATCATAGAAAAAAATATTAGCCGTCTTACTAACCTACCAAAATTATAATTTAGTTTTCAGGGAGATCTATTTCCAACAATGGTTGTTTAGCGATCTTACATTTATGAACTTAATATAGGTTTCATACGAACTTAAATATTACACTATGTCGGTTAATGAGACAGAAATTGATTTAAAAGTATCGATACTCATAACTGTTAAGGACTGATTTAGTGGACTCAGTAAATTTATATGTTTTTGGAATACCAAATAGTATTAAATTATCAGCTTATAGGTTAAAATTAATTAACTTTGTGAGTCTTGTTTCCATATTTCGTACGTCTAGCCTTGGGTACCTCGCCAAAAGATACGATTAAATACGAAGACATATTTATCAACTTATTCATTTTCTCTGCAAGCCAGCATAATATAAGGCAAGCTACTGATACGTTTCGAATATCAACTCTATTTCTCAATTTATAATATAATAAAATTATAAAATCAGCGTGTCTACACTTAGAAGATATTTACGAAACAAAAAACTTTGAGGAGACATAATAATAGAGCACAAAGATATAGTTTTTGGAACTTTTGTCTGTTTGTATACTTGTCTACTTGTTTGTGCACGCATCACAAAAAAACTATTGACATAATTCAAAAACTATTGACATCACAAAAAAAATATTGGTATAACATTTACTCAACGCATAGTAATTACGAAAACATATAAACAGTATACCTGTGTATATAAATGGCGCTACGTGTATTTTAAATGGCGTAATGGAGTTTTCCAGCCGGACATACATTTACGAAATGAGCGTGGAAACAAGAGTAATGCAGACAGGCGCATGAGGGCAGACGTCCTTGTCGGTCTCTTCTGCACATTAAATTTGTATATGCTTACTTTGTTACCTCAATTTGTTTAAATTTTGAGTTTGTTTCCAGTATTTGTAGCAATCCAATAATTTTGATGCGCACATCGTCGATGATTCTACTTCTGTTTATACAGAGAAGTTTAACTGTAATGGACCAAACTACTAAAAGAAATCTACTTTACCATAATGAAAGTTTTTTTTATTGTCTTGTTTCGCTTGGTTTTGTGAACGAACCAAGGCTAGGAGAATACTTAATCACAAAATTTCTCAGTAACCTACGGATAAGAAGTTGCTGTCACAAGTGATTATTGCACAAAATCGTTCGATTAGGTGACTGCACTTAATATCCACGAGGACATTACTTTGTGATACTCACAAATGAGCAAAGTCTGACATCGACATATTCGAAGAGATATTTGTAGAATAAATGTAATCTTGTATTTTTCATAGTAAAAAATGAACAGACTTATACAAATTCGATTCCATACACGAGTATCATTTCATGTATACTCGCTTTTTAAGTATTTAAAAAATTCTTTGTAAAGGTATATACAGAAAGGTTTTCTGAACAAATATTTAAATTATCAATTTTTTGGAAAATTTTATTCCGAGCCAAATAAGAATACAAGCAAAAACATTTTTTTCCAGGAATTTATTAGTTAGAAAACCACACACTAATTAATAATCGATCGATTCGATTCGAGTAGAGCTTTCATTACAATCATTTTAAAGATTCAGATTAAAATTTAGACTATCTTTTGTTTTGGCCGAATGTTTTCTAAGGTACTTGAAATTCAATTAGGTATTATCGTCCAGTTAGGTACAGGCCCAGTACCCAAGTTTGAAGAACTGGTGAATAGAAATAGTCGAGAATATTACAGCAATCCTACATATGTATACTAGCGGATCTTAGAATAAACAAAAAAAAAATTGTGTATATATAAATATATATATATATATATATATATATATATATATCTATGTTTGTGTGTGTGTGCATATATTTTTTCTTTTCCTTATTATAATTTAATGTGATATGTTGCTTATAAAAATATTTTATTTTTCAGTTTTGTTGTATTATTATGAATATATATTAAAGGTAGTCTATACCATAAAGATATTAACGTATAAGGACACATTTTTCATTCGTGATTTTTCACGATGAGTTTTCATTGCATGAATGCATTTTCTTACTCCATAACACGATAATGTTTATTCGAAACAGTGCTTTCCAGTTATTCTCTTCAACCATCATCACATTACTTATTTAAGCTTTCATATATAATGGCTCTTTTTTAGAGGTTGAAAAAGACCTTGGAAAAGAAAAAAAGCGAATAAAAATCGTGACATAATGACCATGATATTTGCTTTATTGAAAAGGTAATTATATGCAATTTACGTTTAAATACGTTGGCCCGAATGGAGCATAATTTGGAAGTCCAATTCTCAACCACTTTTTCGATCAATAATTTCTCTTACATTAGCGATGAGACTCATTTTGGATTGAATGGCTACGTCGGTAACAAAATTTCAGGATTTAGAAAGAAAAATCCACAAAAATTATTGTTTGGTGTGCTTCATGAATTGATGGAATCATTGACCAGTAATTCTTTAAAAATGAGGCAGGCGAGAACGTCACTGTCAATGAAGAGGGCCTTAAATACATTATTACTAACTTTTTTGCTCCCCAATTTAATGACATTAATTTTGAAGAACTTTGACTATTGTACATGATATATAATTTACCTATTCGTAGTCCACATACATCGTCTTCAAATTTGTTTGATCTTACCCACTACTCAACCGCGTCAGTGAAAGTATTCCTTAGCTATATATTAATTAAATATAGCCTATTAAACCTTTATACTGTAATTACGAATCACGGCAGCTAATGAAAAAATATTACGTCGATATAAAAGTCGTAAAGCCTAGAAACTCGTGAAAATGTTAAATTGTGCTCGAAATCGGCGTGCTCGACATTTTATTTTGCCTGTCTCCGCAGCAATAAACCTGGAATGGTATTACAGTTTGTCATTGCAGTTTTTGTAATGCGTAAAATATTTCTAACACGATAAAATATTTTTTTCACGAAACGCTCTTTACAGAAATGATTGAATACGACTAATACAATAAGTATAAGTATATAAAATGGTATAAAATAATTTCACTTGTACCATAAATTCTGACAAATGTAATCAATCATTTCGATTTGCGGTATTAAACTGCTTTCAAGTACATTCATACTCATTAAGAGAATTCAACACATTTCCGATTCGTGTTCCAAAATTTAATTATTTTCCTTGATCGGTAACCTCGGTACCGTTCACCACGAGACATGTACTTCCTTCCCACAAGATCTGATAGCAACTTAACAATTGTAACCATAACTCCCTGAATTGACAGTCAAATTAAATGATACATGCATGTACAAGAATTAAGAAAAATTCTTTTTTAGTTAAATTCATCAAGAACTGAGACGTCTTTAATGCTCACTCTGACTATAGCTGGAGAGGACAAGTATAGCTATCCACTCCCGTTTTTGATGAAGCAGTAACTTATATTTCAGAAAACAAATGGGTTTATTATTTCTTTTGCGAGTTAGATTTCGTTTCATAACACAGTCGTTTCATTGCTTTGTTGATATAGATAAAATATTTTCTGTATAGAAATACGTCAAAAGCCTTAGGTAATAATAAAATATACATTGAATATATTTGGCGTTAATTTTGTAGAAATTCATTATTCCCAATTAAATGAAACTACGCGATGTAGCATTATTTATACTTTCTTTAATCTCTTTACCACGACCTAGATTTCATTGTATTACATATTCAGGTGGGCTATTAGGAAAGATCTAAAAACCCACCTGAAGATGTAATACAACGAAACCCAAGTAGAAATATTACTACATCACGTAGTTTCATTTAATTGTGAAAATATGCATTGTAAAAGAAATTAATAATGAGTTTGTATAAAAACTATTCAAGTATCTGCATGAATATAGAAAAATATGGATGAATAAATTACTAAACGTTATGTAGGTTAAAACGGAAGTCACTGCGCCCAGACAGAGTTCTGCAACCATATCGAACCTTTATTGATAAACTTGTACATTATTATTTGAGGGATAACTGTTCCCTTTGGAAGAATTTCGTCTTATATACATCAATAGGTTGAATGTGTATACACACTGTATAAAATAAATCCTAGCAAGAACGAATTTCATCACCAATCTTACATTTACATGAAAACGTACCATAGGATTCTTTACTTATTTCTAGGCTCGTTTAAATGTATTTGGAATATATGTTTGACTATTATCGTGGTAAATTAAATATAATACTTAAAATGAAAGTACATTATTTTTTCTATCCAAAATTATTAATTAAGTGCATTATTAAAAAAATTAAAGTCGCAAGTGTTTAATTCTGAAAGTTTCACGTTCAGATTATATTTTTCAAGACTTCGCAAATTTAAATAAAAATAACCTTCACCGTCGTGACAAAGTTCATCAATCTTCCTTTGTAGATTGAGATTAATTCAATCGCAAACGTAAAAATAACGTAAATTTGTATGAAATAAAAATATCAGAGGAAACCACCTTTTCTCTAAATGCTTAGAGTTTCATCCGATATTTTTAAATATCAGATGAAAAAGGACGTATAGTATTTGAACAAAGATGGCAAAGAATTTGGTAATTTTTTGCTCCATAAAGTTTTCCATTTGCAAATATTTTTTCTAGTGTACTATAAGTTATTCCTACAGTAGTTAAATTATTTAAAAAACCTTTGTTGGAAGCCGGTATATTTAGATACGATGTTTAACTCCACATCCTGTTTAGTTGCTCAGGAATGATTAAATCTAAAGTCATTATTTATAGAGAACATATACCTTCCCTTTAAATAAAGTATCAATTATGTTATAATATATTTACTTGTAAACATATTATAACATAACGGTTGTAGAAGTTGTATAATGTCGTAGAAGTAAAATCCTTCAACTAATCTTCCACATACTTCAACTAAGCTTAATAAATTCGATAGAAAAAAAGGAAAATTAAAAGACCAAATTTTGAACCAAACCGATTATTAATTAGGGCGATACTCAAGACTAAGCACAATGTCCCTTTATGAATTTTCGTAACATTACATATTATTAAAGGAATAGTAAACTTGTATTAATCTAGTGAACCGAAGTTAAACCAGTATGATTTTATATTGATTTCAGTGTATTTATAGAGAGTACAGCTTAACAAATCTTATCAATATATTTTGCAGGTTTTCACCAATAGATAAAATGATTCACAAGGAAGGTTCAGGTATATAATTTTTGAAGCTTTTGTGTAATTTGGCCGGACTATGATAAAAATTGTCGAATATGTCGGAAAAAATTGTGGCATCTGAAACATCACAAGTATGAGCAGCACAAATCGTTATCATATAAATATCGGTGATCGCATATTAGTTTTGAATGACAAGATTGTCTGTAATTTTTTTAAATGACTAGCGTTTGGAATGTAAATAAATAAAGGACTGATGTAGGCTGCGTAAACTTGACTTCTTGACTTGGTCTGGGACTTGTCTGATATGGTCTGTGAAAATCATTAGAATATTGGAGGTTGCATATTTGTTTTGTATAACAGGGTTATCTGGCATTTTTAGCGGCTATCATTTAGAATATCAACAAATAAAGCGCAAATCAAACTTTAAATGTTGCTGGAATTGATCTCAGCGTTCAATATTTTTTACACAGCCAATTGCACATTACCCTGTCACATGTGACATCAAAACGTAATATATTTGTTTTGGTATCTAATCCGGCGGAAGTAATGAATGTTGTATATAAAGAAATATGTTAGGTTTTTCCATAAATATATGTCTTCCGATTGCTAAGTCTCTTGAAATAATTATTTTATAACTCTTATTATAATATACTTCTCTAAAATTTGTAATTAATATTTAGTAATTATTAAGTAGTTTTATGAACAAACAAGCTCAGAAAAAAACTCCACAACAGTAGCGTTTTGATCTAACCTATAAGCTCTACACAACAGTTCTATAGATACTTCATTACACCAGACAAATTATCCGGACATAGATTCTTAATGGTACCCCAAAGGTATATAATTGATATAGGTTTTGTGTAAATTGGCCGATCTATAGCGATAAATATGGATTAACTCAAAAAAAATCTCACATGTGAGAATTTTCCTCTCCATCACCTACCCGTGCGAAGCGTGGCCAGGTTAGTTAGATACTAAAACGTTTTTCTCGTTACACGTTCATAGTGACGTAAACTATGAAGTTATAGAACATCTCAAAATACCGACTTAACTTTAATGCATGGAATAAAAATCCGAATGTTCTAACATAGCTGAGTAATTTAGTTTATATTTTAAAATGATTTTTTTCTGGAATTATTTCGGATCAATCTAATACGCCTTAAACGAGTTATAAGTCATGACTAGTTACCTAGGTATTAAATACTTAAATACTCACAAAATAGTGAATGAATGCTACGTAAGGAATTTTTAGTCGCTCTCATTGAAATTTCCGGCTGTCGCAACCACCCGAACATATTTCGCGCGACAACTTCCGTCAACGCGCACAATTTCCTGCGTCACTTTATTCCGTTTCCGTACTGCCCGCCTCTCATGGATTTGTGTTTTAATTAAATTTATAAGCAAAAGGTCATTAAGTCCAGTTTAGATGAAGTCATCATTTAACACTTTACGTTGTACTGAAATAGCTTTTTTGGAATATGTATAATTTTTATATTAAATGGATAAAATTCAAAAATATCCACCATTATTTATGTGACTTTCTGTTTATAACGACTGTATTGTCAATCAAATAGTATTCGATTTTCCTTTGTTCGGTCTGACCGATAAGCAATTTTTTAAAAAATCAAATACGCAAATGGAGTTCATTACTGCTTCTAAAAGTGGCGTAAGAAAATAAATCAGTATCGTTCAGTACCATAAAAATTCTTTCGGATCTACAGAAAATATCGTTGAAAATATTTTTTTTAAAAACACTGAAACATTTAATGTAAATACAAAAATATTAGATTTAGAAGCTCTGTTGATATATTGCCATTCTTCGTAAAAGTAATTGTGTTATTGTTTTCAATTATACGTATTTACCTATTTTACATACTAACACTAAATATATTGATTTTAGAATCAACAAAAGTTGTGAGTAAATAAAAACAAGGGATACTCGTATCAGACTACTGTTTGAAAATAAACCAGTTAGGTACGCAATATGAAAATAAGAATAAGGCGTCATTTAGGTAAGAAGGTAAGGAATCTTGATGTTGCAAATTTATTATATTCATTACAAATATATATATATATATATATATATATATATATATATATTTGTTATTAACTCTTTGCCAGTAAATTAGTTGCAAAAATGGATGGCCCGATGGATTCCGAAAGTTAGTAGAGCGAAAAGATGTTATTGTCACACAATAATTGCAGGATAATCTCATAATACTTAGTCGTACCATAGGAATCAACTTGATTGTGAGAGGCTTATAGTCCAAAAAATAGCTACCTATTTTCATTATCGGTGGCTGAAACGAATTTTACAAAGCTCTTAATCTCATTTCCCACCTTTGAAGGTAGACAATACGTTTCAGGTGTATTTTGACGTTTCGCGCCGTCGCGCAGCACGGCGAGCCACGGTAAAGGGATAAGATAAGACTGACAATAAAAAGAACATAATCAGTCCAAGTAATTAAGTAAGAACACGAAGCTCCGAACGGTACGAATGAGCTGAATCGCTTAATTTAATCTAGCACGAGCTTTGTACGGACGGCGGTGCGGACGCCGGCAATGAGTTTTACTGCAATAACATTACCTTTTTTTATCGTTTCGCGTCCGCGGCGCACTGCAACCGTGGCGGCGCCTCCATTAGCTTTTTATTGTTGTTTTATAAGGCCTTTATTGTCTTGGGAGGAATTACTATTTTCGTTTTCGCATCTCTTAACGGTTCACCGAGTTCGCTCCAGCTAACACAATGGTCGTGGAAAATTATGAGTGATATTCAATGTAAGTAGTCGCATTTTATGTTTTGTATTTTTAATTTTTAAAAAAGTGTAAGAAAAACTGGATTCGTCTTTTAAAATAGGGTCACGGTATACTAGACAAACGTAAACGTGCTTTCCAAAACTTGATTTTTTATTAAAAGTAATAATTTAAAGGTTACGAAGTATTTATATTATATGGAGCGTAATTAAATTATTTTATTAGAATTGTATTGAATATTAATAAAAAAAAACATATAATATTTATATGGGCTCACACCTTTATAAGCCTTGAATAATTCAATATTATATTATTTACAATCTTCAACAAAATCATATCATCATTTCTTTTATATTTAGGCCTTAATAAGAAAAAGTGGGTATAAAAATATTATTTATTTCAGAAGTACATATATCTAGAAGTGGTACCACTTTAATAGAACAAATATGTGCCTCAGCCCATCCAGGATAATCACTTCAGTAACATAACCTTTTTTTCCCACTTTTTTTCTTTTAATTAAGCTAATGAAATGCTGTAATGTAAATAAAATTAATATGATTTCAATTTATACATTAAGAAAGTTTTGTCTTATTTGAGAATCCAAAATCATTGTGCAGGAAATCTGAAAACTTATAACAACTTAAATCATGAATAGAAAATAATTATATTATTCATTTGTGCTATTTCTCGCAAAGTATAAACAGAATATTTTAAACCTTTTGTTCTTGGATCACTTTTCATTAAAACCGGCCATGTAATAATCCAATTAAATTATTCTATCAGATAATCCAATTAAATTATTGATAGTTATGCACTCCAAGTAAGTGACTCGGACATCATATCGTATCGCTAACTGGGGATGTGGTACGATATGCGGAGCTAACTAGGGACCGTTTCGACTGAGCCAAATTAAAAATTTTGTCAAAGCTCTTCCTTGTATCATAAAGAAATTTTTTTTTTCAAAAATATTTATTCGCGCTAATATTTTTCATTACTTATAATTTTGGTTCAGTGTATATTTAATTCTCATTTTTTTGGATTTTTCCGGGTGATTTTTTTATATAAAAAGATACGTCACATTTATTGATGAATTCATGTTTCAGTAACTTTTCATTTGATCCCCAAACGATTCCCTTAAATTTATTTTTACAATTTACTGCTTCAAATCAACCTCAGATTGAACCTTTATACTTCATATCTATAATTAGGCTACCATACCATGCCAGACTTAAAAAAGTTTGTACGATTACGTCGAATAGTTTCTGAGAAAATGGCCTGTGTTAGGCGAATGAACGGACGGACGACGCAGTAATTTCATAAGTAATCGGTTTTGGCAATTTTGCCACGGAACGCTGAAAATAGATATTTATTTAAATACTTTAAATAAAAAGATGTTTTATGAACCTCTCATGTAATAATATACAACTCCCATAGATAGAAAAAAACTACCATATCCCATGCAATAATATGGGAGTTTTTTTCTTTTTATCAACTGTATGATATTATCCTTTTTCTTTTAAACAAAAAGTTTCGTAAGTTCCAATAATATTTTTTACAGCTATTTATCTTGATAATTTACCTCTTACTTATATGTATGAAATGTGTTATTAAGACAAATGAATAGATATTATTTTATTCTTATTCTAATATAATTAATAAAATTATAATTCGATTTACTCATTATTGAAGAGACTCATTGAAAAAAATTATTCTTCTGTTCTTCTTAATAACGTTTCGTTTTTCTGAACTTTTTTGGCTTAAATTAGTCTAAATAAAAACAGAAAATTTGAAATTCGACCCATTGTTTCCGAATTCAGACCCAACTATTTTACTGCTGCGCCGATGCTCACTTGAAGAAGTGACGCAATCAAGGTACACTCACCACATACATTTTTACTTGCTCTGATATTCCTAATTTTATGGTGATTAAGCAAAAAACTGGTAATGTTTGAATTTTTCTAGGTATATACAGCATATTCCCAGATTCAAGTACTCAGCTCAACTAATAGTGTATAAGATAAACGGTCAAAACATTCCCATAATTTCCAACATATTTCTTATTGAACGTTAAAAGACTATTCATATGGTATTATTCAACTTCAAAACATTATTCATGTAGTATTATTCAACGTCAAAACATTATTCATATTGTGTTATTCAACGTCAAAACATTATTCATATGGTCAACCACGTGGTGTTTTGCTTTGATCACAACACTTATTATAGCCTTTGATGGCGCGGCCACCCACGGGTTCCGAGTTATATTGCCATTCGCTTGTTAAGCTAAGTTATAGTAGTTTTTGTAATCGCGTAAATAAATAAGTCAGATCAGTGACGGGCCACAACACCACAGTGAAATTAGCAACACACAGCGATCGCCAACCCACCTGCCTATACAGCATGGTAATTATTGACATCATCTCTAATGATATTTGCTTTGGAGAGGCCTAAGTCTTGGGATAAGCTGAAACCAGGTTGTTGATGTGACAATATTTTTCGAATTGATCACTGATTTCATAAGCAAACTTGCTAAAATTGATAGATACCAAGACGATAATCAATATGTGGCTTGTAGATGTGAATAAGAGTTGGAATTTAGAAAGTTCTTTCGATATTCCATGTTGATTATCATCTTATTATCTATCAATATAAATAAATTTCAGAAAAAAATGAGGCCGAGCAAAATGACACAGCCTCGACGAAGATAAAATTATACCTAATCGATTTACGAAACACCTAAACGCGTCTCGCTTTTGATCGTCGCGTCTTAAATATGTACATAATTCCATCGTCGAGAAATATCTTGACGATAAACAGGAAATTACCCTCCACCAGCTTTGAAATGATATAACTCTCTGCGACGGGGTAACACGCGTGAACAAACAACTTATTTGTCAACTGCGATCGGGCCCGCAGGTCGCGAATGAGCGACGCACATTTATCGTCGGCGATGTTAAAATGACATTAAATCTGAGCGCAATTTTATGCTTGCTTCGCGAAAGTTATTATTTTAGATGTCAAAATTTAAATTAGGCCACACGTCTCAATTAATACGGAGCGAGTGACGTGCTGGCATGCTGCGAGGGGGGTAGTTTCCCTTCTTTAATACTTTGGTTTAGACTAGTTTCGAAGTTATTTGAAAGATGGCATGTGCGACTTTTAAATTGGTTTAATCTGCTGTTTTAGTGGGGTCCTCTTTTGAATTTGAATGTTTGCTTGCTTAGATTACCATATTCATTAAATTTCACTTATTATACTACGTTATGTTTAAAAATATATAAATATACGCCTGTCACAAAAATATCACAATTTTTTGTTTGTTTATCTATGATCCTAAACACACAAAATGCGATGAAAATTTGTATCTTTTTGTTGCGAAAATGTCTTTTTGTTGATTGCTTGTATTTTCTCTAATAATATAAGTGTGTATCATTGTATCAAAAGTGGTAAATCAGTAATGCCAAGAATATCATGTCGGAGAAACATAATTATCTTAATGACTCTTATTGAATACCAGGAAGAAAGCATCAAATACATGCTAAACTAATATATTACGAAGACCTTTTGGTTTTGGAAAACATTTTCACGCCAACGTATAATACCTGTTTACGACAGGCTTGCCATTACCTTGGTTTCATCCGGGAAAAGTTGTATTATATTGTAATTGTCAAGATCTTCAAAATGTCTTCCTCAAGGGTGAACCCAGAAGGATACCCTAGAATTTTATAAATAGTAATTATACTGTAATACATATGTATTGTAATGAAAATTATTTATATAAAAAAATATAAAAAGGAAGATATTTATTGGAACAAATAAATATCTTCCTATAACAAATAATAAATATGAAAATAAAAATCGTGTGGAATTAGGAAACTACGTTTTTGTATATAATGTTGATTGCTTGTAAAAAAAAATATATATGGATTTTAAATAATATATTTGGTTGAATATATATCTTTAAAATTTCCACCGTTTTTATTTCTAACAAATTAATTCCATCTAGAAGAATTTGATTTACGTCAAAATGGTAATAATTATTACATAATCAAATAAGATGCATATATTATACTAGATGCAAATATTCTCTTAAATAAAAAATTAATAAATTTGTTCCTTAAATTAATATAAAAGTTTATAATTTTTTCCATTGTATGAATTAAACAATTTTCTTTTCCAACCAATTTTCTTTTAGCCTTTTAAAAAAAATTGGTTAATCCATGCAATGGGAAGTATAATACAATTTTATATTATTTTAAGCAACAGATTCGTTAATTTTTTTATAGTGGAGTAAAATTATAATAAAATTAAAATTATAAAATTAGGAATCTTACATTTTTTGATAAATAAACCTAGAGGAAAAAAAACTAATAAAATACGTCTATATCTCTCGGCGCGATTAATTTGCTATGTTTTGTTCAGATTAAAAATCGCACAATAAATCTAAGAGATGAACTTTGTATGTTCCTTGCCAATTTTTATTGATGCTAATTTTTATACTTCATAATTCATAACTTTTTTTATAAAATATACCTGTACAAATGTTCTGTATTATATTATTCCCATGCAGTAAAATTACTAAGATGTGGATTAATGATACATTTTCAGAAATAAAGATTAGAATCTTTGTTTGGGGATTAGTTGACATACAATATCGACCAGGGGTCGTCACACGTTGATCCTCGAGTGTGTCCATCGACGAGGCCAAGCTCGACTTAACAAGTTTATAAGCTGGCAAGGGTCCAGAGCTTTCACGAAGCTGCGCCAATATTTGAAGAATGCTATTGCAGCCTTGACATGTTTAGAGGACGTCCTTCGCGTTATTGCAGCGTCGGGCTTCTACGACGTTCACAAACATAACTCGTCAGTATTATAGGTTTAATTTAAGTGACGAATGATTATTAATTCTTCTCGATATTAATTTTACGTCCAGTAAAACTTTTCTCATCCTTTTAAGTTATTCTGTTTGATTAACTTATGTACATTATTAGAGTTCCACTTTGATAAAATTGTCTTAAATAACGTTTATTGAATGTAGTAAGGTCTTTGTTCATGGTCAAAGCATTCATTATACAAGTTTAGTTCTAAAGAAAATTAGTTGTCAGTTTTATATAAAGTTTCATGAAAAGTTCGGTTTTTGATTCAATGTTGTGGAATCTCCTCTTGGCATACTGCCGATCTTGCGATTATCGAATACGCGCAACTAAATTGTTTAAGAGCTGTAGTTTTAATGCAGACCAGTATGGTTTTAAGTTATTAAGCAAATGAGTCCCTTTTGTGCCCAAGGGAGACTTTTTCAAACTTTCTGTTACAATTATTAAAGGACGAGAAGTTTTTCGCTCAACCTTTCATAATTTTTTTCTGTATCTTGAGTCGATCCTTCCTCGAAAAACAGAACATGAAGCACTAGCTGCAGTTAGCACAGTGAGGAGCATAGTTTCCTCAGAGAACTTTGCGTCAATATAGTAAAGTAGAATCATAAGAATACTTGCGTCGTAGTCAAATTAGTATTTAGTTCAGTTTTGGTTGAGAATGCCTCAATTTTTGCAACATTGAAAACATTCACTAAAAATGTTTTACCAAAAATGGAGGTGCTAAAGGACTCATTGTACAGAAACAGTCTTTGCCCTTGCCGAATGAAATGTATTTAGGAAATTGGAGATTATGAAAGGCCTTCAAAGTCCTCTATACACTTGTTTGATATGACACGAGTCATTAAAGGCCTCACGAGAGGTTCAGAATATTGGTGGAAGTAGTATAATGCAGTATTGACATATTATCTTATGTATACATAATAACTCCTATAATTATTAGATACTCGTACTACATTTAAAATATATTTCCAAGGTTCTTGTATATACATGTAGATATTTGTGTAGTTACGGACATCTTTATTAAATAATACACGTTATTTTTTGTTTCTATTTTACAAAATTCATCTGAAAATTCTTCAGGAAAATGTATGCAAACATGAAAACTTAGTGTAAATTTTCAATACTTTTTCTAGTATGTTTCAAAATAAAATGACATTGTATTGTTTGAACTTTGCTACCATGCTATGCGTATTTTTTTCCTGAATTAAATATAAGCATAGACATTCATAATATTAAGAACCTATTCTTTCTGCCTATATCAATTAGCCTGCGATTTAAAAGAAAAGAAATTAATCTCTCCAACAGGGGTCACGGAAAAAGCGGAGGCGAATTTTTAATCAATGCGTTGAACAGAAAGCAAAAAATGGCTGCGGGAAGATGAAAAGAAAATTGTAAAAAATAAGAAAAGCACACTGATGGAAGAGATTTCTTAATTGATAACGTCTCTCGGGCGTTACTAAATCAATCAGATATCTTTACGCGTGCTTGGACTACTTTATCGAGTAGACGTCCGTAGATGAATAGCGTGAGCGCCTCGGTACCTATCTGGACACCAGCAGTTTGCCGAGCCGCCTTCGATCCCTAATTAGCTGTGCGAGTGCCTCTCGTTCCTATTTAGTTACCGAAGTGAAACGCTGATCCTTAATTTTACTATTGAATATTTGTAATAAATTTATACGAGTTGACGTTCCATTGCCTAAAATTTTATTCAATCAATTACTAAATTAAAAGCTACATATTTGATTGTGTATTTTTAGCTAAGATATTTAAATAACAAACGTACATTCATAAAAGTATGCGATTTGCCCTATTATTTATTCTAAACTAATTAATTTATTTGTGACAATATTATTTATTGGTTAATATATAATTAAATTATAAGAGACACGTGGATAATCCTTCATATTTTAAGATGAGGAGATCCCCGAAAAATAGCCATCGCAACTCTTGATATCACCGAGTATTAAAGAAAGTACAATAACTGAGTCACAGTTTTTATGTCTTCCATGATAAATAATAAGGATCGCACAAGAAGAGACGACATTATAATATGTTTAATCTGATGTTAACATTTCAACATCGTTAAATTAACAAGGTGTGCCAACATGTATAACAAGTTAAAACAGATGGTACTAAAACACAATAACACAATAGCTGAAATACAGAAAATAAAAACATAAAATAAGAAACTTCGAAAAAATTTAAAAATATATTGTATAAGCATAAATTGCAATTTCAAAGTACGTATAAATAAAATAAATTGCAATTTAAAGTACGTATAAATAAAATACTTTCAGTGATAAATAATTAAATAATAATAAATAAATAAATTATGTGAAAATCAATACAAACATTCTGTCCCCCATTTTAGGGGTTAATTTTTTAAGTAGCCTATGTCCTATGCAAAGTTATTGTCTATCTGTATGCAAAATTTCATACAAATCCATGCCGTATTTTTTTGCGTGATTGACGGTCAACATCCAAAGAAACAAAATAAAAATTTTCACATTTATAACATTAGTAAGATTATGTAGCTTAAGAGAAAATATGTAAATGTTTTATTTGTAGTCAATGAAATAACATAAAAATGATAATGGATTTTCGTTGGCGACAAGTCAACTCTACTGTTTTTTTTTAATTATGTGTGACTTCTAATTATTTCACATATGACATGCAGTCTGGTGGTAATTAAAATACGACACAGTTAAGAGGTTTTCAAATGTAATGCTATTTCTAGCAATACACATTAATTGTAAAAATCAAACTATATAAAAAGCTCAATTTCCACCGTTTCATTATTGCACTTCGGTTTTACGATATACAAGAATAAATTCTTAATTTAAAAAAAGGAGTCGTCGAAACGCTCAAAGCCTCGACGTAATAATATTTTCCGACCGACGACGAGCGCGAATATGAACCGTGACTGCTGAAGCGACGAAATATAAGTGTTTGCAATCTCATCGTGCCGGTACGTGCTAAGAGTCATATCAGCGAAATGTTATGATCAATGAAAGTTTAGGGCGACACCGCCGGCCCGTCATTCATCGCGGGCCTGATTGCGTAATTCGGCCGGCAGTATGGCCGAATCTTTATTGCGGCACTGTTCGCAGCTTTTATTCCGCCGAGGAATTTCTCTCTTGAGAAATCACGAATTTCGTGTTCGGCCCGCCAGGACACATTTTGTAGGCTTTCATTCAGCACGCGATAAAACATTGCCATCTCGTGTCTGTGTCGTAATTTGTTGCGACTCGCTTTACTGCTGCCGGCCGCCCGCCCGCCATTGCGCCGGACCGCGCCTACTCCAGCCGCCCTCGCGGACCTTCAATAATATTCTAAAGTTAATTTTAGGATGAAGCAATTTCCGCAATTTTAGAACAAATTTAATTTATATATACATTTAATATTTTCCGCCACTATTAGCAAGAAAGTATGCCCGATGAAATTAAATGTTTCCTGTTAATGTTTTGGCCATGGGTTTATTAATGCTAACATGAATTGTTACATGAACTAGTGAAATATTACGTAATCCTATTTAAGTCGGATTATTTATTTCTTACCTAGTTATATTTAATATTATCTGAAAAAATTAAAAAATTTGGTAAAAAATTAACATTTTAAGAGTACATTTTTCATCTAAATAATATATTAGATTTTACTTAGATTTCCGTCACGTTTGTGTTTTTTTGTAGAACTAAATTAATTTCAATATATTTCTAATTAACAATCAATGTATTTCTGAAAAAACGTTTCGGGTAGCGGTGACATAATTTTTCTTACACTTATTTAAAACTTCCTCGTCCTTTTAATAATTGCTTGGTGTTTTGTGACTTATCGCAATTCCTGAAAAAAAATTTATGTTCATAAAAACCTTAGAATAAATGTAAATTACTTTTTAATAGTTTATTGTGAAGACATTAAAATGATTGAATTTGAATACGAATACATTGAATATCATAATTTTTAAACTGTGTCACAGTGACAGAAAATAAGTTAGTCCAGAATATTTTAAGTGACCAGCTTATCGAAATCAGAAATCATCAGCTTATCAAAATTTATATATTGTATAATGTTCAAACGCTAGTATAATATGAATAGTTTATGATACAAAATAAAACCCACCAAGTACGAATTGAATTCGCGCGCCAATGTTCTGTATCCAAGATATTATCATTTTCTATGATAAAAGTATAACACCCTTTCAATATATATATGCCCACAAAATCATGCTTTAGTAGTTAAAGAAACGTTTAGCAGAAAAATTAACAACTTTATCTTTTTTTTTCTTGAAAACTATAAACCTTTTCTTAATTTTTCGTGAAATATACAAAATATTAATGTGAATTATTTCAAAATTTTTGACTTACAAATTTTGAAGATATGGAGATATTTAGGATATTTTTGATCATGAATAAAAAACCATTTGGCTTAAAATTAAAAGAAAAATAGTTTTGGGATGTATAAATAAAACCTTATCGTATGATTTTATTTGACCTTTTCGCCCCATTTTTAAATTTCAAGCCCCTCTCCCAATTCTTACCAATTTGTTTCTATTAAATTTTATAACTGCTCTAAATTTCAAGTTGAAAGCAATAATAATTGCTGAAAAAAATAGTAATGACATACAGATAGACAAACAAAGAAGCTTTCTGTAAAAATTGATGACACATTTTGTAAATTAATTTGAATCCATTTTAATATTTACCAGATACAACACAATCACTTTGTAATGAATAAAGCATTTATACACTTTCTTAAACTAACAATGCCCATATACAAATGACTGCGTATTAAACATGCAATGCTTTTCTGTAAAAATGAATGACACATTTTGCTAATTAATTTAAACCCATTATAATATTTAACAAATACAACGCAATCACTTTGTAATAAACAAGCATTTGTGTACGTACTTAAACTGACAATGTTTTTGTACAAATGACTGCGTATTATTTAATCTTAGCTGCTATGCTTTTATGTAAAATGAATGATACATTTTGCAAATTAATTTTAAACCATTATAATATTTAATAGATTTGTAATGAATAAGAATTTGGACAATTTTTTAAACCGACAATGTAACCGATAATTATTTAATCTGACATGCATTATTTTTCTGCACAAATAGATAATAAATTTTGTAAATGCATTTGCTCTTAACACTGTTATACTAAATTAATATAAATTTTAAAGAAACAACTCAATCGCTGCTATATTATCACAATTAAATTAGTTAAATACGTGCGCAGAATGACCAATCCTAAATGGACTCCTATGGAGTCACCGTCCGATTCAGTGGAAAAGCGTGAATCTATGAAAAGAATCTTAATTAACATAATAAACGGTTTCGATATCAATGCTGCGTATTCTTTGCAGCTTTGTATTAAACATTGCATAAACGTTTAATAATTATAAATAAAAATTATAATTTTTATTTATAACCTTCATTATATTTACGTATTTAAAATAAAAATTATAATTCTCTAACATTTTCATTATTTTTTCTTTTTTTGTAAAAGAAAACATTTGCTATAATTACAGAAACCAAAGCACACCGAAGGCAGATTAAAAAGAAAAAAGATACACATCTTTACATGTAAAATTCAATCTGTATATGTATCTATTCTTACAGGGTCCTATAATTTTCGATTTCCCTCGAATTTTCCCCATTTACCCTCTACCCCCTACCAAAAAATTTTTGAGGGTGCAGCCCCACCCCATCGCCTTACCCGTATGGGGGTGGAAGTTCGAAAAAGATCAAGCAACACTGAGTACTAAGCTAAGTTGATTCAGCAGTCTCGTTACACGCACAGTAAAAGATTTATTTATTTAATTACTTTAATGTATACAATTAACACATATGGTGGAGAATATGAATACAGATCGAACCCGGATCCCTGCGGTCCGCCGCACTGTCAAAGGTCGTATGCTTTGTGATCAAACAAACAAACAAATACAAAAATTTAAAAAAACAAACACTAAAATACAATAAGTTATTTTATGTTGAGCTGTCAGGAAAGTATCGTTTTCGAACACAATTTTAAGCATGCGCTATTAAATATTAATACGTAAGTCAAAAATGTAATAAAATACAAAGATTTTCTGGAATGTTGAAAAGAAAAAAAAGAATTTCATCATTCGCAATGTTATAAATATGTATAAATATTTCCATATTTATGGGGCATAAACAAATCAATTAACCATTAGTTTGGAGGATTAATTAGTTTGGAGTAATTCTAATTTGTTGAGAAACTGTTTAGTTCTAAATAACACACATTTTCATAATCAAATATTCGAGAGTACACAGCATGTCTACCAAACTTGTAGTTTGTTTATGCAAACGAATATTAATTTTTCATAACTTAAATACATTGCCACTACGCCTTTCACAGGCATAAAACATAATGCATATTTCAGAAAATTGTAAAATCTGAGATAATCGCCATAGTTTCCTGTAAACTTTTAATCGGAATTTAAAAACTTTGATTCTTTCATAATTTTTAATTCAGTTGTTTCGAAAATAAAAGAGAGGAATATTCTATTTTGACATATTTTGTGGAATGTAATTTTAAATAGTAATTCTAAATTAGGAATAAATATCATTGTATTCCTCGATACAAACGCCTTCAAATGATACTTAAAATAAAAAAACAGCATTTTATTTCCTTCCTCTTTAATACTTATAAGAATATTTTTTTAAAAATTGCTATTGTAAAATATGTGAGTTAATAAGATGAATCACTATGACAAATTTCCATGTCCTATGTCTATTCGTATTAAAAAGTCGTATGATACAGCCGCCTCTGTGACAGAAGGATATAAAAATACGTGAGTAGTCTTATATGGTTTTTTTCAGTCTAAGTATTAGTGGAATAAATTCGAACGCTTCCAGGCGTTCCACGCGTTCAAAAAAGAATTTTCAAGACAAAATGTCAAGTTAGGTGCTTATCACTTAGGAGGTCTCAGAAGTGAGAATTCTTAAAATGTCTGCTGCTGCTCTGGAATTGTTAGTGTTATTTAAACCGTGACTTGGCGCGAAATCACAGCAACAAGAAAAAAATAAACTCGAATTATAATATAAGTCGAAGAGAGTTGCTTTATCGCAGGATTAATAAAGATAAAAAATTGTGGCGAGAAAATAACGTTCTGCAAAAATTTCATAATAAGTCTTATTGTTAGAGTATTATATAGTGTTAAACTAAAATTTTCCTAAATTTGTTTTATATGTTAATGATCACGAAGATATTAAAATATAAAACAAATTTTGGAAAAAAGTAGGCTAATGTTTAACAGATTATGATAATTAAAAATTTACACAAATGTGCCGTTATCCTTGACGGTAGTTAAAATCAATATTTTAATTATTTATATTTAAATGTGCTTATTCTTGAAGAATATGATTTAAATGTACTCATTCTTTGGACATAATAGCATGAGACTGCCAAAATTCTTTATCGTTCTTTGTATCTTGATACTCGCTCAAGTAGAATCATTCTATAAATATTGTGGCACCATCAACATCCCATCAACAGCACCAGCACCATCAACATTTCCAGAAGATATAAAGAATGATACATTACCATAAACTGATTGCGTAAAACGTTTAGAACTTCTTTAAAACGTTTAGCAAATTTAGTAACATATCGCTTAATGAGGTATTTGATATTTTTGAAAAAGGAACCTAAAGTTATATTTTCTTATTTTGTATTTAATTGTTTATTTGTTTTTTGGAAACACCAACTTAGATATTTACCTAAAATATTAGACATACGCAAGTACCATAATAACAAATTGCTCTAAAACATAATATGCATAAGACAGTAATACAGGGTAACTAAAATAATCATTATTACAACTAGTTATCAGTCGTGAATCACGAAGAAGACACGGTAAAAAAGCCACTTCGTGACACCGTTTCGGAACCAATGGAGCAGAAAAACTGTCATGACTGGGCACATCGCGTAATATCGAAAAATAAGTGCATGAAAGACGGGTGAACGCTGCAGGACATCCATTCGTGATCTAAACAATTTATGTAAACTATAACATCATCCTCTCATGTTACAATAGAATAATGCAGTATAATGTAAATACATTTTCATTCAAAAATATGTTGCTGAAGTGTTCTGTTTCCACGAGTGAAAATTTGAGTTTTAACATGTGTAAATTTTGCAGGTACTCACATAAAGAGTTTTAAAGTTTAATAATTAATCACAATTTATAGCCCACAGTAAATTTTTATAGTCATATCTTGAAATTTTTCACGTTGTGTAGGGTGCAATCTTTATTTTGTATTAATCAGTTACTGTCAAGCTATCCAAATATTATGACCGAAATTTTTTTTACCCATCATAGAAATAATCAAGATAACAAAAATAATGCTTAAATAAGATTAAATAAACTAGATTTGTTATTTATGAGGAAAAGAATTAAGACGTTTATTATTTGCTTAAAACAAAATGTTCAATAGGAGTAAATTAAATTAAACCGGATAATTAACAGAATAGAGAGGCTCGCGTAGGCAACGTCAAGGGACTTTTATACAATACTAAAGAATATAAAGGTATAACTAATACACACGTATTACCGCCATAATTTACTCAAAATACTCTATTACAGTGATATTAATATAAAATCAAATTATCTTTAACGTAACTTCATCCAGGCAGGCCGTTATTGATACGTCAGGAGATTTCCCAAGTAATAAATTTTCATATTTGTTTCGTAGAAATCGTATTAAATAAGAGAAACTTATTTTCGTTTTCTTGTGCGATATTAGATTTCAAATAAAAGTAGACGTTTTCCGCGTATATTATATGTATTCAAAGAATTCTATAAGGAAAGAAATATTAATATTATAACAAATTTGAAAAATTTTATTTTATGAAGACATCTCGTATTCCGAAATTGAAAATTATTTGTTTTTTGAACTTTACTTTTGCTCCTAATCTGTATTTTAATATTAAGCTCACCTGCAATATATTCTAGACTATACATTAATATATGACTTGTTTTTTTATCTTTGAGAACTGATTTGTGACTTTATCATTTATTATTGCAAAAATTACAAAAATAAGGTTGACCGTATTACTAAAATTATTGGCAATTACACACTTTTCAAAGGTTATAACCCGCTGCTCGATATTACATTGTCCACAGTTGTTATTTATAATACATTTTTGTAAGATATATTTACTTTTGAAAACGCGGTTGAACGCAGGAAAATGTTTAACGATACATTTAAATTTTATATTTATTTGGTTTAAAATTTTTCTTCATCCTAAAATGAGTATATTATACAATGGATCAATCTTTTCCTTTTTTTATATTGCAACTTATATTAATACATGGAATATTATACGTACAAATGACTATTTAAAGATGGCAATTTAATTTTTTTACCCAACTTATATATTTTTCAATTATTTCAATACTTTTTTTAATTATGACCTTACGACCTTATTTTTTTTATTATAACTTTCAAACCTATCATAAACTCAATCTTCCTAACTTAATTTTGGTGTTTAAATGCAGGAAACTGCTCGCATCTATGAAAATTTTAAACTTTTGTATAAATGAAAAAATTAACTAAATAATCTAGAAATTTTCTCATTTCATTATATAACAATTACTTCTAAATCACAAAAGAAAATTTTGCAATTTTAAATCAATTTCGAACAATTCCACACGCAGAGTAACTTGCTCTTTATTAGATTCGTATTCACTGTTTAAGACTTAGACACTTATTTCCGGTGATATTGTGAAATAAAGATCCAATTTTTCGTGCAATATCCGTTCGAATAAAGTCTTTAACTAAATTCGTGTACTAAATCCGCCGGCGCCTGCGAAGGTATCGCCGGCCACTTCTATTCCGCACCATTAAATGCGCACTTAATTTCACACGCCAAACGAAAAGCTTCGAGTAACGATTCATTAAACTTATATACGTCTGTACTGGGGAGATATCTGTAGGTAATTTGAATCAATTTCGCCTCTCGTTACTTAAAAGATAAAAGGCTTGTCTTTCAGATAATTAAATAATATTCGATGAGCGAGGAAGAGATAATTCGGGGAGAGGAGAGCTCCGTGATCATTGGTCACGTAATGCGCTCGGCCGAGGGATCGCCGTAACGCGGCACAATGAGGGCGGTACGTGAACGGTCAAAAGGGTCATTGCCAGCCTTCATTACGTACATAAGGGTCGGTAAAGAGTATAACGGTCGCGGGTAGAAGTATTCTTTTGTAATGTTCAATGATAATAATTGTTATTTCATTTATGAATGGTCGCGCCGGGAAGAGAGGTCGTTACGATTATAATTCGGGGAAATACACATTGTTTTTCAGTGTTCCCGATTCTTTAATTAGAAGTCCTTCCGTTTTATGTTTTCATTTTCGTTTACCTCCCGAACCTAATTACCTATTGTTTAAAATGGTATCCCTTCTAATTAGGTTTTAATTTAACTGTAAAGGGACAGTTGCTCTTAAGTGAGTATTCTTTTTATTTTATATTTAAAACTTAGAGTTATTCTAATGATGAACACTTTTATTTAGTTACCCTAATTTCACATAAAAGTAGTGGTAATACGGTACCTGGAACAAGTGCAAATATACCCACAAATACAAAAGAAACTAAACTTTATAATTTTTTAAAGATATTTACAAGTAAATTGAAAAACTTAGAAAAAAAGCCTACATTAACTGAAATATTATTATTTTCAGACAATAAAAACAATTACAAATTATATATCAGTTTATTTTAATGGGTATTTTAAATAAAAAGAATAAAAATAATAGATACTTCGAAGCATGACAATTTACCTTTTTTTGATATATTTACGTTAATAAGTGTGATGTAAGAAACAATTGAGAATCCATTAATTTTTCTCTTTTCTTTTATATATATATATATATATATATATATATAAATACATACATATATACATACATACACGCATATTTTATTTATTATTATATTACGAAAACCTTGTTCTGACATTACGGTAATTAATAATACAAGTTATTTATATACATAACGTTTTATATATTAGCATAATATATATATATATATATATATATATATATATATATATATATCAAGCTTATACTATCCCAAACAAAATTTTTTTCAAAGAATTGAAATCATATAAATTTGATCTATGTATAAAAGTTGTCACCGTAACGTTGAACGAAATCAACTATCTAAACTTCTACTAGCGGAATTAATGTCAAATTTAATTTGTCTATGAATAAGAGCTATCATCGTCACTTTTTATGTCACCAAACGTCAAAGTATTTCTGGGAAGAATTAAAGTCAAATACATTTATCTATCTTTGAATAAGAGCTATCACAATCACCTCATACGCCACCAAACGTCTAAGTGTCTGTGGGACGAATCAAATAATTTAATCTATCTTTGAATAAGAGCCATCACAGTCACCTTATATGCGACGAAACGTCTAAGTGTTTGTCGGACGGCAATAGGCGCCGTGTGGCGTCTCGGGGGCGACCGACGCGACGCACAATGCGCGGCGACGGCTGTCGGGCCCGCACCCCCGCCTCCTGTTATTACACGACCATTTCACATTCGTATCATCGCGCATTACGTTACATTATGACGTGCATACGAACCACTCGTGATAAATGATATAATTTATTACTGCCGCGACTAATATTTTACAGCTGAGCAACATATGTCAGTGATAAATATCGAAAAGGTATGGCTTTTTGGTAATATTTGGGGAAAAATGCGACGGCGGTGAAGGCAAATGTGCATTATTCTAATATTTATATCCCCCTTATTACTGTTATAAATTATATTAAATATTTTTTTACATGGCCCGTGCATGTATGACGCGCGTCGCCGACGTTGTGATTTATTTTATCGCGGATTGCATTCAACATTTATTACGACGAGTAAATCTTTTTAGCGACATAACTCGAGGGTTATTTCCTTCTTAGCAAAATAAGATATGGTCATAGAAACGTCGATAGTTTGATAGCAATGGGCTTTTTTACAAGATAGCGACTGTTAAAAGTCGATTGGTTTTGTAAATGAACGTTGAAGTTATCAAGATTCCGTGTCACTTAGCTACTAGTCACTAGCCAATATATATATATATATATATATATATATATATATATATATATATATACATAAACATAATTTTATCATTTTACCTAAATCTTTTTCAAAGAAATTTTGTGCGTTCTGCAAAAATTGTAATATAGCGTGAAGAAGATAATTTGAATATATATTTCGTGATAAACTTTTTTACTTTGCTCTCTCTGTTTCTGTCGCTTCCTTTCTAACTCTCTTTTATTCATATCTTAGTATTGTTCAATTTTGTATTTTCAAAGGCTCGTTTTAAATATTAAAAACAATAAAGTTACACTTCTTCAAAAGGAAATCACTTTTAAATATGTTGCAATTGTTACATAATTGCGGTTTTTTTCATTTTAGTTTTATACGCTAATGCAGATAATATTTTTCACAGCAGTAATTATCCGAAAATTTTGTTGAAATACAAAAATATACGAATTCTTTTTTCGATACTCGCTTGTTTCACGCAAGTAGTGAACACAAGCGTATTACACTATTTCATAGCTACACAATTGATGTACGAGTATATCTATTTCAAATTTCACCAAGTTGTTACTTAGTAATGATGTTTATGAGTGGTGATTGACCCTAGGATTTTCCCAAATTTGTTAGATCACTGTACACTTTCATATATCACTGTAGATCACTGTACACCTTCAGATAGTTTTGGGATGTCCGGTTTTGTGGCATCATTCTGATTTCGATGCGTATCAGGTTTTATTTTGTTTTAACGGATGTTACGATTAAATATTAATGAGTAGATTGTAAAATGTGTTTTTTATTTTACGAGTAACTGAGATATATATATATATATATATATATATATATATATATATATATATGTATATATATATATATGTATAGTATGATATAATGTAGTATAATTTAAACATAAAATACTCAAAATTTCTTATAATAAAAATATTTTATGTTTATCTTCATAAAACCAAACGCCATGATGATCGACTAAATAATGTACAAATTCATTTAAGCATTTATTACATAAATTGGAATATGTTAGAAATTAGTTATGAAAGTTCTACATTTATTTTACCTACTAACAGTAGAAATAACTTTTATGGAAATCGAAATTAAACTTAGACACTCTGCGCGTATTACAAAACATTGACGGTCCTGAATTGCACCGCCACTGCATATCTATCCATCTAATAATTAAAACATATTGTTTACATGACCCTTACATCGCTGATACGCTCTACCAACCCCGGTTTCCAAAAAACATCGGATATGTTTATACAGTGTACAGATTTACGCATGTATTTAATTATTTCTTTTTTAGGCCCCACGTTAGTTTCCACGAAGTTTCGAATAAATAGGACTACCTAATTGTCCAATACGTTATGAGAAACTTTACGACAAATTATAAGGTTCTGGAGCGAATGATGTGGACTGTGTGTTGATACGTCAGCCGGACCATCAGTTAGTTTTTTCTTTTATATGCATAGATTTAGAAAAATTGTAATAATACATTTATTGTTTATTATTCGAGAGCTTATTTTTACGAAGTTTCACCTTGTACAATCATAATAATTTTTCTGTTCACAAATTATCAACTTCCCATTTCACCCCTTAGGGATTGTTATCCCGAGAACTGTAATCACGTGTCTATTTATTTATTATAATAATTTTATTAGATCTAGAATATGTTTTGTTTCATTAAAAACTTTGAACCTCCATTTCAACACTTCAAAAAAATACGGCAAAAAAATATATACTTTATTATTCTCAGAGCACATTTACAAAATTTTAAGTTTACAGGACCATCTAAGTCTTTTTTTCATACAAACTTTGAACTCCCATCTTACACCTTTGGGGGTTAAATCTCGGAGACTCTTTCCTTAGTGGACATTATAAAATAAATCTGGGTAAAAATTATTTAAACCAACAGTTTCGTTTCGACGAAGACGTGTCAGCCAATGAGTCAGAAAATATTATTTTAAGGATATAGATGTTTAGAAGAAATAGCAGTTACTGTAGTGATTTACTAGGATTCTTTTTCCTAAAACATTTTATCATTTTCTCTGGTATATTTAGTCAGCAAAAGAAACAAGCGTCATCTACTGATATTCTCTACAAAAAAGTATATCCATAGAAATAATACTACATCACGTAGTTTCATTTAATTTTGGATAATACTTTTGTTTGAGCTTACTTTCTTCTCCATTTTTTATTATAATTATAATATTTGTTAAAAACATTCTTCAATAGCACACCATTGTCGTGGAGCCACACATATATCTATCTCGCTACCCCTTGTTACACAGAAAATTATGTTCACAAAAATTATGTTATTTCACAATACGCAGTAGTTCGGATATATAATTATTCAATTAATGCTTCCAGTGGTTTCAGTTAAAAGACTAGATGTTTCAATAATATTTATGAAAACTTGAAACTGATAGCATAGTGATTTAGGAATATTTACTTTATTAAAATAAAATTACTCATAATTTTTTTTAAAAAAAACACAGCCACCCCCTGCCCTCCTTCGTAATTATGAGAAATAAGATTGAAAACCAATGCAAGATATTTTCAACAATAAAACTAGTAATTGTGATTGTTGTGATTATTAGTTAACGTAACTATGTTATTCAATAACTTGGACAAAATATAATGTTAGTCTTGACACTTATAAAAGAACATTTCTTAAATTGATATAAATGTAACTCCAATATTTCTTGTCCAAAAATACTGGTAAGCAGTCCTCTGTTGATGTGAGTCTTTCATATAAGGATTTCCTATTTAGCCTTATTATTGCGATTAACACTTTAAAAGTTTTTTCTAGTCCATTCTCTTCTAGAAATTGCTTTTAAATTTTTGACTTTAATAAGATGAAAACCTTTATGCAAAATTGCTCTTCATGTTTATTCGATCTGTCTTTCAAACTGTGACTGTCAAGACAGTTTTATCAAAAATAGTTTAATCGCTTTTTGTTTCTATCGAATCTTAAAAAAAACTTAATAAGAAAATAAAGTTCTCTAATTATCCACTTCAAAAAAGATTGCAACCAGCATTTCATTTATCCAAACACATTTGTCGGTCAACTAATTATACTCGCTTTAAGAACATATCCACAAATAAAACAAATTTTAAGTAGAGGTTTTGTGTCTATTTTATACTTTTTTAAATGACGCGCACTCAGACGAAACATTTACAGCTCATTTAATTACGTGGATGAAAATTAAAGAAATTTCTCTTGTCATGGAGGCGTCTTTTTTGTATGTATCCTTCGTTTAATTCGATAAAACGCTCTAAATTCTTATGATCTTCGAAATATTCACTCAAATTAAATTACAAATTTGCATCGCGACGCCACTTATTCAGGATATAATGGAAAGAATTTAATATATTCAATGCGCCCTTGGCGACATCGAGGCCAAAATTAATCCCCGTCGCCTATCTTCCGCGGTGTCCCACACCCTCACCCATGAATAAATTATAAGAATATCCCTTAACACAATTTGCGATAGCAACTTCACTAATAATATTATCCGCAGTTAATTACTTTCATGTTTACTTTGAGACGCGACGGCGAGCAAAATGGTGTTCTGCGATAAGCGAGGCCCTTTTAAAATTTGTTTTATTTGAAACACAAATTTGATAATAAACAAATTACGTGGCGGGTGAGGAGATATTTGCTCAATGGTTCTTTGATTTACGAGCGCATTTGTCGGTTCGGTGCGCCGATGTTGACCGAGCGGGAAGCTCCGGTTGCCAAGTGTTTCCTGTTCAATAGATTTCCAATTCTGCACGTTGAACAAATGCATCTAACGCAATTAATTTTATTTGAATTTAATTACTAGGCACTCGATGGCTCTGATTGTTTACGTTAAATCATTTGAATTAAATTGACTGAAAGAAAACAAAGAAAAAATAAAAAGAAAAAATTAGTCACAAAAATACTAATGAATATTTAACAGACTGTTTAACAATGGTCTTTTCATTTGCAAATAGTTTACTTGAAACAATTTACGAAACGTTTAATATTTTACATACACTTAATATGTACCTGGGTTTTTTTCTCGTTACACCGAGTAGGCTCTTTAATTTGAACAGAAGAAAATACGGATCTATTTATTTATAAAAAACATTATCATTATTTTTTTTGTATTCTAGTGGTAATCCAGTAGTCGAAATTCTATGTTTACTAGTGGTAATCCAGTAGTCGATATTCAACCGTAATTAGTTAAATTTTTAAGTTTGAACGTTATTGGGGTCTTTTTGTCAACGAGTATACCTATATAATCATTGTATATAATTTATTTGAATTATGTTCTATTACATCAGCTGAGAGGGTGCACAAAGACATCGTTAGTTTGCCTTATAGTTTCATATAAAATTAACACTTTTTTGCCTTGACATATAATCCACAAAGAAAAAGGAACATTTAAAATCACAAAAAACTCACAGCTCGAAACTCATTCAGTCGATCTGATATTTCAAAATTCTTTAGCAACAATCTCTAATCTATTCGATAGCTTGACCGCAGATATTGACAATATGAACGTAAATAATGTATTTGTAACACATATTATATATAAATCTTAGATTTCTGCACTAATTCTCTACATAAACTTTAACTATGTGAAATCTCACAAGACCTAGGTGCCGTACGCACAATATACTTAAAAAGATCACATAGTTATCTTGTCACGTATCAATATATGGATATTGAAGACAAATATTTTACCTTTTCTTAAAGAGGATTTACCACCTGGGCGCGATTTTCAGCATTATAAAGCATTACAGGTCAAGGTTAAATTACATAATGAATTCATAAAACAAGAAAAAAATCAAATGCAGATTTGAACAACTTAGAGCCTCCCTGCGAGGTAATTAACAGTGTAAAGTGTTGAATTTGTTCTAACCGAGAAACCCTATATCAAGCTCTTAGGAAAGAATAGAAAAAGTAATTTTCATTTATAAATATTTAGATATATAAAGAGTATATCAAATAGTAGTCTTCATGCTAACATATTGTGTTGCTGCAAAAGCCTACACTACTAAATATTAATCCTTATATAGTATCAATGTAGCAACGTTTCAATTTGGAAAAATATGGACCATAAAGTTCCGAAAGCATATTATGATGATTTATAAAAACTTTTTGTGAAAGAAGTCTAAATGACATATTCATTACAAAAATTGTAATTTATATTGTTGATAATCAATAAATAAATTGTGTAATTAATAAAATAAATAACAGCCTCTACCTTTTGCCTTCTTCACGTTGTAAATAACCCTTTTTCACCTCCTTGGTTTTCTGTAATAATAATACCCTATGGTTTGGACTTTCTGTTATTCTACATACAGAAATTCATTTATATGTGGAAACATTGCACATCTTTAACTAATCACTGATTAAATCATACTATTTTACAATTTATTCTGAGAAACAAAAAGATAAATCACGTATTGAATGTATTTGACTTAATTTTATAAAAATTCATTACCTTCTCAAATTGCCCACCTAAAGATGTTGTCACACAACGAAACCTAGGTCGTGGTTAATAATTTAAATAAAGTAGATATAATTCTACATCGCGTAGTTTCATTTAGTTGTGAATAAAAATTAAGCGATAAAACACAGCCAAAAATGCAAGGACAGATCGTGTTTTGAATGTAAGCTAGTTACTTAGCCACTAATCTGTGGTTGATTATTATAACTTGTACTTAAGTTTAAGAAACACCTTTAAGGCAGACGGCAGAGTTTCATAAATTCAAGGTGTAATTGCCGGCGTCTTAAGGGGGCACTGCTTGCGCGAGCACGTAGCGCGACGGGTGGTATCGCGCTGCCGCACAATAAACAGATTACCGTCCCATAATTCACGCGATTCGCGCAAACAAAGTTTGCCAGCGATCCACCTATGGCCCTGTTTGCCGCAGGATATGCTAGTTTCTTTACTGTAATCGTAAATTATGTACGCTTATGACTTATTAGCAAAACATAGCCTTTCGCATAAGGGTGGTGTTGTGCTGTGAAAATGTTAAAACCATAATAATTTATTTATCTAATAGATAATTAGTTAAGGCTCTGATCAATGTTCATTGGAAGAAAGTACTGAATCGTTTTATCAAAATTTGAAAATTTCACCCTCGTCACCAATAACTGCTGATGAACAAGAATAGTATATATAGCAATATGGACGTGTAAATATAATAGGCTCCGTTAAATGTTGATTGAAAGGTTAAGAATTTTCTTAGCACGTAAATTAAAATCCGATATTATGGGAGAGGATTTTCTGATTCCTTCTCGTGAGTAAAAATACAAGTCTTTTTTATTTTTACCGCGTTTAAACTCACGAGAGGGTAATGCTTTTGACTGTGATGTTTGTTCTTTACATATCCTTTTTGTTTTAATTGCTGGACCGATTCTTATAAATGGTGTATGAATTTAGTACTTCGACTTATCGTCGCGAGTGATACTGCTTTAGAAAAAAAATCAAAGTAGCAGATTTTCCACTTTGAATTTTGCAGCGTACTTTTAGGGTAAACAAATGATATTATCGAAAATTATTTATTTCCGTATGAAGTAAAAGATATGACATTCAAAAATAGATAATTTTGTATTAATATATAATGATAATAATTTTCGCAACAACATATTTGAAAATAAATAAGCTTATTTTGTCTGTGTATAATTGCAAACTTTCATTTCGGTTATAATACGCATGTAACTAAAAACTTATAAATAATCAGAATTTTTCCTAAACATCATAATCTATCGTACAACGTGATTGGAAAAGTTACGTTCCAAACCGTGTGAATATATTCTTTTTGATTCTGATGTGCTATTACTGTGTACTTTTGATTTTATTATTATTAATGACTTTTCTTATTTTTAATGAATTTTCCGATTTGCTTTATGATTTATGTTTTAATATCAAAGAATAAATTCATAAGATTATTTTTATGTGCGATCAAAGTGCACAACTCTCGCAACAATTATCCATAATTCCGTCCAGGATATCGAAATTTTCTATACAAATATCCTACAAAATTGGCTATAATAACAGCAATGAAAAGTTTAAATGATAGAATTTTCTCCAAGTTAATTTTAACATGATTCTGTTAATCTTAAGAGAACAAAATGTTTTCCGCCTTTTTAGTTCATAAATTGTCATTTAAATGCAATTGAATATCAGTTTTAAACAAAAGTTTTCAACAAAAATAACATATCGCCGCGCCACCGTTTCCAAAAAATCGTTATAAGCTGCAATGCCCGTTCTGGCAGATTTAACTGACATTTATTAAAAATAACCTTTCTACCTTTCAGCAGTCTGCAAATGTACATACTTCAAATATGCCTTACGCCATTTCTCTAACTATTTTTGCCTACCAAATTCAATATATAAGAGTACGGGTTTTTGTAAGTTGAGTTAGTATCTACGGAGTGAAATCAATAAAACTGTCTCAAAATATTTTTTAATAACTTGTATGAAGCACGTCCTCATTTTTCATTCTTATGATTTCTAATATTACTTTACCTATATTGCCTCGAATATAATATTTAGTACATTTTAATATGATTAAAAATCTGTACATCATTTTTAATTGCGTTATGAAATATTTGCAATAAAACTGGAACTTTTTTGTTGCCCTAAGCGTCAATAAATATCCTCGGCCTTGTTTATCCCATTTTTATGGCCTCTAATGAATTCATGTGCGAGGCGTGGTTATAGTTTTATTTTCATGTTTACAACGTTTGCCTGAATTGCTTTACTGCTAGGAAAAATATTTACATATATTATGAAATATGAATATTATATCTACAATAACAACTTTAACGTAACATATTATGCGAGAGATACAAATATCTTTGGAAATATGAAACCTTCAGGCTGCAAAAATCTTATTTCATTGTCTTCAATGTATATCTGCTTTCAAGAAAATAATATATTTTAATAATTCTCAAAGACGGCGATGAATTTATTTTATTGCAGTGAATACGAAGCTTCAAGTATTCAATCTTTTTGTCGCTTTTAGCATTATCGCAGTGGTTTCAGCCTTTTTTTAATTATGAGTTTATCTGAATAGTGGGTCGTTTTAGTTTTCAATTTTGAACACATATGAACGTCAAAAGAAAGCATCATAGCTTTGGCCAATCTTATAAAAGGGCGTTAAATAAATTATGATTGGCAATGTAAGTGACAAATTAGCGAGGTCTTTAAATCTTTGAGTTTATTAATACAATCCCGCAACGTGTTAATTGGTTATGGGCTTTTAATAAAATTGAGGATAATATCCACCAAAATTAAATGGTAATAAATACTTTAATATTGGGCTGTAATTTTTTCCAAAAGATTGATTAAGATTATGCATTATTTTGAAACGCGAATGCGAAAGTTTTTTCACGTCTCAGTTATTGCGATTGCGATTGCGTCTCAGTTATTAGACATTGCGTCATTGTCAAATATTTTATTTTCCTTAGGGTTATAAACACAAATGGTATTACTTGATAATAATTAGGTGCTAACCTAATTATGTAACAACTATTTTTAGTTAAAGTTTGTATAATTCTAAAATTATCTAAAGTTTGTGCTCTTGGAAAATTTTATTTATGGAGGATTTGTTTCATTCACGGAGGATTTTGTTCATGGGGCCTAACTTTTATAACAAATTATTTTGTTAAACGCATCACTATCATAAATAGGTTTTTCTACTCGTGCCGTATATTATTCAAACTGCAATAAAGGGTTTGTTTGTAAACCGCCGCATCTCACCGTATCGCTTTGATGCGCCTGTGACGTCCTTCTTTTGAGTGTGCACTGAGCATCTGCGGCATATGAATGATAAGTACACAACAAGAAGTTATCGACAGAAATTATAATTTGTTCTTTTTTGACGAATAAATTACACATGTCGACAATCAGCATACGTGAACCACGTTCGTTTCGTATGTTTTTTACGTTCTTAACTCCCAAGATGAGTATTACTCTTATTTATTAATTTCACTTCATACTATACCTGCCACTGTATATGTTTTTGCGATGTTACTATTTTTTGTAGTTACTGTATAAACAATATTTTGTAATTTATAGAAACCATGAATTGATGATATTTTTGAACCCTGCTGCTCAATATCATTATAGTGCGAATAAACTTTATCTACGATGTTACGCATGCCAAACTTAATAATCGAATAGAGAGACTTCTTCTTAATTAATCGAGCAATTTCAGCACAAAGAAGTAACGAATAATGTGCTACTTCGGAGTTCGATTCTTTTACTATCCTAATAAGTGCTTCAAGTCCCGTAGTATGGTCTGGAAGCATTACTCGGAGAATCATGACTATGTATACCAGCTATGTAGTTTTAACACGCTGGCCCCACCGTATTAGATTCGCTTAGCATGCTTTCTTACTTTTTTAAATGAAAATATGGTAGTTATTGTATGAGTTAAAATTCATTTCTGATGTCTGTTTGTAAACGTCGTATTTATGACAAAAGTATTTTTAAAAACTTTATTATTTAAGACACGTGTTGTTTGTCTTCAATTTACTTCAACATTATTTATGGAGTCTTTAAAATATGTCCTATATTCACGAGTTCTTCTATATTTAAATTATATTTGTTTAAAAACAACTAATCACCATCTTATATTCATTCTTCGCCAGTATCATCGCTTGATCTAGTTTCCATTAACATTTCTCTTGGTGTTAAAAGGTTTCAACAAAATCACCGCTTGATCTATTTTCCTTTAATATCTCTCTTGGTATTAAAACAATAAATCACCATGTTATATCCATTCTTCGCCATTATTACCGCTAGATCTAATTTCCATTGACATTTCTCTTGGTGTTGAAAGGTTTGACTTTGCTTTAACCAGCTTGGTAATCGATACCATGGCGAATTTAATATTTCTTGCAATTTATCCAATTGAATTTTTAAAACTAAGATACGGACCGAAGTAAGTGCAAATTTATAAGTTTCTACGAATTTCTTAAATCTAAAGTAATATTATGGTGGTCAGCTGACAAAAACAAAGATATTGTAAGTACTCAAAATACATTCTCAGAACGTATTCCTAAGAATTTATTTCAATTTCTCTGTTCTTTTCCGTTATTTTGATGAGCTATTCCCTGATTTATTCCATTTTTACATGTAGTAAACAACTGAGGAGTAATTTTTGGCACACTCTCACCATGCTATGCTTTTTGAAATGTCTTCTATGAATAATAATTTAAGTCATGAGAATAATTCTTTTACTTTATTTTTAATTGTGATAATTCTGTACATAAAATTCGAAAAATTCATTTTCCTTTCCATTTAAACCTTCACTTTCATTAATTTCGTTTTGAACTTACTAATATGATTTTATTTTATTCACCTCTTCTGATTTGTATCTTATTCTTTCAAATTTGGAAATACAGCTAATTGATTTGACGTCATTTTACAATTCCAGATTTTTCCTATAAATCAATTGATATTTTTCTTAGTTTTGATTAAAATAATGGAAAGCATCCCAGCATACAATTATTGTCAAATTATTGGTTAAATGGGATCCTTAATTTTGCTTTTCAGTATACGTCTTTTAAGGGTCTATACGTCGAAAAAACGGAACCCTTATGATCATTGATGTATCCGATCATTTATACAGGTTGTCCAGTGGCAGATTTCAATGTTTGAAAAATTGTAAAAAAAAACTACACCTCTAATACAAAGTAGGTTTATTTTAACTTTATAACAACAAATGCGGATTTCATTTTCTAAAAACCACGTTTTCCAAATGGCGGCCATCGAGTCTGACACACTCTTCGAGTCTAACACGCATGTTTTCAAAAACGCGTTTGCAGAGCGACTGGGGTATCCTACTGACTTCGGCTCGAATATTTTCTTTAAGTTGTGTCACAGTGCTCGTATTTGTTTTGTAAACAACGGATTTTAAGTATCCCTATAAGAAAAAGTCACATGGGCTTAAATCGGGTGATCTAGGTGGCCACGGTACGGTACCGTTTCAGGATATGTTTTTTTCTAGAAATAACTGCTGCACTGCATTCATGGATACATTAGCAGTGCGAGCTGTGGCCCCGTCCTGCCGGAACCATGTGTTTTGGTTGAAGGATGGACTATTCTGTAGTTCTACTCTGAGAAAGTCATTTAATATCTGGGCATATCTCTCCAAATTCATAGTCACAGTTTGGCCACGTTGATTTTCAAAGAAATAAGGCCCTATGAATGCAGATGCAGACATGGTACACCAGACTGTTACTTTAGGCTTATGTAAAGGCTCTTGATGCATGTGTCTTGGGTTGTGGACATCCCAGTAACGAAAGTTCTATTTATTCACATATCCTCCAATGTGAAAGTGAGCTTCGTCGTTAAAGAATATGTTGCCCATCCGGGTAGCAGTACGAAATCTCAACAACATCACCTCCGCGTAAGTTTTTCTTAATTCAAAGTCAGAATCGTGTAAATCTTGAACAATTTGAATTTTATATGGATGGAACTTGAGCTTTTTTCGCTTTATTACCTATAAAGTTGATTTCGGAATTCCCAATATCGATGAACGTGTACGCAGTGATAAACGGGGATTTTCAACGACAGAAACCATAACACGCTCGACATTTTCATCCGTGGCTACCAATGATGTAGGTCCTGGCCTGGGCCTATTTAATTTGATCCTGTAGCTCTGAACCTTGTTACCCATGACTGAATGAGGTTGATCGATGGTCCATCACGTAATCGACGAATACTGTAACGATTATTAAATCGACGGCGTGCTACAGACAGCGACAATCCACTCGAAATGTACGCCACGACGGCAAAAGCGCGGTGCTCTCCACTCCATTGTTCCATGGCTACTAAAACATCCGCACCGCTTGTGCTTCTAACAACGCCCCCGCGCCCCTCTTATGTGTTGCGTTCAGAAACTATGTTTGTTCAAACTTTGAAATCTGCCACTGGACAACCTGTATATCTTTCATAGCCGTATTTTTCAGGAACAGTTTGGGTAAGAAACGTAAAATTTAGCATAGTGGTAAAATAGATTTACACACACAAAAATATCAACTAATACTCAGAAATATGTGCAGAAAAATTGTATGGGGAATTAATTAAATGGCCAAGTTACAAAGATTCTAAAACGATTTTCCTTTAGAATTTTATGTAAGATAGCTCTAAAAAAGGTTAAAATGCAGCTTTACTAAAAGTTTATCTTAACCAAAAAACATAACCATGATTCTACATTTCTTAATTATTGAGGTATTCACAATATTTTAAAGCCTGTGAAAGATATGCTATACAATATATTTACACAGCGAAAAATCATATAATATTATTTGTCCATAGTTCAACAGAAATACTATTAATAGTACCCTAAAACATTTATTTAGATATGCCAAATTGTGCATTCATAGTGCGACTTCAACTCGTACTTAATAAGTTTTACATGGGTAAATTTAAGATTTAAATCATTAGGCAATGTGACTAAATCTACATGACGAAAATTTCTAAACATTTTTTTTTATTATAATCAATAATATCTTACAATAGGTTTTATGCAAAAATTTTCACCGTACAAACTGACATTCGAATATGAAATCTTCCACATTCGAGTACTAACTCTAAAAATTATATTTAAACATTTCATTTTCATTTAGGTTGAAAGATTCTTATTTATTATGGTTTAAAAATTATAAAAAAATGTTTATAATGTGGTTTCTCCTCAGAACGTTTTATATTTTTGTAGCCTTAACTTTAGTCCCATACTGTTTACGTGTTATTGTTAATTTTTATTGATGACATCAATTTTTAGTTAGTCTACTCAATTTTTATTATATTTTCAGCGATATTCTAATATAGCCTCACTTTATGGTTATAACAATTTATTGCATTCCTAAAGTTAAAATGTTATCTATGTAACGACTCCTTAGAAATCAACTAGTAAAGGACATATTTGTTTTTAAAATATTTCCGAGCCGCTATTAATAATCTTTCAAATCGCTACGATCCAAACGATATAACCGTTATGCTCAATCGTTAAATTTGATCACTTATATATATGGTCCAGAATGCATTATAGGTGCATCGAATAATACGGTTATGACAGGCGAGGACTCTGGTAGAATAGCCGAATATTATTCATCAAAAATTCGGCTGAATTTACTGGTATGTTAAAACTTACGGGAGATTAAAGCAACGTTCCTTACTAACGACTTAATGAATATTAACTTTTCTTGCAGATATATATATTTTTAATGAATATTTACTTTTCTTAAGAAGAGAGAATTTCGTCAGTACATTTTAGACTAAGGTCTTTAATATAAGCAGTGATGACAGCAAACAGGAGACGAAAATTGACCAACAGGTCCAGAGAATTCATGTCTTTCAAGCATCGCTGTGAAGAATACAAGCAAATTTAATATAAAGAACACCATTTCTACTAAACATGATAATTAATTCACATATCTTTTCTTAAGAAGAGAGAATTTCGTCAGTACATTTTAGTCTAAGGTCTTTAAAATAAGCAGTGACGACAGCAAACAGGAGACGAAAGTTGACCAACAGGTCCACCGAATTCATGTCTTTCAAGCATCGTTGTGAAGAATACAAGCAAATTTAATGTAAAGAACACCATTTCTACTAAACATGATAATTACTTCACAAATCAAAACACATAAAAAATCAAAACCATTTACTCGGTGGATGGTAAAAATAGTAAAGTCAAAATATTAATTTGCCCCTGAAAACAGTACTTATTAAAAAAAATTGTGAAAGTCAGCACCGACGCGCGACTAGTGTTAACTCCTTAAGTACGATTGTCTGGGAATGTATAAAATAGGTAAAAAGGTGTTTATTTACCTTTTTTCTCATGGTAGTGGAAGCGTATACATACCTTTATTCATATTTATTTTATTTGCATTAATTCTTTGTCAACTGAAATGACATCACCCATAACTGATATTTATACGTGTTGAAAAGGTTAGAAAAATATTTATTACATTTTACCTTGGTAATTATCTCATCTCTCTAAGATTAATAAATATACAATTAATTTTCAAATGTATAGATAATATTACAAATACTTATATCCACAGAACGTGTATCATTATGTGTATGGAAAGAAACACCAATTAGAAATCAGGGATAAATTGCTTTAGCACTCCTTCAATTTCAAAAGTTATTAATATTTATTTATTTTTCACATTTAAAAATTTTGTTATTGCAACGCAATGTATCGTTCAATTTGCCCATAACTAAAACAAAAAGGGGCATTAAATTAGTTTGGACTAGATAATACAAACCATCCTTTCAAAGGCTTTCAATATGAAAATCCTACTTCATTTGTTAAAAAACTATTTCATTGAACGTTTATTTTACCAATCTCTTACTAAATTGTAATTTATACTTATAAACCCTTATTAACAAAGCTTGACAACATAAATGCGAATTTTACAATTAAACTAACAATTATTAATAATTCCCACCATTTTTGTTTAAGATCAACATTAACGTGTCTTTTAAATGTTGTAAACAACTTACTACACTGCCTTTCTATACACGACAAAATAATGACTATGTGATTTATTGTTGAAAATGTAACTTTCTGTTGTGTGATTTAAAAAATATAAATTAAAACACGGTATGAGCAGATAAATTTATAAAAATAAAATTATTCAAAATAAAATTAGTTCAAAAAATATAAAAATAGGGTACTTAAAAAATAAAAACGAAATAAAAAAAACAATATTTAAAAACACAAAATAGAACAAAAACGTATAAGTAAAAAATTAATAATCTAAAAACGTATTTCATTTATTTTTCAATTCCCTAAGAACTTCAATAAGAACCTTCGCTTCTCGAACTTGACTTAACAAAATTTCCTTGCGGATTTCATGGAGCTCGTCATCTCTTTATTGTCTCCGCTCCATTTCATGCCTCATGCAATTTCTCTTTAAGTCTTCCGTCTTCAGCAACTGACGTTGGCTGAAAGTGAGCTGCTGGTGCTTCTCCTGCGTATTGGTATATTCGTGTCCATGTCGAACATGGTTTCCTACACCTCGCCCCTAGGCTGACCAGCAGGAACATCTTCCGTTACCTCGGACGATGTTAACAAAATTTCCGCGGCGTAAGCAAAAACTTCACTTCTGCTCGTCGATTGTTGCTTGGACAGATATTTAGATAATTGACTCTAATTAATTTAATGTCAATTCATAACTAAAAAGAAAATAAAGCAAAGGTCCAATTGGAAGGTTCTTAAATTAATTTTACGATTTATAATTAAGGTGATTTAAGTACAAACTACTTTCGTTTGTAACACTGCTTCTTCAGTATTAAATATTAACCCGAATAAAATTCACTTCGAATAAATCAATCTTAAAACTTTCGATGCCTCGTTTCTATATTAAAAACACTATAAATAAAAGATTAATTGTACACGTATCGGAATTCACATTATTTACCTCGGTTGAATTGCTGGGTTAAATCGTTTGATGGGACTTCCACAATTAGCCCTGGCGCTGTTAAGGAAACGACGGGGTCAATTTGAATGTTGCTAATCGTGTCCTCCGCCGGTGGTGCCTTTTCCTTGCCAACTCTCTTCTATGCTTGGCTTTTATATCATGCCAAAGTCGGCACAGTTATCTTCGTACTATAAGTTTACAACAATAATACCTCTTTTTATAACCCCACAATTCGAACGTGCCAATTACATAACGATATTATTTTTCAACATCCGTCCATGGACATTTTTCAATCGAAATTATTCACATTAAAAAAGAAAATACAAAATGTATTACTTATAAATTAAAAGCAACTACGGTAGAATTAATATTTTCTTCAGTATGTAGAAAATAATATAATTCTAAATTAATACTAACTTGAATTATTGATCAATATATTTTGTAATATATCTAATAATATAAGAAGCCTTGAAAATGTATACATAAATACTCCAACCATTTTGTGTACACATAATTAGACAACATTTACAGTCTAGTTTTATCCTCTCTTCTTTTTATTATATATCTACGTGACTGTAACTTTCAGTAAATAAATAAATAAATTCTATTTTCAATATAAATATTTCACTGGACTTACTCTTTCGTTAATAATACCACTAGCATTGTGTAGGTGTCTCGGCATTTTATTCACCTTCATGTTTGCTCCGTCGATGCACTTATTTTCAATTATATCTTTATGCGAGACAAATATATGCAACAATAGCCTTTTCTCTGTTTCCATGTAGTTTCTTTTTCATTTATTCATTATACTAGTTTTGTTAAACGCAACACTTTCAGCCAAAACAAGCGACGCTTACAACTGTCAGTAAATAAGTCGATATGTCAATTAAAGGTGTGCCTGAAATTAGTTCATTACACTTTTTTAACGCTCTGAACTTCTGATTTTACTACTCATAAAACTTCATACCGGGCGCTATATATAAAAATTGATTCTTGGGGATTAAACTCCAAAAACTATTTCAGCGTCATGACAATTTTAATAAATTGTGCACATTTAAAAACCAGATGTTATTTTTAAAAAAGAAATGTAAAAACTGCCAAGCACTAGTAGACTAACCACTCACACTGTAAAATTCCATACACATTTAAGGACGTATAAATATTTAAAGTTATATATAATTTCCATTAAACTATTTACAAATATTAATTACAATTAAATGAAACTACGTGATATAGTATTATCTCTACATTCTTTAATTTCTTTACCACGACCTAGGTTTAGTTGTATCACATCTTCAGGTAGGCTATTACTTTGCTAATAGCCCACCTGAAGATGTTGTAATACAACAAAACCTAGGTCGTGAATAATGAATTTCTACAAAATTAACGCAAAATATATTCAAAATATTAATTATCAAAACCCACTCCAAAAACTGTTTCAGTATCATAACAATCTTAAATAAACTGTCCGCATTTAAAACTGGATGTTACTTTAAAAAAAGTAAAAACCTGCCAAGCCCTGGATGACTAATAACTCACAATATTAAAATTCCATACACATTTAAGGATGTATAAATATTTAAGGTTATATGGTTTCCATTAAATTATTTACAAATATTAATTATATCCACAACGTAGTAAAAGTAATTTTTCACAACGTAAAGCCTACTGTATCTTTCACAGATGTAAAAATGTGGTGCATATTTCAATAATCATAATATCTAGCACAATTGTCATGGTTTTTTTGTAACTCTCTAATCATATTTTACCAACCCACTTTCATCATAATTTTTAATTCAGTAGTTTTTTAAATACGGGAATTTGCATATTTTTTTTAAAAATATTTATTAATTGTGCAATTTAAAATTATGAAAAATATTTTTGTATTCAATATAAAAATCCCTTTCCAATAATACCACAGATTTATATATGATTAATATTGATACAATTTATGATATTCATATAAAAAAATTAGCTAGCACAAACAAGTGGGTTATTAAGGTGTATGTGGTATCAAATTTCAATTAAGTGTCCACGCATCAGCGTTTTTGAGAAAGTTGACTGTGATAGATGGACAAACAGACGCGTTTTACCACGGTTTCATTTTTCAGTTTGAAGTAGAAATGTTAAAAAAGTAAGTAATCAAGTGGCAATGAGCTCAAACTAAGAGAAATAGTGGTCAATGACAGATAAGTCTTGAATTTTGGCTCGGCTCTATAATTTAAGAACATCTCTTTGGGTATTACTTAAACAAGTGCTAAAAATATACGACTCTCTAAACGTATTAAGTTATAAAACTGGAATGTCCTCACATAAAGCGTACTTATTCAAATGAGATCATGTTGTTTACGTTCGGCGCCAGATATAAGATACAGACTTAATATTCTGTCGTCGTGCAGCTTGTAGTCTTATTATTCCACTGCAATACAGTCCTCTGGTTCGGTGACATTCATCGCGCTGCAGCGGTGAGCTTTGTGAACTATTTACAATTTGTTTCATATGCAAATTAGCTGACATTTAAATACATTATTAATGCAAGTCACAATTTCTATTTATCTGACAAGTTAGAATAAATGCTTGCTAAACTTTGGTGTATTATTATTAACAACCACTTCAAATATAATTTGATATTTTTATCTATGAAAAACATTTGTGACTGAATACCAATCGATTACATTACATATAATTTCCTCAATAACGACTACGTATGGAATTGCGGTGCAGAACATAGATGTGTTAATATAAGTGTTAAATATAATGTATCTTTACTCACGACAACAAAGCATTAGAGAGATTGAGAATAGATATTGTCATGTGTAGTATTGTGCTAAAAACAGGCGTCAAAATAATAGAAAACGTGATGTTTCCCATAATTATGTATATATAAATACGATAGGCGTTATATATAAAAACGAAAGGCGATATGTAAGCGAGACGATGAAAAAAATCAAGCAACAATTTTTATCTAGAAGTATCTTTATAAATGCGGTTAGTACATTACTCAATTCCTAAATAGTATATTACATAGGTAAAATAGGAAAACAATTCGAAGGAGTTAAATGTAGGAAACTAAGTCAACTTTAGTAATAACAAGAATAGTATAAAACAAGTATGAAAGGCATGATGAATGAAAGCCATGGATCGTCGAGGAAGGAAAGTCTCATAGAATAGTTGATAACATAAAAAAATATAGCAACACTCGGTGAATGAAAACAACTAAAACTGATTTATTTTAATGAAACTCCAAAAGAAGAATAAGGAGTAAAAAAATGTTTACGAAAATCGAAGAAAAAATAAAAGAAGAATGGAATTTAGATATCCCAGAACTACATTAGGGAACCTTAAAATTACTCTACTGTTACTGGACTATCACCGGTATATAAAGGCAGATTGAAATAATTAGAAAGAAAAACGTGTCAAGAAATAGTGAAACTTGTCAAAAAGGAGCGAATGTCTATTAAACTATTTACAAAATTTACATTTTTTAAAACTGAAATATATTGCCTACTATATCTTTCACAGGCGCATATTTAATAAAAATATCTTGTGATATAACTACAAATTAAAGATTTTCATATTTCTTTCCTTTACTTGTAAAACGAGATTTTGTTTCCTGCCAAATTTCATAATCCTAGGTCAACGGGAAGTACCATATAGATTTGACTTATTTGTTTACAAGTTTAATTTTTTGTATGTGATGTGACTACGAATGAATAATTTTTGGATTTGTTTCCTTTACTTGTACTGTGAGATCTTACTTCTTGGCAAATTTCATGATTATAGGTTAACGAGAAGTACCCTATACGTTTTAATTTGTTTACGAATGTCTAAATATGCGGCATAAATGGCTGGAACAAAAATATATTGCCTACTAGTTGCCTACTTAAATTTTTTTTTATTAGTATAACTACAAATTATTGATTTTTAAATGTTTTCCTCTACTTGTGCTCTAAGACCTTGCTTTTTGCCAAATTTCGCGATTCTATGTTAACAGAATCACTCGTAAATATAACCATTTAATAAATTTGATATATTTACGAGTGTCAAAATATGCAGCATAAATGGTGGTATTTAGAGAGTTCTTCTTCATTCCTTTGACTTAAAAGCTTAACTATCAATAGCTCCAAGTGACCGTAGACCTAAGTATTTGATATTAATATAGATCTATAAACTATGATACCCGCATTCCTGAGAAAAAAGATGTTACAAGACGAACAAACGGACAACGAAGTAAGAATTCCTTTTTTTGAGGTACGAAAACCTCAATAGTGAGTAAAAGCTAAGTGCATGTATGGTAAATTTAGGGGTCATATTTCAATATTTATTACAAAAACGACCTTGAACAGCAACATGAACCTATTATAAAGGAAAGAGTTGAAAGAGCAATCAAAGGCCTGAAGAATGGTAAGCGTGTGTACACGATTTCGCTGTTGAAATTATGAATCTGCAGTACTAGATGCAACGAATGTTGATGATAAACTTTTTGAGTGTAAACAAGTAAAGGGTATGAAAAAGTTCCTCTTTGATAAATATCCAAATATTTATCGTGCCTTTTTTAATCTTAAATAAGCCCATGATAGAGTAATGGAGAATATCACCGTTACGTGATCTTGATAAACTATTATTAGAAGGATTACTCGTTATGTATGGTTTAAAACTACTCTCCGTTGATATTTAGCTCATGGATAGACAGTTGCTTCAAAACAGACGATCGATACGAAATTTGAACGTAAAGTACACAAGTATTATATCTAATGTATACTAACTGATTAGGGCCACATAATTTACGCTTGATATGCCCAGCCATGCAAACGTCTCAGATTTCCTGAGAGGATGATCTCCATTTATAAAGTGATAAGAGTAAATTAATAGTCACTCAAAAAAGGGAAGTATTCTATAGATACAAGAAGTAGATAAATTTATTTATTTAAGCATTTAATTTTCGAGTAATGAAGAGAATTTATGAGATACAACAAGTACATGTACCGACCAAAATAAATGGCTTCCTTTCAAAAGTAATGAATTATGAAAGTAAATCAAAAAAGTCAGAAGTTATATCGACAGTGTAACCGACAATTTTAATAAAATTTAAATAAAATCGTACTCTTATTATTAATCCCACAAGTATGCACGTGTAAGTTACTGTGGTAAAAATAAAACAAAACGTAAGTAAAAATAAAACAAAAAATAAAGGAGAACGTACTTGACGTGAAATTAGTTTCTACTCTAGATAATACCTAATTTGCATTCAAATTGCAAGATTGCATTTATTATAGGGTAAGAAATGAAGCAAAATATAAGGATCTCAACAATAAAATACATATTTTATAATGTTTTACGGGAAATAAGACAAAATATTATTTCTCCAAAGTTGTACCGGTTATTATCTGTGTTGGTGGTTTAGATCAATAGCAAATGAAAGGAACAGCTGCGAAGGATATTTTATTTACAAGGCATCATTTTCCGCATTCACAAAGTAAAGAAATAATATGTTGGGAATAGTTAAGCCGTTTCCTTATTGCGAAAGAAAATATTTTGCTAAACCTCTTTTACGCATATCACGTAACTTTAAAATATTTTCGGACGTACATTTTGTTTTATACAGTTTGAGGATCGTGGGGTCAGAGGTAGGGACTTCTCAGGTGAAGTATGGATAATTGGCTAATTATCTAGTTTCTATTCTTGCCGCATCGCGCTTCGTGCTCCTTCAACTCCATAGCTTCCGGGAAGTCGATAACAAGTTTATCGACGGTCTTTGTGAAACTTTGTGCCTTGTGTCAATTTTGTTAGTGGATTATCAGTTCAATACTTGAACTTAAAGACTTTAAATTGTACATGATAATTTATGCTCGGGAAATATTTAAGTGATGGCGATTAATATATTAAAATAATTTAACACAAAGGGTTAATTTGTTTTATAGCACTTGTAAGATTTTCTTTAGATCAATAATATTATTGTGTTTATCAAACCTTCATTCATTGTTTATTTTTTGTTATCATAGAATCTATTCATATTATTTTTTGTGAATATTTATTATGAATTATCTTCATTTTACACGGAATGATGTAGCAGACATTTTGTTGCCTTTTTCGCAGAATATGGCTTTTATATTATCGTACATGAACCGAATATAATGACCATCGCTGAAAAGAAATTACAATGCTAACTGATCTGGTACCCGGTAGTCGAGAGCTTAAGATGCCTGCTAATTTGTTAAGATTGTTTTCTTTTAACCTTGAACTATGGAAGAAAAACTCTTCAATATATCAATTCACCGTGTATGATAAAATAATTTTCTTGTTTCTATAAAAGTCGGAACACGGAATTAAATCATTTCTTAAGTCGACTTATAACCCACACACACCGTTAATCAAAATAAATGTGAGGATTTCCGTGCAAGTTTAGGCACATATAAGTGATTCAAAATGAAAGAATAGATAATATCTATATTAAAGTTTCAAAAATAATAATATTATTTCCTACTTTGCAAATATTATGTATTGCCTAATAAAGTTTGCAGGTATAAGAAAAATAATTGGTCGCAGATATATCTTTAATTTATTCATGAATACTTTTAGTATGTATGTCGTCTCACTAATTTTTTCAGTTTTTTTACATCGGCAGTTATACTAATATTTTGAATATTGTGAAAGGAGCGGAGGCTGCATAATTCTTTGGGGACTCATATCTTGCGAAGGGATTATGCAAATCGACAATCTGGAGTAAAACCAGAAACATTTTTTATCCCAATGAGTTTATGACCGAATTACACTAATATAACTATGACATAGTTACAATTTAGTATTAAATAAACCAATCTCGTATTATATCACAAACATCAAGGGTTACGAATTTATCCGAGTTCCAGTAGAAAAGAATGACTTCCAGAATCTAAGCTGCCATAAAACTTAGTTGCTGTAACGATATTAACACGGCATTTATCTTTCTCGACTGCACGCGTGCGACCTGCCAGTAACTTTCTAGAGTATGGAAATAAATTCTGTTTTTTGCCTTTATGCAAAAGGTACCATTTATGATCAAAACCAAAGGCATGGGTTTAAATATTTTTGTGGGGTGATTCAAGGACAGAATGGGTTTTCCGAACACGGAAACTTATCGTTTTATTTCTGCTGCTGAGCACCATCATTTAAAAAAATCAGTATATAATACACAGAGACTCCAATGTGATCCATGCTTATTCTTTCACATTTCCTTTGACAACATTGTTGTCCCTTACTTTCATTAGTCCCCTCTTATTCTTGTGCCCCCTCCCCCTCATTGTCTATGAGAAAAGTATTTTTCATCCCCAAGATCGAAGTATGAAGAGGTAATTCAAAAAAAAAAGAAGATGTGTATTCTTACGTTACAAACAGTCTTCAACTGAAATAGTTACAAGACTGTGACATAGGAACCAATGGAGGAAGAGAACTATTTGCCATTCGGTTACAGAACCATAAATTGTATTATATTAAACACAGATACAACAGGCTTAAGGTTACAGAACCATAAAACTTATTATATGAACCACAAAACCTATTTATTTATTTTCATGACAAAATTGACACTGGATACGGCAAACTCTGTGATAGGGCCCCATTTTATTTATGAATACTTATTCGTTGTTGACTCGTTACCAACAAAATGTAACATAAGCAAAGTACTATAAGCATGAAATTTTCGAATCTCTTCCACTTGGACGCTCCGAAAAGTTCATACCTGAAGAATTCCATTGTAAAGAGAACACTATTTGCACTTTGTCAGTAGAGTTATTTTACAGATCTTCAAAAGCAACTACATTTAATAGTAAACTACAATTACGAGACAAAAAGAAACGGAGAGTTTCTCTGAAACGAATTAAACGATTGCGAAATAATTTAACTTCCTCCACAGTTGGCGCTCACTAATTCTCTCATTTGAGCACAGCTGGACACAAGTTTCTCCTTTACAGATTGGCATCCGGTTTCTGTTAAATGAATGTATAATAATTCTTTTATCTTTGCCGATTTAGGAATAGCTACTTTCATAGTTAATTCATTATTCCTTCTCAATTGTATATCTTTTGAATGTTTCACCATAGTTAATATAATCGTGTAATATAAGCAATTTTTTTTTATTGATAAGAAGTATCGCTAACAAAATAACTTTCAAGATTCTATCAATATTAATGCCCTAAACATATATTTATGTCCGTTCACTTGTTCATCTGCTCTAAATCTTTAAAATTCGTGAAAATATTGCATAAAGAATATTACTCACTCGTAAACTAAATTTCAAAATAGGAACAACATCTGAAAAATGTTCGAAAAATATTTGATATTTTCCAAAATAATTTAATATTGTCAGGTTTTAGTAAATTAAATGAAACTTGCACTACAAGAACTCCGTACACACTTATATAGATACATACAAAAGTTTGAACATTTAAAGGTATATAGTATTTCCATCAACAATATATAAACATTTATGTTACTATTCACCACATTGTCTAGAATACTTTCATACAGGTAAAAATATAAATTTCTCTAAAACTGTGTGATCTATAATGATTGCTGTAAACTTCTGCTGTAAACTGTTCCTGTAAACTCGAAGAAGCTTCTAAAAACTAAAGTTAGATTCGATAGTTCTGACATGGAGGATGGAATATATTTTTCTCATGTTTTTCGGTATATTTTTAAAGATATGCAACTAAATATATGTTTTGGATCCTTTTAATTAGCCTTTCCAGACGATGCACGATACACGAAAATAAATATATTTACAATTAATTTGCCCCCTTTAAAATAAGTCAGTAGTATAAACACATATGGGTCAGAACTTTTATAAACTTAGATTATTTACTAAAATTATGTTTTCAAACTAAAATTACTTCAAGTACTCCCGAATACGGTTATCAATTATACCGTTCAGTACCACTAACATTGCATATGCTTGGCAGCTTTAAGGCATATTTTCTGTTAGATTTATGGCATGAATTAATAGAAATTTTGCAAAGATGATGAAAAAGCTTCTTCAAAGTAAACATGCGTTTACCTTGGGTCCCTGAATGTATGACTGACCCAACGTTGTCTATAGGGTTCGTATCAAGTGACTGTGAGGGTGAGTTGAAAATCATAATATCATTTTCGGCTTTCCGTATCCTGCACAGTTAGTTGACTTCGATGTTTGGGATTATTATACTAGAGGAGTATGCAGTTGTGATTATCTGGTATAAGTTAGTAATACTTTATGATAGATGATAGCCATTCTTTCGGCAGTCGCTACGTAGATGATGAAAGATAAGTCAACTCCTAAAACCTATGCCGGAAAGAAAAACCCATTTGTTTTTATAAAATATATACGTATGTTGCAATAAATGACGCCTACGAAAAAAGCACGCCTTATTAAAGTCCATGCATAAAAAGAAACTTCATCGAAGAATATACTGTTTGACCAATCACGGTCAATATTTTATTTCACATAAGTGAACAATTTTTGAACATATTCTGACTACAAAAATTGTTTCAACATCGTTTTCCTCTATTTGTACCCAATATCAGCTAAACAACGCCCGATGGTTCTCACTCATACTTACTTTTATACATTTTTAGCTAGTAAATTTTGTACTCGTTACAGCTTGTACCTAAGATGCTTTCCAAAAGACCCAAGGATTGCCTTATCCACCTCTTTTGGCACGAGTTGTACCTCTGTCTGGTAGGTCATCAACTATCCTGGTCTGTTTGTATCAGTTAACCCACTTTCTCATGAATGATTTTGATGTTTGCATGAAACTTGCAGCTACTGCGTATCTCTGTTTTGATTCTTGTATCTTTACGACCCGATCAATAACAGTGTGTTCATTCCATAGTTTCATTGAATTCTATTCTTCTTTTCCATACCACTATTCTCTTTTTTCTAACTTTGCCAAATTTTAAGTTTCTACATCAAACAGTTTCTAAGAAAAACAGCTGCCACAGAGAGACAGACACTTCTTTTTATATTCACTTGTCTCTAACTTGTTCGTTAGTGGATCTTTCGGGAATAAATTCCGAAAAAAGAAGGAATACCAACGAAGTTCAAGATATCATGTCATAATATCTAATAACTTTGTTTCAGCTCTAAATTACAAATGGATTGAAGGAGGGGCTGAGATATCAAATGGTAATGAGAGTCCGCAAAAAATTAGCGTGTCAATACTAATGGGTGCTTTATACGACACAAATCTATTAACTGGTACATTTTCTGTTGTTTGTTTCGCTTCGATTTTTTTATCTATAGATTTTGGGTTTAATAAAAATAAAAGGAATATTTGAATGCCTATTTAAATTATTTATTTGACATAGAACCTTAAGAAATTTAAGGTTCTTATGGTTCTATGTCAACTAAGTAATTTATTTTATAAACATATATTTATCAGAATACTGAAAGATGTAACTGTTATACCGTGTTATAATTATTTGTATAGTTCCTAATTTTATTTAATAATAATATACAAAAATTCTATAAGCAAATATTACACAACGAATGGTAAGGGACACATAAGTTCCTGTATAGAAATTCCATTGCCAGGCTGAATTATCAGAAAGCTGAATTAATAAAGGCTGCTTATTTAGAAAAAAATTAGAATAATAAAAGATATGTCGTGATTCGGAATGACGTGCCACATATCTAAAATGTAACGTCTTGTGTTGAGTAATATTTTTATAAAATCGGGAAAATATTTTTTTAAGTGATCTTGGTTTAAATAAATGGTCGATAATGATTTATAACAAGGAATTAATTAAGACCTAAATATTAAAGATGTAGGTTTCGAAAATATTCCAATCATTACAAAACACAGTCTCTTTCTCTTGTTATTTAATTGTTCGTAACATCATTTTCTTCATTAACCTATCACTGTTTAATTTTTTCATCTGTTATTAAATCCCCAAAATTAGAAAATACTAAGATGAAAAACGAGGAGAGATTCCGAGTGCTATTATTAGAGTGAATTCTTATACGTTAATACGCGACAAGTGTGACTTCAAGAATTATTCCAAGCTAAAACGATCTCTCCTCTCTCTCTCGCTCTCTTTACTTTTCAGTGCCACTTCCCATAGAAAATTAATTCAGTTTAAATACCATGCGTGTCATCTTGCGCAATCGCTTTCTTTGCTTGCTTCAGTGTGAATGTATTTTTTTAAATTTCTACATAACTATTAAACATTTTTGAGTTTGACCAGATAAACAGAAAGAAATACAGAAGAACAGACATGCAAATAAAAATTCTGTAAAAGAGTTTTTATATTAAAGTATTTTATATGTAACACAACTAACCTAAAAGCAGGTTTATTTCAAAATTACAGACAGCCACTTCAGTTTTATTAATATGTTCGATACGTGTAAACCCATTATTTGTGCCGAAAAATTACCTTTGTTCCATTGAAATAGTTAATCGCTTTTGAAATGTTTCAAAGTCTTACCTGTTTAAACCATACTCCATATATTAATTAAATGTAAATCTCTGCATATCCCAAACTCATTAGCAGACGAAAAACGAAAACTCGAGTTTTCACCGCATCGAACAGGAGAAACCACACTCCACCCCCACCCGCCGTGCCCTCGCTCGCGAGATGAATCGCTACCAACTGCGAGTTGGAGGAATTGTTGAGTCGAACTCCTGAACGGATGAAATTTTTCTCGGACATCCATTTCATGGTCGGCTGGGATTACTTTTTTCAATCTCTTTATTAAGAATTTCCTTGAGAGAACGAGGTCGATAATTTTGTATTTTTTTTGTAGGTTATTGGCTCTGCATCTGTATTTTTTATTTCAAGTGATTTTATTTATAATATATTTACAAAAAATTTTATTTGCAATGTTTTATCTTTATTAATTTTAGTGAATACTTTGAAACAGTGCGTAAAGTATAATTACTATTATTAGGTAATTACAGTTATTCTTTTGCAAAGTAAATAAATAAAAAAATTGTTGTATTTGTGAAATATTAAAATAACATTACTAAGTTATAGTGGCAAGCAAAAAATTATGAACTAGGTTTAATAGTTATTAAAGACACTAGCCGCAATCGTTGCGAATCGGTATAATCGCATTCACAATTCAATTTAACGTAACTTCGTTTTGCGTAATTAACTATTTAGTTCAATTAAAGGTAATTATGAATATATTTTAGTGCTATTGATGTAATTTTAAAAAATCTTAGTAAATTCCCTTAAATGTCTCTAAAAAATTTTAAAAATATCTGTGAAACGTTGAACACTTTGCAAACTGATGATATTAACAAAGTTGTTCCCAGTTCGAACTCCTACACTGGATATTAAACTACCGTTACAAAATTTTTAATAAAGGAAAGCTTACTGGCGAGTGAGGCGCCCTCTCGCGCTACACTCCCAACCCGCGTCAGCAACTTCCACTGCACTTGACAGGCAAACTTATTGCCACTCGCTGCCGACATCTGTCTAAGAGAAACATTAAAAGTGTGCCGTCCTTTTGTTTCAGATAACTCAACGGTGGCGCTGTGCTCTTCGGCGCCACGATCTCTCAACGCGCTCAATTCGCCGACTCAACAACACGTGCAGTTCCTATATGGACCGCATTCAGCCACTTCACCCTATCCGACTATGTGATTCGTAATAGTTATGTGAACGTGCAGTGATTTTATTGAGAATAAATTTGTGTTTATTTCAATTGTGTTATTTCTTTTTGGTTTGGTTTATTTTTTCAGTTAACTGGATAATCGAAATGCAATTCAAAATGCCAGTAACTGTTATGGTTTTGACGATGATCTTGAACCTCGTTGCTGTTTCGTGCATCAGTGTGCCGCAGATCAGGGGTGGCGTCGTGAGCCTTCCCGTCGCGTCGAGGTCAAATGAAGTTCCGATCAATTATCCAACGACGGAATCGATATCAACTATTCCTACTGTATATTTCAGACCGAGTACGACCCGAAGGGTGGCGCCTTTACAGGCGACGACGGTCACAACGCCCACGCTGACGCAACCACCCGCAATGACATCCATAGCTCCATCGTCGTCGAACACCATAACCCAGACAACTGCAGCTCCGTCGACAAGCACGATGTCGGAGACGAGTCTACCCGTGTCGAGTCAACGTGCACCGATAAGTCTGAACCCTAGCACTATTAGCCCTCTGGTGGTCACGGCCACCCCTAAAATGTTTACTCACTCACCCACCCCCGACGAACTGAAAACGACTGTGACATCTGCATCTAGTTCACCTGCGGTCTCCTTCTCGTCTACGATTTCAGTTTCATCCGTGACGAGTTTGACACCATCCGACACGAGCCCTGTTCTGCTCACGGCAAACTCTGAGCGCGAGACCGTAGTGGCGACGCGGCCGGCGCGAGTTCAACGCCCACCCACCCGGCTTGCCGAACGGCTCGAGGGCGTCGACTGCGATGTGCCACTACTGCCCAACGAGTCGCGACTCTGGCGCGGAAATGAAACCCATGAACTCTCGCTTCCCATCATGGTGAATATAGAATTTACTTTTGTATATATTAAAATCTTTATAGAATTAATTAGTATAAAAGTGAAAACAAATAAATAAAACATGCTTTCAGTAATTCAGTGAACATAGTAATTGGTAGACTACCCCAACTAACTCTCTAATCATAATTTCCATATTATCGATTGACTAAAAATTAATGTAATAATTTTCTCAAGTGTTAAAATAGTTTAAAGAAACAGTTTTAACTTATTCGATATTATTTAATGTATGTTTAATATTATACGTTTCAACTGGAAAAAAATATTTGCCACCTTTAAATGGACTATCGCCGATTATTTGTCGCAATTTTTTAAAGTGGGCGAAGTTTACAATTTGAATTTTTGAAATTTTCGTTTCACTAGAAAGTTTTGGCTGCATATAAATAATTTTCTTTATTTTTCTAGACGTTTAATTGATTTTCATCTAATTTAGTTTTGTTTATATAATTTACCAAAATATAGCTAATCAAAAATATTACTTTAAAAAGAGCGAAGTTCTTCCCTTTTAAAAGTTAGTCGTAAAAATTTGTGAGATAAAAATAGTAAAGTTCTTGCATAACTTTGCTAGGGAAATCCAGATGACTGAGTTAGAGCTTTGCATCTAGATTTATTGAATATCTATCATCACATAGAACTTACGTACTAAAAAACTATGAAAAAAACATGATCCACTTATTTTCATGTGAATTACCTTATGAACATACACTTATCATAAATTTATAAAACGTTTCGTTTTTGATAAATCATAATGACGCTTCATAATGGATAGGTATTGTTTATCATACAATCTACCCCTTATAATATTAAAATATATAAAAATCGCTCCCTTAAAGAAACAATTTTGTTTTTTGTATAGTTCAAACCAAACCATATAACACCATTAATTCTCTAATAATTTTAACTCTTAATATGTTATACAAAGCTGGTGTTAGTCTTTAAAATTAAATTGTTATTGCAGTTATAAAACACTTTAAATGACAAAAGGACGCTATACTTAAAGAAACCTCCTATATGAAGTAATATAAAACAACACCATAGCGAGTTTAAACAAGATATCGGTGTCGAATAGAAATATTAAGCGAATCAACAATCAAAAATAGCTAATATGTTTAATATTTTCTAGAACTATAGCTTTTATTAAAATACACATATAGAGCCATGGAAACCTGCTACATATATATGAAACTTGATATGTACGCTAAAATAAATTACATTTTCGTTTCTAATAATTTCCAGAAAGAGCACATGTACTATATTTCCAGATACAGCATATGTACCAGGTTCGAAATAATCTGGAAGTATTAATCCGTCAGTAATACGTTATATAAAGTGAAAGTATTAATCTTTCCATATGCCAAAGGCTAGTCTTACGTCATTCGCTCTGAAATGCGATGTATGGGTATCAAAGTACCTGAAAAGCGCTTCAGATAAAGAGAGCAGTGTCCTACAGTACGATTCGGAACTTGCGTGATGCAATACTGTCCACCAAATTAATTATTTATATTTAATATATGTTATATAACTACACATCAAGATATATTTTACGGTAACAAATATTTTGCAACTCAATTAGTAACAGACCAGCAAACTACAACTTAATCACAAGAGTAGGCCCCGGACGCTCTCTTGCCGCAGTGGTCAGTGACCGCAACAAAAACTAGTGCTTCCTCACCCGCATAATTCCCATTAGCAGTGCAATAATCTCGCAATTAGCGGGAGACTCTGATTAGTCCAGCCGGCCCACCCAGCTAATCCGACCGCGCCGCCGGCCTACGCGAAATTGGATTTCAAGCTAGTTTACTGCCTATCTCGATATACCCTCCCGATTGTATTATTTGGAACGATGATACGTTTATATATCTGTGATGTGAAATGTCTTATCTCAATTTAGGCACATGTCTTATTGCAAACTCGTGCAAGAACGTTATAATGGCCCGTGGTCGTATTCTAATGAAATTAGGGACTCTGGAGTGATTATTGAATCTTATATGTTCATATATCTCTATAGTCACTTTTAGGAGTTCTTTCTTGTCTTAGTAGTATGAATAAATTATATTTATTTTATTACGAACATATTTGTTTGATATGATTGTCCAAATCTTAAAATATAATTTTCGAGTATATCTTTGTCTCATTTATGTATTTCGTTTTTAATTTAAAAATCTACCATTATTTATTATTTTAATTTTTAAAAATATCCTACTCAATATAAATTTCATGATGTAAACCTTATAGATTATAGGTATAAGTAAAAATGTAACAAGGAACTCGTAATTTTCTCCAATAGAATTAAACGGGTTTCACAGGCATGAATGATTTGAAAGACTGGTCATAATTCATACAAAATCCTACGAAAATCGAGTCATAGTAGGATAATAATATGACTAAAAGGCTTTTGTTAATTATCGTCTACTCAATTTCTATACAAAATTTGAATTGGCAATATTACAGAAATTCACGATTTTTATGGGATGAACATTTTTATTACAATAATGCCAGCTCTAACGTTAAATTAATTTGATCTGGATGAACACCTGCTAAATGCGTTTCCAATAATTTAGAAATATATCATATTTTTCAAAATGTCGCAATCATATATTACTGTTAACACTTTTGATTCTAGCGTCATGTTTTGAGATGTATTTAATTTGCTTGTGAAATAATGATCCATTTTGCACAGTTGTAAAACCATTATAAAACAAAATCAATTTCAATATTAACTTTTAACATCAGAAACGAAGTTGAAGTAATTACATTTTATTAAACTCATCAAACTTGCATATGCGACATAAAACGAGAGTACAATAAAATTGATTTCAAATTTATAACATAGTAAACAGAATATGGTCTAATCTAATAGTTCATAAATGTTAACGAATTACTGATTGAGGAATTGGTAACAACCAACTTAAATAAGATTATCGAAAACTATTGTCTGTGTAGAAAATAATATGACCCAATAATTCTGGGGCAATTTTATAATTAAAAACTGGCTGTAATAAAGAACTGAAGATAGTAAAGGCAGCTTTCATCGAATTGTGCGTGCACCGTGTCTGGACGGTTTTTAGAGGCGAAAAGGTTTGACCTTCCCATAAATATACTTTCATTAACAATAACTTTCATTTCAAATATTTTTATGTCTTATTCAATGTTTTAATAAACATTAACAATATTTAATATTTCAATGAATTATGACGATGTACAAAACTTAAACCTTTTTACTTTAATACAGTGGTTTTCTTCTATAAAAATTGTCAAAATAATTGTCATTAGCAAAACATTTACAAATATAATCGAGACTTTTAAGTTTGAATGAAAACATTTGCGCTTATTTGTCTATAAAAATGCTTTCGGAGTGTCTTAATATCTCTTTGGTAAAATTTTAGTTAGACGTCCAATAACAAATTCCAATTTGGTGTATTAAGTATTAAAATATAAAGGTTGACACTTATTCCCAAACGTATTCTTTATTTAACCAAGTCACAAATTATTGTGATAAAGTGTACGATCATTATTAGATATACGAATCATACTCAGGCTCACATAGCAATAATGCATATACTCAATTTTACTATTAATATATTCATAAAGGAAATGCTTTCCGGGTACGTGGTGGGTGCGGAGGGTTCGTGGGGCTCGGTTTGGCCGGTCGCGTAATGTCTCTGGTTTAGGGCGGCCCCGCCCTTTGATTTATGGCAAAATTTACATCTTCTCTTAACCAGCCCACCCTTACTACGACTCTATTTACAACACCATATTTTACGTTGGCTTAAACACTTTTTAATGCCGAGCTAAGCGAGTGTGTTCACTTTTCGTTATCTGATTTTCTAAGTTTAAATTAAAAAAATTGTGTAAAGATGTATTAGTAGACCGGTATATTAACGTTACAAATTTTGTTATTCATAATTTATTTTTACACATAAGTTTACTAAATGATAAATTTTTAACTTTCATTAGAAATATAGTTGATTTAAATGTTACCAAAAATATAATTATCAGAACTAAGCCAAAGTTTCTACCAATTTATTTAGACCCCCAAAAGGATTTAAATCCAAAACTCCTTACTAAACTTTTTTAATTTCCTTTCGTTTGATATTATCTTTCACCTTATAGTTGATCTTTATACTTCCAGTTAATCTTATTGCCAAGGCTAACATATTTTTTTATTGCTTCCTTATAATACACATAAATATCAATATCCAATGTACTAGTCATTACCCAATAATATCGTACATTATTAGTAACAAGTTATGTAACATTATATAAAATTTAATAAAATATATCAATAATTATTGCTACCAAAATCAAATAATTAATGATAACTTTTAAATTAACTAAGTTCTGTTAATTTTTTCAAAAACTGATTAGCAACAAGTTCATTAACAAACCTCCTCGAAACAAACAACGATATAATGTTCATAAGTATATTGTATCAATAGTATTCATATTATAATATTGACTGAAAACAATAAATTGTAATATTTTTACATGTTCGGTAGAAAACGTTTCGAACAGTCAAGTATTTCTAAATTTTTCTCACCCGGAAATAATCTAAAAATAAGGAAGATGGCGTGAACCAAAATGTACATTAAGAAGCTTGCGTTTAATTTGTGATTAAACGAAATTTTTGGACATATAGTTTAGTATATCAAACTTGTAAGGCCACACGTGTATAAGCTCGGTGCTGAAATACAGGAACGTTCAAAAGTTGAAAAGAGCCGAGAAAAAGACTCGACAAAGTTGGTGAGCGTAAAAATGAATTACGACAGCATAGATCGCACCACCACACGATGAATTCTTCCGCTGGGCGTTCTAATTTCTTTGGTTTACTACTCGCTGCTTATTTATAGGGTGAATTTACATCTCCGCTTGCGCGGCTTTGTTCGCATTCCATTTCTTGAGTTTTTCAGCCGAAATATTCTCAGTTTTATTGTAAGGCGGGATAGGGGGATGGCGCGATACAAAACAGCCTACGGGTATGACCATCTATCATATTTATGGCTTATACGAAAGAAAGGGAAGGAAATATAAATGATAAATATATTATGAGGAAGATCTCTGGAGGTTGAGTTCATAAATGGGTGCAGAGTATTGAAATTTATGAACAGCCGTTCATTTAGATATGTGCGTATATTTATCTGTATGCGCTCAGATCTTTATGTTTAGAGTTATTGTAATGTTGTTATGTTTTCTACGTGGGAATTGTTTTCGAAATATTATTTGAATAAAATGCTTGCCTTATGATTATACACGTCCACGTAAACAAACTTTTTTCAACGATTTTATAATTACACTATAATGCGTTATGAATTTTGGTTACATTATAATTGCTTGATTCTTGAGTGTATCGTATCTATTCCGGTTTTGTCTATAACATTTAAATATATTTTATTAGGATGAATAAAATTAAGAAAAATAAATCCTACATAAAATATTTAATGAGATTTTTTTCTTCCTCTTAATTTAATTTATAAATATACAAATAAACCTATTAAATACGAGTCGAATGTGCACTATGAGGGTTCCGTATATATTTATAGCAATAAAAGTTTGAACATTATTATTTTTACTATAAAAATATTACTAGGAATGTATTTTACACGCGTCTGATTGTCTCTATAATTTATTAATGAATAATAACTAAAAAAAATTGCATTAATGTGCTTACTAAGCCCCGTTACCTTGATTGGTTCAGCTTTCGGACATATATGTTTAATAGGGATTAACAACTCAAAACGTTTTGGAGACTGATCTCAAGCAAGTGACTTGTTTTCAATAGCATTTTAAAAATATCTACAAAAATACCCAATTGAGTCAGTCCATACAATGCACACTAATTCGATGGGACGATTGAAAAATTGTCTAACATTCTATAGGTATATTTACAACTCAACTGTCAATTTAAATGTAATATACGAAGCTTTGTTATATTAAATCCAATTACAAAGCAACTATAAACTATTTAGCTATATTATAGGGGATAAGAAATAGGAAAATATATACGTAGAGGTAATCATATACAACTAATTAATAATGCAAAGTACCTGGAAAAAAAAACGCAATATTATTTATTTTCGTTGTTACCATAGTGTTTTTCTTTTCTAATTAACTATTTCGTTAACACTCTCGATTAAATAAATTAAAAAAATAAATACATAAAAGAAATATCATAATACAAAACGATAAGTCTTTTTAGACAAGCGGTATGTAACGACGGTGCAAATGAAAAGAACATTACGATAAAACACAAGCCAGTTAAACCGAAAAAGGGCATCGACAAGCTTGATGGGCGATTAATAAGCTGTTTTGCGAAACACACGTTCAAATGCGCGTTAACACGAGGCAATTAACCATTAGACCGGTTCGTTTTCCAAAAATTACACAATTTGAAATTCAAATTTGCGGTCGACAAACTTTGTCGGCCAAAGCCCAGACCCTCGTTAGAAGGGATTTGTTGGAGCAAAAACTCAATAACAATTTATCAATTTTATTTAAAAATTATGTTAATCTAATGTGGATTCGCTAATGATAGTTAAATTGTTATTTATTTCGCTACATTTATAAGGCAAATCGTTGGGATACAATTTTCCACACGTACATGTATTACATTAGCTAGACACATAAGAAAACATCAAGTGTATTTATAAACATTTGTTCTATATATATTAATTTTTCACTTTATGTCTGAGGTATTCCGGCTAAGCATAAGTGATCATTTTTAAAGTTAGAACATTTTTCGCGATTATTTAATCATGTTATTTACGTACCTCTAATTAGGCTAAGTATTGAATACATATGGCGTTAATTTTGTAGTAATTAATTATTCAATGATTCAAATCTTTGCAATTGTCCACCCGAAGATGTTGTAATACAACGAAACCTAGTTCATGGTAAAGAATTTAAAGAAAATAGAAATAATACTACATCACGTATTTTCAGTTAACTGTAAGCTACGTACTTCGAATTGGCATTTGTATAGTAAAAGATGAGTTGTAGATACATAAAATGAAATAAAATTTCAAAAAACTGAAATCTGACTACGAAAAAAAGCAAAAAAAAAAGTTTTGAGAGTCGAAGGCTAGTTTTTATTACAGATCATTTTATTATATTATAAATCATTTATTATAGATCTGCATTATTATAGATGAGGATATGTCTACAGAAAAAAAACAAAATTATATTCCATATATAGTGTTGAATATTGTTCGAAAGGGTTGGTTATAAGGGACTCAAAAGTATCATTTTAGTAATTTTGAGTAAAAATATGAGAAAATATGCACTCACCCCTGCCTTCTTCTGAAACTACTTAAACTAAAATTATGAAAAAGTAGCGTTTTTAGAAGCCTAATCTATGTTGTAGGAAAACTATAGCGATTATCTTAGATCTTATGATTTTTTAAATATACTTAATGTTTTAAAACCTGTGAAAGATATAGTAGATAATCTTTGTGGAATAAATGTACACTGTAAAAAATTATTATATGCGAATAGTTTAGTTTAAATTCAATGTACCCCTACATTTTTAATTCAAAATGTGTACGTCTTTTATCGACAAGGCGTTTTCACGTAAAGAAGTCCAACGAATAACAACAAAGTTCTGAATGAGACCACAAATGCCCGTAGAAAACTTAAAATTAAATAAATTTAGTTATGCCTAAATTAGTTCCATGTTGCATCTTGTGTAACACAAACGCTAGCTTCTTTTGTTATTGTATTGCACGTTGTAAGTATAAAACTGTATAAAACTTTATTAGTGTAAAACTTTATTATTTAGTAGTTAATTTTATTTTTATTCATTATAGACGTTTAAATGCCATATGTTTAAAAATTCGTTTAAAAATTCCGGAATTTGTAAGTAGAATTTTATTACAGTTTACGGAAAATCTAAAATTCCCTTATGGAAAAATTGTTTAGATACCGTTTCTTTAACTTTTCAAAAATGCTAAAAAAGAAATTAACTGAGTATTTATCATAAACTATATAAAATGATATTTTCTAACCTCTGCGTTGTGTTAATAATTAAGGGTTTTAACAATTCTGTGTTACTTATGGATGACACATTTATTTATTTTTAGTTTGGAACAATTAGACAACAATTCTTATTCCACTTTACTAATTAAAACAAATTATAATATTTTAAGATAAATAAAACAGTTGAAAGTGTCAATAAAATTTAAAAAAAATTGATTAATAAGCAAGTAATTCATAATTAGATTCATAATTCTTCAATAATAATAGCACTGAATAGTTTTAAATTGAATTAAACATGAATGAAATAAAGTAATCAGTAAAAATGAAACAGAAACTCTCGAAGAAATATCCTTGAAGGCTTAATAACTGTGAGTGCTTTGCTTAAAACTAATTGTGAGCCACCATCCAGCGTCGGCCACCTAATCTGATGGCGCCTAAATCTCAAAATAGATCCCCAAAACGTGTATAAATAATCTCATATAATTAATTCCGGGCGGTTTACATTTACACTTCGGATACGTGGATTCATTTTACATAGGAAACCCTACTTATACAGAACGAGTAACTCCGAGGGGCTAAACCGTAAGCCGTAGATAGACTATACGTATTGCCAACACCAAATAATTAATAGCGGTGCGAGAAAGTCGTTAACCTACTGAGATAATTCCAAGACTGGATTTAGTATGGGCGCCTCTTGAAAGGGCGCGCCCTATCATGTTTAGTGGGCGGAATTTCTTTTTCATTCCCTACATTCGCACTCGACCGTTCGCCACTCTCTCTAATTGGATTTCGTGACCGCATTTATGCCAATAGAAGGCAATTTAGCCGTTTCATGTCACAGGTAAGTTACAAATGATGCAGATGGTGAAATTTAAGATTGTATCATAATGTTTTTGGGTTTATTTAATATTTACGAATAAATGTTCATTTGTGTGATTTAACTTTCGTAATGTGTAGATTTTTTATTAGAATTAATATATATGTAGGTACATATAAAAATGACATACAAATTATCTCTAATTTTGTAAAATAAGAATATTGTCATGAAATATTAGGAACACATAGCCATAGAGATTTCGTTAACTCTTAGTGAATCTATAATCAGCACACTCTTATTAGTAAACCTGAAAACGTCAGCAACCAGCACAGATATGTTCAAAATAGAGAAACACACATAATTAACATAATTAAAAAATTATGAGAAAACTCTGAAAATATCAAATTCATTTCACGTTTTCATTCAAATTATGTTTTTCGTTTATTTTTCATGTTCTATACCTCAAAGGAAAAAAATCGTAACTCCCATAAAAATCCTCACATGTACGTCTACCCGTTTATTAAGACGTTTTTTTACAGAAACTTTAAATTTTAGCATTACTACACCGGGAAGATTTTTATACTCATGTACCTCAATAGTTATCAGTCAAAAATATTAATATGAACATTTTAGATAATGCGTATTAAGTAGACATTTTTTTAAATTTTGGACATAGTGGGAGCAGCGTTCGAAAAAACTATATTTAAAAATTTCGACAATACAAGATTTATTCGGTGTTTCAAGACAGGCTGACACAAATAATTGGCGAGTATCAAAAAAACTTTTATCACAAATAATTGTATAATTTGAAAACTGTAAAATGGGACGTGCATGGACAATGCTGCTTCCAGTAAAGGACTATACAATCGAAATTCCGTCGTCACGCAGACTTGAGGTAAAAAGCGTTGAAAATTAATTAATCTAGCTCCAGTTGACGTTATGCGAGTACGGCATTTTAAGTATCATTTCTTTTGTCACTTTGCATTTTTCATAGATAATGAATACAATCTCAATATTCAATAATTATTTATATATCATCTTGTCTCTATCTCTAACATTTTTGCAAAAATTATAAAATGTTAAAAAAAGGAAAATACACAAGACAAAAATAACAAAAAAACGTTAATGGAAAGAAATACCGACAGATTGAATATCGAAAAAGATTTGGATATTCGGTGTTGAGCATCAACAGGCATCATCAGAATGACTCAAGGCATCAACAGAAATTAAAGTTGAAGCGTCACACCTCCAAACAGAATAGTGCCCGACATAATTCTTATTTGCCATGTAACTATACTGACGTAATCTACATTTTCAAACTAGCGACACAACTCTGTCTGATTTTTTATATAGAAAAAGATATGCAAATATAATATACAAAAGACCTTCACCTTATTTTTGAACTACTGAACTTAAAACTATAAAAATAAGTTGATAATAAAACTATTTTAATCATTCTAGACACCCCAATTTTATAGTCATAATGTATTTTTCGCCTGTAAAAGATAGACTAGGCATTATATTTAAATGTTGAAAATTAATATTTTTAACCAGTTTAATAGAAATTAAGAGATTAATTAATAGAAATTAAGAGATTAATTAATAGAAATTAAGAGATTAATTAATAGAAATGAAGAGATTAATAGGCATTATGTTTAAGAGTCCAAAAAAAATATTTATAAATAATTTAATAGAAACGCTATGTATCCTTAAACATTTAAACTTTTACATGTACGTAGGTGTGCCCTGAGAGTACGTAGTCTGCTCGTACTTAATACGTTTTTCACGTCTTTATCCACATTTAGCTTTTTTGTATAATTTCTATTCGAAATGATACTTAGAACCCTAAAATCGTTTTTAGGTAATATATATAGGAGACCCTACTTATACAGAACAAGTAACTTCGAAGGGCTAAACCGTAAGCATAGATAGACTATACGTATTGCCAACCAAATAATTAAAAGCGGTGCAAGAAAGTCGTTAACCTACTGAGATAATTCCAACTTAACTATCTCAAAAGAATACTCTTTAATTCACACTTTTTTGACTTACATTTTCTTCCAATATATCGCAGGAAATAATCTTTATATAATCTTCATATTATTCTCATAATGAATTAAAGTACAAAAAACACGCATTCACCAAAATTCAGTTTAATCGACATAATAGTTTTAAGAAACTTTTCTGTCGTACTAACGTGCAAATGTACATATAATTTTGTATTATAACTAGTAAAGTATCTTAATGTTTACGAAACATTTTGTCATGATAAAGTATATATTCTTAAAATAAAATTATTAGATATTATTTTTAAAAGAAACATATGTTTGGCAAAGCTATAATAAAACGCTAGTTATTTCTTTTATTATATTAACTCTTTGATTTTAAATGAATACTCTGATTTTCTTTAAAAATTCTGGAATGACATAGCATTGTAATGTATGAATGAAGTAACATTTTAACGGCGCATTTTCGACTAATATGAGAAATCGTCTGTAATTATTGAATTCTGCTTTTAATTTCTTCTTATTTCGTTCCACTTTTATTCATTTATCGTCTTTATACAAAAGGCACTTACATATTCAACAATGTTGAATTAGTATTAATAATAATTATCATTTGAGCTATCCACGAAAGGCACGCTTATGACAATTATTTACTTTACAAAGTAGTAAAATTTTCGTAGTCTTGAATTCACTAGAAATCTTGGAAATATTTTTCAGCAGGAATTATTTATGGCTACAAAGAATAGATAGCAAAAATAATATCGTGTAATTTAAATAGCATTATGTTTTGACTTACGTTAACTTTACCCTTTTAGAAAAACAAGTTTTGAAAGTATTCATAAAAACTGAAAATATTTGAAATTGTAAATTAGCATGTTATTCATTTTTAACTTTATATTCAACAAGAACAAATAAGAAAACAGCTTCTTCAAAAAGTTCAATAAGAACTTCAATGAAAATGAATAAATTAAAAACTAAATCAAATATTTTTAATATACTTATAACATCTTGTAGGAAGATTCGAAAGTAAAGCGCTGTCACGTGTCGGTGAGTACCTACCAAGGGGCAATGCGCCCACGTTCGAGATAAATATGCCGAATATGTAATAAGCGACGATCGCAAAGAGTGAAGTCCCATTTACATACCTTTGATGTATCTCTTATTAAACCTAAAAAGAAAAAGAAACAAAACAAAATTGCGAACGAATAAATATTTCTTGATATTGGACCTAATAAAATGAAGAAGAAATGAGTATCAGAAAAACATCCGATCCCGTGAAAAATATTTAGAAATCTAACTCTCACCACAAAGTATCTGGCGCTTATCACAAGTATTTTTCATCAAACAGCTTCATTTTCCATCTACGGAATATGTTTGAGGGTGGGATGCAGAATGCTTCGAAGTACCTTCTAATTTATATTACTTTTGCTGAGATTCAAAAGATTGGTAATTTGTATTTCAAAAGTTCTAACTTTTTTAATCTATACATAGAATAAAATTGTAACAGAATGAATTCCGTGTATTGAAAATATTTTAAAACTGGTGGTTGATTTATCGTTTAGAATGACCGTAGAAGCCAGAAAAACTCTTTTTAGAATTTTTGTCTGTGTTTTAATTTGTTCTACAATTAGGCGAAATCTACTACACGGATTTTGATAAAATGTGATAAGGTAATAGTTTAAACCCTCAATCAGCACTTTTTTTATCTGGATATTTCAAATATAATAAGCAACATAACTTGGTGTATATTACGATATTGATACTGCCAACGCGATCTATGAGCGTTTTTAATCAATTTTCTGCACATATATACTACACTGATATATTACAAATGTTATTGCCAAAGTTATTTATTAAGGTTTTTAGTAAACTTTATGCTTATAGAATTCTGACAGAAAATAAAATAGTACAAAAAATTTCTAATAACTTTTCTCATGCCGAATTCCACGTGAACGAAGTCGCGTTAGCACAGCTGGTATAAGATATTTGCAATAAACAAGGTACACATAATCAAAATTTCAATAATTTCTACTAATTATTAGTTTGAAATTAGAAAACTCACTTCAAACGTAAATTTCGTTTTTATATGAAATTAAAAATAAAAATATCGGCATTTTTTTCAAATAAGTCATTAAATGTGATTTCGGAAACCTTTTCGTAAAAATTACTAAGCTATATTAGTTTAATGAGGCCATCAACTAAAATCTGTTTTTCGAAAAAAAAAGCAACAAAAATAATACTTATTTTTACATACAAATTTAATCTAAACTTAATTTAAATTGAACTACCTGGGAAACGCAATGAAAAAATATAATATTTTTTGGGCACTGAAGAAAAATCGATAAATAGCACATAAACATTTTTTGCAGAACAAGAATTTGGAAATGAAAATAAGTCACAACACAACTTTAATTACGCCCGCGCACTTTTATCACATAATTTAAGCACTGTTCACGTTAACTTTCTGATACGAAAGCCTGCGTCGCTTCTTTATATGCGACGACGTTTAAATTTTTCCATTATTTCAAAAGTTTAATAAAACCAGTCTTAAAATGCATTCATTTTTATTAGCTTCAGGGCTAATATTTATAGCATTATCAGAGTGTTAATTTTCATCAAAGGTAAAATATAACTCATCTGGTAAAGACGTCCAAACAATATCGAAAGTAAATAAGTAATAAAACAATTAAAATCCACGCTTGTTTTTCCAATAAAATTGTGAAATTTAGCGGTCAAAACTGACTTTGAAAATGAACGCGTCTTCACATGCAGTCACTTTGTTATCTGTACATGGTCTCTTCTATATGAACGTGAAGTTTTAAATGTATGAAGCTCTTTTAGGTAAGTTTTCTCTCTCCTTCGCCTTATTGCATGTAGAGCCTCAATTGCAGCAGGTACCTTAAAATATCCGAGATGGGTAGCTTTACCGTAATACTTAAATAAAATTGTCATATGTCAAATAATACTTTCCATAGAGACTATTATCAAATATTAGAACGCCGCAGTCTGACATATAATGATATTTTAACATTCACATAAATCTTTTACAGACTTAACCGAATATAAAACATTCTTTAAATCTTATTAATTTCCCTCTAATATTTTTATTATATTATATTTAACTGTCTTAAGAGAATACTCTTTAATTATTTTAAGCATTCACAGAAAAATAATTAGTTAATTACATTAAATTTATAAAACATTTACAGTGTTATTTTAGCACGAACATTATAATGCTGTAATGGCCTATCAAAGTTTAATATTTTTGTATTAAAAATTATACATTGGGTAAAACAGTTTTTTTTAATATGAGATTTTACATGAATTGAATTAATAATTATATTACTAATGAAATGGTTGTAAATAAATGACGTTTAAAAAAATTAAAGTTTGTTTAAAAGAAACTAAAAAGTTTGATTAACACTTTAATTTTGACGAAACGAAACGGTAACGAAAATCGATTTATCGTCAAGTACAAGACACACGCACATATACCTTATGATCTAAAATAAGAACTCGTGTTTTATTACCAGAGTCTATCTGTCCAATGTATTTTATAGAGCTACCAATTCATATTCTTGGAGTGGAGAAACTTTAAAAATTAGTGGAAAAAAAAACAAAATAAACAAGCGGAAGAGTCTTGCCGGGTGGCCCGAGGCCGAGTAATTTGCCAGAACAAGAAAAGACGAGAAAAATATGAGTTGCCTCATCAACTTTTCCCTTCGTTTTATTTAAATTTATTCGCCAAATGTTAGTGCGTCACGCCGGGGCGAAGTTTTCTAGACAATGCGAAGGCCTGCATCGTGCCGCTGCCGAGATATTAATATTAATAAAGAAGTTCGCGACAACTGTCTATGGCGGAATAAACATTATATAAATTAGAATAATAAAGTCGACGGGACGATGTCGGTCGTCGACGTAACGATAACGAATTTATAAAAGTTTAGGTAGCCAAGTTGATTTTATGGAGCTTTTATTTAAATTAGTCGCGTATTTATGTGTCAAAATAGTTTAATGTTGCAAATTAGGGTGTAAAATTGGATTAATGGGAGGGCGGTGTGATTACGCGTTTTGCGGTGCGAATTTATGGCTTCGAGCATTTATAATGATTTTTATTTTCATTCCTACCTAATGAATTCATTTATAAGTATTTATGAAGCACTTTCAATTATTAAGAATTTTTAAAAATATTTTTCTCAAACATTTATTAAGATTTTTATGAAAAAAAATTGTATTAATTACCCTACTTATAGGAAAGATTACTTGAGTCTCTTTTGCGTTTTTCCACTTTTGTGCTTGAATTGACTTTTTGATTTATAATTATCATTATGATTATATTTCTTACTTCCATGATTGCGTTTCTTAATTTAATATTTAATCGCCAGTAAAAAAATATTTCATTCTTTTAATGCTTGTGGTCTATGTGCTTCTGACATATTATTTGAAGTATATAAGCCTTAATTACATGGTGGTATACATTTTAATGTAAATTGAAAAATTTACGAAAATCATCCAATAACATTAGTGCAAAAAAGCGAGATACATGAGGATTCATCCAAGTCAATTAATTATAAAGATAGGTGAGTTTATAATTTCAGATATATTTATAATTTCAGTTTTAACATTCCATAATTTCATTATATCGCTAGACGATTGTATTTTTATTAAGAAAATGAGTTGGAATTCTCCTCTGTAAATATCGTTTAATAAATTCTCCATTTAAGAGTAGGTTGAAGGAGAAATATAATAAACATGATATAAGTTAAAAGCTCAGAATGTTAATAAAATTAATGAGATACAACTTTAATTTCGTTTTACTAATTATTTCACATTTAATAATACTTTATGGCCACAATAATAAATAGTAACAATTGGGTGGATCTCGTATGTCCTAGCTGTTAAAAAAAATATTAGATTTTTTAAAATTATTTTTTCTTCCATACCTAATTTATTTCGAATAAGTTTCAGTTTTTCTGACGTTTGATTTTTCTGAAAATTGTTAATTGATAAATGTTCTTCTTTAAGTAAAATATTGATAATTTTCTCACAATACAGAGAAAATTATAGTGATATTTTTTTCTTAACGCACCCTTGCTTCTATTGAATATCTGTTTTTAGATCGTATTTTTGTTAATTTATACTTAATTGTTAATTTAAGCTACTAAATTAAAAAAATTGTCAAAAGTTTTAAATTGTATAGTTTCATAGTAAATATGAATTAGAATCAAAGTTTTAATTGTTTAAGTCATTGCTATGTTTTGATCTCAAGAGTCAAATAAAAAAGAACTAATTAATAAAAATAAAATTAGTTGAAATCGAAAGACTCTTATATTAATGGATAGAATGTATTAGAATCTGTGAAATATAGATTGACATTCTATGTATGGACTGTAGATTGACATTCTATGTATGGACTATAGATTGACATTCGATGATTAACTTTGGATACCTTATGAATTAAATTAAAATAAACAATGATTTATATTTAATATAACTTGAAAAAAGAAATTTCTTTCTGGAATAATCATAAAATATTAATAAATATTGTTATTAAGATAAATACAAATTATGGATAAATTATCTACCAGCCAGTCGTCTCTAAATGGGTTAACTAAATACTGCTTCGTCTTTTTTCGCATAAGTAGTAAACTTGCTCGACTGGCGGATTATAAATTAAACTAACGACCTAATTAAAACCTTAATGTAAAAAGCGTCATTAAAAACTTTCGCGCGATCAAGTCGCGAAGCCTCGCGTTTGCCGAAAGCTTAATCAGCGCACGGTCAAGTAATTTGCTCCGATCCGCATTACTCACGCGCAGTTTGCCGCATTTGTGGGTCGTACATAAGTAACACGCTCACTTACGTTGGCCAATCGTACGTGAAGCCGCTCAATCGGCCGGTCGATAGTTGGGTCCGGCGGGGCGGGCGGGTGGTGTATGATCTTTTGGGCGGCCAAACGTGCCGTTCCGCGTCGATCAAACGAATACGCTGTATTTGTTAATTGGCAAATCGTGTACCGTAGAGGTCGGTTCTACGATTGCGAGAGTTGTGATCGGCTTGGGATTAAATGGACTATCGAAGTTTACAATAAGGAGCTGGGACAAGGCCACGCGGGACGAAGCCCCCAAAGTTTGCATTTGATGTTCTATTGAATCATAAGCTTCTAAAACATTTGCGGCATATGCTAATTCAAGACGATGTTATTTATACTGAACTATTTATTAATTGGAAAGAATTTACTACACAATAATTGTAACTACTGAAAATACATGTATTAATGGGAAACATTTTTCCTGTGTTATAGATAAAATAATTTTCTTATTTCGAAAAAGCATTCGGGATATACTTATTTCTAATAATGGGTATTCGTTTGGTTTTATTTAAGAAGCAGTTAAAAAAATAAAATTTATTGAAATTTTTCACAACGTGAATTTAAAAAAAATATTTTCATTATAGATGGTTATAATTTCAAAGATTCTATTATTATGCGTGAATACCATATACTCGTACACTATGTATTAATGCAGATACCCATGTCCGATCCTAACTTATCATATTATAAATGAAAAAGTCGGTTTGTTTGTTTGTCTTTACCTTACTTTCACACCTCAACTACATAATCTGACATGTTTTATATTTGAAAATATTATAGAGGAGTTTGGAGATGAAAACAAAATTTTTATTCAGGAATAGATTTTTTTGCTCCTAAAAAATAACACGTTCAGGATAAAAATGTTGATATACGCATGTATATACATTTATACTGCAAACAGATAATATCGTCTTACTATTACAGATAATTTCTCAATTCCGCCACCATATTTTCCACACGAGCCAAGCCGCGGATCAAAACTAGTGAAACGTAGTTAAGAAATAATTGACACAGTCCGTGAATATAATAATTTATGATTACATGTTTAATAGTTACAAATTATATGAGTATTTGAAAAACATTTGACAAGAATTAAAAACATTCATACAAATATGTAAATGAGTAAACTAAAAGAGCAAAAATGGCTATAAATAGTGATGCACTTCTAATAATTAGAAATGGACGTCAATTTTGTAACCTGCTAATAAACAATGATAATGTATTTATAGCAGATAAATGGAAACATTTGGGAAAGGGCTCTTTATTACGGAGTGAATCTTAACTTAGAATGCTGCGTACAAGAAAAAATAGTTAAAGTAAAATTATTTGAAGTACTACCAGTTTGAAATAATAAATATAAAAAAATGTAAACAAAAATAAACCAGAAAAAAGGTAAATCAATAATAAAGTAAAGTATGTAGTAGAACTCGCACTAGGAGGAGTCCGTACATACTTTGTTATGTACACAAATTTAATCTTCATAATTTAATCGTCCATCAAATTGTGGATGCCTAAATATAATTATTTTATTAATACATATTGAGGCCACTAATTTTATATGAAAATATCAAAAAAATGTATTTGCAATTAGACTTTTAAACGTTCATGAAAAGGAAATAAGAATAACCCTTGAAGTCGGCCAAAATATTGCATTTAGAACATATAAGATATCGACGAAGCCGAACGATTAATAAAAAGTCCGTTGAAAAATAAAAATGAAAAAATAGCGAGAATATCTGTACAGCTGAAATCATTCAGTGATACTTGATAGAAGGAGAAAAACTTGACTTTATATATGAAAATCAATACATTTGACGCAAAAGTGTTGTAATAAGCTTGAACATCTCGAATATGTAAATATATGAAACATATGAAACATAACGGATCTTAAGAAGAAACCAAAGTGTCAAAGTATCGAAACTATCTGATTATCTAAGCAAGTAAATCGTGATATTTTATATTGCAAGCTTAAAACACTTCTTAAAAAGAATCCATTCCACGCTACTCAGTGACTAATTTGCATTTTTTCCTACAAGTAAGTCCCAATAGTTCACTTAGGTTCTGAATAACGACTTATTTTCAAACACTTTTGCTTTAGAAAAATAAAAATTATGAAAATGACTGTTTTTTTTTAATATTCTGCCTTTTTGAAAATGTTCAGAGTTCCTATTGATTACACAATTTCATAAATCGAATTTTTCGCTATGAGACTATTATCACTAGCCACAGCTATGATCAGCTGTTTTAAAAATTTCTCCTATATTATAGTGATAATAACAAAAACAAGTTTAATATAAGAATTGCTCTCATAACAATAATAAAAATTCAATCCAAAAGTAAGGCTGAGTAATAATAACAGATAGCATCAAAAGCTCTTCTTCTTCGTCACATCTTCGTTACTGAAGGTCGCGCCAGTCTAGAAGTGCCTTGTTCGAGGAGCTGATCAGCTGCTTTATAGGAAGTCCCATGATAATATTAACCTGATCAGAGTAGCGACATCCTATATCAACCGCGAGATCTGTTGCTCTCTATTTCGCCTACACTAACCAGTTTATCTAGGTTATTTAGCTATCTACCGGCTGGCCAAAATATCCGAGAATTCATTGGTAATATAGTGTAAATTATTGGGAAATTTGATTAATATGTAGTTAGTCGAGTATGTTAGTATATTAGTCGAGCATATTTGTTAGTTCTTTTGGCATATGTCAAACAGACAAGTTTATTTTTCCTGCCTCCTTAAACAACATATGCATAAAATGACACTTTCTTTAAATTAACTCTTAATATTAGCATAAAATGTTTTAACAAGTCGTTTTTTGAAAATTCCAATCATTTGGTCCGCCCCAATATTATATAATAAACTAGTAAAAGAGAAGGAATGTGTGAGTTTAAGCAGAAATTTACTTTTATTATTTTTTGAGTCAATATGGTAAGCCAGCAGCGAGCGACAAATCCATGATCGAATTTTTAACTTATCTGGTGCTACATTGTCATATAATGTTGTTTTGTTACAGTTCTGGCAAATTAGCTAAACAACTTGAAATGAAGTGTAGATTATTATTAGTGGTACTGCAATAAAATACCTTAACCACACGAGTGAAATCAACTTTTCGGAAGATTAACTGGCGTAATATTCGCACTGTGTATAGGACCTTTTCTCCGAAATTATCGTTAAGTTTTGAAATCCGTCACAAATGTTACGTTTCTATTACAGTGTAAGTACTTTCACATTTCATGCCGTCCGATTCTTTATCGTTTTTTCATCATATACTTTCTAAATATTGAAATAGTACGTACTTCGCAACTTAATATTCGACACTGAGAGATTTACGGAGGGAAAACGTAAAAATTATACGCCAGCGAGCCCTTAATGACTTATATGTTATTTTCTTATCCACTTCACTTACTTTTTACCTTTTGTATTTAATCGACGCGTGAACTGAAGGCTTAAAAACTATATTAGTATGTTTCGTCTACTATTTCAACGAAAATATATTTTGCCTTATAGAATTTAAATTAAATTATTTTTTTTAATTGCATTCACTTACGTTACCGTGACTTTTCAATTTTACTTTAAAATTGCTACCAAATATTCCGAAAAGTTTTATATTGCTTATTTCATGAAAAACTAAACTAAACTCTAATTTTGTCTTCTCTCTGGGTTATTTCATGTGGGTGTTATATACAGCATTGATATTACATATATGTCTTTTTCATGCATTTCTCAGATTTTTCTAATTAACGGACATGTTAAATAATTATTGACAGAAGTTTTAATTTTCACATTTACATAAAGACAGATGTCTCAACGATGAAATACTATATCGTTTTATTGTAATACCTACTATTGTGATACGAAATATTTATCTTTAATTAAAATGATCTTTAAACAAAATGATATACTAGACTATACGCACGTATCTCTAATACTTAACAAGTGATAAATAGTAAAAAACGTATACACGTCATTCCGACTAACCTCTGAAATAAAAAAAAACAAAACCGGTTAAGAATGAGTCAAACTCATACTGCAATGGTTCCATAAATACTTAGGTACATAGCATGTACTCAGTAATATTTCACAAGTGTGCAAATTTCGTAAATTGAAAAAAAAACCACGAACGTGGAGTAATTGCTGTTATCTTCCGGTCAACTTTACGTAAACTTCTATTAGCGTTGATTTCCATAATTTTTACTATTGCACTTTCAAAGATAACATGTATAACATTTTTGTTTGTAGTTATTTTAACCAATATGTTATAAAAACCTTACGTAAAAGTCTACAAAATACCCTTTTTTATCTTTTAATTAACGCTAGACACTGAAATCATTTCACAAGATATATGATATAAAAATCTGTCAGTTACGAATGTAACCCGCACTACGAGATCTGTCAGTTACGAATATAACTTGCACTCCGTACACACTTAGACATTTATAAACATTTAATGGTACATAATATTCCTATTAAACTATTTACAAATAATTTTTAGAACGAAAATATATTGTCTACTATATCTTTCACATGTGCATATTTAAAAAATAAAATACATAACATAAAATAATATTTTTATGTGAAAACTATAAATTAACCATTTTCGGAATTTTCTTTGTGCTATAAGACCTTGGTTTTAGCCAAATTTCATGATTTGATATCATTGGGAAGTACCATATAGGTTTTGATTAATTTGACAGTGTCAAAATATTCGGCATAAATGGCCATATTTTTAGGGTTCTTCTTGATTGTGTTTACTTGATTGAAAAGCTTGACTTTTTTACGCCTCCATGGGACCATACACCAAGTATTTGATATTAATTTCAAATTATTGCCTCCACGCGTTTCTCAGAAAATGGGTCTTGATAGACCGACGCAAGAGCAGCGAAGTGATTCTGTAAGGGTTCTTTTTCCCTTTTAAGATACAGAACTAAAAAAATTAAGTATTTCATTTACTTTCTCTAAAACTTCTATATAAATATTTTTACTATTACCACTGAAATATATACGGGTTATTATATTTCATGGTAACTTTCTGTTTCAAACAATTTCTCATATAAACGACTTTTACACATGCATGGACATGGAGTGATCTTGTGAGACTACAGTTTATCCTTTTGAAGTACGAAACCAAAAAAAATTAAGTATTTCATTTACTTCCTCTAAAATTTATACATAAATATTTTTACTATCACTACTGAAATATATACGAGTTAATATATTTGATGCTAACTTTCTGTGTCAAGCAATTTCTCATACAAACGACTTTGATAGACGCATGAACATGCAGTGATCTTGTGAGACTACAATTTTTCGTTTTAAAGTACGCAATCCTAAAAATACTTAAATATTTAACTTACTTTAACTATCCCACATACTTTATAGTAGCCAAATAATATCAGTACCGCATCAAATTACAAGGCCAGAGCAAAAGAGCGATGCAATAAAATTTCCCGGCAAATGTTCGATAGCCCGCAAAGGCGCTAGGAGCGACTGTACCGCGCCAAGCCATGCTGAAAGTGGAACTTTAAAGATTATTAATCTGATCTCGATACGGGTTTCTTCATCTAATTATTTAATATTTAAAGATAAAGTTACCGAACTAAATAGAAGTTTCGACATTGTCAAAGGAACGAAACTCGCTCGGTCGAAATTTGTTTAACTTAAAAAAATGTCTTTTGTAAATACTACTTAAGAATTTGTGTTGTTCTTAATTTTGAATTATTAAGGAATAATTTGACTTAACTTTTACGTGTTGAACCAATATTAACCATTTAAAATTACGGATCCATTAGAACAACAGTTTTAAGTTATGATACTTAGGCGATTTCGGAGAAAAGATTAGGGTAGAAAAAAAGTATGTATACACAATTTCAAATATAGAACCTCTTTCTAAGGTTCCATATTATAAACCAACAAGAACTCTCTCGCTAACGGGTATTTCCGTTTACTCGTTCATCTATCGCCACTTATTATCATTAGCTTCGTGTTACGAAAACTATGATCAACATTATTCATTTATTTAAATAAAACTGTTGAGAAATTATTTGCAATGTTATTTTATAAAGAAATTAAAAATTGAAAACCCTCTTTGAATGAAATATTATTCTGCCCTACGCAGATATGAGACAAAAAGAGTTTTCTGAATAAAGTATAAATAATGATTTTATTGTTATGGTGATTTCAAATAGGTGATCAAGGGGAAAACTGTTTTCAGGTCATTGTGTACGTGTGCAATAAATATGCGGAGTCCATAAACGATTATATGTGTCTTACATAGAAATAAATTATCGTTGTATCTATGTATTGTATAATTATTTGTAATCTAATCTCTCTATTTATGGTAATAAAATTATTTTAACAACTCTAGATAATGTTTTTACAATAACTTAAAAAAATCTGGCAAATACCTACCAAATCGTTCACCAATAGAGAAAATGAATTGATGGAATGAGAATAAATGAAATGAGAAAATGAATAAACGTCTTTTAAAGCTGTCACTTATGATCGCAATACTAAAGTGAATCTGGAAACGTCGTCTTGAGTTAAAAATATTTTAGACATGAAAATCGGAGTTCGTATCTTTGTGATAATCAACAAATACTCAATTATTTTTGGAGAAACCCTTCACAAAATAAGTATATTTGTATATAAGTATAGTATATACGTATAGTTCTCATATTAACGTAATAAGTCATTTATGCTAAAAACATAAATAATTAAATATATTTGCAAATTATCCATTATTTTTATTTACGACGACGAAACTAATTAAATAAATAGGAAAAATCAAATTTTTTAATTAAATTTCACTCCAGTTTCTAATTCTTCATATTCTATTCACAATTCTGTCTTAAATAACAAAACCTATGCCATGTTCTATTTTAATGTTATTATACCTATTGTCATTCAAAATCAACCTGAAACGTAGTTATAGTTTTCCTTTATCTTCACTGATAAAGGAAAACTGTAACTACTGTAACTGATATTGAAATTCACCTGAGAAAATGAATAATGATTATAATATCCGTTTCTATATAAATTTTGTAAGATACCAAAATTATTGTTTGAGGGTTTAGTATTCCATTTGACTAATAGTATCGACGAGTGTAATCCATCTAGATTAAATCAGAAAATCCATCTAGATTAGACCAGGCATCTTCAATTTTATACAGCGATTATGAAATGTCTCACATAGCTCGATCGTTAAAGTGAGCACTTTTTTCATTCCTTAAAACGTACAGTTTGTCACAAATTCTCACTGTTCAATTCTTTTCTTTCTTCATAATATCTTTCACAGGGAGACAACTTAAATTTATCCAAATATGATATAACTTTTCACTATCACTTCAAAACTTTTCTAAAGATATATTTTTATTAATTTGGACCTTCGGTCAGACTTTTGATAGTTACGAGTTATAAAAATTGTCGATAGCGTCCGTAAGCTTTACATACGTTGATAAAATTGTCCGTGGATAACATTTCACAGAAAATTCTTGCCACCATTCAATAAAATGATTTACTAGAAAGCATAAACTATCTATATAAATATTTTTAGTCGCATAACCGTTACATTTACTCTAGGAGATGTAACGTCTCATAGATATAATGAATGACAAATCCAAACCAATATTATAAACGCGAAAATGAGTTTGCTTCTGAATTTGTTTTGCTTTCCCGTTTCTACCCACCAATCACCGTGAAATTGTGCATACATATAGCTTATGTCGTGGCAAATATTACAAAATAATATATTTATCCCAAAATAGAATGTATTTTGTTTGGCAAATTTAAAAAATATCCTACCTGAATATTACACGTAACATGTAACAGTGTCACGTGTAACAAGTCTCTCTAATGAAGGACACAATCTTTCTTCTTTTATCAACATGCTCTTTATTCCATCTATCTCGGAATACTTTGTCATTTTCAATGTAAAAATCCAATTTTATGGCAAGAACTTTTTTTTACATTTCCTCGCCATTTTTTTCTCTCTTCCACGAGAGCCAAACCGCGTGTCGAAGCTATTGAAATAAATAGTATTGATGGTCATGAAGTTCATGAAAAAAGACATAAAAATATGTCTTTCGCTCATTTTTGACTACAAACGGAATAACCCTAGCCAACAAAATCAAATTATTCGTAAGACATTTCGGTTCTAAACGAAAAAAATATTTAAAAGAATGTCAAGTGTCGTACGTAGCAGTAATATTGTAGCAAGTAGTGGTGTATGTATATGAATTGAACTATTTGAATCTTTCAATTTAAATTATGACGTAGCACATTCCGCTAGCACAAGCGTATTATATAAGTAAATATTGGCCTTGTGTTTAAATGAATTCTTTATTCACGCTTGATATTTTGTTTTAATTCATATACTCTCTTATCATATCTTAAATGAACACGTTAGGCAAATCGAAAAAAGAATATTTATAATATGTGTGTTTCACAATTTTATTTGATAAAATTATTCCCTTATTTCAAGACTATGCAAGGCTGACTGTTCTTGTCAGATTAAAATATTATTACAACAGTACCTAAAACGACTGATTTCATTCAGTGTTGAACATTTTAATATGAAAGTACACATATTGAATTATTCACAATTAAATGAAACTATGTGATGTAGTATTATTTCTACTTTCTTTAAGTTCTTTACCACGACCTAGGTTTCGTTGTATGCAACATCTGCAGGTGGGCTATTAGCAAAGGTTATCTATATCTTTACTAATTGCCCACCTGAAGATGTAATACAACGAAACCTAGGTCGCAGTAAAGAACTTAAAGAAAGTAGAAATAATACTACATCACGTAGTTTCATTTAATTGTGATGAAAGTACACAATACATTCAAATAACGACGTTATATATGGATTAATCACATCCATAGTAATATATAATATTCACATCTGAATTCTATACATTATAATCGTGTCGATTTCATACGATTTCTTAATAATTATTAAAATCTATAATTTTTAGCAGCTGCCCAGATCAATGTGTATATGAGAGCACATTCAATAAAATACTCTAGATGTTAACCAAACTTCATATAATTTAAAAAGTTCTATTTGCGTAAAATAAATTCTTTTTAAAACTTAAGGGTACAGATAATTTATGAATGGTCTCACTTTATATTAAACTATCAACCTGGCTCGGCGTTATACGGGTAGGTGATGTGTGGATTTTTCCGACTTAATTGCTTAATCTAACTTAATCGTAAATCACTCTATCTATTGGTGAAACGCATGAAAATTCGTACGTTTTTGAAATTATCGTGCTCAGGCAGACGGACAGAAAGAGACATTGTTTTATATATATGTAGTAATGATACAAATAACCATATAGTATATACATATGTTAAATAATTTTTGAGTTATAGTTAATAATGCCAATGTAGTCGGAGCAAAAGTCGCTGATCTGGCCGTTTACGTATTTTTTTAAATGGCTAGAACATTTGGAATGACACCAAATGCTCTAGCTATTTAAAAAAATGACGGACGACACTGTCATTCGAAACTAATGTGAGACTTCCGATATTCTAACGATTAGCGTTGCCCATAACTGTTAAACTGTCATATGTCATAATTTTTTCCGACTTACTCGACAATTTTTATTATAGTTCAGCCAAATTATACAGAATCTTTATAAATTATGCACCTAAACCTTCCTCGTAAACTATTGCGACGTTCAGTTATTATCTACACCAATATAATAAAAAATTAACTTGGTAAGTTGGTTAATTTGAGGTAATTTCTAAAATTACAATAAATTTCGTTGTATTACAACATCTTCAGGTGGGCTGTTAGCAAAGATCGATCACGTAGTTTCATTTAATTGTCAATAAGGAATTTCTACAAAATTAACGCCAAATATATTCAATTACCCAATCAATTTTAAAGATTCTTTCGCTGGTGGAATGTGAAACCCAATCAGATTCCTGCAGTAAAACATGAAATTATTATACCAAATTGAGCGATAATTTTAAGAGAAAAGTTGAAGTATCTCAAAATACAGCTCTCTGTGGTGTAAATTGAAATAATCTTCCACGTATTTCATATAAAAATTAACACCCTGCCAGCTTGTCGTTTTGCTGTCCCCATGCGCCAAATCGATTCACTTTCAATAAGTGTGCTACACCATCGGCCACATACATTAAAAAAATGTTGAAAAAAATTCACAAAGAAATAAATAAGAGAACTTAAAAAAAATTGAAAATTATAGAAATAGGCTAATGACCAAAAAAGTATAACGTATAACTCCATTAACCCATGTCAATTATTTACAAAGTAATCCGCATATAATTCGTTACATGCATTTGCTTCTCATACGAAGAGTAAATAAATATTTATTTTTCATGCCACTTCAAAGGTCAGGTGAAATATAACGCTTACCCAAATTTGCACCACGATCACTACAAGGAAGTTTTTTCCGCCCGCCCAAACTTGCTGCAAACTAATAGAATGTTCCGGTCGGCGGCAACATTTTTGCCGCCCATCCGACCAAATTGTGACTTTGGCTACGCTCAATGAGCTGAAAATGTTGTTAATCCTGTGCCAAAATTCGCTCTCCTTGCAATATATTCTTTTGAATCACCCACGATTTAGGTAAATAGCGGCGAAAATGTGCCATTTTATTACACGCAAGTTAAATATTCGGCATGCCGATGGCGTACTCTCGAAATGTGGCGAGGACGGTACATAGTACTCGCATCATGTAAAGTCGAATGAAATTATAGTCTAGAGGGCTATAGAGAGGGATATAGAGTAGGCAACGGGCGAACGCAGAATCGTAATGTACTGATGCGTGGAAGAATTTTTAACGTTAGAACTGTAGTGGTAGAGTAAATTTAACAGAATTAAATATATTTCAACATCGATTAAAGTTTTGAAATAGTTGATATAACTATATTCCAGTGACGTTAAGAAGAGTAAAAATAAAACTTTATGAAAAATACAAAATATATAAATAAAATCAATTGGAATATACATTTTAAAAATATCCTTAATAATAAAAATTGTACAAGTTTTACGAAAATGTTTATTTTCTGAATTTTAACCGTATTATTATAAGGCGCAAATTCATACCATTTTCGAAGCCATTAATATAGATTTTGTGGGTACGGAAATATATTCAACCTGAAATTTAGCCTTAATAAAAAATAGTCTACCGGATAAAATCCGTTCGAAAAATTTAAGCGAATAAAAATCTGAAAGCATCAAACGGCTCATAAATATTATAGGAAATGATGCGGCACTAAAACCCCCTGAAGTCTTTCAACGTCGCCATCGTACGGAAAAAGCTTAGCACTGTATGGGATATGAAATGTTGCGGTCGAGATTGAGAAATAATCCGAGACAATCTCTCGTCGGCGACAGGGCGACCGGCGCGCCAGCTCCAGTATCACAAGACGCTTCATTTAGAGGGTAGGCGGATTTAGGAGCCAAGCGATGCTCCGGGCCTCCGCCCCGGCTTAGCACACTAGTGCGGTGGAGGGGGCGGCACGTGACAAAGTCGGAGGCGGTTATAGATTTATAATTAATAGTAATTTGCGACAAATTGATGAAGCGAACTCGTTTATGTAATTAAGATTTTTTATAAAGAATGTATAATGATTACGGTTTACAATTTCACTTATTAACATATATGTTGTAACATATATGTATATTATACTGTTTATATCCACTTATTAACATATATGTTGTAACATATGTATATTATATAAAATATCTAGCACTTCTTACTTACAACATTTTTCTGCTACGTCAGTGTTTTTCAGTGAAGGAATTCTGTATGAGCAATTTGAAATATTTTACTTATTATCTTTTCTTTTATTATAACTGATATTTCCTTACTTGGTAGAAACAATTGAGTTTTAATAAATGTAGATAAAGTATCCAGATAAAATTTGAATTCTCATTATACCTTCATCGATTACGGTTCCCAAACATTATATACTAGTCCACCTTGTATGTGTACACAGATTTATTGATAAAAAGCACACACATGCGTATAGATATGCATGTGTGTTTGTATGTGTGTGTACATGTATATATATATATATATATATATATATATATATATATACTTTCATTTAGAAATACACTATATATATACTATATATAATTGTATAAAACGCACTTAAAATATAATAATATAACATTTAAAATAACTATTTGCTAGTATAATTATTTGTTAACAGTTATTTTAAATTTTAGAGCGACAATTATAAAAAAAAATTAATGAATTTATAGGTCTTCACGAATTTTACAGGCTGTTTTTTACAAATTTTACTCAAACACTCAAACACAAGTTGAAATAAAACTCGCGACTAAGGATGCTTATTTATGGAATGAAATGCCTTTTTCATAGTTTCATTAGTACTATAACTTTTATATAATTTTACTGTAAAAGAAACCATTTGAAACAAAATATATTACAAACGATACTGGAACAATGCACTTGATAACGCGCACTATGTGACTGATTGTTGCCGAGTGTGCCATGCTACTTTTTACCTTTTGAGTTTAGCTGGAAACAAAAGTCTCCATACCTTCAAATCTTGGTGGCCGCCAACCACTGGCTTATTGATGGTCCAAAAAGAGCATATAGAAGTTAACCTGGAAAATGACGTAGTACAGAACCACGTGCAGTATGAAATGAGATATGGGATTGAGCAAAATGCATAAGATAACAATACACATTATAAATGTTTTAGATTAAGTTTTAATCTTATGGACATATACAAGATACGTAGAATAAAATTGAACTTTATAACTTTAATGTTACGAATAAATAAATATTCAGATGAATGAATCAACAGGTATATAAATGAAATAAATATTATGTACTTTTGAGATATTTATGCGTGCTAAATTGTTTACTTGGCTAAAAATAAAAAATAAGCTGTTACTAATTACAAGCACTTCTTGTTAAAGTGAATCTCACAGACATTTTCATCACTTGCTTTGGTATTTATGTCGTTAAGCAAAAAATAATATTAGAAAACTATGCCGAGTGCTAAATGTTTTTCATTCGAAAAATTAATATTTGCTTTTGAATTGTGACTTGCAAAATTTTCCTAAAAATAAATTAATTATTTTTACGAAATAATATACCGCCGTCTAATTGACTTCTATTAGAAATTTGATAAGGGGTTAATTTAGACAACGTTATCTATATTTAGTTTAGATGAGGTGCTTGCCTACGCCGCACGGGAGATAATTAATATTAATTATTTAGTTTTCGTTAATTAATTGCATAAATTAGTATTATCAAATGTACATTTCTCAAGGAAATTTATGAAAACGAATTGACGTTCTATAGAGATGCCGTAAATATTATTATAGGCTTATAGATTGATATAAAATTTAGGACATTTTTATTTTTTCGAATAATGAATAAAAGTTATTAAGGCAAAATTTGTAGAATTTGAATTTTTTTTTATCCATGTACCATTTTCATTATTTTTACGGTAAGATGAATTTTTATCTTTTTCTTAAATTCCTAATCGCCCCCATTTTGAAAGTATTGGATTAAAGTTGTCATCTGCGATGTTAATCTATATTTTGATTCGTGCTTGTTTGTGCCAAGATTTATTTCAATTGAATGAGAAATTTGGTTTCCAGAACACCACACACACACACACACATGCGCGCGAGCGTGCGCATGGGCACGCGCACGCACACACATGTACATATGTATGTGTGTGTGTATGTGTATGTATGTATATATATATATATATATATATATATATATATATATATATATATATATATATAATCGTCCACTATTTACAAGTTGCTTGTGGTATAAACATTGTTCAGGAGACTCGCGTAACTCCTAGCGTCTATGTTCGCAATCGACTTGTTGGAGGATAAAATAGTCTTAATGGGGTTACAAACGCTGCTCTTTTAAATGATTGTTTTTCTAAATTGCTTCAGTAAAATACAACAACACCCGCATCCGATTCAGGAAAATGTCTGCCTCAATAACGTTTATAGGAGGTAGTACTCATTAGTACGATAGTATAACGGATCTAGTTAACGATTTAATTCCAACAATTTAAGAGGATCTAAGTTCTCCGTTATTTGTATTGAAAAACCGACAAATAGTAAAATTATACATACTAATTATTTAGAATAATTCCTTAACTTCGACAACCTAGTTAACAGCGATATTCTTTATTATCGTTCTGTTTTCAGAAGTTTACCTTACTTATTCCCCATTTATAATAAGCGAAATAAAACATTAATTCTATCGCTGTACACAGTTTAAATAACTGCCCGATATATCCTAACCAATTCTCTTTAGGGTTTTGTATCACCAAAGGAAAAAAAGGAACCCTTGTAGAATCACTTCGTTGCCGTCTGTCTCTCTGACTGACAAGACCCTTTTTCTTAGGAACGCGTGAAAATATCAAGTTAGAAATAATATCAAATACATATGTCTATGGTCCCTTGAAGCTATAAAAAAATCAAAGCAACACTTATCAAAGCGGGCAATATATTTTCTTTTAAAGATTTAAAATTTTGTAAATAGTTTAATAGGACTACTACTATGTACCACGTGTATAATATTCCCATTAAACTATCATATAACATTTCTATTAAATTACATAATATTCCTATTAAATGATATAATATTATAAATTATACAACATTAAATGTTTATAAATGCCCAAATATGTACGGAACCATCGTGATAGATAGGTTTTTTTTATTTTTTAAAATTTCTATACATACAAAACAAGTCACATATATACACGGATAATATATCACAAAAAAGTATTAGTTTTACGTAGACAACCTGAAAGTTCTCTTTGAACATTTTCCCCTGTTAGAATCTTTTCAAATCCTTATTAATACATTATTGCTCATTTGAGGAAATGTTCAGTATCACTTTATTTTTGGTCCGATGTGAATGCACTCAACATTAAAAAAATATTTTCAATCTATTTTGATTAAATTTTCCGATAAAATTTATTACGATAATTATGAAGTCTTAAAATTTCATTCTTATTATTATTATTTTAATCAAAAACTATCAAGATATTTTTAAATTAAATATTATTAAAAATATCTTGATAGTTTTTGATTAAATTTTAACAAAAAGTACTTCATGAATAAGACAAAGATTTTAAATAATATAAATAGTAGTTAACAATTTTTTCAGCTATAGTATGTTCTATTATATTTTTAATATTATATATTTAATAATATATTAAAACCCCTAAATTATTTATCATTCTGTAAAACATTGAAGAGGATAAAAACTGCGTAAATTTTCACTATGTTTGTCTTCAATATACAAAATATTTATACTTTGAACTTCATCAAATTAATCGTATATTCATAATTTACAAGAACAAGACTAAAACCAAAGACAGTAGTATTCAAAATAAGCAGCAACGTTTTCATTGTGAGCGATAACCAAATGCAGTTCCTTATTGCTATATTCAAAGTTGTTTCTAGGGTTTCTTACCGCAACAGTAAAAATGCATAGTAAAACACTCGTGTTTAATTATTAAATTAGTTGAACTTGTGAATGACACGTAAGTGATAATTGGTATATATCTTAATAAGAATCCCAGACAAATAGTCACCATAACTCTTGACGTCACCCAGTAGAAAGAGGAATCACTGTGACTGAATCACAGTTTTTATGTCCTCCACCATAGACTATATGAATTGAAGACGAGGAGGACATTACTATATATGTATAGCCCGATATCACTATTAAACTATCAAATTATAATCATCCTAAGGTTCTTTATACAAAAAGGCCGTAATAAAGAGCCCTGCTTACTCTAAAATTATTAAAAACAGAAACACGAATTTGATTGGTGTAAAGTAAGACCTACTTACTACACACAATGTTTGAATTGAAAGAAAACTAACGGCTAACAATATAATAGACAATTTTAGCGTTAACGTTGAATAGTGGTCGTGATAATATAGATTGAATGGTATTTATAAAGTTCAAACAAATTTCAATACAGTATTGAAAAAACTAACAACATATTAGATAATATGATCTTGGTATTAAGTAAAATTAAACAATTAGCACAATATTGATATGTTGTTAACAATCAATTTACACACACAGCGTGAATTAGATAAACCAATTTTATAGTTGTAATTAATTAATTATAGATAGAATACAACTCATTTCAGACTTACAAGGTAGATAGTTACATAGATTTATACAGTTATATTTAACTCTAACCTTCAAATTTTTTCTTTTAGGAATTTAAATTTATTTTTGTGCTAAGAGTTTGTGAACATATCACTCTGATTATAATTTGCACAATGATTATAATTTGCACATACGTAGTTTAAGTTAATAACATTTCCATGAAATTTTTATTTTAAAAATGTATGCTTAATAACTATATCTTTGCAAAGTTTATAAAATTTTTAAAATTTTAATTATAGATTTTAAATCCACAGTCTTTCAATTAATTCACAAAAATCACTTAGCAATGGTTTTCACTTAGCGCCTCTTTGAGGGCTGCACAGACTGCCACAAATTCTATTTCGGTGGGAGACAAAAACCGAACTTTTTTGGCGCTAGTTGTATCTGTTGACGGCGGTACAGGTCTTTAGGGATGTATATCCAGTTATTGAGCGTCTGGTTTCCATATCGTTTATATAATTAGCATCACTATAGCCAGTTAGATCAGTGATCCTTTGTATTATGCATATAGCACAATGTGGGTCCTTGAATTTCCTTTAAGTACTTTAGTATTTTTTTTTCTGCATTCCAGTAAGACTTTCTGTTGAAAATATCTACTCACATGACTTAGAGAGAACATAATGTCGGGCATACTTACAGTTGCCGCATAAATTAGTGATTCTACTGCTTCTCTACATAGAGTTTTTCTCTTGTGAATAATCACTTTTTACACAATCTTTCATGTTGACCAGCCAAAATACTATTAGGATCAGGATTTCTCATTTGAACCTACTTAATAGTTTTAATCTGGTGAAATAAAATGTATCAGCTATATTTCTCTATATGCATACCAACAAAGTTACTAGCAGGACATATTTGGACAGCAGGACCTTATTCGTGTTATTCGTTACCTCATTTTATATTATGGTTTACTTCATCCAGGACATATTTTTTCTTTTAAAATAGTATTTCTACTTTAAATGATGAAATAACTAATCTTATTTTAATTTACATTTTCCGACGTTCGGAGTCGTCCGACTTTTTGAAAAATCTGAATAATGCTTCGTCGTGACACAGATAGCAATTTCCTTCAATTATTTCGGAACCTGTTTGTTGTTTCTTGATGTCAGTGTTATATGTACAGTTGTCGGAATTTCTATACTTACGTCCAGTGAATATGCGCTTTGAATCGATCTCAACTCGTTTTAAAGCGTGTTTTTCATTTTAAACCCTCAATCTTTGGCTTCCTCTGTGAACTATGATCTATCACGGAAACTCTCGGAAATACAAGGTATAGACGACTTACATTTAGACTAAAAAGATCGTATCTGACGGTAGATATTAAATAGTTTGCATCTCTGCTTTTCACCACTCTTTTTGAAGTTATTATAAATCTGTTTCATTTTTCAAATAATCCGGGTGACGTAGTGTGACATAGTGTCCGCTACACCACAAAATCCGTACGCATAAATTCAAGCACTTTTGTGATTTTCAACCCTTTCAGAGGAAATCTCATTAGTTGGCTTTCAAGACCTGTTATGCATGTCAATTTTTTATCATTCTTGGATAATTGCACACCTTTATTATTTTTTCCAATTCTTTTTAAATCGTGAAAGTTCAGAACCTAAACGTCGGTACCACAAAAATATATTCATTTCATCAACGTTCAGTATATATGCATAATCATTATATACGTCTAGGCAGTACATATGGTTGATCAGGTTTGAAGTATCAATGTCGGACATGTATGTAAAACCATTGTACATATTTAGTGGGTACAGATTATTGATCAAGTATGCTTTATTAACTTCTGGTACGTATACGTAATAAATTTATATGTTTGTTCGATAAATATTGTTGGATCAGGTTTGCAGTATCAACGTCGGATATGTATGCAAAATTATTGTACATGTTTAGTTAGTACAGATTATTGATCAAATATGCATTAATAACTTCTGGTACGTAGACGTAATAATTGTATATGTTTGTTCGGTAAATATTGTTGGATCAGGTTTGCAGTATCAACGTCGGATATGTGTGCAAAATCATTGTACATGTTTAGTTGGTACAGATTATTGATCAAGTATGCATTATTAACTTCTGGTACCTATGCGTAATAATTGTATATGTTTGTTCGGTAAATCTTGTTGGATCAGGTTTGTAATATCAATGTTGGATATGTATAAATAGTCATATATGTTTAAGCCAGTACACATTTTTAATCATACTTGCACTAACTACAATTGCATTCGTTTATTTGATAATAAACAACTTCTCTTAATAAATTCATTTCCGATTATCGTTTTAATCATGCTCCCTTACACCATTTTTTTGCCTTTAAAGACCTTTGTGTTACTCTCATTTGTTTTAATGTTTTGAAAAATCTTCACCTTGACTTTGCTTTGACCGTGCCAGTGTTTCACTACATACCGAAATTTTCAATCGCTATGATCATTAACATGTTTTAAATCGGGTAGACCGGATGAAAACATTGTGCAATACCACTCTTGGCGACTCGGAATTTTCAACACGGTTCAATAATTCTTCAGGTTGGAAATAATTTTTAGGGGCGAATCTCCATGTAGATAACTTTAGGCCGGTTATCTTTTCGATGTCTAATAATTACTTCAAGTCGTTTTACAGTTTTAATTTTTCGTAGATGTTGGAAGTTTGACAAGTGCACACTATAGGTTATATCTCTTTATCTTTTATTCTATGGCATTGTAGGTCGTATTCTTGACGATCTTGTAACTACGTAATTTTAAACGTTGAACTTGTTGGGAGTTGTGTTTGCTAGATTTATAAAATGTTACGTTATAGTGGTATATAGATAGGTGAATAGTTCTTAATATATTTGCTGATGATGATCCCGGATAAATAGTCATCGCAATACTTCATATCACCGAGCAGAAAGAGAAAGTATGATGTCTGAGTTACGATTTTTATAAACTCTACCATAGACCATAAACATTGCACAAAAAAGCATAATATTACCATTTTCACAGTACGTTGTGGAAGTGACGACTTAATTACAAAAGCGAAATGCAAAAGGTTGATTTTTTGTCAATGTTGGCCGAAAATTAAGTTCATTTCTTGTAAAATATTATAGTAGTTACAACCAAAATATAGGTAATGATTAACTTGTAATAATAAATAATGATTGACATTTTAATGTAAGGCTTTTACCTCATATTATGATTTATCAAAAATGTCATAATCGTTTTTTTTTTACTATTGATCAAGTTATCACGTCAACACTTTTGTGTATCCATCTGCATGTAACCCTAATCGCGACAGTCCGACTTGCACTTTGCCAATTTTTTTTGTTCTTGTGAATTGCTCTATTAAAGCTTTTATAAAACTATTAATTGCTTTAAAATTATTGTTATTATTACTTAATGTATATCCAAAGTCTACCGAACGAAATTAAACAATAAATTGTCCATCCCTGATTCACTTTCATGTTACCCAAAGGTTGAAAGGAGGTGAGATTCTTTTGAAATCATCCCTTTTCATATAATTTCTACAAACAAATTCTTGATCTAAGATTGAAAATTAACTAGGAGATACATTTCCCACTTAATTATAATTATCTCACATAACCAATAGATTTTAAACGAGAAAATTTTAATCTTCCTGATGTCTTCAAAATTCAATTTTTATTTACTCATTCAATATATAAACATAAATAACAATTTCAAAAATATTTCCAAGCAGAAAGCCTTATTTACAATTTGTTATAAGTTCTTAAACATTTACTTATCATTAATCATCATATATCATCTTAAACATTTGCAATAATAAACCCCTCATAGAGACCTACTAATCTATCAGCCTATTAAGCGAATTCTCTTTGTAAAAACAGAATACATCCTGTCATAAACAATAATCCCATTACGATTCCGCCGCCCAGATCTTATCTTGACCCTTTCTAGTTTTCACAAAACAAAACACAACTCCACAGCCTTATCGATCCCTTTCATCAGCAATTGTTTGTTTTTCTTTGGGGCGTCTTCGCAGCGGCGTAATAGGCGACGGACCTGAACTTTCGTATGTAAAAAGTATTCAACGAACGTCATAATAAAATGCAAATTCAAATGGTGAAATTGAAGGCGCGCGGGTGTCATTTCTGTATTTCGGTCGTTTCGCTTCTGTATACATTATTTCTTACTTACGAGGGGCAAATCTAATTTCGGAGAATTTCTGCGTAGCGTACGTGCTCGCAAGTGTGCGGAAATGTATGGCTGTACGACGATTAGGAGTGTTACGTAACGCCGAGCGAACGGACTATGATGAAGGACGGTATAGCTGGTGGATATTAAGATGAAGGTTATACGAGAGTTTCCGTTATCTGGCTTCATCAGATAGTAAATGTTTGATTAACACATTATATTCTCAATTAAGTGATTTAGCCTCGCTGTAGATCTATAGTATAACAATTATAGTTAAATGAATACCTAAACCTCATGCCTGTTTTCTAAATGCAATAAAAATGTGTCAGAGAAAATTTTAGTTTATAAAATATATAAAGTTACTATATAAAGTTACATCATAATATTTTCTTATGTTCGTCCCGTGAAAAGTATTTATATTAGAAAATTCTGCATATCCTAAAGAACTTTCAATCCCTTTACTCAGATATTAAATAGTAAAAAACTCCATTATTTGTTCGTTTTCAGTAGTTGAAACTACGACAGTATTTATCAAAAATATATTTAAAAATAACCTGAGTCCAGCTTTACCTATAACATATACATTTTTCAATAGCTTTTTATGCAATAATATTTACAGTTAATTTATTAGCGGTATATTTGGCGGTTAAACTCAGGAATATTTTTGTTAAATAGAAAATGAGTCATAGCCGATAATTTACAAGAATTAACAATATATACCGTCAAAACTTCTTGGTATATTTTCATGCTCTCTAAAAAATCATAACACATAATTTCGGAAATGGCTTCAAAATTTAAATTATGATGAACGCGGCATCCGCACATTTCGAAAAAGTGCTAAATACCCCATCTAGATAATAGTCCATCTAGATAATCCATCTAGATAATATAAAGTTAATAGGATAAGCCATTTTTGTGCCAAGCCCTAAAATCAGAAAGATAAACAAAAATTTGTGTCGAAAGTACGATGTAATTTCGTTTCTGTCAAAAGTACAAAGATTTTCTGAATACCGCAAAAAATGAGGAAACGGTCCGTAAACGTAAAAGCACATAAACGAAAATCACATAAACGGAGTTTTCTATAAATGAGAAGAATGATAACGTTAATGTCGTGCATTAATATGAAACTTTTATCATACTTAAATTGTCGCTATTAATAATGCCACACCATAACTACTTTTTTTAATAAATGTTCTAATCTTCTCTTAATAATATCTATTTTATAAGTTACTGAATATCGCTTTTATCTTTTTGTAATATAGCATTGGCTAAGTAAAAAAACAAAAAAAAATATGTGTACGTGCAATAGTAGTGGAGTATTGGAAGAGAAACGTTTTTAAATCGACGAAGGCCACATAGTGTCCTCGTGCCACACTCAAAGGCCGATTGCGTTCGACGTTGCTTAATTAGATAAAATCTAACGAAAACTCCAAACCCACCCGAACACAAATCTAATCAAATTCCAACCAATAAAAATAAAACTCAATTCAAATTGAAAATAATTCAAATGCAAATACCTTACTGATAAATTACTAAGAAGTGTTTCGAATATTGATTTTTTTTTGAAAACCATTCTTCTATAGCGATTCAAAGGATACTCCTCGTCCTTCATATACCACGGAAAATAATTTACCGTTTATAGAATAAAATCAACTTTGTCAACTTTTTGACCTGTTATAAAGAACCATTTTAAAAAAATTACGTTTTGATATGATGTAACGGGACGGAATTGCGTTACAAATATATCTGTTTAATAAATTATCATATGTATGTAATTTGTTGTCAAAATAAAATGAAAACAAACTACACATCATAGTTTGTTAAATGGATATGTTTGTAAAGTGATTCCATTTATGTAAAATTAACCATTTATACAAGTATTTATTATTTATTTTATTTTAATGTTGCGTGTTCTTCACTAATCATTTTTTTTCGAAAAGTGATTTGATCGTGCCTTCGCATTACCGCGGTGACCCTTCCTAAGTCACCGCAGTATCCTATACATCCAACACGTAGTGCTTTTTTTGTTGTCATCATAACTTTCATATCCGATATTTTTTTTTTTCAGTTTGTTATTATGAATAAGAATTTATTCGCTTTAAGGAAAAGAAATACTTTTTAAATATTTACAGTTTAAAATAAGAATTTATTCGTTTTAAGGAAAAGAAATACTTTTTGAAATATTTACAGTTCAAAATAAGAATTTATTCGCTTTAAGGAAAAGAAATACTTTTTGAAATATTTACAGTTTAAAATCATACTGCTGATAAACATTAATCTTTCAAATCAAAACATCAAATCTTGTCGCATATACAAGAGGACTACCAAAAAATTACATGCGAGCAAATCAACTTTCCAAATAGCTCGTATCATTTTTTACTCGACTCTCTAGAGGTTAGGATTTATGGCCTTCGTTTCCGTTGAGAAATTAATTTATTAATAAAATTACATCAAAATGGCTAAATTCATTTTTGTTTAAAATCTGCGTATACATGGATATATACTCAATTGCATATATTAATTTAAATATTATATTCCACGGCCAAAAATATTTCCTCCCAATTGACCATCGATTTAAGTTTAATTAATTGTTCATTATTGTGAAAAATTCAATATGCGTCTCCATGTCACATACAATTCTAAAGTATCTACTTAGTTTCTACCGCTACCATTTATAAATCCCCCGTTTTAAAAGATAACCCACATTCGCAACTATCACTTGCACGGCCGCTCGCTTAACGCGCTGGGTCATAAACAAGGTTTTTGCTCGACAGTGTTGTGTGATGAGGCAAGTCGTACAATTTGTCAAGGAAGATAGATAGCGCGTCACGTCGGACTAATCGCGCGCCGCGGTCGGCGGTGCGTCGCCCGTATTGACAGGAAATAGGTCATTAAAATGATATATTGATACAGGATCGTATCGCATTAAATGTTATATCGCATATCTGGGAAATTCGCGCGACGGGGCATGCAAGAAATACATGGCTATGTTTTTGCGAAGTTACAAACTAGAATTGCGCTATCGTAAGTTGTCGGCCGTTAAAAGTTTCTACCGTGGCTTTTCAAAAAAGTTACAATGACCGATCAACTAAAAAATATGATGTTATAAGATATTAAATCTATAAGAAACCGGAAAAAGTCCATAATTTTTATTTAAATCGGTGAGACAATGAGAGATCTTGTACTTTTCTACGATGTCAGGTTATTTTTACGGTAATTTGTAAATGCTATGTCTACCATACACAGATATGATATACTGATCAATAAAATTCGCAGACTCGATAAAGTCGTTGATAAAACCCACATAAAACTTTAAAAGAGCCAAAAGATATTCATTTAACAAGACAGCATGAATGTCAATGTCACTTAATAATTTATTTTTAATTAATTTATGCAATTCATATCATTCATATTAAAACAGCGATTGATAATAATTGTTTCTAGTAATCGTTTCTAACAGGTTATTGTGTACTTCGTTAAATTTTAATTGTTTTTTTTCTTAATTTTTTGTAATCATCCTTGATATACTAAAAATATAATACATAAGCGTTTCTCAAACCAGCTTTTTTTGTTTTGTATTACGATTACGAACTTTACTGTATTTTGTCTCTTATTTTTTCTGAAAAATACCAGCTTTTTTAAATATGTATTCTTTTACTGTAACGGTAGGTCCATTTTCGCAAGTCACCTTTTGATGCCATTTATTTTACTTTTAATTTATAAATCAATTCTTATTTTATATATATATATATATATATATATATATATATATATATATATATGTATATATATATATATATATATATATATATATATATATTTGTTAAAAGATAAATTTTGGACAATTTTCCGATTTATGTAAAATTATTTTTTTCTAAATTGTCTCTGTATCCATTTCAAAAAAATTAAGATTTTAAATTACCCCGATTTGAAAATATTATTATTCATAAGGAAGAATATAAATATAGCAAGAAAATTCAATTAGCGATATTGTTTATATTGGCATAACAAAATTTAAACAGAATAATTAACTTCATAATACGTAAATAACATCGCGTTGACACTTTGGATCAACGCGATGTTTTTTAAAACGTATAAACTTCTTTCTATGTGGAATTAAAACAAAAATGCCATTCAAATCACACTGGCATTTATTTAGAATTCATAATTTTTCTTTGTCATACACAAAATCTAACTTTTTCGATTTTCAATGCGTGTAATTCTAAAAATATTTTTTCATACTGACATGTAAACTATTCAGTCGTTAAAGTACTGTCTCCAATTTTTTCAAGTAAAACATTTAAAGGATCGATTAGAAATGAGTCGACTGTTGTAATGTACCAGTCCAACTTTATAAAGTAACAATAACGAGAAAGTAAACACTAATTTAATTATTTTCATAGTCGGAAACATCACATCCCCTTCATCAGTCATCGTCATTTCTATGTGATGCGTTATTTAATTTATATAAGTAATGAGAGGTGCTGACACCAAACATTTACTGATATCTTTACTTAATGACTGCTTCATAAGATGTGCCTTTGCGCTGCATTTCCGCCGTTCAAGCAACTAAATCTCGTAGTGTCTTTCCTTTGTGCGGCAATCGGACGCTCTACCAACTTGTTAAACAGTCTTAGGGGAAGAGATATTGCGGACGGTCTTAATGAAGTTTGTCAAGTAGTGACTGACTACGAAATTAACCTCGCTCTCTAGGGAGGGGCCCAAATATAAAATATTATATTCGCTATATAATTTTAAAATCCATTAATAAAGGAAATTATTTTAAAATGATACACCAGTAGCGATGATAATTCACAAAAGTGTGAAAAAAGACAAATGGAAGGAAATGTTGAAAGCAATAGAAAAATATAGGAAAGAAAAAACTTATCAAGACCAGTGGTAGGCTATAGTTAAGGGTGACTTAGAGCATAATATGAGAGAAGCTGTTCACGTTACATTGTACGCGTTGTATTTTGTGTAATTAAATATAATATTCTACAAGAACTATTTAATAATAAAATCGAATACAAAAGTAGTAAATGGTACGAAATAAAAAAATTAGCGAAAATTACTTCAATGGAAGACATTGGTAATTTCCGTGAGAGCTAACTTTATACCGCCGTAGCAGAATTTTTTGTTTTATTTTCTAATTAGATGTACCGAAATCGCATAATGTCATAATCATGGAGCTACGAACCATCCTCTGATGAAGCATCGAAAACAACTTTCACAATAGGTAGCGAAAGTGATACTTTTACCATTTTTTTTTTATGAAATAAAAATATTTCGAATTACAAATATTTCTAAAGTAGTATTTATAAAGTAGTTAGGAAAAATAAAGTTTCTATCACATTTATTCATATCACAAAGAAACATTTTATCTTTAATCTATAAGTTTAGCAATAAACCACTAAAAAAATTGGAAAACTATGAAAAATCGCCGAACGTACTTAGGGTGTTTTGAATAAGAATTGAAATTCTCTCCTTTTATGAATATTATATTACTGTTGTAAAAATATGTTAAGACACGGTTTAACTAAATCTTCATAGAAATTAGAAACATGTCGAAACTCAGTCTGTTCAACTTGTTAACGTTTTATGTAATATTATAATTAAAGGAGGACCATTATTGCCAGCTGAATCAGTATTCTAGTGATTTATTAGTAATAAATCATTAGAAGTGAAAATATGAATGAGTTTAAAAATTATCTAATCGCCTTAAAAATTGCTATTTAATGGCAGTTTATTTTTCAAATATGAGTAATTTAAAACGTCTCTCTATTTACTGGCAGTACTCGAATTCCTGAAATGTTAAACAACCATGCATAATTAATATACAACAAACAATTTTAATATGACGTACCACTGTTAACTTATAATGCAATTTAACTGTCACCGAATACGAGCTTTAAGTAACTATGTGTATCCACATAAATAGCAAATTTGCATGTAAAACAACTCAACTTTAACATACACACGTATTCGGTCGAATTAATTTGTTAAAATAATTTAAGACATGAGATTTGCAGCAAAAATAACCGTGAGGCAGCGACCGCGTAATCCTCTTACGTGAGACGCTACAACTGCGTCATTACGGCTAAGTACAGGGCGTCGGCACTCTCGGCGCGCTTCCATCGTTGCGCGTGTGCTCACGATGACGTTCACAATTTGTTATATTTCACTAATGGACTAACTTATTCGACAAAGTTAGAGCTTAAGATCGTATGAATTCAAGTGCTATGGGATCTGAGCGGCTCTGCGGGAGCGAGCTGCATAATAAATGGAGGGAGTGCGTGACAAAAGAGAAAATAATTTTATTGAACGCTATTAAATGACTTTACTGGGATCGTATTTTAGGGCCGTTAAGTGTTCATGAGACAGTATCAAGGGTTGAAAAAATGCTCGCACCACCGCAGAGCGGAATCAGCTTGAAAAGTGGTTTGACTCGTTAATTTATAACTGCGCAATATCTGCGTCGCGCGAGAACGAACAATGTCAATGTTTCTCATCCTGCTTCATTAAATTAAGTGAACTTTGCCGCTACTTTACTCTACGACCATGCCGGTTTAATATTTTTATCTCATATAATTATAATTTCTAACTTATCTTGCGTTTGTTTATATAACGTTAAATGGTCTTGTTTCGATATCGTTGAATAAATATTTATTACTGGACTGTATATATCATTATTATATCTCGGGCTCAAATAGGACATCGAATTAAGTTAATGAACATAAATTGTGTTAAAAACTAAGTGGTTTTTATTCGATCATTAACTTTCTTGCGCAATGTATGTGTTTAAATAAACATTTAAATATATAATTTCCAAAGGCTTCAGATTCTACTTCATAAAATGTTCGATTCAAGGAAAATTATAAACCCGCGTATATGCAAACCAATATACTATAGGAAGGCCTCGAAAGAATATCTTATAAAAATTATGCAAGATTTTATCGTATTATTCTACTAATAGATATTCTTATTCTTAAGCTATTTTATAATATTTAAAAAAATCTAACGCAGACTTTCTTACTAAATTTCTTATATCAGACCATGTCTATCAAACACATGGCTTGATATGAGAATAGCCATTATTGGCCATTTTAAGAAAATATTCACTTTAAATATACTTTTATAGGAATAATAATATATTTAATTGGATAGTCAATGCAATTTTCAAAATTATATTTCGAAACCATTTCACAACAGTAAATATTCTAAATCAAAGTGAAATACGGAAATCGCTACAAAAAAGTCGGAATGGAAAAGTTAAACAGCTGACAGATAACAGGCGTAATTATTTTAAAGTAAAAAAAACATTATATAACGCTAACGCAACGTCATGACTCATTGCATCCTCTTCAAATCGATTTTCGCCAATTTCTAGTATAGCGACAAATACCTCCGAAAAGCAATTCTCTGGACAAGTTTAAGGGGGATGACCTCGAGCGTTTCCTGTTAACTGTTGTTCGCCGCGTAACTGGAATCTGTCGACATGGGAGCTCTTCATGCACCAGCGGTCCGAATTAGTCGGTAATTACCGGACGGACGCTTTAAGTTTAACATGAGAGCAGGTTCTACTTAAAGTAACCTTGCATATAATATGTCCCGGCGGCAAGGCTCCACGTCGTATACCGAAGTAGCTAATAGCATTTATTTTAATAGCACAATTTCGGTGTGAACGTGATTTTGATAAATAATCTAATTATCGTGTATATAAAATAAATATTTCGACGTTTATTCACAAATTAATAGATGAATAAGAAAGTATCAAGCAGATACATATATAAAGAAAACTTTCAAGTACGAATAAAACTCGCGCTACAAGGGTTCTGTGCAAATTTAGGCACTTATAAAAATTTATGGCTATTAAGCTATTTACAAATATTAATTTTTCACCAAGTAAATATATTTATTACTTACTTTATCTTTCACGGGCGTAAAAATACAGTGCATATTAAAAAAATTATAAGATCTAAGATTTCACTATAGTTTTCCTGTAATTTTCTAGTCAGATTTCCCCAACTCTGTTTTCTTTTTCATCATTTTCGGGTCGGTAATTTCGGGAATAAGGAGAAAAAATGCTTTATTTACGCATATTTTTTTAGAATATCTTTTTAAATGTGCAATTTAAAAAAAATAAAAAACAAGTTTTGTTTAATAATTTACTTTCATTTCTGTATTAATTCTTATAAAAGTTAACTAGTTCAAAATTGTAAATTAATAAGGTACATTCTGAGGAAATCGGTTATAATAGACGAATTAACAGACACGTGCCTATTCTGGTTCCGTGTTTCAGTTTGAGATACGGGACCCAAAAAAGTATCATTTTTATATATAAATAATAATAAAAGGTTATAAATATTATTTTTTCCTAATGCTGTGCATGTCTCATCTGAAAACCATTATTCATTTTATACGAAGATCAGCTTTTTAAAAACAGCGGCACTGTAATATAAAAATCTATGCGAATTTTGAATAATCCCTTCCACGTCGCACTATCTGTGCGTAACATCATTTGTTTATGCTGCAGTCGTATTTAATCGAAAAGTCATTTGTGTATTTCAGAAAATGTTCAAGCCATGTGTATCACACACATGGCCTTGTATACTTCAAGGTCATGTATGATACACACGAAGTGGTAAGTAATTTGAATAAAAAATAATTGAATTATTTTATTTCCAATTTTTTAATTGGTTGGTTCTGAAAATATATTTACAAAATATTAATAGATTATTTCTCGCAATTTCGCGCTCATAGTTATGATACATTCATTTAAAAAACCATTAATGATATTAGATTGATATTAAAGTGGCGGGTATACCGCCACTTTTTCCTAGCGATATCGGGAATATTCTTGAAACTTCTCGAACATTTCTGATAAAGTACATAAAAAGCGCTAAGTTTAGTTTTCTGTTCATTTAGCAGCTGAATTTCGGCGAATAAAGAAAAACCAGACCAAAGAAATTTCACGAAGAGAAGTTAAAGTACTTTTGCTTCATAAATTCCACTCATGACGAAAAGCAAGTGAAATAACACTCAATATGTTCACAGTTACTCATGGTTGGTCTTCTATGAAACATCGAAAGAATGGGTTCCAAAAACTGAAAGACCAGTTTTTGATGTCACTTAAATGAATTATTAAAAACAGATCCTAGATTCAATTTGCTTTATCTTGCTTTCATACTACAATAGAAATACAAATTTGTGCTTTGGAAAAAAATGGAAATGTTCCGTTTGGATACCACATGGAATTAACTTTGATCAACAGAGACGATGGGTTTATTAATTGCCAACTTAATAATTATGCTCACTTATTTCATACAATATTTTTTCGTATATAAGATTAATGCTATTAATAAATACAGCCATCATAAAGAGCGTTACTTTTAAAATTAAGACTTGTTGTCATCTCAATTTCTGATTATAATCAAAATATGTCAAAAGCAATTTCAAGGGCCAGCAAAATATAATACTACAAGTCACCAGGCGAAGAATCAAGTTGAAGCAATAAATAATCAGGCAAATAAACGATTAGTAAGCGGTATGATGGAAATCTACTGATTAACCATTAAACAGAGGGAATTTTGTAAACAGGAAAATTCTTATTTAATGTCGATTATGAACTTACGAGTAACCATAGAAGCAATACAAATAGTAACATACGTGAAGGATCTGTCAATACTTCAAAAGTCAAACCAATTTAAATATATTATTTTTCTAAGAAAATAAAAGACGAAGAACTTAAATGTTTTAGTGAAAAATGATATAGGTCGTATTTCTCGTGGGTATTGTCGCTGATCCAGCTGATATTGCCCACGGGTATTGTGAAGTTACTTCAAGCGATCGTGCTCGCTTGATGTCAATCCATTAATTCATCGATTTTATCTTATTGGGCATGATTTGCTAGGTAATACGCGAGGAAGAAAAATGTGTAGTAAAAGTTTGTCTTGAGAATGTGATTCCTTTTTTTAACGGTGCGGCTTGACGGTGCGGCGCGGCGCGGCGCGTTTGTCTCGGGTTCAATTCCCGGACGCCCGTCGAGCGTCCCTAATGTTTTGGTTGAGTTTAATTTTTTAAAGAATTTTTAAAAGAATAGTTAGGAATTTATGAACTACTGAAAATTATAAATTACTAGTTTCATTTAAAGAAATTTTAAATATTCTCTTCAATGCTTTCCATTTATTTTTACTAATTAATTAGATTTATTGTAATATCGACATCAAAAATCACTACATTTCTATCGTCATACATAAATAACAAACATAATGCTAACGCCTTCCTTCATTGTACACGTCACAAATACATTTAGGATGAAGAAAATAATTACAAACTTAGGTTTGCCTGTATTTACCTTTTATGTCGTTTTTCGGGAAATTTAAATATAACTCAGCTGTTCTTTTCAATTTTGTTTTCTAATATTTTCGCTTCCTATAAAATAAGTTCTAGGTACGCAATTATAAGTTACTGATTAATAACGACTGCGATGCAATTAATATAGTCACACAATTCTTTAAAGTGGAGTTATGTATGTATTTCATTTAGGAAATACTAGGACATTATCACCACTTTCAAGATTTCCTACAGGATACGTAGTTTCTAAGCTGACCACATTATTGATTGTTTCTCGCTTTAAACCTAATGCGCGTTTTTTTAGGAAATATTTCACCTCTTGCAATAATGACAAATTACTTAATCGCATCCCGAAGCTTTTTTTCTACCGTCTGATAAATAAAACAAAAAAAAATGTAATGAGTTCAAGTACAATAGTATAAAGAAGCTTTGAGAAATATTAGCGTAAATAAAAACTAGGTCCAACCAAAGTAAATAAAAAAGATTATATGGATATCTCTGAATTTAGCACCACTGCATATTTTTTAACGTTATCGAAATTCAAATAGGAGATAAGTAAAATGTTAAGATAAAAGCTTCAATGATTTTGAAAGTAATACTTTTTTTAAATTGTGTTTATCTGTAAAAGTAGTTGTAGTTTATTCGAAAACTATAGCGAGCTTCAATCGCGATGATTGTCTGTTGAATAAATTCAAGTCTACTAACATATATCTTGACGGCCGACTAATTATTTAAGGCAGGATGATAAAAAATAAATGTATTACTAAGAAACGAGAAATCAGATTCGGAAGATGGATATTTTTATTTTGTTTGGAAAATTCAAAATTTGTTTTGAAGTAAAAAAGTTACGATCAATCATATCATCATACGAAGTAAAAAAGTTAAGATCTCAAAATGATTTTATCATTCCATATTGAGTTAATGTTTTTAATTTATTTACTTTATCTATTTCAAACAGCAATGCGCAAATAATATATATATATATATATATATATATATATATATATATATATATATATATACATATATATATATATATATATATATACATATATATATATATATATATATATATACATTTGAGCGACTTGTTCGATTTAAATACGATGATTGCTATATAGCCAATACCTTCCACTACGCCACAATACTTTATTTGAAAACTTAGTTAATTGAAAAATTGTAAAGTATTTTGATGAATCCTACCCTATTACAAAAAATTACAAATTAAAAAATTACACTCACTTTAGAGATAGAGGAAAAATATATTAAAATATTTATTATTTTGGAAATAAGTCAATTTTATATGTATTTTGCTTAGATCAGTAATATAATTTTTATTTATATCGCATGCTTAAGACACAGGTTTTTCGTAAATAAAATTAATATTTTTTTATTGTTTAATTTAAAACGAATACGAATAATATAACAAATGTTACATTATTTATTATTTTAACCTCTCTACCAATTTTCATTAAAAACATTTATTCTTAATTACTATATTTCGGTGAACGCAAAATTCAAAACATTTTTAATGTGTTTCGAAAGAGGAAGAATTAAATTAGCATGTATTAAACACGTGCATGTAATACGAAATTTTAATAAGACATAATTAACGTATGATTTTCAAAGAAAATGTACCTTTTTGTTTGTTAATTCAGGATACTCTGTTATCTAATCTCACACTATTTTGAAAAATAATTTATTAAAAAGTAAATTAACAAAAACCATTCCATAATTTAGTGTCAGTGCAAAATACGACCGACAAGTGTACTTAATAAATTTTTTTTCCAATATCTTTTATATTTTTGCTTTGTCAAGTGAAAGGATAGGCCCAATAACGTTCTTTTGTAAAATTCTCACAAATAAATATTTATGTGAAATGCACGGATCGACTCAATTGTTTTTTGACAAGGATGTTATAGCTTGTGCGCTGTAAAAACGTATCCACTCATCTGTTGTTAACATGGTTTCCCTTTTCGTTTTAGCAATCATTTGTTTTTGTGCTCGCAGTCGCTGTCAGAATTTTGAAGCGGGTTTATGATTTAAATGTATCAAACTTCATTATGAATACGTAATGTGACTTTGGGTTGAGTGTATATTTCTTGTACTAGACGAGAGCGGTAATCCCTTTTTTATAGTTGTCGTGGATATTTCATAGTAATTTAAAATAAAGTGTAGACAAATTAATGTGAAAAATTTTTAAATACTCCATTCCTAAAATTTTAGAAAATAATATAAATGGCATTATTTATTTATTACATCAGTACCGTCAAATCATCGAAAATAATCGCTATCTTTACATTTTTCAAGAAATAAAAAGAATTTTTCTCCAAATGATAAGCATCTTAAATTTTCCGGCTATACATATATGTAACGATTTTTAATATCGTTCGGTTTACATAAAAACAGAAACCCTATAAACGACGCATTTTTGCAGTAGAATTTAGCAGAAACAAAACACGGGACTAACTTTGCGGTAATTGTCGCATTCAAAATTAAATTTAGAAAATAATTGAAAAATTTGAGATTTATTCATATTCCAAAAAATTACATTATAAATATATGCACACATATATGTGCATATAAATATAAATTCTGTAAAAATGCATGTTAATTTTGAAAACTACAAATTTATATTCTAATTGTCTCTCAGATAAAATGCACAAACATATTGTATACATGTTTACGGTGTTTTTTTTTATATCAAGAACACATACTTAATATTTATTGAAAGGAAACAAAAGAAAATATAAAAGTATACGTTACCTTTTTTATTACTAACTTACCCTACGTCGTTTCCATTTTCTGAAAATAATATTTCGACTCTTAAACCTTGCAAATGCGATTAGTATCCGCATTCACTTTTAAAAATATTTGATATTTTAAACAAATATAATTAATAATATTAACTAAATACCTATAATACTACAATAACGTGCATGCAAAAAATATTAGTACATAAAAATGTGTAAACAACTTCAGAAATTATTACTATCCACTCACAGACTACTCGATACATTTTCTTTGCCATAAAGCCAGAAACAAAATAATTCTAATTTAATTATTAGTCAATTTTTTTCTCATTCTTGTAGTATGTATTGAAATAAAATAATAAAAAAATGCACATGCAAATATTTTAAAAATTATACTTCAGCTTCAGAACGTTTAAAATAGAAATTAACGAAGCGCTTAGCACAATATTTTCGGTACTGATATATAGACGCAGCCTTTTTATATGATGATTACAAAAGTAAAGTAACGAAAAAAAACCATATTTAATTTTTCACTGGCATTTGTTTCAGTGGCCCCACTGCTGCAAATTGTTTCTTTCTAATATATTATCTTAATGAATTATAATGAGATCAAGTTAAAAGACACTGTACATATAATTTATTTAGAAGTTGAGTGCGCCCCATATAGGTATTAAATTTATTATCGTATTTATCTACCTATTTATTGAAAATTTCACATCCGTGGAGATCAATTAAGGAAAATTTACTCACTCAGTTATTTTAGGACAAAGGCTGCGAAAGTTGTTATTTCCAACGTCGAAAATATGTGTTGTATAAAGCCTTACTTAAAAAATAAATTAATAATCATCACTTCAGTAAATATTTTACTACTTTTAAATTTTTTTTCTCGTTAACGATGAAATACTAATAACAATATTGCAACCGTAAAATAAACCACGTTCGTAATAACTTTAAAGTTTACTAATTTATTTGCACATAGAAATCTCCATATTATTTCAACTATTGCCTTATAAATGGTAATAAATCATAGATTTCATTAATTAACCACGATAACTTTTTTATGTTGTGGTATATTTTCTTTAAAACACTTAAAAGTTTGAGTTAATATTTTTGTAGCTTCGTCAATCAATACATTCTCGAAAGTAGACCTTTTTATAAAACTACTGCAATATTCTTGAATGACATAGTCACAAAGTCTTTTAGCTTAACCTTCAGTTCCTACTATCACCGATATTACAACTTTCTAAAAAGCTTGAATCAAAGGTACTTAAGTTTATTTTTAAATAATTATACATTTTTACAGCAAGATATATATAAAAGTATTTTACAAGAATTTATTTCATCAATAATTTTTTTTCTTCTTTAAACTTTTCATTCTTCTAAATTTAAACATTCTTCATTCAATCATTTATTTATATGGAAACACTTATCACTCATCCTTATATATGTCTCATATGCAACATTCTAACGGAATTATTAAAGGTTATTAGCGAGTAAAAGATATGTCAAGATATAGAAATATGACGTCCCATCTTTACTGCTCACCGTGTTTCAAAGGAAAGGTTTCAATGGCTTTTATTGTCTCTCTAGTTAAGTAATTAAAAAAATCTGCTAGATAAAAAAATATGGTATCTTTTGTTATACATGTTGAGTACGTTATTTTTTACATAAAAATTAAATCTTAAATTGATTTATTATGCTGTCCTGAGTTTATTCATTAGGCATGTAGGAGTGAGTGAATAGATCACCAAAGTCTAGGCAATAACAGTATGTTGATAGTGAAAAAAATACATTTAAAAACTATGATCTCAATATTAAGATCTTTTATAGAATATTATAAAACAAGGAAATGTGTCAAAATTTGAATACTACCTTTAGTGTCAGTATCGTATTTGGAAACGAGAAATTCCTCCAAGACAAATTTCTTTCTTTTTAAAAATTATTAATTTAACGTTGGTTAAAGAAATGCTTAAATAATAATACAGTGTTATTCATTTTCAATTTATTGTTTAGGAGTGTGTGGAAAAATCAACTAACAAACCGAATTTAACTTTCTTACTAGTAGACCGACTCCTTGTGTTGCAATCAAATATTACTTTAAGATATAAGCGTGAAATTGTGACTAAATAATTTATACTAAAGTCGTGTTAACATGAACATTAAATATTTTAAAAAACCAACTTAAATTAGATCAAAAGTTCCTTTCACACGATATTTTTTAAGATGCCTAACCTTGCCTATTACTGACAACCCTTTCCGAGACTATATTTTGAAATGTTTCTTATCTACTTTTCATAAAGCACTGTTTACAATGAACCTGAATAAGATCTATCAAAGTGAAAAATCTCATTTGATTAAAAAGTATTCAAACTAAAAAGCGAAAGAACGAAATAGTTTAAAAGTAGAAAACCTATTTGTGAATTCGGAAAAAAATCCTATTTGTGATTTAAAATACTTTACTACGATACGAAGCAATACAGAAACGTAAATTTGATTCGGTTTTTCATCATAATTAAAAATTCCCATTACTGTCATATTTTAATTTTTTTCCAATTCTTCCATCTAAATAAAAAGTAAAAAAAATGGTACATTATCTAGTAATATAATTTTTATCTACATTTTCCATAATTCATTTTTTTATATAGTTTAAATGAATTCAAAATGATTTAACGGCTTTTATCTAGGAAGAAAATAAATATTGCTACAGCAAAATGAACAGAGAGGGAGAAGTTAGGGGATAACTATTCTCGTCACCCTGCATTTCATTTATTATTATTCACACGGCCCTTCACACTCAACTCACTGACCGATGAATATTCATATACTCGAGTATCAGTATTAAGCAATGAGCTTTGTATCTGTTTGATATGCTATGATACAAAAGGGTACCTTCCCCTTTCTTTATATTAATAAATATTGACTTGTATAAGAAATTGTTTATATTAATAGTTTTATATGATTACAAAAATATATCAGAACCAAATTCGGTTAAGAACCAAAAATCAACATATCCATAAATTTAAACCTGAGTGAATCATTAATTAATAAAGCTATTTATGTGGTCATTTTGAGCAATACTTGTATCCTTTCCTATTTTAATTTCAATACACAGTTCAGTAATTCATTTGATATAATATATATATATATATATATATATATATATATATATATATATATATATTTATATATTTATGTATATGTATATATATATATATTTTTATATTTATATATATATATATATATATATATATCTCATTTGGTTAATATGCTGACTACTTATATACATTATTTCAAATTGACAAATTAGTAGCGACTTATTTTGTGATATACGTATATTAATGATTATTAGAAGTGCAATGATCTGTCAACATGGAATTACATAGTTAAATTTATTGAAATTGTAACAACTAAACTTGGACTTAAATATAACTTGGCAGCTAGAAATAAGGTAAAATGTACAACACTTTCGATTGTGTTTTTTTACATAAAGGGACATTTACAAAGTGTCACGGTTAAGACACGGGACGTGACCAATGGGATAACACCTCTTCGTAAGCTTAATTTATACATTTGTCCAGGATTAACACAAAACATGCAGGAAAAGGCGCAGTGGTTTGACGGTCACAAAAATATTTTTGCGGTATATGTTATTATACAATGCTCTTAAAAAATTATAAAAGGTATTAAAAATACTCACAAGATTTGTTAGTTACATTCATTTTTACAACAAACAAATACAGTTTTATTAATATGTTTTTATTTGAAAATAAATATTCATTAAAATATGTAGCGCCAACAGAATACGATAGGTAGTTACTGACCGTTCTGTTGTCGAGAAACTATTACGACCGATCGATGTTATTTGTTTGAATTATGTTGACAATTATAGAACATGTGTGTGCATAATTTCAATTAGGTATTGACAATTTTTATTACTGGCATAACTTGTAAAAAAATCCCATAAAATGTTGAGCAATGTTGAATACGTTTGTTCTGAACCCGCGGAATGGCAGATCTGTAAGGGTTGCTTAAACATCGATTATCGAATATATTTTTATTTCAGTTTATTATTCCTTACTTTTTACTTGTTTTATTTTTAGTTATTATACTTTTGTATTTATTATATACGGCTTGAACACGTGAAATATGTATATATTACATATTGCACCATACAGTGTATTATTTCTTATTTTCTATTTATTTTATTTCTTCCAAGTATACTTTGGTATTTACTCTAAATGTATACAGAAGTTATGTATATATTATATATCATGTCGTCGTCTATAAACTTTCGTCCTGTTTATTACAAATTCAGTGTATTTTTCCAGAACGGATAAAAATTGATAATGTTAGTACTAAATAAATAAACCTGTCATTGTAATAAAATATCAAAAATGACTCAATAATCACACTACGTTACGTAAAACTATATTTTATACAAAATTATATTGTAAAAACATAGAAAGTTTAAAGAATCAAAATTATAAATTATGTCATTGATACTAGACTAATAGACCAGTGCAGACCAATAGTGACTTCAAACGTAATAAAGCGCCAATTCACGAAATATGCCGGAATGGTATGGTTTTATATTTGTTGCCATGCTAATTTTTATATTCAACTGTCTGCTCAGCGTTTACTATTTGAAATATAATTTTATCAAGTTTTCAGTGGTAAATAATATTTTTTGTTACGGTAGTGTTTTTTCATCCTAAATTCCATAAACTGCTATCTACATACGTACAATATATGTGCTTCAACAGTTTTATAACTACACTTCTTCTCTATATGTTTTATAAAATTACAATCGGATTGCAAATTTCGGAGTTATGCATTGTTTTATCGAATGTGGCAAAACGGCCGATAGCCGCGTTTTGATTGTACGCGCTCGACAGGTTAATTTGTGGCAAAATATGTCTAACGTACTTTCTTATACATATAAAATGAAGGTAAACGGAACTGCACATCTCATGGAATTAGCTAGGTCTTCTAAAATTATCATTTTCCATTTTTAAGCATCGCTTGCAAAATACTAAGGTCCGATGTGAGGCACTCATTCCCCCATTTAACTTTTTCCACCATGGGTATGAATAATCTGAAAAGTTTATTATTATTTTCAATTATATTTTCATTCCACCATACAGATTTTTTTCCAAACTCTTAAACTGACCATAAAAAAGAACTATCGATTGCGAGAAGATGCTTGAGTAACTGAGTACTCGTGGGTGACAGATTTATTTCCAATAAAATTATCATACATAGTAACATTCGATAATTAACACAATCTGGCAAAGCAGTGAACTTCTTTACTTCAATCACCTAGCCTTGCCTTCCTTGACTCAGCTAATACGCAAATAAACTCTGCAATAAGCAAATACTTCAAACAACATTCATACAAAACAATAGTACTCACGACCTGCAAAGATGGGAAAGCCTAACCATACACGGTCCTATCTATCAATGCTTTCTTCAAATCAGTCAGTGTAGCCGCCTTCAGAATGAAATCGAGGAACGTCTACCTACCATTTGTGTAGTTCCAACAACTCCCGGGCTTCCTATACAAGACAATGAACGCAAACTACCCTAGAACCCATACAGCACTCGACTATTCCCAGAAGATGAGGACCTACTCTTCCCCGAAGCCCTTCGTTGACGGCCAATGCGTTATCAAAAATATCTCAACAGAGAAGTGTAGGTATTGGATAGTGGTAGTAAAAGTTACTTAATAGGAGCACTTATACTAATAGTAAAAGTATAATAGCTTTATAGATTAATTTCACGAATCATGGTAACTTCATCTTATTTCTTTAATTACATTTTCTATAATTTAATCCCAGTATAAACGCGTAATGAAAAATGTCAGCATACGGACATTAGACACGAACAGTATTCCTTCGCTTATAAAGTAATAATTATAGGGTTATTTAAATATTAAGTAATAAATATATTTACTTGTAAATAATTGTAATGTTTAAAATAGCAAGCTGTAAAAATATTCCCAGTAAATTTATCGATCTTTATTATAACAATCGAAACACTATAATATCTCCCTATAATGAAGCAAATCTTAAATAGATCATCATTTAACACAATTTTTTAAACTTTTTACTTATTACTAAGATTAACCTGTACTAAACCAATATTTAATGAAATTTTAAAAACAATGAAAATAATTTATCAGATTTTCATCTCTAATTTAGATTTTTTTTCCATTTACATAAAAACTTTCGTATAAACACGATAATATATCTTAAACTAAAATATCTCCGTGAAATATGAATTAAATTATCCCTTTATTTTTTGGGTAGCCGGATTGATAATTCTCTGCCAAATCTCCTTGATAAAATGCGAGCTCGAATTAAATGTTAATTTTTTACCCTAAACTTATTTTAGTTAAAATGATTTCGAAGTAGAAATAATTTATTCGTTTTATAAGAAAAAAAAATCTTTATTTTATAAAGAAAAAACTTTATATAGTTGATCAGTCCACGTATATTTATATTTCATCCCATTAACTGATTCAAATTATCTATTAGATATTTATTTTTTTAAAAATTCAATTATTCTTTCTTTCTAATTAAAAGGATATAAAACGTGAGGTAAGTGAAATGGCCATAATAATCTACATAATGTAATTATCAATTTTATCGATTTTATAAGCCTGCCTGGAACCAGCTTGGCCTGAATTTACAAAGAGCATCTATCGAAAAGTCTCAAATTAGGTCTACCTTAAAACATGTCAACATGTCGCCAGTTTGAAGTGATGGTGTTTTTAATACAATAAAATATAATCACACTCGGCCAAATAATTTTAAGTGAAATATTAATGTTTCTAAAACCTATGTTCTTAAACAAAATGTTCGTAAACACCGTTTAGTTTCTGAGTAATACAGTAGAACATAAAGTTATACTATTGTGCTTCAATTCGCCCTACTAAAGCCAGTTAGAGCGACTAATTTAAAATAAATAAATAAAAGAAATTGACAAAATCACTCAACAGTTCTACTCCATTCAGATTCAAGAAATTATTTGCTAAATCCATATTTGATTTGCTCTTGAACGAGCTTTTAAAGCCTCGGGTCTTACTTCCTGTTCCTCAATACTCCTAAAGCACGAGAATAGCAATTTCGAGTGATTGCTTTTCAAGCGGAGAGAGGCTTGAAGTATCAAAGCGACGAAAGATAAATGCTACAATAAGGGTTTTTGAATTTATTTAAAGTATATATTTTGTTGCTTTAGGGATTTTCTTTAGAAATAATACAGTATTTTAATAAACATTGATATTTCAATAAAATGTATGACAAGTAGAATTTAAGAAAGAAAAGATTTAAGGAATTGTAGAATGCTTGTCACTAGTTTAGTCCTGACTAGTATTAACTCTTAATTTATTAAAACTTTCCTCGTCAAAGCGAAAATCATTTGCATAGATATTTTAACACGATTGCTAATTCACTTCTGAAATTTTGTTAATAAAACACCATATTTTTGAACATAACATTATTAAATAAATGGTTAATAAATTCTACTGAATTATTTTCATTCGAGTAGCTTATCATAAAATTAGATTGATAATTTAACTCATGCTTTATTTTTTATACGATATTCCGGTTTAATATCAAAACGGTAAGTAAATTTTATTAGCTTTATTTATTCAGTATAATAAACTACAGTAAAACGTGAACTGTATATTTTAGACTTGCAATAATAGCTCAGTCCTTGTGTATATACAAGGTCACGGCAAATTGAACTCGGTCGTATATTGGAACAGCCATTTCACTTCGCTGTTAACATAGGTAAATGTTTCACAAACAAACATTAATTCCGCTCCGCTGAAATTCGTTATGAATCCCTGCATAGGATACATCAGCTCGACGTGAAATCGCAAAGGGATCGTAACCAACCTGACCGCTATGAAAAAGTATTTGAGATAAATAAACTAGAGCGAGTAGGTAGCTGGGCGGACGGCGGGGCGGGCGGCGAGGCGGGCGCCACCGCGCCGCTTTGTTTAATGTCCCAGAAGCGTATTCGGCCTGATGTTTGTAATACTTTAACTAAACTTGCTTCCGGGTGAAGAATCGACGCAAAATGGCTCAACTTTATATTTTCAACTTTTATTACGCAGATTTTATTAATGTTTCTAATACTTTCACCTTGCTACTTTATGAAGTAGAAGTGAAGTTTTAAAACATAATTATTTCCTCATTCTTAAAATTATATAAATCTATTCTTCTACATACTGTAACACAGTTCATTAAAAACATATTTATTGAGAGTACATAAATTCAAGCAGACTAAAAAACAAAAGGTTATGCTCATTAGCTGATAGTAAAATCAATTAGTTTTAATATCTGAATTCAAATAATTTTAAGTATTAGGTTATAAATAAGAGCAAATTATTAAATCATAATCAAAGACATATTGCACTTGAAACCTCCTCGTTGCCATAATTGACAAAATCGAGTTTCTTTAAATAATGGCATGTTTTAAGTATCGAGATTTGATTTCAGGTCAAAATATATTTATATAACTTAAAAGAGAAAGAAATATTTAAGAAATGATAGAGGAACACACTAATTACTACAAAAAATTCTCTTAATCGCTAATTGACTCTAAAACTACTTGATAAAATAATTAATGGACTTCAAATAACGGAATAAAGTCCCGCAGAAAAGTATAAAGTAATGGATATACAAGTACTTAGTTGGAACTTTTGCGGTACAACATCGTTTCCGAACATAAATAAGTTTGCAAAATCCTGCTCGTGCTATGTGCCAGGTAAACGCTTCTCTTTTCTCTCTCAGGTACGTGTACTTTAATTTCTTAGTTGCTTCATGCCTTTGTATGTATATATTCACTCAGTTACATCAAGATAAATCAAACGGGTTCAAACTCGATGAGTGTATGCCTCGAGTGACACAATCGTGTGAAAACACGTATCCATCTCAATAATTGTGTACTGATTTGCTAAAGGGCAAATTTATATCGCCTTTAGCCGTATTTAAATTTCAGAGGCTTTATTATTAGATTATAATTAGACCCATATCACTGAAACTCGATGATGGCATATGAGTTGTTCATTTCAGAGTAATTCTATCACATATCTTTAATTTGGGGTAAGCCTTTCCAAATGAAAAGCATTTACTCTATCTGTCTGTCTGTATATCTGTCTACCTATTTGTGTGTCCTAACACGAAAACTACTGATCGGGTTTTATTCCGATTTTCGTTAATGAATAGACTGATTCACAAAAAAATTGAACATATATAATTTATGAACGTGTTGCATAAATTAGCTGACCTTTGATGAAGGTCGCAATCAACTGTCGGCGCTTTTTCCTGGCTTCCATATTAAAATCGTTGGCCACATATAGTTCTATAAAAATTCAGCGACAACATATCTCTATCTTTTACGCGCTGGCTACAATAACGAAATTTACAGTCCATAAAAACATTAATATTTACTATCTCACTTCCCATAGATATTTAACAATTGAATATGAATTGTTTTCCATTTAAGTATTTGTGTATTTTATTATCTAAAGGAGATAAATTATTCTTCATATCAATACATTTAAACTAATAATTCAGAAATTATGGGAATGTTGATTACACGTTGAATAAATACCTGTCACCACATAGTATAAAACAAAGTCCGTTGCGTCTATCGGCGCGGGCTAATTTCAGTAAATACTGAAAGGTTTCTACAAATAGGTACATTTTTTTCCGATGAAGTTTGAGATGAATAATTTATGAAGATTTTTTGTAAATTAACTGTCCTATGACGATGAAGTTTAGAAAAAAATTAATCATCTGGGAGATTCATTAACGTACTCCCCGTTAACCATTAGCGATATGTAAATACAATTTATGGAAAATTTTTCATATTAAATATATATAAGTCTGAGATAGTCTACACCCATCTAATAAAAATATCCCTTACTATCGAAAAACTGATCATTACAAATGCTTCATCTCAAAAGAGTCGTTTAAGTGGAAAAAATAAAATCCTTTTACCAATTCAATACGTTTTTCTTTTAATGCATTCAGTTTAGATGAAAATTGTAATGCGCATCGAATCATTGCGATGAATAGTTTAGATTTTACAAGGGAATTATTGAGTAAGCGTAACAAACTCGCACCGCTGCCTGATGTGTCCATAAGGACGATTTCCCAGCACATCGACATGGGACGAGCGGTCCCGCTCGCCGTCTGCTGTAGTAAACAAATCCGTGTGGCCAGACCCTTCCTGTTAATTATTATTCAAATAAGGATGCTAATAAGTATTCTAGCACGCTTGTTCAAGTTACGGGGTATAATCAATGTAAATAATAATATGTACAAAATAATTGATTTTGTTAATAATTTAATTTTCTGAAGGCCATTATCGTTTAACGAAATTCCCTTTTCGTGGGACACAACACAGAAATTGCCTAGTTGATCCGTTTCTATCGGCGATTCTAATTTACATCTATCGCTCCTTACAAACATTTTCCTTAACTCAAACTAATCCCATAATATATCGTCAACTCTCCGGGTATTTTCAGGTTTCTTTTCAGTTTGAATAAATACCCTTTTAATAGAAAGATCTATTTTGATGAAGTTTTCATATTTCTGAAACTCTACAATCTGCTCACAGTCTACTGCTACTAAAAGTGGACAAGATATAGACCTATTAGGAAACCAATTTTCAATTTTTCAGATTGAAATTATAAGTTATTAATAAACCTGCTATCTTATTCATAAAACCATTTGATTATTTTATGAAATTAATAAAACCAATCTTTATTTATATAGTTATTTTATACTTGTCACAACATGTACGTGGAGTCGAATTTTCTTGTAGAATTCTTTGGGCTAAAACCAAAAAAGAAGTTAAATTTGACATTAAGGCGATTAACCTAAAGATTTGCAACTTAAGCTTTGCACTTAAACTTAGCTGAATTTAAATTTTTTATTGAAAGAATAATTAGACAGCAAGAGAAAGAAATGATAATTGGAAGACGCGAGGTCCGGAAAATACGGTGGATAATAATATATCTGTGTAATAAACACTTTAACCAAACATTTTCACAGTGAGAATTCAATAACTCCTTCCGCATCCTCTTCAAGAGTTGAAAATGTGACACCTCGTGTGATAGAGCCAAGCGCAATATTTCCATTTCTTCCCCAAAATATAAAGTTTTTTTTTCTTTAACGGTATAAAACTGTGAAAGTAGCTCTAACGGAAAACGTAAACTTAACCTGGGATCTACTTCATTAAAACATTTGAATTTCCTAAATTTAATCAAGAAGGTTGCCCTGATTGAAGATAATCAGCGAAATAAAAATTTCCTTCTTTGAATCTATGAAACCTGTACTTGACTAAATCGAAGGAAACCATCCACACTTTCACCAGTCATTGTAAATATATTGCGTCTTGCTTGGCTCACTTTTATAATAAGTGAAATACATGAAAAAAGAACACTCTAAGTACCATTAATGAAATTTCCCTATTTTTTTTTGTTATTTAGTAGCCAAAACTCAGTTAATGGCTGAATAGAAGAACGACAACACTATTCATATATCCCGCCAGAGAGGTTTGAGACGTTTGTATGATATTCCAGAAACGGCTGGAAAAAGTGGCAGGCTTATTAGTTGCTAATCTAATAGAATAAATATAAATGTTTAATAGAAAACACGTGTAAATTTGTACTTGCTTCTGTTTGTTATGCTTTAATGTCACTCAAAGCAAGTACGCTTTGGACAATGTTTCTAATTCCCACCATTAGCCCTGAATGTGATCATGTACATATGTATATAGATATATATATGAGTGTGTGTGTGCACGTTATATCGACTGATATACCTATATGACCATAATCCTATTAATATGTATATTTCATATACCCGTCGGTCCATTATAGAAAATCTTTTCTATAATTTAAAAAAAGCAATACAATAATGTAATTTAAAATTCACATTCCACATTGTGCCACGTACATACGCACACAATCCTTTCAATTCCGAGAAACACCTGCGAAGATATCGGCGGAGATAGGGGAAAATACGCAAGATGAATTTCAAAACACACATTGCAAAATAGATTCGGCGTGAGCACCGCGCCCGCCTACCCGCGGCGAACACGCACGACAAAAACATCAAAAGATAAAGGCGAACGAGCGCGAACGTGTTCGTTTGAGCCATTTAGTCTGAATTTACAACAAAAACACACGCGCGTGCTACGTCCGTATCGCTTGTTAACGAGAACGTCGTATTGAGTGTGCGCGCGGGCGGATATCAAATAATTTCTTATAAGATGCCGCCGACTCGCGCCCGTCGTAGAGTTTTTTTGCAAAGATACGTCACATTCGTAGGTGTTGTAGAGACAAAACGGAAATGTGCAAAATCTCCGATCTATGATTTACATGCAACATATTTCGAAAACTTTGAAATTACCCCATTGGTTTCGATTCCTTTTATTCATCTATTAATGTATTAATACAAAAAAAATAATTCTTTATAAAACCCTTAATTAGTTTTAAAATCCTATAAAACCTCTTTTCTATCCTCTCGTTTATCCATCATTAAGCAATTAAAATTACATTACATAATAATTAGCTCTGATCCTTGGCTTCATTTATATGAAAAAACAGAAAAAAAGGTTCAAACAATTTAAAAGAAAATGTTCTTGTAAAGAAATCTAAACTGAACGTTTAGAACTGGGATGATTTTTTCAAATTATAAGAAAAAAAACAAATTTAGGAAAAATAAAAATAATGTACATAGGCTTCGTTTGTATTGAAAAAAGAAAAAAAAAACAATGAAACAATTTAGAAGAAAAACTTTTGTGAAGAAATCAGGACATAATGTTAGACATGGGATGAAACTAATTTAATAAAAATAGCTATAGTTATATCAAATGTTTAACTCCATGACACATGCTATATATATATATATATATATATATATATATATATATATATATACAATTTCATGGAGACTGGTTGGAGCTCCCAAACAAAACAAATAAAAAAATAAACAAACTAACTTTCGGATTTGTAATATTATTAGGGATATCGATCTCGCGTCAAAATATTAACAATATTGTTTTAATGATGTAGTTAAAAATAAGTTAGTATAAAAAGTTAATGCAAATTAAATTTTCATAAGAAAACGTCTTCTAATCCATAGAGATAGTCAGGGTTTCAGGTCAAAATCAGAGTTTTAACAATTTTTAATGGGTATATTCCATTTAAAAAATTGAAAGGAACTTTTTATTTTCTTACTCCAGGTTATTATTTTAATAGCATAATAATCACTGTTACTTTGTACAATAAATATGATGAAAATCTTTATTTTCACACTGTTTTCCACACAGCAGCATAAGCAGCGGTAATGCAATGATATATTAAAACCCGATTGGTTCAGGTTACCCAAGTCAATGACGTCAGTCTAGAGAAATGACTCGATCAACTATCGTTGCATACTGGCTACCACATTTCATTCGCGTAACACTTACTCGTTATTTGCATAGACTTTCTTTTATTTTACGATTCTGTGTATTACTATCTTTTAGATTTTAGACGTCTTAGTTGTTGACATTCATATTTGTACATGTACTTTTCTATAGTAACGTAGCCAAATGGTGAAAACGAAAACCTGGTAATCTTATTATACCCGTTTATCCATCGGTACGTGACAGCATTATAACTTTTTGAGTTGAAGAGAGATTTAAGTGAAATTATTTAGCAAAAAATAGTTCAAAAAAAAGTAATTTCTTCTTGATTTATTTTCTATGTAGCAAACTTGTAGATGAACGATCACGTCGACTGAGACGTCATTAAAGTAGGTTTTTAAAATACTATCCATAATATGTTCTGACAGGTCGTCACTTTCACATATATAAGTCTTCTTTGTTTTACAGCCTCCCGCACGCTATCCTCCCCCACCCTCCTGTGCTACTAATCTGCCATAAGTTAGCACTTCATAACTACATCATTGAACTCTGTAGCAATGTTAAATTTATTCCTTACTAATATCGTTAATGCTGCTGTTATTTATAACGTTAATATACGACAGGGCAACTACAATTAGTTTCTAAGAATATTTTCTTCCTCTAAAATATTTTACTTATGCCTTTTTATTTACAAGCATCCATCTTTTATGAAGAATTCCTTTTATATCAGTAATTATGCGAGAGTTTCGAGATTTTCCAACTAATTTGCAGAACATTTTTATATTACTCGTCTCTGTAGTTTTTAGTCATTTTAAGACTATCATTGTTGTCTTGTTCTTTTTCTTTTTTTTTCAGTGGCGTTTTTTATCCTTTATATATATATATATATATATATATATATATATATATATATATATACATATATATATATATATATATATATATATATATATATTACATTGAACTTCTCATTTAGCTGTATTTTTTTCCTTATTTATATCTCGCCTTTTCTTTTGCCGCCAAGCCTCCATTTTCCGTAAATTTCTGCCGCCGCATTTCTTTTGTTGTCCATTCCGATTGTTTTCTTTAACTTTCTTTCAATATATTTTAATAATTTAAATATATAGCAATTAATTTTTTTTTCTAATGAAAGTTTACATTTATACACACCATTCTACAAATTTTCACACTTTTTGTCCACGATAAAATTTAAAATTCTACTAGCTGCTATTCATAGAACAACAAAATTCTAGACGTGAATAATCGTTTCCTTAAAAATATATTTAAATTGAACGCTTTTCCCTTCTTTACTGCTAAACATAGTATTTGCTACTAAAATGTCACATTCAAACATATTTTAAACAAGTCAACCATTCTCGATAATACTGGAAACTTTAAATTTTCCTAAAAGCTTTTCCTTTTCATATTTATCAGCAATTTCGAATGACATATCATTATTATTTTTTATAATGATTAGGTCTATAAGATAAGCTAATATCCCATCTACAAGCTAGGATACTCGAATAGTGCATTCTTACCGTATTCATTTACAGAGAGTATTCATCAACACTGCTATTGATAAAAAAATTTATGGACAAATTCAAAGGTCGCGCCGAAATGGATGGAGGGGGTTCACATATAAAACGAAGATGATGAAGAGGTACATATGATAATGACATTTTGATTACATTGATCCTATTTGAACGAGAATTTATATTCAAAAAGTTCAAATTGTTTTTTTTTCTATTTTGTTACCCCATGCTAACACATTTTTATAACTTAGTCGCATAAATGCATCTCTAAATCGTACTAAGATGTATGTTATGAATGAAAAATAAACGTAATTTCTATATATTACTGGTTCAAATCATTGTACATATATGGAATATTTGAAAATATGCAAACCTGAGACAAAAACAGAAATCACAATTAAGTTTTAGCAAATAATTGATGTTGGACAATTTTCGCTTTATTCAATATTTATTTCAAATTGGCCATACACAATATATTATTCAAACTATTGACGTCATAGATATCGATATAATTTCACTGACTTGGAGAAACTGCCAAAGTTTTTTGGCTCCTTCCCATCGTGAGCTGTCCGTTTCGTCTCAAGAGATGCATTGGAGACGTGAGACGAAATTCAATCGACGTTTACAGAATCTGATTCACACATTTTTTTAGTCTATGCTTTTTCATCTCCACCGAAATGTTAAAATATAAAAGTTAGTAATATTACAGCCCATTTTACTCAGTTATTGCAATTCAGTTTGATAAATTACTTCTAATTCTCACAAATTTCTAAGCGATTTCGTGTCGTTATTAAGCAATTGCAATTGGTGAATTCAGGACGATTTTCGTGAAATAAATACCACGCTTTCTTTCAGAAGTATTTTTAACCTACTTCATCTAATTTCGTAGGATGAACGGATACTTCCAAATAATAAATCACTAAATCGATAAGTTAATCGTAAATACAATCATATAATCCAAATCAACAATTTATTTGAGAATATTATGTAATTGTGTTAACATGACTTAAATTCCACGTATCTTTCTAATTTAGTATTACTGGTAACCCAATGTTTTAAAATAAAATTTACTTATTTCAGTTCTGTTTAATTTATTTCATGTTAACATAAATGACCACACGGTGTTGGAATTAAATTAGTTTTACTTGCTTTGCCCCTTGTAGTAAGTGTACATATTGTTTATTTTAAATCGTATTAGTTTCACCAACATGGAAGAGTCATAGATGATTCGACCACTGATAAGAAATAATTAAATACTTGTTACTCTCGATCATTACTTTTTTTCGATAAGTAATTTCAATCACTTAATAGGTCTTAAAGCCAATAATAACGTAAAGAAATATACATACAGCAAAATTTACGTAAATAATGTTATAAATTTCATATTGTGGACAAAATATTATTTTTCACAATCTTTCAAGATTAATAATAGATTAATAGGTTACAGTAAAGTTATCAAGTTAATAATAAGTAAATCAAAATTCCCTTTTTTAAATAATACAAATACTTGATCCTTGCCCACACATCGCAACAGACAACATCAGTACGTTGAGGTTAATACCATCCATATGTATATTTGAAAACTGATTAAGTTTTATCGTGATATGTTAGTGTATATATATTTATATATATATATATATATATATATATATATATATATATATACATATACATATATATATATATATATATATATATATATATATATATATATATATATATATATATGGAAAAATGATCTACCAGAAATATCAGTCAACTATTAACTGTGGATCAACTGATTGAGAATTGTGTAGTCAGGGTATCTTATAAATAATGAAGTTACTATCGGTTACGCTCGGATTATCAATCGCGCGATCGATTGAATTTTCTCCTTGCACAGAGTTTTTTACTAAATGAATAGCAAAGAACTCATTCCAAAGAATATAATTTTCACGATTCGAACACCTAGAAATATAAAAGTCAAATTAATATTGCAAAATTATGTTCTGCGTGATGTAGGTACTTGAAATTTAAAGAAACGAAATATATTTAAATTAATTACATGTTTTAGAAATAAAAACAAAAAATAATTCATGTATGGAATAAAGTATGGAGATAAAGATAATATAATTGTTTCATATATATTTGTATATATATATATATATATATATATATATATATAAATATATTTCATATATATGTGTATATATATATATATGTATATATACAATAAATAAAAATTCATTAAACATTTATCCACAATATACAGACCTCATGTTCGCAACAACTGAACAACTGATACTAAAATATCCAGAAATCAAATATTTTGCTTATCCTATAGGCAGTGGCATTACGGCAAGGTGAAAAATATTTTAAATCCTCAATAATTCGTTTTATATACGTTTACTTGCACAGAAAAGAGGACATGTAAATTTGATTTGCACTTAGCGTTTTTATTTTAAAGTTACTTCAGCTTCGATTATAGAATAATTGGTATTTAAAATTGTTTCAAAATGTAAGAAATAACAATTGTTCCCCTTACTGCTGTCTCTGGGGGCGATAAATGATTTTCCCAGTTTCTAAATTCAATCCGAAAGATTTCAGTCCCAATAATATGTGAAGTAGTTTAAAACCATTTTTTTCTACAATCATAGCTTATATGGAATAAGATAGAAAGAACTTTCTACTTTTTGAATAGTTAATGAAAACCATACTAAGTAAGATAAAAATAATATTTTCATTATTGTGTACTATACACCTAATATAATTTTAAATTACTGTGTATAAAATGACATCTCATAAGTGAGGTTTTTACTGTTAATTAGCTTACTTAGCCTAGCCTGTGATTTTAAATGAGCTGCGGATCATTTGGTTGAAATAGCAGAAAAATAATAAAGTTAATAAGAGTTTTTAAATTTTGCCGACGATGTCAGTATACCGGAACTTTGAAATAAGTCGGGGAAAAAAACTAGTTGAGTTCAATTCTGGCAAATAGGGGTATAACTTGATATTACTATGCATGAAGACAACATACCTATAAAAATATAAAATTTTTCAGAAGTTCGAGTGAAAGACAGAAGAATGTATGGGCTGTTGAACATTTTTTGTTAAAACCGAAAATTTTCTTATCCATATTCATCGAAAAGATTTAAAACGACCTAATTTAGATCGAAAAAAGTTCTCTAGCATTACTCTACCTAGTTTTCTGAGGATACCACTACATTAACACGTTCATTTTCAAAAAGAATTAACCTCGCGCACCAAACCCAATAACAGCACACCAGTGTGGTGTGCTGTTATTGGGCCATAATATAATCTGTAGAGGAGTAATTGGCAAAGTTTTTGAGGGTTATTTTGAGATCAGTGCCAGAAATTTTTTTATGTACGGTCACGTACTTGTAAGGCAAAAATTGCCTAGTTTATAAAGAACGAAACACTTAACGCATTTGTGTCCTAACGGTATGACGTTTTGTACCAGCAGTCATTTTTACGGGCTACGTGGCTGGCTCATTCCCATTTAAGTTTTGCTATTCGCTTGACAATTTCGATGATATGGCTTTGTTGTCTCAGCCATGTGTTCATCTTACGTTCACGCAGTGTTACTCTTATCTGCTTCATTTTTATAGCTCTTTGGGCCTCCCACAGTTTGGCTACGGATTGTTTGGATAGAACCCCATTTTGGTCTCCGTAAGAGATAACTGGCAAGATACTTGTGTCAAGTATGCGAGCTTTCTGTTATGCAATGATATTCAGTTTTAACGCAAATTCATTCTGAAATAGTCCATGCGAGACTAACCCGTCAATTTCATTGATCTATTTGCGTTTATCCATTTTAATCAATCTGCTAAATAAGATACACTTAGAAATACGTAATTCTCCACTCTGTCGATGGTGTAAAAGCCAACTAAATTGCTGTTATGAATGTAGTAGTGTTTATACAAGTGGCCACAATCTTAAGTTTTCCAAAACCTACTAGCGGAAAAGCATCACTCAAATATTATATCATTGAAAAACTTTGAAAATATCTATCAGTACCAAGTTTCGATGAAAGGGTATCATACTGCCTCACCCCTTTCCCGATATTTATTAGCTTGGTTTTCAGCGAAATGTTGACCATCATGATATAAATTTTAGTGGTGTGCGTAATAAGGCTCGATTATGGATCTGGTATAATGAAACCAAAATTGCACAAGTTTCCACACTATTCTTGTAATCAATAAAAGCCACCCAAAGAAGTATTTTATATTCTATGACTATTTCGATTACAATCCTTGTTATCAGAATATAATCCATCGAACTGAATCCATTTCTGGACTCGACCTGTTCCTTAGGTTTCTAGAAATCAATCTTATCAGTAAGCTGGATTGTTAACATTTTGATCAGTAATTTGTAAAGTTGTAAAAACAAACAAACCAAGTTGCTATTCACGCACTCTCATTTCTTAGGGGTCGTCACTTTTTTTGAAGAGTGTGTTAAGGAGTTGGATCACTCTATTACTTAATCATGAGTGTCAATTAGATATTTTGAATATACATATATAATACATACATACATTTGTGTGTGTGTGTGTGTGTGCGCGCATGTGTGTGTATGCGTGCGTGCGTGCATGATTGAGTGCATGCGTGCGTGCTTGCGTACGTGCATGCGTGAATACGTGCGTGCATGCGTACATATACGCATATATGTGTTTTCAGGAATACTTTAAAACGAACATTATTACAATTACAAATAATTTATATTTATATTTTGAATATCTCTGTACTTCGAAAGAAATAAATAACGAGAGAGAATGCAGTATTAGAGAAGGTTAAGAATTATATCGATATATACTTAGCGTCGTCGATCAGGGCAGTGACCTGTCCTAGGTGACTTGGATAGGAAGATCGATAATTTAAGCCCCCCTGCAGCACTGCGGACGTCGAGGCAACGAGCACGTCACATTACGCAGAGCAATTTTCACAACGGCCGTCGGTGTTTTGCAAGCTGTGCAATTTATTCATTGGACGGCGGCGGCGGGCTAGTGATATGGAAACGTCGCGCTGGCGGCGCGGAAATAATTCGTCGGGAAACGGGGGCGGGCGCGGGCGCGAATTAAAGTTTCGTCGCGGCGATGACGGCGCTATCGCGGCCCGTCGCTTTCCCTGTTCAAAACCTGACACGTAATTATACTATAGTTACGCAGTTAAATTTGCTGTTGAAAATGAAATATGATACTTTAATATCTGAAAAATTTAACTTTAATAAATGAAAAAGGTAGGCAAACTGAACTATGCCTATCCTTTGTAATATTTAGGAAATTCAATATTTCATTGTAATTTTTATGGATAACCAAGGATCAATTTTAATGTTTGTAAAGCAAGCAAGCAAAAATGAAAAAGTAAAATTTATGAAAGTAAAATTTATTATTACGTAATATTTTCTTACGACTTCCTGCAAATATACTACCAAAATATAGACTATTTTGATAAAATAAAAATATTAGATTAAAAAGTGAAAAAATTAAAGAATGACAAAGGAAAGAAAAAAGTTAATGATCGACAAAGATTTGTGATTAGTTTCTTGGTCGGTAATTATTTTATTAATTATGAATGAAAACTAATTAAGTGATGTTTATTCCTCAGGCCTTTGCTGAATCATAAAACTAAATTCAAAGAATATGATATTTTAACAGATGGAGAGAAATTATCAAAATATACGAAAACTATTAAAAATATTTGATTTTAAACGAAGTTATAACGTTAAAAAAATACAAATATTCTGGTAATTTTAACTAATTCAAAATAAGTAAGTACGCCAACGCTATTAATTTCGACATTTCGAATGTAACAATATTTTTCAGGCAAAATGTACTTTAGTTTAATTAAAATAACAGAAGTTTTATTGATATTACTCCCGATTTTCCAACAAAAAAGGATGTACAAATTAAAAAATTTAACATTATTCTTCGTCTTTCTCGACGTCGTATCAAGGTAACACGTAGTTTTATCCAAAATTACAGGAAAACCCATCAAATTACGTCTATAATAAGCATGCAAATAAAGAAACAAACGGAAATATAGACACAAGTTTAAAAATTTGTAAATTTCTTCGGTAATTTATTTTTCCAAATATCTTTAATGTAATAATTTTCTATTATTCACTTTTTTGTTATGTATATAAATTTATATATTTGCTAGAAAAATTGCAACCCTTACTTGTACTATCAAACAAAACCGTGTAATATAAGTAATTTTTTACATAAAATGAGTTAGTAATTGAGGAAGAATGACATAGAATATGACTTTCTTTGGTTATTTACGATAGCCGGTACCACGTGAAAGTTATATCCAGGAAGGTTTTATCTTAGCTAATAGCTCACCTGAAGATGTTGTAATAAAACGAAACCTAGGTCGCGGTAAAGAACTTAAAGAAAGTAAAAATAATACTACATCACGTAGTTTCATTTAATTGTGAATAATGAATTTCTACAAAATTAACGCCAAATATATTCAATATTCAAAATAATGCAAGATTATAATATGTTTAACATATCTATGGTATCTAGGTGAATAAAATTATATTCTATGGAATCTAACTAGCTACACAAATTTTGGCGCTAGACAAAGTTATTTTTCAAAAGATGTCATAAAAATCAAGCAGCTGGGCGTCAATACCCAGTATCGGATTAAAATATATTGCAATAAAAATTATGCATAGCGATGAAACCCAATATTATCCCATTTTTAAGTAAACAAATCAGCTACGTATACTTTATATGGTCGTGTTCATATATTTTTTTAAATTATGGTCAAACTATAACGTGATAATTATACCAACTCGCTGATTGTAAATACATCGAGTGGTCTGGAGTACAGTCAGACAACACTTTCAACGAGATGAGGCAATGTGTGAACTGCGCTAATACCATGACATAGATACAATTGAACACTCCCTTCACCTTACTGCGCTTTATGTGGAGTCCCAACAACGGACGCATCCCACCTATTCAGCTGCCCTGGGTTTCTTAATCAGAGAATTCAGGAATTCTTTGCTCTTCAAAAAGTCCACACCTACTAACCTGTCCCTATTGTCAGCGCGGTATTTAACGATAATAATATCATGCGTTGCGTTGGGTAAAAAAATTATGTTAAACCTGCCTTGTATTCTTTCACAAATATAGTTGGATGATTTTGCTAAATGAATAGCAAAATTATCCGAGTTATAACGGAAATTTAAACCGAGTAACCATAGCTGCGACTCAACACTGCGGTTATCTCTCTGTTGAATGCGCGCGGGCCTTTTAGTTCACGGAAAACAGTTTTTTGTTCTTATCTGCAGAAATATTCTTTTCCATAATAATTAAAAAGTTTTTCCAGGTATAATTTAAAAACACAAGACGATAAACTCATATAATAATACTTTAGTAACTTATATTTGAAGGAAAACAATTATAATTTTGTATACTTTTATAAGAAGTCAGGTAATGTCGAGTTAATTTCTTAATAATTGAATATATGTATATACATATGTATATATATATATATATATATATATATATATATCACATAATTTATATATTTTGGTTGCGAAATGTGTGAGGAGTTAATTTTCTTAATAAATTTTACATTAGTGGTCGCCCAGAGTTCGAAATCCGACCATAATTCATTAAATTTTGAAGTTTAAACTTTATTGAGATTCTTTTATCAAAAGTTATACCTCTATAATCATTGTACATATTTTCTGTGAATTTGGTTCTATTACGTCAGTTGAGAGCGTGTACATATACGTCATTAACGTAAGTTGTTCACCGTAATTCCCTGCAATATTTACGAAATTTAAAATTTAATGTTTGTAAGAATTTAAAAAAAAACACAATTACAGCCCGTACTTGTATTTATTTTTTGATACAATTCATGGTTAGTTTTAATTTTTTTATGAAAGTCAAGTTTTGTTTTTATTAGCGTTTTTTAATTAAATTATAAAATTGAATCAAATAAACGCCAATTAAAATAAAACTTGACTTTCATAGAAGTGCGTGGTTTCCACCGTGCGCGCAATATGCTTAAAAAGGGGTACAAAGTTTACTCTTCACGTATTAATACATAGATAACACTTACAGACTATCAGTGTCGCATCTAATTGCTGAATATCTCATATTTTCAGGAGTCTTTGTACCTGGCATGTGTTTTAGTGTGAATGATGACGTACACATAGATAATATAAGTTGATACGTTTTGTACACTCAGGCCTGTCTGTTATGTAAACCAACAGCAGCAGATCAATCACATTAAATTTTGTTACAAAAATATGAGATAGAACCCATCTGAGTGAGGATAGCGTGAAAAGCTAAAGTGCAGCGTTGGTGTGTAAATTTGTCAAGTGGGATTTGTAAGTGGTTATGAAGGGAATTATTGTGGTAAATTATATATGTGTGTGTGTGTAAATATATATATATATATATATATATATATATATATATATATATATGTGTGTGTGTGTGTGTGTATATATATATATATATATATATATATATATATCTTCTTTACAAGCGCAACAACCCTTTGCAGGCCTTAGCTGCCTCTACTACGTGATCTTTCCAGCGTCTCCTATCAGTAGCGACTCGTTTCTAATTATTTATGTACAAAGTTTTTATGTCTTTTTCGTCATCCGTCCATCTACAGGTTGTCCTTCCTCTTGGTCAAATACCCTCGGGTTTTTTTAATGTTAATATTTTAGTAGGATTATCCTCTGGGCTACTCCACGTGTGACCAATCCATCTTAATCTGTTACTAAGGATTACTTGGGTAATTTTTGGTTATCCATAAAGTTAATACAGTTCTAAATTATATCTGCTTCTCCATCTACCCTCTTCTTGCACTGGGCCAAAGATAACTCTGAGGACCTTTCGCTCAAACGTGATCGCCGTATGTCTACGTTTAAGGTCCACGTTTAGCTTATCAATATTACTTGTAACATGAAACGAGTAAACACTCGCACACGTTTATTCGCAATTTTTTTTATTAGCGACAAATATTGTCAAAGGGCAATTCTAGTCAATATTTCTTGAACAGGTCCAATAAAAATGTTTAACTTAATTTCAGGCATACATATCAATATTATATTGCATTTTAATAGTGAGTACTTATAAAATACGCTAAATGAACGCTACAGATTAAAATGGAATAATACGCTAGGAACAGAACTAAGAATATACTGCGGAGGTCACGTTCCGAATATTCTTTAACAAGTATCGTAAGGGGTAAAAAAAGAAAGGAAACCAAATTTGTAATTATTTCTTTACGTTAGGATTTTTTAATGTAGTAAAGTAACAGTTAGGATTTATTTCACTATGTGACAGTAATTTCAATTAGAAATGAAGACAGGAATTTACATCACATTACCATTAATTCAAGTAATATGCTATTCAGCTTACGAGATAAGGTGAATCCATTTCCTAATAACCTCTCTTAACACAGGAAGTCCTTAATAGTCCTCGCTTCACCCCGACCTCTATACAGGAGCGAGCTATTGTTTGTTCCAGAATAGATGTGGTGCCGTCACGCAGAGATAACACGTTAGAGCGCATAATGTACTTGGGTATATGCATGTAGTCGTGTTTGCTTCTAACTTGGGCTTGCATCAGACCTTTTGTTCTCCTACCGCCACGTGAAGCAGTTATCGTTCACTGACGACTTACATAATGCCCCTCCAATGAGTTTACAATAACGTTGTAAAGTATTTTATAAGATGAGAATAAGGTATTCATCTATGGAAGGAAAATTAAAAATTTATAAACTTCTCTTTTAAAATATGTCTGATGTTTAAAGAATGTTTACGTGTACGTTTAAGAAGTAAGAGTGAAATAATGTATTTTATAAACATTATATAAAAACATTATTGTGAATATGCGCACAGTTTGGAAATAATTATGCCCTTTGTAAATAAGTGTGTTTATTAAAAATAAGGTACAAAGTAAAATTAAAAAAAGGATAACAGTTATTTTTATTGCTTTTTGGAGTTCCGTGTCTCAAGAAGAGAAAACAGATCCTACTATAACTATTTTTTCAGAATTTTAAATGAGTTTTTTCCGGAGATATTGCTAAAAATGTCCACAAAAACATGTCCTCAATAATCCTTAAAGGTTTTTAAGTTCATTTACTATTTGATTTCAATTTATTAGTTACACTGTTTTATGTTACTTCACAAACAAAAATAAAATTCGATTAGAACAAAAGGGTTCCTTACATATTTACGTACCAATTAAAGTTTTAGCGTTTAAGAGTACATGGTATTTCTGTTAAACTATTTACAAATATTAATATTATTTTTCACCATCTAACTATGTGGTCTAGTATATCATTGATAATAGTGAATTTCTCAAAATTATGATATGTGGATCGGTGCTACAGTTTTTCAAGAAACATGACTTTAAGTTGTGGAAACTATTTTTAAACCAACTTCATAAAAGGCGGTTTTCAATTTTATGTGTATATATTTCTTATATATATAAAGCTGTAACTCGGAGTGGCGTTACCATCATGATCCTTTTTCGTAACTAAACTATTTCAGAGAAATCTCACGTAAATATAATCAGTACCTGAAAATGGACTCCGGAGATATTCTAAAAAACTTTTTAATGCATGAGTGTAAAAGGCCCCTTGAGAAATTTGATATGCGTTTATGAGTAAAGTACTCACCGATAGTACCTTCATTACGATTCTTTGTATTTGGGTACGTTTCTTCGTTACGGGTTGTGGCCCAGGATCTGTTGCTAGAATCGACCGGTGATGACAATAACTCCTTAATGGGGAAGGGTAGTTTTATCGACTTTGGGCTCGTTTGTCTTACCTGACTAGTCCTCCGGTCACAAGTGGTAAATAGGATCTTATGATGGTGTCAAAACTGAGGAGTGAGGAATAAACTCATGGTGTTTGAACTTGTTTGACCTACAATGACATAGATAAGAAAGCAACAAAATAAATCAATAGCCATATTTGTGCAGGTATATATAATGGCATGAAGCAACTAAAAAAGTGGTATTTAGATAAAAAAAAGTATGTAGGGGCATGAAGCAATTAGGATGTTAAGTAGGCAAATAATTAAAGAGCAAAGTAACCAGGTAGGATCTATAGTTAAATATAAATTATGAGTACAAAGTTCAGAGCGTGAAAAAAGTGTAACCGTTAGGTGGCTTTTCCGCTCAACATTTCTATGCATCTTTAGATTGAGATATAAATATATTTATTTGACATTTTCGTATGGCGTAATCGCAATGACGGAGTGTGCTACATATAGTTTACTATCGTTCGCTTATATCAAGATAATCATTAAATGTCATTATGTGTGAATATTTGGTGTCTTCTATCCTACAAAATTAAAAAGTCTGTTTTAATTTTAAATTCTTAATCTGAGGTTACTAAATGTTTTTAATTATGTTGTATAAATTTGATTTAGTTCATTTTTGTTTTACTTGAAAATAATTAGCATTTTTTTAAAGAATTTTCCATTAACATTTAATGATTTTTATATTTATGTTTATATACAGTGTTACCTATTTTATACATTCCAAGACAATCGTACTTACGTAGTAAACTCCAGTCACGCGTCGGAGCTGACACACACAATTTTTTATTATTTTTATTAATCCAAAATATGCAACAGTAGCAGAATTTCGCAAAATTATCCATCTTTTTAACCCAAAAAGTTCCAATGGATTTTATTATATTTTTATTCTTCTATATTTTACCGTGCGTTTTTATTTAAGTTCATTCAATATATATGAAAAGGTTTATTTTTTTCATAAATTTAACATTAGAAGTACCAGAGATAGGAAAATATGTTTTTTTTAATATTAAAAGAGTGTAACAGAGATGTTTGTACATTGAAAAGGAATATTTGATAAATATTAACTGTTAAGATTTCTTTGAAACGAGGACATTTCTTTTTAGAATTTTTGTCTCTTCGTCTATCGGTTTATTCCAAATATCCAATTAGCTGTCAGGCAGTAGGATTAAGCACACAACTCCAAAATGATGAATAGAAATTGTCAAAACTTTATAATGATTCATTTTAAAGTTGAAATCTGAATATAAAACAAATATTTATTCGGATGGGAACAGTAAGTGCTTTTGAAATGAAAAGGTTATTACATAATAAATAATTCACCTTAAAAATAAAAAAAAACTATAAGCGAAACCGTGGCCAAAAGTTAGTATCATTCATAAAATTTTTAAAAAAATAGGTCGGCAAAAAATAATTTTTGTAATTCGCCCGTTCCGTGAATGTCACAGGATTGAAAGCGAAATGTTTTTTTTGTACCAAAACTTGTCCCTTTCAAACTTCTCAGACAAATATTGTTTCGAATTTTTAATGTTACGAAATCAGTAAGCTCAATTACTCAAAATTCAAGGTTGTACATCAATTTGTAATAAAAACAGCTATTTTATGCAGATGGACGGGATGTGAGTGACCTTATAAGGGTGATTTTACTTTTTAAATAAAAAACTCTAAAAATGCATATATTCCTATTGTTTTATTATTACACAATTAAATCATCACAAGGATTATATTATTCGATAAGTATACCAAGTTTACTTACAATGAAGAATACGTGCTTCATTGTAAGCAACCTTGATACTTTGTCCAAATATTACACATATGATTAAAATTTTGGATACACATAATTCAACGACACCCCATTACAGTTACACTATCAGTATGGAATTTTATTCTAAAAATCGTTACACAATAATAAAAATGTATAATATAATCGATCCCATATCATGTAGGGTATTGCGGCGGTGTGGAGTCGCCGCTAGAGTCCGATATTCGCCCAATTACCCGCCCGGGACATTTAATCGCACCGGTTGTTGCGTTCGAATACTGAGTGGTTTAAAACAGAATATATCGTATACGATTTCAATCTATGTGCTTTATTTATAGGAATCAAAATTCGGGAATCAATTGGTTGTTCTGTGATTTATTTTGTCACCTATATCGCTATACGAGAGGCCGATGCTTATACGAAAGATGGCTGCTGTGCTATACTAGCTAATAATTCTGAAAAACTTTTAGAGCCTAATACGAAATGGAAGTAATAAGATGAGAATGACCGATATATAAAGTTTTTGCGTCATCACGTCAGAAAATTAGTTTATTAAAATAAAAGTTTAACTGTTAGGTTAGATCAAGTAAATTTAGATTAGTGTAAGATGGTCTGCATATATATATATATATATATGTGTGTGTGTGTTTGTATTGAATGCTTGAACTGCTAAATTATGATCTATAATTATCAGTCCAACGTATTCTTGAATTAAATAACATAATTCAACCAAAGTTTAACTTCAACAGGTACCCGAAGAATGTTCGAATGCTGCTCCTGGTTCTCAGTCAACGACGACATCCACGATTGGCTCCCTGGATGTAGACTGTCTGCCCATCATCCTTTCATGGGAAGGTTCGGCCGACATCCAGAGCGGTGATGTGCTCATCGTCAGAATAGATGACACGCATCTCGTTAGCGCCGCCAAGAAGGCCGGTGATAAGACCAACCTGAACAATGCTGGCATAACCGTAGTCAATAAAACGACAGGACTGAATGACGGCGACAGGTACGTTAAAGAAAATTATTATTATAAATACAATCGAGTATAGATCATTGAACGCTTAAATGTAAAAAAGGGGACTCTTTGTGAAACTCTTTGTGATTCGTTTGTTACCATGTCGCAGATCATATTTATTTATCAATCTGGGTCAACCATGAAATAGTTTGGGTCTCAGGATAAAACCAAAATTTTCTTCACTTTTCCCACCCATTGTGCAATTCAAACCTTTCACCGCACAAACATTATATGATATTGTGATATTTCTTGAAAGCGGCAGCTACAATAAGAAAAACCATTTCCAGGAAAGGAAGGACAGTTCATTATTATTATTTTTTTTAATTATTAGAATAAAATTATTCACATAACTAATTAAGTTAATCACCGTATAATAATCATTTGTGTTTCGAAAAAAATTATGTTTTAATCGTGCTCAACAGCGAAAAGATTAGTATGCACATACCCCTAATTATTATAATGTTATCAAACGTAAAAAATACTTAACTACTTCAATGTACTTCGTAAGCCTGGAGACATTAAACGCTTTATATCGGTGAAGTAAATGTAAAATATTGATTAGACGGACATAAGGCCAATCATGGTTTTCATATTCTCCTCCAAATTAGTTTTGAGTCACGATTGACATACATACCCTATAAAGTTGTATAGTTACCCCCACACCCCCACCTCCTTTCTCTCCAACCATCTCCTCCTCCCCGCACACTCCCCGACTCTATCGCCAGATATCTTTCTATTACCCAATCAAGGTCACAGGCTCCCTGCCCGAAGAATATTAATCCCGGGAATAAATAAATTTCTTGTAAAAGAATCTTAAAAGCAATCATCATACTTATTTTCTGTATGTCAGCGATCAATAATAGCTGTCATATATATATATATATATATATATATACATATATATATATATATATATATATACATACATATATATATGTATATATATATATATATATATATATGTATGTAAATACATATATATGTGTACAATGTGGACTTGAGCGTTCGACATTAAATACATCCTCATACATATACTAGATGGTGTTTGTCAGTCGTGAACCAAAAATAAATTAACAACATTCAGTAATTTAGTCATAAAAATAGTTATACGTGGCCAAATCGACACCTTCGACAAAAGATCTTATTTCTTATTACAGGCAAATAATAAAATAACCCTCATGCATCTGTCATAATACTCGTATTACAATACGTGTTCCCCGTAAAAGCAAAAAAATTGTTTCGATTTATTTATTCCAACATTATAATTATCTATTATTTTTATAACTATTTTTATTTGATTCGATTAGGATCGCCCCCGAGTTAGTCAATAACATAAACATTTAATATGGTGTTTACGTTTTGTTTATGTTAAAATGATATTTAATTCGATTGAAAAAAATATTTTTATTCTTGACATAATTGTCTATTTCGCTATTTCAAAGTGTTTATTACAACTAATGCTGACTGGGTTTTCATTTAATGTCGATTATGTTATATATATGTTTGTATGTATACATATTTGCAAAAGATTTTATTGTAGTGAGATAAAAACCTGGGAACCAAAAACATAACATTCAAGAATTTCCAATTTAAAATGCAAGCTTTGAATACGCTAACAAGACAAAAATGAACTTTCGGTTTTATTTTTCCAACAATATATAACAGGAAAAGTAAATTCACTGATAACAGGGCAAAGTTCAAAATTTTACAGGGAACGTTGAAGGACGAAGCTGAAATCATTTAAAACTGTACGACGTGATTGTAATAATTATGTTTCTCTCTGGCCACGGTTACCGTTAATAACAACGTTCATTACGTGTAAAATGTCAACTTTCAACTTCGTTAACGATTTGACAACATCAATTTAAAGATCCGGTTTTATTTTTGGTAATTGATTTTTTTAAACATCATTTAAATGTATGCAAATTCTTTTGTTTCTACCACTTGTTAATTTCATAATTGTAAAGTATGACAGTGTAAGTGAATTAGCGTAAAAAGTTAATTGTATTTTTCAAAATGTTCTATAATCAATTTCACTTTTACACATTTAATAACTACTTGCAACTATTTAATAAATACTTGCAACTTTGAATACTAAAAAGTATGTGTCTAAAAGTGTGTAAAAATATTGTAATGCAAAATTTTAAATCTTTTCCTCTGTATTTTAGGACTTTTTCGCAAGAGAATAACTTTTTCCTATTTATTCTGAACTGAAAACTTCTTTTGTCTCACGAAATCGCTCATTGAAATCGCGTGACATGGTACGCCTCGCATATATGCGACAATGGACCTAGTACACCCGAACGAAAGAGAAAATAGTGAATTATATATATATATTATATATATATATATATATATATATATATATATATATATACATATATATATATATATGCATGCAAGTATGTATATATACAAAGGTATTTATTTATTAAGTAGTGTATGTTTGCATGCAATGGCATACCTTTTTTAATTATTTCAGCGTATTAGTGATAATGTACCGGTATGCAATAATATACGAAACTACAATTTTACTTGTTTTTTTAATTGTGGTTTCCAAACTTTCTTACAAACACAATACTATGTTGTTAGTTGACAAAGTTTTCACTTCGCCCATAAAGAAAAATTTGTCTGCAAATACTTATTTAGATCATTGCAAAAATGTAAATGTTTTGGGTTGCCCATCTATCGTAGCTCGTTACAGACCACAGATTACAATAAACATTTTAAAAATCGTATTAAACACTATTTGGCACACTTTGCTTTATATTTTGAACTGTGATAGTACTAACAAGTTCGAAATTTTTTTTTCCAAAATTTAATTATAATTTGAAAAATATTATTTATTTAAGACAATTTTACAAAAGTATCTTCACACCAATCTTCACACCAACCGACACGTTAAAATATTGGCTAATATGCGAAAATTATTTTCTTATCTCATTTCTGATGTATATGGATATTGCGGTCTTAATAAATGTGTCTGCGATGAATGACAGTTATATTTAGAGAAACATTTTCCTTTCAGTTCTGATAAATGTTAAATAGTAGTTATTAAGAATATAGAGATTCATTCATCAATGAACAACAAGAAAGACTTTAGTGAACCAAATTAATCTGTATGTTTATCTTTCGTCATTGAAATATAAATTGATGGTATAGATAATAAGATACATAAGTAAATAAATCTATAAAATAGATATGGATAAGAAATCAGCGGAACCGATATAAGAGTATTTCAGTCTGCACAACGTTAAACTTTGTCAGTCGTTCTACAAAAATATAAAAAAAAAGTCACTGATGTGCCATAGTTGACGGTATAATTTACAAATTAAACGACTCGTTCCTCCGCTATCACAGAAAGTATAGGCAAATCTAATCACAGAATATTTAATTCTGAATTAGTATTAATTAAAACCGATTCGTATGTTTACCTAACACCTAAATTAGTACGAAAGTATATAAATGGTTAACAGTTATTTAAATAATGAATAATTATTAATAAAATTATATTAATTAAATTATAAGATATACTAAAACAAATATTTGTAAATATATACACGAAAAACTATTTTTATTTCTTTATTACTTAATAATATTCTTTTCCAGATTTTGTTATCATTCGATATAAAATTACGCATGTAATTTATCTAAACATTGTACAATTATTTGGCACATAGATAAGCAATATTAACATATACGCAATATGTCACCTAATAATTAAACATTTGAATGTCCCCTTTTTTAATAAAAATATACTATTTATCATATTACTTAGATAAAGAGGCAAGTTTCGTTTATATGTTTTTATGGTTTGATACGAAATTATCACGTCCTATTGACATGAAACTATCATTGTATAGTTTATAGTATTCATATTGGCATAAGAAAAATAAAATCTTCTTTATTAAGAAAATGAGAGTGTATAAAAACTAATATTTAAATGAGAGAGTCAACATGTGCTGGGTGGATTTTTATATAATGGGGAATTAACATATACAATTTTTTTTTCGGAACATGTGGATTATAAACAATTGAGATTTAAGTGAACGAAGGAAAGGTGCTAGATGGATTTTATATAACGGTGAATTAATACATAAAATATTTTTTTGGAGTCCTATTGACATGAAACTATCATCGTATAGTTTATAGTATTTATATTGGCATAAGAAAAATAAAATATTTTTTATTAAGAAAATGAGAGTAATAAAAAACTAATATTTAAATGAGAGTCAACATGTGCTGGGTGGATTTTTATATAATGGGGAATTAACATATACAATCTTGTTTTCGGAACATGTGGATAATAAACAACTGAGATTTAAGTGAACGAAGGAAACGTGCTAGATGGATTTTATATAACGGTGAATTAATACATAAAATATTTTTTTGGAAAATGTGAATATTCAACAACCAAGATTGAAATGAACACAGTTGAAGTGTAATGGATTAATTTTTGAGTTAAATTTGTAAAACAATTTTAATTACATTAAATGAATTATTTATTACAGGCTGCATGTAGTGACCGTATTAAACGTAAAGTAAATCGGACCATAGATGTCTTTTTGAATTAAGCAATCTAAACTGTTATAAACACATCAAAAGAATAACAAAAAGAATTGTATATGGCAATGAAATTTCCAAAAAGTACCAAAATTGACATGGCTTCTCATTACGGATTATTTATTATAAGCCAGTTACAATATTAGGCCATACTATTCTATAACTGACTAAACTGTCGAATAAATAACTAAATGTTAAAAATATGTTTAGCGGCCATTATTAAAACAACTGTTATTCTCTTTATGTACAAACATCTAACATAGGTTTATGTTCGATGACATGTAAAAATTAACATCATTTGATATTCACTATCTCATTCTTTAATTAAGATCTTTTTAAAGACGATTAATATATATATATATATATATATATATATATATATATATATATATATATATATATATATATATATAAAAATTATATATATATATAATTTTTTTTTTAATAATATAAATATTTCTTTTCAATTTGAATATAAATGACGGAAATATTTACAATTTTAATATATAATAAAAAAATACTTTTACGATGATACCAGACTTCAGTGAAAAATTCTACTTAAATTATTTTTATAATATCTCATCAATCACTTCAGCTTATTACTTTTAATTTCTGACGTAAACTTCTAATATTATGTAATCAGTAATCATCTGTCTCTTCCAGAATAATTCAGCAAATCGGAAAATGCACAGATTAAGCTTGCAAAGTCCCGTTGTGCCATTGCCCACTTCCCGCATCCCATCTGCGACAATTCGTAATACCTCAGTGTTTTCATGAAGAAAAAGAAAAAAATTATGCGTGTCAGCTCCGACGCGCGACTGGAGTTTACTCCTTAAGTATGATTGCTTGAAATGTATAAAATAGGTAACACTGTTTATAAATATAAAAAATAATTACATTCTTGCATACAAATTAATTATGTATTCTATTATCATTATAAACGTGTATATTTGACTGTACTCACCCTTTCACTAATAAAATCACTTGCATTCTATTTGTCGGCAATAGCGTCCCAAGCGTTTTTTATTCATCTTCACACTTGCTCCGTCGGTGCGTTTATTTTCAATTACATCTTTGTAAAACACCAATATCTGCAACAGTAGCCTTTTCTCTGTTTCCCTGTAGTTTCTTTTTCTTGTATTAATTTTACTTCTTTGTTGTTAAACGTAATACTTTCAGCCAAAAAGAAACGACGCTTACAACTTTTGTATATGATCTATGCTTGCAACTGTCAATAAATAATTCGATACGTCAAGATGTGCCTGAAATTAGCTAACAAACTAACAACGCAAAGTATTGAATCAAAACATAAATCTCCGATCGGCCGATCTTTGATTTTCCAAATTCGATTAATTAATACTAGTTTAATATGCGTCTCTTGACTCATCGGAAACATAATACGACAATTCATATTAATATAGACTAACGTAATCGCGATTTAATATGCTTTTATGTTTTCTCTATTAATACGAGCCTGTGTGTGTCAAACACCGTCATCGCGATTACGCCATAAGGAAATGCCAAATAAACATATTGATATCACTCTAAAGATGCGCGGAGAGGCCTCCTAACGTTTACACTTTCTTTAATGCTCTGAACTTCTGATTTTACTCCTCATAAAACTTCATACCGGGCGCTGTATATAAAAATCGATTTTTAAGGAGTAAACTCCAAAAATAACGGAATAATAAGCGCATAGTAAACCTTATATTGGCCATGTAAAGGTTTATTTATAATGTACCCAGTATTTTTATGCTAATTTGGTATTTAATGTGTGCGTACATGTGTCAATCTAGACTTATACGATCATAAATTGAGTAAACTTACTACCAGATGAACAGTCTCTTCTAATCAACGAAAACCGCACATGTGAAAATATAAATAACTAGGTGTTTCTCGCGGCTTCGATCGCGTGGAATTAACATTAATTAAAATAAAAGGTAATTTATATTTATCTCCGTATACCAACCAAATTTCATAAAAATCACTGGAATGGTTGAGCCATAAAAGTAGAACAAAGAAATTCATTTTCTAGTAATTAAAATACGTTGTTTACGCGAACCTTAGATCACCAACATCAATAAATAAAAAATAGACTGAATGCGAAACGGGATCGCGTCTGAAAAGTTTCAATCAATATTAAACTTATAAATTTGTATTTCTTAAAGACACTGTATTAAAATTGTTTTAAAAAGTAAATCAATTTTCGTTCAAAGTTTATTTTTAATTTTACTACCTTAATTTTATTCAGGATTTTACACTCGTTAGTTTAACATTTAGATGGTGGAAGACACACTTTTTAAGAATTTCGAAGCGCATATCTACAAAAATATGTACAGGCATATAGACGGACCGACGGATAGAACGAAATTACAAGGGTTACTTTTTTCCATTTAGCTACAGAACCCTAGAAACACCGTCAGAGGGATTCACCTTCAAAACGCATCGAAGATGGTAGCACTCCATATAAAAATTGTATTTATAGAGAGTTCTAATGAAATTTCGAGTTAATAAGACCATCTAATTTTTAGTGAAAGCTTACGTTATAGGGAAACTTTAGGCAAAATATCAAGTTTCTATAGACAGTTATTTGGAATGGGCGTTAATACGTCAATCGATTTCTTCCTATGGATGCACAGGTTTCACATTTGCTTTTACCAAGTTTCTAGTATATATGACCATCATTTTTTTTTCTTAGATATCTTGAATCCCCACTTCACCTCTTTAAGAATAGATTGCCAAAAACTGTAAAATACGTTTTCATTTATTAATTTTTTAGAATAGAGTGAATAAATCAACACAAACTTTCAACCCCCTTTTCACACTTAGGGATTGCTTTCCAAAAAACTGTTAAACATATGTTTAATTATTTATTTCTTAGAGTGCTGCAACGAAATTACGAGTTAACTTGACTATCTGATTTTTTTTCATGAAACTTTAAATACTTTTAGGGGTTGAGTTTGAAAAAACCACCAGCCTAGTAATTTAATTATTTATTTATTCCTAAGAGTGATTACAAGGATCATTTAATTTTTTATTATTTACATAAATTTTATGATTTCAAGGGTTGAATTTTAAAAAACTATGATAAATATATAATACACGTGTATATATACATACATACATATATGTATATATATATATATATATACATATATATATATATACAGATATATATATATATATATATATATATATATATATATATATATATATTAAGGTTATATAAGGAAGCTCCGTAAAAAAATTCATATTTCTGGAGCCAGAGGTTTTGACACGATAATAATGAAACAGTATGTCAGTATATATTGTTTTGTGTATATAAGTGACTAGTTTTTGCAATATATTTAAATGGATAAACAAATTAAGTAATTTAAGTATCAGCTTCTAGAGAAAAAGAGAATTATGATAGTTAGCAGAAGAAAAGATTGAATAATGAGATGGAAATAAGGTAGGAGTAACTTCTTTAAAGGAATTTTAAAAACATAAATCGTCAATGAGTTTTGAATATCAGTGTTATTTATTTTTTATTGTTTGTCAGCCTGTATATTGAAGAAGTATTTATAATAGATATTACGGTATTTAGAAATGGGGAGGTACAATTAAGACGAGGCATAATCACAGCAATATGGTCATATTTTCCTAATATATAATTTCTTATTTTTAGACACGTATTTTCTTATTTTAAAGCCTTAAAATATATAGAATATGAGAAACAAAATAATGCATTTAAACTGTATTTAATAAAAAATTCGGCAACTAACTTTACTTACTTGAGGCTATCAGCTAAGATTTTGATCAAATAGTAAAGAAACAGTTAAAAATCATGTCGCGGTACCATTTAACATAAATTGTGGAAAGTTTAATGTATAAACTTTGGGAAATATTCTCTTAATTCCAATCGTAATACCCTAGGTTTATCGACAGACGTATTTCTTAGGCTACAGATTTGCTTATAAGCATATATCTGCGTTTACATTATGAATGTTTGTCGAAATAATAGAAGACGTCTGAATGTATGTAAGTTTATAGATGCAAGAATAGCTTCCAGAAAACAGTGGAGTATAAATTCCGCAGTAAATAAATCAGCCGCCGATTCAGCCAAATTAGAACACGTTAGAAGGTTTAACAAATTGTTTAGGGCCGTAAAAATAGCGCCAGTCTAAGGTGTTTTATAATAGGTTGAACAAATGAAAGTGCAGTCTTCAAAATTTAATGCATTTCTGAAATCTAGTAGTACCAGTATTATAAATTGTAAATTTTTCTTTACAAACCATTTATTATCAATGACCTTAACTAAGGATTTTCGAGTGGGACACAATACTTGAAGTATTTGTGTCCCACAAAGGAAGGAAAATCAAACTGAAGAGTATACAAAATTGGTTTGAATCTAGAAAAATGATCAATTGAAAATTTGTAACAATAACACTGGAAAACTTCATAAGAGCAATAGTATTAAAGAAATATTTTCCTTCGAATGGAGATAAAAATGTAGGCACCAGAATTACATAAGTTTTTCATTTTTGGATAGAAAGCGTTGTACGTAAAGAACTAAAGATAATACTTACAACTATTTTTCTTTCGCTTTAATAATTTATGATAAGACAAAATTATTGATTTATATATAAAGAAAACTCTATTATAAAACAAAGGGCTCTTCAAGTCAGCTACAGCAATTTCGTTTAAAAAAAATATTGCCTATAGTTTTCAGTGAACACTTGAGAATTATCTTACGTAAAATTCTGACAAAATAGTTTTGGAATGCATATAACGCACCCTTTTAATTAAAGAAAAATACATGAAAATGAATACAAGTTTTTAATTTGCTTCCCCAAATTTTCCATGTAAATATTTTTGGATGTTATCTCTTAAAATCTACGTGGGTTAATACGCTTTATCATAAATTTCACGTTCCTGCATATCTACCGATTTCTAAGAAAACCAACTGTGACGAACAAACAGAAGAACCCATAATTTTTTCTTTTTTTCCCTTAAATTTTAATTTATGAAAATTAGAATTGTTTTGACATTATTTAAAATATATAAATAGTCCACAATTTAGCAACATAGACATGTAATAACTATCATGCGTACGACGCTTCGTTATTAACCTGATAATTTAACAAGGGAAATAATAATTTATATTATAAAACGAGTAAGCAAAAATTTATGCAACTCATTCAGAAAAGAATAGTCTCATGTTCCAAATAATAAAATAATTTTAGGTCTATGGAAGAAAATGGGAATCGGGATCTTCACGATCAAGTAAACATGTTCAAAATGTTTAATTTAAAGTAGGAGTAACTGTGCCTAAGATTGTTTTTTGTCAGAAAGTCAACGCTGACATTATTTGTTTCATATTGTCAATTGAATATTAGATTGCCAATTGAATATTAGATTGCCAATTAAGATTTCCACAATTTCAATAAAATTGTAATAAAAAATTTTAAGAAGCTGTACACATGGAAAAGAATGTTTAGTGGCAAAAAATTCATCTAAAGTTTAAAAACAAAACCATGTCAAAAACGATTAGAACTCACTCTACAGGTAATTCGTACACATTTCAGCACTTATGGGTATATATTGTTTCTATTAAATTTTTAAAATATTAATTTTTGGCAACGCAAATATTTATTGCTTACTATGATTCTAACGGAATAAAAACATTGTGCACGTTCCAAAAGTTGTAAGATATAGGATAATCCCTACAATTTTTCCGTAATCTTTTACACATATTTCACGAACCTTATTTTGTTCATAATTTCAGCTCATTAGTTTCAAAAATAAGGAGCTGAGGGGTTAATGGGCATATTTTTGATACACAAACAAAACACAAAACATAGTGAATGTTTCAAAAATAATGACGTCTAGAATCACTTCTATAATTTTCCTACAACATATTTTTGTGCTAATTTTTCAGCATATCCCTGAGGATAAAATACGTAAAATTATGAAAACAAACTCCAAGCTATATATGTAATTTAAAAAAAAAATCTTCCGGTACCAGGATAACATTTACAAATATATATTTCTGAGTTTTAGCTGATATGTGCGGGTTTTATTACCATGTCAAATTTCACGTTTCTACGTGAATGATTTATTACCATGTCAAATTTCACGTTTCTACGTGAAGAGGTTTCTGAGGCAAAGGGCCGTGACGGATAAACGGACGGACACGTACGTAATCTTATAAGACTTCTATTTTTCATTTTGAGGTACGAAACCCTAAAAACGTGGACGTTTTTCTCTTTTTCACTTACCCATTTACATTTTAAGTATTACGCATTTATGCGGTGCTCAATTCCTACTCCTACTCTTATTTCTAATGTTAGTAGTGACAGTAATGAAAAAAATAACTAAAAATTGGGTGTACAACATTTTCTTACACACAAAAATACAATCAAAAATACATCTTTTTTTTGAGACAAGTGCATTAAAAATGAATACATAAACTTTTTCGAGACCATTCATAAATTACGGCAAAATTCGATTTTTTTTTAATACTGGCAATATAAATTTACTAGGATAAACATATACGATACTTTGTACGTCATTTACTCTCAAGTAAAGACTACGACGGTGGTGCTAATAAATATTGCAAAGAAAAGCGAAAAAATAATTTTAGTTTAGAGGAAGAAAATCAGGAAACCGAAAAATTATAAAGATTCCACAACAAAAAATGTAATCTTACCTTTCCAAGTGTAAATTTTAATAAGTCACCTTATACCTAATATTAAGTTAGAGATACTTGCAAAAGTTTATTTTTAACTTATTTATAAATAAGTTTGTTTATAAATATAATGATGTTTAAGTTTAATATTAAAAATTATTTGAAAAGTCGTATAATAATTTTCAAAATATGGTTTTAATTTGCGTTTGCTTACTTGATTTTATATATAACTGGCAAATCTACTAGAAGTACATATATTTATGTGAGTTTTGGTAAATAACTTGATTTCTATATGCAAGTAGGTAAATATATAATATTTGTATATAATCATCATCAACAGTCCGTCTCAATTCACTGTTCGGCATGCTCGTATCAAGAAATACCCATAACCTCTACGCTGGATAGACGGGATTGCAATAACAGTGCATAGCTTCCCGCGCCAGTGACGCTGCTGCCCGTCACTAGTCTATGGCATTTAGCTACGCGATTAAAAACATTACCCCAGCCCCACTCGACGAGCAGCCAGGGAATCGAACTCGAACCCCGCGGTTAAGACCATAAAACTTACGACACAGCGTCAATATACGAGTAAAGGAAAGAAAAATGAAAAGTCTTTAATTTTTTTTTAAATGATATATATATATGATGATATATATATATATATATATATATATATATATATATATGTATATGTATATGTATATGTAGATATATATATATATATATATATATATATATATATATATACATACATTTTTTTAAATTTATTATAATCTAATAAAGAAATTGTATTCTTAATAAATTAGTAAAACCAGTGAATAACTTCTAAGTGTGTATTACTCTTCTATAGAGAAAAAAACCTTATCGACTTTTTTCCTAATATTGTTAGACAGTTCAAACACAATAGTAGCGTTCGATTCAAACGTAGTTTGTGACTCTTATATGTCGCTATGGTTACTCCATTTCTCTCCAACCAGCTCTGCGGATACGTGAACTGGCATCGACCAAAGAGCTCACCCTTTCCAGTCGAGATGGCTGATTTTCTTTCCTTTCAAGACGACAAACACGTAGACTCTGCAAGCGGCTGCACTCAATGCGCTCCACTGCTGCGCTCTAATAAAGGAACGATCTTATTGGTTTACTGGCTGACTGCGCTCAAAACTGATAGAGTCATAGCCGTTTATAGCACGGCATTTATGAACTCACCTCCTTACCTGTGACGCGAATATCGGTGTAGGAAAAAAGTTATCCATTACTGGACATAGCGCGCTAATATTATATATTCTTAACAATAAAAACATAATCAAAGTAGTTTATTAAAATTTAAAAGGTACCTTTCTCGAACGTGTACCATGTAAAAACAAAGGCAAACTTCAAAAATTTATTTTACAACACGGGAAATATTTTGAAATGATCCGAGATGTGACCATATTAATTAATTTTAACGAGTAATTTTTAATACCCTTTCCTTTAGATTTTAGTTACCCTCAAGCGAACGCGACTAGCATTTTCTTATCAGATTAAATTTTAGACTGAAATAATAAAATATTTAATTTTTTAGATAATTTTATCGCTATTATTTTAATCAATTTTGTTATTTCGAATTCCTTTCCCTGTGCCTTAGAAGGGCCCATAAAGATCCCATCTTTCTATTAGACACATTTTGTATATCTTACATAATGAAATGGTATTCTCTATTTTTTCTGTTTTTTGTTAGCAAGAAAATTTCTTATCAAATAACTGTTTTTATTTTAAAATTTTCTTTACTATAATACTTTATACAACATAGTAATATCTAATTTCATTTTGGTTAGAGATCGAAAGACAGAGTAAAGGTAAGCACCTGAAACTAATTGCTTACTGATTTTATCAGGCTCAACATTTGCAATAAATTGAAATACATTTTGGAGAAAATAAACACACACTTTCCTTTGAGTCATATCCCTCATCGCATAGAATTATTTTCATAACGTATCGCGTGAAAAAATATCATTAAAATTCCATATTGAAGTAATTATTTTCATAAATAAATAACAGAAAAAAATATAATTGTTTTTTCATAATATTTAATAAACTCTTGAAACATTTTACGCACGAGTACTCCGATCCCGCCGCCGTTTACAAGAAAACAAGGTAAAAAATTATGAAGTTTTCGTCATTAAATAAGGTTCCGGTGAAGCATTAAGAGCAGGTAGGGCGAGCACACTCTGCGCGACGGAAGTAATGAGTAAAAAAGGAAGTGCGCGTGTCGAGAGTGAGGCGTGGAGGAGGCGGTCGTGATCGAGTGCGCGCTACGGACGACGCGAGATAACGACACGTCCAGTCGCGCCTCTGCGGTCGATGTGTGATGTAGTTATTCGCCGCGGCGAAGAGGACTTTACACAGAGTACATTTTGTTTTATTGTGATGTTTTTAGAAGAGCAACGAGGCCTGTTCTTTTTCATTTTATTAGGAAAACAAATGTTCCTTTTCGTTTTTCGGAAGACGATTTATCACTCTTCAAATTTGCAGTTGTGTGTGCGTTACTTGACATAGCATAAACTATCGAGTTAATTCAATATTTCTGATACTTACGGTGCTCCAGCAATTTAATAAAATTGAATTTAATACTAATATATTGAATACACAAAGACTATGTTATGCTGCAAAATAGACAAAGTTCATTAAGTATTTCAAAACGAAGACCTAATTCGTTGGAACACATTATCTTAATTTGCGCAGACGACAAAACAAATCAAGTGTCACGGACATTTGCATGAATACGAAATTGGGAAATATTTTTAAATGAATAAGATATTTACTGAAAAATTAATACAATACTTTCTTTCATTTGAAAAATCAGTATTTTATTTGCCATCTTAGACTTTTCCCAGATATTTTCGGAGAGGAAATCTTACCTAATAACTTTAATCTTGTTTTTAAAATTCGATAGCAAAATATAGAACCTATCTGTCCACCTGTCCGACTGTTACAGCTCCACACTTTCTATAGTTATAAATATACATTTGTGTGAGAAATATTACAAGTAAACGCTTTACATAAAAATGTCAATATTTAACAAAATATTGAAAGAATTTTTTTTTACTACGTATGCATGTACCTACCAAAAAATGTTTCACACATATGAAGGCAAAAAGAATTTGCTGTGCATATCATGATACCAATACATAGCCCTTTCAAATGAAATTTCATTTACCATTTTTTATTTAAAGCCCTCTTTTCAAAATTTTTATTTTGGGTGGGGAGGGATTTGTAGGCTTCAAAATGACCTACAAATATTTTACTGAAATCCTAAACCTGTTAAGCGTGTAACTGAGTAAGTGGCTGTTCAATGTGTATACCTACTATTTCAATGCATTGAGTATACTATAAACACGGAAATAACTTATGTAATTGTTTTAACCGATAGCCATAAATCGCAAACATGTAGCATGTGATATAGAGATGAATGTAATAAATTTTTTATTAACAGAATTTTTAACACGGTATTTTTCAATCACAAACACAAATTTTGTACCAATACAGTCAGTTGATGACGTAACAAGTATTTAAGTTTGCAAAACCTTTAAAATTATTAATGTTATTTATAGAAAAGTGTTTCTATATTTTTCTTTTGTTAGAAGCAAATCCTGCTGCCTAATTTAAATTCCACTCAGACGAAGACGTAGGCAATGGCTAGTTCTTGATACTATGATCTACTTTCAAAAATTTAAATTAAAAAAATATTTTCCCAATTTTTACATTTTAGAAATTCTACTGTGTATTGATATATTTAGATATCCGAAAAAGAAACAATAAAATGCAACTCTCAATATATAAAAATCACTGTTATTTCTGTCGCATTGTATGCATCGTTTATTTGTTCGAGCATTATATCAAATAAAGGGGAATTTTCATTTCACAGATAACATTTGTAGCTTTTTTAGATCGTGTTATCTAACAAATCTCATAAAAAAAAGGTTTAAAAGCCGATGTTTAGCATAAACATTATTCGTGATTGCAATTGCTACACGTAATACAAAAGTTAATATTCTGTATTCGATAATTAAAAATCCTTGTACTCTAGAATGAATCAATTGAATAAATGAATGAAAAATAAATTGCAACAAAACGTGTAGCTAAAAATCGATCTTCTTTTGATCTTTTGTGTACAAGTTGCTACTCATAGTGACAGTAATTATTGACGAAAACGTATATATGCTATATAAATCGACTATAATTATGAATATAAATAAAAAAGAACATACTACTAGAGGAACTACTCGTAATATTGTGAGAGTCACGTACACGTTTGGATATATACGATCATTTAAGAGTAAACAGTATTAATTTTAAACTGTTTATGGACATTGATATTATTAATAACTATGTAAATATATCTTTTGTAGGCAAAAAATGTTAAGAATTTCTCAAAAATGATGAGATTTTGAATCATTGCTATAGTTTTCAAGTAAACTTTATGTAAAGAACAATATCAAATTCTCCACTTCCGCTCTTGAGAGAATGTTAGAAAATTCATTTAAAAAAATTTAATTTTTGTTTATTGTCATTTGAGTTTTTTAGAACTTGCGATGTATGAAAACTAAAATAAAAGTATTTTTAACATTTACTGCCAAACGTTAAACGTCAACGTCAAATCATGAAACTTCAATAATTCGTTTTTGGTTATACATTTCGAGTAAATGTGTATTTTTTCCCAATTTTTACACTTAGTACTGCTACTTTAATCTAAAGATATTTCTTATACACTAGGATATTTTATTATATTGAAAGTGTTAATGATGGGTGTATTTCATTTCGTTACGTTAGCTTAATATTACGCGTAATACGCGCCATCTATAACTGCATAGGTTGACAACTTCGCATAGCAAAGTTAACTGTTAATTTGGTAGCAATAAATAGCGCTGTATTACTTCGAGAATGGGTTCCTGGATAACTATTGACGAATATATATTGGTAACCTATTTTGGTTATCAAAAACCACAAGATTCACCTCTCTCACCAGTATATTCTCGATTTTATTGTATTATATAAACGTTACCCCAAATTCCGGATCTGTGTTTTACATAAGATAAAGTATTCGAGAAAATTAAAAGCTTACATGTAATCCGATTTTCCCAGGCGGTGTAAAGGTTCATACATCAGTTGGAATTATTTTTTCCAGTAAAGCTCTTTCAACAATTTTGACGTTAGCATTTGTTGAAATATGAAAGTACATATTTTCTGTGGACATTTTCAGTAATATACGTGAAATTAAATGAAATTAAAAAAATAGCTTTGAAATTCTTGAAATTAAAAAAATAGCTTTGAAATTCTTCTAAATATCTATATGTGCTTATTCAACTGACAGCCCACATGACATATAGATGTAACATTTAAAAAAATACCTGATTACTTCACTTCACTCTTCTATTATTTGAAAATAAATATTTCTGTGTTTTAACTATTAAAATACGCTTTATTACTATATTAAAATTTCAAGCGTCTTCGTCAAAACTTTTTTTTGAGAAAAACAATTGAGATAGACCAAAAGACGGACCGACATGTAAGTCGTCATATGAGAGAGTTTTTTTATATCAAAATTCTAATGGCGCATTTGGATGGGAGTTGAACGTTTTAATGGTGCGATGTTCCATTCAGCCAGCTTCGCGTCTCGTCGGCTAACAATATTATAAAATTCAAAATATATTTTCAACAGCTTGTTAAGAAATATTTCAATGACAATTTATTTTATGGAAATAAAATAATTAAATTAAATTAATATTTGATTATTATCAACTATCTGAATATTTTTATTTGTTTCAAATATTTAAATACGAAAACATGAAAAAAATTTGATGTTTGACATCTGCCATGTTGCCTCACAATTTTTTTCCCTTTTCGAAGTACGGAAAGATTTTCACGCGGCTGGTTAAGCTCACGTGGTAAAATTAGCTACACCCATAGAGACAATCATACTTTAACTCAATAAACAATATTTCAGAAATTGAAAAAATATTTTCTCATTACGCAACACGCATGGAGTCATGTAAATTTATTTTGTACTTCTTATATGGGTAGGATGCACCGCTCCCCACCGCAACCGGCTGTGTACCAGGTGACGCGACAGGGCCACGAGCACTGCGATGTGACAGAGGGCGTACTCCTCGACATCACGCCACTGGTGGATGCCAGTCAAGCTAAGCTCGTAACACTCTACGACAAAGACCTCACCGAGGGCGTTAACCTGCTTATTGGTAAGTATTTTAATATTTCTCATCTCCAGAAAATCTAGTTTACTTTCTCCTGACATTCTCATATCTGTATATATTTTATAAAATTGGTCCTGTAGGTGTCTATATTCCACTCTGCAGCCAAAACTATTTATCGCAACGAATGGAATTTATGTCTGGTAGTAGCCTCAACCCTCCCATCGTGCACTATGATGGTTGCGCGTCGATAACTATAAGGGTATGTAAGACATGGGAATTGAAAATAGTCGACCTCGAAAATGTGTGACTTCCAATATGAAAGTTCCAGTTTTTTCTAGAAATTTTCATAAATTCCTACAATGTCCTGAAACACTGTCGCATTCTCACAAATATTCATTGTCCTCACCCTTTTTCTTCACTGTAATCTTATTTCTTTTAATATTAATAATACATTACAGTTTAATGTATTTGTATAAAATTAATTAATGTGGCCTGATAGCAATTAAGTACACAAACTTATTTTATTTACGGATAATATGCGAACAACGTTTACACGTCCTAACTTTTGGGCATCAAGCGCAAGTGCCAGTTACTTAAAAATGAAATGAATCAAAAAGGTTTTCATGTCCACTGTTCTTTTTAATTGTGATCGACATAAAAATGAATGTATATATATATATATATATATATATATATATATATATATGTATATATATATATATATATATTTTAAATCAATGACAATTTTATGAGATAAAACGCTATAAATTGGCAGAATAATTCTTAAAAATGTTTATATTCCTGGCGAGATCTAATTTCAGACATTAAAAACCTTAACAGAAAATTACAAAGAATCTTTAAAAAAAACGAAGCAATCTTAATAAATTTTATCTTATCTATTTAATTCCGATACTACCTACACTATATTTGTTCTTAATACATTTAACATCGACGAATTGGAGAGAGAAGTTGGTCCTTAGTGGTATTGAATAGATAAACAGAACGAGGCGACAGCGCGTCCTGTCGGGGCAACGCATTCTTTCCTAATTCAATTTACATTTTAATGCCCCTCAGCGAGCAACTAAAGTCGACAATATAAAACAGCGAATTTGTGTCGAATTAACATAGATTTGGGATTTAAAGTAAAAATAGCTTCAATTTAAATTTATTTCCTTCCAATGTAATTCTAGTTTTTTGGATATATTTAATATCGATTCGATAATTAAGTTGGTACCCTAATAAGACGTGATTTAAATTCCAGAAGCTAAATTAATCTGATGTGATCAATTTGCCCATCATTTAGTCTACATACATATATATATATATATATATATATATATATATATATATATGTATATATATATATATATATATATATATAATTTGTAAAATAAGTCTCATGCAAAGTGCGTTTGCTTAAGAAACAGTTCGTTATAAATGTTTCGAATTAATTTCTATTCTTAGTGACAACGCAAATTAACATAAAAAAACACACAAAAAATTTTACAGTTAAAATAAGCAAAAAGAACGTAAAAAGAGATAATTTTAATATTTGACAGTCAATCAGTAGTCGTTTTTTTTTCAGAATAAAAGCATTTTTCAAATCGATTTTTTTCATTACAATAATCTTGTCTAATTTTTTTTATTGAATAGTATTAATAATTGTCAGACCTCCATATATATTTTTTTTCATTTAAGCAGAAAAAAGTGGGATTATCATCGGTGCTAAACTGTAGTTATACGTTATTATACTTTTGTCTCCTTTATTAATATCTACAAATGTCACTCGACTTACAATGGTGGTCAATTGTTTTTCATCTCCAATCATACTTCCGGTAAAGGGTTTAAAAAATTGTATGTCTGTTGTTTAGTTCCGTTACCTATATGGATCACGGCGAGCACCTACTCGAGTCTAGGACTACTCACTGAAATATGCGTATGGTAAATTACTCGGAACTGTGTTACTAGTTGGAATACAATTCTAGAAAAATTATTTAACATTTTTCGCCGTTCAGTAATAAAGTTCTTTCTAAAATATATAAGAGAGTAGTCTTCAAGGCAGTTAAATTTTTAGGGAAAGTACGAAATATGAATTCTGATCTTATACGAATGCTTCTATAAAATAAACACATAATCAAGTCTTTCATAGGCATAAAGAAGACCTCCCTGCTTTAATCCCGGAGTCGCAGCGATAAATAATTACGACATCATAAAAGTGTTTAAAAACTGAGCGAGTACAACAATTGTAATTATTATTAATGTTTGAACTTGCTTCTACACTCGTCGACAATACACGCGAAGTTCGTACAATGAACGGAATATGTCTCGCGTTCAACTTGGACTCTTTGTTCGAGAGCGAGCGCGGCAAACTTTTCTGCAATAAGCGCACGTACACTCGGATATACATATATATATATATATATATATATATATATATATATATATATATATATATATATATATATTTATATACACGTATGTATATGTATGCATATACTTATGTGTGTATATACAACATACGCACCGTAATGAGAGCGTTATTTGCGAAGTAGGTTCGTTTGAAATCATATTGCTTCCCCGAATTCTTTGTTGTTCTCAAGTTCGCTATTGTTGTTTAAGTACAATTCGGTTCAAAGATTCTCGGTGGCGCAGATGACACACGACGTAAATTAATGTATTGTGTTATAAATGTATTTTTTTATAATGGATAAATTTGATTATTTCACACTAGTAGGACTTCTGAACACAGATGTTAAAAATCGGGTGCTTTTAGAATATGAATAAATAAAAACCCGGCAATGCGTTTTGGAACATAAGCAAAATGGTTATGTACTTCAAAAATGTTTATCAAATTCTAATCTAGAATTCTAGAATTTTTTCACATTTTTCAAACACATTGTTGAAAAATCAGAAGTGGAAGCTCATTACATGTGACTTAATAATTCGCAAATATTTACTTCGAAAGGAAAAATTGTGAATAGAATTGTGAATGGACTCAAATAGAATTGTGAATGAACTCAAATAGAATTGTGAATGGACTCAAATGGAAAAAATCGCATACTTGTTTTGCATGAATATGCATATACATAAGAGGTATATTAAAATATTTTTTTCAAAATATTTGCTACACAAATTTTGTTACGTTGATTGAAAAGTAGGAAGCAGGCTTTTGTAAAATTTTATTCACATATCTCTGAAATTATAGAAACTATGAGAATGTGACAGACGAACGGGCAGGTGATGTATTACCATTCAAGAATTCATTATATTAGTACGAAACCTTAAAAGATAACCTTTTTATAAAACAAAAGGAAACTTTCTCTGCCTTTAAAATCTTCTGTATCCAAACTTATTATAATTCAAACAGCCTTTAATCAATGCCACAAAATTACTCAAAGCTTTTTACCATCTAAGAAATTGTTATTATGGAATCATTACTTTTCAATTGATCGTATTTATGTGGTAAATTGAGTAGAAGCTTGTGTGGATTCTAGAAACATTGATAAATCAAAAAACTAAAGAAAATCATCTAAACTATAGACGACGAGACTAAATGATAATAAAAATTTACGTAACAGAAACCACGTGTATTGCACCTCACCCGAGAACCGTCTTGGAAGATAAAACCTAGTGAATGACGACGCATTACTCACAATTTCTCCACTTAAATTTATAAGGCAAATGGAGCTCGCTTGATAATGTGGAAAAAGCTGACACTCGCAAGACTATAAATCTGGCACAAAAGCTCGCCGAGGCTACACCGACGTTCTTAATTCAAATATAAAGGAAATCCGTTTCCGTCACTCCTTTTCACAATGTTAATTTCCGGGTCGCGGGTTCCGGTGAGATTCTTTTATTTTTCGCTCCGAGCAAACAGTACCAAGCTACGCCTGTATTATTTGCTGTTTATTTTATGCTCAAAGAAGAGCTTGGCTCAAAAGTTTTCTAGTCATTTCTTTTTGACAATCGTCCTGTTAAAATTTTTAAATAAGTAATTTAATATTAATGAGTTCCTGGTTTGAAGTTCCAAATTGATTGCTAATTTTCGTTTTATAAGGACAATTTTTATATTATTCTCTTGGGTTTTTCCACTATTTATATTCTAGTATACGCGTTACATAGCGTGTAAGTACATACGTGAAAATTATTTTATTAGTGAAAATTGTTTTATATTTTGTGACTGGTAATTTTTAACTTTCAAAATTGACAATCAATATTACTAATGTTACTAATATTTGAAGAATTTCTCACAATATAATTATATTATATTAGAGAAACACTGCAAGTTTGTTATTATACAGTGTTGATGTGATTCTTATTAATATGATTTTATTACGTCGACCTACAGTCAATTATGTAATAGAATCTACGAAACTAAATTGCATGCACTTCTAATTATTATATAATCATGAAATTTGGCATTTGTGTAGTTCTGATAATAATACAATAAAATCTTACCATCCGACTGATTCCATGAAAAAGAACCGTAAGTTAATCACTGAACTCTATAGCTTAACAACGTAACCTAAGCGTGTTTGGGCTTCTAATTGTTGTATTAACATAAAACTTGACAATTGTATGTAGTTTTGATGACAACACAATAAAATGGTACCGTCGAAGTGATTCAACGAAACAGAATTGGAATTAAGACACTAAATTCGATAACGGAAAACAACGTATACTATTCGTGTTTTTACTTCTAATTGTTGTGTCATCATTAAACTTGGCAGTTGTGTGTAGATTCAGTGAAATAGAACCGAAATTCAGATCGAATAATTGGATTGTCCAAGCTTTCTGAAAATACGCCTTGCAATGCAATGCAATTGGCAAATGTGAAAAGGATGCTCGCTCAGACTCCCAGGGACACAGAATCAAGAAGGCAAACCTTAGCCTAATCAACTATACACTGCTTTATATATTGTGCTTTTTTGAATTCTATGTTAAAAATAAATGATTTTGTTTCTCAAATGAATATTATGTGAATGAAAATACTTAATATTTCATGTACATTTCGAAAGAGTTTCCCAGGTTTTTTTCCCTCAAATATTATACTTAATAACAAACTTGACTTACTTGAAGACCTTGCAGAGCAGATAGATAAAAGAGGTTCGATGATTATTTTTTGCTTTTTAGTGAACTATTTATAAAAGCGTGTTTTTCCGTTTTTATCAACTATTAATTCATTTGTTGGAAATGGCCTGATTTTCAAAAAAAACCGCGAAAAACTTTTTTAAGGAAATAAAATTGGCAAAATAATACACATAATCTCTTCGTAGCTTTAAAGCTAAATAATAAAAGAGACGCTGATTGTTTTTTAAATCAAAACTTGAAGTTACAGTACTGAAATAGTATGAGAGAAAAGGGATTTTATCTACTAAACCCAAGCTCTAAGAATACATTTTTATTTAAAAGATTATACTGCAATATTTGAATCTAAAAAAAAAGGAGTAAGCGCGTAGCAGTTGCGGCTATTTTCGAATCGACTATTGCTTAAAAGAACATGTATTTAAATATATCTAGTGGATCTCACACCTACTATTTCTTATAAAAGCTTTTATTTAACTAGCGTCGTTGTCTGTTGATCTTCTACAAATCTTATAACCGATACTTCAATCACTTTCCGAGGAGTTAAAAACTTGAAACTTGTCATACAAGCTTACTCCTGATAACGACAAATTATGATTCTGACTCCACAATCTGATGACGAAGATGGAAATTGGGTAAACGATCTCTTCAAGGATGAATAATGAGACTATAAAGTTTGGATTTGTTTCATTTTTCTTGATTAGTTATTTGTTCATTGGAGGTAGTCAGGTACTGATGATGGAGTTAGAATATGATGATGGAAATCAGATACATTTATTAACGATGATTAGAAAACTGTACTTATCAAGACGATAAGTTATTTGTTAATATTTCTTACTTTTGTGTTGTTTCTTTTTGATATAAAATAAAAGTTTCCTTAGAAGAAAAAATCCATTGAATTTATTTTTATTGAAAATTAGAAAAAATTTTCTACAACGCAACAAAACTAATTTCCATCAGGTAATAAAAACTATCTCGACGAATTTACCGTTTGCCTTTCAGTAGACTTTTATAAGGCAATGTGCGCATTTACTTCAATTATTTTTTTTAACAATTCGTTTTTAATTTTAGTAACATATTATAAATATACTGTTTTCGTAACTTATATTGAGCTTTATATAGAAACTATTAAAAAAAATGTGTTTTAAACAAACACCACTTTGGAAAGTTTTCATTACGTTGTAATGCAATAATAGTAACATATACTGATTACTGTCTCGTATTAAGTCTCGTAAACTTGAAGATTTATTATATTAGCACCTTCCAACAACTATCAGAAAGAAAAGATATATATTTTAATATATACTTAGATAATACAAGAAGTTAAAGCTATGATAGTTCATCTCTTTAATTAAACACAGATCTGCAGGCAGATATATAAATAGAGGCAATATTAACGTAACAATAGAAATGAAAATCACTACTTAAAAGTTGAGTGGCTGATCTTATTTTTTCTATAAATTGGAATGAAAATATTACATAGGCGAACATATATAAAATATCATGATTCTAGGTATTAGTTTAAAATAACCTTTTTTATTTGGATGCGGTAGACTATAAATACACGTACATTATAAAGTATTATTTGATATGCGTAAACAAACACACCAAAGTTAAGTAACTTTTTTAAATTTAAATCCAATTTGTTACAATTTTATTTTATATTTTCTTAATTAAATAGCAAAATAGCCAATCACTAGGTACAGAATGCATATATATATTATAAAGCGTTTAGTTACTTCCCTTTCAATTCTTGGTAAACTATACAACTATTTCAAATAATTGGGAAGAAAATCTGTTCACAAGCAAAATTGTCAATATTTATTGAAGTGTGCAAACTGTAATTTTTTTCATATTTCGTATCACATTGTTTACGAATGTTCAAAAAACTTGTCGTATGTAAGAATAATTAGAGTTTCCTCTAAAGTAAATTAATTCACGTAAAATATCAGGCTGTTGCTCTATACAAAAGTTCAAAAACAATATTGTCAATCTTTATTAAAATATGCAAACTGCTTTTTTTCATATTTCGTATCACACTATTTAGTAATGTTTAAAAAGGTTATCATGTGTAAAAGTAATCAGAGTTTCCTCTAAAATAAATTAATTCACGTAAAATATCATGCTATTGCCCTATACAAAGGTTCAAAAACAATATTGTCAATCTTTGTTAAAGTGTGCAAACTGTATTTTTTTCATATTTCGTGTCATACTGTTTACTTATGTTTAAAAAGCGTTATCATGTGTAAGCATAATCAGAGTTTTCTCTGAAGTAAATTAATTCACGTAAAATATCATGATGTTGCCCTATACAAAGTTTTAAAAACAAAATTGTCAATCTTTATTAAAGTGTACAAACTGTATTTTTTTCATATTTCGTGTCACATTGTTTACTAATGTTTAAAAAGTGTTATCATGTGTAAGAGTAATCAGAGTTTTCTCTAAAGTAAATTAATTGACGTAAAATATTATACTGTTGTTCCAACAGTCGCCTAGTCATAATTGATCCTAATATAGCTTTACTCTGAAGCACAGTTGCATTCCGACATATGTCGTACCTGTGCATTGCGATTCTAAATATTTACAGTATAAGCGAAGTTTGAGTCAACTTTTCCGACTCCTGTGAATTTTCACTCTATTCCCGTGTGGCGTTATTTGCAAACTTTTGCACATTTTGTTTTGTATTTTACATTCGTGAGTTCTGTGCCCGGATATGCAAAAGTTCTAACTTAGTTTAAGTGATGTTTAAATCTGTTTTAGGATTGGACGGTCCTGATATTTTTGAATTCACGTATTATGATTATTTTGATAATTTATATATATATAGGTAAATTGAACAGTCGTATTTGTCAGTCAGTGTATCGATACGACTGTGTTTTGCAGTAAAACCCATTGATAATTAAATGAAACTACATGATGTAGTATTATTTCTACTTTTTTTAAGTTCTTTACCACGACGTAGGTTTCGTTGTATTACAACATCTTCAGGTAGGCTATTAGCAAAGATCTCTCCGAATAGCCCATCTGAAGATGTTGTAATACTAAAGAGCAAAGAACTGAAAGAAAGTAGAAATAATACTACATCACGTAGTTTCATTTAATTATCAATGATGAATTTCTACAAAATTAACGCCAAATATATTCAAATAAAACATATTGTTAGCAAAGTTTATACAAGAGAAAGCACTACTAAAATTCAAGCAAATTCAATTTTAATACCATAAAAACCAGCTGTAACAATAAATTTCATATTAGGCGTGTTTCTTACAGGAAGGGGTTGAGACTGAGCATTTACTGTCTTTGGTACATAAAGTGAAATTCTTTCCACATTTATTATAATTTTCAAATGCAGTAAATAATTTTTCAAGCCTTAGAAATGAAAGAAAATACATTAACATTATTTTTTTCATTGCAGTCGTCTCAGAGAATTGGGGTACTCAATGTGTACGGCTAAAAGTGACGGTTAAATCAGACAATTGCGGAGATAACCAAGACTGTTCAGGCAAAGGCGTCTGTTACTCCAACATATCTATGGTAAGTTAAATATTACTTATACACTTTACAAAATACCAACGAAATAAACTTCATAAATATTTTCGTAGGTTACCAATTTGATAAGATAGTTTATTGTAATATTTCTCTTGACAATACCATATTGAAACTAACATTTTCAATATTTTCTTATTATATTATTTTAAATATATTTTAATTTTTCTTTTTATTTTCTAACCGGTGTGCTTTCCTTTAATATCACGAACTTTGGTGAGCTTGCGTTTTGATATAATATGGTTGTAAAATCTTACGAATACATTTCATTGTTTAAGTTAGAAATACGAAAATGTATTTTATTTATAGAGTTAATGGTAATTACGGAAAATTGTTAATGACGACGTTTTTTAAATCAACGAAAAGACAATTTATGAAATTAATTAGTTGCATAAGAATGCTTGATTTGACATGAAATTAACAAAAATGGCTACGTATGTCGATAGCATTTATGAATTTTTTATTATTCGTGTATCGATAGACGACTTCTTTCAACATATATCATTTTTCTGTCAACGTCATGGGAATGCTTTACATAACAGTTTGACTTTAGATAAGTATAAATATACAAACTTTCAAAATAGCGTAACTTATAATAATAAAAAACGTTCCTTGAAACATAAGTCATGTTCAAAATATAACCATCAATTCCCGACCTTTATTATTCATTGTATTAAAAATATAGAATTTAATAATTTGCATCACGATTCCTCTTATCTTAAATTTATCCTACCACCAAACCATTGCAACCACAACCATTTTCTGTAAGTATAATAAAAAAACTTGGCCTTTTTACATCGACCAATCTAAACGGCTGAAATTTAAATAAACTAGTGAGTTCAGAATAGTATTTTAGATTCCTTTAAATTTCTTATTTCAATGAGTTTTTGAAATCAGAAATGTAGCAGGAATCTCCATGGTCCGATTTAAATAATTGACATTGGCCTCGAAATGGCCAAAGAGACTTGTTCAACTTATATTTCGCTAATGATGATTATTATGCACAAAATCGAACTTGATATATTAGTCCTCGTGTATAATTATAAAAATTTACGCCAAACGTTTCACGGATACTTCAAGATGACTTTCTTTGTGATCATTACTTTCTTATACAGTGAGTGTTAGACATTCGAATGAACTTCAGTTGATCAGTGACATTATATCATGAAAACATAAATAATTGTTCCTTAATTCTTAACGTTAAACAAAATAACGTTTTCAAATCTTGGTTTCGAATTAATATACGTATATATTTAATGAAGTCTTCATAACAAATGTTTTAAAACAACATCAAATACAAAGGATTCTAGAATTAGACTTCTGAGACTGATAATGTTGTTTGTTTACTTATTTGTCTCTATAAAACTTATGCATTTATATTTTTCCTTTCCTCAAACTAGTAAGGTTGTGAGTAGAGCTCTAATTAACTTCTCGCTAAGAATTAAGCTGCAACAACAGCCTGTATGCCGTGACGTCAGTAATCAACGTGCGCGAAATGTCACTCCAGTCCACAACACTTATGTAGAAGTTAAGTTTCTTCGATATGAAAAAGGAAAAAGAAAACATATATTTCCCAAATATACTTTAAACCAATTTACTTCATTTTCACCATGTTATGTGAAAATTATTAAATAGTTAATATCTAAGAGACCACGTACCCAAAAAATAACAAACTCAGTAATAAAATTTACCCAAGCTCACGTGACATATTTCCTTCGAAGACTTTAATCAATTTTCTTTCAAGGGAGGTTTTCTTAAACAACGTAATAACCTGACGTGGAAATAAAGAGAGCGTTATTTGTAAGCTTGAAGTGTGCGCTTTAATCTGAGCGCAGAAAAGAGTAAAAAAAGGGAAGTTGCCCTTTGAAGTTTGAATTTTAATTTCAATTGAAATTTACGAATTTCCCGTAAGGAGGTTATCTAACATTTTCATGTTGCTCGGAGTATTAACATATTCATGGGGGTAGTTAAAATGAAATTAAAATCGCTAGTCTTATGTACCAATTTTGACAAATGCTATGAAGTTATATAACAATTGATTTACCTGAATAGAAATTACCTTTGATAAATGCTATAATGTCGTATTGCAGTTAATTGAGATGAATAGAAATTAACTTCGACAAATGTTATAAAGTCATATTGCAGTTTGAGATGAACAAAAAATAACTTTGGCAAATGCTGTAAACTCGTATTGCATTTGATTGAGGTGAATAGAAATTAACTTCAACAAATGCTCCAAAGTCATATTGAAGTTGATTGAGATGAATAAAAATTAACTACCACAAATGCTATAGAGTCATATTGAGATTGATTGGCACTAACAGAAATTAACTTTGGCAAATGTTATAAAATCACATTGCAACTGATTAAACACGATTAGAAATAATTAATTTGATGTGAATTTTAGTTATTAACCGACTGCTGTTATTTTCGTTTATTGGAAATTAATGACAATTTTATGACCTATTATAATTTTTTTATTATGTTATTTAGAAATTTTCTCCTACACTATCGTTGAACAATTTTTACCATGCTTTTATCTTTGTCCAAGGGTTGTAAAACTAGAGACTAGTATAGTTCCGTCTATTTTACTACTTTAAATATTAGTTTCATCGACATAAAGTATAATCTGAATGATGTTGGGTTAAATTATCGAAGCAAGTGAAATCAATGTTTTTATATAAGCAATTATTTATATTATAGAACTGCCAACTTTGGAGAGAAATTTTGCATAATTCTTAGTACTTCATTTTGGAATAATTCATTCTATTGAATGTATTTTCATACAGCAGATGAGCGCTACCTATCAACGAAAAAATTAATAAGTACTCATAATGACGTGAAATTGGATTCAGAATTCATATTAAAAATTATCTTCCAACACTGGAAGCAATCTGTACGCTTCGATTATTAATGAAATTATTATTGGCGTCCAACTCCCGTCACAAACTTTCGCCGATAAAAAGCGCCAATAAAAATATGGTCGGGCGCGGGCCGCCGGCCGTCCAGCCGAGTCGGGGACCGCTTCGACCTTTTTCACAGTTCGACGCCTACTGAATATTATTAAACGGCGCTTTGTCTCCGCCGCCCGCCAGCCCACCGCCCGCCGCCGACTCGCGTTAATAAAACTTCCTAAAGTTCCCGTTGCGCCGACCCCGCCAATTTTCAATTATCGGACGCGCTTTTTTCTAGTGCGAGTGAAGTTTTTGGAGTAAATTTTCAAGAAGTTTGGATTGCATAAGTAATGCGATGGGGCTGTGGACCTTCTCCGCATCGACCCGTTAGCGCGTTGAGTTAATAGGGCGAAGTTCTGACGTAATTGTTTGTTGTTTTGTATAAAATATTACGCAAGTATTTAGTTACGTCAGTACAACGGATCAGAAGTACGAAACAAAAACTTATGTAGTATGTACTGGAGGGTGAATAAGTTGTACTAAGAGGTTATACTGCCCTTACACCGGAAAAAACGGCACAAATAATTGCAGGAATTACACAGCTCGTAGCAAGTAGTATTAAGAGGAGTAGTGGAAAATATTAGATTTCAATGAAATGAGAGAAGTATTTTAGAGTACCTTTATGGATCTCAAGAAAACATATGATTCAATTAGTATTAGTATCCATCGATACAAGGACTAAATCACAAGGTATATCAATATAATAACACCTATGTACCGGTGAAAAATTAATCAATTGATTCGTCAAAGATGGTCAAAGGCATCACATAGGGTTTATTGGTACGAACCTAAATAGATTACTATAAACACATATATAATATAAATATATGAGATTACCTCATTTGCTAATAATTACAAAGTTACGATGCTAACAAGTATAAAGTTATAATTGATAAAAACAAGTAATGCAGAATCAGTTGTAAAATATAGATGTACTTATATATAAAACAAGTGGATGAATTAATACAATAATAAATGTATTGTTAAGGAAACAAAGTAAAATAGCGTGAAATAAGGAGCATATATGGGAGAATTAAAGGCGCTATTATAAGGGTTTTGAAAAACAAAAAACCTATTTTAAAAAAAGTCAAAAGTGACTGTATATAATGGTAAATAAACACTGACGGATACACAGGAAAACTAATTTTAAATATTACAAAGGAAAGCTGAAAAAATTGTAATGAAAGTCATTACAAAATGTTGAAGTAAAATAAATAAATACAAGATAAACGCATTTTTAGGCACACGTAACCAAATTACAAAAAAGGAACTTTCATTATTTCGTTCTGTCTGTCTGCCTGTTCGTAATCCACAGCTTTTTGACTCAGAGACTGTTGACACTATATAAATAAAATTTCGATGGTGTGAATCGTCTGTAAACCGCTGTACAATAAAACACTAAAATTATGAAAAAAAATATATTAGGGGTAGCACTCTCTCCATGTACCTGGGAGATAAAAAAATCCAGTGCACATAGGCGTATAACGAAGATAAGTCTCAAAAAATTACGTAAGTTTTCAAATTACTTTTTTTCTTTAAGTCAATAATTGGTGAGGTACGTGCTTCTAAAATCTTAAAAATGTCCCTTCCCCCTTCTAACTTTTCAACTAACGTGTGTAAAATCTCAAAAAAGGAGTAGAACCTAAAATAAACTTTTAACGAAAGGAGTACAATTAAAAAATGAAGAAGTAGAACTTACAATAAAATTTCAGTTTGAATAAGGTATACTGTACAGTTTTTGAGATGTGTGATATTTTCAGTACCAACCGCAGCAATTACTTTGTTTTTCACAGTATTTTTGAGATATACAAACTTAAAAGTGTAATATTGTTTGGTGCTACGGAACCCTTCGTGTGCGAATCCGACTCGCAGTTGGCAGATTTTTAAGTACTCACTAGGGTAATAAGTGTTTAACCTACCTGCCTTATTCTAACAAAAAACTTTTTCAAATATAATTGTCATGAAGAAATCAAACTAATCGTGTATGTGCACAGTTTCTAAATATCCATTACTTGCTGCGATCTGGTATGCAGTGAAATTTGCCTTCAGCGTAAAAATCTGATGACTTATGTTAAAAAAATTGGCAGATAAAGACCTTTTTGAAGATTCCGCATGCTGTCGATTATTTATTTCATGAATAATTGCTCAGGGTTCTGAATAAATGATAATCGAGTGGGGCAAAATCAAGTGGAGTAAAGAAGATGGATGTACAAACAGAGTCTTGTGATATTTGACGAGTATATTTTGCAGCATATCATCATCATCAGTTCCTGTCGCTCCGGTCGGAGCATAGGGCAGACGTAAAATTTCTCCATTTTGTGCAGTCAGCGGCGAGTTGCTTAACCTCTTTCCAGGTCTTTCCAGCTGTCTTTACTTCTTCCTGAACCGTTCTCTGCCAGGTCTTTTTTGGTCGGCCACGTCGTCTTGCTCCTTGGGGATTCCAGGCGAGGGTTGCCTTCTCGATGGCTTCATCAGCCTTTCGTAGCGTGTGGCCGATCCCACGCCACTTCCTCTCTCTAATCTGGTCTGCGATGGGTTTTTGGTCTGTTTCAGCCCACAGCTCCTCGTTCCTCTTCACCTCCGACCATCTCACGTTCATGATGTGGCGAAGGCATCTGTTCACGAAGACCTGTAGTTGGTGGGTGAGACCTTTGGGGACCCTCCACGTCTCACAGGACGGATTTGACGTTGGTGTTGAAGAGTCTGATCTTCTTCCTTTTGGAAATGGATCCACTTCTCCACACCAGGTATAGCTGGGCGAACGCTCCATTTCTCACCCTGCTCTTCATGTCCTCCTCGGCTCCTCTGTCCCTCGTCACCATACTTCTGGGGTACTGAAAGCTCTCTACCTTCTCGACATTCTTGTCGCCCAGTTTCAAGGGTGTATCAATCAATAGGTGGTATTGAGGCGCATGTCTTTCGTCTTGCCGACGTTGATTTTGAGCCCCGCTCTCTCTGCTTCGGCTTGCACCCTATTCAACTTGTCGTTAATGTCTCTGAAGCGTCCCGCCAAAAAACAAATGTCGTCCGCGAAGTCGAGGTCCTCCAGCCTGTCTGTCATTCCCCACTGGATTCCTTGGCTTCTGCCATTTATGACTTTCCGCATCACCCTGTCAAGGACAAGCAGGAATAGTGATGGGGAAAGAATGCACCCCTGTCTTACGCCTGTATTGACGCTGATGGACTGCGTCAGGGTTCCCTCGTGCAAGACTTGACACTGGTAGTCCGTGTACATCTCCTTGATGATGTTGAGAATTTTCATGGGGATGCCATACTCTGCCAGGGTGTTCCACATGACTGTTCTGTTGACCGAGTCAAATGTCTTCTCGAAGTCAATGAAGGTGAGGTGTTCTGCCATTCCGAGCTTTGTTCTAGGACGATCCTTAAGGTGTTTGTGAGATCCACGCAGCTCCTGTGTTTTCGGAAACCCGCCTGCTCTTTTCTGAGTGGCCGCTCCACCGCTTCCTTGATGCGCACCAAGATGACGCGGGAGAGAATTTTGCTAAGTACTGAGAGGAGAGTAATGCCCCGCCAGTTGTTACAGTCGGCAATGTCACCGTTCTTGGGCAGCTTGACTATGATTCCCCTTTTCCACTCAGTAGGTAGCTTCTCTTCGCTCCAAATTTTCTCTAGCAGTGGTTTAAGAAGTTTGGCTGTTGTCACAATGTCGGCCTTGAGCATTTCTGGGATGATGCCGTCAATGCCTGGTGCCTTGTAGGATTTCATCTCCTTTAGTGCTTCCACAATCTCTTCCTGAGACGGTGGCTGCACAGATATGTCTGGATCGCTGTCCTCTCCATTACTTAAGTGCAGTGTTGTATCCGAACCTCGGTTAAGAACTTCGGTGAAGTGTTCCTTCCATCTGCTGAGTTGGTCTTCCGTTGAGGTAAGCAACGTTCCGTCCTTGTGTCTAATGGGTCTTGACTTTCGGAAGCTTTTCCTTGCTAGTGTTTTTGTGATGCCATAGAGTTCTTTCGCATCCCCTTTTTTAGCTGCGTCTTCTGCTCTATGCGCAAGGTCTTCTATCCACTCCCTCCGGTCTCTCCTCACGCTCCGTTTCACCTTCCTGTCGGCCTCAGCGTACTGTGCCTGGGCAGCCGCCTTCTGCCATCGAGTCCTACTGTTGTTAATAAGACTCTTGGCGTCCTTTCTCTTTCCAATATCTGACCAGGTTCCTTCTGACATCCAGTTCTTCTTCTTCGGATCCTTGTACCCCAGCACTTCTTCACTGATTGCTATGTAGACATATTTTGTCCTTGTCCAAGAGTTTTCCACAATATCGATCTCTTCGGACTTTAAGGCTTGGAATCGGTTCTTTAGTTCCGTTTGAAACTACTGGCGGATGTTTTCGTCCTTTAGTTTCGCCACGTCAAACTTTTTTTTCCTGTTCTGGAACTTTCTGTGGAACTGGGCGACAATTTTCATTTTGAAGTCAGCTATTACCAGGTGGTGATCGCTGCCAATGTCTGCTCCACGTTTGTTCCGCACATCTCTCACTGATCTCCGAAATTTTCGACTGAATGCCATGTGGTCGATTTGGTTCTCCGTAGACTGATCAGGAGACACCCACGTCACCTTATGGCAGTACTTATGCGGGAACACTGTTCCTCCAATTACCAAAACACAAACTGTTCTCCGTTATGATTTCTATCTCCTAGGCCGTGTTTACCCATGATATGTTCCAGCCCCGTGTTATTTCTACCAATCTTTGCGTTCAGGTCACCCATGACGATGATGAAATCCTTCCGGCTCGTTCCCATTACTGCGTTGTTCGGGTGTTGGTAGAATTCTTCTTTTTGCTGTGTTTCTGCACCCTCTATTGGTGCGTAGCACTGTAGCACCGTGACGTTTCGAACACGAGTCTTGAATCTCGCCGTCATGAGTCTCGCTGAGAGTGGTTTCCACTCTATCAGGCTCCTCTTGGCCTCCTTGGTGAACAGGAGCCCCAAACCGTCCCGGTGTTCGGCGTCATCGCCCGCGTGTCCTGAGTAAAGGAACGTTACTCCATCTTGTGTTCGTAGTTCTCCGAAGTCGCGCCACCTCACTTCGGTCAGCCCAAGGATGTCCAGCCTGTATCGTGCCATCTCGCTTACCACTTGCCGCAGCTTGCTGCTCTCCTTCAGCGTTCTTACATTCCAGAAATCAATTCTTGTAGTCCGTTTCAAAGCAAAAGTCGTCAACTTAACATCCATCCGGTTTAATTTCTCGTTTTTTGCGTAATTTTGCGGCATATGGTCTAGCGTTATTACAGAAAAAATAAATAGCAATAGCAGCGCAGTATTATCTTTGAAGTATTCAGTTGAAATTTTGGCACTCAAAGAACTATTTGTCCTATAATAATCCACATACGGCTTTCAAATCTTTCTAATTGCTTCTAGCAATCAAAGTGACATTTTAATGTCAATAATTGTTAACAAACATTAACTCATATAGTAGTAGGAAAGCACATGATTTTCAATTTACGTCCTTTTTTCGAGTTCCGTAATCAAACTAGGCACCCTTATAGTTTCACTATGTCCATATATCTGTCCGTCTGTATGTCACAAACATTTTACACGCAGAAATCTGGCATGTTATGGAAAAAAATATTTTTAAAAAATTTGGGGTGCCCCTACTCGTGAAGGTGATATTTGGCATACTCCATTGTATAGGATATTGTCGTATAAGTCTTTTAAAACTATTGAGCGCATGTAATGATTTTTTTTTTCCATAGCGAGATCTTTTTATGAAATGTAATTCAGAAAATTATTTTTGTTAGAGTTACGTGTTTTCACCCTCTACCTGTTGAACGGTTATTTTCGAATATCTGAAAAGTATTCACAATAGTAGTACGTATAACGAAATTAAAAGAAATTATCACAGATCTACTAGTTTACGAGCAATAATTGACCAACTAATGACATGTAATTGGGTGTGGAAAAAGTTCATAAAAATTTCGTACATAAATCAAATGCAAAAATAACTTTTTATTTTAAAATGTATATTTATGATGTCTGTGAAAGGTCAATATTTGTAAATAATTTGACTGAAATACTATATGTCCTTAAAAGTTTACAAATAGGTAAATGTGTAAGAATCCATCATGGCGCAAGTTCTACTCGTGTTTGACAGATTTTACTTTTATATAATGCTCTTCATGATGATGTTAATAACTAAGGGCACTCCTGTATATTTTTACCTTGTAATAAAATATTCTAAAAGGATCAACAACTTTTCTGGAAAATCTCAAAATCGCGACTAAAAACTTTTTACGCGATACAAAATCATGATAAAAATGATGAAAAGAATGAGTTAAAACGAACGTTTAAGAATAAAAAGGGGGCGCAATCAAAAGAGGGCAAAATCTTGGAAAGAAGTCGGTGATCAGTAAAGTTACGGGTGGACAAAATTATAATGTTGTAACAAAGGGCCATGAAAGTTTAAAAATACTTAAAAGCACTCACTAGGGTATGAGGTTAATGAGTGACACAATTTATTTCAAGACAGTTAAAGAAAGTTAGAGAAAATATCAGAACGCATCATTTTATTATAATGCGTTCTCATATTTTCTCTAACTCTGGCCGGTTACAATATTACAACACAAATAGAAAATTTAGTTTTGGGTATTAAAATTCAATTGCATTTTTGAATTCCGCGTACAATATCTGTAAAATAATCCCTGCAGTGTCAAACTAGTCATACATAATTTCTTCCTCTTCCAAACCATTATAAATAATGGTGATATTGATAAAAACAACTTCACCTTCTTGATTTACTTTCTTTAAAATATAGATAGGAAGGTCATTTTCGAACTATTTTGTTAGGAATTTAAAACATTACACCAGTTTTATCATTGTACATATTGAAAAAGGTACAAACCGTTGCACATATTGAAAAAGGTACAAACCGTTGTACAAATTGAAAAAGGTACAAACCGTTGCACAAATTGAAAAAGGTACAAACCGTTTTACAAATTGAAAAAGGTACAAACTCTTGTACAAATTAAAAAAGGTACGAACAAAGCAAATGTCATGATTGCAACATATAGCGCAGCTAACGATTGCAACATTTAGAGCAACTGACGACTAAAAAATATTAGTGCAGATGTGATCTTATAATATTAATAAATACGTTTCTTAATCGAGTACAGCCTTGAGTCACATTCCACATGCAGCATTCGCTAAACCCCAACAGAAAGATCCCAATTAAGCGGTAACGTGTAAAATTGCTAACTCCTTGATTAAAATTTGCAAACGAAATTGCCTCAATTTTAAGAGAAGACTATCCCCGAGGAGGTCCTCATACGGTTCACCCACCATCCCATCCCACGATTAGACAGTTTACGAGAGACACTCGAACTTTACGGCAAGTTTGAGAGGCACGAATAAACACACAGTATATCTTGTCAACTGCAAATCGAATTGAAAATTGCTTAAGGTTGGTTTCTTTTACCCGTTACTTTTTTATAACCACCTATTCTGAATGACGTATGTAAAATTTTTTTTATTTAATTTAAGGAATTTATTTGGAATTCTGTATATATATATATATATATATATATATGTATATATATATATAGTAATGTGTAATATATACCTTCTTTGGTTTTAATTTATTAACCCGTTAGTTCTTATCGTTACGAATAGGTTACCTGTAATGTATCGGTAAATGTATGCAAATAAATAAATATACAACAGACCACGGCTTGTTTGACGGTATAACCGCTATATAATATAATATCGATCTTAAGGAAAAATTATAAATAATTGCCTCATTCAGTGGAAGCAATTCTATGCTCGTATGGGAAACTTGACACTTCGTTGCATAATATGAAAATAAATTACCAGCCACACTGGATATTAATCTATTGCTATGACCCATTATACATGCGGTATACTTATATACATAAGCAGACACACACTCTGATTCGTAATCCTTGTAACATTTGATTAAAACACAAAATATCAAGTATTTTGTGTTTTAATATATTATAATATTGGAATTAGTTACCGTTAATACTAAATTATCTAAGCGGCCAAAACTCTCAGGTCAAACACTAAACATATTCTCCCTAATCAATAACATCTATATAAAAATGTTACTCTGTGATTATTGATTGAATGACTTTTTTCCAAAACTAAAACTTACTATGTACGGCTATGATTAAAATAATTGTTAAGTAATAAATGAAAATGAAGTATAAAGGTAAAACTCGTTCATCATGTTTTTTTTTAATTCTACCTTCTTTAATGTGTACAAATATACCTATGACTTCGTTAAAGTCTAACTCTCAAATGGCTTAATTTTCAATTGCCGTTAGTGATAAATATCAATTTCACTCTCGTGGTACTATTTGTTTTATAATTTTTTACAAATGAGGTACCTATCACTTCCTATTTAAGCCTCCAAAATACTTTGAAATAATTATGTCCCAGTGCACACTTCTGTAATATTATATTCGAGCTTTGCAAATTGGTTTTAATTGTCAGATTAATTCCAGAATCGTGCACGTCTTGGTTAATTTACATAGAGTCGAATGATAAACATTGTAATCCTAATAATATCAGAATACTTATGTTGAAACTTATCACACTTTTGTAACAAATCAACAACCAGAAATATCTTGCTGACTGCATATCACTAAAATCCAAAATCCTCTGAGTAATTCTTAATGTTAATATATTGTTGAAGAAGATAATTTCAAAGATTTCTTCCCTGTTTTTAAATGGGTAGTTAAAGAGTAATTTTTCAATTTGTATTTAATTATCTACGTGTCCTGCGTAGTATTCATGATAATGATGAAAAATGGTGATACTCTAATCCGTTTCAGTGGATTTTCAAATTTTTGCCTATATACTGAATCATTTCATTTTGCATTTTTGAACAAAGATGAAAGCCTGGCCTTTAAATTACCAAAAAAGATTAAAACGCCCTTAATAGCACGGAAGCAAATATAAAAATAATTATTACCTTTTGGCATATCCAAAATCTTGTTTGAAATATGATCATATCTGGAAACAGACTGTTCGATAGATAAATAAACCTACGAAATAGAATTTACTCTACGACAGTTCCATGCACATTCAGGCACACAAGCATTTTTATTAACCCGGTTTTTTAAATATTGAGTTATAATGACTAGGAACATTTCTATTATTTTATAGATAATTATCGAAAGTTCCTGAAATTCTCAGGAAAATCTTATTTATAGTTAATAAATAAGATTTTCCTGTCCAGATTACCAGGAAGGTCTTATTTACCGTTACTGAGAATTAAATTTGAAGCAAAATGTTTTAAGCGAGTGTGAATTTTTTTGACCTGAAAAAGCGTTTTTTTTTATTTGGGTTAATTGCTTATAAAGACGTGACGAGTTTTATTACCTATGATATGAAATGATAAAAGACATATTTATTTTATTTATAATGTTTAAAAATTAATTCATGAAAATATATTATTTTTGCCGAAAGACTGAAACATGAAAATGTATTATTTTGCATGTGTCGGAAAATATCAAAAAGGCAAGTTTTTTTTTTATTTTTAAAACCAATGAATTAATTAACTCATTACAATGCAAAAAAAATGCTTTTCTACGTTTTACTTTATTTCATTTTTTAGAAAACACCAAGTATTTAAATTTATAAATTTACTAAGGGCCGCCAAAATATTATTAACCAAATTAAAATATTAACCTATGAGATCTTTACATAAATGACTATTTACCTATATTAATCTAATTCTTTACCATGTAGATATATTGCCTTGTATGTATCTTACAGTCGTTTAAGTAAGGTGAATATTTAAAAAACTACGAAATTTAAAGTCATTGGTATAGTTTTCCATTAAATATTAGTGAACTTCCAACAACACCATTTTTTTATAAATATTTTCAAAAAATATATCTGGAACTATATTACATGAAATTATGAAAAAAATACTTTAGGTATCCTAATAATTTGCTTTTTTCAATTGACAAACTTAAGATATTATTTTAAAACACCTAGTTAATGTTTTTTTTCAAATACCACGTCTTTTATAAACAACACACGAGTCTAACTTTACGTGTACTTAAAAAAATTTTAGACACTAATTATTTAAAAACAGAGTAAAAGAACAAGTTAATTAGCTTTACCGATAGATACTTAATTTAACAATCAGTAACCATAAATGATTCATAGGGTATCAATAGCCATATATTCGTTGTATCAAGCCAAGGGTATTATTATCCCGTAAAATTCAATATAGTTGCCAACATTATCATAATATTATAAAAATTTTGTGAAATACTTTCTTTTATATAACTGAAATTCATGTTAAAAATTTGCAGAAATTAAATTAAAAACTTTGAGTTGAAACATTACAATTGGTATTTTATTTAATAATAAATGGTCTGTCTTCCATGAAAGGAAATTTTACATAGATACATCCACGACAGAAATTAATATCATACTTACACCTTTTGCTTATTGAATTAAATATTTTTAATTGAAGCAGGCCACTCATTAATAAACCAGTCAATAAAAACCTTTGGAAATTACAAACTTTACATTTGCTTAGAAAAAATTTATACACGGATTGTTAAAAAGTAGAATACGGAAACAAATTAATTAGCTTTACTGAGACTTTATTTGACAGTCATCAAACCATAAAGTGTTCACATGATGTCAATATTCATAAATACGTTGCATCAGGCCAAGGTGATTTTCAGGTTGTAAAATTCGATATGGTTGCTAACGTAAATATAATATCACATAAATATTGTGCAATATTTTTTATAAAACTGAAATTTTTAACTAACTAAATCAAAATGACATCGATCTATAAAGAGCGATTAGAAAGAAAACTCAAAGTTGAAACTAAGAAATTAGATTTATATTCAATAATGAATTGTCTTCTTATATTAGAAAATTTGTCTTCTTATATTACACTGGCGCTCACGTAGCAGAGATGAATATTATACTTGTACCCTTCGCTTCACCTCAAATCTGAACTCAGCTTGAATATACACTGTCGTAGCAGCGATTTCTTTGATTGAGAAGAAATGAAAATTGACGGATAATTGACGTACACAAGGAGTGTACGTTGACTATATATAAGGATACTTTTTTCCTTGCAACCTTAACTAAATTGTTTATCAAAATTAATTAATGTTTTTTTTTCAAGTTATTTCTATTAGAGCCGAGCTAAGTCGGTCGTGGTAAAGAAATTAAAGAAAGTAGATATAATACTACATCACGTAGTTTCATTTAATTGTGAATAATGAATTTCTACAAAATTAACGCCAAATATATTCAATAATTCCAAACGTTTCTTCAATTTTGGTTACTGCTATTATAATTAGCCGAACATACTTATGAATAATATCTATGACATAACAAAATAACAATGACAATTAAATTTAAAAAGGATCAAAATAAAAAGTTTAAAAATGTCATAAAATTCTTATTTATTAAGAACTTGTATTCATCAATATTAAATATTACAGTCATTGTATTGCCTACTTGATAAAATGTTATTAAGGATTTCCTAAAGAGTGGTTTTTAACTAAAAACAAAAACCCTACACTAACGAAGAAGTGCCCACATGCTAAATGGCATGTACTAATCGTCTGCTAATGAAGAAAGCGGCTGCCGGCGGCGTTGAACGGCTCCGTTGCTACCTGGAAAATTTAGTAAAAACTTTCTTATAAGCTAACCTATTATTTCTACGATCTTATCTTTGATATCGACTCAGACAGTAAAAATTGCAAGATGACGAATTTTCATATCGAGCACTTTTCAAAAAGACGAGAAAATATTATAATACATTTCTGTTGACAATTATATTAAGTGAAGGAATATATGGCTTCAGGCAACCTTGAGTATGAAGACTTATGTAATTTATTTGAGTGGAAATATTTCTTCGTCCCTGTAATAAAAATACTTTTTCAATATTCGCTCTTTTATGCGATTCCCTGTCTGCAACAGATATACCGGGGGATTCAACATTTACCCTTGTCAATATTTGAGCATAAAACAGACGTTTGACTTTATCAAATGTCAACAATTTTAATATTAAATGAAGAATAGTTCTAAACTTTTATCATAACATTAAACTTTTTATAAATACAAGGACCTGAAAAGAAATTTATTCTTCAGACTATTAGGAAAGAAATTATATTACTTGTAATAGGTGGTATAGAAATTAGTTTCATGGCACATATATAGCATTCCTAATTGTTGTAACTAGAATTGTAATAAATGTATTATTGATTGCTATCCCTATAATTGGAGATATTCATAATGGAAAAATATTTTTTTTAATATATCACAAGAAAATATTGAATCAAAATAATAATGAAAAGTAAGCAACGTGTTTTTACAAAAAACGGATAATAAATTATATTTGACGATAAAAAATTGTTAAGACAAAAGAGATTATGCTTACCAACATCGGAATAAAACCTAATTTTTAGAAAATTTACTTATAAACACATGTTTAGTTCTTGATAAAAGTTTAAAAAACGAGAAAGGTTTTTATAAAATAGTATTTATTTGTCAATAGGAAAAACGCCCTAATTTTTTTTAAATATTAAAAGAGTAAATTCAATTATTAAAATAAACCAAACATTTAAAATAAATAAAAACACTAATAAACAAAACTTTACGGAAGGTATAAGCATGACTCGCGGTCACAAAACAGTGAACCACAAAAATATAACAGGGTAACCGAGCCACAACGAATCAAGAACAAGATTAAAACTACCTAGAAAAAATTCTTGTAGTTCAATTAAGCCATAAATACGATTATACCTTCTTCCCAAACTGGCTTATGTTCAAATATCGTATTCGATACCACGGCACTCAATGTGTAAAAAAAATATAAAAATACCTTACACTCTATTTATGTCACAACACTAATTGGGAAACAATTACTGAAAAAAGGAGCAAAACAAATAAAAACTGTTACAAAAGAATCGTACATATGATTCTTAATAAATATTTTCTAGGAAACCGGAAGCTAAATGAGCTTTTTTTAATATATTATGACATTATTTCTTGTTCCACATTTATGCGTCACAAAATAAAGTTATAATAACAGAATATATAAAACAAGATACTCGCATAAACGATGTCTCTTTATGCATCATTTGTTATAGTTGCGAGCACAGATCTTGATTTTATCAAAGCACTTCTATCGATTACGATCTTCGTTCCGAGAATGTTCACATCCATGAATATAAAACAAAACAATAAATGTATACATATAAGATTCTTTATATTGAAGATACTCGTACTTACAGTAACACGAGAGACTAAAGATAAAATGTAGAAAATACATCGGTATATACAACGCAATATTGAAAACTATACGAAAATTTGGTATAATAGTAGGTTTTGCATGTGCGCGTCATGAAAAATTTTCAAGACAAATTTTCACATTACATAGCTTAGAATTCCTAGTGTAAAATTGTTTTATATCATCTTGATATAACTTCAAAAAGTCAAGAAAATACGTCCGTCTTTCTGTGTGTTTATATTCGTTTCCATCAAAAACTAATAAGGTAGATATAAATTTTCGGTGTCGTGTATAGAAAAGAAACGGAAATTAATTTTGTCTTGAATATATTGCTTGTACCACACCATGTTAGCCAGGCGACCGTAACATAATTAAAGAAGAAATGCTTGAAATCAATACAATATATTCTAACATAATAATCGCCATTTACGATAAAATGTAAATACCCACCAGTGATATTGGTTATTTCTCAATCGTACATTCATAAAATAAATACTAGAAATAACCCGTTTGTTTATTATAGCTTACCCAAAATTATGTAGATGAAACTTCTTGTCAAAATTTAATACCAGAAAAAAATATCATGTGCAATTTTCTGTATTACAGATTCCACTTTAGGACATGTATGTCGAATAATCTTAAAGTTACTATCGAAATTGCTATCGGTTATCGGTTATTTATAGCTCATATCTCCTTTCAAAAATAATTTTATTACTTACTAATAGAAAATACCCTCTTTGCTGAGTTTTTTTTTGACTCATACATTTATTCATATTTCATATTTTTTTTTGTATAAAAAACTTGCATTAAAGAACTTCTCTTTTTAATAGTTTTTTACAGACTAAGTATATATATGTATATATATATATATATATATATATATATGTATATATATATATACATATATATATATATATATATATATATATATACACATATGTGTATTAAAAAAAAATATTCAAATATATTCTTAAAACTGTAATTTATTATTAATGTTAAAAGATATGTGCGAGGATTCGACAATGTTCCAGAACATTGTGAATATTTCTTCAAATTTCTAGAACTTTTTAGAAAAAACTGGAACTTTCATATTAGAAGTCACACATTTTCGAGGTCGACTACTTTCAACTGACTTGAGGCAACTATCACGCACAAATGCCATTCGTCTGCAATATGTAGTTTTGATTGCAGAGTGGAATGTAGACATACAGACGACCAATTTTACGTAATATATATAGATTATAATTTACTGCACACCATGTAGGTTAATCTCCATGGACAAATTTAATAACAGAAAAAAGTTGCCAAGTGGGTAAATAAGGTTGCATTGTATACAACTAGTGGCATGACATATGATGGCATCATAAATATATGTGACAATTCGTCTGGTGAATATTGTTTTTGGAACTGTTTTGTTGCGCTAGAATTATATTTTAATTTAGTTCAATAAATTCTTTTTGATGTTATTAATAGTAGCTGGCTTCAGGATCGGACGCTGATAAAGACGAATGTAAAAAAGGAAAGAAAGTAGTAAAGTCCTGTGTAGCAGTCTCAAGAGCGGAAAGCAAACTCTCCTGCTACGAAAACTTAGAAACGACACAATTAGAAAATGAGATATTTAAACTTGTAAAAGGGCGTCAGAATCAGGCAAAAGATTTAAAACGCAGCAAGTATATAATAGATATATCTGGCAAACTGCTAACCCTGAAACAGGAGTAAATAAAAGGTGGCAAGGATACTACCAAGAACTACTGAATGAGGAGTTTCCGCATGAACCACTAAACCCAATTCCCCAAACGGAAGGCCCTGTTGAAGAAATTTCAATAGGAGGTGATGAGAGTCTTAACCAAAATCAAGAATCAGCAGACAATTAGACCTGACGAGATACCAGTGGAGGTGTGGAAAGGGACTGGGACCACCGGAGAGGTCCGGCTCACAAAGTTTTCAATAAAATTAAGTCTAACGGAAAGGTCCCGAACACGTGGAGAGTCAGCAGCATAATTCCTTTCTACAAAAACAAAGGGTATGTGACAGTATGTGGCAAATTGCAGCAACTACCGTGGTATTAAAATGACGTCAATGTGGTATTTAACTGATGACGGCATACCCTAAAAATGTTTTAAAATTTGACCGTGGTATTTAACTGATGATGGCATATTCCAAAAATTTTGGAAATTAACCTCGCGAATCAACAAAACAACATTGTCAAAGGTACCCTAACCATTGCGGATTCACCAGCGTAATGGGAACGACAGACGCAATTTACAGCGTAAAGATTCTGGTAGAAAAATATAGATCGCGGAAGAAAGACCTACATCTTATATTTATCGACCTAGAAAAGCTTTTAATTGCATACCTAGAGATCTACTTTGGGAAGCTTTGAAATCAAAATAAGTCCCGCAACATTACATATCCTTGATTAAAGATCTGTACCAAGAAATTACCACAAGGGTTAGTGACCCCTCAGGTCAGACTGACAAATTTGAACTTAAGATCGGAGTTCATCAAGAAACCACAATTAGCCCGTTATAGTTTAACCTAGTTATGAACTATATCATGGAACACCTGCAAAAACCTGCACCTTGAACGCTGCTATGCGCTGATGATAAAGATCTTATTGCAGAAACTTAAATATAAGTACAAGAGCAACTAAATACACGGCAATAAGCACTAGAGAGGTGACGTCTTACAGTGAACAGAGACAAGGCTAAATACATGCGATGTGATATGTCTGGAAATAACGTCAATGACAACTCATCAGTGATGAACGAAGGATCATCTCTGAAGAAAATAAATCAGTTTAAGTATCTCGGTTTAGTCGTAGCTCCGAAAGACAACACTGAAAAAGACATCCAGCACAGAATAACAACTACCTGGCTAAAATGGAGATCACTAACCAGAGTGTTATGTGACGCTAGAATACCCATCAAACTCAAATGTCGAATTTACAAGCAAACAGTACGACCAGCGTTGATGTACCAATCGGAATGCTGGCTGATGAGAAAGGTGGACGTACAAAAGATGCACGTCACAGAAATGAAAATACTGCGTTGGGCCGAGGGTGTTACAAGACTGGACAGAATCAAAAATGCGTACATTAGAGGAAAGTTTAGAGTCGAAAAAATTTAATAAAACTGAGAGAAAATCGCTTGCGTTGGTACAGGCACGTTATAAGACGTAACGAAGATCGTATAACCAAAGCGGTATTAAAAATAGAAGAGGTCGACCGGTGCGACCTGGAAGAACACTATAGACAAAGACCTTAAAATTATGAATTTGAACTCAATGACAACACACAATAGACTGTTATGGCGAAAATGTACGAAGACGGCTGACCCCAAATGAAATATTGCACCATAGCCAGAAGAAAGAAAAAGAACAAGAAGATCATCAGTAAACAGTATAGTCACTATTGTACGAACACTCACTCATTGTGCTCACCAGTATAGTCTAAAGAATGGACACGACCAAGAAAGTCGATAAAAAAACCCACAAAAATATGACGTCAGTGTTGAGGTGTAGCGATCTAATAACATGTGTTATTATTTATTTAATGGTACATATTGCTTGTATTTACTTCTACATGTCATAATAATATTCCCCACGTCTGTCACTATAATCTTGACAAAGAATGGTATGATTTATTCAAACCATAACCCCAGTCACGGGTCACTATTTTTCTCATCATATCTTTCCTCCTTAATTTGTTATACCTCGGTTTAATCTTATCGGTATAAATTTCCTACACCATACCTATTGTGTACGTTCAAAATTGCAGTTATTAATAAAAAAAATTGTATTATCAGTCTATGCGTACAATGTTACGGAAAGAGCTAGTGTAAGATATACTCAGCAAGCTCAAATGAGTTTTATGTTCGTAAACATCAAAGTGAAGTGTAGTTTAAACAAACTGGTACTAAATAAGCATTACAGTTCGCGTTTGAATTTAAATTGACGTGTTAAGTATTTGGTTAGAAAGCAAATCATTAAAGCCCGTTAATAGCTAGTAGTAGCAGATGCGGCTGTATAGATATGAGTACGTACATATATGTGCTCATTACATATAGTATAAAGTTATAAAAATTAGTGATATATCTCTATCGAAATGGTATTCTGAATATCATAGCGCTTAAACTGTTTTAAAATGTATTCACATCAAATTCGATAAGGTTCGCTTACGCATCATTTATTTATAAAATTACAATAATCATTCTCTAAACATATTCCGAAATTTTAAGTAGCTTACATCATAGCTATTTACACGTTCGTGATAGCAGTATATAATGTAATTGAGATTTGTATCCACAAAGAAATTCGCGTAATCTATCCGCCGAGACTTGCAATATCGCGCTCAATTTCAACTTTAAGCCTTCGAGCATTATTTATATACACACGATGATATACATACATATAAGGTGATAAAATAATGTACCTAGTTAAGAAAAAATAGCACATCGTTTTATATGTAATTTCGTTGAAGAATATTATAAACACTTCGATTATTTTACTAGAAGAAACATTTCTCATATTCATTTTGGCAAAAGTTACAGGTAGTGTGTAGGCAACATTTATTGCAAATACCGACAAGCAAGATAACAGTTAAGCATATTAAAAGAAGAACGCGAACAATGATAACTGTCAATCTTATAAAATGTCGCATTAAACAAAGTTTGTGGTTAATCAGTGATGTTGTAATTGTGGTTTCTTGATGAAAATTTTTATAAACTAATATATTTATGACTGTAAAAACATTTCTAACCGATTTAATTTTATTATGTTAATGACCTGAATTGCTCTTGCTGTGAGTTGCTCTTCGAATCCTCTGAACACGCTATAAGTTAAAAGTTAAAGCAGAAATAGTATCAACAATATACATTGATACAACAGATTATCACTGTATTTATACCATTAACAGAACAAATTATGTATCTACATACACATTCAGCTGTTTTGTATTTTTAATTACCGATGCAAGGAAAATGATATTGAAGAATTTGATCTATTGACTATTGACTAAACAAAGTAACTTGTTGATGTTTGTAAAAAGAATAAAAAGTTAAAAAAATATGTAACGTAAAGATATGTTTTTATATTTTAAAATAATATAATATAAAAATATAACCCCAAGTTTTCTACTCAAACACAAGTCACTTTTTCTATTTATATAAATTTAGGTACGATATTAGGATATTCACGGCAAAGGAATTCTGTGATAGAAATTCCCTGGAACTGTGTGAAAGAAATACTTACGGAATAAATCGAGACATTTTCGACATTTAAATGAAGAGACGTGTTAAACATTTTCATTTATTGTCACACTCTGAAACGGGAAAAATCTATTGGATTTGATTTGAATAAATTAATATTTAATATATATTGTATAAAAAATGTTTAGTCAAAAAAAACTTTTCAATATGTCGTACTCAAGAAATCATGTTATAATAAAATTGTTTATTTCCCGTATATTTATAAATTTTCCTCACCACCTCGGATATTTTAAGGATAATTTATCATATTGAATATATTTGGCGTTAATTTTGTAAAAATTCATTATTCACAATTAAATGAAACTACGTGATGTAGTATTGTTTCTACTTTCTTTACATTCTTTACCACGACCTAGGTTTCATTGTATTACAACATCTTTCAGGGCTATTAGCGATCTTTGCTAATAGCCCACCTGAAGATGTTGTAATACAACAAAACCTAGGTCGTGGTAAAGAACGTAAAGAAAGTAGAAATAATACTACATCACGTAGTTTCATTTAATTGTTGATAATTTATCAATTCAAACAATTTTTATTAAATTTTGCTCATTCCAAAGTGAGGCAAAAATGCACTTTTACGTTTTGAATATCGTTCTTTGGACTTCTTCCTCGTTTACATACCGGTTTCTCCTTTCTCCATGCTTTTGATTTAATACGATTATTTTAAGTGTCAATTTTCTCCACATCTACATTTTTCCACTTGCATTATCCACTTTACTAGATTAAAAATAATTACATAAATATGTATTTGTAATATTTCTATGAGTATTACTGCCAAGGTAATTGAAATCTAATATTGTATCAAAATCATCTCTCGCAAATTGATACTACACAGTCTAGTTCTCTCACTACTAGTACACCGTTTTATCAAGCATATATTGAAATAATGATCGCAATATATACGTGAATATTCCTTATTGAGTAGAACAAATCATTAGCATTTAAATGACGACTTACTTTTGGACAAAGTCAAAAAACCATGTACATAAGTTTTGCAATCAGCGCGGTGATAAAAAATATTAAAAAACAGCATTATGAAACACAATTAAAAACAGAAAGGAATTTTAAAAGCAATCTTAAATTTTCTCAGTAAAGTAATTAACAAGCGATCTGCAAAAAAATTGTACCAAACAAAACTTTTGGCAAATTAAGGCAGTACGTAAATCACACTAAGTAGAATGTAGCACAAGCACGATTTAAAACTAATTTTCTAATGTTTGAGAAAAAAATTCGTTTTTACCTTTACCTGTGCAAATACTTTTCCAATTTTAACTGTGAATAATAGGTACCATCTATTCACAAATACAAATAGCCTGCAATATATCCGGTTCAAATCTAATTAGTTTTACTTTAGTTTTTGTGGACATAGGTTTAAAGTTTTCGGTAGCATAACTCACATACGAAATGGATCTCGGAGCTCCGGAAACCTCGGAAAATCGTTTTGTTAATTCCACTGGGAATTATCAAACAAAAAGTCCGTAGTCAATCGGAGGCTTCCTTCAGTTTGCATAAACCTTTCAAAGCATATATAGGAACGTACATATGGAAATACATACAGACTCTGATGTGATTCATTTTTATCCACAAACATTTCCTTTGAAGGAAAAGAGGATGCCTTGCCTTACTTTCGTTGACTCCCAGAGGCTAACACAATATTTTAATAATTTTCATGAAAGTAAAAATACGACGAATACTTGACAAAATTAGAAATTATAACGTAGTTAACTAGTTATCTGAGCATCTAAGTATCTACTCTCACAGACTATATAAATTGATTTTATATTTATAGAATAAAACTCTAAATCGGATGTCAATAGTTTTTCGAAAAAGAACTTCAATTGTTCAAAGACCCTTCAATTGTTGTTCCAATGGAAACAAAAAATATAATAATTTATTACACAGGAATCAAGAATAATATTATTCTACTATACAATTAAATTTAAGTTATGAAATTAGCTTATCAGTTTAATATCGAAACGACATGGCAGTGATATTTAATTTTAACTTAGTGATACTTAACGTTATTAAAAAGGGTATTTTCTAAGATTTGTATGGTATATTAAATACGATAGTCTCTATACAAAATAAAACTTATCGCATAAAATAAATGACCACACTCTATTTTATCTAAGTCATTAATATGCTTCTTAGCAAAAAATCGTTTATTTAAACAAATAGTAATTTAGTTTCGAAAAACGCAAATCAGCTATTGATACTATGAAGATCCGTTTCAAGCGATTTATTTTAAAATGTAACACGAAATATATGGTTTATTCACCATACCACTACTAATCATTATCTTATTATACTTATAAATTGCAATTGAAACGCTTTGGGTAAAATAAAATAAAGTAGATACCCATATAATAAACATTAACATATCCAATTTAATTGAACGTTGTGAAATAGGCAATCAATTTTGCATTGTCCGAGATTTGTGGTGGGAACTGTTCCTGTTCTTTAAAATGTATATGTTCGAATGACATGGATAAAAATGAAACTTAAATACTTTAATCCTCGCAATGAAAGTCAATAATTAAATACAACTATAGTCATAAACTTAAGTCACTATGAAATGTATAAATACAATACTTTATATACAGTAGACTACATACTTTAATAATAATAGTCAAATACGTAATATGTAAATCAACTAAAGGGCACCACTTCAATTCGTAATAGTACATCGTCAGTAGATTGCGATACAGCTTTTTTTTTAATCATACCACTTTTTTGAGTTTAAAAATTGTCATAAATCATTAACATGGAAATGCATCAAACTATATCTTTTATTTCGATGAACTTAAGAAATGTGGAAATATTGTATTATTACCCTTCTTAGCGATCGTTGATGAATTTGACTTTTCTAACTATCCCTTTCATTTGCACCTTTTTACTAAAAAAGGTTAAAAAAATCAAAAAAATTCCATTGAAGGTCAAGCTTCTTTACAATTCGCAAATCAAAATTATTACCATTTGAAAATCTTTAACATCCATCCATAATTCGCCCAAATATTTAAGATTTAAAAAAATACTATTTTTTATTTAGATAAAATATTATTTGTTTCTTATTAATAATATTACGACAATTTTAATTGCGATTTCAAAGTAAAATTCCATGGTTTATTTATTATTTAATATAGCAACCCTCACAAATCTCTACAACCAATCATAACGTTTGAAATTTTTTTGAAGATATAGTTTTGTGAAATGTCACTTGATTTGTATTTAATGCGCGTCACTGTTTTTTGATAAAAAATTATTATATTTGTACTATTGAATGAGTAGAATTAGATATGTGTCGCTTTTAATTTTAAGTAATATTTAGACATGATATTAGTATAATCTGTATACTGTCGAAGCCCTTAAAACGTACACTGAACGCGATCCCAATCGGCGTCAACCAAATAAAAGCCAAGAAATCACTGCCATGATAAGAATACGTGAGAACATGCCCATCATCCCAATAAAATCAGGTGTTACTTCTCCAACAATATCGATAAAAATGAACAAAACCGTGCTATATCGTGCAATATGGATAATATACAAATTATTTTAGAAAGGAGCCACATTCGAGTACAAGATGCGGTGGTCGATTATTTAATTTAATGAGAAGAGTTCACGCAAATAATTGTCATCAGCTGCGAAAGTAAGTTGAATACGGGGAAAACACTTTGAATATGACATTTAGGTAAGTTTAAATACATTCGAAAACAAAATTATTTTTAATTTTAGTTACTATGTACGCGTAGTTTTTTTTCAAACGGGTATATGACATTTCATTCTGATACTTGATAATTTACAATAGACCAAACTGACATTTAGCGTTATTGTTACAGGTGTTAATTTACACATAATTATAATTTCCTACAAAATTTAAATATTAATTATTATATGAACTAGGCAACTAATTTAAAAAATAACATTTAGCCAGAAAACACATAATTAATTGCGCGAGTGGTTGAATTGACGCCCTTTAGTTAATTTAAATACTATATGATACACATTTCTCTCCTCAGCTGTACAATTAGTAATTTCAGTTTTAGTCATATGCAACGGTATTTAATTTGTGAAGTATATTAAACTTTTCTTATTGTATTAGGGTTATACTGTTTTGACAAAAGGAAAACGCACATAACTGCGAAACGAACATAACTGTTTCGCGAACGTCTACGGCATCGTATAGTTTTCTTTAATTCGGAAACATTGCATATTACGCGAAATGACACGATCAAATAAAAAAATAGTTTAAAATCTATTTTTTGACTAAAATTTTTGACTCCTTTAAACCAATTTTTAACCGACTTCAAAAAAGGAGGAGGTTCTCAATTCATCTGGACTTTTTTATGAATATTATCTCATATCTTCGTCATTTCCCAACCAATTTGGATGATTCTTTTTTTTCTTTGGAAGGTTCTTTTTATTTTTATTCCCATGAGACTTTGTTAAAAATCTGACTATGTAAATTGAAGATATATCACAAAATTCTCCAAAATTAACAGCAGCACAGATCTTGATATCGAGTTCGATGATTTAGGTCTAATAATAACCTAATAAGACACGACTAAGAGCCACATAAATTTGCTCTTTAGCAAAATCAAGATGCAATGATTAAACCGGAAGATGATGACAGGAACTCGTCAAATTTGGACTCGTTGGACTTACGGGTATATAACTCATTGAACTTACGGGGACTATAAATCCTGATTCTGAAAATGTACTGATTCTGAAAGTGTACTTAAACCATAAGACTTGAAAATTTGCTGTTTTTAAATTGGTAATGTGTGTCTCAAGTAGAGACTCGGTTATTGAACTTTGTGTTCCAACTCCTCAGTCCTGATGCTGCAGAGATACTGCCCGCCTAAACTTTGAGACTTGAGAATCTGCTCTTTCTAAAATAGTATTGTGGATCTCAAGAAACTCTGGCATTGGACTCCGAGTTTCAACTTCTAAACTCAAACCAACTTCTCAGTCTTGACGCTATGGGGTTCCCTCCTGCTTTAATCGTGAAACTTGATGATTAGCTATTTTAAATTAGTATTGTGGATTTCAAGCATAAACTCTGATTTTGAACTCCAGGTTGCAACTCGTCAGTCGTGATGCTGTAGGGACCATGCTTGTCTAAACAGTAAGATTTGATGATCTGCAATTCTTATCTTCTTTTAATCAACCAATTTGAATGATTATTTTTCATTTCTATGACTAAAGTGTAGTATCATAAAAAATGGTTAGAATTTGACCATTCAATTGAATATACACCATAGAATTCTTTAGCAATGTACAGTACATGTGCCGTGAATGATTTTGAATGATATAGGTCTAACGATAGTCTAGAGTCTCTAAAGTATTGACACGATTATAAGCAGCATGAATCGACATTTTAGCAAAATCTGGTCACAATAATGGAATCGCGAGGTAATGATAGAAACTTTTCACTAATGAGGAGTAAACTCTTTCAGTGTGCACTGGTTTCACTGGTGTTGACATAAGCAAGAAAATATTAAAAAAAATATGTGAGTAATTATATAAAGGTACATAAAAAGCATGAAGCAACTAACTTTCTAGTTAGTAAGTTGATAAATAAGTACAGATGTAAACTAATACATGAATTGACCAAACATTATTACGCAGGCAGGTAAGCAAGTAAATATATAAAAGTAAATACAGGCTTGAAGCACTGAGTACGGTAGAGGCAAAAGAGGGAATGTGATTTATATGACCATATATATGTCTGTATACCTAACGGATTTTAATAAAGTTTTGCATGTAGACTATGTATGTCTCACATTAAAAGATAGGATATTTACAATTATGCTATCATTTATAGGTACATGTCAATGAACATAAACGCTAAAAAATTATGTTCCCTAACGGAAATCTGAATGCGCTGCTATTAATTTAATTTTTAAAAGTAGGGGCAAACATTCTATTTTACACGCCAAATTCATTCGCGCGCGTTGCACTGTACCCACAACAAATGTTAAGTAAGCTCTGAAAAATTAGGTTCAAAATAATATTATATTTCGAAATTCAAGTTTGATTAAAATTTAAGAGGGAAATTGGTATTCCTTAAAAAAAAGTTTTATATGTGTACACATAGATGTATGTACGAGTATGTAGGTATATACAAATATATTTAGATCTATTTTTGGTTCGATACCAAGTAAAATATGGTAGCCATCTTGTTTGTAGATGTGAATGAACTTATGAATGTTAAAGAAGAAAAAAAAGTTATGAATGTTGAAACGGGTGTATGAGAGAGAAAATATGAGAGAGAACAAAAGCGTCGACTTGGTACTGATTCGGTATTGACTATTTTGAAAATTTATTTATGTTCGAAAACGATGTTGTGCTACAAAAGTTCCAACAGAGTATTCTTATTCTCATTATATTATGTTTTTAGTGCCCTTGTTTTTCGTCGGTTATTTGAAATCAGTTAATTGGTTTTTACCAATTTATTTTAACTGCCTTTTATATCATCATAACGCTTGTTAGTCACATATAATATAAAAAACTTTTACTCAAAAAATATCACAAATTTTGCAAAACATTTGTAATTTTCGAAAAGTTTTAATTTTATGCAATATATGCATACATATGTAAAACACACACAAACACACACACATACACACACGTGTGTGGGAATGTGTGTATATATATATATATATATATATATATCTTACTATATATCTTACTGAATATTCTACCTGGTTTATGCGATGTGTTACCACGGGTTTCCCTATCATTACACATAGAAATCTGCGGTCTGACATCGTATAAAACAGGCACAGTATTCCGGTGAATATATTAGTGGCAATTTTTTTCTATACCTCACTCTCATATCTTTATTCCTCTATAGCTATATCTACATACTATATCATTTTAACCTTGAACACGAAAGGGCAGATGAAAATCATATCCATCCCAAATTAAAAGAATACATTTTCTTCTATATAATTTATAAACTTTTTAAATATTAAAATTAAATGTCAGGTCTAAGTGAATGTGAAGTTGCAAATAACATATAAATAGAGTCTTGTTGGCGTGTTAAATAGAATGAATGCCACTACTTTTAAAAATTAAATTAATAGCAGCGCATTCAGATTTCCGTTAGGGAACATAATTTTGTAGCGTTTATGTTCATTGACCTGCACCTATAAATTATAGCGTAATTGTAAATACCCTATCTTTTAATGTGGGGCATATATAGTCTACACGCGAAACTTTATTCAAATCCGTGTGGTAGTTTGAGCGTGAAGGAAACACTAAAAAATCGAATCTGCAACTTCATTCATTGACAAAGCTTGTCAAGATCTTTCATTCAAATTTACCAGTCTGTATAAACCCACAAGCGAAGATGAAACAAGGTTTACATGATAGAAGCGAACTAAAACCTATAACGTATTAGTCAAAATCAATATGTACTTTAATAATCAATGCAGTAATTAATAGGTTTTTATTACAGTGGTATACGCATGAACATTTCAATGGCAAAGTGACGTAGTCGCGCTGAATGTCACGTAGCATGTTGTTTCGGTGTTTCGTGACATTAATATAGTTTGAAACTCCTCATTAATAAACGAATATGTCCTTTCATATACGCCTAAAGCGAATTATTTGTAATTCATCCAGATCGAAGTCAGTCAGTGAAGCCGAATGAAGCCGAAGTGAGTCATAAAGTCGTACATTTTAAAAAAAACTCTGAAGAGATAAGCACCCAAATGGCAAAAGAAATAGTTCAAGATCAATAAATTGTATTTCTTGTAATTTAGTAATTACTAAGTTAGCATACACCAATTGTTATAGCAATTGCTACCCTAACTTATAGCATACGCCAATTGATTTCACAACTACAAGTGAACAATAGAACTTGAAAGCTTTTACTCAGTAGATATATTCCAATATTCTCGTAAACATATAAGTTTACGATATTCATAACAATACGTAGTGGTAAATCATTTCATTTGCCCTGACATATTTACTTTGGGCAAAAATATGTGTGTGAGATAAGAGAATGGGACACGATATTTTCATTACATCTATGTTTACATACGTACATATTACAATGAAAGGTGCTCTATGTTATTCAGACATGTTGGCTTCACAATTTCGACAAGTTTCCACCAATATAACGTTTACATCAAATCTGTTTATATTTATTGTATCTTATTAAAATATATTTTCATGGTCGACGAGTTATAAGTAAAACAATTAATAGGATTTTCAAGGCATGTATTGGTTTTTAGATTTTAACTTAAAATACTTGAGAAGAAATAACGCTTTGAGAAAATTATAGACTGCTTTAATTAATCTTGCAAAAAAATTAAACTTATTCTAGACGCAAGGAAATAAATTCAGATCTATATGCACACGGTAAAATCTGGGTATAAAATTTGAATTATTAAAAGTTTCTATTGTTTCATAATTATTTTATCTCATCCGTGCATCTATCCGTTCTTGTGAGAAAACTTCCCCGTTTCTGTAGCTTTTTTTGACATTTATAATAATTTCGTCTGTCATATTATCTACAATTTTAAGCTATGTGCATGAAATGGCCATGCGAGTAGATGCTTCATTATTAATAATCCCTACTAGATTTCTCAACTGATACAACACTAATCACATAATCGCAAGATAAGTTAGAATTATTTTTTCCTTAAAAATTATTATCGGAGCAGGTTTAATTAAACCTTGTATATCTTAGATAATTTACCTTAGGCAATTTTTTTCCTTTCTTCTCTTTGCCGTCCTTCTTCTTAAAAGCGCCACTAATGTTCTTTCTTCATCCATAATTTTAACTTTCTAATTAATGAGCCACGCAATAAAATTTTTTTGGAAATTAGTAACTTCCCGTGTGCTTAGAAAAACTTCACACATTGATTAACTTATTTACTCCACTTTACGTAATTAAATATTTAAAATCCAGAAATTGTTTATATGGTGTCAACTAGAGGTGCGCAAAATGTATCATTGAAAAGAAAAGAATGATATATATATATATATATATATATATATATATATATATATCATTTGATTGGAAAGATATATATATCACTCATTTATTTATTTAGCTCAGTAGATCAGTATTTCGGTACTCCGAGTTATTAACGAAATTATTTATTACGCATACGTTGAAGCGTTGAACAATGGTATGACCATTGTTCAATATGGTGATAAATAATAATGACTGAACATTACGCACTATTGTTTGAAAATAAGAATAAATTCTACGAGAGTATCCACTTTGCTTAATACTTTACAGGTTTTGGATTTAAGACTATCACCCTAGATTCAAATTATACATAAAATTACTTTAATGATAATTAAATAAATTGGAATAGATTGGCGTAATTATACAATTATATATTAGAAATTTGAAATGAAACAAAAAGTGTTCGTTTACGCAAATATTTTGAGCGAACTAAAGTATACTTTATCACAGCTTTCACCTTCTATCGCGAGTAGCTACGTCGTCTAAATAAATTCAGTTCCATATTTGAATAAATAGTTCGATTATTTTCTTTCTCTTTCATGTAACGTCAAAACATATACTTTTATATCTATCTTCTCGACGCGACGAGTGAGTGAAATTATTAATTGTGTGAAACGAAAAAGACGCCGATCACTCCTGAGCTAGTGATATAGTGACACATTTTGATTTCAAGTGAGCGAGTGATAGATATAATCGTAACATGTGAGCTATATCTTTTATATCTCTCACTCATGAGTTACACATCTCTAGTGTCGACATCCATAAATTCAATGCATCGGGAGAATCCCCTTAGAACGTAAAATTTTATATGGTTGCACATATTGTCATAATATCTCAAAAATATTGCCAAAAACTTTGTTTTATAAAACTGAAGTTCCTAATTTATCAAATCAAATTAACATTGATGTATGAAGTGTAGAATGAAATTTTTAAAAAAATCAATTGAAACTTGAAAATTAGTTTTGTTTTAATGATGAGTGATCTTCTTGGAAGGAAATGTTGCGTGGGTGCATACCCACGGTAGAAATAAATATTATAACTATACCCTTCGCTTAAATCTGAACTGAATTTAAATAGGCACTATTGTAGAAAGATTTGCTTTAACAGAGAAACAATATTAATAGACGGATAGTTAACGTATATGAGAAGACAAGTAATATATGTGTCAGGATGTCTTTTTGTGACCAACCTGAAATATTTAGATACATTTATTAATATTTTTTAAGTAATTTTTGTTCGGGCCGAGGGCATCCTGAACTCTCAAACTCGCGCGTACCGCTCAGCTCCGTTTACACGACTATGTCTATGCTCCAAATGTCAACAGGCAAGGTTAAGCGTCAATTACATAGGCTGTTAATAAATAGTATATTATATTTAAGACAATCAGCACTCAGTAATAATCAACCAATATTTCTGAAAACGACTTTTAAGTACTTTCGCTATGTAGTTATGTTAATAAATGGAGTTTTTGCATTTTTCCCAGAAAAATACACAAAGTCATAGTATAAAATAAAACAGCGTAATCGGATTGCATATAATTTACTTCTGTTATTCAATTTTTTTAAATATTTCCAAACGTTCCTTCGCTTTTTGTCACTTTTGTTATAATGGATCGTGCATATTTATAAACAGTACCACGATATATAACAAAGCAGCAGTGACAATTGTATTTAATAATAATCAAAAGAGTATATGTTTAAAAATAACATTGTGACGTTCGTATTATTATTAAACATCAACTATTAGTTCTCATTTCTAAATTATTTTCTTAAAAACTTATATTCAGATATATTCATCATGTTCAAATAGGAAGGTTACAAAACATAATATATTTTATGAAACGTTATTAAGGGAACCTTATCTTATAGTCAAGTAGAAAAATCGCGGCAACATGGCACAATGTAGAAGCGTCCACGTCCTGAAGTGGCATGTACTGATCGTCTGCTAATGAAGAAAGAAGTAGCGCGGCCGCCCGCGGCGCTGAGCGGCTCCGTGACTGACCGGAACATTTATTAAAAACTTTCTTATTTCGCTAACTCATTATTTCTGCGGTTTTATCTTTGATATCGGCTCAGGCAGCAAAAGTTGCAAGATGGCGAACTTTCATGTCAAACACAGTTCAAAGAGACGACATAAAATGTTACAATACATTTCTGTTGAGAGTTATATTAAGTAATGGAGTGTATGACTTCACGCAACATTGAGTATAAAGACTTGTAATGTAAATAAAAAACTTGTGTGTAATTTATCTGAGTAGAAATATTTCTTCGTCCCTGTAATAAAGAGACTTTTTCAATGTTTGCTCTTTTATATTAAGAAAAAAAATGTGCTACTTGTGGTAGGATTGCATAAAAAATGAATTCGATTGTTTCACTTCAGTTTAATCCAAAAAATAAGTTTCGTCCTATTCTATTCTTTGTTAATTCCATCGATGCACTGCTTACTAGAATTTCAATCGATGCGACCTACATAACTAGAATTTCTATCAATGCAATACTTTATTACTATTCCTATAGCTAGGAATATTTATGATAGGAAAATACATATTTAGAAACTGGAAAAACTGCTAGCTTCTCTGAGAAACCTCAATTAACTATTATATTTTTTTTTAATAAAACTAACAAAATCCAAAAATCGTGAAACATATTTATAAAAACATGTTTACGTCAGCATAAAAGCTAAAAAACAAGAGATACTTCAATAAAACCTTTTAAATATCAATGATAAAAAGAATAATCGTTATTGTACGTACAGTACACTATTCGACTTACTTAATAATATAGTCTAATGAAAACGTATAATTAAGAACGCCGTTAAAAGTAAACCCGCAAAAATATAACGTCGGTGTAGAGGTCTGGTGTACCTAACATTATATATTATTGTTTATTTAACTTATAAGTAAAATACAGTTATATTATATATCGTGCGACCTTGTTTTTATTTCTCACATTAGTTTTCTATTCACATCTGTCACAATAATCTTGACAGGGGCTTAACACGAATTGAGTAAACTTATCAGAGTCCAACGAGTTGTTTGATATTTTGAAAGCATTATATTTATTATTCATTAAGGTTGACGTATTCCATAACGTTGATAGTTAGAGGTATTATTGATTACACTGCACGATGTTTCAAACAATATTAAGCGTCAACGAGATTATTCAACTTCAATCGACAAATATAGTTTTATTTATTAATCTTACAAAGAAAAATTAAGTATTTATTAATCTTACAAAGAAAGTTAAAAAATTAATAATTTCAATATATATTTTTCAAGAAAATAAAGTATCATTAAGATTCAACTACTTTCGATAAAATACTATGTTCCGTAGAGACGTGAGTATACCCATGTTTAAACAGGTTCTACAGTTTTTAATCGTTTCAGTCTACCTGTTTAAAATAATAATTTCTTTTGTATTTAATTTGGAGTAAAATCTTTCACTTAAACCATAACCGGTCGATTAATATATTAGTCGCGAGATCATTATTTTTGTTTCCCATTATATATTTTCATTGTTAATTTTTATCTCGTCTCGTCTTCATAAATTTAAGTAGCCTAGCCTATACTGTAGCTATTTTATATGTCAATGACAGAAATTATTGAGTAAAAAATTATTATATACTAATAGCAAATATTCGCTTCGCTAGGTTTTTTTGGTCGTACATTTTTTCATATCTCATACGTTATTTTTAGGCATAATATCTTACACACTAAGTATACATGAAAAAAAAATATGTATGTATATATATATATATATATATATATATATATATATATATAAATTCCTAAAACTGTAATGCATTATTAATGTTAAAATAAATGAGAAAGAGTGGGTTACAGGAATAAAGAAAACGAGTGAGCACAGTGAATATGTATGACAATTCGACAATTTTCCAGACCATTATAGAAATTTCTCCAAATTTCTAGATCTTTCTAGAAAAAGCTGAAACTTTCATACTGGGAATCACACATTTTCGAGGACGACTACTTTCAACCCCCATATCTTACACACCATTATACTTATCGACCCGCAACCACCATAGTACACGATGGGAGGGTTGAGGCTACTACCACGCACAAATGCCTTTCGTTGGCGATATGTAATTGTACGAGTAGCTGCAGAGTGGAATATAGGCACACACACGACAATTATATATGATATATATGGATATATAAATTAGGAGTCCATGTACATGATATCGCGAGAAAAGCTAGCCTAAGATATACTCAGCTAACAAAAATGAATTTAATGTTTGTAAACAATAAAATGAAGGGTATGTTTAAATAAAATGGTACCCAAGTACTCATTACAGTTCGCGTTTGAATTTAACTTGACGTAAAATATTAACTATTTGTTTATTATTAAAGCCCGTATCTGCCAGAGAACAGCTAGTGGGACATGATGCGGTTGCGTACTTATAAGCACGTATATATATACGCTCAGTTGTAACACATCTGTATGTGTTTTGGAATGTATTCGCCTTGACTGCGATAAGGGTTGCTTACTCATCATTTATTTATAAAATTACAATATTTCTCGAAATATATTCTGAAAATTTAAGTAGTCTACATCGTAGCTATTTACACGTTCGTGATAGCAGTATATAATGTAGTTGAGATTTGTATCCACACAGAATTCCGCGTAATCTCTCCCCCGAGACCTGCAATATCGCGCCCAATTTCAACTTTAAGCTTTCCAGCGTTATTTATGAACAAACTCTGAGATACGTACATATGTGGTGTTACAATAATGTATCTACTTAAGAAAAAATACCGTTTTCATTTTGTGTGCAAGATTGCTCAAAAATATTATAAACACGTCGATTATTTCGATAGAAAAAACATTTCTGAAACTCGCTACTGCAAAAGTGTCGGCAATGTTTGTTATAAATACTGACATCTAAAAAAATGTCATGTCATTGTCCGCGTTCTTCATACGCTTAATTACTAATCTTATAAAATTACATTAAACAAAATTATACTTACGTCCTCATTATCTAGGCGTGTCATTGTTTTGTTTACTTTAGCAATATTTTTCAATTTTTCATGCTAGCGAAAATGTATGTAAATTAATATATTTATTACAATACAAACATTCTTACCTTTTCTTTTTTATTTTGGTGATTGGCTGAATCACTGTTAAATGAATTACCGTTGTTGTACTCTTCAATACCTGTGAACATGCTATAACATAACATTAATGCAGAAATAGTACCAACGATATAAGTCGATACAACTCGTCACCACGAGATTGGTACCACTGACTTCTTTTGGTTTCCACGACGAAAATAATGTTTCAGAAGTTAAAAAGCAAAAAAGAATTGTCAAATTTAAAAGTATAGTCTATATCGATATACATCAATATAATATCAAAAATATAATGTCGGTTTACTCTTGTAAATAACCAAAATGTGGGTTACTCAGATGTAAAACAAAAGTATATTATCATGTAAAAGAAATACTATTTAAGAATTTTCTGAAACTGTGCGAAAGAAGTACATACCAATTAAATTGAGACATGTTTTCGATATTTATACAGAGGAAAATGTTAACCATTTGCAATTATTGTCGCACTCCGGATGAAAAAAATACATTTGACATTGAATGGAAAATATTTCACAAGTTTTTTTTAAAAAAGATTACTTACGAAAAAAATTCTGTTTACTCCAGAGACCATATTTTATTGAAATTGTATTTTTTCCCAGCGTAATTGTAAATTTTTCTCACGCCTTCAGATATTTTGAGGATCATTTATTTGGAGCTCATATTAATTAAAATAATGTTCAATAAATTTTGCTTCTTCCAAAGTGAGGCAAAAATATATTTTTACTTTTTTAACATGGTTCTTTGGAATTCTTCTTCGTGCACATAACGGTCTCCATAAGCAGCAACTGATTTCAGATCTTCATTAGTTCCCTTCTTTCACCAGGCTTTCCTTATCTTGGTTTTTTACAATGATTACAAACATCAATTTTCTCCACATCTACTATTTGTTTTTAATTTAAACTATCCAATTTACCAGATAATTTACCAGATAATATAATTGAAATCAATATGTATTCACAATATTTTTATAGATATTAATGCCAAGGTAATTAAAGTCCAATGTTGTGTCAAAATCATATCACGTGAATTAATACTAAACAATCAACGGATACTAAAGGGTTACTGCCATTTATATTCGGTATATCTTTATGTCAACAATTTTTGAACATTTAATTAAGCATATATTGAATAATAATCTCAATATATAACTTATTTAGTAGAACAAATGGCTATATACTGTCGAAGAGTATCAAAAACTATGCATGAAACTTTTGCAATAACGGCGAATATAAAAAAAAATTAAATAACAACATTAGAAATTATACTTTATAGAAACGAACTTAAGAAGCAATCTTAAATTTTCTCAGTAAAATAATAAACATACAATCTTTCAAAAATCACGAAAATGAAACTATCGTCCAAATGAGGAAATACGTGAATCACCAATAAAAACTTAGCACAAATACAATTTAGTACTAAATCAACCAACTTCGTATTATGTCAAAAACATGATTGAACAATTTCGCATCAAAAGTAGCATACATATCCGAGTTATAACAGCAAAGAATAATATCTAGAATCTAAGCTATCGAACGATATAATCATAGCAACGGTATTAAGGCAGCAATCATCTTTCTCTACAGCACGCGCGGGACTTGCCAGTTACTTTCTCATGTTTTAAAAAAAAAAATTACCTTTTTACCTTTACCTCAGCAACACTTTTGCAAATTTAACTATAAAGTATATGTACCATATATGGACCCATGCAATTGTCCTTCAATATATAAAGTACCAATATAATTAGTTTTCATTTAGTTATTGTAGGACACCGTTGTTTTAAAGTCTTCCGTAGCATTAGTCAAGTTAGGAACGGATCTCGAAGCTCAGACACTTATCGTTTTGTTAGTTTCACTAAGCACTATCTAACTAAAAAGTAGTTCCGTAGTCATTCGGATACTCCTTTCAGATTATATACACTTTTGAACGTATACATAAATATATACATACATATATACTCAGAGACTCCGATGTGAATTGTTTATATTCACTAATGTGTCCTTTAAAATACCCTCCTTCCTTATTTTCATTGACCTCTTCCTGGATACTAACGCAACACTTTAATAATGTTGATTTAATTAAAACTACGACAAACTGTAAATTATAACCGTCAAATTACTCCGTCTAAAACACTGTAAATTATAACGTAGGTAACTAAGTATCTGATCATCTAAGCGCAAATTCATCATACAGTAGATGCGATAAAATTCTAAATCAGAAATCACTTACTTTTTTCGAAAAATCATTGAAAACTGTAAAATTTTAGTTCCAATAGAAATAAAAATTATAGTATTTATTACAAGGGAATCACGATAATAAAATTATTATACGATGTTATATTTATGTAATACGTTAATATTATAAAATTAGTTCGCCATTTTATTATAAAACGGACATATCAGTGGTACTTAAGAACCAAGACAGTATTTAGAAGTATAGATAACCAATGAACATGCATAAAGAATTGTGTTAGCAGGAGGAAGTGTTAATGCCTACTTATCTCGCTGTAGTTGAATATGCCGTGATGATATCGAAAGAAGAGTTAAAATTTTAAGTATAGTAATACGCCTATACAGTGACACCTGTTATTAAAGTTAGTGAACAATAATTTCAAATATTTCATTTCAAAAGTATTTATCCAAATACCTCATTACAAAGTTTGAAAAACTATCTAAATATACTGCATGCGTGTGATATACTCATTCGTATCTAGTCTAGTGCAACAAGACCTGAAATAGTCACCAAAAATATTAACTGCGTTTTCAAAATTAAGATGACTAATATGTTAAACTTAAACAGATAAAACAAAATATATTTATATATATTTAATATTTTGACATAGTATTATAAGTTACATTTAATAGAAAAAATTATGATTAGACAGATAATTTATTCTAAAATTGCTAAGAAACCCTATCATGAGCGTATCCGACAGGCTCTTACACATTTTTATGTACTTATTTAAGTATTGTTTAAAGACTTGTTCAAAACAAAATTTACATTTTTTATATTTCTATGTATAATATGTTATGTAAATTTCTATTTAAATAAAATCTGTACCCTTATAACAATTATATCTACCCCCAAACTTCATAAAATTAAAAGAAATTTATATTATATTAAAGTAACGATGTTAATCATGAGAACTTCAATATATGTAGCCATGTTTCGCTTTTTGGTAGTACATTTCACAAGATTTAATTCGTACAGTATAATTGCTTATCTTATGAGAGCCACATGATGCTATGTAACACCCATCTTCCGTCGATAACGAAACATCAGTTGGATAGTAATGTTTGTGGTTGTATGAATGATTCGATATATTTATATAATTCTCATTTGGAGCTTTGCTCATCAATCCGTCCGTCAATGTCAAATAAACTTAATGGAAAATGACAATTTATACTCAAAACCATAGCGTGTTACTTCCATGTCTTTTCGGAAAAATGACAGAATTCTTTGGAAGAACAACGAAGATGTATCAAAAATAAAAAATAGTTTTATTTATATGTATTCCAGTGCCGCTATAAATTGTTAACTTCATCATCAAAGCCGCTAAAAATTGTTAACTTATAATCGCTCATAACGGAAATTTTTTCTACACTCCATTGTTGCCTTATCTTTTCTTCTAATTTCATACCTTCATGTCTACCCTAACAAAATTTTATCACCATATTTGTAATACGTGTCATATAAATTTTCTTACACATAATGTCATTTCCAAATATAAGTATTTATCGATTCTGATGCTGTAAATTGGAAATGACCAATAATTTCAATATAGAAATAAATATTTCATAAGGCTTCCTATATTTTCTTACTAACTTCTCGAACTTTTCGCTCGTCAGATGTCAATTTTGCAAATTTCAAATAACATTTCTCCTAGTAAGAAACTTTAATAGAAGCGAAATTAGTAACTTGCTCCAATCGTTTCACCATTGCTTCATCTTCGTTATTATTTCTCGGCTGAGCTATGTCCATAAATCGAACTATAAAGGTAAGGTTTTGAATAATACAGACACTCTTGTGTTTATGATCTAATAAATTACCGCAAATATGATCTTATATTTTGTCGAAAATAAAATCTGAGTTTTAAACAGTGATGGTTCTGAAATAGACATTTAAAAATTTCGTGTTCCAGGAACCGTATAACACTTTCTGCAACGGTCATGAAAACATATAATGGATTTTCCTAACCACATTACCGACTTGCTATATTATATAATTTTGTTCTCGCCTTTTTTTAATTTATGGTTTTAGCCACTTTTTGTGCACATTAACGAATTTGTTCAATGATAGCTTGGTTTGATTTTTTGCTTGATTGAGATTTGAACGGGTTAATACCATTACAAAATGAACATTGTAATACTTTTGAAAAAATACCGTACACAATATTGGGAAGTTCCATTAGTCATAATATATCAACAGTATTTGTTAACGATATCCTACCAAAAATGTAAACGCAAAAAATGGGTCACGTTCGGTAATAGAGATAGCCCACTTGCGGTTTATTGGTTTCACTGTAAAGAAATCTAGATCTAAAGGGGTGCCAAATTCTACTAAAATAACTTAAAACTTGGAGAAATGTATGTAATATAACATTAAAAAAATTGTAAAAAAATATAAATGTTACGTATGATATAACTTGCCTCATTCAAGTAAATAAATAAACATTTGAGATAAGAAATGAAAATTCCTTTTTTGAAAAGTCTCAAATTGTTACCAAATAACATACTCTCAATTTTGACATTTTTATCGTCATTTATTATTGGAATTTTCATTGAATTAAATTAAACCCTTGAATTAAATCAAGCCACGGTTTTTTTGGAAAACTGCAATAGACATGGATTTGCTCGTCAGGTAGTTTATGAAGAATTTTGCTTTCTAAAACTTTCGTTTAAAACTTTTTTCGATATTTTTAAGTGTTTTAGTTATTCCCGAAAAATATATTTCCCGGATGCTTTTTTTCAACAATTCCTGGTGAGGTTACATTTTTAATTCAAGAGAATATTAATTATCTGTTAATACAAAATGTTGCACACATTTTCATATGTTATAAGCAACGTTGGACCTTTTAATGATTATTTCAGTTCATATTTCTCTGAACCAATGTAATTGCTCTAAATAGTTTAAAATCGAGATAATAGAGAATTTATATATTAGATTAGATACTGATGTCATACTACATTTATGTAAATAACTTTTATAAGACTTTAATTATGAAAAAGTAAATTATAAATACGAATATGCAATTTTATTTATCAACAAAAGTTGTCCAGATCTTTCATTCGAGAAGACCAGTCTGTAGAAACTCATAGGCACAAGCCAAAAGAGAGTTATGTAATAGAAGCAAGCTAAAATCTAAATGGTAGAAGCTTAAAGCAATATTTTCTTTAATAATCAATATAATAAGAAATAGGCTTTTATCGCAGTAGTGTAAAACATTTCAATGGCAAAGCGACGGGGTCGCGCCGGATGTCACGTAGCATGTTGTTTCGGTAGTTCGTGTCATAACTGTCATTTACAAACTCCTCATTAACAAACGAATATGTTATTTCATTTACGTCTAATGTGAATTATTGGGAATAAATGAAGATATAAATGTAGGTCATGAAATAGTACATTTTAGAAAATATAGCTAAAGTCGATGGAAATAAGAACTCAAGAGACAAAAGCAAAAGTTCAAAATAAATAAATTTGTAATTCTTATAATTTCATGATTAACAAGCTAGCATACACTAATTTCTTTTACGAATAGTATAAGTTAGAAGTATTTTCTATACCAAAAATATCAGTGCCATAAGTAGAAAAATTAATTATGCAATTGAAGTGGAAAATATAAGTTTATTCATTGCTATACCTAGGATATAGCAATGAATAAATTAAATAACTTCAGGTCATTTCCTACTAAATAAAAGCCACTTTAGTAATAAGTAACTTGAACTTAATTACGAATACAACTTATTCCCCAGTTCGAATAACTACCACTCAATGAAGATTGAATATCAGACTATTCAGTGTTACAATAAATTATTCAGCAAAAATCATACGAATGATTAAATAAAAATAGGTATTAAAATTAAAATAAATACCGCCAGCTTGTGGATAATTATAAAACTACGTTTTAATTTACAATAATCGCAACTTGTTAATAACTTTTGAAATTTAGTTTCAAAGTAGTAAGTAATCCTTTAAAATCAAAGTAGAAAATATTTTGAAGATTCCATAAAAACGCCCAAACTCACAAGGACACACATATACTTCTAACGTATACAGCCATATGCAGAAAGACAAAAGTACATAATTAGATAAAATATATTTAAATATCACGAATTATCAGAACATAATGATGAAGAGACACTTAAAATACTGCATAATAAGAATTTAATACAAGGAACTTGAACGCCCTAACTCAGAAGATATCGTATCCCAATATTCTCGCAAATAGAGAAATTAACGATGTTCGTACCAAGATATAATGGTAAATCAGTTCCTGTGCTCTGACATATTTACTTTGGACAAAAGTATGTGTGTGAAATAATAATAGCAATGGAACATGACATTTTCATTTCACCTATATCTACGTACGTACTCAGTGTAACGGCAGGTAATCTCTATTATTCAAGATTATTGACTCCACAATATCGACAAGTTTCCGCAAATATAATCTTTACGTCATATCTGTTTATCGAAATGTTTCCACGACCGGTGGATATGAGATACGTCCTTTTACCTCGTACACAATAATATCAAAGCGCTTGGCGAAACTATCGAACTGCTGCAGGCTAAATTAACAATTTGACACCTTGAATATTGTATTACCTCAGTGGAGATAAATTAAAAACGTATACGCTTAGTTTTGATTGAAATATGAAAATGTGAAATGTCTACATTTACTCTTTTAAATGTTGAATACATTTTAAATCTATATTATAAATGCGAATAAAAGCTTCCCTTGTATCTATTTAACAAGACATTAACCGCAGATTAAACCTTACCTTATTCAGATTTACTCTGATTATCGACCGATAAATACGGCAATTAATAAAATGTTGAAGGAAGTATCGGTTTTTGTTCCCAATATAAAATTTGTTAAGAGAAATAAAGCTTAGAGGATAGTCCATGCCAATTAAATTAATCTTGGGATAATACAAAACTTATTCTACACAAAAAAATATAACTATGCAAATCGATACGCATGTGCGCAAAATCAGCCGTAAAATTTAATGTTTGTAAAGTTTCTATAGTTACGTAATTATTTTGTTATGCCCGCACATCCATCTGTTAAAGTTTCACAGTATCTACACTTTTTTTAGTTTTCATAACCATTTGGTCTATCACAGTTTATGCAATGGAGGTTTTATGTACCATATTTCTTTTGTGTAATATTACGCTTCAAGTTGTCCTGCATTGTATACACGCTCTTATAATTTAAGTAAAAATGAATTTTTTTTTTCTATTTCACATTAGCAATTTCAAGAAATGTAAACAACTAAGGAATTCTACTTTATGCGTATTCCGAAACGTACTTAGCTGTGTTTTAAGCATAAAACTAGAACAAAAGAAATAATAATAAAGACCTTAGTTAATTTAGGAAAAATTAAATCCTTATAAGATAATTCATGGTATCGACACGATGTCACGACCGTTTTTCTCATAAAAAAATAAAGTTTTTAAAAACCTACGCAACGATTGTAAGGAAACTATAGTATACCTGGAGCTTATGTTTTTTTAAATATGCATAATTTTTTAAAACAATGCACTTACGTGGTTAAAAATTAACATTAATAAATAGTTTATTTGAAATACAATGTACCCTTAAATGTCTATAAGTGCCTAAATATCGACAGAAAAAATCTTTCTTCAATCAAAATAATTATTCTCTTTTCAATCTTAATATATCTATAAGTCCATCTTTTCCCCTGTCTTTTAAATACACGCCGTTCAATATCGATCCATTTCCCCTAATAAGATTAACAAGCGGGAGCAGACGGCCGCAAAACTGCTGCAGAGTTCAGAAATAAATAAATAAGCTCACCCGCTAACGACGGCGTATAACGAAAGCTCGCCTGACCGCGGCAACGGACGCTCATAAAACGACATTAAACGTCTTCTTCCTGACTTTACTGCCACCCGATAGGTGCTTAAGAAGATCCGCCCGCCCTCGGCGCTTGGATTATCTTCATACAGTGTACGCTCTTCCCTATGCAAATTTACCGAGCCGAGGCTGCATAGTTTTTTAAACTTTGCAGGAGTAACCTAATTTATGCCGTTATTAAAGTAATGTTAAGTTATTACAGAGATTTCGGGAGAAAAGTTAAAATTGGATGAAGGTTGAGCTTTTCTTTATTGTATTCAGCTTGGAGCGGTGTGTGATAAACGTAGCATCGTGATTAACGTAGATTAAGTTTAGGCTGTATTATTCAGCATTTTTACTATTGTCATGTAAATTTCCTTCATTCAACATTTAATGTTGTAATACAGTACTATTTAGTGTTTCATTTTGGTAGCTAAAATATGTTTAAAAATTGTAATATAATACAACTTTACACAGATATGTACGTATATCGAGACGATTTGATACCAAAAATACCGTTTTCTGGGTGCAAATTAAATTTGAATTGCTAATGTCACTGTAAACCTGTTACGTTAACTTATACGCGGGACACGACAGTGAGGTCGTTAGGCCGAACGCACCAGCAGCCAGCCTCTGACATGGGACCGCAGCTAATATATCGACATGTAAATGATTCATCTCGCAGTGCGGCCGACCGCCGCGGCCGCTCTCTGCGCTAATCCTCGCCAAACCTAATCACGGACACTCAAAACGCTACCCTTTTTAATTAACTCACCGACAGGAATTCGAATGCGAAATTATTCCATCCGACCCGCAACGATTCTAGGGAGTAGCGAAGACCTGCTACGTTTGAATTTATTTTAATTGAAACATTATTTAATTTGAATCGGAAAGTCGGCGTTACTAAACTTTGATTTCCTTTTAAGTTTTATTGAATGAAAATTGAAGTTTTGTTTTCTCGCTTCGGCTTCGACTTATCGATGTGGCGTATCCAGACCTCTCGCCGAAGAGAAAGGCAGCGATTTCTCTGTAAAGTTATTCCTGGGAGATAATTACATTTCAACTTTAGAAGGTGAGCCTCCGCCCGATTAATAACTTATTTCAAATCGGACGACGAATCGTGAGACATCAGACGGACTTTATTTATTGACTTCGCACAACTAAGTTATTAATCATGATGTCAAACATAAGAAAGCGAGGTACATTTGGGTACCCAATAAATCTAAATCCAATGAAATAGAAAAATAACATCAAACATTTATTAATTAGCATCGACTTATAAGAGTAATGATCGGTTGCCAAATAAAGGTCCACTGGATATTGTACATTAATTTTGCTATCGGAAAGAATCCCTAGAAGTATCGCCTCTTTTAATTTATGGTAACTTATAATTTACTACTCCACTGTGTTCTCATGCAAAATGAATGACTACACTGAGAGTTAACAAAAATTAACTTTTTATTATGATTTTTAAAACACATGTATTATATTCTAACATAATTGTCAAAGTTTATTAATTCAAATAACAAAATGTTTTTGGCCACGATGTTAATATGTCCGATGAAGTTACATTTAAATAAGAAAAGCATAAAAATGCTTACATATTGGTAAAATTTAGCTTAAATTGAATCGGTGTTTACTGCTCTTGTCCGATATTTATGGAAAAAAGTAATGAAAATAATAAGTAAATAGACAAAACCGATGAACGGGCAGCGACGTAAGTAGAGACGGTAAAGGATTTAAAAAGGAGCACGTAAAAGGGCTGGGCCGGCGCGATATCGCATTTCGCGTGTCGCCCGACCGAACTACCATTCGCTCGGCTGAAAGAGTAAAAAGGTAATGTTTGTACGGGTCCTCAGGTCCCGCGGGAAATACTCTGCGAAAGCCATCCTAACAGAATGTGTTGTGTTAGCCTTAACAATGGTACGCCGACGAGTCCCGTTCGTTTATTTCGAAAAAGCTATGCGAGAGATTATTGGAGTGTATGGCCTCGTTTTAATCTTCAAAGACGGAGCATTGACGCGGCGCCGGCCCTTCAATGCCGCCCTTCGTAATGGAACGTCTTTCTCGTGATTCGGTCTTTGTACTCGATATCATATCAAATGTCTTGGGAAGTAACAGTTGAATTTGCACCGGGATTACGGCGTTTAATTTGTTTGAGAAAACATCGCAGTCATCAGTACTTTTAAATGATTATTTTCATGCAGATTCTAAGACGTCACCGTCATTTTCTTTATTTAAGCAATTTGATATGTAAGCAAGTAATTGAACTAATTGCAAATATATTGCGTTTGTTTTTTTTTTCACAAGCATTGCCTACTACGATTTTTACAGATATAAAAATATACATTTTAAAACAGTAAACGCAAGTACATGTTATAATTTGGTCTACTAATACACGTAAACTTGTAGAAGCTATTAGCTGTGATAATATTCCCTATCATTTCGATACATATACTATTTTGAGTACTTTTCAGATATTCGAATTAATATAAACGGTTTAGGTGGAAGCGATCGGGACACGTAAGTCTAGCAAAAATGATCACTATATTTAAGGCTTAATATTTTGTAAACTTACCCCTGAATCGAATAAGTGTTGATGGCATACTCCAAACATTTTTGGAAGACGTGTTCAACGATACCTTACACAAAATTCATCCATTTTGTATACAGAAAAAGTACATTAAAATATATTTTTAACATATGAAGCTTAATTGCCATTCCAACTTTCAAATTTACATCACTGAATCCTAAAAAGACTACGTCCTGTAATTTCAAGACGAAACTTTATGGAAGGCTTTCAGTAACCACGTAATTTTGAAAAAAAGGTAATAAAGAAAATGTAAGTAAAACATTAGTTTTACTTACCCGTTTAATCGATATAGGATCGGTGAGTATATAAAATAAAAGTATGAAGTATAAGCTTTGCCATAAGCTTTTCCAATAAAAATATAAGCTTTACCATAATTTTCCGATTGTAATTCTGTACATTGAAGACGATGATACAAATCTTGGAGAGGAGGGACGAGGGCATGAAACAGGTACAATTTTTTATTGATCATAAAAATTGTTATATTGCGTATAACATTTTCGATATGTATTTATTTCATAACAATTACTTTTTGCGTCATTCGTATTTTTCTGTATTTTTTTTCTCATTACTATTTTTTCACATGACTTATTGAAATTTTAGTGCAAGCAAATCTACATTACAGAAAAGCTTTATTTTGTCACATTTCCATGCCATTATTGAAATTATTGTTATAAAACCGTAGACCTTTTTAATAAATAAATGTCTTTAAGTTAATGAATTTATGTTATCACGTATGCCGGATAATAATATAAATAAAATTAAAAAGCATGATTTTAACCTATACCAAAAAGAGAAATAATTTTTGATTCCAAAACTATTTTTTTGTTTAGAATTTTATACAACATAATTTTAGAGATGTTGCGGAAAAGCTTAAAAAAACATGCTCTTGTAAATTATTATGTTTAATATTAATTTTTTAACGAAAAAGTTCCGATAAAACATGATATATTGTTTGAAGTATTTCTTAAAATAAAATGTTTCGTTCACGTCTCTAGCTGACAGTTCATGAGAAAAATCGGTTCAGAAAAACATTCCTTTCATAACAAATGTCTTTTAATTATCGAATGATGTCGAGATTCAAAAACATAACTACAAATGATATTTTGCAAATATTTCGCGGGGGCCGTTTAATTACGTTTTTCGCGGCTAGACCCTTTAATGCCAAGTTTATAATGATCTCGCTATCAATAGTAAAATTTGTATAACTTCCTTGACAAAATAAAATAAACATTTATCCCTCTATCAATTTTTAATTTTCGTTCATTTTATTTATAATTTTATTTATTTCTTAAAAACCCCATGCCCGATTACAGATTTACCCAAAGCGCTGAGCATGTAGAAACACATATGACAAATGGCAAATGGCTATAAAACAATAATGAATAAGACAATATACACACAGAGCAATTCAAAACTATTCAAATACAAATACATAGTAATTTGGATAAATATCATCCAGCAATCAGTCGTCGACTACAAAGCAACTCCATGACCCCATTTCTAAAGCGATCATTTAGGAGGTTTTCATTTAAGAAGTTATAATATTCAAAATAATAGAAGCACCACTTCCTAAAATATTGTCGTCAGACAAATCCGATGAAGAAAAACAAACAAGATAAAATTCTGGGCCATTTACATCAAAAATAGAATAGATCATCTATATCAATAGTCATATCTTTGTGTATAATAAAATTAACGTGGCCATTCTAAACTGGAGAGAGTTAATAGGATAACAATTAAGGAGATTTAAAAAAAATTAAATGAGAATAATTTTAAATCTATTCCCTGTCGCTTCACTGATAAGATCTTTTTATATCAAAGGATGGACTTTCATCATCCGCTATATAAATACACGGCTTTAATACAAGTCTACAGAATCGCAGGCAGCACTCAAAGCGAGTCGAGTAGCGCGCGTGAGCTGGGAAAAATAATACCTTTACGAGTCTTTGCTTTCAAACCCGCTGAGTTGATGTGCGTAATAAAATATCGCGGATTACATCGTGGTAATAAATACGCCGGGCGTATTAGTTTATCTTGGCAAGACCGTCGTAATGACTATTAGAGGCTTTTACACTCCAATACGTACGGGTAACGGGTAATGTACCTATACTTAATAGGTAGCCTCGCGGGGAGAAAAGAGTGCGTGGAGCATGTGAGTGGCTCGTAGGTACTTTTAGAATAATTATTCTTTACTTAAGATGCCGGTAAGGTTGGCGAGTATTCGCTTTGTTACTGGAATACGTTGCTTGTGTTTACATCGGATTCGCAATAAATAAAACGATGAAAGGAGTGAAAGTGAACAAGTACAATGTAAGAACATCTTTTTTTCTTTTTTTTTCCACACTTGCGCTGTCGCGAAACACAAACTTGTATAACTATATATTTTGCATAATTTCGCAATAAAAATTATATTATTTATTTTATAATTAAGTTTATAAAGCACTAGCTTCTGTCCGCGGCTTCACTCGCGTGGTATTAGGAAAAGGAACAGCATTTTTTTTCTCAAAAAAATAAGTATGGATCTCAATCAGGACAACCATATAATTATGACGTAAGTATTATTTTGAATATGATTTACCTAATCTATCTATATGCCATGTATCATTCTATCTATATGCTATCTATGGCCATTCTATCTATATGCTATCTATGGCCATAAACAATGCAGCGCGCCGCGCGATTACACTGTGGTAATCTAGACTAAAATGCAGTGCAGTAATTAACCCATGAATTTTTCTTGTCAAATGGAATATGCTCTATTACTTTCAAAAATTAATTTGATAGCGTAATTATATATATATATATATATATATATATATATATATATATATATATAATGTTTTTATTGGATTCTGTTTCGAACTTGTTGAAATAAAGACGTAATTGCGTTTCTGTGGATAAAAGGTTTATTTACTTGTAAAACGTTCCTTCTACAATTTGCTAGTAACATTATCTTATAAACTAAACATTTACTCACCTGTGGATAAAAGAAACAACATTTAAAGCCCTTATTTCGGGTTTATCATCTGAATTCGACAGGTAAGCTTTTTACAATAAAATACTCAAAAACAAATCTAACCTCTCAAAATCTTTTGACGTTTGATACGCAATCTAACAGCGACCTCTATGGAACTTATTATAGATAATGCGGCAGAGTTTAAATGAAAGGATACCTATAGGTTTTCTTTACATCTCCCCTCCGAGAGAAGAACAATTACAAGTGTGTTTGCACGTAATTGTTCTTTTCTCAATCGACAATGGAGTAAGTTTTGTAACATGAAACAAATTTGATTCTTCCTTCTTGTGGCCGGCATCTACTTCATAAATTGTATTAGATATTTTTTTTCAAGATCTCGTAGGGTCCAATTCTCAGTTCATCTGTTTTCTTCCTATTTAGTCGATTACCGTTCTCCACATAGACTCTATCTCCTTTTTTAAAGTCATATTCTCTCCTTGATAGGTCATATCTCTTCTTATTATACTCATGAGATTTAATTGCATTTATATATGCTAATTTTCTATCTCTTCTCAGATCTTCATTTGAACATCTTGTTTTTAGTTCTGATGGAAGAATATTTACATTTTCTCCTTCCAATAGGTATTTTGGTGCAAATTTGATAACAGTGTGTTCTGTTTCTAGGACTGGATTTCTGCTCAAACAATCTGCCTTTATATTTGTTTTTCCAGGATTATATTTAATTTTGAAATTGTATTGGGATAAGTAATATGTTAGGTCTCCGAGCTCTTCATCAGTTCTTGCTTTAATATTCAAGTTTTCTAGTGGTTTATGATCAGAATACACCGTAAACTCCTTTCCCATAAGCAAATGCTGCCAGTATTTTATAGCTTCTTATATTGCTAAACATTCTAGGTATATTGCCTTCTTCTTTTTTTGTGTATCTGTTAATTTCTTTGAAAAATAAGCAACTGGTTTATTGTCTCCATTTTTATCAGGTTGTTTTAACACTGCGCCTGTTCCTTTTACACTTGCGTCTGTATAAATGTTTATTGGTAATTCTGGATCATAAATTTTCAGAATCGGTACAGAGCACAGTAGTATTTTCATTTTATCAAATGATTTTTGACATTCTTCAGTCCACACGAATTTCACATCTTTCTTTAACAAATTGTGTAACGGGTCCAAGATGATAGCACTGTGTGGCACAAACTTGTGATGAAAATTTACTTTTCCTAGGAATTGTCGTACATTTTTCCTTGTGTCTGATATTGGAAAATCTTTTACTGCTACCAAATAATCTTTTAGAGGCCTCACTGAATTGTTTTCTATTATGTGGCCTAAATACTTGGCATAACTACTTGCAAATATGCACTTGGTAAGTTTTAGTCTAAACCCTTCCGTTTGTATTGCCTCCAGTAACCGTGATATATGTTCTTCAAAGGTTTTTGAATAAATGAGTATATCATCTATGAAACTTACTGCAAAATCAGAGAGCTTATTCTTTCTTATGATGTTAGTCATTATCCTTTGAAAAATGGCTGGAGCAGTTTTTAGTCCAAATGGTAAGCATGTCCATTGAAAATGACCTTCCTGAGTAACAAAGGCCGTTTTGTACTTATCCTGGACTTTCAATGGAATTGACCAAAACGCTGAATTAATATCAAACGTTGAGAAATACTTACAGTTTACTGTTTTTGTCATTAGATCTTCAATCAATGGAAATGGCTGTGATTGTGGGACGATTATCTTGTTCAATTCCCTGAAATCTATACAAAGTCTTGTTTTTCGTTATCTTCCTTTTTATAAGCCAGAGTTACTGGGGCAGCAAACGGGCTATATGATACCTCAATAAAATTTTTCTCTAATAATTTTGATATTTGTTTTTCTATCTCTCTTCTATCTTCAGCTATACATCTGTATGGACGTTTGCAGCAGTATTTATCCACCATCAGGTCAATATGAGCTTCATAATCTCGTACAGTCCCGACATCATATTTATCCTTAGCAAAGACAGTCTTAAATTTGTCTATGAGGTCGTCAATCTCTAATTGTTGTTGTTTATCTAGATGATTAACGATCTTTTCAACTTTATCAGTTTTAATATGTTCATTGAAGTTTATTTCGTGTTTCACCTTCTCCATTCTAGGACTTCCTAATCTTGGTTCAGTTTTGTCTCCTAGTACATCAGGAATGTTGACATTTGTATCGTTTTTTATATTAAGCTCTTCTTTCTGACCTTTTTGTGTTATTTTTAAGTCTTCATTTTGAATAAGCTTGAATTTTCTTATACAATCTAAACCAATTAGGAAATCATATTTAAAATTATCTTTGTCTGTGACAAAAATATCCATGTTTTGTTCTACATTATATATTTTAATTTTTAATGTAACCATACCTTTTGTTTTTTTCTCACCATTAATAGTCTTTAAATTTACTATTTGTGTATTATCTGTACTTTTTTCTTCATTCCGTATATTTAATAATTTAGCATTAATTAATGACACATTTGAACCTGAATCATAAATTCCAGTTACTTTCACAGTGTCATTCAATAGTAAATTTATTTTTATTAATGGTGGCACCTGTAGTTTTTTGGATCTTTGTTATTCAGTTCTGTTTCTATTTCGGAGTTATTTACTGTTCTCACTATTGATTTCTGAGTTCTATCTTTAAACCAGCAATTCTCCTCTGGGTGATAGCGTTTCCCTTTTTTTTCATTGGCAGAAATTTGGCATGGTTTTCTTTCTTCAATTTTTTTTTGTTTAAGGCCAGAATTTGTAAATCCTTTTTTTTCATACTTAGTTTTCCCAGCGAGGTGTTCTAGTTTTCCTATTTCATTATACAAATCTTCTGTTTGTTGCAAAGTTTCTCTATCGATTTTATCGGCAACAAAATTAGGCAAGCCGAATGCTATTAGATCAATAAGAGTCCCAGTATCAATGTTCTTCCTAACTTCCAGTAGTAATTTCTCTTTCTTTAGAGCGTACTCGAGTAACGGACCTGCTTGGTATTTAAAACCTAGAGCATATCTCATGGATGACCAACCTTTATTTGCAAATGTCTCACAAAAGCATTTCTCCCATTTGTTCCACTCTGATTCTACTGTGTATTTTATTAGCATACAGTCGTACCAATGTACACTTGACGACTCCATAAAATTTTTCAAAATCTCTATTTTCTTTTTGTCTTCGTTGATTTGAAACGTTCACATTCTTTATTAAAATTATTAATCCACTGGTAGGCATTAGTGGTTTTACTTGTGAACTTTTCTATCATAAAATTCTTCGCTATCTTGCCTAGATTTTGAGTTTCTGATTTTTGTTCTTTTTCTTCGAGTAATTTTTCTAACAGTTTTTAACATTCAGTTTCTATTATTTCTTCTAGATAAACATCATTAAACAGCAAGTTTTGAGCCTCATCCAAATATGCTTCCGATATCTCATCTGTCAAAGTAATCCAAATTTTCCTTGTTTGGTGTCTTCTTTGCAATGTTTTTTTTTTATTTTGGCATAGTTTGTAGTACTCATAATTGCGTTGTGTTGATTCACTGGTTGATATTCCGGTGGTATTCCATAGATGTGACCACTAGTTGTGGCAATTGAGGTTATGCATAAAATGTTGGTTTTTCCATCGGATGCTGTCTTCACAGCAAAATCAAATCTTAACTTATCCATTATTCTCTCGAAATATATGCAGAAAATGTTGTTTTATAATGTTATTATTGGATTCTGTTTCGAACTTGTTGAAATAAAGACGTAATTGCGTTTCTGTGGATAAAAGGTTTATTTACTTGTAAAACGTTCCTTCTACAATTTGCTGGTAACATTATCTTATAAACTAAACATTTACTCACATGTGGATAAAAGAAACAACATTTAAAGTCCTTATTTCGGGTATATCATCTGAATTCGACAGGTAAGCTTTTTACAATAAAATACTGAATCAAAAACAAATCTAACCTCTCAAAATCTTTTGACGTTTGATACGCAATCTAACAGCGACCTCTATGGAACTTATCATAGATAATGCGGCAGAGTTTAAATGAAAGGATACCTATAGGTTTTCTTTACATATATATATATATATATATATATATATATATATATATATATATATATATACGTACATAGTCTACTTTTTAATCTAGAATATCTATTATCTACATACAAATATTCATTGAAATCTGTTAGGTCGTAAAAGCAAGAAGAAATACAAACAAAGGTATTTCATTATTTATATATTTTTATTGTATAGCACGGATAATTATTGTGTATTGTGTACATTGTGTACTCTCTACGACGCCCCGCTGTCCTGTGTAATTTGCTTCTGTTTTCAAATTTGTTCCCTTACATAATATTTCCCGAAAAAAGGTAATAATACTTTGTTACGCCTATTAAGTACCAAAAATTTGTACACACACACACGCACACACACATACATATATATATATATATATATATATATATATATATATGTAGGTATATTTATATATATTAATTTATATATTTATATACAGATATCAGGATGTTATGAAAAATTATTATTGGAGTCCTAAAACATCCTGATCACCAACTGTAGAGAATTATTTTTTTAATAGACTTTGCCATCGTTAGTCGCAGAGTGAATAAAATTTATTGAACGAACGTTATTTCATAAAAATTCTGTTCTTTTACTATATTTCAGTTAATAATAACAATAATGAACCCAGTAAAAGCCAACGCTTCAAAATTCAGTTTTTAAAAAAACAAAGTAAGTCTGAATTTAAAATTTCAAGATTTATAAAGTATTGACGATCTGTCATATAAAGTGCAACGAAACATTTTCGCTGAGATCAATTTAGATCCGAATAAAAGAAGAATGGGTCGATCGAAAATCATAAAAAATCGTCTCTTGAGTTAGTTGCTACACTATCCAAAGAAATCAGAAATCCCACTCGTACCCGATTATAGAGAAAATGATGAAGAAAATCAAACTTAACTAAAGACGACTGGTCATATGATTTCATTGTCAGATGAATCTAGTTTTATCGCTAGTTTAATAAAAATTGGATTCAATTGACCACACAACATATGACTTGTATTCTTTAGCTAAGTACTGGGGTTCTAGACCCGACTTTAGGCTAGCGAATTTTCTTATTTTTCTTTCTGGACCACAGCCTCTACCACACCTTGCCCCCCTAATAATCACTATTCTTCTTGTACGTATGCACATACATGTATAATGGTAATTATAAATGAAATCACTACGGAAACTGTAAACAAATATTTAAACCATATGTTTCGAATAAAAAGTCTGCCTTGTGTGTTTGCTACACACCCCATGCACGTCCGCCGTTACGGCACTCGAATTACTAATGTCACTGAACTCAAGACCCCCCACCAAACAATATCAAATACTCATCTGCTCCCTACTTGTTGTACCTCTACCGCTACCACATTCAACCTATCAAAATGTCTTTTCCTCCATATCGCCGATGATGGTAAGGGGATAGTTTGGCCAATAAACATACTAATTGGCCGCCCGAAAAGGTTTCGCTCGTAGGCGGGCGGCGCCCGGAGCGATTTGTCCGCGTCAGGGCCAGCCGTCGCCGCCCGTACTGTCTGCGTGTCTCGCGTGAGATTGGGTGGAATTCACTTTATTTAGTGACTCCAGGACCAAACCAGGTCGCCTGCCGTTGACCCTGTTCCTTGTTAATTATGTGTTTGTTTTATTGCGTATATCGCTTCGCCGGTAACGAGTGGTCTGAGCTGGTCTCGGAATACACCTCGAATGGTGCCGTGGGCGTAATTTTATTGTTCCCGGATGTCATTTGGCTTATTATGAAATAATAACAAGATTCTCCCTTTTGTTTTATTTTTTATTTCTTGCCGACAGTAGAACTCTTCCGCCTTCATATTATGCCTCGCCCAACTCTACAACTATACCGTGTGGTGTTACTCGCAGTTTTGTTTTCCTTCTTTTTATATTCATTTATTGAATTGTAAACGTTGCAAGGATTCAAGTCCCTATAAATATTTGTGCTATTATGTTATTATATTTTATGGGCTTTCCAGTTAATGTAAGAATTTGATACTAAGTATTTGGATAGTTCATGTATTGTAAATATTTTAATCTAACCAATTTTTTAACCTAATTACATTTGTCACCTAATTATAATTACATTTTTATAATTACTGTATGTTTTACCTAATGTAATTAGGTAAAATAAATTTTTACCTAATTACATTTAGTCACCTGAATACAATTACTACCTAATTACAAGTAACTGATTTGTAGATTGTTCATGTTGATACGCCAAACTACCTGTTTGGATAATGAATTCCATCACACCAAACTGACAATTGAAATTGAATACTGATACACCAAGCTTGTAGTGTATGTTGCGCTTTACAAAAAGAAATATTGTCTTGACCTACAGAATATGTAATATAACTAGAAATGGTAAACAGGCGTAACACCCGCGCTACGGATATGATCCTTGTATCATATAATTTTCTTGCGCAGTGACGTATAATTTGGTCATAGAGTGAATGTGATAATAATTTTTTTATGTATATATATTGTATACCATTATGAAGCTTAATATTCCATAAACCAGACATATTCAGTCTAAAAATATACCACTGGTGGAATACGCGCAAAAAAAATTCACATCCATTTTACGTAAACGAGTAGATATTTTAGTACAAATTCACATCCGAAGAATCTACTTGTAAAATTTCATGTACATAAATATCAAAATACTGAAACTTGGGGCTATATGAGACTTGTTGTTTTACTACGGAAGTTCAAAATTAGTAGATATTACCGCAAAATATAGGAATTTTATTATTCTAATTACCCGATATTGACAATCTGTTATTACTTTAATGAATTTTGGAATACATTGGCCCGTACTAGTCATAATCTAACTTCTACACACAAAATTGAAAGTAATCGCTCTACTATTGGGTAACCACTCAGAAAATTTATGAATTCACTCTTCTAAAAACCTCTCAGTCAAAAAAAATACTTCATTCATATTATGTCCCAATCGTAGACTTAATATACTACGAGTCAGAGATAACATATTCCTATGAATAACATTTTATGCAGAGACTTTCCTTTGTTACACTTCTATAAACATATTATAATAGGACCGATCCATGTCTGCTCTTGCGTGAAAAAAGAGAAAAATAGCAGTGTAATTTAAATATAGTGCATTTTTAAAAATGTTTGATATTTTGCGTTAGAAATATATAAGCTCCAATATATACATACAGACTTATATTTACCTTGCGAACTCCTCCTTAGGAAATCGTCGATATGAAAACTTAAATTTTGGCTTAGTTATGGACATCATTGACGTGTGTATTCAAAATAGTATCAACCGTGAAAAATAGTTGTGTAAAAATGTTTAGTTATCTAAACAGACAACTAAAAGGGGAAGTAAGAATTCTAAAATTATTTTTGTGAATTTTTGTGGAATATAATTTTAGAGATATTGTTTAAAATATTAAAAAAACATATAACACCGCCTTCGGATTTTCAGATTGTGAAAAATAGAGTTACTATAATTTATATGTTAAAGTTTCCCGTAAATCTTTAGGGCCCATTTATAATTCTATATCTTTTAAGAAAAGCCTCATAATATTTTAAGCGTATGAAATACATTTTGGGTACATGGTAATAAACAATGTTTGCAAATAATTTAATAGACATACTATGCATCTTTAAATATATGCGGAACCCTCGTAGTGCGTGTTCTACTCGTATTGAAGAGTTTTTATTAATTACCAAAAAAAATTCATTTCACAATAGACATACATCTCCAAAAATATACTACGCGTATGCAAACTTTTACAGAGATCAATTGAACAGCTAAGACGTACGTAGACTTCCGAATATATAATATTAAATCAGAAAAATTTGAATTAGTTGAATATAAATACATAAATATTTTAATATAAACCCTACCTTACTTTTTACTCTGTTCAATATCGAAAACATGTAACAATATGTCGACAACAATTGCTATTCTCAGTGCCTCACAATAAAGCTTTTCGGATACAAATCAATTTCGCAATTAGATTATGTTGCAGCAGCGATCTAAAGCAGCGGCCTTACCGCCAATAATTTGGCCGCAATTGGCCGGTTGTATTATAGGCTTAAGGTTTCCGGCGGAAGTTGCTCGCGGGTATAAGGCGCCTACCGCATGCACAAGAGCGGCGCACAAGTCGGGCACCTGCATACGCTACAATAAACAATCTAATAAATAAGCTTTCTGGTATTGTACAGTTTACCGTATCTGGTAAGTTTTATATTTGTTCAGTATATTGTTTTTGTACAGATCGTGGTAAGTACTTTATATATTTTGTACAATATTTCTTGCCGACTTGCCGAATATAAAATCGACCAAGTGCATGTTGGAACCGACGTATAATAGAGCTTCGTAGTTTTCAACTTCTACAATTAATGACGCAAATTACCCGAAGTATGAGCAATTTCTAAAACATTTTTACAAATTTTTCAAACCTATACAGATTGCTCGACATTTTAAAACTTAATTTTTCACAAACAGTGTTTAAAAATTATAAACAAAGCCCGATTTGATAATAATTAATATAACATCTTATGCAATACACAAACATAGACAATATTTTTCGAACGCAAATTCAAAACAATTCAAATTTTCCTGCAAATTATTTAACATCGCAGTACGAAGTATATAAAAGATTTTTTTATTTATTACATAGGTCTGATATTGTATAAACCGTGATACATTGTCAGACGAATGGATGGACATGATGAAATATCAAGTGTTGCTTGTATCGGTGGATCGGTATTCCTAATATAATTAGTATATTCAATAAACACTAAGGACGATTTTGACTATTAACACTTGTATGTATATCAGATAAAATAGCTAGTTTTACAGCAAACTATATCTTTTACTTCTCTCCCAAGTAAATTAACGCACATTTTTTTCTTGCGATCGCTTTCTTTTTTATCTATGCCTGATTATGAAATATCTTTAAAAAATATTATAACCAAATATGAACCACATATTTTATCAAAACAGTTTATGTCATTATAAATACAATTCTATGTAAAAGCACGTAAAATACGTAGATGAAAAATAGCATCATCCCACAAAGTTAGAAGTAGTTCAGTGTTTTTCCTTTACCTGAATTTGAAAAGAAAATATAATTGATCCTTTAATCTATTTCGAGCCTTCCTTAATATTTATATAAAAAAGACAATAACAAAATCTAAATTAATCAGCCTATAAATAATATTATATGGATAACAACATAATATTTTGCCTTGTTTTATTTCTTTAAATGAAACAAATATAGTATCGCCAGCAAATATATATGATATTCTTATCTCAGAAAATTACTCTACATACACATCAAAGCGGACACTAAGAAAATGATATACATTCAATAAAGATGACACCTTAAACTCAGAATAAAGCAATACTTTTCGCCAGAATTATATGTAAACAGTTAAATCCGATCAATAATGAACCCCAAAATTTAAATGTCAACCCTCGGGTGTAACTCAAATAAGTAAGTGAAGCAAACATAGAATACACATTTACCCAAACTTGTGATAAATATTGATATATGTCAATTAAAACGAAAACCAGACCCCAGGATCATTCCCGGAGAGGGTTTTCGTAATATTCAACACGACAACTGCACGACGTCAATAATATCGGCGCCGAAGGTCTAACAAGCGCCGACATGACGTGGACCATTTCGCACTAACCGAACCGACTTCAATGTCCAACAAGATAGTCTGTTGAATAAATGTACTATAGAGCATCGTATTTTTCATTTAAAGGCGACGTTTTTACCAAAAAATAAATTTTTTGAAAACTGTAATTCCACATAAGAATGATTATTATAAAAATAGATATTAAATAAGCATTGCCTCATAAATTATTTTTTGCCTCATAATTAAGTTTTACACGAAAATTAATATTTTCAAAAATACGTTTTAATAAACATATTGCTTTCTGAAATCATATTTATTTTTGTCCGGGTGGAACCAAATTTAGCCATACCTAAAAAGTATTTCAGAAAATTGTAGAAAATAAAAAAGTTACCTCATTTTTAATATAATTTCATATTAGAGAATAAATTAATCACGTAATAGCTGATTCATATGCATTAAAAAGTATTTCAGATCGTACCTGCCTACACTGTAAACAACGAGCCCGAGGCTCAATAGGGGGCTCCGTGACGAATAATTAGGCGGCGAGAACGCGGAATTCTTGACGAATTCCCTTTAGCCTTTGTTTGGCCGCGCCGCCCGTTGAACATTTATCAGGATCCGACAGAATTAATCACATGCCCGCCGCCAGCAGCCGACTCGGGGCGAGCACTCGCTCCTTGTTCTCCTTCAGAAATGTGTTTGTGCAAATAAGATTTGTTTGGCATTGTATCATTCGATATATTTTACACAAGTCGCCCATTAGGTGCTCGTATAGTGTTTGCAATTATTTTTTATTATTCTCGATAAGAAATGGTCTAAATATTGTGCCACCTTCACTATCAAACGAAATGATTTTCTATCACGATAGTCACGATAGTAATCCACGAGGCTTCTCGTGAAGAAAAGATTAAAATTTAGTTCAATTATAGAATTTATTGCGCATTGGGAAAAATCGCCGGAACGAAAATTCTCAAAGTTAATCACTTTTGATTTCTCGGTATATTCTATTTGTTTAATCAGTATCTTACATTTTTAGAAAAGATAGGGGACCTTAAAAATATAAATATATATGTATGGTTATATATATATATATATATATATATATATATATATGTATATATATATATATATATATATACACATGTGTGTGTATAAATGAAAACATAAAGAAATAACTCTGTAATGCTCGTTTAGAAATACCTAATACGTTTGACTATTATAATGATATAGTTTATAATTGTGGTAATATAAATAATATTTCACACTTAATAATAAATATTCTTATAGATTTTCATCGATAAGGTTCTTTAGACTTACATAAATAAAACCATTGTGTTGATCGTATCGTATCTCATTGTGTTATTTGGTTATTTGTCTTCATCATTATAGACAGCACATATAACAGAACACAGGTAGCATAATGTATAGCATAACACATATTACAAGTAACATAATTCAAGCAAGAAACGCAAAAAAATCAAAAGTCTATAACGATAAAACTAATTCTCTTCTTCCATCACATTACGAAGTGCCAAATATAAAAATCTACTCTGCGTTCAAGATGCGTTTGTATCATTCAAAATGAGTTAACCCACTATAGCCGCGCAAAAAGGTTTAAGAAAGGGAAGCTTTTTCACGAACTAAGCTCTCTCGTAGAAAATGAGTTTTCTCGATGTGTTTACCAATAGACGTCTGCGCTCTTTGTTCCGCGCAAATAAATGTTAATATATTTGCTTTGTAGCAAGAATAAGTTTCGTTCGCTTTTTTTTCTTCGTTTTTACTACGTTCCGTGAAAGCAAATGCGTAAATATAAAATGTATTTAGGTAATAAAGAGCTGAGATAAGTTCGTTATATTCGCTCGCGAGATGAAATTGCATTCTCGAAGGAATAAAATTAAACGAGATATTTGCTTGAGATATAGTTGATATGTCAATTGAAGGGCGTCTGGGACAACATTCTACATTTACGTAGTCATTTCACATTATATTTGGGCTCTTTAAAGTAAACTGTTAAAAAGCAAACCGTCAATAATTACTGTAATTGAATCTAGTAGTTGTTTCAGCGCCATTTCAATATGTTCTGATTTATCATTGAAGTATGCACTTGTTTGGTGCTACGAACAAAAAGGATGAGGTCAGTCAGGCTCAATATGTATGAGTACACTATATGTATGATATATGAGTGTGTGTATGTATATATACATATACATGCAGGTGTATGTGTGTGTACACACATATAATTGAACTAAATTTTCATCTTTTCTTTACGAGAAGTCTCGTATACATATATATATATATATATATATATATATATATATATATATATATATATTATAATTGACCTGATATACGTAACATGACACCTACGCACCAGTTACGTCTTATACGTACTTTTCATCATATATTTCCGAATATTTACACCAAATACCGTTTTGTCATCTTAATCAAAGTAATGTTTACAATTCTAATGAAAAAAAATTTGAATTTATATACTAAACTTAAATTTCATGGCATCCAGCCACAAATAACGTAAGAAATATTATAATATACGTTTTTTAATTGTTTTGCTTTGCAAATTACGTCGTTGTTTGAATATTAGACCAACGCAACTTTAACTTAACAGCATAGACTTAACATATGATAATATTGAAAAAGAAATACTTTCACTATAAATAATATTTTTCCCCACAAAAAGAGTGGAGTTTTTAAAATTTTGTAATTGTCATATCTACTGTTTCTAAGTAACAAGCGCTATAACGATTATATGAGGAAGTAATTCACAACACGTACGTGTTAATTTTAAAAGACCATTCAAATTTAACAACTTCCTTTATTGCTACACTCGCCAAAGCATGAGATTAACGATGCCGAGATTAAAGTGTTAAAAAACACAAATTACGCCAGGTGAAATTACTTTCATTATAAAACAAACGCATAAACGACACTGAAATTAACTCTATTGTCGCGTTAATTCCCGTTTTTTTTTAAACAAAACAACAGCGTAATTTGCTCTAAAAATACAAACAACCGGCGTAAAATTTGAAGAAAACTTTGTCGTAAACAGCCGGAGGCGCAAAGTGTACAAAACTCAATTTAATTTCATTCGGCTTTACTGATGAAAAAGTAATTAAATAAAATTTTTTTAGTCATAAAAAAGGGACGCTCGCAACGTAAATCTTTTATTGTGTACCCGGCCAGTCGCAGAAAAGCTTAATGAGCGAGAGTTCGGTGCTATCTCTTCGTAGTTTAAGCTGCATTTGCTTGTGTAGATTAATTATTAGGACGTAGAATATTAACGCAAATGTTCTCGATGGTAACCTTTACTATTTGGTAAAATTATGTAAGTGAATTATTTCTATAGATTACGTAATTCAATATTATGACGTAATTATTAATACAGCAATGTTTAAAAAAAACACTATAAAATTATTTTAAGAAGCTAACAAATTTTAACACTTTAAATCAGTCGTCTTGTTTACAATAAGTAAGTTATAATAATGAAAATTTTCTTAAACTAATATAAAGATAAAACAACATTTTACATTTAAAAACAGTTAAAGTTGTTTATCTCAACAATTTACATCCATTTCTGAAAAATGAGCATTAATGAATGGGAAAACGATTTTTTTAAACGATGAAAATCTTAGTTTTCTTATTCCCGTCCCAAAGTAAACCACAACTGCTTTAAAAAATAAACTTGTGATAGTAACTAAAAATATTTAAAAGTTACAATTAAATACAAGTTGTTTATATGCGATTTTAATCAGACGTGAATCTAAAAAGTTAGACCACTTAAATTTACCTTGTATAAGTTCCAAATGCTAAAAAGTTTTAATTGAGAAAAATATCAATAAATATTAAATGCAAAAGAAGATGAGTGATTTAAAATTTCTCAAGGACTTAAATATATGTGAAACAAACAGGAAAATATTTTAAAATGATTTTTAGGTCATTATGAGTCGCAGGACTCATTTGGAGTGAATTAATTTGGAACGATGAGGGAAAGTGTAAATTATACTCGATGAAAGCGAAAATTCACCCATCAGCTGGCAACGTTGCTGCTATTATTTCTTTAAAGTTATACCAGAGTGTATGTAATACTTGTTTTCTCGTGAGAGACAAATAGTTAATTCCGTAGACTATTACAAACTATCAAAAACGGCAAAGTCAACTCAAGCACATAATTCACAACGTGTTTTTTACTTTTTTATTAGAAAGTTAGCCCGTCGCATTGCCGTTATGATCTGAAAGAAATTGTAGTAGATTTGATTAGGGTCGATTACTTTAATGTCAAGTAACTAGAAATCAAATTTAACATTCTGAATATATAATAACATAAATGGTTCAGAAAATAATATAAGACAAGCTTCAGGTATTTTATAATGAAACAAACACCTATTTATTAAAAATATAAAAAATTGAAACGTAAAGCTAGTTAAATAATAAAAAGCTAGTTTTAACTAAGGAATTGCTGTACTATACAATCAGTATCCAAACTTATACTTCACAGATATTGTGTTAGATGGAAAAATAACCTATATACCTATAAAGAAATGTGTTTCCGCTTATAACAGTATACTTCCAGAGAAAACGTATACTTGAGAAAAAAAACTTCAACTCTGACGTTCGACTAAAGTATCAAAGACATCAAATAATTTTGACCAGTTAGGCTGTCACCTTACATTACTTAGTCGTAACCACTTTATAAGAGGCATACTAACTGAGATACTCGCGTCTCTCTGTCGTAACTCGCACACGACACACATAAAGCAGTTTATTGCTAAATTCTCTATTACGACATCTCGTTGGCAAGTGGCTGTGACCGAACCGGCACCGGCTGCAAGCTGACAGGACCCATTCCATTCCACTTGCCATCCCTGACTCCTTCCCTTCTCGAGCCTAATGAAAGTGCTAATGGAAAATTATTACCATGGTAATTGCCCACTTTAACTCCATTATGATATGTGCGCGACTCCGTGGCCTGGTTTACGACCATATTTAATGTAGGAGTTGAACGCGCGCCGCCGCCAGGCCAGGTGCGGGTTCACATTTGTAGCAATAGAGGCTCGACGCCAATTCCTACCGCGAGTCAACTTTACGCTTTTGCTAATTTTTATTCGCAAGTGAATATTTTTTACATGACAACGTTAAAATTATTCTAATTTATATTACGTATACGTATTTCAAAAAATATCATCTTAACCGTTTAAATACTCAAAAGAAATAGAACAATTTAAAATAATAAATTTTAAAAGAGGTTTTGTGTATATATTATCCGATATTTATTAATTTTTATGTTAAGATGGGTTTATGAATATTCTTAGAATATTAAATTCTGTCTATTAAATGCAATGAACAGATAGTCTCTTTTCGTCATAAATATTTATTGAAATACTATTGTCACGAAAGGAATTTTTAAAATTTTCTTCGTTACATGTCGCTTGATTTAATACACTACGTAAATAACCATTGTCAACTACGAAATAAAATATACAAGAGTGAAATAAACAAATAAATAAGTATACTAATCCCACTGTAATAAAATAAAAGGTACTATGACTCGAAACAATTAAGAATAATAAGAAATATTACACCGTTTAATTAAACTATTTTGTGACTGTATGGAGTAATTCTCCCTTTGCAAATAATAAGAGTGAGGTGAAGAATTAAACATCATCCCGGCTCAAATTTATAGCTGCTGTGAAATTTTAAGGGTAATTTTAAATAATTCTTAACCTGTAAAATAACTTGGAGAAAATTTCAGCTTCACATTAATTTTAATTGATTAGTAAAATGCCGACTCTAATTTTAAACATTTACTAAAAGTGTTTTGTTTATTTAAATACAGTTTCAAGAAATATTTAAAATTCAAACTCATATGAATTACAAAACAATTAATTAAACAGAAATTACCTTGTATGATATCATCATATCGTTAAATCTTATTACGCAATTAATAGCAAAAAAAATTTCAGTAACCTTCATGAAAAAAGTCCCGAAAGTAATCCCTCGGATTAATCGATCATTATTAACCAATTTACCGATTATTTCCTATCTTTGTCAATATTCTTGCATTTACCTACATCCTTCCTGAAATAAAATAATCTCAAGTGAACATCTGTGCTCTGTCATAAGTATCCGATTCATTTGTAACTCTTTGCGTGTGACCTCGAGAACACGCCGCGTATACACACAATGGAAAGCCATTATCGACGTCCGTCGGGCGAGACGTCGGAAGCTACATCGTGCCGGTAACCTTGTTACGGCAACCGCGCTCTCACAGGCCTAGTTGGCAGCGTTCCGGCGACGCCCTGACGCGGGTTAACCCGCCTAAACATGTTTGCAGGCCGCCCAACCTACCCTCTCCGCCTTACACTTGTAAGCTCTCTGTATGCCTGTCAGATGGTCGGAGAGAAGTGTTATTATCTATCTTAGTCATTGATCAAATGGACAAGATATAATCGTTATGTATTGTACGATTAAAACGGACCCAAAAATTGTTGAAAGTAATTATGTCAGAAAAGAACCAATCAATTTGAATTAGACCTTTTTTTCAATAAAAACTTCGAGTGTTGCTATTAGTATTCTTACAAAAAATTGGATAATATTCATTTAAATTAGTATACCAATTTAATATTATATCTTGAATATTATATTTAATATTATATCTTTTTGTATGTTCTTTTAGGATTTAATACAAAAGTGGCTTATTTGTTTAACATGAACCTTTCTTCATCCTTTATATAATAATATGAAGATAGCTATAACCTATACCGTATCTTGTTGGAACGTGTTGTTGTCGATGATTGAATGAGCAATAACCTTTTAAGTGGAAAGAGTCGATATTTTTAAGTGCATGTATATACGAAGATAAACAAATCTAGAACATGAATATTTCCAAACATTTTAACGATATTTATAGACAGGTTGGCCCATTTATAGTGCTCCGCAAATAACATTTCTGTAAGCAGTATCGTAATTAACCATTTTAAAGTAACTTTTATTAAGAAAAATTTACAAGTCACGATTTTTTGTATCCTTTGGAAAATCTTTTACCCAATTTACAAAAATTGCTACAATAATAAAACTATTCAACATTTGAAACAAAATTTTTAAATATTCAAAAAATTGCTATTGACGAAAAAGGTACTATGTAATGATCGCATTAAAAACTATCATAATTTCTATAGTTATATGGAAAAGACATTGTAGTTATATAAATATTGCAACATTTTCAAGACTGATATAGCACCAATATAATTATTTTAAAGAGATATAACTTAATTTCTTTTAGAAATCTGATTCCTTTCTTAAAACTGCGACTTTGAAAAAGCAACGAACGAATAAAAGGAGTGAGAACAACATAAAAAAATTGTCTGTCATAATAAATTTTCAAACCGTCTTCTTCGGACTGCAGTACATATCCAATATCTTCGTAAAGACTGATTTTAATCCTACCAATGCTTTACGATTTTTCCATATTGTTATTGCCCCTCGAAGTTTTTAGCACAAACTTTGTTATGAAGAACTTAGTTCACGAGTACACAAGATTTCTTTGATATTTTAATTTATTGAATTATCTAAGACAATTATCCCATACAAAATAATCAATCGGATTAAGATCCCGTGATGGTGGAGGATAACTAATGATGCTACCAGGGCCTGTCAATCACTGTGGATAGATGGCATTGTAATACTTTCTTGCTCGCTAGGTGGCTAGTAGCGCCATCATGTTACAGCCACATACACTACATAAGGCTTAGTAGTACGTTCATCAAAAAATTCTACTTAAAGTAAGATGGTAATGATAACTAATTTTCGATTCACAAAATTTCACTCCACAAGTTAACGCCATAGCTTTCTTTAAAATTATACACTTTACTAGGTTTGAACTGACAGTCACATTGACAGAATTATAACGACAATGGTGTATATTAAATAATCCATCTCTTCCTAATTTGCTTTCATCACTCCGTAGCACGTTACTAAACAAATTTAAATATTCTCTATTTTGTGGCAGCATCTCTGCAAAATTGCTCCCTTCTTGTATAATTGATAGTGATAAGGGTAGAGTTCGTTGGTATGGAAAATCTATTTTATTGATATTCTTAGGACTCTCACCCCTGATCTTGTAAGTTGCTTCGGTCTTATGATGGGATCAGGCCATATTTCCTCTAAGACAACATCTCCGGGATTTAAATAGATTCATTCAAGTTCTCGACAACAAAAGCCACAAACGACTCCTTCCAAAGAAGAATCGTCCCCTTGATGAACACGTAGTGATCAAAAAAACGCCGCAGTGTTGGTTCAAACTGGCGTTCAACATATTGGCGATAGAGGCCATAAAATTCCGTTAAAATATAAAATATTTGCATAAAAATTATCAAAAAAACAAATACACGAAGGTAATACGAAGATTTTTTTTAAGGAACTGTTAGAAAATGTTGTTTCGAAAATAAATGAAGATGAAAATTATTTTTAGAAAATCCAATATATTTCGATCCTTTCACATAAGTCACAACTTCGGCAAAGTTAAAGTATAATTCATAAAAAGGTCATGTCACCATCTAGCGCCCGAAAACCCGAATTTGAATCCGGAGCGAATCGTCCGGGCGGGAACATAAAACTGATAGGACATAACACCCCTCTATCCAGAGCATCCCTTGATCCTCCCGTTCGCGCGGCCGCCGCGAGTCCCATCAGCCGGGACAGCCCATTTCGGAGATGTGCAGCACTCGATAGGAATGAAACGCCGGGCAGGGATGAAGGAAAAATAAAATATTTCTTCAAAGGAACGGCTGGTTTTATTAATTCGACTCTTGGCAACGGCTGCGTATTTTTCCGTTACATTGAGAGGGAATGTCATTTGATTTGTGGTTTCGAAATGTATTGCGTATGGAAAAGTGTATGTGTGAAAGATCGCGACGTTACTGTACGTTACTATAAATATACGAAAACGTAATCCAATCGAATTTGAACAGGCTGAGGTTATATCATATCGTTTTCACTTTCATAAATATGTTGGGTGAATATTTGGACTATGTTGTACCATTATGAAACATCTACATACACATACACACACACACACATACATAGATATATATATATATATATATATATATATATATATATTTATATATATGTATATTCTTCTTTTTTCCTATTTTGTAGAGGTCAATCAATAAATATTAATTAAATTTCATAGGGAAATGTATAAATGAAACCAAATTTAAGTGTAGAATGACAATTTATCTTCGGATAAGAACGTAATGACCTGATGAAGAGTTCATCAGACAATATAAATTGGTAGAAATTAAATACACTAATATAACTAAACAAAAAAAAAGTTAAAAACCATTTATTTTTGGATTTTTCCCTTTGCTTGTGGTAAAAAACCTCCCATGACGCTAGTTTTCAAGATTGTATGTTCACCGAAAATACCCTACAGATTTTTGCGATCAGTGAAAAAGACTATGGTAAAAAAAAGATATAAGCTTTAAGGGATCATATTTCATGTCGCCCGAACCGAAGATGAAATTTTAAATTACAGCAATATAAGTCCTCAGTATACAATATTAATTTCAACTTAACATCTCAAAGCTTTACTGTGAAAAATGTTTTGAACAGACGGACAGGCGGACAATCAAGTTATTCTAAAAACGAAACACAACCGTTTTGAAGAACGAAACCATAAAAAGGAATAATTTAAAGAAATGCGTTTACGAATACTTTTGGACACAGCCTCCAAAATAAGGTGAAGTTTATATTGATACACTTTTGTCATTTAATAACTGTGTCTCACCCAATTTATTCTATATTTGCCAAGAACGTATATTTAAACTTGTTTATTAATCACGTAATAAAACATAATGACAAAATTGACAACATCATGTTTCTGTGTTTTTCTTTTATTATATAATTAAAGCTATATCTATATAATGGAAATTATGCCTTTAAATTTGTAATTGGTCTATCTCTGTTACAAACTTACTTATTAAATATTACCTGTCCCTTTTTAAACTACAAAAAATGCATAGCACGCTTAAGCATAGCGTGCATTGTCACATTAATTCAGGGCATTCGAACAAAAGAATGCATAAACGGGGTAAGCGAAGACAGCCTTAATTAATTAGATACAATAAATTTATTTTTCGTTAGGCTGTCGTGATGGAAATACGCAACACGCGCTGAGGAGACCAAAGAGCGAAATTTAAATTTTAATTTTTTATGTTTCCACCACTTGACACAGAAATATGAAATTTGGCATAATAATCAAACATTATCCCGCATGTATATTAATTTTATGTCGTATTTGAATGTAATAAAATAATTTACTGTCCCATTTTTGCATTAATTTTTACAGTAATTTTTACGATTCCATAGCTCAAAAAAGAAAATAGAACCCTTATAAGATTACCCACGTGTCAGTGTGTCTATCAGAACCAACAGATAAATACGTGAGTGATCTCATGTTTCTCGGAAACTACTTGATATAGAAACACGAAGTCTGGAATAATAATAAAACGTATTATCCTGCACGTATATTAACAGCCAAGACTCCAAAATGTTTAGATAAAAATTTTAGGAAAGCAAATTCTCATTTTCTTTTAATTCCATATACAGTGTGGATATCATTTGGAAGGACAATGTAATAAACAAGGACAACAAAATATTTTTTTCGTAATTTTAGTTAATATGTCTACAGAGATATACTGAAAAATATGCAAAAAAATAAGTTTTCGCCTTTTTACTCAACTCCACCACCCAAGGTTATGAAAAAATATGGTTTTCAGAAGCTTACGGGAAGCTCCTAGAGCTTGTAATTTTATATATGCACCATATTTTACGCTTATAAACGATATAATAGGCAATACATTTACATTATGAAAAATTAATATTTATAAATTAGTTTAATAGAAGGAAATACTATGGTACCCTTAAATGTTTATAAATACATAAATGTGAACAGAACCCACGTAGTGTGTACTTGACAGGTTATGTCTATTATTTATAACAGGATAATTTCCTTCAAATCCTCGCTTTTTTTCATTAAAAAAATCATTTTATTTAAAATGCTTTACTTGTGGGTTGAGCGTATATTGAATTCCAAGGATAAGGCATAGAAGCCACTCGTTGGACTCATGCCTGATATATCCTTATTTTTTTTATCGGAAATACTTAATCACTTACTAATTCGTTACAAAAAAGTTTTTCGAAATATTTAATTACGCTCTTTTTCTTATATCTTGGTTTATTTCTAATTGCGGACGCTCATTTTTACTGAATTGATTCTAACACGATAACTAATCAATGACGTATGTGGCAGCAATACCGCCCTACTAATAAAAAAAGGCTCGTATCGTAACAATAAAACTACCTTAGTACAACCAGCAATACTCTTAAAGGTCTTAATACAATGGTCTTAAAGTCTTAAACTTACCCTTTTAAATTTTTTTAAAAGTTTGTAATAAATAGTTTTATAAATATTATGTTAATAAAAAGTCTCCCAATATAGTGATGAACGCTGTCGACGTTGAACAATTTGTTCATAATTGACATCAGAAATACGATTGTACAGTATTTAGATTTGTTTATAAGAAAATGCTATTTTGTATAATTTAGTACATAGTATAATTATGCTATAATATAAGGTGTCAATCACCGAATAAAACGCTTTGTAATTTTCTTCTATAATAGTATTGTTTAACGAACATCCCCTTTGCTACCTTTTGCTTTCCTTTGAAGTCGAAAAAGATTTAGATAAATGGGTAATTATTAATTTAATTATTCGTAACCTTTAATATATAATGGAATATTCGGCACACGTTCTTTTGGTGATGATTTTCAATTATTCCACTTTTATTTTTCTCAGCCCAACATAATCAAAATAAATGAAAATCAAAATACGTAAATATCTCAATTTTAAATTTTAAGCTTGTGTTGCAATATTTTTAATTAAATTGCTAAGTAGTGACATGATAAATCATAGGCTTATTAGACACTTTCATTAATACTTATCCAGCTGACTAATGGCCCATTCATATGAAGGGGCTGTCGGACCCACGTCAGTTATCAGTACGTAAACATCGATGTAGCTATTCCCATTGTACAGAACTACTCATATATTAGGTACATGCTTCACCTATTGCATTCGCCTGCTTTTTACTATAATTCCACAATTGCATTTTAATAAGATTCATCTAACTCATATTAAGTTTGTCGATTATTTCACAATATGACAATTATTTACGTGTTTTCCTCGTTTTAAATCTTACTTACACCTTATTAAATCATATACAATTAATGGGTCCTGTTATTTATTCTCATTTTATGATGCGACGTTCAATTGACAATTATTCGGGTACAAAGATATTATATACTCCTACATAACTGAAAAGAAAACATTTACGAAAGACCTGTGAAATAAAAAGAAAAATGAACATATTTTTCTTTTTATTTTATGCTTTCCTTGTAATATTAAATTGAAGAAAGAAGTCTTAAATTTACTAAAAATAAATCAGCTTAAACATAAATTTGGATTGGATATGGTTGATTAATTACAGGATATGTGAAACGATTAAAGTTATGACATTGATTTCGGGACAATCAGATATTAAATTTTTTAATAAACCTCAAACTCACCGTCAAGAATGTACCTTACGACTCAAAACGGTGTTTAAACTTTTGAAATGTATTATCTTTTCTTTCTTTAGTATTTCGTATCAAAATTTAATCGTGATAGAAATTTATAGAAGGATATTTGGCATCTGTTTGTTTATCTATGTTTCATGGCTTTGTCACTAAACAGTGGATAAGATAAAAAACTTGTGAAACAATTTCAGTTAAAATTTAAATTTTTACATTTATTTTTGGAAATTTAAAATATGACTTCTTTATCAATTATCATTAAATAATTTCTTTATCGTATTTTCAAATGTGGTTTAAATTAAAAGTTGATAATTTGAAGATAACAATAAAAATATTGTTTGTGTGCATAGTAATATATCTATATTTTATCATCATATGGGATAATCTTACTAATGACGTAATTAACGGTTAAGCAGGAAAGACTGTCTTTTTAATAATATTTTTCAGTATATCTCTGTAGACATATTAACTAAAATTACGAAAAAAATATTTTGTTGTCCTTGTTTATTACATTGTCCTTTCAAATGATATCCACACTATATATGGAATTAAAAGAAAATGAGAATTTGCTTTCCTAAAATTTCCATGTAAATATTTTGGAGTATTGGCTGTTAATATACGTGCAGGATAATACGTTTTATTATTATTCCAGATTTCGTGTTTCTATATCAAGCAGTTTCCGAGAAACATGAGATCACTCACGTATTTATCTGTTAGTTCTGATAGACACACTGACACGTGGGTAATCTTATAAGGGTTCTGTTTTCTTTTTTGAGCTATGAAATCGTAAAAATTACTGTAAAAATTAATGCAAAAAGGAGACAGTAAATTATTTCATTATATTCAAATACGATTTAAAATTAATATACATGCGGGATAATGTTGATTATTATGCCAAATTTCATATTTCTATGTCAAGCGGTTTACGAAAAATATGCTCCCACGGGATAAAGTTTATGAAGTGACAGGAGTCATGCTCAACATGGCGCAATATAGAAATTAAATTAAATGATTACTCCTTCTCAGGCAATGGACATATTGACAGTCAGTCATATGATATGAGGGCGAATAATTATTTATATTTAGGGGATATTACGCTCATAAATGTAAAACTATAGTGACTTCACGAGGAATAAAAACTCAATATTTCCAGAAACAAGTATTGAACTTCCATATTATTTTTGTATAAATAAAATAAAAATAAAATTAAAACCTTTCAACACAGAAAAATATCTCTTTTCTCGACAACAAACAAACTTGTTATGAAAGTTTGTTGTTGTTTTTGTGTCTACAAAGGATCTTTTGTGAAATTCAAAGTAGTTGCGCCCAAATCGATGCACCTACTGAAAGATCTATGTGGAACATGGAAATTGATATGGTTCGATTTGAGGACCTTCTACATTTTGATGATTATTAAAAAGACAGTCTTTCCTGATTAACCATTAATTACGTCATTAGTAAGATTATCCGATATGATGATATAATTTAGATATATGACTATGCACACAAACGTTATTTTTATTGTTATCTTCAAATTATCAACTTTTAATTTAGACCACATTTGAAGGACCCGATAAAGAAATTATTTAAGTCATATTTTAAATTCCCAAAAATAAATGTAAAAATTTAAATTTTGACTGAAATTGTCTCACATGTTTTTTATCTGATCGACTGTTTAGTGACAAAGCCATGAAACATTGACAAACAAACAGATGCCAAATATCCTTAATACGATTAAATTTTGATACGAAATACTAAAGAAAGAAAAGGTAATACATTTCAAAAGTTTAAACACCGTTTTGAGTCGTAAGGTACATTCTTGACGGTGAGTTTGAGGTTTATTAAAAAATTTAATATCTGATTGTCCCGAAAACAATGTCATAACTTTAATCGTTTCACGTATCCTATAATTAATCAACCATATTCAATCCAAATGTATGTTTAAGCTGATTTATTATTAGTAAATTGAAGACTTCTTTCTTCAGTTCAATATTACAAGGAAAGCGTAAAATAAAGAGAAAAATATGTTCATTTTTCTTTTTATTTTGCAAGTCTTTCGTAAATGTTTTCTTTTTAGTTATTAATAATGAAAATAATGTATAAATTGTTCAAAGTTATTTCTCTTCCTTAATGTTTCATCCTATGAGATGGCAACCCTAAATGTGGTACAAAGACACTTTATAGTCAAAGATACCGTGATTAATCTTAATGAAATTTATTTTTACGGCTTAAATGGAAAATCCAACGTCAGCCATATGGTAACATAATAATGTCCAGCAGGTTAAGCTATTCATTAAACAAATTTAATGCTAACCGTAATTCTAATTGATTTTACTTAATTATTTCGGTTATCCGAGATGCGAGAAATTTTTTTGTGATGTCCAGTGAATATTTTCTTGGATATATGTATCACGTATTACCAATTTATTATTATTTTTTCTAATACAATTTTGCTAAATATTTAATTAACACGTAAAATTTGTGAGTTGTTCTTGTCTTAATAAAATAATCTAATAATATACGTACACGCGTCGAATGAAGCCCCTCAAATAGAGTACATAATATTCGCCAGGCAAAATGGGGATGAATACATTAGTACCATCAATAGTTGTGGGAACAGGAAGCCGCATTGAGGTTCTCGACATTATAATACGCAATACCCTCTTCGTTTGTAAGAATACAGTAATTAAGTATTTATGTAATTTTCGTACCCACATTTCATGCGAGAGCAAGGATCCATTAGTGCCACAAAGGCCGTCCAATTTACGCTTTTCTTCGTACGCAAGTATATATGTATATCTTCGTATGCATATTGAGAGAAAGCGTATACAGGTTGCTTCTAATATTAATTCGTTATTATTATATAAGGATTAATATCTGATAATTCCTGAGTCGAAAACTAACAAGTCTTACAAAGCAAAAGCGTTGACTCATAAATGACCTCTAATAAACTACGTAATTTGATTCACAACGATGATGAGAATTCATATTATGAAGAGTTATTTTAACATTAAAAAAGTTTTCCTGAATTTGTAGGGTTGAAATGAATTTGTATTACCTGAAAAGCAACCCATATAGGATCATTTCGTTGTCCGTCTGTCGGTCTGTCAAGACCCTTTTTCTCAGGAACGCGTGAAGGTATCAAGTAGAAAATAATATCAAATACTTAGGCCTACGGTCCTCGGAACTGTAAAAAAATCAAGCTTCTCAGTCAAGTCAACGCAATCAAGAAGAACCCTAAAAATATGGCCATTCATGCTACATATTTTGACACTCGCAAGTAAATCAAAATTATTTAACAGGTTATTTCCCGTTGATCTAGAATTGTAAAATTTGGCAAGAAGTAAAGTCTCATAGCACAAGTAAAAGAAAAAATTGGAAAATCCGCCGGAATATACGCCTGTGAAAGACGTAGTAGGCAATATATTTTCGTTCTAAAAAATCAGAATTTTGTAAATAGTTTCATAGGAATCTTACGTATCACTAAATGTTTATAATTGCCTAAATATATACGGAATCCTCGAAGCGAAACCTGTCAACCGCGAGTTCCACTCGAGTTCCACTCGCGGTTGACAGGTTTTTCAATTATTTTATCTGATTTTTTAGCTTAATTCACCGACTTTTAAAATAGAACATATATATTTGTTCCTCTAAAATGTAGGATTAATAAATACGATACAAAAATTTAAAAGAATATATATATATATATATTCCTTTTAATTTTTTTTATTCAAAATAAGGGCAATTTGTGTTTTCAAACCGATATATTCCATTTCTCATTTCCTATTTAGGCAATCCTTTTGTAAATAAATTTTTAACGCTTGCTTTATACGTTAAGACCTACAATTCAAATATAAATACTGAATAAGAAATGTCTTTTATAATTTTAAAATATTTGATAGAAAGTTTCAGATGGAGTAAACAATGTTTTCTCAAACAACTTGTGCACAAAAACATTAAACGATATTTCTACGCAATAAATAAACCAAATCGGTTAAGATATGACCTATTAATGGTTCTCAATAGCGATATACACTATCGTTGCAAAATAAAAGGAATAACGCAACATCTTTCGGTATTTAGGTTATTTATGTGTTTTAAATAGTTATGAATAAATGCGTACTCTGAGACAGCTCGTGTTTTTTTTATTTTCGATCTTCTGACCATTATCTAGAGATACGTACACCTAACAATATACTAAATGCATTTAACAGGATATCATTAATGGCGCCAAATAGCTTCTAAACGCTGCTCTGTCGTGTGTCATTTCACCTTCGTCATGGACAATCATAAAAAAATTCGAAGCGGAAATTAAAGCGGCCTGTGCTGCCCGCCCTAACCCACACATCTCTCCTACGCATACATAAATAACATCACATACCTCTCAATACAATGTAATGCGTAGCTCTTAATACATTATCAAAGCATATCACGTAACGCAATGTTTATCTTCGACGCGGAACGGCGCGCGTCATTAGACGGCGTTCGCCGGCCGCACGTGAAATACGATGCGTGCCCGGCCGACGCGCCGTCCCCTAATGTCTACTTCGCGTTAGGACCGACCCGCATACCTATTTTCATTAGCGATAACTCTGAGTCCAGATGAAGAATTGTTAAATGGAACTGTAAATTGGCGTGAGTGATAATCTGAAAAATCGGTGTCACAATTTAAGATGGTTTAGGCGGAGAAATAGCATTAATCATTGGTAAATGGAAGACCCCCTCACGACTGCGTAAAATAAACTACTTTGAGGATTGCGTAGTGAAGAAATAAAAAACGAATCCTCATGTCTAATTTCGTCCTAAGTATTCAACATTAAGGGATAAACGTTCAACGGAAGTAGGAAAAAGACAAATTTAAAAAAAAACTAAATGTCACAAATAATTAGCAAATTTTGGTTTTAGAAGACAGATGAATTTATTTTGGGCAGACCGATGAAAGTACGAGTATTTTGAAATATTTTAAGAATTTTATATTTTTCTTTTTTAAATTAAATTCATTATTTTCTCCGATTCAAAAATTTTATGAAATAAGTAAATTCACTATAATATTCAGAGCTTTTATTTAAAACAATCAAATTTCTACATGTAAACAATTCGTTTTATAAAGTTATCACCAGCGATTTTGTGAATCGTCAGACTATAGCCAGTTTTGATAATTATGGTGTTTTGTTTCCTAGCTTTGAATATAAAATATGAGTGTATTTGGATAATCAGTAAAGCTTTGGGATATACGTGGATACGTTTTGCAAAAATTTTTTCAAACAAATTATTAAAATCGTAAAATTATCATTATGCTCTTTTACGAAGTTTTAAAATTTATTGTGCTAATTGACATTTTTGTTTTGCATTTTAAAATTATTCATATAATGTGCATTAATTTAAATCGCGACCATATGCTTAATACGTAACTAATAACTTACCAATATCCATGTGTTTACAATCTAAAGAATTCTGCATAATAACAAGGTGAAAAATTCAATGCGTGTAAGAACGTTCTGTATTAATTCGGAATATGAAAATAACAAAAAAAATACTAAAGCCAAATATTTTTACATAAATTTAAATTAACATAAATGCTCCATACACCTGGTAATATTCATAATAGGTCAAAACACGTGATGAGGGCATAATTTTATAATTATTTTTTTATACAACATTTTCACAAAATTAATTTGCGAAACGAAAATCGTCTTATATCTCATAAACAATTAGGTTTACAATAAAAACGTGCTATTTTCCCCTAAAGAACAACCTCTTTTTATAGAGAAACAAATTCTCTGCAACTTTTATTTAAAAATATTTTTACAAACGTGTTTGAAATTACGACCTTCGCAAAAGTCGTTTTCGAAATATAATTCATGAAATAATGTTCGATGACAAACTTTTAACACAATATAATGCTAAAGCTCACATTTTACCAGATCATCACGAGATATAATAGAATTTGCTTTTCTTCAAAATAGCGGATAATAATAATATAAAAAAGTCCAAGATCCAAAGGACCAACTAATAATAATTTAAAAATTGTGTACTATTTATATGCTTTTGTTACATATCTGATACTTGGACTAAAATTACATTTATCGTGATTAAGTACAACAATATCCTTAAATTCCACAAGCATATAATGTAGTAAAACAATCAACAAAACATATAATGTAGTAAAACAATCAACAAAAGAAACGCTCACAGGATTATATCGAGTTTAAGCATGGCAGTATATCGATAAGTCATTATATGCGAACAACATAATGAAATATAACTTACCCCAGCGTCCATTGCTTTACCATTTCCTTGTTCACAAAACATATAATTGATACGTTCTTTATATCGATTTATGAATGTATGAGAGAATGTATTTATACATATAGATGCGGAATGCCTCTTGAAATAATGCGAGAGTACATGGCGACCTATCGTCTGTTTCGTCCGCCCCTGCAGATATTTACTTTTTTTCTCTTTTGATTTATGATGCCCGTGATATATTCGCTCGATGATAGCCTTCGTAAGTAATCTTCAAATGTATTTGATAAAATGGTTCTTTCTGTATGATGTTCGCTTCTACTTAATATTTGGGTGAATCGAATCTTAGCGAGAACTCAAGGAGTAATTACTGTTATAGAAACCCATTTCATATTTGTCGAGTGCGGTTAGAAATTGAATTTTCTTGAATTGGGAAGAGCTTTGCGTTGAATGACTCGTAATTAATGAGGCTCCATTCTTTAAAAGAGGTCGTTTTTAATATACCGTTATGTTTTGCATACGATTTACAGGGGTATCAAAATTCACATATTAGAGATACAGTGTTATTTGTGTTTAAGATTTTTTTTCATTTTGTCTATTGAGATGGATTTAATACTAATAACCTTCAGTTTACCAATAATATGCTTTCTCGTTATCTTACACACGTAAGAACTATTTGATGACGAAAAGTATACATTTTATCACATTATTTTATTCTTGTTCTTACCCCATATCCATCACAATTAAATAAGATCTTAACCCTAAATCTATCAGCGTAACTCCATTGTTACAGTCTCAATAAATCTACTTTAATTGGTAACTAAATAATCTATCTACAGAACTAAATAGAACACTTGGAAACCAATTTAAGTAGACATTGTTTTCTATGTCGTATATACTATAAAACTAAAAATCAGAAATTTTATTCCAACTCCAATTAGACTACAATTTCTGTGACCATTCGGTATTCCTCAAATTAGCTTACATTGAGTAAGCATCCGGAAAGGCTGATCTCTTCAGTCCTGTTTATTCAGAAATATAAAACACACCACCACATTTATCAGCACCAACTTCAAACACATTTGTAAATTATAGAAATTTAGAATATTTAGTTTTACACATATTAGAAGTTATTACAAAATTTTACACATATTAGAAGTTATTACAAAATTTTACACATATTAGAAGTTATTACTAAATTTTACACATATTAGAAGTTATTACAAAATTTTACACATATTAGAAGTTATTTCAAAATTTTACACATATTAGAAGTTATTACAAAATTTTACACATATTAGAAGTTATTACAAAATTTTACATATATTAGAAGTTATTACAAAATTTCGATAATTCTCATCATTTCTAACTTTTCCTTGCATCTAATTAAGCATTTGTACTCTGGTCCTTTCTTATATCAGGAAATAGGCACCTCGACGAATTTTCTAAAGAAACGCAGAAATTTATTGTTTGGTAAAAATATTTATTAAGACGCCCAATATATTTTTACATGTATATATATTTAGGTTATATAATACTTGTTTGTTAATACCCTTTGCATTTGAGAACCAACTCACTCGTTAGTAAGCGTATTAATATTTGACACAATTTAAGAGGACATTGAGAGTCTTAATATGGAATTACTTGAATTCTCTTTTATTTGTCAACGTAAAGCCACTGATGGTGGGTACATAAATTCAAAGGAAACCCATAATATCCCTGACCGGAAACAATTTGTAAGTGATAAAACATCCACTGTTTTTCATGGACAAAACATTTTTTTGCTGCAGACTACAATTAGCCTCAGATAATTATTTCAAACTATATAGTTTTTCCCAGTTTTTCTTCTTACAGTTTCTCTCTTACAGGATAAAAAAAATAATGCAAGTAATTCTTCATGGCGACTTCCAGTCGCCACTTGAGTTGTATGAATAAAATGAGCGGGGAGTGAAAGTCGCCTTTCGTGTGCAAAGGTTAAATTATACTGAAATTATAATGGGTTGTTGTTTATTCTCATGGGTATTATTATCGATAATTTTGCTGGAAAATTATTTTCATTGTAGGCTCCGTAATCTCAGTTGATTCTAAACAGTTTCATTTAATTCAATATAATTAAAATAAAAATACATTATTCAATACTTTTTGTTCTAAAATGTATTAATATTAGTGGCTTGAGAAATGTATTAAAAAAACTTACTCGCTCGACCTTTTCCTTACTTCGGCAATTAGGAATCATTCAAATATATCATTATTTAAAATAATAAAGATTGGAAAGTAGCTCTACGTCCCTTTCCCTAATAAATTACATGAAATGTCAAGTGTTTTAAAATAAGTTTCAAAAATATTTAAATTGCCTTTGCTGCCTAGGATAAGGTAAAACAATATTTCTTAAATAAAAGATTATGTTTTCGATAAGAATGGTCAAACTCTTTATAAAACCGCTATGGTGTTACTACTCATATATTAATTCATATGAGCAATTTCTTTAAGTTAAGTGTTTTTATTACGACCTTTTATATAAATGCGATAATAATTTGATTTTAGAAACTAGCAAATTGGCATCGAAAAATGAATTTAGTTTTGCGAGTAATTTAAAGATTTAGCATATCGTATAGTTTAGCTTGAAACAATTGAAAAAGTATTTTGGTTTCATTGAATGGAATTTGGCCTATAAGGAAGCAACTAGTTAGGCTAGTCCCGTAACAAAAATTAAAAAATAGAACCCATGTAAGATCACTCACGTTTCCACCGATATGTGTTTTAAGAACTATATTTATCTAATAATTAATAATCAGCCCAGTCTGACCCTGGGTCTACCTACGGTCCTTTGGAGCTGTTAAAAAATCGAGCTTCTGAGCCAACGGGATCAAGAAGAACCCTAAAAATGCAGCCATTTATGCTGCATACTTTGACGCTTCCAAATAAATCAAAACCAATAGGGTACTTCCCGTTAACCTAGAATCATAAAATTTGGCAAGAAGCAAGGTCTCACAGCACAAGTATAGGGAAAAAAATTGGGTGTGTACTTATGTACGGGCGACAGAAGTTCTACTTCTTTGGCATAATACAAGAACAACTTTATTTAGCACGCAAATAATTAATGGAAATAAAATAATAACAAAACATAAAATAATTATCATTATTATTATTTATTTAGTTATCTTATTTTAATTTTTTATTTATTTAAATTAATTTTAAAATTAAATTTAATTACTTTAAAAAATTAAATTATAATAATGACTTGTTAAATTTACTAAACCGATGAAAAGAAATTTTAATTAATAATGAAAATAAGTGAATAAGAAAAAAATGATTTTAATTTATTCATTATGAGTATATAATAAATGATAAAGTAATAATTTATAATGCATAATGCAAATAAATACATACCGAAACTTAACCCCAGAGAAATATTCATATTATTAATAATAATATTATCATTGTATTATTATTTTATTAATATGTTTTTTTATGAAATTAATTAAATGGAATTTAATCATTTGAAAAATTTAAATGAATAATTTATTTTTGATTATGCGCCCGTGCAAAATATAACCGATATAAAAAAATTAAAACTATTAAATAGTTTAATAGAAATATTATGTACCATTAAATGTTTATATATGCTTAAATGCCTCGTAGTGCGAGTTTCACTCGTGTTAGACAAGTATTTTTTTTTTAAATATGCACAATGTTTTTACGCCTGTTAAGGATACAGCAGGCAATATATGATACTAAATAAAAGAAAAAAAATTAATAATATATTAGCACTATCGAAACTGTGTCAGTTACTAAGCATTAGAGAATCTCGAAAAGACAAGTGAAATCCCATCAACATTACTTTAAAAAGGGTCAAAGTTACTTTAAAAAGTAAACCTTAAAAAGTAGTGAAATAAATGAGGCGAAATTCTACTAAAGCTTTGCAAGAACAATATATATGACTCAGTTAGAGTTTTGCTCCCAGATTTATTGAACATTATTTATATCTATCACAATATATTAAACTTGGTCGTAATAAATTCTTCTCTCTGTGTAGCTTTGCTATATAAGGGATCTATGGAACCACCAGAATTTTCTCTTCGTATAACTAGTTGTTAAAGCGATAAAATCTGAAAACTATCTACCACTGCAAAGGAGTAATGATATAATATTCAATAAATCTAGACGCAAAGCTCTACCTTAATTCTCTTGTAAATCTCTAGTAAAGCTCTTCAGGAATTTTTATTTCCCTATTTTTTTGTGGATAATGTTTCAAAGAGGAACTTGGACTTATCCTTTTAATGTTTGTGATGAGATTCTATTTGCATTACGCAATTTTTTTTTTGCTCACATAACAAAATGATGATGTATATCCGTACCTAAATATGAGTGAAATTGTAAGTTAACTCACTAAATATTACTTGACATAATAGAAAACGGAAATTTCAAAACCGTTTTTTCTTTCTTTTTTTCAAATTAACTTACATCGCGAAGCGTATTTTGCATGTTCAAAAACCATTGTTCAATTTTATATATTTAGTTAAGTGTTACTAGCAATATTATAATAACAATAATACCTTTCGATTCTGAAGAATGCATTTCCATATATCGTTAGACTATGTCTCTTTATTCAGTATGCTTCTTGGCAAAGGTTCCTCTGGCTGTTTCCATCGATATCTGTCGCGAGGCACTATCCTCCTCTTGGGTCCCGCTGTGAGTTTTAGCCGCTGTTATCATATTCAACGTTGCCATATTCAAGTTTGTTTTTGGTATTCGTCAGTTTTTGCTTGGGGGTACTGTCTTTTTCTCCCCCGACGATCGGCTGTGGTGGGAAAATTTGTTGTATACAGTCGAAGTTGTTTTAGTGTCGTTGTGATCTCCGATACTAGTATGTTGTTATTATACTTTGCATGTGACTTTTTCAGACAAAGCACTCATTCTCCCCCCCCCCTTTTAAGGTTTTCATCCTCCTTGTACTCTCAACAGGATTTAGGACTGACTTCCAAAATTCATCTTTTTCTCTTTTCACTTTTTGGTTACTTGATTTAGCTTTTCTCTCTTCCAGTGTTTTTTTTTAAATAATCATACGTGATGTAAGTAGATAGTTCCATTTTATTTTTGTTTCTAAATATCTTGATTTTGTTTAAATGTTGTAATTGAAACAAGAATAGATCTATCACTGCCTTTGTTTACCTTCTTTCCAAGGCGTTGAATTCTGTTAATTTCCCCTTGCTCTAACACTACGTCAAGCTCGATGATTGTACTCGATAATAATGACACCCAAATTCTCCTCCTTATCACTAGGCAATTCCGTTATTTCGTGCATTGGTGATGCAGTTTGTTACTTCTACTTTTGACTACCAGATTTTAAATTTTCTTATTTAGTTAATTTACTATCTAGTTTTAATTTTTTGTTTTCATCTGTCAACGGTTTGATCTTTTCATATAATTTATTTATAGTTGTTTTACTTATATTTTCTATTATTGTGATCGTCTGCTTTTATAATTCTTCTGTCAACCTTTCTAAGATTAATGACATTTCCTTTGACAGTATTCATTTTTAGGGTAAAATTAGACGTTAAAAATTAGAAAAAAAAGTAGGACTTTGTTCCAAACGTCTACGTAGCGAGCGAGTGAGTCCAGACGGAAATCAATTCACATCGCCCAAACATCGCCCGGCAACCCAAATGGCGATGTTGTTAATTAATGAGTTTATTTTTTATTTTCTTAATTAACTAGTATTTTTAATTAGCGAAGTAGTTATTTTGTGTCGTAATAAAAACGAAAGAACGATACCGAGTTGATGGTCTTGAGACGCAATCTATCTGTTTGGAAGCGTGTGACTAGTCTATTGCGCCAGCAGCGAACTAAGGATAAGCGTGTACAGAAGCCGCAATTGTAATAAAGCGACGTAAATAATGCGACGTAATGTTGTAAACGAGACTTAATGGCATTCACTCACTTCATTTTATTTTGTGATATACATTTTTAAATTAATATCAACTGTTAGCTTATGTTTATGCACTGTTGAGTTTTAAATTTTACTTATGACACGAGTTTTTTTAATCCTTTTTATACTATATATTATTACACTCAATATAACCCTTTGAGTAAAGTTTTTACGAAAGTTTAGATACTTTTAAGGAAAGATTTTACATTTTGAAGATGAACCACCACGATTACGTGCAACCTTATCAATATACCGTACCTGAAACCTGTACTAGCAATATTTTACTTCGCATTTAATTGCAAAAGGTTTTTTTCTATAATACAATCTCTTTCAAATTTTTGATAGAGTTTCAACTCTCTTCCTACTTTTGTGGTTCTAATAGTTAAAACTAAACGTAACATCAAAAATTACGTTTGTTTTAATATGGTGTAGAAAGAGACCCCATACACGTACAAAATTAGGGCAAAAATATTTTTTCTACGTGGCTATGCTGAATATCATTTGAAAATTATCTTTAATGAAATTGCAAATGCATTTATATTTTATATTTTTATATTATTTATTTTTTTAATTATATAACGACTAGCGACCATCAATATTTGACGTTGACTCTAAACTTATTTAAAAATGGCAATTTTTTTCGTAGAAATAGTAAATAAGAAATATTAATGAAATAGTACTGAAATATGAAATAATAATTTGTTACGTTTGTGAAAAATGTTTATGTAATGTAATGTACGTTTGTGAGAAAATTAGGTAAATAATTTAATGAAATTAGGAAATTACATTAAACGTTTGTAAGATTATATGTGGCTGACGTACGTACGGTCCATATAAATTTTTTTGTTAATTTAACAATTTTACACTTACGCCATAATAGGTCGTTTATACTTTCAAAATTTACGATCATTTTATAATACGAAACTGATCAGAAATTGAGGTTGTAGCCCTAGAAGGGAAGTTCCCAATAGAAGCATTTACCTATAAATCTAATCAATGCGTTTTACATAAATTTAAAAAATGTAACTAAAAAGATCTTCAAAATTGTGTCATTAAGAAAAAACTTATCTCAACGAGCTCTAAAGGGCGCTAAAGAAAAGAAAATAAGTCAAACAAGAAGAAAAGAAAATGGGTGTGAAATTCAACATTTTTAAAGTGTTCTTAATTTTTAATTTAATATAAATTATATTCTTTTCGTAGAATAATCTAAAAATTATTATTCAATTAACACGACTGACTCTTAGCGATATTTTTTGTTCATTATTATTATCTTTTAGTCTAATTTACTTTTTCATACGAAATATATAATCAACTAACAGTTTACTTGATCATGAAAGATCAACTGCCTCATAAACGCTTCTGATATTACCTCCGCGTTCCCCTGCCATATAATTTTCTAAAGCTAAACCGATTTACACTCCAAAAAATAAAATATTACTGTTTGTATTACAAAAATTAAAAGATGAAAATAACTAGCGTATACAAATTCAAATGATACATGATATATTGATTCAATAACAATATGACATATTTACAAATTATCTATGAATTTAGTGCGAAGTAAGTTAGAAACCAGCTCTATTATTTAAAGCCTACATGAAAGTATATACAGCGTGATGATTAAACGAGTCCACAAAACGTTGCTTCGATATTTATACATGAGATGATACTGTTATTTTCTTTTTATTTTCTTTTTAGATTCTGGTTACCATATACACTGCAGAAAAGAGATTTTTGGTGAAATTTATTTTTTGATTGTTTTATGAAAAAATTGTGCGCCCTAATTTATTGGAAAAACTCACGCTCTTCGTTTCTGCGCTCGCGTATAATCATTTTTTTGAGATTTCTACTGGCCTCTGTAACCGAATTATATCGGGATTCTTTACTTTCCCGCTGTATGCAATCGCACAAATACGGGCCGCGATTGCACCAAAGTATATGTTTATGATGAGTGAAAATAAACGTATTGAAGTATCTCATCGTTATGTTATGTAGCGTTGTTGAATTCCATTAATTGTCTCGTTATCTTCATTGAAGCGAATAGGTTAATAACTGTAATGTTTTTGTAATTGTAAGACCATAAATAAATAAAAATAAAAAAATTTGTATCCACGTATGAGCAGAACAAAAATTTAGCTTTTATTTGTTATAGCTCTAATGCCAAATTTATTTTGTGCTTACTATTTATTTTAAATTTAAATGTTACCGAAGACTTTTTTACTCCATATTCATTTAATTTTTTCAGCATGTAATTATCTTCACCACAGTGGACTATCAGGTATATACATATTATTAAAAGCGCTTACTTCCAAAATCTTTTATTTTTCAGTTATATAATCGAGATATTTTTATTAAAGTTACTTAATTTACTATGTAATATGTGTAATGTTTAGTATGTGAAATCTTTACCTCGTACACAAACTAAATATTGAACGCAGCTTATTTTTTTTAAGTATAGCTAACGAGAATTGAGATTTTTTTAAAATACAATCAAGAGTACGAACCCTAAATAACATTTAAAATGCCTCCTCGCCATACTTACATGGAATCAAATCGCGTTAAAACGTTAGTTAAAATTACAACAATTTTAACTACTATATCACATAAGGCTTCGTATCACATAACGACTTTTTAATTTGCTATCTCCCCTGTGTTGGTGGCATTATTTTCATACTAACTATGTCACCAATGACACATCATTATTTGAAATATTCAAATGTACCGTGAATATATTTTACTTGCGAAATGTTACATCCTTTACGTGTATTATTCTGTATTTGCATGTCTTGAAAATACCGTTCATTTAGTGTGAAGCCTAAATAGCCGACGGGTCAGAAACCTATATCAAAACTAATCTAAGGAATAACTTAAACCACACCGACACAGTAACAGAGAATAACTCGCTAAATCCACTACTAATCTCGGCGATTTAAGTTACAAAGCATTTTTAAACTCTGACACGCTACAAAATTAATTACGCGAGATAAATAGCCATCTGTTGATCCTTTGATCTTGCTCTGGCCAATCTCGAGTAAACCTTACACGCATTAATAAGGATCTTCGAGCGCAATGTTTATACACAAATTGTAATCCGTACATTTGTCTGGAAGCATAGTGGGCGGTCGAGCCAGACGTGATGGAGGACGAAGAGGGTCAACATTCACGTCGTTATGTGACCTTAATTAATTTAATTCGCGAGAGTGTGACCCCGGCCGGGAGCCGGCACTCGGCCCGCTGTTTACGATTGACTTAATTAACACTTTGCTTTGGCCTATCACAGGACTCTACATTAATATTGAACGACGGCTCTCAAGTGAATTACGAGTAATTAATTTAAATGAAACGTAGCGAAAAATAGAAATAGATTATTGCGCGAAATACGACGATGAAGAGGTGTTTTAATTAAGTTAATAATTAATGTAAATGGCAGGTGATTATCTTTATAATTAATGTATTAAATGTTTTCACGTAAATTTAATATTTTCGGTGGTATATTTTGAATATCAGCGTTTAGGAACTGAATATTTAAAGAACATTTCCTTCTTTTCAATTATTATTCATGGACGCCTAAAATGGATACATTTTTAATTAATTTCAATCAGCGTTCCGTCAATACAAAGCGTAGCAAAGTATTGATTTATAATTAACAAAAATGAACTCCAATTGTTGAATGAATCAGGATGTACACGATTTTTCTTTACGAAATTACTCTACGATTTTAAACTTAAGTTTATAATATGTATCATAACCAAAATGAACGACTCAGTATCAAGCCTGACTAAATATAATAGGGCCCACCCCATATTTAAGTCACTACAACTTCAATACGAGTCACGTCTTATCCTTATCAACGCGCTCGTAACCCGCTACGATGGAGCCGATAAAAGTAATCACTCCCGCTGCCGCAGCTACATCACATTGAGAAGAAATGGTTAAAAAATATCATAAAAATTTCAAAGATCTCGGCGACGTCTCCTCCAAGTACGAGATTTCAACGTAAGATACAACCCAAGAAAACTTCATTCTTATATCTCGGTAGTATTACAATGATAAAATATTACTCTCTTTTTGCATGGCATAAAATGAATCGCATAATAATTAACTAACACCTACCATTTGTCAATAGCTCCATAAACTTCATTACCATTATATACTATAAACCACTCTACCTGATTGGCGCAGTTCCATTGTATGTAATAAGACAGTGTCTTAAATATTTCTTTATACACCAAGTACTATATTGAGTATCCTGCCCCCAGGTGCCAAAACGACTCATACGAAGAATTCGTATAGGTAAACTTTTTTGATATGAATTTTTTTCTTTCATTAACCTAGTCCAGCGCTTTATTTTAATTAAAAAAATAACCGACATTGCGCCCGTTCCCTTCAAACCCTCTCTCCTTGCACGATACATCGCACCGAACGTCATTAAATAGCCCATTTTCAATTTCAAATTTTTTTAGTTCTCTTAATCAAGTAGTGCAAATTATAAAGTGCGACGAGTCATTTTTTATCTATGGAAAACGCTTATAATATCTATGACATTCATTTTATGAAAAATTAATAAATTTTAGTAAACATCACCCGTTTTATCCCATGCACTTTTCTACTTAAAATACTTACGGCGGCATATCAATAAAACATAAATAATACTCTAAGGTCTTTTCTTTAGACTTTTTAAGATTTGCAACTGCTGTCTTTAGACCTGTTTAAGACCTACGATTGCTTTCTTAATACCTTTTTAAGACCTACGATTCCCTCATAAATATGATTAATGTATCTATAATAGCTTTGCCGGCATTAGTCTTGAAATTGTCCCGATCAGAAATTTTTTCTCCGGCTACGTTGACATTATTAACTGTATTTCAAAAAACGTACATAGTACGAGTATGTACAAGTATCAACAGTACCAACAATTACCATAGAGCCCGTAGTAATCTGGAATCTATAAGCTATTATATTACATGTTCGTAGAATTGATTAACGTTAAGCTATGTTATATATTACAGTACATATATTCCACATTCCATTATCATACTTATACGATATATTTATAAATAAATTATGCAACGAAATTGTCTACTACTAAATAAAACCTATTAAAATAGAACTCCCACTACGAGATTTCCCTACATATATATTTACAAAGATTAATATTATTTCTGAGTGTATATATTTATCACCCAATAAATATCTCACAAGATTGAAAATATGAAATCTGCAGCTTTTTCTATAATTTTTCCACTTCAAGAGAGCTTCTAGAGACTTATTTTCAGAACTTTAGACTAAGTATTGAAGGAAGGGGCAAGGGGTGAAATATATTGTTTTCGTATATTTTCCAGGATACCTCTAGAGATATGGTACTTAAAGTTATATGAAGCATTTCGAAACCGTTATATCTAACCTTTTTAAATGATCCGTGACTGCATTTCTTAATTCGATCCATCGCATCTGTGACTGCATTTAGAAGGTCGATCCCTAGGTGGCTGTTAACGCAGCAAACTAGCAGTGCTAAATAATATGCAATCAGCACTAAAGAATGTGTATTTAGACATAATTTATGTGTGTAAGAGAGTATGTATTCCTATATTATACATTTAAAAACATATTTGTGTAAGTACATATAAAACGCAGTATACGAATTTTTCGCAGAGTAGGTGGCATTTCGCATTATTTAAAAACATTTAATTGAATTTTCCATTTTTTGTCTCCTTGCTTCCAATAAAACTCTGCACTTGCTGTTTTGCTTGTGTATTTGTACATTTTATCCGCAAATAAATAATGATATTTTTACGGTATGTAATAAATTAATCAAAATAAGATAATAACTGATTTAAAAACATATGGATTTATTATTAGGTGCGACATTTCCTTAATATTATCTTTATTAACTAATCCGACTGCTTCTTATAAAAATACCTCAATACATAATATAACACACTTATATCTTTAAAATCATAGATCGAGAAATTATACATTCAAGCACAAGCAGATGCAGAGGCTCTCTAGCCGTGTCAACACCAAACAAAACATTTTACAATTGTGCTATCTACTATATATCTACCAAGAACAAACCGTTTATTGTCTTTTCTATCGATAGATCGTGATTATCAAACTTCCATGATATTTTACAACAATTATCTTCCGCTTCCTCATATATGCCCTTTCTCGACGATAAACCCTAACGCATCTATGCATTTTCTTCTTAATCCTTTGCCAATGTACAATTTTGTTTTCGATTAAATTGTCTTTTTTATTTAAAATCAGTATAATATATTTACAAAACACTGGAAGAAACAATTTAATGAGAGAAGAGATGACAAACTGAATATCAATTTCTGTGCTAGAAAACGATTGATATGTTTCATACCTTCATTGTTGAATTACATGCTCGAAATAAAAACCGCATGCAGTTGTTGTTTATTTTGAGCATGTCGTTCAATAAGTAACAACTTAATAACTCAAGGTATGACTTGTATGACATAACTTGATATTTCCCAACACCATATGCAATGAATGAATTTCAAATAAACCCCGATTCCGAACCTATTAAGTCGGGGATAGCAAAATGGTTGAATTCTTGGTCTAATGTTTTACCTAAAACCAAGAAAAAGGGAGATATGTAACCAGAAGTTGAAATAAAACCTGATCTTTAATTTATCCAACAAAGTTAATCGTCATATTAACATTATAGTTTATAATATAATAGTTTTAAATGTAATTCTTACGGAACTCTTTGAACTAGCGAGTTGATGCAAAATGCAGACTGAATCGATGTCGATAAAATAAGAACTAAACGTTAATTCAAGTGAATTCCTACTTTTTCAAAAAAAATTATCTAAATACAGTTAGCAGTTTTTACGTGATGAGTATCCAAACAAAGACATAAATAGAAAAACAGTTATTCCAAAAACAATATTCTTGTGTCCTATTAATTTTTTATGTGTCCCTAAATCATTTTTCCGTAAACATCTTCCATGGGCAGACAGGCCAAATCTACTATGTTATTATAAGCATATATTACTAAATAAAAAAATCCAAGAGAATTTAAATAATTTTTTTTTTGCACTCCGTGTTTCACTATTTGTCCACCTCATCGATATTCCATATCTATAATACGTTATACCTGTGACAAAATCGTATTAAAAAAGATGCCAATTTCCAATATGTTCATAATAGTCATCATGACGAAATTTGTACAGAAGTAGGACGGGGAAAGATGAAGAGCTTTTGAATTTTTTTTAAGAAAGTAAGACGAAGATATAATTGTACTTGGAACTCAGCGGTAAGTCAAATTATGGAACAAACAAAGCAAAAATCTGCAACGTCAGTACGAGTATTTTCATTTTAACTTTACACTGCAATGAATTATTTTACAATGTAAAGACATCTATTGGGTGGTTAGCTCTAAAGGTTGTCCCAATGTTGTTGAATGCACATAATCTTACTGAAAACAGTTGGTTTAAATAAACTCATAGTTTATTTACCGAAAGTTATCACCCCAAATAAACACTTGAAAATTTTTAAGAAAACGTTTTTTGTATTTACGTATGTCGTATGCGACGATTTAACTACACTCTGTCGTTGCAATTAAATAAACGGGGATTTATTGGTGGCACGTCGCTTTACTTTATCGTTGTTAAATGTTAAAAATCTTGATTTAAATTAATATTACATAACGGGTACAATGTGTATTAACAAAGAAACAAAATCTGATAATCACAAGTGGAACTCGCACTACGAGGGTTCCATACACATTTAGATATTTATAAACATTTAATAGTACATAATATTCATATTAGATTATTTAAAAAATATTAATTTTTTCGAACGAAAATATATTGCCGATTTTCCTTCCACAGGCGCATATTTAAATAAATTAATTTTTATGTGTTAAAACTACAAATCAACTATTGTTAGACTTTCCTTGTACTTATGATATGAAAACTTGCTTCTTGTCAAATTCCTAATTTCAAGACTAAGTCAACGAGAAATAGATTTGAATTTTGAATTATTTACGAGTATTAAAATACGTGGCACAAATGGCCGTATTTTTCTTCTTGATTGCGTTGACTTAGTAGTTTGATTTTTTTACAGCTCCAAGGGACCGTAAACCAAAGTATTTGATATTAATTTCAATTCGACACCTCCACGCTTTTCTGAGAAAAAAAGGTCTTGACAGATCGACAGACGAACAAAGAAGTGATTTTATAAAGGTTCATTTTTTCCTTTTGAGGTACGGAAGCCTAAAAATGATCACTTGGAAAAGAAAAACAAGTTGAGGTAACTAAAAATACGGAATGAAAACAATTAAGCTGGATCGGACAATGATGTCCGATATTAAAAGTAAAAAATAGTCAAAAAAAACAATTCATAGCACATTTATACGAGGCATTTCAAGTAAAGTGTTAAAAATTGCACCGTTATTTAAATGCTACGATAAAAACAATTGCTGTAATTAACACTGTAAGACATACATCGAGTTTTTAAGTAATAACTTTTATCATATTTTTTACTTACAGGAGGGTTACGAATGCCAGTGTTGCCCGGGCTGGACGGGACCTCATTGCGAGGAACAAGATGTTTGCTCGCCCTCGCCTTGCTCCAACAATGGAATTTGCGTCGATATCTCGCAGGGCCATGACCAAACCAACCCTTACCAGTGCCTCTGTCCTTACGGTAAGTAGAAACACTCTTCCTCGTTTATTTCGTTTTTCGACACTCTCTTCTGTATCGACGAACTGGGGTACGTACTACCTGCACCTAAGAAAATAGAAAATATTTCATTGTCGTTTCATAATATTCATTGGTGCAGTTATCATCATTTTTGGAAGTTAATATAGACACATAATACATTAACAATAGATAATCATAGATTGATTCCATCAAAAAAAAAATCCAAACCTTATCTCCAAATTCATATTTTATATGATTTCAAATTTTTAATGCCGAAAACTTGAGAAATTATTTAAAATAAAAATTTCCACACAAAGTCATTGCTAATTACCTACGTTTTTATTACTTTGTAATTAAACGTTTTTAAACGCTTCCAAATTAAAGTGGCTATCTTTTTTAAAAGGCTGAGTGAAGAAGTTGCCATCTCGTATTACGTAGTTTTTTGCTAGGCTTTGATTAATTGAAGAAGTAATTGCTGCTAAAGCAAAAAATAGTCTTTGCCTTGTAAGGAAGTAAATTAGTCTGAAGATTAGGTAATTTAAAATAAAAATTAAATTGTTACTTTACACCGTATAAAATAAACATTTCGAAAAGTTATTACGTAAGAGTTCATGAACTAAGGAAATATGACATTTCCTGTAAAGTAAACGTTTTGGTAGACTAAATTGAATTATCATTCCTCTATTTAAAATCTGCCTATAAATCAAGTTGAGTGTTGTACGTATTGTTAGACTAACACTTAAGCTCATTTTGATCGAATCACGTGATCATTTCAAATCTTTCTCAAAACGTGGAACAAATATTCTGTTTAAAATATTACCTCAAATTCATTTGAATTAAAAAATAAAGTTGCAATCGTAAAATTTACTTGATGAAAATGAAAATCCGTTTGCTGAATTTCATTTAATCTATATTAGACAATTTATTATTTAAACTATATATTGGGGTTTGTAATGAACACTTTTTCCGTACAGGAACCCGTTTACGAAGTATTAAGCTTTAAAGTGGTAATTTTTCTTAATGTTACGTGTCCTTATCCCTTACCAACTACCCCTTACCTTACGTTTTCTAATATCTAAAAAGTATTCATAAAAGTAATAGATATAACTAAATGAAAAAGAAAAATTCCCACAAGTAAACAGACTCTACTTGTTAACGAGGAATAGAATAAATTACTTAAATTAACTGTAATAATAATTTTATACCTTGAAATGTGTATGTCTCTTTTAACGTAAAGAGGACAGTATACATTATGCTAATTCTGGATGTATGCATAAAATAAAAAAATAAAAATCATTTTATATATAGGTACAGTCGAGAGTATTTTACACTTCAATCTTGACTCGACTTTTTTAATGGCATAATTCGAGTATAAATCTCGATGTACTGTCGACGGAACCTATACCAAAATAACTGTTATTATTTTTAAAAAATATTTCATATAGGGGCGAAACTTTATGAAGGTGAAGAGTTGTCGTTCCCGATAGGGATACGATTTTAGAACTTCATGTTTTATAACATCTTATGCCTGTACTTGAAATCCTGTTGTGGTCGTGTCCTTCATCCCTTATCCGGTATTATATTATAAAAAGTATATGAACGTAAATCTGAAATAATTATTAAACGTATAAGGTTTTATCTTTTCTTAATAGTTGGGATGGGTTTTATATACAAGATTTTGGAACCTTATGTGCATACATATTTCTATATAGTTTAAATATCTCACATAATCTTTTAAGAATTTAAGCTCATGCTGTACTCCCTTCCATCTCGGGATGACATCTTTACACACAAACCAACTTGAAACCCATTTGCTACTTCCACGGTTTCTTAGTTTTTTTGCAGGTTCCATATCTGAGAAAGAATACGTATAGTGAAATCACGGACAACCTGGCTCAAATTGGACAGTAAAAACATAAACAGGTACTAACAATATCAGAACAAAATACCCAAAAACTTACATTCATATTAATAACTGATTCATTGCCGAATTCAAATTTGGCAAATGAAAATTCGGAACGGCTCTAGTACATATAAATATGGTGACAAAAACATAATATATTAAGATATTTATGTATGTGATTACATGCGAAAGAAAAAGATTTTTAAGGAGGGTTGGGAGATATTTTTTTCAAATTATTCAGTCATAATTTAAACTCGTAATACTTAAGATATATGAAATTTTAATGTATTATGTCCTCATATCCCTACCTTCTAAAATACGTAAAATGAAAGTAGGAAAAAATCTTAATAATTAGTATATTTTAAACTTAAAACGTTTAAAGTGAAAGAACGATGTAATATATTAATATTGAAATATCATACCTTTTGCCTCTCAATACATAAGGTCTGGTATATTAAGCATGGTGAAAAGGTTCGAAAAAGATGTCTTCAAAATATTGCTTACAGTTACAATCGTGTTGTGAGAAGACAAATACCTTTATAGACAATACCTAATAGTTTTTTGGACTTTCTCCTCTGTGTGTAATTTGGTTGAGTTGTGTAGGGTTGGATTTAAATTGGTTTGAGTTGAATTTGGTTAGATCGGATTGGATTGGACTTGCTTTGGATTGTGTTGGGTTGGGTCGAGTTCGATTTGCTTTGTGAGTATTGGGTTGGATTTGGATGGTTTAAGTTGTGTTTTGTTACATTTAGTTGGTTCGGATTAGGTTTGCTTTGCGTTTGTTGGATTGGATTCGGCAGGGTTGTGATGGTTTGGGTTAAGTTTACTTTGAAGAAGTGAATGGTTGAGTTGGATTTTATTATGTCGGTATACATAAATATAATATGCATTTGTGTAATATTTGAGCAGTCAAACACTTCTTTGTTGTTGTTTTACTAGTATAATCTAGTTGGTTACACTTATTGGTTATACTTTGATTTATACTTCTAATTTTTGTTATACTACTGATTGTATACATTGATTCCGGTGAAATAATATAACAATGTTACTTCAACCCGTCCTATCCCCTTCCCCCTATTTTTCTAAAAACTTCATGTTAATCGGGTAAGTAGTTTTTGCGTGAACTGTGCTCAACCAAACATTCAAGAATGCCAAAAACTAAATTTTTGTGTTCTGTTACTTTTATTATGTCCCTAAATAATTTTTTCATCAATTACTTCACAGTACAGACGGACCATTACTACAATTTTATTACATGTATGTACAGATTTTGTTAAAAAATAAGTATTAAAAACGACAATTAATTTTTTTATTTGCACTTTTCAAACAGTTCTGCTACAGTAAAAATGACTAAAAAAAAATTAATGTTGCTCTTCTATAACACTTCTATAACTCGGATACGATCAGTGACGGCGGATAATTGGCAAGACAAAACAAAAAGTAATCGAATCTATTTTTGTTATTTATGGGTAAATAAAAAAAATTTCGATTGCATTGAATTATAGTCATTGTATTTCCTTAGTCAATAAATACTTGTTGTAACCTAAACTGTGGACCAAATCCTTAAACAGTTTTCATATTTTTATTATATTGAATGAAAAATGTAATAATTCTACCGAGAGGTCTCTACCTAACATAGGTCATAAGAAAATTGTGTTTATAAAATTCCTTCAATTAACACATTCATTATCTCAAAACTGTATGAATTATCTTCTCATAACGACTCCTGATGCAACAAACAGTATTTTGAAAATATTCATTTCACAGTGATTATAACGCTTAAAGTTTAGTAGCACGTATTTTAAATTCATTTTCATCGTATATTGACTAATATTAAATCAAAAATAAGTTCAAGTATTTCGGCACTAACCATAATTTCAATATTTTATTTATCCACCACACATCTCTACACATCTTATGTACTTAATTATACAACTTGCCTCCTTGTAGTACTGAAAGTTATGACTACGTCTTAAACCACGACCTTATTCAAACGTTAGACAATCTCAAGTTACAGTAAGAATGTCATGTTCCATATTAAACTTTTGATTACTGCGGCTTCCTAGAAACCAATAATTATAATGTAACGTTGAATACGATGACAACTTAGAACTTTAACATTATTAAACCTCGTCGAAACTAATAACTTGTTTCAGGCTTTACTTGACAAGGAACACTCGCATGTAAATTCGGGCCGGCTAACATTTCATGTTAATTATTTAACGGCATGTGCTACTAATATAATTATGTATCCATAAAGTTAAGGCACATTACATACACAAAATTCAATGTGAATATTATTGTCTCACTATATATACTTTTGTCCATGTCCTACCACATGGGGCAGATAATGACAAGTATAAAGTGCATCGCATTACAGTCAAGTACCAATAGGATAAAACCTAATCTTGCTAGCACTATTCGACATGAAGTGCGGTCAACGTTCCCACTTCCTCTGGGGCACATCACTTTCATCAAACGTGTCCCACTTCCCACTAACATGATAGCTGCGATCTGATGCCAACCTAATTTCCTATAATATCTAGACTTATATTATTACGATACGCTGGTCATTTATCAGCAGCCAATATATTCTCGTTATATAGTCAATATGATATTGTGGACAATGAATATTAATACATTAAAAACAACCGTTTTATTTTAAAAGTCCTTACGGTATTAAGTATATCATAACCTAGCTGTAGATAAATATATATGTTATATATACAGGTACATTAATAATAGTATAGTAAACAATTTTCCCCTGACTTACTATATATACATAGTTTTTCATATATACTTGTAGTATGCAGCAACATACTACTAAACTAGCAGTTTTTCATACATAATAATTTATATATACATAGTTTTTTATATGTAGTATAATTTTTCTACAAACTATATAGGCCAATTTTTTTACAAACTAGCTTTGATTTACAGCTTTGCTTCCGTTGAAAAGCAAAAGAGAATATTGCCAAAAAATTACTTCTATTTATTATGTTCTAATTCCTGATAAAAGCTACACGTATACTTTCAAGATTCAGGTCTTAAATTCACGGAGATAGACCAGGTCAGAATTTCGCCGAAATCGGTTTGCAGCCTTTTGACGAGACAAAAAAGGCGTAAAAGAACGCAATATTTTCCCCACGTACTATTATTTAGGGTTGTGGTTATTTTAAGACATATTTATATAAAATAGACTTATTTTTACAACACTTTTTTTTTTCCTTAAATAAAATAAAATAAGCTAAAATATGAATTACATAATGCGTGACAAACTTAGAAATTGTTATAGAAACTGTGGTAGATAATTATTTATCTGAAAATAAAAAAGATTGTTGTATCAAAAAGGTAATTCCGATAGTAAGAAAGAATAGAAATTGGATGTCAAATAGGACTTGAAAGTAGAGTATGAAAGGAAGAACGATTGGAAGGTGGAATTGGAACAAGTTGATTTTATAAGAAGAGTGTTGAATGTGTGTAGTGACGGTTAATTTCTGAGACAAAATTCAATTTGATATGCAGCTTGGTAGGAAAAATAATTCCATAAAAAAAATATTAAGCTGCCACGTGCAAAGCTTGAATCGATCGAGAATCACACTCCAGACATGTACAATCTCCATTACCTTTAAGCAAAATTTATTAAACCACACGTGCTACGCATATTTGAAATCCTTTCAATAAGCTTTATAATACCTTGTATTACATATTATACAAACATACAAGAAAGGTCACATGGATTTTCGTTTCGAAGAATTCGGTAAATGTTTTACTAAAAACCAAATATACCTCAAAATATTGGACCGACGGAAAGAGAGGTCGTTTCGTATTTTGAAGCGTTCCCTTTTTATTAAACATGACTCTATGCTATCACCAATAATCGTAATTATAATTTATCAAATATTATATATATATATATATATATATATATATATATAAATATATATATATATATATGCACTTATTCAATATTCCGGCGTAATGGCCAAGATGCTAGCACCCGACTAAAGAGCTAACAGTTCTTTTCCCAGCAGAATGTTTAAAGACACATTAATAATTTATCGTAGTTTATAATTTTATTATTATAGTACTGAATTATCTATTACACTAGCAATAAAAAATATAAGAAAACAATACAAACAAAATAGTAGTATTTTTCAATCACAAATACCAAATTAAATCCATAGTATATTAATTACTTGTATTCATAAGAAAAAGGTGTAAAATTTCTGAACTCTCAAAGCGATATGGTTATAAACATTCTCTTTTAGAATTTAAAGAAGTATAGGTAAGTATATCATAGGACGTGTTATGAAAACAAGTACTATTATTTTAAGAAATACAAATAAAATATTTTTAAATAATTTAATTTTTGCATAAAAAATGTTTACATAAAATTCAATTTCTACAAACTTGTCATCTTTATTAAAGCATTTATCGTAACGTGAGATTAATTTTATATCCATCTTCATAGAATAGCTTCGCTAATAAAGACAATCATAGTTAAGTAGTAAATATTGAGGTTTATGTTTTTAATAAAATATAAATTTAAATGATGGCATAAATGAATAATTGTTTTTTCTCATAGCTCTGAATGTAATATTCATTATACAGTTTTACGAGTACATTTACGTATAACGTAGGGACTCTTTCATAAAAAAGTAATCTACTTTTTTATGAAAGAGTCCCTACGTTAAAGAAACGGCAAATATTGTCAACATACATTTGTTTACTGCCAGCAATGATGCTGGCCATCCTCTGTACCCATTAAACCAAAACATTTTCGAAATTTAAAAAAACACCTATTTAACTGTTTTTATAATAATTATATGAAAAAAGTTAAAAGGCACATTCCCAGTTTCTTTTTGTGCAAAGCCGAAAACGGGCAACTAGGGTATAATAATTTTAATATATTTAAATTAACATTTAAAATGACGTACTAACGTACTAATTGTCACGAATAAAGATTGTCACACACAAAGATATTCACACATAAAGATATTCCTACTACAATACTAAGTGCATAATAGAAAAATACTAGGTGTCACACATAATAATATCCTTTTTGAAAAAACTCTAGTTTCTTTTACGACAAACTTACACTCATTAAGCACTCAATTACATATTCTCTGTAAATTCACATTCAAATATACAATTATTTTGAATATCGAATAATTTATCATTGAAAAAATACACTTTTTCTTAAATCAGAAGATGGTTAAAATTAAAACGACATATTTACTACACATGAATTGTAAGACGATATACAATCCAATTAGTATCGACCTTAAATGTGTTTTCTTTATTTTATTTAACCAAAAATAGAACAACAAAATGTTCAAAAATATATAAATTATCGAGCAACCAAATAAATATGAATAAGAAATGACATAAAGACGAAAAATTATTATTTGCTCCCTAATTGTTTTCAGTCTTCTTTCGGGGAAAACCGCTTTAGAGGGGGAAAAAGCCCTGTTTCAGACGGAAATTCGACGTACATATGTATAGCATAAGCATATACATATCTTACATAAAGCACCACGCATTATGCTAACTCCCATGTTTCAAGTATTGGTGAATTTCTTAAGGTAACTTATTAATATTGTATCGAGTCTCTTCCGTATTCCGACCACGTACGACCCACGGAGCCAGCGAACGTTGACGAAATTACTTCATAACGTGACGAGGGTTACTAAAGTCATCGATGGACTGGAGGTCTACAGACGGCTTATGAAAATTGTATCATCGGCTACCAGGTTGCGCGCTGTTACCTTGAAAGTATTTTATTTATTTATTAACTTTTATCATTCCCGTTTTTATTGATTTTCATATTATTGGGGCTGATTGTTAATTTTCAGATTAATCACTTAAGTGTTAGCGTTCCTTCAACTACGACCTACTTCTTTGCACGCACAGTACTCCCTTGGCAGCCGACATGCAATGAACAAAGCAAATACGAAAATTCCCTGTATCTTGAGGTTTCATATATTAGTAGCGCCCACTATTTTTGGGAATAGAAATATATGTGGAAAAAATATTTTTATTATTCTTGCTCACTACCACGAGTCTCTAAATAGAATTATAATTCCACATAGTCTCAAAGTAGTGTGAAAAATATCTTTGTTGTGTAAAAAAAATAAGTTTAAGGTAGATTTACTATTATGACTTCAGTATACACACGGATTTATGTAAATGCTCATATGTTTGCTTCCCTAATTTTTACAGATATTATACTTGAAAAATCAATTATTGAAAGAATTTTAAGAATAGGCTTTGGCCGCTTTGCCTATTCGGATATTAGATCAAGGTAACGGAGTTTTCGACGTACATGATCAGTAGAATTTAATTTACAACTTACGACATCTATTGAAATGTAAAATTTATTATATTCAAAAATTAATTTAAGAACGATTAAAAAATAACATTAATTAAATCCTGAAATACCCGCCCGTATGAAGTTTTAGGAAAATCTGTCCAGCCACTAAAACTAGTAAAACTAATTAACAAACATTCACACACTATTAGCGGTATTGCTAATGAAGTCGATGGCCTGTATGTTAGTTAACTACAAAAAGTGTCGATCCCTCTAATTTATATATTGATAAATTTGACGCGGATTAAGTGTTAACTATTTCTTGAAAAGCCAATCTGCACTTGACCCGTTATAAAAACAATTATAAATCAGTAAAGAAAATATAATGCGGAAAAAAGATTATAAGATTGAGTCAAATTCTCATCAATATTCGTTTTATGACATAGCGAATCAGGAGCATTTATAAATTCTTAAAATGCATCTATGTAATCTATGTAGGATTTTTTAATATAAAAGCTGTGAAATGCACAAAAATCATTATTCATTAGTTCAAGCCTAATGGGTCAATCCATAAACCAAGCGATTCTATATAATTGTTGTCATTGAATAAACATAATTGTTTTCTTTAAATATATTTTGTTTTTTAGGGTTCCGTACCTCAAAATAAAAAAAATGGAACCCTTATAGGATAACTTCCTTGTCCTTCTGTCGGCCTGTCACGCCCTTTTTTCTCAGGAACGCGTGGAGGTATCAAGTTGAAATTAATATTAAATACTTAAGTCTATAGGTCCTTGGAGCTGTAAAAAATTAAGCTTCTAATTTAGCGCACTCGCATATTTTGACACTCGCAAATAAATTAAAACCTATAAGGCACTTCCCGTTTACGTAGAATTATGAAATTTGATAAAAAAAACAAGGTCTCACAGCAAAAGTATGTGAAAAAAATGCGAAAATCGTTAATTTATAATTATATCACATAAAACAATGTTTTTTACTTAATGTGCACATGTAAACTATATAGTATACGATATAATTTCGTTCTAAAATAATCAAAATTTTGTAGATAGTTTAATAGGAATATTACGTAACAATAAATGTTTATCAATGCCTAAATGTGTACATAACCCTCGTAGTGCGAGTTCCGCCCGTGCTGTCAGGTTTTTTATAAACTGATGTCACATAAAACGTAACCAACATTAGTGACTATCATCAAATATTTACCATTCCAAATCAAGTCCGGACAAATGAAAACCAAACATTTAATCTAAAGATCAGTCATTCAACTCAAAACCAATTTTCTCGTACAACTAAAGTAGCAAAATAATAAAGCGTATAATCCCGGAGAATCTCATCTACAGCTCGTCGACAGCAGCAGAAATGCACTTAAGGGCGACCGCAAATACTGCAGCAAAAGGGTCAGCGGCATCAGCCTCCGGCGGCGACGATCACCCGCTCAGTCTTCCACTTATTGATCTTTCATATCGCACACAATGCAATCCGACTTGCCGCCCGCCCCTCGCGCTTCAGAGAGCGAACACTTAACAAGAGCTTTCTAACAATGGTAAAGTTGTGTGCGTTTTATATGAGATGTTTGCGATATGTACCTGCAGAGCGAGGTAGCTTATGTGGCAGGTGTGTTAGCGCCTTCTGCAGCTTAATGCTATTCCGTGATATACAGGAGGTTATAAGCAATAAAAAAGGCGTCATACAAAAAAATGGTAAAGAAAGTGATCATGTGCATTTTAAAAATGGCCAATTTTTTATGTTGAAAGTACATTAACCGATGACAAGAATTTGAAATACACTATATGCATTGTAAAAGGCAAAAATCATTAAGGCCTTTATTAAAAGAATCATTTTTAATTACGGCTACATCACAAAAATATAACATTTCTACGGCAACTCTTTAAAATAATAATAATTTCAATTAAATTTGTTAATTTTTAATTAACGAGTTACTCTAACAAATAAATGATTTTTATTATTTAATCCCTTATTTGAACATATACAGTTACTAATTTAAAAAAAAACTTAAAAATGTTGTTTTTTATAACAAGATTCAATCTTTTCATAAATTAATAAACCAATTTATGTTTGGTTAAAAGAAACTCCGACCATATTTACCGACACGTGAAGGATTGATAGTATTACCTTTATTCTACTATCCCAAAGGTATATTATAAATTCTCTTAGGCTAACATTTTTAGCGCGATAACATCACAGGAACGTGAGTGAAATATATTTGTTCTTATAATTAATTTTCCACGGAATTGTAAAAGAGATTTTGATAGCTGTATCTCGGTATACGGCTGAAGTGGGATTTACAAGTATATTGGAGGACCGCTTAGTGAGAGCGCCGTGTGTTGTACATTGTTTGTTTAGGTCTGAACGATTTTAGATTATGATTTAAGCCAGCATTCTCGGTAAACGGAGTTTTCTGGTAGTAAAATGCGAAAACTGAAAAAATATAAATAATAGTGATATTTTCAATATATAATACAAATTATTTGAATACAAAATTATTGTTTTCCTAGGAAAAAAGATCTCGCGACACATGTACTCCCACAGAGTGTAGGGATAGTTAGCATTATTAAATATATTTACTCCGATTTGTCTTTCCAAGACACATCGGATTAAAAATCACAATTTCGAAATAAAATTGATTGCATATTTTCTAAGATTTACCTATTCTCATGTAAGTAATTCATATTAACAACGTTCATATGTTTTGGAGATAAATATCCATAAATGTTTTTTTTATAAATTCATTATATATATATATATATATATATATATATATATATATATATATATGTATATATGTATATATATGTATATATATATATATATATATATATATATATAAATCTATCTATCAAATCAATATATAGGATCTATCAAAGATATAATGCATCATAATTTCATATTTGCGTCATACTTAATAGAAAGAAAGTTTTTTCTATGTTTTTAGTGTTCCGTACCTCAAAAGGAAAAACGAATCCGTTGTCTCATATGTCTGTCTGTCTGTCCCCACCGTTTTTCTGAAAAAACTAGAAGCTTCAATAATGTGGCGTTTTAATCCTCACATATTTTTACATATAAAACTATAAGTTTCCTTACTTAATTTATTATTAAGTAATCGAAAATAATTAATTAAGTACTTAATCTATAAAGTACTCGAAAAAAAATGTTGTATTCCACATATAGTGTTTCGAAATGTGCAAAAAAATATGTTACACACCTTCATTTCTGAGACTAAAAAAAAAGAAATATTATCAATAGCTATTAAATTATTGTATATAATGTGTAAATGAAAAAGTATGAATATTGTATTGCAATGTCGATTAACATAATATTACTTTTGTCAATAACTATTAAATTATTGTATAATTATAATGTGTAAATGAACAAATATGAATATTGTATTGCATTGTAGATTAACATAATATTACTTTTATTAATAACTATTAAATTATTGTATAATTATAATGTGTAAATGAAAAAGTATGAATATTGTATTGCATTGTAGATTAACATAATATTACTTTTGTCAATAACTATTAAATGATTGTATAATTATAATGTGTAAATGAACAAATATGAATATTGTATTGCATTGTAGATTAACATAATATTACTTTTATTAATAACTATTAAATTATTGTATAATTATAATGTGTAAATGAACAAGTATGAATATTGTATTGCATTGTAGATTAACATATTACTTTTATAAATAGCTATTAAATTATTGTATATAATGTGTAAATGAAAAAGTATGAATATTGTATTGCATTGTAGATTAACATAATATTACTTTTGTCAATAACTATTAAATTATTGTTGATAAACTTTCTAACCTAAAATTATAAACCTACTTAAACGTTGAAGGAAAACTATAGCGATAATTTTATACGAGTATATCACGATTTCTAAAATATTCACCATGGTTTTACGTCTGTGAAAGATATAGTAGACAAAATGTTTACGTTACAAAAAAATAATATTTGTAAAAAGTACAATAGAATAATGTACCTTATGTGTAACGACCTACATGTGTACGGAACCCTCGTAGTGCGATTTTCATTCATGCTTGACAATTTTTGAGTTAAACCATTGTTTTAAAATAATGGACGAAGACATTAAATTATGAGATATTTTAGAGAACATTATAATCTATTGCATATAATGCCTATTATTACAGATTGCCACTTAAATTTTCATATATATTAAATCAAATAGGAAATAAATATTATATTAATACTCTGATTAAACAGTAACCACGAAATCTTGAATTTTACATAAGAAAACTGATAGCGTAATAGTAGACAGCTTCATAACATAACGAAGGGATTCGATTCCCAGAGGAAGCAATTTTCATAAATCATTTTTTTTACATTGCGAATTCCGCGCACAAGATGTACGATGGAAAAGTACCGAAGAAAAGCTCCGCCCGCCCTGATAGTCGCAGACTTTACGATCGGACCGAGAAGAAGCAACGGTGGTATGACCATAAATAACCAGCACGCCTCGAGGAGTAAGCCGCCTTTGGTAATTGCCGACCAAACTTCAATAATTTTTTAAAAGGTGAACTTTTTAATATCCGTTTTATTGATAAATGACTTCACTAATCTTCTGAATCTATTCATTTTTCAGTTAAATCATGTGGCCCCATTTATCATCGATGATAGATCAATTAAAATTGATTAGTTTGTGATGATTTAATAACAGCGTAATTTATAAAAGAACGCATAGTACCTTCCAAATTTACCCAAAGGATGTATAAAAATTATGACCATGAAAAAGCATCAGTCAGTGCAGTAGTTTTTTTTCGCTCTAAATAGTATCGTTCTCTATTACTCGTATATATTACTAACAATATTTTTACAAAACTGTATTGGTACATTGAATATTTTTAGTGTAACGTACCTCAAAAGGAAAAACGGACTCTTATAAGATCACTAACGTGTCTATCTGTCCGTCGGTCTGTATCTGTATATGTAGAAACTTGTAATTTTGAATAGTTAAAATACATTTTATTCATCCACATGATTTGCACTAGCTTTTTAAAATATTCGTAGTATAAAGTGCTCAAAATATGCTTTTTTTATATTTTACATACAGGCGAAGTATCTTTCAAAAGGCCTGTTATGAAGAAAATAAAAATATTTTTTCATAATTTTAAATTAGATATTTAAAAATATAATTCAAAAAATAACAGGAAAACCATGTTAATTATCCTAGATCTTATTAACTTATGAAACATGTACTATGTTTCTACGCCCCTGAAAGATATTATGGGCTATATATTTTCGTTATGAACAAATTCTACCTTACACTTATATATTTATAAGTGCTTGAATGTGTAAGGAAACATCGTGATGCGAGTTCTACTCATACTTGACACGATTTTATTTAATTTATTTTATATCCCACTTATAGTTAGAGAAAATAAAACAAAAAAATCACTAACCCTATTCCATTTCTTTGACAATATTACGAAAATAAACAAACGATAACTAAAGTAAAATATGGAGAAAGAATATGTAGTGAAATATTCATTATCTAATACATTACTCGGGTTTGCAATAAGCGAGGCGTTATTTTCTACTCATAATTTATCTCTGTGTTGACTTTTATCAACATGTAAAGGTTTTTGTATATAAAACATCGTTTAATTACCAAGTCAAAGCCATAACTTTTGCAATTATAGAAAAAACTTTAAAAAATCTATCCTCACTCTTGAACTTCCATTCCATATTCAAGAGCTTTTCAGATTAAACATCTCACGATACATCACGATACGACTCATAAATTCTTCGGAAATGTAAAACTAAAACCATGCGACTGAAAGACTATCATATAGACGAAGGCAAGACCGTAACGAGGTTACGTACTACGAATGTAACACCAAGAACGAAACACAACATCGAATAAATCGGAGGAAACAAATAAGCTCCGCAATATTAGCAATATTAAACTGTAAGACCAGCCCGTATCCGTGTACAAAACTCCAATTACTGCTAACGGATTAAGCAATAAGCCAAGGAAGAAATCGGAAGCTGCCTGCTCGCGGTGCATGGATTCGAAGACGCCTACCCCGGCCAGGACCTGTTTTCGACTAATTAAACGCCGGCAGCTAGTTAAGGTTGTAAAGCCGACACTGCAGTGCGCTGTAATGGAGTGTCATGTTCCTTTGTTTCACATTTAAGGAGCACAAGCAAACAATTAACCGATATTTATTGTCAAGTGCGGAGAGAACTTCTTAACACAGCACGACTGCTGCATAATAAGAAATAATGGTCACATGAGGTTATTCAATTAGAAATACTACTAACATGGGGTTATTCAATTATATTACTAATTTGGAGTTTGAACGATCAAGTTATATGCGGCCCCTGATTTCATATTATCATGTGGCTCGCGAGACTGAAATTATGCAAGTTCCTTATGCATCCATTTATACCATCGAGCCAGTTCTATAAACTTTTCATAAATAATTATAAATTCATTGCCATAATATAATTAATATTATATACAATTTCTTTTCGCTTTTTCATTTTTACGGTACATTTTTCGTCTTTAAGAATTTATTTTCAAAACAAACTTTAGATATTCTAGATAGTAGTAAATAGTCTTTCTAAGAAAATGTTTACTGTCACTGTACTCCACGTCTCGTTAATCGTTTTATAATGTATAATCGCTTCATATGTATTCATTTATATAAATTTGCCTGAAAATATAGTAAAAGCATCCAATTAAATACTGACAAATATTAAAAGCGAATGCAATAAAATTCAATCCAGAATACCGTTTGTATTTATTATGCGTTCTATTTCTCCCTCTTTCTTTTTACATTGTTTACTACTTGTTGCCTTTTTCATTAATTTTGTATTTTGAATAATGAATGCTATTTTAAAAAGATTACAACTTCACATGCCATGTTTTTTTAAGTCTTGGCTAACATATAGTGTATATTAAACTGTTAAACTAGTTCGACACACATTACAAATATAGAATTATTTTACCCAAGAATTAATGGCAGACTAACTACAATCACTATATATTATAGAAAAAATCTACATTCGCGTGAGTAGTTTTTCTGTTTATTTGCTGAGTACGAGACTTATTAATTAAAACTTTAAAACGATTATTTGCAATCCTGTGAAAATCCTAATCAAATTAAAAGGTATAGAAATATATTACTCATTTAATGTATTTAGATCAATTTTGCCCTTTTTATAAGTTTATTTCTAATAAACAGATTTGATGCGGTTTTAACAGTTTTCAAGGGATTTATTCCTAATGGGTTTAGTGTTTGCAACATCGGGAAACTCCAGAAAATTCTAAAAAGGTCAATATGAGACCAAGGAAAGTTCTCGAGCTCATCTCTCGAGTTTTACATTTCACAATTCTAACTCAGTGCATATCGATAGAAACAGTTTTAATACCTAGGATTCCAATGATTTCCTAAGATTTACTTTTCCAGCTTACGTACCTTCGCTTCCCAAAAAAACTTCGTTTCATAATTGTACTATTAGCAAGGTGGAAGGACAAATACTCAAAGTTACTAGAGTATATTTAATTGTAAACTGATTCTGGCACATGGGCCTATCGCGCGTAACGTTAAAAACCTTTACGTTTGAACACCATCGAAACTTACACTAATTATATTATATAATGAAATTTTATAACACCGAAAATTACTTTTATTACAATGAACAAGAACCACCTGAGTGAAGCCAGAGTTTTCGCTAGTGCCTACAAAATTAAGATTTTCAATCGAATATTCCACGTTAACAAACACAATTCGTCAACCATCAAAAAACCTGAAAATGTCAATCGAACAGACAAAACTATCACTATACGAGAAAGCGTCCATCACTGACCCGAGAGTCCTCAATATATGTAGCACTGAACAGTATCATAGAATATTGATTCATAATTGATAAATTTATTCCAACATAATGATATACGAGGGGGCGTTTTAAGTTCGCGGAATGAAAAGGTAGGCCATTAGTAAAGGTGATTATCGGAATGATAGCTAGTTAAGTATCTTATTATTAGTATAAATACCAAGTTTTATCATAATCTGATCATTAGTCTTTGAACTATCGTCGAACAAACAATTCAATCAGGAAGAAAGTCTGAACTATGGAAAAAATCGAGTACCGCGCCGTTATAAAGTTCCTTACCAAGTAAGGAAAGTCGTTTCAAACCATACTGAAAGAGATGGCATCCGTTTACGGGGACTCTTGCCCGGATAAAACCGTAGTTTACAAGTGGCATAGTCTCTTTAAACAGGGTAGAGACTCACTTGAAGACGACCCACGCCCCGGTCGGCCGATCGAAATGACTACTCCGGAAATTATTGAAAAAGTGGAAAAATTAGTATTGGAAGATGCCAGACTAAAGAAGAAACAGCTTGCAGCGATGGTTAGAGTATCGGATACAACAATTTTTAAAATTTTCCATGATCATCTTGGCATGACAAAGGTCAGCGCAATATGGGTGCCGAGAATGCTCACACGGCCTCAAAAACAACGCCGCGTGGAGTATTCTCGTGCATTTTTGGACCTCTGTAGTGAAGACAAGGATGAACTATTAAGTCGAAATGTTACTGAAGACGAAACTTGGATCCATCATTATGAACCTGAGTCCAAACAAGACTCAATGCACTGTCACAAAAAAGGCACACCACCACCCAAGAAGTTTAAGGTTCAGAAGGGATCCTGTTAACATATTATAAAGATAAAGGTGTTTCCATAACCGAAGAATACTATGCGTCAATTCTACAGAGGTTGAAAGAAGCAATCAAAGAAAAAAAAGGGGAAAATTTACTAAAGGTGTCCTGCTTTTGCACGACAACGCGCCCGTTCACACCAGCCGCGTTGCGCTGGCAGCCCTGCAAAGGTGGGCTTCAATATTTTGGAACACCCACCCTACAGTCCTAACCTGACTCCCAGTGATTATTATTTGTTCCCAAACTTTAAAAAAGGCACTTCGTAGAAAGAAGTTTTCAAGCGATGAAGAAGTTAAGGACACAGTTTCGACTTATTTTTCGGGAAAAGTCGAAACATTTTTTTATGAAGGTATTTATAAGCTGATTGAAAGATCCGAAAAATGTATTAGGGTAGCAGGTGAAAATATTGAAAAAGAAAAATAATTCTTTTACTTTCATTCTCACTCCTTATCCACCATTCCGCGAACTTAAAAACGCCTCCTAATTAAAAAAAACTCCTTATAAAAAAACAAATTATTACACTCACTTCAAATTTATTCCAAATATGTTATCGTATCTTGAATTGTAAATTGACTAATCACGAACATGCTAAGATATTGTACAATTGTTTCTTGAGGTGATGCCGAAGTGGGTAGCAAATAATGTTATATACCTTTATGTACCTGCAAAAATATATCACTATGAAAAATACTTATAGCATCTCGTTTCAGTTTCGTATACTATCTGTTAAAAGTATTCGTCTCTTCAAAATATTATCAGCCAGTAAGTGAAACTTCGTGACGCCTTTTAAATTGTTCATGCCATATTGTTGAATTTCCAAAAGAAAAGTTTGATATTTTGAGAGAAATTTACAAAAGGAAATTACATATAGGTTTTAAGCAATCAAGACTCTTGAGCTATATTATGATTTGAAATACTATACTTTTAATTTCGAAAAAAACATCGACTTGCGTCCTAAAAGAATTACGTTGTTTCTCGGATTGAAAAATTAACTCAAAAGATGTTTGAGCTACAAATATAATTTTGGTTGTCCATTAAGAAAACTTTACAAAAAGTAATGATTTATCACAAAAAAAACCTAAATGTGACAAAGTTCGACACACAACAAGTGGGTTTATCGGGTTCGCCGACAAAGTAATTTAGATCTAACCGGGTGCCACATTCTATTAAAATCCCTTCAAATTGAACCACAAAAATATATTATATTATTCAAAAAGGAAAATGATTACTTACTACGTTTACTTTAAGTTTTAACGCTCGAGTAATTTTATTTATAATGTGAATTATGAAAACTTGCAAGTGGAGTTTTTTTTTATGAAATCTCTTAAAATATACATTTTCAAAATATAACATTTAATTTGTCTTTGTTGAATGTTTACTCTAATATTTATTTCTTATATTCATAACTTTTATTCCCAACGCTGGACGCGTTCAGTGAATTTTACGAATAAACGTTCTGTTCAGTATTAAACATTGCCGAAATGGCTCGTGAGTGACTACGTGAGTGTATTATACAAAAACGGTATAATGTAGTCATCGTAAATTTTATATAATGAATTAATTTTTTTTATAATCCAAAAATTCAAAGTGAAAAATACATATTACACTAATTATATGAATAGACCCCTACCTCTCTTCATCCATGCTAATTTCTGACTGTAGTTATACTTACATTATCTTTATCTATTACGACCTAATTTACTTATTTTAATAGAATGACTAAAAGCTTTAGAACTATTAAGGTACGTTTATTTACCGTATGGGTACAGGTAGATAGTAATATGGTTAATATTTCAAATTACTATTGACTTGTTAGCCTTTTCACTGTAACTTAAAGAATAGTGAATTAGAAATACTGTTTATTTAGTTCGTACAACTATATTTTCTTAGAATTGTAGCATTTTTGATCACAATTTCACTAAGAAAATTGAAATGCCATCAGCATAACCTCACTTCAGTGTCAGAAACAAAACATATAAATAGTCAGCTTAAAGTTTTGCTCAAAATAAATTTCTAGATAAGAGCAAGTTTTACTCAAATATCCAGTATGACAGCAACGCTGCTCATAGAATGAACGATCAAAAGTCGCGTGGGCGTAAGGTCAAAAGTTACGTTTAAAAATTAATTGATGTTTCTTTAGAAGGGCAATTTTTTATTGCTCGAATGATAAACTACACAATCAAGTTAAGTATTTTCGAAATATCCCGATTTATTCCTAGCTTTCTTTTTATCTGCTTGATCGTAAATCTCAATGACGAATGTCAAGACACGCAATTTTAATTTTCACCTTTAACTTTATTAAATTCCTTGTTTATATCTTTTATCTTTTGTAGTGATTATAGCATTTAGATAATAGTATTTTATATGGTATTTTAGTATTTTACGTTATTATTTTCAGATTAAATTTCTATAAAATTTCTATTTATTTTAACCATATAGTGTTCTCTTAAATTGGCCCTACTCTACTTACATGTATAAGTTTTATTACAATTTTCAAGTGTTAATTATCTGGTATATAAAGGTAACATGTTTTCGTGTAAATCCAAGTTAAAATTTAAATAAAAATATTAAAACTAAAATTTATCCCATAACACATATGTACAGTTTACACGTTTTCAATATTTAAAATATTTTTGTACCCTATCTAATACCAGATAATGCTTTTTGATTAAAGCTTGTTATATTGTGTCCTAAATGGGAGTAACCATGATCACATACTAACAAAGTCTTATTGTTTGGTTTTTAACTAATGAAAAAGAATTTTTTTTTAAATAATACCGGGAAATGAAAACCACTTGACCATTGATATATCAAAGTGAATTTTTCCTGTTTTTAACTGTTCAAAAGGCTTATGGTCAGCGGTGACTTTCAAATCGTCGCTATTTAAAAGATTAATTTTATAACCATATCGTCAACATCACTTATTTCAAAATGTGTTAATTCGATGCCTGATTGAAACTATTTAATAAAAAACTTTCGAGATATGAATGAAAATTAACCGATCCACTACTGATATTGATACCTTCTATAAAATAAAGTAAAAAATATTTTATTAAAATGTGTCTTATAATATGTATGTACATTATAATATACTCAGCAAAACATATTAATATACCATAGAGTTAATGTCGTCATAGTGCATATGGCGAAAGTTCACATCGGGGGTGATGGTGGCTAAGCAATGCTCATTATTATTGTTCCTCATCGAGACAAAAAATAATACATTTTCAATTCACACACCAGCACATCTATATATAATTAAGAAATTACTGCATACGTAAAGAAGAAAACAGTGTTAAAGAATAAACTGTTCTATCAAGAGACAATGAGAAAATAACAAAAGATGTACAGATCTAGAAAGATGTAAAAAATACATTGTAATTTATTGAAATGTAAATAAATATACGATGTGGTGATAAAACCCAGTATCTATAGAAATATACATATATTTACATCCAAAGAAAGAAATCGAAATTCTTATAAATAATTCGAAATATTTATGAAAAATTATATGGAAAATTTGTTTGAAAATTTCACAAACCCCTTATAACATACTATGAAACAGTATTACATTAATACATTTTTGAAATTAAACTAATTATAAATTTCAGTAATATTTTCAACTAATTACGACACAAAGAATCATATTATAATTGAGACACTCTATTGAATCTACAAAACTCGCCTTACACAAAATAAAAAGAAAAATAAAGCTGGAACATAAAAAAAACAAAATGTAAGAAGAAAAAAAACTAATTATGAAAGTGTAAAATTCAAGAAAGAGCCCGAAGTGAATTTAATTTGAAACACAAACGTAAGGCGGGGCTTTTGGCTGTAAGCTGTACGCTGGGGTGAGAGGCTAAAAATGAAAACAAGATGTTTTTTTCCATCTGTTCGCTTTAATTAAAACACCTCCTCAATTGTTAGATAATATAAGTTTAAACTAAAATGGTTAGCACGCTTTATTTTATTGAAAGCTTTCAATTGCAAAACGTATATAACGAACCTTCATTTTCGAAAATTTATTTTAGAAAATTTTCCATCATATTATTTGAAAATAATTAGATAATAATCTTTATTAATATCACTTTACAGATTAAATCGCCGAAATCATTGCCTAAGCAAATAACATTAAATTTATACCCTAAATAAATATAAGAGCGCATAGTGTGATTCCTCTCTGTAACTATCCATTACCCATAATCTCATTGTCTCCATAGATCATTTCTGCTTGAGTGTCAGCTTTGAGCACAGTTATGGGATAAGTGGTACTATATTTGAAGTGATGTCATCCGTGTAAAGTCTGGATGTGATTATGAATGTCCACAGCAAGATACATTCAGGTTTTGATGGTATAATTGTGACATATGAATGTCACCATTATATCATCAAAACCTGAATTTATTTTGTTATATTTCAACGGTTTCCATAACATAGTTGTATTTTGATGCTATTTAACACCTTAATCCGTGGATTCTTGAAACAAATGCAGAAATCTAGTCACCATACGAAACTACTTATATATTTATGATGGAGACAATTTTTTAAAATGATTAAATAATTTTTATCTGAAAATGTGCGATTACTACCCTCGTTTGTTCTTTTCAGATCTATAATACGCATGATCTGTTGTAATTCCCTTTAGATTTTACATTGTTTTTAATTATTAATTGATTATGTTGATAACTCCTCTTGATTAATATATGAGAGTACGAAAACATCATTTATTTCACCTATCTTGAGCTTGCAGACATATTTCTAGCATACACTTATATTTTACGCAATCATATTGATCTGCACAGTATTAGTAGACGTATTCAGTCTTGACATTTTCGAAGTTATACTTCTTTAGGTATGATAAAATGGTGAGAGTGAAATTTTACGGATGCACCAAAAAATAGACAGAATGACGTTGCTTACCATGCAACAAAAATCTATAGGAAATCAACGGAATGAAGTACTGGTTTTCCATTGTACGAGTAAGCCAATCATCTGCGCGCGTACAAGTATACACGAGCATATTTTTTTTATTTTATGGGATTATGAATTTGCTTGGTAATTTACGACTGATCAGTTCAATTTTAAATTCAATTTTAATTTAAGGAAAGTCAGTATGATGTCAGTTCGAAGTATTATTTGTTTTTTTCCAGAAACAGCGTAGTACTAATAGAATAATAGTTCTCTAAATGGAGAACTAACGTAGTACTAATAGAATAGACACAGCATTTTTATGGTATATTCTTTATAAAATGTTTACCATTACTTTATTTCATACTTTCATACCGAAAATCTAAACTAACCTAAATTATTTCTTAGTAGAAACTTCACAACAAAAAATAAAGTATAAATCTCAACGAAAACAAAAAAAATAAAGTCGAAATAAGTATTTTCGTAATGGATTTGTTATTTCCTTTTTAATTACTTTCCATGCAGAGCTACACTCCATTATTTAATATATTGATAAAAAATGGGATCAGCAGCTCTCGGTTTGCGAGTTCAATAATAAAAATGAAACGGGAAACGAAAAAGCACAACTTCGAACTAAAGGCCAATCGATGTGCATTGATCTGGTAACCCCCGTTAGACTTTAGTTACGAGGAAATCCCAATGAGGCTTGCAGTACTGCGCAAGCTGCTAATATATACAAAGAGCCTTTATATATCTCGGCAAATTGCTGATAAATATAAGTCGAATTTGGTATAGCGAGAGGAGCATTGTGCGAATTATGCAATGGCGCGCGACGAGCTGATGAGTTGGGCACCGCTTTAAATAAGCTCTCGAGGCGGATGCCAGTGGAGAGGGAAAGCTGTGTCGGGGGAAATGTCAAGGAAAATTAAGTGCTAATGAAAAAATACCCTTTTAATTAAACTTGTAAATTTGAATAGGTCAAAGCCTTTCATCGCGACTCGTCGTTCTGTGGGCTGGCTCCTCTAAGTCATTGTGCTTTTCGTGATTGGTGATCGATAGGATGACAAGCGTGAATATAATGTTATTACATTTACCGAGTTTTAAGTTACGGTATATAAGTATAAAACGGTGTCGAAGACGGTTTAATAAAATTGCGTGCTTAGGTTAGCGACACGCACCGCCTCGCTTTCGTGCTTTTCCAAACAGATATGGAGATCTTTTCCTGGTTTATCTATTTGATATTGACGCTTTATAAGGAAAGAAATATTTACTCCCAACATTAGTACGGGTTAATGAACAAAATAAAACCATTATTATATACTTGTAAAAACGCTATATCAATTTTTTTCTGTTATCTGCTAAAGCTATTATCGAATTTTTACTACAAATGGTTTTAAACAGGAATTATTATATTCGTTTGCAATTTATTTAAAACTTTTGCAGTAGTTAATAACTTTAAAAAGCTATATTTAATTTTACGTATTTTTTCCATTAAAAATATTAAATTTCAATATTGAAATTATTTCTCGAAGTAACATGTTTACAATTTCAAAATCACAGGTCAGCTTAAAGGTAGTGTGGTCAAAATAACTTTTAAACGTGACTCAACAACACGCAAAACATACACTGAACAGCACAAGAATACTCGTATTTACATATGACATACATGAGCAAAAATAATTACTGTTCATTATTGTACAGAAGTTTGTCGTGAAATGTATCATTTGCATGTTTTTTGCACTCACAATACAATTAAACTTTTTCCAACATCTTTATATTTCACAAGACATGAAACGATTTATTTACTGAAAATATTGAATTACCGTAAACAGAGGATGGTAAAATTAAATAGCGTACTTCCGCAACTTTTTATTACATTAAAGGAAAACTGTACATCATTTATAAAATTCGACAGACACTTTTCAATTTTAATCCAATGCTAATACATAATAATGATTTATTTAAACTGATGATTTATTTAAATTAAACTTTTCAACCCTTCATTGGGTTCTAAATGGTTATTATATTTTTCATGTCTTCGTAACTACTCGTTCTATCCGCTCGCGTATTTAATCAAATTCAATGCCTCTATTGTAGATAAGAATGTATACTATTTGAATAAAATTACTTCTTGGAAAAATTTGAGAAGTATCAAGACTTTTAAAAAAAAATGAGTGCGGATATAATATCATCTATTTTAATATTAACTTGCAAAAAAAACATCTAAAAATATAGTCAGTAAAATCTTTTTAAACAGAATTAATTTTGGTTCAAATATTATACAATAGAAGCCATTATAAGAAATCAAACCAAATTAAAACTAAAATGAATCAAAATAAATACCTACTCACCAAAAACACATCATATTGATTGTGATGGGCAATTTGAATAATATGTATGAAAGTTAAGTAAAACACGAACATGTCTAATACATGTGAGTATTTGCAAATACTAATATGTCATTTCATCGGCAGAAGCCAACTAGGCACAGCTAATTCTAACATTCGGGGTTCTAACCAAATGAAAATTAAGCGAAGATAAGAGAGCAGTATTATGGAAGTTCAAAAATAAAGCACAAGCCCTTATGGTATATTCAAGAAGCCATATTGGTATGTTCAAGAAGATATTCATTTATTTTATCGCGATTAACGTCATTGATATTTAAACGCATATATTTAATTTTCATTTAAATCTTTAGTCCAAAATAGTACATTATTGTTATTGTTAGACTAATTAATACCAAAAAAATCAATAAATATTTGAAATTAAAAATATTTTATACAAAATAGATGCATTGCTTACAATATAGCATAAACATGAATGAATTCGATTTTGTATGTATCGGAGAATACTTTGTCGGATTCCCAGCAAATGTCATCCTTACGTCGCTACATATTATGAAAAATGACGAATGTTCCAAAAGATTAACTTTGCCATAAAAAATTATGAAATTATACTTGATGGCGCGTGGCGTACCTATAATTCGTCTCTCTAATAGTTCCTACTGTCTTATTAATTCAATGTATTTCCGTCCGAAAACTTATTGTTGAAAGCGACAGAAAAATTATGAAAAATACATATACGCTAACTTTAGTGTTAGATATTTTTAATATCTCTAAATTTCGTGCTATCAAAAAGAAAAACAAATATTGCAACAAATCTGTGCACACGGCGGCGTGCCAGCCAAGTTCCCGCAAGCACACGTCGCGTCGCGTTTATTTTTACACGAACCATTTAAAGCCATATTGCCCACGCCCATAACTTTATCTTAGGATGGATGTCAATATTTAATTTGTAGAGTTCATTAATGTTTATACCGAAATGGTACTCTACAAATTGCATGTGTTATCTTCAGACTTTAAACAGATTTGTGCATTTAACAGATGTGTTTCACCCGAAAACTAACTTTGAAATATTAACGAAACTTGCTTAGTAACATTAAATATTAGCTTGTAAATTTAATTTTTACATGAAAGATATTGTAGCCCACTACGTGTTATGGGTAATACACAAGATATATCCCCTCCGAACCATATATTAAATGGTGATAAAGAACGAAAAAATTAAAATATAATATAATAAAATTTCAATTAATTTTATAATAAAACTTGGCATCTTTTTCGATATCAATTGTTTCATCGACGTAGCAAACTAATATAATATAAATTTTGACTTTTTTTACAATATTTTTATTAAGATTCATTTATCTAAGTCGTAAACAATGTGAACAAGAGTATTCATTTAATTATAATCATTCAAAAGTAACGCAATTTAAATGTATCCAAAATTATTAAAAATTACATCTAATGTTTCATTAAACGTAGTTCTTACTGATAAACTCCACGTATAAATATCATCGTTAAGACAATTTTTATATACTAATATCAACTAAGTTTGAATCAAACTAGTTAAGCAAAGTTAGTGACAAAAAACTCACATTTTAAATTTGTAACTGTCTGAGAGAATCTTAAAAATACAATTTACAATATCGAAAGCTCTAACTAGCAACACTAATCCATAAATAAACTTAGAAAGTGCATACAGCCCTCTAAAGGCAGATTAGGAAACTTTATTTTAAGTCAGTTCCTAAAGACTGTATATAATATAATCGAAAAGTGAATAAATTTATATTTCCACATTATATTTAAACAAATTTTCTCGTTTTAATTAAGTGATAAAGTACTACAAAATTTTCTTCAAAAAATTCTTTCTTAAACAAATTCTAATTTCGATCTCTTATTTAACCCCATAATTTTGGTTACCATATGATTGTATTACTGCCTATGCTCATTATACTGAAACAAATTTTAATTGAAGGTGCATTGAACTCGGCATTCGCAGAGTAGTTTCAATATGGAATCCAATGGCCTGAACATTTATAACCAAACTGCCAATGTGGATGAACGGAAGCTACAATGCCCTCTTATCTATGCAAATATAGCTTCCAGCGTCGCGATTTAAATGAAATACATTATCAAATGAGGTCAAACAGACGAATTAATATCTGTTGTCGTTGGAAATAATACAGAATGTTACATCCCGATTTGAAGTTAATGTATGGGACATTAGCCCAAAATCCGGATAAAATACCTGATACCACTAAAAGTAATTGTGCTGAAAATTAAATTGGTATTTTTAGTAAGTTCATTGAAATAGCACTTACCATAATACTTAAAGAAGAATAAAAAACATTTTACAATTTAATCGATAACACGACAAATATATGAGTAGCATTACAATCTTATTAAATATAATACATGGAGAAAAGTACTTGAGTATATTAAAAATGGCTAGCTTCGTATCTTACTCATTCGTTTTATTACAAATACTTCGAATTATATTAAGCTTTACCGAATATTTGAAGAAACTTTAGAAATATTCTTTAATGTATATTAAGGTTTACACTACCCGATTCTTGCCCATATTCTGTTGGAATTTTAGCTCTACAACGTATTCGCAATGCAATTATTAATATTTACATTATTCATATATAGTAATTCAAAAAATGTTTATTTCTCAGGTCATTCAAATTATGAAAAAAAAATCATAAGAACAAAGTCCAATTCATATTTTCATTTAAAACGATAAATATGTTTATTTTTAGATAAAATAACGGAACGAAATGGTAATGAAAAATATTAATATTGATGAAAAAAATAATAACTTCAAAGGAATTATCCAACGATTAGTTATAAACTATCCAGCAAATCCGCGATAGTATTTAAGAAAGAAACAATTCGTTGAAAAAAGGCAAGAGAAAAACTGAAAGACAGCTGTAAAAGATTCAGCATAGAATATTCGTATGCCAAATGCTCCGCGGACGGAAGGAATAATATAAAAAAGAGAGAGTTTCATACCCGTATATATTAGTCTTGTTATACAGCTTATCAATAGCTTTTTAATGTAATTGTTTAACAATAAAAACTGCTTTAAAATCAGCTTAAATTGGAGCTAAAATAATTAATACTTACTTGTAGCTTCTGTAAAGTAAAAGCTTACCTACGCTATAAAAACTGTTGTATTACCGCACAGATACTTCTGTATACGGTGCCATTATAAAGAGCCAAAACGCTAGCCTGGCTGGAGGAAGCTCCACGAAAAGCACGAACACGCCCGTCATTCCGATGCGTCGCTTGTTGTCCGCAAGCATTTTCGTCATCCCGAGTGGAGTAACATCCAAATGCGTTGGAATTTTATCGGTCATAATTGAGACAATAAAGTCGAATGTCGGCCGGGTGAGCACTTTGCTTGATTAAGTCCAATTCCACCTGCCTGTATACCAGCGGCCGAAAAGCGCGTGCGCTTAAGACTGTAAAGAATATGGCGGAAATTCGCACGAATCCCCTAGAGAATATTTAATTGAATATCCTCTACTTAAAACTATTAAATAATTGCATTATCGCATAGAACAACGTGCAAAACATCTTAGAGTATAAAATAAAACTTATCATCTCTTAAATACATACATAATTTTCTCAGCACTATAATTTTTAAAGCTAAACAGTAAAATTACCATTCGGTGGCTTGCGAATTATTCGCACGGGCCATGTAGTAAGTATAAACACTCATTATCACCCTTAGTTTTTAATTTAATATTGAAATCAAAATATAGAATAATATATATTCCAATACAGAACTATTAATCTTGGGAAGAAGTATTTTTCCGTTCGCCTTGTTAAATATCGACTTGGCAAAATTTTATGGTAAGATCTGATGCACTGGCCTTGTCGTCCACTTTATAATGACAACATGTAAAATACTTTCAAATTTGTATATAGGTGCTAAATCTGACCGAAAATTTATCTGAATATTCGACTATTGGGTCAGAACCTTCGCCGAATATTCGGTATTTAGTGTATTGTTATATCCTGTTTAGTTTGCGTATTGAACTATGGCTACTCTAACATTTCGAACATAACAATAACTTTAGAAATAGACAATAAGTTTATTGTCTCAATTATGACTAAAATTAATATATTAATATATATAAATGATACCATAATTTTTAATTACAAACATATATTTTGCTTGACATTTAGAACTGTATAGTTATATGTACATAGATATCGTGACTAATAAGGTCATGGCTTATAAAGTTAATATACCCATCTATTAGCGTGTAAATAAAAAGCAGAACTTATTAAAGTCGAAATATAAAATTATTAAAAATCAATTAAATAAAACGTCAAAATATAAAGTAATAAAATAACACACATTAATGAAAAACCTTTTTTTTTCATTTTACGGTGAAAATGAATATTAGATAATATATATCAGAAATAATATTGTGAAAATTACGTATTTCGTACTAACCCGCATATTATGTTCAATTTTAAAGAAAAGTTTTCTAATAGTGTTTAAAAGTCGCTTTTTGTGGGTTCAGAGAAATTTGATGTAATAAATGTATTAAAGTGATTCTATGATACAAAAGTGGGTGAACATTGTACACTTGGCTTTTTTCACATTTGCTAAAATAAATTAAAGTTTAAGACGATCCGAAACGTTGTTGCTATGAATGAATGATATGAGAAAATGTACACCAGTTATGCATAGGTTGTGTAGAAAATATACTTGTACGCACTTTTTTCAGTTTTATAATTCCTCCTTTACTCGTCATTAAAATTTAACGGACAGATAATCCATTCAACAACACTTCGAAATTATATAATCGATCAATTAGTTTTCGGTCAAAAGTTAGTATTAAGTTTTCCGGTTACGTACAATTAATTAACCCATGAACTTGATATATTAAATAAAACACGTTCTACCCTAACCTAATTTTTTCCTCCTAGCCTAATTTTTTACTAATTTAGCCTAATTTTTTCAGCGTTTATAGTCACTTCTAAACTACGGTAAATAGTAGCGTAATTATATATACCTATAATTTAATCTTAGATGTTTCTACGTAAAGTACATCGAAGTCCATTCGACTGGTTGAGCCATTAAAGAGAGAAAACCGAATAAAAAGACAACGTTTCACTGTGTGTTGTACTGTACAGATTATAAAAACACTTATGACGTTTTACTCGATCGATAAAAATATAACACTATAAAATACACGACTATCAAGAACGTTTTGTAGGAGATCGCCTTCATGAGATGAAAGATTGATAACAATCCAGAATGTGTCACAGAAAAAAAATCGTATTACAGGGAGTGAGGCAGTTTCAAAATAATTGCCGGCAACAATAAAATATTTTACGGGTGTTGCACATACTCGTACAATAAAAATAACTAAATTGTTTCAATTAATTTATTTTAATAAACATATTTCTTCTGGAGTCTTCTAGTAATTTTCTTAGCATCGTAATTAATATCGGATCTGACTAATAACCATAAAGCTATTATTATTACTGCCAAATGGAATGATATTACCAAGTCAACTAAACGAAACTACGTGATGTAGTATTTTATTTCTACTTTATTTAAATTCTTTACCACGACCTGGGTTTCGTTGTATGACAACATTTGTAGGTGGGCAATTTGATTCTTTACAAATTGCCCACCTGAAGATATTGACATACAACGAAAAGAGTTTCATTAAGTTGAGAAAAAATTAATTATAATGAATTTCTATATTTTCTATGTCTATTAACGCCAAATATATTCAATATTACCAAATCAATAAAAAAAATGTTTTTGTCGAACCGGAAAAAATCTAATCGTATTTTAATTTACTAATACCTTATGTCGATATATAATTATCGTCTATAATTATTATATACTAAACAGAAATATTAATTGCACCATGAACTTTCTCGTTTATCTAATTATTGTAATCGATGATGAAGGAGCATCTCACGTGCCTACGTAGAGTAACGTAGGCACGACGGAGACTAAGGGGCCCTGAAGCACTCTCGCGGGAGTACGAAAGATTCGTGATAAGCTGCCTGCCTAGTAACGGCTCTACGCTATGCCGGTCCACGATGCCCTCTACGTGCACACGTACACGTACACCACTAAGTGCTCTAGTGCTTTGCATTCGGAAAATTGCTTCTCACCATAGCCACTGTGAATTAAAGTGCCAGACGTTGTACTGAATATAATAAAAATCCATATGTTCTAGTCGTGCTTCAAAAATATCATGAAATGATAAAAAGTACGTGAGGTTTCGCTACAAAGAGCATGTTGATAAATGACACTTGCATAAATTCAACTAAATTCTTTCGGAAACGGAATATACTTGTATGTCTTGTTGTCTATTCTAAAATTATAAATTGAAACGTTATCCATTTATTTGTTTGTCTTCATTTCACCCTTAAGAGTCCAATAAGATTCCATAGAAATTTCAAATAATATATATCCTAAACTGAAATATAATAAATAGTGACCATAAACATGGCAATATATATCAAATAAAGAGTGAACATAACTATGCCTCCAATTAAAATAATGCATGAAAAACTGGACGCATTGTAAAAGCTACAGGAAAATTTCGCCATGAAATATATCTGTTGTCAGTAGAAAAGATACAATAAATGTTTTAATCGTTAATAACAGTTTTATTTGCTGAATATCTTTTTCATGGATATTTATATTAAAAACTTATCAATTTTTTTGTAAAAAAATTTCACTGTCGGCAATTAAATATATTTAGCTAGGAAAGTTCCTACACTATGTACATATCACTTATACTTTAGTAGCTATAAAAGCAATTATGTATTACTGCGTATATTTACACAGCACCCAAGTGTTTAGACCGAGCTAGGAATTCTAGTTGATTGAGCGTTTGCGCATGCGCATGAATTAAAGAGAAGGGGGAGGGGATCTGTTTAAAATACCATGTCATGCCGGCACTGCCAAGCGTTGCGGTGGCCTAAATTTACTAACAGCATGTGGGCGAAGCCGCAGGCTAAAGCTGGTAGGGTGTCATGTCGACAAATTTTAAATCTATTTTCACTGGTCTTTTTAACGTCACAAATCAATTAACGAATTTTCATTAGACTGAATATAGGTATTAAGCCATATAAGCAAAATCAGATTATGCACGCAACCGGATTTTCTTAAGGTTATTATTTAATTAAATAAATTTTAAGTTTCATAGTTTCATTTTGAGAAAATCGGCTGTGACAGACGAACTGATAGAGAAGTGAGTAATCTTATAAGGGTTTCGTTTTTTCTTTTGAGACACGTAAGCCTGAAAACCAGAGAAAATCGAAAAAGGAGGCGGTTCTTAATTCGTCGGAATCTTTTTTTATGTTTTTTCAGCGATAATTCTTTCTCTAATGAAGTTTTTATTTGAAAAAGGGTGCTATAGGTGTCGTCCCATATAAATATGACGATGATCTGATGATGAGGATAGGAATTAACGATGGAAATCCTTAACAAATATCAGTAAATCCACTATGATTCAAGATATTTCCTACGATTAGTTGTTATTTAGCAAAATAACTACACCACCTACTAAATCAGGTGATTCTGATCTGATGATTAGTTCTGGATATAAACAATGGAATTCCTTAATGAATATTAGTAAATTAACCGTGATTAAATATATTTGTTCCTAGTAGTTGTTACTTTGCGAAATAACTACACCGCTTACCAGGTCAAGGTGTGATGATGAGTTCTGGAGATGAACAATGGAACTCCTTAACGGATTATTCGGAATTAAAAGTGATTCGGAATTAAAAGTGATTCAAAATATTTGCTGCTGGTAGTTGTTACTTTGCAAAATAACTACACTATCGATCATGTCAGAGTCTAATGATGCGTTCTGGAGATGATCGATTGAACTTCTTATCAGTTGGTAGTAAGTCAAATATAATTCAAGATATTTACTACTGCTAAATTTTTACTTTGCAAAATAACTGCACTATCGACCAGGTCAGTGTGTGATGATGAATTCTGAAGGTGTTATTTATCTTCAGAACTCCTTAGGTAGTAAATCGTTCGTGATTCAATATATGCTACTGGTTAGCTATCTTTACTTATTACTTTCAAAATCTTATATTGGGTTTCTGGATACGGGGAACACAACTCCTCAAGTGTAAGTTATTTCCAAAATCTGATATTGGACTTCGGATATGAAGAACCGAACTGCTCAACGGCTAACAGATAAGCATTGGTAGCTACTACTGTCGCTTCAGTTCTATGTATAATCAACTTTAAACAAAGAGGAAATTATCCATATGCTAGCTTATGCCCATGACTTTTAATAAGTATCCAATTTTCTAAGAAGGAAAATAATTGTGATTATTTATATTAACATATTAATCACTAAAAGTTCTAAAATAAAGTATCTTTTAAAAAACCGCCTTCAAAAAAGGTAGGTACTAAAAATTACAAAATAATTAACTAAAATAGGTGCATACTTATTTGCGATAAATTACTAAGTTACTAATTTTTGAAGTCTGTACCAGCACCGCCGTTCAATTTAAACAGATATAAATGTTTATATTACAAATAAACCCTTTATGTAATATAATAATATGTTTACTATTGTAAGTACATTAGAAGTAAAAGTTTTAAATTTACATTATATATTAAATTAACTTAGTTATTTATTGCAAATAAGTATGTACCTATTTTGAGTTAATTAATTCTTACTTTTTAGTACCTACATTTTTTGAAGTCTATTTTTTAAAAGATATTTTATTTTCTTTAATATACCTTAATAAAGTATAATCTTATCAAGTGATCACAATCCAAAAAGATCAAAATGACAGAATTACAATGTTCGTGAATAAATTATATTGTAGTTTACCTCAAAAAATTATGTATTATCATATTAAGTTTCTTAATGTGGTAAATTAATAACCGTAGTCAATGGTACAATTTTTTTACAGCCTTTAATATATTTTGTTTTTTATATTAATTTGCTTTTTGTTGCGCTATTTTTAGTAAGATTTAAAAAATACATTCTGACATCAGAAAATAGGCTTCTAATAAAATAGACGTGATGTCAGAAAAATGGAATCTCATGAAAAAGTAAATTAAATCTTCATTCGTTAAAAAAATAATTTATCAAGTTCCTTCACCTGAAAATATTAAGTCAATTTCGATTCCGAAGAACGGGAAAATAACTAACACTTAATGATATTATTAGGTAGTAAATTATTGTAATTGAGATATAAATATTAAGAAATTTCTGAAGAATCCACTCGCATCACAAATTTCATTTCGCATATTTTTAATATTTTATTTCCAATAAATAATTAAATATCTACTGCCAAAATAATCTAAGTAATATAATGTAACAAAGAATATTTGTTTACAGGCAAAAATAATATTATTTGGATATATTAAAAATATGTATCCTCATAACATAGTATTATTATAAACATAAAAAATAAGTGTTTGCCCTTTAATAATTGGTTGCTTTAAAAAAAATATATTTTACGCTCATTTTCCAAATATTGCCATTAAGTTTTTTTTGTACAACCTTAAAAATCAAATATTATGTAATTTTAAACGGAATGCAGACGTTACTTACATCTTTTATTAAATTATTCAATAATAAAAAAATGATTACACACTGGTATTTATTACGTGCTTTAAAATGTTTTTAAACTTTTCCTTCAATCTCTTTTCTGGTATACTTTTTTCGCTACTTTTATAAGACTAATTGTTCAAACATTATAGAAGAAATGACCGTAAGTGCTTAGGTATTAAACTTATAGATATATTTTTGTATTTCGGATATGTTTTAAATGTGTTTGTAAAACAAACACATTTCACTAAACTTTGTTTTTTTCACTAACTTGTTTTAGCAATAATTTATTCCAATACGAGATTTATACAATCAATAATTTAAAAAAATAAGTGGTTAGCTGGCCATTTATATAACAGTGTCGAACTTTTAAAACCATAAATTAGTCTAGCGTCTCTCGATAGGGTAACACGTAATCAAAGGTCGCGTCCTGAAATTAAATAATAAAAAAATATACACGAAAACGTATATTATTTTCAAATGATTTAAAAAGAGTGATTTTTAAACGTAGAACTGGGGTAAAATATTACTCTTGTAATAAAATTATTAACAGTAATAGACAATAATATCGATGTAAACTTTACTGTGAACTAATGAGCACATTATATGCGTAGTCATTTATAAAAGTGCCCAAGATGAAATAGAAACGATTTTGACTCACGTACGTCATATTAAATTCTATACTGAATAAGTGTAGAGTAAAATATAACCGTTTTCACAATCATCAACTTATTGGGCGTCTATGTCAAATTTCTGGAACAAAATCCAGCTTTCGTTTGATATTCAAAGCCTAACATAGAGGGCGCGCTACGCTTCAGTTAATTAAGTTTTCGGTTACTTCCCGCCCGGACTTCATTTGCATTCCGCTGCAACGCCACTCACCACCGCGCCGCTTCATATCTCCAGCCACCGTCTATACCGTTTTGTGTTGATTCGGTTGTTATACAGTAGAACAGTCAAATTTTGAAAGATATTGATTAAATGCTTTTACCAATTGCAGCAATATGTTACAAGTAATCATTTTTATAACAAATTATTGATCTCGGCACTAAAATTACTTAAGAGGAAATACATTTTTTACTGTGAATTTATTATTTTTTAAGAATTTCGTAATGAAACAAGGCATCCCTCGTTATGACCGGCCGTAAGTCTGTCACAATGCCATAGCTTTAAATGGAGGATCCGAATACCATATATATATATATATATATATATATATATATATATATATATATATATACATATATATATATATATATATATATAATATTTTTACGCACCGCATAAAGTGAGATGTTATTGGATAAATCTTTTTAATTTAAACTGAGGTTATAAGATCGATTTTTTATTTCTAAGCACCGTTTATAAAGTATTTAGTTTAGAAATAAGTACAACAATTTTAAAAATGCAAAAATTCTAGTCACTGGCATTTTATTAAAAAAAATAATAAACACTATTTCCTTTTCCTTGCATAAACAATTATAAAAGATTTTGATTTTTGTGTATTTACGTTTTACGATAGAAATATTTTAACTAGATTATGTTACCGCTTACTATAAGTCAAACCCCTTTGTTGATTGCCCTTCTTAGGATTCGTTTGTCACAAGCGTTTTTCTCAGAAACTGTCTTGAATTCATATTTTTGTGTAGGTTTTCCTATTTTCTTTTTACTCCACTACGCGAAAACAAACATAGCCCATTAGATATTTTTTTCTCAACTAATAGTGTAGGGCGCCGGCTGTGTATACCACTAACTAATGGGTTTGAAGAGTCGGTGAATTCTTACGACTAATGGCGAAGCTCGAACTAACTTAACTTGATGTTCATAACAGTAATATGTAATGATGACAAATATAATTATACTGGGCATATTATATTGTTGCGTGTCGCAGATAAATGCTTGTATTAATTACCTCCATCACTGCATACACGCTTGTAATAAAAAATGCTGGCTTTTTTCCACGTTTGGAGTACGTTTTGTACACAGTCGATTTTTTTTATTTTTTTTTCCATCCTCAAGTTTCTTTACGTATGCAATGTTTCTAATTTCCATTAAAATATGAGTTAATTTCAACGAACCATACTAGATTATTAATACAAATATTTATTTTAGGACACTCATACGTACGTGGATACATCAAACAGATGAAATATAAATATCTATTACTCAGGAATCCGGATATTAAAGAAAGTTTTCACTTTCTTATAACATATTTGGAAGACTTTCTTTAACATTTTAGAAATGGATTTCTAGCACAATAGCAAGATTCCTCCTTATATTGTGCACGAAATTCATCATTCACCGGTCATGTCGGTTTTATATCTTTGTATATTATGTCACTCAGCGCAGCAGCATTTTGATAACTACTACTCTAGTGCTTCGTATGATAATAGAATACATTTGCTCACACTCCTCACGTTACGAAACTTTTGGCTAGCGTAATCTTCTCCGCAAAAGTCGTTGTGGCACTACATTAATGCAATATTATACAGCAATATTATAAAAAGCTAAATACGCCGAACTCCGACCTTGGACAGTCGCAGTCACAACACGTAGGTCATTCCAATGAGTCACCTTTCGTCCACAGGGTATTTTCATCATCCCAAGCGGAGTAACATCCAACTGCGTCAGAATTTTATTGGTCATAATTGTGACAATAAACTTGGATGAGGGCTGAAGAAGCACTTTTCTAGATTAAGACCGACTCTACCTGCGCGATTTATCGGTGGCCCTCTTAATGCGGCTGATACACCTACTGCAAACATTACGAAATATCACTTCGCAGATGCTACATCAAGTATTCTAAAATTGACCTAAAATATTCCCGCATATTAAAACTGTAAATACAAAAATAGATTTTAAGTTTCTTTAGTGATGGTTGATAATAAAGTACTAACTAAACATCTAAAATATTCAGAAAAATCCATTATTGCAGGGAATAAGTATTTATATAATTTTAATGCTACGAAAGTAGATATTACTTATGTAGAATAATAATGTACTTTTAAAAAAATTTTATTACTATTCAATATATATAAAGATATATTATATATGAAGATATTTTCAAGTCAAAAAACTGTAGGCGTATGCGAGTATATATCTACTTCAATATTGATCAGATATGTGTATAAGTATCTATGTAGAAATAAATATGCATATATTAAAAAATAGTTTAAATTTAAAATTATCCCAAAACTCCATCTCATTGAATTATATTCTGTGTCTGGACAAAGACTCCCCCAGATCAGTAAATCACTATAAAGACACACACACACACACATTTTGGGAAGAGCCTATGATGAAACATAAGATTAATTCGAGAAATTTCAAAGTTTTAATAAAACTACTTCCTAATCTCATGTAGCACGTAACCAATGCATAAAAGTATAGAAAATCAGAATGTCTGTTTTTCGCTAATAACTGATTTCATATAATAAATTAAATAATTGTTTCGCTTATATCTTCTTTCAGCTAATATCATGTTTCATATCAATTAAAACATTAACTACTTAGTTATGGTTATTAGCCAATAGATTTTTGAACACAGCCTAACCATTTTAATTTATCAATAGCACAATACCCATTGGTTCGAAAATCAATGAGTTCAAAAAATTACAATAAAACAAATTATTATAATAAGCATTTATAATACTCGCATAATCTAATATATGACTATGGGGGCATAGTGGATTTGACAATACATATGTTAGCATGAAAATTAAATATTTCTCATTTGGATAGATAGAAACAAACATGAGAGTGTTTGTGACAGCGGAAATAATGTGTCTAATAGAATATATCGAATTTAATTTCAAACTAAGGAGTACTTTAAGATAGATAGCTCTGTTTAGAGTCTAGAGTAATAGGAAGCTGCGTAGAGGACTAAGGTTTATTGAATTGTAATGAGTTGATATAAATATTTACAGGTTTTCTTTCATTCTTGTCGAGGAATATAAATTGTAATGATTAAAATAACTCTGACGGATGAAATAGAAATAAGATAAAGAAATACATTTGATTATTATTTACAATTTTCGCTTTCTTAATTACTATCTTGGGTTACTAAAACATGATGATATCAATAACTCTAACGGGTGATATAGAAATAAAAGATCGGAGTATGTCGTCCTTAGTTCTAACAAAATTTCCTTAATTTATGTAGCAATCATTTCAACATTCCTGTAATATATGTGACGTCGTTTTATAAAGTGAATGTGCAAAATTGAATAAAAAAAATTAATTTTTCCTCCTGAATTAACACTAGTGGATTATATAAATTTCACTCAACTTCGTATTATATCCCAACATTTTTTTACTTTAATAATTGATAAAAAAAATTATACAGACAAATAGTTGGAAGAAAATACAAATTAATGCGCTATTAGAGAAAAGAAACACTAATAACGCATTAATACAGCGCCGTCTTATTGACTTCTAGCGGGCGCTTAATTAATATTTAATCGAATTAAGACTTAATTTTGTTTTATGAATAATACATCACTATCTTCTATTATTTATTTAAGAACTTTAATGTATAAAATTGATGCATATCGCGGACTCATTCCTCCGAGAGCAACCTCTTACAGTCACCCAGAACCAGTCAAGCCCCACTCGACGAGCGGTCGGCTATCGAACCCAGTTCCCCGCCGAACGCAGTCATCCAAGACCGTATGCCTTGTGATCAAACCAATACACGACAGTGACAACATCAAAAACTTAATTAGCGGTTAATTTTGTGGTGCGACATTATCTACTCGCCTAGTTTAGATGAGATACTAACCGAAAGAGCACACGAGAAAAATTAATTAATTGCCTAACGAGATTTAAGTTTAGAAATGTATTTATAGAATCAAATGTACCATTTCTCAAAAAATATTTATCCACATTACCAGCATATCGGTTAAAAGAGGCTTTACTTCGTTTTACGTTCTTTGTATAGGTGACAGAAAAAAGTTGGCTGCCAAACGTTATGGTATTTGAAAATTCATTTTAAATTATTTATTAAAGTTATTTAGTATTTAAAACATTATTTATTATTTAATTACATACTTTTTTGGCGTATTTTTTTATACTTTGAACAACTGCCATTTTGAAATTATGAATCAAATTTAATCCATCTACTAAATTAACCCGGCTTTTATTATAAGTATAACGATATCAGTTAATTACCTCGAAATTTAAATTCGAGATATCCACATTAAGTATATTTCCACAAAATTCACTTAATAATAAATTAAAATTGTCATCTTGGAAAACAATAACCAGTTTTTTGATTTGAAATAATAACAACTTATAACAATAAAGAAACGATCCCTAGCTTTATACATTATAAATCATCATTTCTGGATTAATGTATAATGATAAAAATTCAGTTTGTATTCAAATTTAATGTCAAAATTAGAGAAATAAACTCAACCATAACTTGATTGAAGACATACGCAATACGGAATACCATCTAAATCAAACTTGATTAAACATTAAGTGAGAAGTTTTACGACCCGTTGAGAATCATGGACTTACTACCGTGTCAATGTTATGTCGTTATATCTCTGGAACAAACCGGGCCACCGTTTAATATTCAAAGTCTGACATAGAGGGCGGGCGGCGCTTTATTTGATTAAGTTTTAGGACACTTCCCGCTTGGACCTAATTTGCATTCCGCTTTTACGCCGCTCTCCACCGCTTCCTGCCGCTCGCTGTCACTTTGCAATGTTTTACATAAATTCAATTATTATATTTAATACGGTAAGTTAGATATATGGAGCTACGAATGTCCTCTAATGAATAAGTCAGGGCGACTTTCACGGTGGGCAGTGAAAGTGATACATATTACTTTTCTGTACGAAATACAAATAATTCAAAATTCAAATCCCTCTTGTATAAATTTTTTTCTCATTCACGCAAGTATAAATATAGCAATTGAGAGCGAAACAGTCGACTATCATTTCCGATCCCCGCTAACTTAATCTCCCCTCTGAGCAGCTGACGTCGCATCCATATAAATTATTAATGTCGTCTCCAGTAAACCAAGCGAGAGATCGTACATCCACGGTTAGATATACACTTGAAATATAACAAGTAAATATCGTATTATATAACGTACCTGAACGTAAATTGAGTTCTGAAAAATAATTGTTTCAAGTACATTTAAATAAAGTTGAATAACTTTTCACTAAATAATGAAAATTCGTCATTCTTTGATACTTTGAAAACAACTGTTATGATTCCGTTTACGAATTATGTAGGCGTAAATTTCCTAGTTCTTGTTTGAACATAACCAAGTACTTGGTATAAATAATTTCGCTTCCTTTGATGCGTAGTCGGGTAAGAATATTAAAATTGATCATATAAAAGTTACAGATATAAAGATATGTATCCTTATTCCTAGTAAATGAAAATTAATCCTTTTCAGGAAACAATTAATTTAAAATAGTAAAAAGCGCTCTAATTTATAGCCTTTTTAATTAAATATACATATCAAAAATTATTATATTTGATCTGAATTTATCATAAATTGTTATTTATTTTAATGGACATTTTCTCAATAAATTTGATATTAAACTTAGTGTTTTATATGAATACATTAATGTTTACCAAGAACAACTATATAAGATTTATAGCGTGCAGTTTTTGCTATTCAAACACATTCAAAAAGCAATCAAATAATTTAGGAAATTAAAAATTGCAGGTGCTGTTAAATAAAGCGCCGCCCGCCCTCTATGTCAGACTTTGAATATTTGCTGAAATTTTCATCAACAATTATTGCGTATAAGCACAAAATATAAATGTTTTCATTTAAATGTATATGTACGAGTACATTTAAATTAAAACGAATACTTGGCTTGAAATATCTTATAAAAAAGTGAAAATGACCTTCAAATGACTACTAAATGTCAATTCCTGGGAAATATTTTGTACTTCCTCGAGAACAGGCTTTTTTTATACGCGAGCTGTTTGAATCACACTTTCACGAGTGTTTGTCATATTATCCACGCCATGTATTTACGTAATATTTTCCCTATCTTGTGCATTCCGTAGAACGCCTTAAGTGTTACTGATATATGTTTCTTTGTTAAAATGACGCAAAGAAATAAAATTATTTTTCATAAAGCGGTCATTCTAACACTCATGAATTAATACTACTGTCTACGTGATTCTATTTACCAACTTCATCGTTATAAGTTTAAAATACCTTTATGAAATTAAACATTTATGAATTATTATGACGTTATTAAAGAAGTAAATACCATAGTAACGGGTGTGCATTTATAATAAATATTAGTGTCTAACTTATTTGAATTATGATTTCATATGTCGTGATTGAATTTATTGTAATGATGCCGAGTTATTATTTCATTTTTTTTTAATAAGAGACTATTTACTTAACGCTAAAAGTTATTATTGGGAATTATTAAATGAATTTGGCCAGTTAATATATAGATGTAATTGCATCAATAAATTAAAATATGTCACTGAAATTGTGAGAATATCAGGAAGATATTTATATCGTTGAATATAAAGTTAACGAAGAATCATATACATAACACATCATAACGATTTTATCTAACATACTGCGTAATACTTACGACTTACATTATTTCATATTGCAATAAATTGCACTGTAATCGATGTGCATATTTATAAATTGTTTTTAATAAAATTGATTTTACAAAATTATGGCACAAAATTCAATGACAATTTCTTTCTTTCACATGTCCCATTAAGTGATATTAAGTTACTTTAACTTTTCCGTAATGACAATATAAAAAATAAATATAACAGCTGGTCATATAATATATCTAATAATTACATAATCGGTTTTCCCAGAACATAATTTTTGACATCCTCTTGAACTTGTTAGTCTTCATGATATTTCATGAAAAACTAATAGATTTCTGACGTTCTGTAGGAGAAAATGTCTTAAATACTTTCTTAACATACTTGAGTACACTGAAATCGATGTGAGATTGATCCTTAATTATTTAAAAACTAAGCCACGTTGCATCTCCTTTCTCGCAACATGCAAGCCTGTGTACATTTACTTTTTTTGCAGTATCGGAATAAAATTTTATTTTATTATTAAATTGACTAAGTATTCATATTGAAGGATTTCAAAATCGCTCATTACAATGTCATCTGCCTTCCACAGTCAGGTTCATTATGGGAATACGAGTAACCTGAGCATATAAAGAAATAATAATGAGAAAATTTTGTAGGAAACTATTACACTCCTTTTTATTTAAAAGGAATTTTTAATTCCTTTCCATATGACCCTTAATCTTTTTAGGTTAAAAAACGAAATGAAAAGAGTAAGTAGTGTTTATAAGAAAATACCAAATATTAGTTCATTGGTTAGAAGGTTCATGCCGGATACCCACAAGAACGCACTCCTACACACAAATACACACGCACACGTGAACACGTATTTCCTAGTTTTGTTTTTGTAGATTCTGTTAATGAAATATAATCATTTGCCGTCAAAAAGACATATTTAATTATTACAAAACGAATGACGTTAACTCCTTGCGTCACTCGAAAGTTAAAATAGGGATATACCGTGATGATGTTTTATTTAGTACTCTTAAATATTCTTTAATGTAAACAATACGTAATTAGTCATATAAGACTAAATTTATGGTACCTAGGCAAAATTGTTATTTGTCGTTACGGCTAAATAATAATAACTAGGCAGCAAACTAGCCATAATGACTAGACTTAAATGAACCTTAATCTTTCATTAACATTAGAATCTTTAGATATTAAATTCTAAACTGTAAAGAACAAAAGATTCTAAAAATCAATAAATAACATATTTTAATAAGGTTACGTTAATTATATGTGTACTTAGAATCCTACGTATAGAATGAAAGCTTCTTTTTATAACTAATTTTAAAAAAATTCAGATATCATTGAAATTGTAACTATCGAATTTTGAAATAAAGTGGGTAAAATGAAGTTTACCAAAAAAATATCACCGTACTCTAAGAGTTAAAGAGCCATTTTCAAAATAATATAGCTTTTATTTTCTTTCATTACTTTCTTCGTAAATTCTCTGATAATAATATTAAATAGTTTCATTTAAGTTTTCATTTTCATTTAAACAGTTAAAATAACTGATTCAAACTAACGGGATTTTTTTTCACTTTTATTGCTAATTCTAAAATTTATACCATTTGTAATTATTGTACGCGTTTTCTTATAATTGTTTAATAAGAAACATAACTTAATCCGTTAAAAAAGTGTGAAGTTAATAACAAACTGCCGGTAAAGCACTCGTTCGCTTTAAATATACAGGAGATTTAGAGATAGAGTCGAAATAAAAAAGAATCTGTAAATATTATAGTTTATAAAGTATTGTACACAATTTCATAGATATAGGTTAAAAAAGACTTCATTTTTTAACCATTACATCATGTATTGTTTTTCATTTAGTTCATAATTAAAACAATATTACAAACAATTGATAATTTTGACATACACGCACGATGGGATAAATTTACGTCAAAATAATATTTGAATTACAAACGACCCAAAGTTTGTAAACATATTTTTAAAGAAAAAAAAGAATATATATATATATATATAAATTTTTTTTGAGTATCAAAGAAATATTTATTCTATGATTTTTTTATGATATTTTATCTGCCTTTACTTACATATGGAAATCTATTAGACTATTTTTATTTTATATCTTATATATAAATTATCCACATTTGATAACGTGTATCATAAATTTAGATCCTATTACATTCAATTAAATTTACTCAAATGATTATATGTTCTTTTTTCATTCCATATTCATAAACCATTCATATTCTTAACTCAGTAACGGGCGTTGTTACTCCGACCATCATTAGAGTGGAAAAAAAACATTTATTGTTCCCTTTTCTAAGCTGTAACTCACACTCAACCTAAATAAAGACCTTTTCATGTCAACCCTTTTTCGTTCTACCTATTCTATCCAGTCTTTGAAGCATTGTCCATGACCAACTTTACCTTCTTCAATGCTCGTAAATCTCTGAATCTATTTTAGCACGGTCTTACTGGTCACGATATTCGTTAAGGTCGCCGACAATGTACGCTTTTCTATAAATATATAGCTTAACTTCACAGAATTTGATATTCTTCTAGTTTATATCAAACCTTTTTATATAGTTAGATACTCTTCTAAGTCACTTTGTAATGTACCAGCTAATGTCTGAAGTACTTATCCCAACCTTTCAAATTCAATTGAACGTAAATTCGCAGCCCGATTTGCTAACGTCTTTCCACACATAAAATAACTCCTTTAATCATTGCGTATGTTCCCAAACTATCATCGCCAATAGCTGAGGAATTCTTTCTCAAACTAGTTTATTGCAACAGAAGCTTAATGACCCAGCGATACTATATATGAAAGATCTGCTGATCGAACAGAATCCTAACTCAAACTCATTTTCACTTAAGTAATATTTTGAAAATTGTTTAAAACTATAAGACAGACCCTCTTTACCCCTTTATTTTACTTTGGACCGACTACATCCTTTAGTAAGTTATGAATATTTTAACAAAATTTTGAGTACGTTACATATGTAGCCTCGGAAAATATAATCATACCTCTAATAACAAATCATTTATTAAATAGGTCATGTTTAAAATTTCTAAACAACTTACATTTCCTTATATACAAATAATTTAAAAAAAACTCAAATTACAGTAAATCTATGTAGATATATGGCCTAGTAGCTTGCAACAAAAGAAATCGACTGGATCCTGTAATCCGAACTTTTTTAAACTAATGACTCATGAAGGCGAAAGCAAGTTTACCTGTTTATTTGTTCTACTTCCACACCTCAACTACTCAACCAATATTCATAAAAATGCGTGCGTGCATACAGCCTGTATCATGGAAGAACACATTATCCCAAAATAGAATTAATTTTTTAGTAATTCAAATATCAACCTGTCAGGTTTAAGAGCATAAATATAAATTAGAACATGAACGTAAACATCACGGCTGCATGTCGGTCTACGACTAGATACCATAAGGTACACGCTTTTGTTTTTCAATGTCATTACTTCGATTCTTTATATTTCCGAGTAATTAACCATATTCGCATTCACGCTGGGAAAGCCGCCGGCCAAAATAGATTATTAATTATATCTTGTACACTGCCATATGCATAGTAGTTCCAAGTAAATAAATAACGCAAATTAGTTGAAGCTCAGTCAACGCGCTGAAGCTCAGTGGATCCAACAGTACGTGTAGGTTAACATTCACGGGGTCGGCACACATCGAAGAGACTCTCGTGTCAAACTTTCTAATTGTTATTGCATGATAAAAAGTTATATTGCTTCTATATCAAATAAATGGTTCTAATAATTGCAAAATAATGTCATTAATATTTTTTGCGCTGACGATGTCTAAGGAAATAGATAGTCTTCAACAAATATTATTATGAAATATTTACAATAACTCTGTCCTCTGTTACTTTTTTTTCTTATCCATTAATTTTCCCAATTCCAATATGTAACTCCTTAATTTTTAATATTTATAATTCTCTGTATGGCCTAAATTTTATTTTTTTTTTTTTGAATTGTGTATGGATATTTACTTTTTATTTCGCAAATATTCACCGATGTACAATAGTTTTTTAATACGTCATTCAACCAATTTTTCCACTCAATTAATGACATGCCTAAAATTGAAAAATATAATTAAAATCCCTTCAATTATTTATGTAAAATAAAACCCAAAATGGCATACATTTCATTTTCATACCAGCAAATACATATATTATTTTGCATGTGAAATTGCCATTACGATATTCGGGGACACAAATTAAGCAAGTTAAGTTACCCATTCTGTAAGTTAGATTCATGACATCCCTAACTTCAAGAGGCCATGTTGAGCCGCAGCATGCGTTATGTAGAATTATAAATGTCGGTTGCGAATTCCCTCGGCTATAAACACGCGGCCGGCTCTCGTGAGAGCAACCTGCCTGGTAATGGAGAGACCGCCGCGCCACCCGCCCGCAGACTGTCGTGCGCCCAGGCAGGCGGTTTTAATATGAATTCATTGTCCATACTTACTAGATATTACCTAAAATGACTATAATACTCTTATTTCTAAATATCACGAAATGATAAATTATATTTCCATTACTTTTACCCTGTGAGTGTGTTGCTAAATTTCGTATTATATTTATATAATAAACATAACAAAATGATAGCCATTGTTAAACGAGTAAATATTTTGAAATGAAAAAGTAAAAACAAACAATTACAATTTTCTTGATTTCATTTTTTCATCTTCTTATTATATTTATAGACAAAACTGTCTTTGTATTTCTATTATAGCTAACTACATCAAATATTAATATTTACCTTATGGTTACGTCATCAAAGTGGTGAAATAAAATTGGCCCCTCTGAAATTTTGACAAAAGTCAAATGTCAAAACTAAATAACGCTAACTCGGCTTTAATTCAACATTATATATCCTTCTGTTTCCTAATTTGCTTACTTCCCTAGGACGTTCGCATGTTATTAAGATTCCTAACACAATTTAATAATAAATATTGAAAGTATGAAAAATAAAAATATCCGGTAACAATGTAATAACAGGGAATAATATGTATTTGTAACAGGTTTAATAACCTGTTACAAATATTATTCCCTGTTATTACATTGTTACCGGATATTTTTATTTTTCATACTTTCAATATTCCTTAGTTTCTCATGTCCAAATCATAACACGTATCTCTTCCCTCAGATTAGTTTTTATGTTTTCATTTCTTGTTTTCCAAAATCATGACAAATCGCGTTGTTTCGTCAGGTCATGACATTAATTGGAGTTAATTAGAAAATACTTTCATGTCAATATTAAGACAAAACCCAACTGCCATTTAATATTAAAAGCTCCACATAGAGGTCGGGTAACGCATTATTTCATTAAATTATAGGACACTTCTCGCCCGAACTTCGTTTATATCGGTCTTTAATGCCGCTCTACATCCCTTCATAGCTCCTAATACGCTCTCATGTTTTTTTCTTTAAATCCAACATTCAATGCAGTAAATAAGAAACAATTAATGCAAATAATAAGAAACAATTAATGCAAATAATAAGAAACAATTAATGCAAATAATAAGAAACAATTAATGCAAATAATAAGAAACAATTAATGCAAATATTTAATGCAAAAATTAAAAAAAGAATTAAAGTTTACTTGATATTTCTTCTCTATTGTCTATTATTATGAAATATTAAAAAACCTACGCATGAACAAGAATGTTATACAAACATCTATATGTTTTTTTTTAATTTCCTCAAATAATTTTCGAAAATTAGTTAATTCCTCTCTTATATCCAGTTTAAGGGACATAGAATATCTATAGTGCTTTGCAGCTCTAATAAAAATATTTAAAATTAAAAATAGTATAGATGCGTATATCTAATATCTGCCATTATTAAAATATTTTCCAGCACTTGAAAAATTTAATTACCCTCAAAACAAAACGTTAATTACAAGGATTTACATAGGTGGTTGAATTTGGGGTTAGTTTTTTTTTAATATAGTGTAATTTTATGTTTTTCCTGACCGCCTCTAATTACTCACTGTTCTTCGTGAAGGATCAATCACCTTAATTTCAATACATGTAATGTTCTAATGAATCCTATATTTTACCTATCTTCACACAATAAATCTCGGAATTGCCACGTTCAATCTACTTCCTCATGACGAAAATTTAAACTATTGAAGACCCAGTGCAGCCAGTGGTTGTATCAAACACCTAGCGATCACTAGAGCTCTTCACTATCCGGTATGATTCTATGAGCTTTCTCTCATAAAATTTTTACAAAAATGGAATATTATTAATATATTTCATAAATTCTGGTATTCAGTAGTCACATAATTGCGACAAGTTTTAATGGAGGCATCATTGTTACTTATTCAATGAATTCCTACAAAAACTCGACTCTCTCGGATATTTATATTTATAAGCAGTAAATTTACCGAATCTATTTCTATAACAAGCCTAAATACTTATGGAAATTTATATAGTTAAGCATGCTATTAGACTTATAGAAAACCTAAAAGTATACATACAACTGCTGCAAGAATACAATTGTTTGAATTATATGTTTGAGTTGAACGATAAACATACATTGACATCAACAATATTATCATTCTACAAAGACATGATATATGCTTTAATATCTAGTATTCTTTCCTCATATCTTAAATAGGTATTGTCGGCAGTTCTGTTTTATTACCGCTACACGATGTGAATAACCAAATTTCATTAAATGTATATATGTATATTTAATTAAATTTGGTTGTTGAAATTTGGCTACCCCAGATACTGCAAGTTTTAAAAAATATTATCATATATATATCACTTTTCGATAAAAAAGTTTTTTTTGTAAAAAACCTTCATAGAAATTATTACAGAAAATTCGTTATGTACATTATTTTATCCAAAATTTAATGAAACTACGTGATGTAGTATTATTTATACTCAATTCAAATTCTTTACCAGGGCCTAGGTTTCGTTGTATTACAACATCTTCAGGTGGACTATTAGTAAAGATGTTTCTTTCTTTATTAACATATTTTCCACATTAAAAAAATCATACGTTTTTTGATTTTGTTTGTCACTCCACCTAATCTCCATTCGATTAACAAGCAGACAAAGAAAAGCAGAATTTGGCTCATTTTCCAACTTAATTCAGATATCTGATAGATGTATGAAACTCAAAAGTTACTTAAAAGAATCAATAAATTAAATTATTTATATGATTTAAAAAAATGGTTCGTGTAAAAAATTTTTTTGCGTAATTCTATTCGCTTAAACTCTCCGAGTTTTCTGTTACTTTTACAGATTATTTGAATTGGAGGGAGAAAAAATATATATCTGGGTACTACAAAAGGATAATAATCCCAAACACTGTAGGGGTCTGTATTCAAAGCGGAAAATTGAAAATGTTATATCCACAATAAAGAACTGAACTCACCGGATGCAAACCTTGCAGAAGAGGTTTGGTCACTGATGAAATCTAAGCTTAAAAGAAAACGCGTTTTCACGTTGAGTTTTATCTACCCAAATCCACAAAAATCGATGTTTGACTGTAAATTTAAAACCGTAATAAATAACAACGGTAATTGGACTGTATATTGTGAAGGTTGTAAGTTACAGTTGGTTATTTACTTTTAATCTTTGATGTTTACTTTCACCTGACTTATTTTTAGTAAAGAAATTATTAACCGCACACTTTTATTGAACATACTATAAATCCAATCCGCCATATTTTCGACTGCTCTTAGGGTACATGAAATTATTCATAAAACGGATACTAATATATAATAAATAAACATTTTGATTACAAGGCAAATGATTCACTAAAAGAAAGTTAAGCTTCCTGGCACGATGTATATCAAGAGAAAAGTTTCCATATAAATGTCGTTTCAACATAAATTTATCGCATTTACGAAGATATTATAAAGAAAAAACATAACTTCACTGCCCAAGAATACGTTTTTAAACTCACAGTGATTATAAAAAAGGAAAAGGTATTTTGAATATTTTTCCCGAATGATTCTCAATATTTATCGGAAATGATAATTCATTGGATATTTGTAATGTAAGATGTCTTAAATATAATAAAAATATCAATACTTAAAGTCATTTTATATTTTTAATTAGATTCACCTCCGCTATTATAAAAAGCGCAATTTAAAGTGTAGATCGCAATTATTATTTATAATAAATTATTGGATATAGTGTAACTGAACTTTGATAAAATAATATTGAATAATAAACAATTTAATATAAGAGTTTAATTAAAGGAAGTGTCAACATCTGAGCTTTGAAAATATTATTGGCTTACTACCTCGTTAATTTTATATCTCTGGAACAAACCAGGCTACCATTTAATATTCAAAGCTCTGTATAGTGAACGGGCGGCTCTTTGTGTGATGAAGCTTTCGGACACTTCCCGCCTGGGCTTCATTTGCATTCCACTGTATCACGACGCTCGGTCTACTCGTATCGCTCGCCACCGGTTTTGTTCTAATTCAATAATCGCGTTTAATGCTAATAACGTAATCTGATGGAATTTTTATAGTTTAAGTAATCAATCTGGTGCCATAATCTACTTATTTAAAGCCATTATTTCTGTAAAATATCATTAATGAGTTCAATTACAAAGCGTCTAAGCTAGAATGTAAATAAGAAGTTAATAGTTTTGAATTAAGCGGGCGTTTATCAATTGTAACTAACTAATTAAATCTTTCAATTCGCTTATCCAAATCATTAGCTACTTAACCCAGCATAACTGAGGTTCATCCATCAAAATGGTCCGGATCATTTTGAACTTCTAATACGGTTTTAACAACTTATTCAATGTTATTGAAATTTTCAGTAGCTTGAGTTATTTTCCTTTTTCCTAATTGTGAAATAATCCACATGTATCAAGACGGTGCGAAATTATATCACTTGAAAAGCCATTATTTTGAATAGTTTGATTGTAACATTTGATTGGCTGTAACATGCAATGGTGAGACTAATTTTTTGTTTACAATCTATAACAATTTTTTTTCTAAATATTTATTATTTTAATTAAAAATTTAGTTTTCATTCTCAGTAAATATTTGAAAGGCGAGTTCAGTTTTGTTTCAATTTTTTATATTTTTATAGTCATTACAAAAATTGATTTGACTTATGGTCTAAAATATTCCTCCTCCGACTTTTTGTCATATAATTTTTGTAATACTATTTTTTGAATTTATTTATTTTATCCTAATATACATTTTTTATTTTATCCTAATATACTTTATTCGTATATTATTTATTCATTTACATTTTATTTGTATACTAATCTTACGACACAACTTAAGTATAAAATCTCCTGTTTTATATTATTATAACTAGCTTATTCTAAACATAAAGACACAAAATTATAAGTTACAAGGCATCCCACAGGTAGGCAAACATCTTTTATATTTTGACGCTGTTTTCTCGATGGCGAAATTTGTCCCCTTTGTAATTATTAAAGTTAGGAACAAACGAACGTTACGAACGATTGCAATTTTATAATACGATACACAATTTTTCTTTGAGTTGTTTTTTATCTTTTTCGTATTATCTTGTCGCAAGTAAGTAAAATCATTCACAATTTCCAAAATGTTGACTTATCGCCAGTTTTTGATTGAGGATTCGGTGTTGGGTATGATTCATATTTTTTTTTCTTCAAGTCCTAACTGGTTTCAGTGTTATTTAACTTTATTTAACTATAACAATATACCTTCTAGGTTCTGTTAGTTATGGTCAACGAAATCAATACCATCAGCTAAGCGATTATTTGACCTAAATTCGGCAATTTTTTTAATACCTTCACTATCCCATTTTAGCTGGTTAAAAAAAACTCTAACAGTGACTAAAATAGTTTAAATGACTAGCTGTCACTCTCTTTTACTCTTTTCTTTATGGTGAAATTAAGTAGAAAGTAGATGAAATCGTACAAAGTAGATCAAATTTAATTCTCGCGAAGCTTCTGTCGTTTAAATATTTAATTAATCGTATATATTTATTTGATATTCCATCTCTAGCGTTTGTCATGGAAAACATTGTTCCATAGAGTCGAATGATTTTGTACAACGCAATAAAAAGGTTATTTGTACTCTTTAACTTTCTCTAATAAATATTGGATAACATGAAAATGGTCCAAGTGCTGAAGCCTTTATAAAAACAAACCTGATCAGGACGGTTATTGATAATCTAAGAACGGTGTCAATCTTAAAATAAAACTTTTGAAAACACTTTATAGACATTGCCTAATAAGCGTTATTGATCGGTATATAATGACATCATAAACACTTTTTCAATGACATCTTAAAACCTTCTTTATATAGTAGTATTATAATCAAAGTCAACCACTGCTCGGAAACTTCTTTTTTTGTAGGAGGGTATGGAAAGACTCAGGTAATAGACCTCGTCTCGTATCTATATAAGTTCACACTTCAACTTCAGGACTTGCGCATTTGTTATACTGAAGGGCATTAATGACTTTAGTTACTTCTCTCGACAACTACTCGGGAATGTGATCGGGATTATTCAGCGGAGGCTTGTCACTCATTCTTTTTTCCTTTCTAGAATTGCTTTCTTATTGCCTACGTTGAGCACATTTTCAAGGTGAGGGATCCATTTCTTGTCGGAATTGAAGTACCTCTCTAATTTTAGAATCGACGCATCGAAGATAGCGAATCTATCTATTGCTATATATATTTGTTTTTTTTTATTTTTGTGTATTAATTTTAAGTATGTTTATTTATAACTTGTAATATTTTCTTCAGTTCTTCGGTACAATTCGTTATTTGGTTTAGGTGACCTTCTCAAATTTCACTTTGTTTCCTCTGAGATGGACGATTGTTTACTGCTATTCGTAATATATTTATTTGCCGATAATTTATTATTTTTTGTAATTTGTGTCATGAAAACTTTGATGAACTGATAACAATTGTTTTTGAAGAGATTGCTTATGTATCTATATATGTATATTATATACATATATATGTGTATATATATATATATATATATATATATATATTATGTATATATATATATATATATATATGTATATCAAATTATGAGGAATGTTTCCTTTAACTTTATTTTTCCTCTTCACTTCATATCACACAATAAGGTAGAATTTATTCAAAACACCTATGTCATAAAATCTTAAAAAAGTCTTTATTAATTAAATCTCAACTTCAGTTCTCGAATCGTGCGAAGATCAAGTTACTTGTTATCTTGGTGTTTCTAAAAAAATGTGATCAGAAATTTCATGTTATGTTCTACGCACAGTTCAATTAGTCGTTATAGAAAATTTACTTAAATTGTGGTATTCAAAATCCTTTCTCCGATTCTTTCATTACAATCACTTGTTATAATTATAATAAAAATGTATTGTCCTTTCATTTGAAGTAATTTCTGTGGATGCGTAAACTTGAATTATATTTTGATGTTCTTTATCTGAGACTTTAAATGTGAGTATAGCCAGTCTGTATGTGATATATTTAAATTACATGACATTGCCTTTAAATTTCTTTTAACTAAAAAATAGACTCCATATGTCCTTCTAATATCGCAAAGTTGTATAATATCCAGTTGTATGTGTATACTTACAATGTACAACTGTATGTGTCTCAGTACAAATAATCTTTCTTTTGGCTATACAGTTCTTTTTATTTAATATTAGATTGCTTAGGTAGGTATTATTTTTCTCTTTAGCTTCGTGAGAAGAGTTTTCAGGGTCAAGTGCTTTGTAGGAACTCACTTTTACGGTAAATAGTTTAGTTAGGAGTTTTAAGGATTTTCGGCAGTTTTTGGGGCGGCGTTGGTCGATAGCTCCCTTGGTGACCAGCCGTTGTAGGAGCTTTAGTTTATACGTGATATCTGATAGTCATTTGACTAATTGGTTGCCTTTGTGATTATCATTTCACTTTTTTTATGGTTTTGATAGTACTTTCATAAAATGAGTATCCGCACTGGTTTCGTTTTCGAACTCTTAATTTTGGAGTAGTGTTATATATGCTTTCTGGGTTTTATTAATTTTGGGATTTTATACAGGACTACTTTTGTTTTCTTTTTTTTTTGTTTTGTGACGCAGAGATTTGAAAAGGTCTATTCTTACTAATACTATTTTATTTGATTTTTTTTGAGAATTGTTTTCTTATCTTAACTCAAAATTGCCATATTTCCGTCCTCTCTTATTTTTAAGTTGTTCCTGGCGTCTACTATCTTCCTCTTAGACTTATTTTCATTATATATATATATATATATATATATATATATACACACACACACATATATATATATACATATATTATTACACTGATGTTTTTTTATCATATGTTAATGCCTAAATGCCAAAGGGAGCCGACTTTTCCCGTAAGAATGAAACAATATATTTATAGAGACTGAAATATATTGTAAATACTTTTTAAAAAAGTGCGTACATGTAGGTGTTTTCCGATTTGCTTAAAATTTAAAATAAATAGTCGTCTTAATAAAAATTTACAATCCGAGTACTTACGTCGTGCTCGTTTGCATAAGATAATAATTATGTGCCATTTTAATAACCAGGAAAATTTACAACACTTATATGTCTACGTATTGACGTTGAAGCGAGATTCGAAACATGTATGGAGAGCTAAATATACCGATTGTGATGGACTTTATTAGTTTTCACACTAACTATATACACACAAAGGCGCACTGTATTTTCTGTACTTCTTTTACAATTTTCACACATGTGTTGTTAATGTATAGTATTATAATTTCAGCTTGAAAATAAATATGCAGGTTTTAAAATTTCTGTAAAACTTGGATTCTACTTCTAATTCTATGGCTGCCCTTTGATATGGACTGAAATATAAATTAGTTTCCCAAAAATTCTAATTTGAAATTTATTTAAATATCGTGGCAATGGATGTTTATTCACTATTCCACACAAACAGTTAGATAATTAATTTTTTATCCTTTTCAAAAAAGGAAGTTTAAATACTGTTCCAGACCGTTTCATGCAAAATATACGATAAATTTTACTCGAGTATGCGGCGCGACTTCGACCAGCGTTTACGATGCGGACATGGACGGACGTCGTTGAAGGCACGCATCTCGTGCCGGCGATATATCGGGCAGGTAGAGTTCGACTTAATCTAGCGGAGTGCTCGCTCGGTCCGCATCTAGCTTTATAGTCACAATTATGACCGATAAAATTGTAACGCAGTCGGACCTTATTACTGTGGGATGACGTGAATTCTTTGTGGACGGATCGTGTCATTTCGGAATGTAATGCGTGCCGCGATGTTTCGCGTGCGACGCTGTTACTGCGTTCTGCCTCCCAGAATTGCTCTTATTTTTTAAAAGTCGATTTTGTAATAAAGCGCGCCTCTGGTAAAATGAAAGTTCTTTGCGGCTAATATCTTTTTTCCTGTTACTTTTCAAATAAAGTAAGTAAAATATGAAAGTGCTAAATTTTATATGACGTAAAATATAATCATTTTTGGAATATATATAAAAAGGATGTATGTACCTAGTTAACTATTTGTAAATTATAAACAGCAATTTCTTTAAAATGTAACAGAAAAGCCGATTGAATGGGAGACAATAATAAATGTCATAATCAAATTTATGAAAATTCATTGCAAAGAAAGAGACCTTTAAATACCCTAGAGAATGGCCAGAAGTAAAAAGGAGTTAGTCGACTTTCAAATATAGTAAAAAATTTAAAAAGAGAACTGAAAATCATGAGTGATATATATATATATATATATATATATATATATATATATATATATATATATATATATATATATATACACTAAAAGTTTTAGACAACGTACATAACAAAAAGAACACTAACCATCGTTTTACCTGACTTACTTTACTTATTACTACTCATTTACCTATTGATATAGTGTAATATTATTACAACTTGCGTAACTTGATAAATTACCTACGTTATTATGTGTCTCGTGGAAATCCACGGAGTTGTTTTAAGATGAAATTGTCTTAATCATACAAATATTCCGAGTCCTCTTTGTAATATTATGTTACAGATATAAATTAGAGCTGGCCCCGCGGTATTTACCCACCATAATAAATTAACTACCTAATAAACTTCATATATTGTAATAAAATTAAACACATCTGTGATGAATGTACCTAATATTTTAATGATATTGAGAAGCTTCTCGTTTATACCAACCCGTAACGAAGGAGCGGCAGCTACTCCACGTAACCGCAGCGCGGACTCGAGAGCCCCGAGAGTACTCTCCCGGGGGTATGCGATATTCCCGATAAGCTGGAGGGCTATAACCCCTTCGGCATGTACTCATAGTTTGTGCTGGAAAATGTTAGTTTCCAACATTGCCGTTACGAACTCGAGTGACTATGTAACTTTCACCGTGCAAATTCACCGTAAGATTTTATGATGTAATTCTTATATACTGCAGGTTTATTTAAATGTTATACCGGTTTTGAAGTTTTAATCGCAATTATTTTTTCACCTACAATTGTTACGAATCAAACGTATGCCTGTTGAAATAATTTCACCGACGAAAGTCGCCTATATATTAGCAAAGATTTAAGAATAAAACTTAACAGAGCATCCTTTTTTCAGTAATAAACCATCACCGTCCACAAAAGACAAAAATTGTACTTTAAAACATTTTTCCTTGTTAGAAATATTTAAATATGTAAATTCATTTATCTATTGATTCCGTAAACGTCTGCCTTTGGAATTGCTTGTCAGCTGTCAAACTGACTGTATATTTGGAAATCTGACTAGAACAGCAGTTTTTCACATAAATTTAACAAATTGGGTGACAAAATATATTAAGAGATATTTGAAAAGTTTCTACATTTAATTAACCGTATTTTAGGTATTCGCAATCGTTCTCTCTAGCCTAACATTACGCTCCGCCTGTATTTGAGTTACTTCCGCCCTGTAAATCTTTTCCACGTCCAAGCTAGCAAAACGTTCATTTGGCGTATTATTTGCTCTTACTTCCGTCATATAATTTCTCCAATGTAATAACACGCTCCTCGCTCTAATTTTCCGCTTTTTCATTTTCTTGCTTTCTAGTCTAACCTGTTTTTTTCTACCGCTCTTTGAATACTTTTATTATGTAATAGAATCACGTTTTAAGTATTCTCACTTAATCTCATCGTTTTCAACAACCAAGTTCTGCTGACACCAATTTTTTTTTCATTTTTTAATAATCTCTTACTCCGTGTACCTATTTCTTTTCTACTCATTATATTTGCTTAACATAGGATAATAAACATAGGTCTTCGCAGAAATCCCGAGATTTTGAGAGATATGGAGTCAAGAACTTCATTTATATTAATATTCAAAATTTCCAGTTTTTACAAACAATTAACGAAACAAAATCAATAGCGATTCTTTAGCATTGCTACTCTTATACTCCAAAACTTTGAAATTATTCGCGAGTGGAAAATCTCATAAACCGATATTGGCATTATTTGAAAGCAGCAACAAAATCGAAAATATAACCTTTTCCCCATTTACACTTTTATTAATATTATATATAGATTACGCATAGATTTTTATTAAAACAATTTATCAAATGTGGAATTGTAATTTTTTTATTTAATGAAAAATTCCGTATACTTTGCTACCAGCATTCAAAAAACTTTATTATCGTGTTATTTCTTGTAAACTAATTTAGATTGAATTAAAAGTGAAATCAGTACTAGCTAATAAAATCCACTGAGTGAAACGTATTGTCACCTAAAATGTATTTAAATTATATACGACGCGCGAAGGTCCAGGAAGTTCGTGCACCGTAAAAGTTATAAAAAATAAAAATTACATGTCCATTAAAAAACAAATACATTTATATACATGTACGTAAATGTATAATTATTAATGAATTAATGACGTCCTAAACGTGAAAAAAAAATTTTTCTCGAAACTTGTCAACTTATTCCTTCTAATGTAACCTAAAAACACCAATATGTACTATTGTTATATAAACCAATATGTACTTATAACTAACAGAAACTATTCAATGTGAGAAAAATTAATATAAATTTTAAGTGAAACATGTTTTAATTCTAAAAATATTGTGTACTTTTTTACTCGCTATCATATATTATTATACTATTACAAATATGAAAAGAAATTAACATTTCTAAAATACATTTCTAAATATATGTATGAAATTACTTTAACAGAAAAATAGCTTTTTATTGCACCCCCAAAATACACCACGTTGCGACAAACAGTGTACAAGAACATAAATGTCGTTGGCGAATTCAGACGGCCATAAATTCACCGGCGACTCTCCCGAGAGTAAACTGCCGGCTAACAGAGACTACGGAGGGAAAATTAATTTTTCATTATTGCATCCCGAAAGAATCGAATTAAAAAGTACCCTATAACTTAACTTAAATTTATAGTTGAGTTATTGAAAAGGCAATTCATTTTAATAGTACTTTCAAATATGGTATAATAAATATGTTATAATAAAAACTATTCATTAAAAAATTAGATTCAATTGAATGAAATATTTGTCTTCAAATTGTTTTATAAATTTTGATCAAAAAGTTCTACATGTGTTTCACGTATATGAAAGCTTACATTTCTCATGTAATGAAAGCTAAGATGAATACCAAATTTTTTCATCATATTTCATAGAGCAAAATTTAATAAAACAAAACAATATATTGGTCCATCAAAAGAATATAGTGGATAAATAAAATATTTATCTATAAATCATCACTTAACTAACAAAACGCAAATCATTTAGTTTATTTTTCAGCAGCATATCATAATTATACGTGGTAAGGATGTAAAAAGAATATGTAAAAATAATGACAAAATGTTTAATATGAATTTATTAATTCGTTTAGGTCATGCACATATTTAAATAGCAATATTCTAATAGAAATAACAAAATATGCAAATAAGTTTAATATGATTAATAAAATAGTGAAAACGTAGGACCTGCACTTTTACTAAGGAAAACTTATTTTTTAAACTATTACATCTGACCACATAATGACATGTAAAGCTTATGGTAATATTAGCACTAGGTTATCGATTAGTAATTATTCGTGTCGAAACGTAAATCTGCTTTACATCATGTCCGGCCACAAACCAAATAATTCTGAATCAATAAAATTTTCTATGACCGACGTTTAACATTTAGTTGCGACACATATGAATAAAGAAATCCTTATATTTTGTTTTATTAAATAGAATAAATACTTTCCACTAAATTCAATGGTATAATTTTAAAATCATTCATATTGTAGTTTAATTACAAATACAAAAAACAAACATTAATACTTTCATTTCTATTTTGGAAAACAATTAGTTTGTTGAAAAGAAATTACTCACGAGGTTCGTACGTACCGTTGAAATGCAACCATTTCTAACAAAGTACATTCTATTTTCAGATAACGTAAAATAAAGGGAACGTTAATGAACAGAACAAATGATAAGTTAATTTTCAACACCAGTGGCATCGTATTCAAATTTTAAAGATATTGATCTAATGAGAGCGAAAACTATGAAAAGTATATGGATATTATGATATGCAGCTATAGAAACAATATTATATTCAATTAGATGTGTTGCAATGTAGTATATGTAAAATTCTATATTCTGATCATTACCCGCTTCTTTGTAATTTGTACCGACAATATATAGTGTTTCAACAAATGTTACTAAATTGAAAATAAATACCAGATGCGAATAAAGATTGAGTTCGTCTTTAAACACGCAATAAAGTAGAGATCCGTAGTTATCTATATATCTTGAAATTATTGATACAGATAACCAAAATATCAAATCAAAGGCTAATATCTAGAATTTCCCAGACCCTTGGGTAGAAATTAAAAATTGACGAGCTTATTTCACGTTATTTTGAAAATTAATATTTCGCAAGCAGAGTCATAGAATGGAAAACAACAAAACAAATCTTAATTACATTTTTAAAAACTTATTTATTGGTATCCCACGCGATGGAAGACGCGAACAAAACTGTCGCTCTCGCTCAAGATTTAGGTGGAGGTACGACGCAAAATTTCACACATCTAGGTTTAAAAATGTGAAAATTGTAAGAACAGACAGATGGACGAACCGACATGATAAAATTATGAGAGTACCTTTTTTTACCACTAAACTCTAAAAATCAAGCAACTCGATAAAAATATCGTTAATATAAATTTTGAAAAAAAAAATTAGGTCTTTGAAATATACAAGAATAGAAAAGAATATGGTACTATATAAAATGGTGTTGAAATGTAATAAAACCAGCCATTAAGTATTTTCCCTCTCAGTAAGTAAGCAAATGACGTAATTTAATAAACACGTGTTTATTCAAATTTTGATATTCAACAACAAATTACTGACATCTCTACGTAACATGTCACACCGCATAAAAGCTTTCATACTTATGCATCCACCCCGAAATACGAAAATAAACATCTATAAATTTAACTATCGGAATGAGTTTCTCGTTTGTCTAATTATTATAACTGTGATATGCACGGAAGCATATTATGTAAGGATAGTTAATCTATGTACGTAACCTTAGAGCGGAATAGAAAACCCCGAGAGAATGCCCTCTAGACAAGATGAGATTCATGAAACTCTCTATACATATCTAATATATTGTGAGATATTTCTATAATAATATCATAACATATAACATATCACAAAAATCAGAAAGCTATCGTCGATTTCATTTGTGAAACTTGAACCGCAAATATTCATAATATAGTAATGATATAATTTTGATGTCCTAAAGAATAAGTATAATATTTCCGAACTGTTTTCTTCACCATAGGTGATATACACTGTTTGTAACTTTCATATTTTTTAATGTCAACAATAATAAGAAAACTATCTAAACCGATTTGAAAATTAAAGGTTAAATCTTAAAATAAGTTTAATTATTTGCGGAATAATTAATATTACGATAGGAGTACCTATTGCCCGAAAATGGATAATTGAGGTATTTTGTAATTTGTATAATACGAATTAACTAAATTCATTGCATTTAACTAAATTCAAGTTCAATATTTCTATGCATGGTATAATTTCGACTATTAACTAACTCTGTTATTCATCATAGTGTAATCAAATTATATTCACTCTAGTTAACTCACCACAAACGTTAAGTAACAGCTCCAAATAGCATTATCATCTACAATATCATCCTAATGTAAAATATACCGTACATCGCTTTTAAAATGATAAACTTTATCAAGTCGCATGGCCATTAGGTAAAAAACCTTACCATTTAATTTTCACCGACATTATGAAAGTTATAAGAAACGTAAAAGTTTATGGAAAACACTTTTTAACTTATACAACGTTGTATGAAAAATAAACATCAAGAGATCACGAGCGGGACCCGCGTCTGGCCAGCAATAACCGGCGCAATAAAAAACACGTTAGCCGCCCACTTCGCCTTAGTATTTACCGTTTTATTAAAATGTTCTTCGCAAGCTAACTGAACTGTAAAAGAATACTTACTAGCCTAAAGGCGATGTTGACGTAAGTACTAACGGTACATTCTCAACATTACAAGCAACATAATGATGATTAATTGGAAATATTTCAAACCATCTAACCACCTATAATGCATAGAATTATTACTGAATATATAACTGTATACAATGCATGTAAGTATCGCCGAATATCTAAATGTCTGTAATGCACATAAATATTGTCGAGTATTTAATTGTCTATAATTAATGGAATTATTGCCAAGTATCTACGCGTTTGTAATACATAGTGATGTTATAGTTATTAAATGCTTTTCCTTATATATTTTTTTTGTTGTTATGCATGATATAACGTCACATCATTATTGCACACGTATTGCACATCATTATTGGTGTTCGGTTGATCGGTCTCTATGATCTCTAATAGAAACAACAATATATTTACTGCTTTATCCTTTACTTACTTTACTAACCAGATTTTATGAGTCCAAATAAAATTTTTTGAGTGAATATTTATAATATTATATACTAATATTCATCGTTATAAATCGTCATCAAGCGATGTAAAAAACTGATTTTCTTGCTACCAGTAGTCGAAGGATCTTTCTTATATTTACTTACCTTGGATCGAACAATGAAATTAAATATTTTGTAAAACAAATTCATTACTTGCGAAACGAATGTCCTACGAAAATCCACTTACTTGCGAAAATTATCATTTCCAATACACCTTATGCTGCAATATTCAGGTCGCTTTAAACCCGTAGTTGAAACTCGGGAAAGCGACCTGCTGAGTGATAGAGACCTCCAGCCCTTCGCCTGCAAATTGCCGCAAACCAAGACAAGCGGTTTAAAACATACTCATCGTTCACACCGCGACTTAATATTTAAAATATTAAGTGGCGTATCTAAAATCTTACTACAATAATGTGGTAATCTAAAAATGTTCATCTATTTAAGTTAAATATAAATATTACAATCTATCTTAATTACATACAAATAATTTAGCTTAAAAATTAAAGGTCCCAATTCTGTTAGCGTTATTAGCTAACTGGGTTTACTGTTACGTCAGTGTTATATTTCTTAAACAAAAGCCGCCTACTGCTTAATATTCAAAGGCCGACATAAAGGACGGGCGGCGCCTTATTTGATTAAGTTTTCGGACACATCCGCCCGGCCTTCATTTGCATTCTGCTACATCACTTGCTCTACTCTCACCGGCTTCATGTTAATTCAATTATCGTATTAGATGCAATAATTTAAATTTCAATTGATTTTAGAATATACCTATTTAAATAGAACGTCACGTCAAACATTGAGATATTAGTACTTGGTAAATTTTACTAAGTGCATGAAAACGATTACGTAAAAATTGAAAATTCAATTATGGAATTATTATTTACTTAGAATATTTATAGCAATAAAATAACCAGACATGGTCACACCATACTTTTCTCTCGGTGTAATTACTGTAACAATATATTACATATGTACCGATCACAGAATGAATATCCTTTTGTTTTTATTTAATAATGCTTCGTTATTTGCTTTGAGTCAATCAGGCTAATAATTTTCTTCACTTTAAAAATACCAGTTCGTTTATCAATTAAAAGTTTTAATTATTTATAAACACCGTCTTTACATTTGGATGATTTAAAATCTATGTCATTTTTGTTCTCAAACAAAAACATAAAAATATAAATCAAAGTATTTTGAAAATAATAAAATATGTAACTTTTACACTATTTTGTTACAAATATTTAAAAAAAATGCAAAAAATTAATAATAAACTTTGAAATTATAATCTATTATTAAGTTTATGAGCTAGATATGCAAAACATTATATATATATATATATATATATATATATATGTATATATATATATATATATATATATAAATATATATATATTTATATATGTATATATATATATATATATATATATATATATATGTATATATATATATATATATATATATATATATATATATAGGGTTATATTTCAAATTTGTTTTCTTCTTTTTTTATCTAACGTGAAAGAAAACAAATAACATGAAATTATTTTTTTTCTTTTCAAATGAAATAATTTAAAAAGAAAATATATAATTTTAGCCAAAAATCGACAACGATTAAATTTTCAAAAAAAAACTTTTATTCTAATTTAGTTTACATCGTAAAAAGTAATTAATATTATAAATAATAATTATATCATCATAATTTTGAGCTAAATTCGACTGCTAACTTCTTCTTTTCCACTGAGGCGGTGAGCAGTCTTATGTGGAGTGCTAAGAACAACTTCAAACAAAAATACGTCATCACTTTTATGGATCAGGTCGTCAATTCGAGCAACAGTGTCAGAAAAATGTTATATACGTGGGGTCTCTGTGAACTTCTAAAATTCAATTGCCCTGACTGTAGAAAAGATGACATGATGATCAAATTCTCACATTCCCAGAACTGACATATTTTAGATTGTGCTTTGAAATTTCAAAAATAATTTCCATCCAAAAACGAGTGACGACACCGAATGAAAACAAAGACGAGGTTAGGCTGGAAAAATTCTAATAGAAATATTACGTAACCTTAAATGTTTAAACTTCGATAGATACCTAAGTGTATAAAGAACCCTCGTAATATCAATTCTACTCGTACTTCTTAACACGTTTGTTAAGTTTACCACATTTAAAATCTAATACAAGACTATTTCAAAGTCGGAGAGCTTATTAAAACGATTCATCTTAAATACGTTGAAGGCACAAAATTCACAAAAACACGATTGAACGGTCTTGTAGTGGCATCTGCCGCTCTTTGATAGATGAGAAGGAGCCGTATGCATACGTAAATGAAAACTAGCGTTAGAACTGAAAGGGTGAAGATCGTTTACTTTACGAATAACTCTCCAAATTACTTCAACCAAACTATTCGAATACACCCCCAGGGTAAATTATGGAACTTTTACTTCAATAAAACCCGAAGCTGTAGCTGGCGATTAATTTAGATATTATATTGAAACTATAAGACAAATGAAAAAGATAGTCTGTTTGTGGTGGTCATATCAAATGTATAACGGTCCGCTCGACGCTTTCAGTGCTGCGTCATCAGTAGTTCCGATTGCGAACTTTTGACCGCAATGGAAAATAATTGAAATATTTCATGAACTCTAACTCGCCTTCAGCGGTTGCAGAATGAGTTTTGCGGTATTGATAGAGGAATGAACTTAGGTATATAACGTTGGCAGCTAGTAATTGTTAAATATATTTAAATTCCTAGTGCGTCTGACATTCGTTTCACACGATGGTGAAATTTTCAGATTAATCTCTTCACAGTAAATAAAGCTTTTACTTCCATGTATAATTAAATTATAACCTTAATCTTATTTAAAATTGAGATGGTTTACCAATACAATTCGCATAGTTAAAAGTGCACTCAATTGAGTTACTGCTGAATTTGATAGTTTGAATAAAAGTTCATAAAAATATAGATTAATTAAAAAACGTTACGAATTTCCGTTACATTAAGAATTTCCAAATATAATGGTGCTTTCTCCCGGAGTATTTCGGAGGAACAGGAGTATTTTCCCACCTCATTCGCTCCTTTGGAACACAACATGCGTTACTAAATACAAGACGTGCCGATTTCATGTCACCGTTCTTGTCTAAATGTTAAGTTTAAACCTTTGTAACTAGGTCAGTTTCAAGATTTTTAAAAAATCCGTCATCAGTTTTTATCTTAAAATTATAATTTATTAAATTTAAAAAAATGGCATATCAAAAGAGAATGTTACCAATATTAATACTATAGATTCACATTCAATTTACTCATAAGCATGAAATGCAAAGTCCTATTGAACAAAAATCATTTTAATTTCTCTTTTGAGTATAAGTATAAAAGTTTTCAAAATATTGCCTTCAGGTAGAGTTAAAAAGTAAATTTTAGCAGCAAAGCTATAAAAGTTGACAAGAAATAAACTTTAGGTCCATGAAACAGAAATAGACGTCAAATTTGACAACCATTAACATAACACAGTTTTATTAATTCCCTTTAATAAAACAATAAACACAGTTTTTCGCTTCAAGTGACAACAAATTTTGAGATAAATAGATTCAGCTTATTTTCTTTAAGCGATAAGATCGCGTTCACTCAACCGTTTTAATAATAGCAAATGTTCTGAAATTGGAAAAAATATTGTGTCTCTTTTCTCGAACGTCAAAAAGATTTCAACAATGACAAGATATCATGTACGTTCAAGTATCTGAATAAATGAATAAAACTGGGAATATTTGAAGAAACGGAATAAAATATTTTGAAATAAAATGGAATCTGGTGATATTTATCACAGATCCTACATTGCCGGGAATATTAGGCAGCCACAATTGTACGAAAACATCACGAAATATATTTATATACTTTTATTTATATAAGACTTGTCTGACACAATGCTATGTAGGAATATGATACGGCGAACTAAAAAGTGGTCCTTCGCTAGGGAATAATGTCTTAATTTTCACTAGTTTTAAATAATTAAGGAAAGATGAAGGATAAAGAAATGCAAATGCACGAAAGTGTTGTTTAGTAGGCGATAGTGAATCAATGTACTTTCTGTATCGAAAGATTAAACCAGCGCACTACGCTGTTTCAAAATATTTTTTTTATAAAAGCGTGTTTTTGGAAAGTGTCTTTTTTGTTTCCTTTTATGATAAATATTTTTTTCTATGAGAACTTTATTATATCGTTCTTATGATATTTTATTATATTTTAGGTACATATTTATATTTTAGGTATACCAACTGAAACCAAATTTCTTTAGGATTCTTTCATTTTTCACGGTATTTTATATCTTCACTACTAGTCACAATTTATCGTGAATGTATTTTGTTTAACATAAATAAATACAAAAATTAACTTGTCTTGACATTCTTGTATTAAACGCCTACCTTCTAGCATCCTATATATAAAACATATAAATATCCCATACTTACTTAATTATATGTAAACATTTACATAGCATTTCTATAAAACTATTTATAAATATTAACTTTATTTTTCGCAAAACAATTTATACTAAACATGGCGACAGATTTTACCTTTTCACATTTTTGCATAGAACATTAGCAGTCATTAATGATGAATAATATTTTCTTTTATAAAGTATGCTTAAATAATTATTTTGTTTTTCGTGCCTGTTGCACTAACAAATGACAATGATATATTATAAACATTACCAATAATAATCATAATGAAGCTTATACTATTGTTCCGCTAAAACCCAATTAGATTGCCAATTTTGGACATAATGAAAGGAGAAGCTGAGTAGAAGAAGACGATAATCTAATAGTAGTATGCACTCGTACTATTTCCAATACTTTCCGATAATTCATAAATACTCACTGACTCATCATCATCACAAGCATGATTAAGAGGATGCAGACAAGACAAACTATATGCTCGAGCTGACCATATTCACTAGGCACTTAGTTTCACAATTATTGTACTGGCTTCTCTCACGGTGCTGTATGCCATAGGATTGTCCATCGTAGGGCCCCACCTCCCCCGACCTTACCGAATAAGAAATCGACTGGGATAGAGCCGAGTCTTACATTTAAATTAAACTTTGATCTGCGGGCATTCACATTTCCTCAACCGTTGCTTTAATTCTATGAAGTTATGCAAAGGGCTGATATATGCTGTGATAAACAGAATTTCTAAATATTGCGTAATAACAGAAGAGTGATACTTTAAAAACAATAAAAAAGGGATTAATAAATTGAAGTTGAAAAACTTGCCGTGGTAAATAGCTAGATAATAAACCAGGTTTCATGACATTACCTTATTGTTGGAACGCAATTAATGACAACCGGGTAACGTTACCCAGTTATTCCTACTACACGCTGTCAATTTGTCTTTCACATAACTGCATAAAAAATAGATGACCGTACCACACAATATAACTCTGAAAGTGTAAACTCCAATTAAAAGCGAAACTAAACACGTGCAATCAAGGAATTTGATATGCCTATATATGCAATTGTACTTCGGTAGACGAATTTGCAATGAAGAGCTTTCACAGTCGAATTTAATTTATATATTCTGTTTGCAGTATCTGCCAGACAGATTACTCACCAGTCGTCACTGTATAATTGATCACTATACTTGATTACCTATTATTCACTGAGAAATGTCAAATCAAGACTTTACTTCAGAACTCTATATCTCAATATCATTACTGAAAACTAAGAAAATAAACGAAAAGGAAAGTTATATTAATAATGTGAGAAAATGAAAAGATCAATGAAAACTATTTATAAAAAGAAAATGTTTCATACAAAAATATGCAATTTTTTGGTTGGCAAAAAGGCACATCATCTTTAAATAGTAACTCTTAATGTGGAATAAATATTTACTGATGCAAAAAAATTTAGATACCCTCTCGAAACTGTGAGAGATGGAAACACCCGAAACGAGGCTTTATGTTGATTAGGAATTAATCACCAATGACAATATACGTTCATAACTATTATTATAGAAACAATGAGAAAACCACCTTATGAAAGTTAACTTGAAAAATTTCCTCTGTTTATAACTTAAATTATATGTATATACAGACAGTCACTATATCTCAATTTTGATTTCAATTAATACAAATACATATTTAAATAGAACGTCACGTCAAACATTGAGATATTAGTACGTGATAAATTTAACTAAGTGCATGAAAACGATTACGTAAACAGTAGTGTAAGCAGACATGGTCACACCATACTTTTCTCTTGGTGTAGTTACTGTAACAACATATTACATTTGTACCGATCACAGAATGACTGATATCCTTTTGTTTTTATTTAATAATGATTTGTTATTTGCTTTGAGGTAATCAGACTAATAATTTTCTTCACTTTAAAAATACCAGTTCATTTATCGATTAAAACTTTTAATTATTTATAAACACCATCTTTATATTTGGATGCTTTAAAATCTATGTTATTTTTGTTCTCAAACAAAAACATAAAAATATAAATCAAAGTATCTTGAAAATAATTTAGAAAATAATGAAAATATTTAACTTATACACTATTTTGTTACAAATATTAAAAAAAATATTCAAAAAATTAATAATAAACCTTGAAATTATTATCTTTTATTGAATTTATGAGCTAGATATGCTCTCAAAATTTCTTTGCCGTACGTACGGTTATATTTTAAATTTGTTTTCTTCTTTTTTTACCTAACTTGAAAGAAAACAAATATAAACATTTTTTTTTCTTTTTAAATGAAATAATTTAAAAAGAAAATACATAATTTTAGCCAAAAGTCGACAACGTTTGAATTAAAAAAAAAACTTTTGTTCTAATTTAGTTTACATCGTAAAAAGTAATTAATATTATAAATAATAATTATATCATCATAATTTTGAGCTAAATTCGACTGCTAACTTCTTCTTTTCCACTGAGGCGGTGAGCAGTCTTATGTGGAGTGCTAACAACAACTTCAAACAAAAATACGTCATCACTTTTATGGATCAGGTCGTCAATTCGAGCAACAGTGTCAGAAAAATTTTATATACGTGGAGTCTCTGTGAACTTCTAAAATTAAATTGCCCTAACTGTAGAAAAGATGACATGATGATCAAATTCTCACATTCCCAGAACTGACATATTTCAGATTGTGCTTTGAAATTTCAAAAATAATTTCCATCCAAAAACGAGTGACGACACCGAATGAAAACAAAGACGCGGTTAGGCTGAAAAAATTCTAATAGAAATATTACGCAACCCTAAATAATTAAACTTCGATAGATACATAATATAAAGAACCCTCGTAATACCAATTCTACTCAAACTTCTTTACACGTTTATTAAGTTTATCACATTTAAAAGCTAATACAAGACAATAAATTGAAGTTGAAAAACTTGCCGTGGTAATATAGCTAGATAATAAACCAGGTTTCATGACATTATCTTGTTGTTGGAACGCAAATAATGACAACTGGGTAACGTTACCCAGTTATTCTGACTGCATGCTGTCAATTTGTCTTTCACATAACTGCATAAAAAATAGACGACCATACCACACAGTATAACTCTGAATGTGTAAACTCCAATTAAAAGAGAAACTAAACACTTGCAATCAAGAAATTTCTAATTTCAAGGAATTTGAACTAAAGTTGAAGAAGCGGAACGGTCTCGTAAAACCGATACCCTCCAAAGAACAACACTTGCAGAAAGCTACTATATCAAAATACAGCGCAAAACACAGCGCAAAATAATCGCGCTGTTAGGACGTAAGCGTTACTAATTTCTTCAGAAATAACGTTTACCGTTATTTGTAAAATTTATTACAGTTTATATTGTACAACATATAGATATAAAGTTGAATTGTCGTTAATAATTGAGAAATATATTTAAGTTTTGATTTATTAGATGTTTTCGTATAAAGTCAGTTTTAACGCAAAATAATTGTTTCTTGTCTTGCTGTATTACATAATACATGTTCTATTAAATGTGATATAATTTATTCAACATTTAAAATTGCATCCAATGTACTATATAGAATGAATAGAAAAAAGCAGATTTTCACTCTAAAACACTTCACCGCCATTTCCCACATTACTTTCAGGATATAATCAACATATCCTGAAACTTATTGTAAAAAATAATATCTAACAAAAAGTTTTTCTGTTAAGCAGGAGGTTAAAAGTTGCTTATTTATAATCACCGAAATTCATGGATTCTATTACAATATTTTTGAAATAATATTATAGCAAATAAATTAAATAAATATATTGCTCTGTGAATTGGAGTACAATATTGTTATGAGATTTAAATTTTTGTCTAAATATTGCAGCGCAATATGAATGTACAGATTAATATAAACCGACAAAAACAATAAACGCGTTAACCGAAATGGCATTTGGAGGCGCTTAGCGAGGCATTGCTGCAGCTGCTGCAACAATCAGCATATGAAACGACCCAAATTAATCGCTAATGAGGGGCAAATAGCGCATATTATGGTAAAGTGGCAACTGCATATATGTTTATATATGCAGTTGCAATGCTCACTTCGGTAGACGCATTTGCAGTGAAGAGCTTTCGCGGTCGAATTTAATTGATATATTCTGTTTGTAGTATCTGCCAGACAGATTAGTCACCAGTCAACACTGCATAATTGATCACTATACTTGATAACGTATTATTAACTAAGAAATGTGAAATCAGGACTTTACTAATGCAATACTGAAGAATATGTCAAATCCGGACTTTACTCAGAACTCGATATCTCAATATCATTACTGGAAACTAAAAAAATAAATGGAAAAGAAAGTGATATTAAAAAAGTGAATACATGGAAAGGTCAATAAAAACTATTTGTAAAAACATAATGTTTCATAGAATATTGGAAGGTATACAAAAATATGTAGTTTATTGTTTGGCAAAAAGGCACTTCGTCTTTAAACAGTAACTCTTAATGTGGAATAAATATCTATTGATGCAAAAAAATTTAGATCCCCTCTCGGAACTGTGAAAGATGAAAACACCCAAAACGAGGCTTTATATTGAATAGGAATTAATCGCTAATGACAATATAAGTTCTATACTATTATTATAGCAACGATGAAAAGACCACCTTATGAAAGTTAACTTGAAAATTGACATTTATATGTAAATACATACAGTCTTTATAGCTTAATTTTGATTTCAATTATCGTCATTTACTATTTCAATATACAAAAAAAAAGTAGTGGTAACATTTTCGCTTGTCTGAAAGCATAATTTCCAATCCTACAAAACATCATTGCAATACTGTATACATATGTTATTAACATAAACAATAATTCTCGTCAAAGTTGTATTACTTAAGCAAACTGTTGAATATATTATTTGAGTGTGACACTATAAGCGACGTAGATCGTTTTAAAAGGAACACGAGGCAAGCTGCCGTGTACACATTCAAATCCTACAAGATACCAGTCTCCTTACGTAATGAAGTGTAACCAGATTACTATGAGACTGCTACTAATTACAGCTTGATACTTTGTAACGTACAATTAGTTAATTATATGGTGGAACACAGCACAACCGTGAATTTCTACCGCTGTACACTCGGAGGCGACACGAGGGTGTAAATTGCGAAAATGAAAATTAAATCCATCACAACCGCTCACACCCTGTGTACTACCCTTTTAGGCAAAATAATATCGGATTACCTCTAATGTAGCTCAAGGTGGATTGTTGGTGTACGATTGTAACGAGCTCTCTTTAATTTTGCTGATTTACTTTCGTTCATTCGGTAATAAGTCCTATGCTTTTCCTTACTTTGAAAGTTGAGAATTTTATGTAAACAACTCAGTAAATCAAAATATATATGAGAAACATAATTTCAGCTATATATTTTATATATCTTTCAATTAAAAATACCCTATTCATGGAAATAAAGTAGATGTACTATATACAAACTTTCTTGTTCGTTTGAAGTAATAATAAAGCATATTTACCGCTAAAATTTAAACATGCTTGTATAAATATGTAAATATATTCAATAATAACTAAAATCATTCAATCTCGCCAAAACTTCATGCATTATATTTTTCTACCTTGAGGAATAATCTTAATCTATATTTCGTGCCGAAAACTCGGTACCCTTGCGTCATTACAACGGTACTATTAACAATACTCCTAGATGCCAGTTTAGCTATAAAATCCATACTAAATGTTTATAAGCGGCCGTAAATATCGAGAGAATAATCCGGTTAGCAAGCAGGCGCCGCCAACACAGCCTCCCACCCACTACGAACCGCCTGCCCGCGTAATGATCTTTGACAATTTACTCAGACAATAATCTCATAATGATGCTGCGATCTAATTTCAGTAATCTCGCAAATAACGCCGACTTTAACGCAGGTAATATTTTTACAAAAACACAATTAATATTTTGTTTAAAATTTCTATATTGGATGTTTGTATATTGGATCATTATTCGTTCGCACGTGTTTATTGTGAACCAAAGATTTATTGCTTTGTTATAAACAGTTCTTTGTCATTTAAAATCATATAAGTAACTACAATCTATAATATTTCGGATATTTTTAAATCATCACTGAAAAACTGTTTAATTAATGGAGATCTTTTTGGCCTCCCACGCGATTTCGCTTGAAAGATATCGGTGCCAAATTGTATCATAACGTGAGGTTGATCTAATAAAACTTATGGTATAAACTAATATACCTAAATAACAATTATGTTGTCATTTCATTACAATACAATGTTGAACTATAATAGTCACTTTTAATCTAACGGCAAATTAATCAGTTTCGAAGAAATAGTTTCACTGTTACATTGTAACTACTACATCTCTCCTGACATTTTCACAAAAGTCATTATTCCGATTTATTAAAATAGTATAAAAGTAATGAGAATAAATTATTTCAGAAAACCAAATACAAACGTTACGTAACTTAAAAAGATAAATGATGCGGATTAGAGTTAAAAGGATAAAATAATATCTACTTACATTACTAAATTTCTATGGGGAAATTATCAGAAGGCAAATTTCAGAAGGACTAATCCAATTTTTTTAACTTTAAACGATAATTTTAAGAATATATTGAGGTTATAAATTCGTAAAAAATTTCAAATAACTATTAAAAACTGCAATAGCTAATATTAGAAATAACTCTAGTTACGGTTGGATTAAAAGTTTCTTTCGTTTGACTACAAAAACCACTATAATCACATTCTTAAAAAAAATTAGTAATATATTACTGAAATAATGACACTTACGAAGAGTTCTGAAATACAAAATTACATTACATAATACAAAGGAATTCGATGTATATTAATCTATATAAGTATACTAAGATTAGTATTCTATCATTGTACATATACGCACATACAAACAGTATACAATGATCACGTTTTCTTATCAAAATTCATCTCAATGAGCAAAAATAAGACAATTTTTTTGCGCTATTAAAATAATTGTTAAATTGTAAAACATTCAATACAAACTTAAGCCATATTGTTTATATGCATATTAAATAAAAGAAACAGATCCAGTTTACAAATTATGAAAATTGTCGAATCACCTTCACTTTTGTTATAATATAGACGTTAAGATAAATAAAACTGTAATCATATTAAAATAGTTGCTGGGAAACAACGTGTTGTACGTTGTGTAACATAGAGTTTTATTTGCGCCCTTTTTAATTTACTTACCTAATATCAGATAAAAAGTATGGTCGCAAATTTCGATCAGAATAGTTTTTTATATAAAATGATTAATTCGCTTCTGGACGCAAGTAACCTTATACATATTTGTATTATTTTTGTTGTTTGAAAACGTTAAGAAAACAGTAATAAATAAACTGATTCTCGGTTTCTTGTATATGACGCGTCTGCAATTTTTAAAAGTTTTTATCATATAGCGAAATTCTTTCTCTTTTTTTGGCACTGATTAAATATTAAATTAATATAACTTTATAATATATTGACATGTCATCCACATCTTCCTCAGATTCCTTTTTATTCCTTTACTTCTAACTATTCGCTCGATTCTTCACCTGAAGATACGTTTTTCGACACTTCCCATAATCCTTCTACAGATAATATACTTCAATCTGCTTTTTTCTCCTCACAATCAGATCTTCATTTCTACCACCATAATGCCCAGAGTATTCCGTGCCATTATTCAGATTTCATTAATTATTTCGAAAATTTGAACCTTTGCGCTTGTCTTGTTTGTGAGACCTGGCTTAAAACTTCACTCCCATCAAATTTGTATTCACTCCCAGGTTACTTTTTAATACGTAACGATCGTACTTCCGGACGTGGCGGTGGTCTTGCTATATGTCTTCGGGCTAACCTATCTTTCAAAATTTTCACAAAATCTTCCACTGGCTATACGCTCATAATGAAATGCTTATTTGTCGAAATAACTTTTTTCAAACCAAATTACTACTTGGTGTCATATATTCTCCTTCTGGTGTTTCATATCTCGGTTATTTTAAAAGTATATTTGATCACTACTTACCTTCATATCCCCATGCATTGATTATAGGTGATTTTAATACCTGCCTATACAAGCATAATAGTAGAAGCGAAATGCTTTCTAACATCGTCAAAGTTGGTAACCTCACTATTCTCCCATCCTTTGCTACCATTAATGCTGATAATTGTCATTCCCTTCTTAATCTCATCTTAGTAACCTGCTCTAAAAGTATATTCTTCTACGGTCAACTTCCAGCACCCAGTCTTTCCCATCATAATCTCCTTGATATTCTTTGTATATTTAGTAGCCTTAAAGCCTCTTGAAAAAGCATCTTCCTCCGTGACTTTAATCGTATTGACCTACCATATTTTCTTAAGGATGCCAGATACATTAACTGGGATACAATTGCCATCAATAACTCGGTTGATGACGAGCTTACTGTTTTTAACAGTTGTATTGCTAAACTGCTCAATAATCATGCTCCCCTAAAACTTATCAAAATTAAGCGGAGGGCTGCTCCTTGGCTAAACTATTCTATTAGAAAATGGTGGTCAAACGTGATCACGCTAAAACGAAGTATAGAACTGATTTCAGTTCAAATCGCTGGGAGAATTGCTTAGAAATAAATAGTCGCAAATGCGCATAAGTGCCAAAAACACTGTATTTCTACATCATTACGAGATTATACTTCTAATAATATTTGGAAGTTTCTGGGTACTCCAGGCTTTAAAAATCTTCTACCACTTTGGAGAGCTGGCGATTGGATATCGATTAATTAAATTCACACTTTTCTATCCGTGTTACTTGACCCAGCTGTTAAGTCTATGAACGTTATATTGTCTTCATCTGTTTCTAGTGTACGTCAATATACACTAATGGATACCTGTGAGTCCGAAGTTAAAGCTAATCTTCTTGCGATAAAATTCAAATCCATGGAAATTAATGGCTTATATATTAATGCTCTTAAACCAATAATAGATATTGTAACTCCGGTCATCACTGATATTTTCAATACGTCTTTGGCAACTGCTGTTTTTCCTTTGGAATGGAAAAAAGCCTATATTATGCCCGTACCTAAAATTGTATTACTTACACAACCCAAGGATTTTCGACCCTTATCTATCCTACGCTTATATTCAAAGTCTTTGAACGTATTGTTCATGGTCAACTCGGTACTTTCTTCAATCCTCGTATCTCTAAATCCAGAATGTTAAGAATATCTGTGGAATGTTAAGTATATCTTTGAATCCGAAATGTTAAGAATATCTGAAGCTATTATCATATCTATGCTGATGATTCACAAATCTATGTGCATTAAAATCTCTATTCCTTATTAAAAACTATCTATATCTTTAATCGAAATCTCGCTTCAATTGGTCATCGAGGACATGAAATAGTTTTTTTGGTTAACCCAAGCAAGTCTCAAGCTATCACCATTGGTTGTCAAAGACTGATTTCTAAATTAAACCTACCTAATTTACCGAAATTAGTGCTAAATAGTACGATGATACCATTTACGTCAACTATTAAAAACCTGGGCCTACTGCTCGATCAAAATCTTAATTGGTGCCCTCAAGTAAATGATGTTAGTCGTCGTGACAGGATACACTCTTTGAAACATCTTCACAATTTTCCACCGACTAAAACGAAAATCTACCTTTGTCAAACTCTTCTATTACCACTAATTGATTATGGAGATGTGTGCTATCCTGAATTTAATGAAGAATATTTGCACAAATTGGAACGTCCTCAAGATCTATGCATCCAGTACATCTTCGGCCTAAGAAAATATGATAGTATTTCTGAATACGGGTCACTTCTTTTTAATATATTAATAAATCTTCAGAATCAAAATTATCTTTCTGCAGAATTTAAAGATTTGTCTGCTCACGACCTTGGACTACGATCTGAAATTTCACTTACCTACTTGTTCCTAAACATACCTCTACCTATTACGAAAAATCCTTCACTTTCCAAGCAGCAAAAATTTGGAATCATCTGGATCCTGACAGGAAAATCATGTCTCTCAATATTTTCAAAGATCGAGTGAAAAATGCCTGCCTCTCCTGAAACTTTTTCCTTTGTGCCCTTGTCCTTTCCTGTTTTTCCGATCCCAAATCATGTCAATAGTTTGTATTGCTAATACTTTAGTATTTTTTTTATTTTTCTAATGTACTGTAAATAATTTTCATTGTAATTTTTTTTATAGTCCAACAACTAATTTTTAATAACAATTGTTATGGTTGACTGGAATAGATTGCTCATGTAGTAATAAGTCCGCCATATGTATTATGCATACAAGTTGATAAAAAAATAAATAAAGAAATGTTCAAAAATTAATAGCAATATGCGCATGTCTTTTTGATATTACTGAAAATATCGGAGGAATATAGTGCATTTATGAAATTTCATATTTGACAAACAACATTAATCCGAAAATAATCCAACAAGATGAGCCTTCAGCATAGCAATGAAAAAGGTCCACGAATTTATTGTACATTTTTTCATCTCCGACATCGCTCATTAAAACCAGAGTCGAGGGCGAGAATCCGTAGCCGCGGAAATCCGCCGAAAATGCCCCAACTAAGCAGCAGCACGCGGCCTCCGCAAGCTCGTTACTGAAACTATCCCGCTCCGGACACCCGCAGGGCGTTCGGCTTGAGCGGGTCCACTTTATGAGTTAAATTTTTTTTTGGTAGTGCTCATCCAAATTACCGTACAGTAAAAATGATATTGAAACTTTCTCATTTTTAAAACGGAAAGTTTTGTAATTATAACTTTTTGTCACATATTAAATTCCAGGGCGAAATATTTCCTAAATTTTCACTGTTTAAAGTATTGTTTATGTATAATTTAGTATTTCCAATTAAAACAGGATACACTGCTATACAAAATAAGGGCAATAATAACATTGAATATATTTGGCGTTAATTTTGTAGAAATTCATTATTCATAATTAAACGAAACTACGTGATGTAGTATTATTTCTACTTTCTTTAAGTTCTTTACCACGACCTAGATATCTTTGCTGATATCCCACCTGAAGATGTTGTAATACAACGAAACCTAGGTCGTGGTTAAAGAAATTAAAGAAAGTAGAAATAATACTACATCACGTAGTTTGAATCAATTGTGGGCAATAATAACGTTAAGTAAACATATTTCAGTAATCCTGTAAATTTCTTTGGCACACGCAATAAGATCGTTGAGCATAAAGCTATAGAATAAGAAGAATAAAATTTTGTTCAATAAAAATAATCATTTCGAAATGAGAAAATGTGTTTTGAAATATAAATTGCCATTAATAAAATTAATTGAAACAATAAAGATTCTCTATGATCATAACTTAAGTCTGAACTTGCGAACTCATTTGGCGCGCTGCCACGTATTTTTTATCTTCTTTTATAGAACTGTAACATGAGTCCCCGAAGAAGTGGCAAGCAAGAAAATTGAGAGGTTGAGATGTGGGTGTATCGTAGAAATGTAGTGAATCTCATGGGTATAGAAAGAATGCAACACAACGGTACATCAGCAGATGATCAAAGCCACAAAAATCTTTAAAAAAAACCATAAAATCTAACAACTTCTCTGACTAATTATGCGAAGCAAGATACTGAGAGGAAGTAGGTCTGGCTGGAAGAGAAAATCCTGACTGAATAATTTACGCCAGTAGTGTACACATTAAGCATATAAATGTACACATTAGCTTTTTCGGACAGCTACATCCAGAGTTGCAATAGCCATAACGATTGCCAACTTCAGTTATGAGAAGCCACTACAAGAAGAATTAACATTTACCCACCCCCCTTCCTATCAGAAAAATTTTGATCTCTAATATCATTATCCAAGGCGACTTTTATATTTAAATTTAAACAAATTTAAAAATCTTTATTGAAACTTATTCCACCACAATTTTACACTACTACCAGAGTTAAGTACATGCTCTTTTGCTGCAACAGAATAACGAAGAAATATTAAGTATTTTTAAAACTAAAATAACCAAACAGGGTTACTTTAGTTTTAAAAATAATAATAAGTTGATAAGCTGAGATGGCGAATATAGCAGTTTCCAACCAAATATAATAAGACATGAGATGTTTTTAAGTGAAATTTGAACACACCGCCATCAAGTTCAAATATGTAAACCATCATGCCAAATCAACTGCAGCGTTAATGGAATTTAAACCTATATTTGGATATAAATTGTCCATGCGTAATGCCGGCATCACATTTTCATTTCAATGCCAGTCGAATGACAAAATGGCAATATTTTTTCCCAATTGACATGAGGACGTATTTCCGAAGTTTTGGTGCGAAAAATATGACCGAGTGTACAATGCGTCTGTCATTTGTAATCGAGTCGATGGAAGGCACATTTCCATAAACATAAATTACTGAATGAAATGGGTGGCAATACACGCAGCAGACAAAAATGGTAGCGAGCATCTAGGGGCTCGTGAACATATTAATTCCGCCGCAGTAGGCATATTTTGCGAACGGACTCCAACGACAACACGCTGGTTGACCACAGCCACCGTTTCGGCCATTTAATAGATGACGTCTGTTTATGTCAAATTTTCAACGCTTTCGTGCGAGCTAAATCATAATTTGCGGAAGCAATGTTTATTTCTTTGCTATAATAAACATAAAATGTAATGGATAAAACGTAAATGAATACAAAGCCATTGTAATCGTTTATAAAATATCGGAATCTCAGAAAATTATAAAATCTTAACAGACGTGACATGCCGTAAGTACAGCTATAATTTTAACGATATAGCTAAAATTATTTAATTTAATTATTATACCAACAATTATTTATTTATTTATTCGACAAATTTAATGTAAAGTTCATATGGCGATCTTATTGCATTAGAGCAATTTCTTCCAGTCACCCAAAACGATAAATTTAAAAGAAACTTTGGTAGACTCTAAAAAATTTTATAAAAAATTATAACAGTATCCTAAAAAAGTCAAAAAATTCAAATACAAATATGACACGAGTTAATATGATTTAGAAGAGCTAGGACTTTTCTTTCGATCCTTGAAAACATTTATCGAGGATATTTTCCTAATGTTACGATTCCGCTGATTACAATATTTTACTGCTTTGATATTATAAGTAGGATGGATAAGCTTTAGAGTGTAATCCAAGGACGTAAGCAAATAATCTTTAAATATGCTAATAAGATAATTTAGGTGCATGGGAGTGAACCAATAATTGAAGAAGAAAAACGTGTAGAAATTAAATAACACGTATATAATCCATATGTTGAAGGATTTTAATGAATAGTATAAGGAAAAGGGATTTAAGAAAATAATGCGTTTTATATAGTGAATACGTAAACTTTTTGCTGAATTGGAGCATTTTCCCCAATGAAGTATAAGCAAGTTCATCATATCCTCTTAAATGCACAATAAATCTTCAATTCTAATTCTAATTATATTTCCACTCACAACTACCAGAGATGTATAGCATTAAATTTATATATCACAATTTTAATATAGTTTTTTGATAGATGTCATCGAATATGCGCCTAGTGAAAACGAGATAAATAAAAATTCGTTTTAGCCTTGAAAATAAAACACTAGAATTAATGTAAAAATTAGGAATATTGTAAAAGTTCTGTTATAATGTATTTTTCGATATTTTTGTATAAAAAAGAAAATGGATGGTTTCTAGCCGTCACTTAAATGATTGGGATATACAGTCCAATCCTACTGATTCGAGTTTATCGATAAAAATATTTAAGATAAATAGTAAAAGAAGAATCTTTAACAGAAAAAAATCCCCCAAAACCATATTTAAAGTAAATAATTTTTAAAAAACTTGAAGGCACTTTCAAACCATAAACCAGTAAAAATAAAGATAAATTCAGAAACGGGCGACTTAATTTCATTACCACTGCCCCTAGAAAGGTACCGTACTTTAATTTGCCAACTTCAGCCTAAAAATTGTGTCCAGTTTTTGTGATACGCAGCTGGAGTTGTGGTTTATGTGGACTGATTATGTATTATGCACATTAAAGACCTACATGTACTCCTGAATATTCGCTGCAAATTAAAAACACACATAAAAAGTAAAATTTTTAAATGAAAACGGAAATTTCATCCTTTTCGCCGAGTCCTGGCAAATAATTCAGCAACTATTGAGCACCTTAATTATAGTGCAATGTTTGAACTAATTTGAACATCGCTCTTGAAGTTTATTCATCAATTTATATTTGTTAATAAGTTCCACGAAGCGTACAATATCATTAAATTACGATTCGTCGCAATATCTATATCATGGAAAATTCTGTTGTTTCCATTTCCAATATTCGAATCATTCAGTTGCTTGATATTTAAATCTCAACATGGATGTAGAGATGCGGTATTTAATGAATTCACACAACATAAATAGAGAATAATGGTCATTAACATTACTTTAAAATTAATTCTCCTAACCACACAAAATTGTGTTATTTATAGCATAATTACAAGTATGAATGAAGCTTTTTCAATCATATCTTCTTATGTATCCAAACCATGTATTTTAATTTCTATAAATTAATTCATCCGTCCATTTAAATTCCTTTAATATTATTTATGAAAATTTCGGAAAATATATATATAATATAGAAACTTTGAGAAACCTCGTATTTGTGACTATAATATTAAAGGTTTATATTTAAACTCGTAATCCAGTCATTTGTCGTATTACTTCGCTTCCAACAAATTTTGTGTATCAACACGGGATGAAACCACGATTGTCGACTGCGGAAATTTATTGCTTTAGTTTTGTGTAGATTAACTCTTAGGCTACGCCTTGGGACCTATTTTATTGTACTGTCGAATAGTTCATGTGAAAGTCGTAACGTTTGATTATTTATACATTCATGATTTTATTGTCAAATAAATTAAGCAATTAAAGCGGTTTTATCATCTGTATTTGAAATAATGCAACACGTAACAGTAATTCAAATAAGGATTGAAATAGGGTAGATTTGGTAATAATGAAATACCTTGAAAAGTTACCTAAATTTATGTACTCTCAAATATTTCATATGAAATATAGGAATAGATATTTTATTAATCACAGAAAAAAATAAAAAAAATGGTATTTATATAATATTTTATTATATCCTCTTTTGTAATTTCAAATATTTTAGACGGGCAAAATATTAGACTTCTTTTAAATTTATTAGTGATAATTAAAAAGTAATTTATAATTTACCTAAATTTACGAGTTAAATTAGAAGAATCCTGGATTTGAGAATAAAACTTTATGGCATGTTCAAACTGTATTATTCAAAAACTTATTAATCCCAATCAATGGCGCTCGCTGATTCTGACAACCACCAATACATCGGTTGATGAAATGAAGATATCTTCAAAATATTTTCAAAAATAACAAGGGTAAATTCACGAGAAACTGTAAAAACAAATATTAAATAGTTCTTTTAAAATTTTAAATCTAAACATAGCATAAATTGTATAGTGACATAAAACAAAAAATAGTTCGTATTTTTTTTATGAAATAAGTACAAATAAATTAAAAAACCAAAAAAAAATTAACTTATAATGTAAAGTTTATATTTTTATAAAGGCAAAAATATAAGTTCAATAATTGTGACAATTATTTAATACTTTCCATTTGTGATGTAAGAACTAAAAACATGTGAGAAACAACAAATTTGGTTATCGATGTACATCAAATAATTATATCTTTGACCAAAATTAACAAGAGCAGGAAAGTAACGATACTATAAAAAAAAACAGAGTTAAGCGTCCTGTACATTACGCGCAACTTTAATATTGTTTTTTTCGTCTGCTTTCCACATTTTTTTCTTTCTTTAAATTCACAAGATAATACTGTTGACAATGGTGTCATAGCAGATGAACAGGTAGAATTTAATTTCTACATAAGAGCTGAAAAGATACATCTTCTTTCGTCAGTAACAAAACGGCCGTGCATATATAAGCCTTAATTCGTCAGCGAAACATAGGACGAGGGTCGATCCATCAATTGCTCACTCGACTCACCTCTTACTAACAGACTCTTTGTTGTCTTTTACTTTTGCTTTTCGTTGTCAAAACTGACAGGCGAACGTTTTGAATCGGCTGACTTGATAAAGGCAAATCAATAGCTGAACAGCTTTTTATCCCGTAAAAATATTTCAATAAATTTTTTGCAATATAAGAAGCTGTGTGATAAAACAAACAGCGTAAAGAAAAGAAACTACTGGGGGAACATAATGCTTAAAAAAATTACTTAAAATATTCATTATGCTTGAGAATAGACGTTCATGGCTAATACTCGTTTGGCTTATAACTTTTTGGCTACGATTTAGAAACTTTTCTAGGAAGATTGTGGGAACTGACGAAAATAATTGTTGTAAGGTATAAATAAAGTGCGCTCGAGTAACGACAGTTAAAGTCAAACTTTTATACACAACACATAAAAGAAAATGTATTTAAAGCGATATCAAAATGGATTCTACTTTAAGAGTTATTGTTTGTCAAAAGTAAGTATCATTTAAAGGTGACTGAAGCAATTATTACCTCGCTATAAAGAGTTAGAAGAAAAAGTAGGTAAGTAACGTTAATTGAAAACGTAAACACCGACCACTTAGTGCATGATGAACGAGAGTTTAAGTAACCAAACCTGATATAAATCCCAAAAAGTTAATATCGAACTACAAGAGGCCTGGGTTTTTCCGAAGGTACACAGGATGAAAACAGAGATTTATTATTAGCAATGAAATGGGCAAGATCAAAATAAAAGTCAACGGGACTGAGTTCTATTCTCCACAATAATACTACAAACATGCAACAAAATGTATTCGCCGAAAATTACATAAATTAGACTAATTTCGGCTTGTATATCCTTACCTTATTCATCTCACATTATGCCATTTTATTATCAAATATTTACGACACTGAAGAAAGCTTTTATATCTGAGTAGTCCGTTCACGGAATAAAAAAATCGACAGTATAAAAGACCATGTCAATATCTTTCAATTTGACACATATATTTACGCTAAACCAATATTGTTATTGGCTACCAGATGACGAGAAGTATAAATAAAGGTGGTATATACATAGTTTAATGTCTTTGTGATATTCAGATTTTAAAATATATTTATAAGATCAAATAAGGGTAAAAAACTTATACGCCTACCCATATATTGAACCTTTTAGAACCAGTAGGTTCATAATAATTTAATTAACTATAGTTTAGATTAATGGATTAAAATGAATGTCTAATTTCAGTGTCTCACAACGGAACACCGTCTACGACCTGGCCGTCCCCAATAGGCCACCTTTGATTTACTTTACAGACCCTTACGGATGATGACGTCAAGCCGAATACATAATCCGATTATTAATAGATATATAGTATTTATTGCTTTCCATTTTAGTTTTCGGTCGCTATCCGTATTCGCTCGACGCACTGTTTTATTTATTTCCCCTTTATTTACTACCTTTTATTCATCTGTTAGCTACAGTCTAGATATATATCCAGAGTTTTGTAATTTTACGTAGTAATATTATTTAACTAGTTTTTATGAATTTTCATTAAACCGGTGTTTGTTTGTAATAAAAAAATTATTTTATGATATTAATGTATGTATAAAAAAATTATTTTCAATAAATTTTATTTAAATCCACTTATAATAAAACTCGTATATAGTAAACTAAGAAATATTTATTAGACGTAAAGAAAGGAACGTCGATCTATTTTATCCCGATACATGTTCGGATGGCTAAACAATTAAAATAGCTTATAAAGATTATGTATTCTTCTTAAATTTTCCATCAATTTAGCTAAAATGTAGCCCAAAATGCTTAGATTCCATGTTAGTCATTATAATGAAATATGACAATGGATATAGAAACCGTGCCATTTTGTCTTAGAATATAATTCATTAAATAGGTTACTTAAGTATCATAAAATCTTCTAAGGCAATAATCAACTGTAATATGATAAAAAATACTTACCACTCAAAGCATGTTATTTACTTCCAATTAATAAAAGCAACAAAAGCACGTCACAGTATTTGCGGCGGCGACATATTCGCGGCACTGGGGCGACCCGCCCCCGCACCCCGCCTCAGATTGCCTACGCTTTTTGCTACGACCTCTTATTTATTGCGCGGAACAAAAACGAAATACGCACATTACACAAGATAAATGGGCGCGGGAATCAATTGCAAATAATTGTGTCGGAAATTTTATGGCCGCGTTCCGCTGGCGCGCGACCACCCGCAATGGATGAGAGCGAAAAAACTACAGACGAGAGAAGTCGGCGATTTATTTGTCACGAGGCAGTCGCTTTTTCACGGATGTGCTTGGACTTACTTATGTGCGTTATTGTGATTTATTATCGGTGCGTATATTGCATAGCGGGTGACCTATAAATTGATGTAACTACTATGCCGACCGGTTCTGCTGCTACGGTGACAGGCATTCATTATTAGATTATATGACAATTTCTACGAATCCAGCGAATATTTGAACGTAAATATTGTGTTACATAAGTTCCATTTCTTGGATATCGCAACCAAAATATTGGCCCTTATATTTCGCTATGTATATCTGACTGTTCGTCTATATGTCGCACCCATTTTATTCGCAAACTATTAGTGCTATAAAGTTTGGCATGGTTATTTCTTATACCTACAAAGTTGTGAAGCATAATCTTCTTAAAAAAGTTTTTTTAAAAATATTTTGTTTATAACTTTTGTTTACCTCTACACGTAAAGTGGGATAATTTTTTTCGCATACCCTATCATACATGAAATCGTTGAATAGGTCTTTCAAAACATATTGTGTGTTTGACACTTTTTCTATACAGCTAGTTTACGAAATACTAAGCTTTTCGTCTTTAAAATTCATTTTCGTTAAAATTACGTATTTCTAGCCCCACTAGTTACAGCGCTATTATATAGATACAGCGATAGTATATATGCAACAAAATTAAAAGAAAAATTATCACAGCTAATAAGGCTCTATTAGTTTACGAGTAGTTATCGACCAATTTATGAAATGTAGTTTGTTCTGCAAATAACTTGCAAAATAACTTTTTATATTAAAACTTATATTTATTATACCTGTGAAATATATACTAGGCAATATACTTATACAATTACGTGGTGAGAAATAATATAATCCAAATATACACCATTATTTTAAGCCTATGAAAGACATAGTCGGTAATATATTTACGTTGTGAAATAAATTGTTGAATAGTTTAATACAAAAGTTATGTATACTTAAATAAGTTTAATTGTGTATGGAGCCTTCGTAATGCGGATCTACTCGTACTTGAAAGGTTTATTTAGTTTCAAATGACTAAAATTTGAAATCGAAATTCGACATAAATAATTAACTACAAACATAGAGTGTTTACTGTTTTAACATTACAACGAAAATAAAAAAGTCGCTCAAATATGAAAAAGCTCAAAATTAAAATTATATCCAATCTTTAATTATTCAAAAATTTCCTTCTCTGCGTTTCCTAATAATTTTAAATTAAGGTTTGGAGAAAAATAAACAACCTCGTCTAGAAAATATTTCATTATGCAATTACCAATATGTAAAAGTTCATGAAATATAACTAAAACCATACCCTTTGTGGCTTCTTTGTTAACAATACTTACTTTTATAATTTGTCGTCCACACATTTATAGTTTTCTTATTCATATATTTCCTTATTCATATTTATCACTCATAATGTAAATATAACATTAATTAAAAAGATTTAAAAAAGAGGCCGTACCATCCGCAGGCATCAACCACACTTTGACCGTCGAGAGCAAGGCAGCACTCAAATTACTAAGTCGGCATTACAAGTTGCCATCACAGCGTTAATTTTTTGCAAATGTAATTACAAAATTCCCAACCAAATTAGCAAGAGAAGCGTCAGCTCTTTCGCCTAGAGCCTCAAGGTAGTGATGCTGGGAGGTGGGGCCGAGGCTCTGCGCCAGTTTACACACTTAAATGTGGATTCAACAAATAATTACGCTGCCAAGCATCCCGAGTTGATATGCTCCGCAGGATATTTTCCTTTGTTGTATAATACAAAGGAATTATCTCCCCCTAGTGGAAAATTCCGACATTATGAGATGGTATAAGGAGAGTTTTATTAAAGTTCCTTTGGTATCATCGAACAAAAGCTTTTTCATAACATTTTGACATTGGAAGAAATATTGAGTTGGAAGACTTTAAAAGTTTAATTTAGTATCATCCTAGCAATTTCGAGGTTTACTTTGTCTCAATTTAAATACTATTAAGTACCTGGTAATTTTTAAAATTTAGTTTATTGAATAATTGTATTTACATTTCGTAATTTCCAATATATTGTTTTGTCTTATAATACGGTAATATTATATTAATTACCTTTACGGAAACGCAATCGAAATTATAAAGTGTGAATAATCAATTTTTATATATCAAAAACGCTTAAAAAGGCTGTAACATTTATTTTAATGAAAATTAATAAATTGATTTAAACATAGCCACTTTTACGGTTGCTTGTCTTTAAAAGATCTATAGATGATAGATAAATGATTTTCCGAACTTTCCTTCAGACTTGTTCAAGATCTACGTTTCTGCCATAAATGTTTTTAGTTTATCTGTAATAATTTCACTAGCATACATCATGAAAGCACCAAAACCAGCAACTTTTTTTCAGACTACGTTGATATTATTTGCTATATCTCAAAAATGATATGACACATTGCGTAGTTTATGGCAAATATAGAAACCATAAACTATCATATTACAAAAGTTAATTGTCCATAGGTTTAGTAGTGTTTAGGGTGAATCATTGGTTGAATATATTTGGCGTTGAGAAGAATATAGAAGATATAAAGATAGAAATTCATTATAATTAAATGTTTTTCCAACTAAATGAAATTACTTGATGTAATATTATTTATACTTTATTTAAATTCTTTACGACGACCTGGGTTTCGACCTGGGTTTAAAGATCTTTACAAATTGCCCATCTGAAGATGTTATCATACAACGAAACCTATCGTGGTAAAAAATTTAAATCATGTATAAACAATACTACTTCACTTAGTTTCATTTAGTTGGAAAAAATTTATTTGCGTGAATCACTAAAAACCAAGAAACAAAGCTTTCCCCTTTATTGTATTTGTAAGATCAGCTATATATGTTAATTTAATAATAATAACAACGAAATTCCACTTAAAATAGAACCGATAAAATTCTCCATACAAAAGAAAATTTACATTTATCTCTTATTATATTCATTTGTTTTACACTACTCTACGAACTTTATTTAAATTAAACATTTACTCAAGAAACTGATTGCTTTTAATGCATATTAAACACCTTCGGTCGAGTTAATAATAATATTATAATGAATTCAAACAGGCCCCGGACGGATGCAGCGCTGCTTTAAGACTGGAGTTACTGAGAATTAACAACCCCGTTGAGTGGTTCGACTATTTGCATTCCTGGCGTGAAAGATTAAGAAAAAGTACACTAAGTTCTAAGCCAAACTTAACATCACTTAATTCCGCTCATTTTCTCAAAAATACATACATATATACTTGTGTATTTATATATATATATATATATATATATATATATATATATATACATATAATATATCATAACAAATGCAAGAGCTTTATAACCATACTAATTAGAAAATAAAATGGTTTATAATTTTTTTCATTCACAAGGCCTTCTCGTTTCAATCGAATAAATGAACTAGACTAGATAATCTTTATATAAATGTGAAGTATGAAATTATATGGCGTGATTAAAAATAATTGCTTGTCATATTGTCACAATAACAAAAAACAGGTGAACTTCCCTCGCAATTTAAATATAATTAATTTTATTGTAAAATATCAGACTACTAAAAACATAACGCGAATTAATACAATTTGAACCGCGATACGGAAAATAAAATCTGTTATAAAAATTTTAAAAAATCTGTACTAACTTTATAGCTTTCCAATTTTTAACTTTTTTCGCTTAATAAGGTTTATTAGAAAAGACATATTATCAAATGTCTTTCCACTAAGGAGAAGGAGAAGGAAAGACATATTATCATATGTCTTTCCACTACAAAATTTTAAACTCGAATTTCAACCTACTTCTTATCAACCGAACGAGCTGAAATTTTGCATACGTATGTAGTTGCCATGACAACATCAACTTATGATACTCTTTTTATAAACAAACTCAAGATGGCGGTGCCAATATGGCGGACAAGTATTGCCATTTGTAGTCCGATTTGACTGAGATTCGATATCAGGGAATTTTAAGGGCCCCAAATAACGAATTTTAAATCTAAATTTATAAATTAAAAAGTTCGCCTCCAGTATAGCGGATGAATTTTGGCTACTTTGATCCGATTCTAAAGGTCCACAAGTCCCGAATTTCGAATCAGAATTCTGAAATTCAAAATGGAGACGCCAATATGGCGGATAATGTTTCCTATTGCTAAAAATTTTTATCTGAGGATGCTAAACCTTACAAATCATGAATTTGCAATTTTTTCAAAATTAACCGAAAAAAATTAATTGCAAATTCTAATCAAATAGTAGTTATTCATTATTAATTAGCTTTGCTAGCAGTTTACAGTTTTTTTTTAATAATAAGGTGGAAACAAATCGCTCGGAGCATTAATAAATTCTGGCATCATTCTTGAATATTACATTGTTAATATGCACATTTTTTTGTAATTTTAAAAATAAATTTGTGTCAAACTAAGAGTTGTATTACATCAAGGCGAAAAGTAATAATTAAATTTTATCAACTTATATGGCAATGCGGCCAAGAAGCAAATCATCTAAATAGCCCAAAAAAATGATTTTATGTTACAGGTAATATTTTAAAACGCATAATAAAGATGAAAGTATTTCCAGAAAGAAAAGACCAAGAAAAACAATCATTGAAGAAGAGACTACTAAATGTTTCGTATTGATTAATCAGGAAGGAAACAAATACAGACATATCAACAAGGATACTACCAGGATAAGAAAAGCTGTTAGGAAGAGATCCTCAAAAATTATCTTTACGTAAAAGGGAACACAGCCTTGCACGGCTGGCGTAGGCTATGAAACATGTAAATTGGCACTATTGTCAGTAGAAATATCGGTTATTTTCTGACAATATCGACATAAATCTCATTTCACCAGATGACAGAGAGTACATATGTTCAAAACTTGAAGTGAAACCTACAAACAAATTTAAGTCACTCTCAATCAACGCCAACACGAAAAAATATTACAGGATACCATATTGCGTTATGTAGCAGAATCTCTCCCTGTTTTATGGACGTTTCAACTTGATAGGCAGACGGACACAGCAAAATTATAAGGGGAACCCTTATTTCCCCGAGGAACCCAAAAAGGAGATTAAAGATATTTTATTTATCTCGAAACTTGATAAACCAAACAGGAGAAATACATACACCAGCAAATAATCAGCATTCATATTCCACTCAATATATTCTTTATATACTTAATATATAGGGAAATTTTAAATTAAGACCATATTTTACTCCATCTGAAGTCAACCAAGGTAGTAATTTAGGCCCTTTTTTGTTTCTCATTATGATTACTGATTTGCCCTCGGTCATCAGCACTGCTCGTTGCCTTCTGTTTATTTATAATTTTAAACTGTTCTAGGGGGTAGAAAAGCAATCTGATTGTGAGCTGTATCAAAATGATATCGACTCAGTATTTCTATATAGTATGAACAACAAACTACAATTTAACGTGAGCAAATGCGCAATAATTATATTTACATTTACGTATACCCTTGTTGCAGAATTATGAGCTAAATGGATGTCGATCGAAAGAGTATCATCTGTGTGGGATCTCTCTATAATTATGGATAACCATCTAACATTTCATGATCATATCACTGGAATCTGTCAAAAGGCCTACAGATGCTACAATTTCTTATGCGATATTCTACGATTTACATAATAGTCAATATATCGTGATCTTGTTTAATTATTTAGTACAAAATATCATTGAAACTGGAAGCTATATATATATACACACACATATATATATATATATATATATATATGTGTGTGTGTGTGTGTGTTTGTGTGTGAGTCTATGTGTATGTACATATAATAACTACTTTTAGAGCAATAAAAGTATTACATGCCTCGCATAAATATTGGAGGAAATCAATTTATCAGGAGAAGTAATCAATTAATTTGTTTCAGTTATTCCAACTTGTAAATTACCTTTTTTCAATACAGGCAACTGTAATCAAATATCTACATATTAACTGAATAATGTGTTTTGCAATTTTTATTTGTCTATATGTCTGTCTGCCTGCCTATTTGGCGAATAGGGAGGGTATTAGATCAGACGTCAAACGATACGACAAACTAGTGAATCAATGTGAAAAAAATCACCGAGATGATGCTCGGTTATATATATATATATATATATATATATATATATATATATATATAAACATAGACTCAACATTAATATTAAGCACAATTAAATGAAACTACGTGATGTAGTATTATTTCCAGTTTCTTTAATTTCTTTACCACGACCTAGGTTTCGTTGTATTACAACATCTTGAGGTGGGCTATTTACAATCTTTGCTAGGTCGTGGTAAAGAAATTAAAGAAAGTAGAAACAATACTACATCACGTAGTTTCATTTAATTGTGAATAATGAATTTCTACAAAATTAACGCCAAATATATCAAATGTTAATATTAAGGTTTGAGAGCAATTAATTGACTTTCAAACTGACTAAATAAGACTTTTTCAGGCATCATAAGGTACACCGAAAGCGATGAAGAAATCAAATATACTAGCAAGATTCTAATGTAAATTAACGTAATAACGTGGTTTAATATAGATTCTGTCGGCACCATTATTCCACTATTCCAATTTAATTTTTGTTACAATCCTCCAGCGATATCTACATCCGGTTCCACAGCAATCTACCGTGCCAGCCGTGTTATTAAATTCAGAAATATACTGCCACGAAATGTTCCTATGTAAATTATATAAAGGTGCTTTATTAAAACATTCCCTTCCGCGTATAAAATGGAAATATATGTCATCTTCTTAAAAGGACGCTTTTTTCGTATTCCCTTTTATTAGTGTACGGCTGCCATTTGTCGTATTGTTTTGATGGCAATTGCGGAACTGTAACATTGGCGTCTGTAGAATACGGTCGTTACAATTTGTATTATTTTGCTATTCTTTATATCAGTTTTCTCTGAATCACTCATACAGCAATGCAAAACTTATACAAAAATGTACTTCGTGTACAGAAATTTGAAGATTATTGATATATGGATAAGAAATTTGCCAATGGATGCTTTATGCAGAGATTTCAAGAAAATATCTATGTAAAGTGGCAAAAAAGTAGAAAATATCTATGTGTATGTAAAGTGTTAATGAAAAAAATAATTTCACAAAATCTATCGAGTTCTATATTTTTAATTAAAATTTGAAATTAAATTGGAAATTAAAACACGTGCCTTCCCACAGCCTAAAATTGTTTAACCATGATTTTTAAAAATCTTTAAAAATCTGGTTATTGGCATTAGTTTAAAATTTTCAATGAAAATTATTTTGGTTAATTTGTACCAACAATTTCAAGAAATATAAATGACCACGGAAATATGCCTTGTGCGTGTGCGTTCCGTAACGCACTTGATGAAATGTTTTTAATTTTATCAACCTTCTTGTAGCAGATGACCTAAAAAATAAAAAATTAGGAAACGGAATTAACTTTATATTTTATGTAATACAAACAAAGACAGTATAAAAACAAGCGGATTAATATATGATTCCATTAACTGAACTCTTAATCTAGGCAAAAACAAGACATAGGGTGTCGTCTTGCAGGAAAGTACCTAAATAACAGAAATATTTGAGATAATAAATAGCCCGCTGAAAATGTTATGACATACCTATCCACGTACTAAAATATAGAATTTAAATTGTCTGTGGGCTCTTAGCGCGAATGGATTATCTCACTAACAACACCTCGATACGCTATGTTGTTCTCTGGAGACTCGTAATCAAATTGCTGAAAACAAACCGAAATATCAGGTCACCTCATTTATTGATAAAAAATGACGTAATGTAATTGAAATATTTTCTTAAATAATATATTTTCTTCATGTTTATTAGATATCTAATATTTCTAATAGTTGCAGGTCTATATTTGATTAGACACATTTCTATGTCAACATGTTTCATGCCCTACCTTATCGTTTGCCAAAGTGGCACAGGTAGCAATAATATAGCGTTGTGTAGTACATTAGCCTTGGTACGTGATTCCATCCTCTTGCGACAACCGAGCCTTGACCGGAGATGGGTGCTTTACCCTTAAGGCATATACATTAATATATATATTTGTGGGTGTATATATATATATATATATATATATATATATATAAAAGTGGAAGTAAAGCAAATAGAAACCATTTTATTTGGAATACCAATCATTCAGTACTAAAATATTTTCGAACGACATGAAAAAGTCTCTCAACCAGTTTTCTATTGAATATGAGCATGGCGCTGCGAGGGTTCCGTATATATATTACATATGAAAACTTAAACGTTTAATACACACTCCGTTAAACTGTAATCTTGAAATCGAGGCCATATTTTTCCCATAAACTTTATATTACCTTCTAATAGTATTTTTTAACAATTTCAGCTTTAGCAGCTTCTGAGAAGGAATTGCTAATTTTAACAAAATGTTTTTGAACAATATCTCCAAAATTAATTTTTATAATGGTCAGAAAAAAAATTTATTCTGAAATCCTTATGCCAATTGATACTCCACCTGACTGAAAAAAAAGAAAAAATAACTTTTGTACCGAACTTGCCCTTTTCAAAATTTTGAAGCAAGCACTTTTTATGTTTATTGCAATTAAGCGGGATAACAAATTCTATTTCTATGCCAAATTATACGTTCTAAGTCGAAGTTTTCTGAGATTTTCTAAGAAAAATGACTGTAACAAACAGACAAATGGATGCGTAGCTGTATTAGGAGGCTATTTTTTCTTTTCCATGACGAAACCCCATTCATAATTAGGAAAACTAAAACATAAATAAATAGAAACGACAAAATATATAATTAATATATATCGTGAAAATGCATTAATTATGTAAAGAAATATTGTGAAAACTTATTATTATGAAAATTATCTTTTCTGATCCTTTTTCCTACCCTAAAAACTAAGTCTTTTCACACACATTCCTTATAGTTCCCAGTTTTTTTATACGAATAAAAATATTAAAATTCCTATAAATCCAATTCACTTAAAAAAATTGCTATATTTACATTTCTTTGAAACCGTCTAGCAATCGAATTATAGCATTTTTTACTTTAACACAATCTCGATCGACCCCAGCAAAGAATCTTACAAATAGGTTATCCGATTGGAAGACGGATGCGCACTATCTGGGCGGGCAGTGGCGGACCGCAGATGGAACGCGTCGATAGGGGCCGTTTGCCGCGTGAGATGCCGCCCAGCGTCGCCTTTCCGACCGAAATACTGCCAAGCGCGATGCTGGTATCATGCCAACTAACAACAAGGATAGGCGACCGATTGTCGGTACGATGGTGCGACTGTTACGTTGTAGGCTTATTGATGTACGCAATCTATTTCTGAGAGTGGACATAAAATTGAAAGACATTTATGCTATAAACTTTAATACAAATAATTCGAAAAAACCTCATTTTAAAAAAATTGTCCATAAATAAACAAATCACTCCATGCAAATATTCAATTTAATTATTTATTTCGCTCCTATTTATCGATAAAATGCAGATAGTCACATCCAGATATTTTCATAAAAAACAGACGAAGGAGACGTGTCAAACAATTTTCCTTTTAGACAAGTAGCGTGCTAATAACAGTTGAGCTACTGCATAAATATTTTCCTTAAAAGTGTGCTAAAAAAACATACAAATTTTGTTAACATTTACTAATTCAATTTATGAAAAAAATTTGCGGAAATAGAATACTAACCGACCGAACTATCTAGTAGAAACTAGACTAAAACTTTGCATAGCATTCTCGGTAAAACTAACCAGAAACCTAATCTATTCATACTCGCATCCCCTGGAATGATGATAGTGAAAGAATCTGCTAGTTTAAAATAGTCTCAAACACCGGCAGGAACTTTAGTCCAATGGATGGTCAATTGATTATTTCTTTATCTTATTGTTATATTCAAATCTTTCGCCTGCTGTCAGCATCTCGTTTCTATACTAATATCACTAATTAAATATGTGGTCCAGTCATTACAGGCCTTTCCAAAAAATATGCAAAACTTAATTTTTCTTTTTTTCACAATTATCTTCACGACTATTGCCATACTTTTACAATCCCATTTTAACTCCAAAAAAAGCTCCAGGGTGAATTTCGGGGTCTCAAAAATTGAGCTTTCCAAGAAATTGTTTTTGACACTAGTAAAAAGTTCTATAATGACTATTATTTATGCGTACCGTTACGCACAGATTTTATTTAAACACGTATAATATTCTTACTCGTCAACAGGTTACACAGGCAAGCACTGTGAAGTGGAAGCGGACCCGTGCGCATCGGGCCCATGCCGACACGGCGGCACATGCGTGCCGGGCGGCGAGGCGCGTTTCCGCTGTGAGTGCACAGCCGCCTACGCCGGTGAGCTCTGCGAGCGCGCCGCCCCACCCGGCTGCCGCGGGGCGCCTTGCCGCCACGGCATCTGCGTGCCACGCGCGCCCGACGGATATAGGTGCTTCTGTCAACCAGGTGAGCAAAAGATTGTCGTTTCACTTTATCATCTACGCAAATAGTCGTTCTGATACTCATCACAAATTGTACCCCTAAGTAACTGTCGTCTCTATAATATTACGTAAGTTTATGTTAAGAAAAAAAAAACAAAAGAAATTACACAATTTCTATAAAAATATATGAAAAGAATGTATATAATTTAATTTACATTTGTTAAATGGAATAGCATACTTACTATTACAATGTTAAATAACATTCGATTTGAAGTTATTTCAATTAGTCCTGGGTAAACATTTTCAAAAGTAACTGAATAGTTTCCGAAACAATTTTGTTGTCAATAAGTAAAATAAAAACATCCCCAACTTGACGTTCGTATAGTTATAAATATACGAGAGGAAATGTCGGTATTTAAATGTTTTGAAAGCTAAATTGAGAGACTAGTACATCCATGAATGAAAATTGAATGTAATTTGATAATAATTAGAAAAGAAACTTAAATGATTCCTCTAGTAAAGGCTACTAATATATAAAATTCAAATATAAAATTCTAACTTATCAACAAGTCACTAGATGACTTAAATCAAACCACAGACAATACCATCTTAGCTTAAACCTCTGGCTTCTTTCCGTGTTTTATGTACATTACCATAACATACATTCTGTTTGACAAAAGCTTGTACGGCTTAATTATTTTATGGAAATTGATAAAATTCAAATGCAAGCAGTTAGCAAAAACCTTCTGCTAAAACGCTTTATACAGAAAGCCTTAGTTATCGTTCAAAATAATACGTGTACATATTAAAGGCGCATATAAATGGGTATAACAATACTTCTGTGGTCTTCGACGTAAAAAACATCAATGAACTGCCACATTCCCGCTTTGTGCAAAAATTGACCAAAAATGAAGGAAGAATTATTTCGCATTTTTATTTGAGCCTGATTTTGCCTGAAAAACCTGCCAAAAAACAGAAATCGGTCAAGTCGTTTGAACGAAAGCAGATTTAAACAGAGATTGGAACAACGTAATTCCTTCAGATGAAGCCTGTTTTTCTTCTACTAATTACATATTGTTTCAAACTAATAAACTTATGTAGCGTTAAAAATCCAATAAAAGTGTCAATTAAAGTCTGATAAAAGTATTTGGCATTTTGCGCATATAATTACAGATAATTTGAAGGTTTCCAAAAAGGTGATTCATAAAGAAAAAAACATTGATACTGCAAGATTATAATGAGACTGAAGCCATTTTTATGCAGCATGGAAACACGAAAATTACGATTGACACGCGACTGCAGTCAACAGATAGTAATCTCATAACAAAATATTTAGACACCCGAAAGTTCAAGCTCCGTGGGAAAAGATCTGTAACATTAAGCTGTTACTTCGATAATTTTGCCCAATATGGATAGCTTATGCGATATAATTGGTAGAAAGTTTGAGCTAATATACCAGGCAAATATTAATAGTGTAGACAACTGAGCAATTTAATAAAAAAAGCATCACGTTTAGATCAAATTTTTTGTGTATTTTTTTGAATGTCTGATCCCATGGTATTTCAGTGTCACCAGATAAAATATATAGCCAGAAAGTGTGCCCTTTTTTCATGGTATTAAAACTTAATATCTCTATGCTGAATATCTACAGAATGATACCACCAAATCTCAACAGCGCCACTGCATAATTCAATTACCTTTTCTCTTTTATATTATATGCAACCCCTGTCAAATGCATATAGACAATACACTATCTAATTTGATGAATATTTAATATTATTTTAATATTTTCTTATTTTTTTTTAATTAACAATATTTTCCTATCAATTGAAGTGAATCATTTCACAAAAATATACACTATGTACAAAACGTATAACGTGTCATTCCAACAAGCAAAAACCTAATGTACCTATCGACCATGACATTTAAATTTTTCTTTAGTAATTATTATGTATTATAAAATTAGAAAGTAAAATCCCATTACAAACTTTCTGTCATACTTCTGGTAGACGGCCGCTTAAGTTATTGCTTTACAATACGTAAACCGTATTTAATATATTCCAAACGATGCCACCGCGCGTAGCAACGTCATTTCCATAAATACAAAAGATAACACATTCTGATTAGAAAGTTGGTCTGGATCTACGCTGCCACCTATTGGTGGATGTCAATAAGTCTATGCGGGGCGCTGTTTGTACAAGTTGCCCGCGTGCGTACTTTAACTTTGTAATAACTGAGAGATACGGGGTGCCGTGAGCACCTATCTCTCCCCTTCTTTTGCGGCATATGTGGGTTTAGTCGCCGCGGGGTAAGTGCGGTAGAGCAGCGCTGTAGTAAATCGCTGCGTAAGAATATTCCAGGCGTAATCGTTAAGCGTCATTGTCAAGGCAGAAGATAAACAAGTTTATGCGTCGATAACAACAACGTCACTCGCTCTTGCAGAACCACAGAATAGTTAACGGCGGACGTAAAATCATAATACGCAATTCAGCAGTAAGGCGAAGTGCGAAATCAGCGAACGTAACGACTCGCTTACGTTCGTTGAGCTTCCTTCGCAAAGGAGATTCTTATTCGCAATCATGAGGATCGAATTTTTTATGTGAATATTTGTTAATTGATTTAAAATTTTAGTAAAAGCCATATTCTTTTGGCATTAATATCCTTTGACAGTTAAATGTTGACCAAATTGATGCTAAAATAGTCTTAAAATTAATGGAAGATATGCACATAAATTGTTCATGTGCATACTTGATAAGACAATACATGCATCCAGATAGTCTATGCATACTTATAGTATGCAAGGATTTACAACGAAAAATTATTGTACTTTCATATAGTTCATGGATGTAAAATAAAATTATGGCATTTTTTAATTTTTAAAACGGCATTACATATGGCCTTTATATTTTTCGTTATGCACCCCTCTATTGCTTGCACGTCCCTGGTGGTATGTACCATTTAAATTACACATGTAATCTGCAAGCTGGGCGTGGGGTTTTTAAGCAACAAATAAATAAGTAATAAATTTTAAACGACCTTCATTTCACTTTTACACTAATATCCGTGTAATCAAGAAATTCTTAATAAAAGTAGTGCAATTAGAGTGTATTTTTACTTAATTGGCCTTAAGTTTCCAACAACAAATTTTGGCTCAAAGGTAAGTTTTCATCTTGATCAACAAAAAATCTGTTGCATCAACAACGTTAATAAAAACGAATAAAAATAATACATTCAATATTTATGTGATAATTAATATAAATAAATTAATATTGAGACATCAGAATTCATGTGTAAAAATAATACATTCAATATTTATGTGATAATTAATATAAATAAATTAATATTGATACATCAGAATTCACGTGTAAAAGAAAAAATAATCAAAGTACTCTCACGTGAAAGAGTTTCAACATTATATAATATAATTCGTTTTCATTTTTTTAAGATCAACATTTAAAGTCAACTAACAGTTTTATCGGAAATTCTTTTAAACACAGTCACCTCATCTTCGATTCAAATCAAAAGATATACGAAAATATTCAGGTCTATCTTATTCAAAACATCAGTCATATTAAAAATTTAAATATTTCTTACTGCGGTTAAAATAAGCACTAGTTGTCCATCGAGTATGAAGCTTTTTGAAATATTCATAGACTATTTTGAAGTTATTATCCATTGATAATTTGTTATTATATCAGCAGAAACCTTAAGCTGTTCGTTTTTGTCTTTTTATTTTCGTTTAATACTATAGTAAGAAGCTCTAAATGAAAATAAAAGGAAATCTATTAGCTATTAGTACCTTTGTCACAGTCCAGGAGTATGTCACAGTCCAAAACCATGACTTTTACTAAAGAAACGGTAAATAGATCCTGTAAATAACAATTTGAAATACTTATTACATATATGCTATATAGAATATAGAATTTTTGCGAGAACGCTTTTCACGTCGAATATTTTTGCTAAAGCAACATACGAGCGGGCGAACGGCGTCTCCCAAGCAGAGCGTAAGTCTATGCCATTTAGTAACCGAATTCATTAGGAGGAATGATTTGAATACGCCCCGCATCTGAACTTACCTATTCCACTTACCTCCAGTACGTCCCTCTTACAGCGCTCTTCACACGCGAGCTAAATTCAATAACTTTACGGAAGTTCGCTATAAATGATCGACCCAGAGGCTGACTCCCTACAAAGTAGGTAGTCTTAACTTTAAATTGATGTTATTACTCGATTTGAATAATGACATGAAATAACATGACAAGTTTAGATTGCTAAAAGTTACATGTAAATGTATAGATAATGCTGCTATTTACGCCGTCCTGCTCTTCGCATTGGTAAGTCGTGCTCGTGGGAAGCTATGATTCTTATTCATGTCACACGCTCTCCCGTAACAATTTATTACAAAATAGCTAAGTGACATTAATACTCTGCTGTGAATAGAAAGAAAGAACAAAACTTAAACTAGATTAACTGTAAAATCATTCATTATCATCGAATGGTACTAATCGATTCAACATTTCCTAATAAATTAAACCTGTCAACCACGAGCGGAACTCGTACTACGAGGGTTCCGTAAACATTTAAGCATTTATTAACGTTTAATGGTACATATTATTCCTATTATTACAAGATTTTAATTCTTAGAAGGAAAATATATTGCCTACCATATATTTAACAAGTTTATATTTTTTTAAAAATATCTTTTTTTGTGTAATAATTACAATTTAACGGTTGTCGGATTTTTATATTGTTTCCCTTACTTGTGCTGTGAGACCTTGCTTTTTGCGAAATTTCATGATCCTAGATCGACGGGAAGTACCCTATAGGTTTTGCTTTATTTGCAAGTGTCAAAATATGCGGCATAAATGGCCTTATTTTTAAGATTTTTTTTCATTGCGTTGACTTCGAAGCTTGATTTTTACAACTTTAAGGGTCTATAGACCCTTGAAGTTGTAATAATCAAGTATTTGATATTAATTTCATTAAACCTGATAACATTAATTTGTGATTTAAACCTGATACCTCTTCTCTCTGAGAAAAAAGATCTTGACGAACAACGAAGTGATCCTATGAGGGTTCCATTTTCCTTTTGAAGTACGGAACTTAGGGTTCCGAACATACAAATGATAACAAAATACTACATATATACATGTTATCTTTAACTTACTACACTTGTAACATGTACAATAAGTAATGACGTCCGATTTTTTAATACCCTTTGTCATAAAATTTACTCATTTTTTAATTTTTTGAGATACAAAAATTATAATTTTTAATCTGTCCAATTAAAAAACAAAATTTTGGTACGAACTTAGCTTTAATTATTTTCTTAAAATTTATATTTCATTATAAGAGCTTTCCTCTAAACTCCTAAATGATCAATATATAATAAAAATTATATCATATGTTGTTTTAAAATATTAGATACACATATTTTGCTCGAATTCGACTAGCATTATATGTTCACTATCCGTCGCAAGTCGAGGTTAAACGTCCCCAATGTCTCTGTACATCGTTTGCACAAAGCACGGGTTGGCGCAACTTTAAGACGGCATTCGACCGACAAAGTTAATACCGACAGCGTGCGCTATCTCAAATATTCCTTTACAGTCGCCGTAATGCCATTTCGCTGCCTAACTTTGAGTCAAAACAAGCTTTGCTACATGGAAGTTTAGTAACATTTTATTCGAAAAAAACTTCGCTACATTTTCACAGGTAAAAGTGTTTATGCAATACTTTTACATCCTCTCTTGTACTGATTTATAAGTGTAATACATTAAGTGAAATAAATGTTCTATAAATACCACAGTAACACCAGTTGATGAAATTAAAATGGAATCAAAAAAAACTTTGCTACATGAAAGTTTAATAACATTTTATTCGTTAAAAACTTCGCCTACATTTTCACAGGTAAAAGTGTTTATGCAATACCTTTACATACTCTCTTGTTGTACGGATTTATAAGTGTAATACATTAAGTGAAATAAGTGTTCTATAAATACCACAGTAACACCAGTTGATGAAATTAAAACGCAATCAAAACAAACTTTGCTACATGAAAGTTTAATAACATTTTATTCGTTAAAAACTTCCCCTACATTTTCACAGGTAAATGTGTTTATGCAATACCTTTACATTCTCTCTTGTTGTACGGATTTATAAGTGTAATACATTAAGTGAAATAAGTGTTCTATAAATACCACAGTAACTCTAGTTGATGAAATTAAAATAAATTTTGAAGTATGGAATTTACATTGAACATCGAGCCAAAAGTGTACATTCTTCAACTGATGCTCAGAATTTTTTTAGAACGCTTTCTGTAATCTACCTTCATTAGTCGAGTAGTAGTACGATTCGGTTCATTCTCAAGCATCCACATTATAATTATTTGTGAATGTAAGCATAATAACATCCCACATACAATCAAGCATAATAACATCCCACATACATCCCAATAACAAGCTAATTTTACACTGTTACGTGGGATTGAAGATATATATGTATAAAATTGGTCCACCAATAATTATAGTGAAAAATAATATTTGTTACTATTTTTATCCACACTGGAATATCAATACCATTTCCTTTTAATTAGACCAATTAGAAAAAGCTATAATTAATCAAATAGCACCATTTTTATATTTATAAAGGCCAGACAAACTCCCGATCAATAATTTGTATAATGCTATTATCCGCGACTTCCGTATAAAATATAGCATTCCGTATAAAACACAACATTAAATATATTCTCCGGATGTCAAATTATCATTCTGCCAATTATCATTAAAATCGATTTGATAGGTCAGCTGTGAGGACGTAAAAAGGATATAAACCCACTTTCGCATTTTTAATGATATTAAAGTCGATATAAGGAGATAATTAATTAAGTATACAAGGAGCATCAGTATTGCCGTACACCGGAATTTATACACATTGAACACTTTTCATTTATTTATGTAACTAAGAACAGAAAACCAAAATTTCCCGATTTCAAATCTATGAGTTTCAGTAATGAAATATTTTGCTTAACGCCCATCTTCACAGCATCCGTAGTTGACAAAAGATTTCTCTACATATCTCTTATTTCATTTTGTGCCCTTACTTTATAAAAGTAGACTTTTATAAGAATAATATAAAAGTAGATTTTTATAAAAATAAGCAACATAAAGTAAAACCTGGCAATTTATATCGACATTAATCCTAGCAAATTTAAACATTAAAATCTCTGGTCACAAGGTATAAGAAAGACATTTATCGTCAAAAGCAAAAATAAATTATATCGACTAGTCGAGCGCGTTTGTATTATTCAATTATAATACAGAAACTCCTATGTTCAAATCGCTCACTTTCTCGCTAATAATTTAATTTACGACTAATTTATATACCGCTTATATTAAAAGAGGTTCTATTTCCAACTTCGAAATAGCAAGTAAATATTTCAAAAAGTTTCAGAACCGTATTAAAATTTATATTTTAACTATTATTTTCAACAATATTTTGCTATACAAACATTACAAACTATGTATGAAAACGAATAAATTTCCACATTAATTATTTAATGTTATTTCAGAATTAGATAACATAAAGGGGAGTCGAAAGTAAATTTTTCCTTTCTTCAATGCTCTAAACCTCGCCCTGATGCAGTACGACGTTCCTTTAATTTAGCCTTCAATTTGTAACAAATGTGCCTAAAAGCTGCCCCTTGTTCTAAATGTATGTCGTAATATATACTAAGTTTTGAGGAAAATTTATTTTATTGTGGCAAGTTTTATAAATAATTTAATACTTAACACTCTTTAAAATAAACGTATTATGAAAAATATTATATAATACTATCGTTATAATATTACGCTTTAGATCAAAGGTAGGGAAAAAATTTGAGTCCTCGAAAAAAGACAAATTTAACAACGGAAGACATTATTTTTCCTTGACAAAAAAGTACACACATTAAATATAATTCAAAAAATTAAAAATGTTACAAATCTGACACAAAAATTTAAGTGTTTTCTTTTAATAATACAATTTGTTATAATTAGTGACAATATTCTCTGTTAGAGTAAACTCAAATAAAAGCCATAAGTGTTTTTCTTAAAATAAGAAAATTCAGCCACTATAGCGAATATGAAAAAAATTCTATTAATTTCAACAAATATTTACATATTTTAGTTTAAAATAATCTTTGAACTCACTAAGCTAAAATAAAATTCGAACATTAATAAAATTTATAATTTTGTACTGAAGATAATTCTAAAATTCTTACTGTTATAACCACGTCATAAAAGCCTAATTCCTTGGGAAAATTTAATCTTAAACAATCACGTTTTGCGTGTATTGAGTATTGAATATCTTTGGCGTTAATTTTATAGAAATGCATTATTCACAATTAAATGAAAATACGTGATGTAGGATTATTTCTACTTCCTTTAAGTTCTTTACCACGACCTAGGTTTCGTTGTATTACAGCAACTTCAGGAGGGCTATTTATGTTGTAATACTAAATCACGTAGTTTCATTTAATTTTGTATGGAGAATATTCAATTACATGGAAAAATATTGTAGTTACCTTTATTTTTGCGACATGAAACTATTGAAGATTTAATACGACAAATATTTTGTTTGATAAGCAATGCAAAATCACACAAATTGTAAGAGACGATATTTCTAGCCCAGAGTTGATAGCTGAAAGAGAAATATTTTAATTGTCTTCTATAACAAATGCTTAAAAAGAAACTTATAAGGTTTTAAAATTTTCTCCCAGTATCTATCTAACCGAAGAATTCTAATATTATTTGATATTATTTTTAATGTCACCCTTTTACAGCTATACGCAAAATATTATGCGGCTATTGGTATTCAAATTGTCCTTTTGCTAAAACAATCTTATATTCAATATTGCATGATCTCTATGATAGGAATAGATTCTTATCTATGCCACGTAAAAATATTCAGACATGAGAACTTGTTTGCCAAATAACAAAAATATAACTTGTTATTGTAAGCGAGTGAAAAACAAAGTTTATTATTGAACATTCTGGTTAGATATTATGGAGAAGCATGGAAACATTTTGTTATTTACGTTAAACCTCTAGGTTCAGTAAGGCAAATAAGCGCGGAATATGTTGAATATTCTTCCATTGGCCTTTCATAATGTTACTCTACCAAAAACTAGTTTCAAGTAATGAAGAGAGTTTCGTTTGTTTAGAATAATTGTGTCAATTAATGTAATTTTTGTGTCAGCCCTAATCACCATATCCCACGCGATTCTATCTTATCTAAACAATACAGCGTTTTTCGCTCGTCTTTCTACACTTTACTATTGATTATTAATATTTACTATTATTAAATATTATTAGGAATTTTTTATGACATATTAGAAATTTTACTAGAAATCCCATATACATCCCAATACAACATACAAAATAAATGACGTAACTGCTGGGTACATAATATAATACAACGAAGTATTAAAAGATAATCTCATAATCATCAAGAAGCTCATCGATTGCCCACCGAGATGAGTTTCCGCATATAACTTTCATTCGTCGTGGCGTAAAGTTGTGGTTAATTTTCTCAGTCGAAGTTTTTCCTAGACCGGACTTTCCCCGCCGATAAGTCAGGGGCGGGCGACCGCGGTGCGTCACCTGGCCAGCCCCGCCCCTTTGTATAGCCCGGGCAAGATTAAGTTGCTCTGAAATTGGATTAATGTTTCGCGTATGAGGTTGAGCGAATCGATGAAACTTTTATGTTCTTTCTCTTTTGCGGTTCGTTATTGTTGTACCAATAAACAGACCGAGGTTGTAACATAATGTTACGATTACGCTAACTTATAAATTGTTAATATAGTTTTAAATTGTATGACATTTAGAAAGTGCAAAACAATACTGAAAATATGAAGAAATAAAAAATTAATTGCACACAAAGACATACACGCGATTAAAATATTTTTCTTCCGGCAAGAAAAATTAAATATAATTTCACAAGGGAATATTATGGCCATAGTATTTTTAAAATAGAATTATCTTTGTCTTTCAAGAGATCGACGGATATATTATTATGTAATTTTTTCGAATGGAACAACACAAGGAACGTTCACGTTAAACTTGAAAGTAAGCGAGACTAAAAATAATCTTCAATGAATCATTCCCACATCAATGCTTTAAGAATGGCAGCCCTCTGCTAGAATGAAATTAAATATTTAGTGAAACAATTCTTATATATTACAACCATAAATTTTTAAACCTCCTTGGTTTATTTAAATATCTAGTTAACAATAATACAACTGTAACATATCTAGCTAACTATGTGAAAATGGGTTAACTATCACACATTCTAATTCCTTCACGTCCCCAATATAGATAAGAAGAATAGGCTCTGGGAAATTCAAGCACAGTGAGTAAACGAATGATTTTCTATTTCATCTAAATTAATTTTTCCTTTAACCTAATTATTTAACTAAAGGACCTTAGGTACAATATTTATTTTGCAGCTTTATTTAATTGTTTAGTTAATTTTATGGATTTTTAATACTGATTTTATATTTGTTTCAAATAACATGCTCTCTCATTTAGCTGTGTCACTATTATAAATGTATTTATTTTTCTTTACTTTTTTATATAAATATTAGTAACGAGCTTGTAACTTATTTCGAGTAATTTGTCTTTGTTATTGCCCAGGTATAAAGTATAGAAAACTATAGCTTATCTTACCGGACGATTCTGACACACGCGTCTCCTTTTCTTTACCTTATAATTACCTTAAGACTTCTAACGACACGAGCTTTTCTCAAATTATAAAATCCTTTTATGTGTGAATTTTGCACGTTTTCTCACCTGTCACAATCTGCCCGGATTCATATACCTACTTTGCTTATGTTACTACATACCTTTACATAATATTCAAAATGACGCACTACTTCCACCCACACTATCGTTCTATTATATCGCATGATAATCTGGAGATAGTGTTTTAATTGTTACCGCATCCCACGCAAACTGTATTCCTCCCTAATGTTTTTCTCAGTGTATTTTGCGCCAAGATATTGGAGGCGACTAATATACCACTCCGCCAACCCTGGCTCCACGGCTCCACGCCTCCACATATTTCTGTTAATACGATAAAATTGCCCCTGAATAAAATATTAACCCTTATATACATGAGATGACCTTCGGGCAGTTAGTCTGCCAAATTCTTTTATTCAGTCAATTCAGTTCACTCAGATAGTTTTAAGCCTTCGTAGTGCAAAGACAGTTAACAAACAATTCGATATGTCATTTTGTTTTTAAAAGTTGATCTCGAATCGCGAAACAGTTCCAAGCCGTATGTTCTTCATATCCACTGCATTCAGGATTTCATCATTGTTTCATTATTTTACTGAACAAATAATTGGTACATAACTATTAAAAAACCATTTGCAATATAAGCAATGTGAATCTCAGTGTTTAAACAACTTGTGTGGCGAAACTAATAGACACAAACACCTCACTTTTGCAAGGACGAAAAGTCTTGCACCAATTGAAATTCTACACAATATTTCAAAATTGCCGCCCACTCTATTTTGATAGGAGATAATGGGAGTTCGTAGTCATATATTTTTTTATTGAATATAAAATAACAACGAAATATGAATTGTCCGAATTTGAATCGATCGAATTCAGATTCAGTATCTATATCAAAACAAGAATATTATTAACTTAACCATACCATAAGCAAGAAAGTTTTTTTTTTGTTTTTAGGCATTCAAGTACTAACTACTAATCCGAATGACATTCAGAACTTCCGCCACATAATTAGCTTGTAGTTTAGGCAGGTTACCGTGGTATAAATAGTATGTATTTTTATATGTGTATATTTTTGTATGTAGTCTAAATAATACAGATTTACTAATATTATGTCTACCGGACCGGGGCTGTATTTATTTATACTTCATAGACTTATCTATGATAGTTATTTTAAGTTCAAAAAAACATACACAGAACTCGCATAGAACTTATGGTTTCGTTCTCATCAAGCACTTATAAAAATTTAGGGGTACTTACTTTCATGAAAGAAAAATACATATCAAAAAATCTTAATCGAATAACTTAATTTTACCTCTGCAAAGTCTTCGTACATCCATACCATAACGTTTTGGCACCTGGAAGAAAGTGATATGTAAAAAATACTTACTTTCATGAGAGTAAAAATACATATCAAAAAATCTTAATCGAATAACTTAATTTTACCTCTCCAAAGTCTTCGTACATCCATTCGACAACGTTTTGGCACCTGGAAGAAAGTAGTATGTAAAAAATACTTACTTTCATGAAAGAAAAAATACATATCAAAAAATCTTAATTGAATAACTTAATTTTACCTCTGCAAAGTCTTCGTAATCCATACGATGACGTTTTGGCACCTGGAAGAAAGTGATATGTAAAAAATACTTTCATGAAAGAAAAAATACATATCAAAAAATCTTAATCCAATAACTTAATTTTACCTCTGTGAAGTCTTCGTACATCCATATGATGACGTTTTGGCACCTGGAAGAAAGTGATATGTAAAAAATACTTACTTTTATGAAAGAAAATATATATATAAAAAAATTTTAATCGAATAACTTAATTTTACCTCTGCAAAGTCTTCGTATATCCATACGATGACGTTTTGGCACCTGGAAGAAAGTAGTATGTAAAAAATACTTACTTTCATGAAAGAAAAAATACATACCAAAAAATCCTAATCGAATAACTTAATTTTACCTCTGCGAAGTCTTCGTACATCCATACGATGACATTTTGGCACCTGGAAGAAAGTGATATGTAAACCATTATATTAAACAATACCTCTTTCTATTCTAAAATTTACGCGTGCGAACGTTTTGGCACCTGGAAGAAAGTGATATGTAAAAAATACTTACTTTTATGAAAGAAAAAATATATATCAAAAAATTTTAATTGAATAACTTAATTTTACCTCTCAAAGTCTTCGTAATCCATACGATGACATTTTGGCACCTGGAAGAAAGTGATATGTAAACCATTATATTAAACAATACCTCTTTCTATTCTAAAATTTACGCGTGCGAAACCGGCACGAAACGCTCGTACCTTACTACCGTACCTAACTACCGTACCAAAAACATTCGGTAGTTTATATCTAGGTTTTAACCTGCTAGATCCTTTTAAGTCACCAAGTTGAAAAAAACAGTAGTTTTTTTTGTCAAATGGAATGATTAGCATTTTTAAGCATTTTAAAATGAAACCTGCTGTAGTATAATCTTAAGTTAATATGTTTAAATATAGTTACGAAAGTGTGCGACGAAAGTAAGGTTAGCACGCTACTTTAAAAAATAACTTTTTCAGGAAATACCTTTTCGTGAATTTTATATTTCTAAACTAACCTTTGCGATCAGAACAAACAAATATCACATAAAACACATTTCCCCGTACCTTTCTCAGTTTCTAGAAACCTAATAAAACTAACCTGGGACGTAGTCACACTTATTGAATGTCAGTTTTAATTTATGCTTTAAGTTTTAAAAAAAATATAAGTTGTAATTTCAATAAAAAGAATGAAATGTAGTTTAAAGTCGAATATATCAAATAGTTCTTCAAATTGTGAAGCAAGGATGGAGATACAGAGAAAAAAACGAAATTTCACCATTAAATTTGTATTATCTTTTAATGTTCAGAATACTAAAGAAAATATTGTTAATCTCGTTATTTATTGAAACATGTATACCTATTTCCATTGGAGGAAAATCCATAATAAATCCAGCTTTTAATTAGTTTGTTACCCTACTTCATTACTCAACCCTAAACTTTTCAAACAACGGACGAGAAGTCAATAATATCAGATCGATAATGTCATGCTATTTCACGTTAATGTAAGCACTGAAATAACCCAACGAGAGCTTAAAAATGTCGACAAAAAGAGGGAGTTAGCTACTGAGTGGATACTTTATTTCTCGAGCGAAATAAGGTTTCACTCGTCCCCCAGCATGGTGGCATTCTCAACGACACTGCAGAGATAAAGGGGTCGAGGGATCACATTCTAGTCTAGATCTTATCAAATTGGCCATTAACCTTACAAAGCCAAGCTTACATGGCGGCTTAGCCATATAAACAATATATCACTGACCGTAAGTTCGATAAACGCTTTTTGAAATTACTCTTTTAATTTTTTCATTTTGTCCGAAAATTTATTAAGTAAGTTGTCATTAAATCATCATGGAAAGTTTCACATAAACATTTATTATAAATAATAAATAGCAGGGGGAAATATCACGTAAATTTTTCGAGAAAACATTGTTACAGTATCGTTACCTTTTCCAGTATACGAAAATGAAATTATTAGCAGCTGTATCACGTCAACTTCCAATTCAAATAAAATTGTTTCCAGGATTACATAAAAAAATTAAACAATTTTAAATCTAATTTTGGTCCTATTGGTACCTAATAAGTTTCTTTTACGATTTCTTATTTATGTTCCTTTCCAAACCTTTTAAGACGTCGCGGGATTGGATCGTATTTGTACCTCTCTCAATGACTAAGTCTACGGAGGCTCATAAAGCCGTTTTGATGTTAATATTATATTTTTACGTCGTCCAATGTTCAAGGATATAATCTGGCCTTACCTGCAAGGACGAAGTTATTTTTTATGATTATATTTATTATTATTGGGAAGAGGGAACGGAAAGGGGGCGGGCGGGCGTAGCGCAGGACGACAGCTCGTCGTGGGCGCTAACAGTTCGTTACGTAACGGGATCGGTCGTAACATCAAGCCCTTCGGCGGTAATTCAAGTAAAATTAGTAACCTAAGTTCAATCTTGTTTATATTCGTTTTATATTTAAATAGTTTAGACGGAGGTCAAAAAGTCAAGAATTTATAATAACAAAAATTGGCGTAAATCAAATAGATAGCGTATTTATTTAATTGTAAAGATAAAACAGTTTATAAGGTTTGAAAAAAAGGATAACATTGAAAAAAAAAATTAGAAACTCATTTTTAGAGTTCCCTACCTCGAAAGGAAAAAAGGAACCCTTATGGGATCACTTCGTTGTCCATCTGTCTGTCTGTCTGTCAGTTAAGACGCTTTTTCTCAGGAGTGTTCCAGAGAGAAAGCGTAGGTATAGAGTGGAAATTAATAGCAAACACCTTAAATTAATAGATTACCATTGAAGCTATGCAAAAATCAAGCTTCTAAGTCAATGTAATAAAAAAAACCTAAAAATATGGCTGTTGATGCCGCATATTTTGACACTCGCGAATAAATCAAAACCTATAGGATACTTTCCGGTGACCTAGAATCGCAAAATTTGTCAAGAAAGCAAAAGAAAAAATCCAGAATCGTTAATTTGTAATTACACTATATAAGTTTTTTAATATAGGCCTATAGATATAGAGAGGCAATATATCTTCGTTCTAAAAAAATTAAATTTTCGAAATAGTTTAATAGAAATATTATGCACCATTAATTTTTTATAAATGCCTAAATGTGTACGGAACCTTCATAGTGCGAGTTATACTCGTACTTGACAGGTTTTTATTTATTTTATTTCTGCATGATAGCCAGACTAAAATGAAGGCAATATACTTACGTGTATACACATATTGATATTAATTTTTTAGGATAAATAGTTCATATTTTACTTTAAATATAAACGATTAGACTGTTTTTGTTGCAAAAGGCATTGATAAATTCGTTATAGTTCGTGAAGATTATTAAGTGTGCGGACATGAAAATTTGAGAAAACGTCAATTTTTTTAAACAATATTTGTTTTTTTTTATATCACTTTAGTCATTCAAATATTAGAAATATTTTATTTAATCTTGCCGTGTAAAATCGTTGAAATTGAATTATTTGCTTATACTTAGTCATCTTGAGCCTGTAATCTAGTCAATCTCTGTGTTAATCCCAACACCGGCGAAACGTGGAGGATAAAAGTCAAATCCAGCTTTATTACAACTTTCAACCTTCCTCAACACAATGGTGTAACCCTTCCTTATATCAGACGACCTTGAGCTTATAACCTCTGAGTATTAGCGATGAAAGTATAATATATTTAAGGGATATGTTGAACTTATTACACATTGATTTGTATATCAAAGTTGAAAATAAATAAATATTGTTTACGTGAATTATATGAAGTGGTCAGTCAAAACGAATAACAACTTAGACGTGTTTCGTTATAATTTCCCCAATATTATCCAAACATGCTTGCAATTTAACATACGTACACTACGAAAAGTTTTAGCGATCCCTCATTAAAATATAATAAATACTTATTTTCTTATTTATGTCGGCGTCGATTTTATTTTATTAAGGCTATATTTGCACATTATTAGGTAGTGTGGAGATCAGTTATTATTTTTGACGGGTTTGGATTCCAGGTTATAATTCCCTCTCATCAATCAATTTGGACGTAGAACTAAACTTTTACTCGCGGCTGAAGTTCGATAATCGTGTACGGAGGCAGCTACTAGTATGCAGACTTGTCTCATCCATTATGTAGCTCAAACTACTTTTCGAATTTCTTAACATCGGGTTTTTTAAATGAATAACATAATAATAGCTATGACTAATAACTAATTTTCTTTACTAAGGCTTAATTTTAAAATAAACCTTCATTAAACTTTCGGGCTAAGTTAGAAAGTTCATATTTATACAAACTCAGTAGTTTTAGCCTCACTCACTTTTCTCAGGTCATCACATTGTAGAGGCAATGTTTTTTGTTGGTAGTAGAGTGATTATCTATTTTTAATCATTTTCTGGGATTATGAAAATATGTGACGCAAGTATGGGTGGCATCCTATGTTAAAAAGTATATTTTATAATTACCATTTTTTTAAGAATTTAACTAATACAAATTAGTTAATGTTGTATTGAAATACACAAGTGATATATTAAATGCATTTCATCGTACACTTCTCAGGTTCTAGAAACCTGACAAGGCTAAAATAGGACATGTTCACACTTTTATGAATAAGCGAATTGTCAGGTTTAATTAATATTTCAAGTTTTCTTTACTTTGGTTTTGAACTTTCAGTGCATGGAATGAAACGTAGTTAAAAGTAGAATACGTCAAATCGCCTTAAATTTGTGAACCATGGATAGAGACCATGAGTATTTTCTTACATTTTGATGTTTATGTATGGAAACATATATAGATATTTCCGTTGATGGAAAATCCACAATAAAGCCAGCTTTTAATTAATCCGTAACCTTATTTAGTTACGTGTCGTAAAATTTATGGTACAGCGGATAAGAGCTCGAAAATATGAGATCGACAATGTCACGATATATATATATATATATATATATATATATATATATATACATATATATATATATATATATATATATACATATATATATATATATATATATATATGTTTGTATATTTATATATATATATATATATATATATATATATATATATATATATATATATGTGTGTGTGTGTATATTAACGCAACACTTTCCCATCAAGATCTTTTTTCGGATATTTTTCCCCCTTCCGAGTAAAGAGTGAGGACAAATTTCCCACTATTACGCCCATAAAAAACAACAAAAATTCTTAACTCTAAAATATCGTATTTCAAACGATAACAAATTAATTAATTCTAGTCCGTTAATTTCAAATTTCATTCCGTTTTATAAAAAAATTATTTTTACCACAAAATATTCATTATTTCATTGTTAATTTTGCATTATATATTCATTTGTAATATATTCATTAACTATTTATACACTTCAATATAAAATAAAGTTGAAACCATAATGACTTATGATTAAGACATTATTCTGTTTTTCTCATGAATATATATACTATTATAAAACCCTAAAGGAGGTGTGTCAGTTCATTGAAGTAGTTTTTTAAAAAAATTGTGAAATATTATATAAGTATCTTTGAAACAAAATGCCTTTTTTACAATTTTTGTCTTCTTTTAGAGTATCACACAAAAGCTATTGGACTGATTTAGAAGGAAATTTCACTGGAATAATCCATGTTCCTTTGCTCCCTCTTGATTTTTTCTCTTAATATTTTTTAAACGTTGTTTATTCAAATATACGTAAATTAATACACTTTATCAATATGTATAATAATTTAACATAAAACGGTGTCTGAGAAAAATAGCTGGAGTAGATGAACATACGAAAAAACAAGGATTCCGTTTCCGAATACTAAACATGAACCAATTGTTTTCCTAAAGAAAAATTCATTCAAGGAAACTGAAGTTATTTTTGGTGCCAAACCATATATTAAAAATTCAGAAACAAAATCCGTTTTCCAAAGCCAACATTTTAGTTTTTGAAAACTAGTCGCTATCGCGAGTTCAAAAACTTTGTAAGCAACAAAAAGTTACATGAAGACATCGGCTATATGTAGTAATACAATTCAAAACCACAGCTGGTTTATATAACCATAGAAATACTAGACGAATCTATAATCCTTGTAGGGAAATACATTGTCTTTTAATTTATTTAATATTTTTATAACGATGGCTGTTGTTACAATGTATGTGTAAAGCGGTAAAACACATGAATAGAAACGTGATAGGTACATCGGCATAAAGTGTATATTAAATATGTACCAAATTTAAAGTTTCCAGGTCATCTCGAAGTATCTTATAGTTTTCGGTCATCTGCCATTAAGTGAATGAACGAGTGAATAAGCCACGAAATTGATGATGTTAATGTAAAGATGAATTTTATATCTATAGATCTGTATTATACCTAAATTCGTTTCCGACATATTTGGCACTAAATTGGAATCTGGAACACATTACAGTATGATATTTCTCTCCTAATATATTAAAATCCGATTTCTAGCATTTGCTGGGACCCAGTTGCCAAAATTACTGCAAAGCGCTTCGGGTAAAGAGTACAAAATCCGGTAGTGCATCTCGGCACTAAGTAATGGAAAACCCCTTGCATACCCAAATCAAAAAACATAAATTAAAAACATACCCAAATCACCGGAGAAAAAGACCTCTGAAAATTAAAAATGTATGTTAGCGAATCTGTGAGCAAAGACTGGTACAAATAAATGTGTGCATTTTCCTCCTAAACGCATTATATCAAAACCAAACATAATACATATGTATGCACATATGCATTAACAAATATATTTTCGAAAATATAAAATGCCTGCTAAATAAAAGTGGAACTCTTACTGCCAAAGCTATACATACACACTTATATCCATACACAAGTTTAAATATTTAAGAGCATAATACTATCTGTATTATCAATTTATATAAATTATTTTTCAATGAGTTGCCTATTATATCATTTTTTCACAGATTTCTCAAAATCGATGAGATTTAAAATCATTACTATAAGTTTTTTTATAAAATTTATGTCAGCTTTAATTTTATGTTTTAAATAAGCCTGTTATTTTTCTAATTTTAAGCAGTTTTGGAATAAAGGGGCGGGAGTAACGAAATTTTATACATTCTTTTTCAGTTTATCTCTTTAGAAATACTACTTTAAATTGTGAAAAAAAATATTTTCGACCACATAATAAAAACAAAATATAATATATGAAATAAACCTGAAAAAAAATCATAACAAAATAGTTGCGTTTATTAAATTTCCCCTCCAAAATATTCGGATAAATATTTTAAATATTAACCGTTGAGATTTATGATGGATAATACGCAATATCGAAGTTTCCAAATTTTATCGCATGCTACATTTCAGATTTATATGCAGAAAGGTTTACGGGAGAAATGAATGTGAGAGACATAGAGATAGAGGGAAATATGAGTGAATTTTAAAGGATTCTCATTTTTTTCAATTTGAAAACATCGAACCTTAAATGCAAAAAAATGTATAAATAAATAAAGCAGACACCATAACATACGGAGATCAAATACGAAACATATTACCTAGAAGCATAAATGAGTGAAAGAGCTAAAATAATAAAATTACAAATTTCCTTTTCCAACTGTCCTTGAAAAAATAGATGTGAAACATCTAATGGCGCGTTTGAATGGGAGTTAAAATGTTCTGATGGCAAGACGCACCTTGCCCTTCAGCCAGCTTCGAATATTGCCGGCTCTTTCCGACTTAATTCGGCCAGCTTCGCCTTTTATCGGGTCCTTCTAATTTAATTTGGATCGGAAGTGTTTCTTATTTACTAACGCTTATAATTTTACTCGTTTATATCGGTGTATTGCATTTAACTGTCTTAAAACACTAAATGCGTTTATTTACAATAGATTATTAAGAAATATTTCAGTGATAAATTGTGTCATAAAGATAAAGTAATGAAATTAAAGTAATATTTTATTATTAAGATCTATCTGAATATTAATTTTTTTTCTTTTTTACATCGTTCAAATAAAAATATTTCAATATAAAAATATAAAAAATTTAGATGTTTCACATCTGCCAGGCGTCCGCTGACGGTTTGAGCTTTTTCTATTTTATTCTTTTCATCTATTGCTAGAAAATAATTTTATAGAAATTTAACACGGTCGACCTTATACTTTCATTTTGTAGCCAACTATTAAACAGAATATAATTCGGCACAACGATATGTAAACGAATTTTCCTGGAAATATTTTTCAAACAATTTTTTTCTAGCTTTATAATAGATTGTTATAAATTATAAATAGTAATATAAATACAAATTTGCGTAGTTATTTTTTATTCCTTACAATTATTTGTCAATAACCGTTTTTAACATAAAATTGTTATTTTCCGAAAACTAATTTTTTGAAATGATATTAATAAAATCTAATAAAAATTCTTGCACCTATTTTTAGTCAATAGGTAGAGTTAATATAAATACACAAAGCAAAGGAAATTGAACGCCTTGTTCTTCAGCTAGCGAGACGTCTCCTTTTGGTTTTACTGGACAGTATTGTGACAGTATTCAAAATATATAAGTGACAGTATTCAAAATATTCAAATATAAGTGAAGTGACAGTATTCGAAATATTCAAATATAAGTGAAGTGACAGTATTCAAAATATTCAAATATAAGTGAAGTGACAGTATTCAAATATATACTTACTAATTTATATAATTCGTAGCAGTAATGATTACTTTTTGATATAGTAATATAATGCTACAAGGACCCCAGTTCCTTAATCGTATTCAATTATCATATGTGTTACCTAAATTTGATACTAAATGTGATACATATCGTGAGACAAGTCCATTTCCATACAAGTAAATTTGTCTACGGACTACCTAAATTAATACATGACCATTATCAATTAAATGCATTAAGTATCGGATTTGTTACATGACTTTAAATAAAACTTCCCAGGTTCGACAAGCCGTAGTACACAACATTGTTTTAATATTTTAGCAAATATAAAATAGAAATATAAGATAGAAAATCCATATCTTTTTTATAACAATTTTACATTTTGCAGTCAAGGCTGGAAGAACAGAAGGAAGAAATAGTTAAATCCGTTTCAACATTAACGAAATTTTTCAAACCTTGTCAATCAATTAACGTGCTCTATGACGTATTTTAAAATTATTTTTTTTTTATTAAAACACTCTTATTAACTAACTATTTATAAAACAAATGTTAGAGGGTAATTAACCTAATTACCCTCTAACATTTGTTTTATAAATATTTAATAATAGCTGCTGCAAAAACTTGCATTTATTACATGTATATTAATTTTATATATGTATTTTAGTCTTACCAAAAAACAATAACATTCAGAAACATAAACTAAAATTCCATAAGGTTTCGAAAATGAAACCCGCCACAAGCGATATTAAACCAACAATTTTATTCAGTTCTAAAGACAGTTAATATAATTTTATACCCACGTCTATCCTATAAGTTGAAGTGATTCTTCGTTCGCTCGTGAATGTTACGTGGAGGGTCCAAGTAAGCCACAAGAGGAGCGACCTCGCCACAAGGACCCAAACCCCGACTCGCCCGCCCAGATGACGCGAGTGAAACGTGATAAGGGAATGAACACCCCTAACGTTAAGAGGTTTCATATTTGAAACACAAGTACCGAGGGGTTACCCCCGAGACACGAATTAATTTAATGAAAATACATGACTTGACAGTTCTTCCTCGCTTTCAAAATCGCGCCCTGTTGCATCTCTGAGTGGTCGCGGAGTTGAGATTCGAGTTGTAGACTGAAATAGTTGCAACAAATATGAGAACAAAATCTATTCACAAATAAATAAATAATACATACACATTGACAGAATGTAATTTAAAATTTTAGTTCATTTTCTTACGGTATTATTTATAATTACAATTACTGAAAGTCATGGCAAATATTCGGAGTGAATGTAACGAATTCTTGAAATAAAGAAAACATTTCTTTTAATTATTCAGAAATGGAACGATGAAATAATATACTTAAAATAGCAAAGATAACTATGACAACGAATGGAACGGTTATAACAATATGACATAAAAATTGTCATAACAATTTGGAATATATATAGGTATGATAAAATGGTGCTGACTTCTAAACCGAAATAACTATGTGCAACTATACTACGATTTGCCGAAATTAGCATTTTTCCAGGAAAATCTTCAGATTTCCACACAAAATATAATTGCGACAACAATCAGTTTTTTGGGACACTATTATAATCGTTGATTCTGTTTAGCATGTGTTTTTAGATATCAATTTCATTTTCTTAAGTTACTACAAAAGAAATTTGTTAGAATGCCGTAGTTTGGAAAAAAAACAGAACTCAAAATATAAAAAGGGTTACTTTGACTTTATGTCAAGAAATTAATGTCAAATATTAAGGTTTATGGCCATATAGTCCTTAAAACAATTAAAACGTTTAACTCAATACAAAAAAAAAGGAACGGCCTATCAAACGTCACCTGCTTCACAATACTGACTCGCTCATTGAAACTACTAAGTTGACCTTCTGTTGACCTAGAATCTTAATATTTGATACGAAGGAAGTCACAAGCAAATGAGAAAAGTCCAAAAGTCATTAATTTAAAATTCTATATAGAATTATGTGACTAACTAATTTGTTTAGTTTTTCGATTTAGGTTTTTTTTCAATATTTGTTAAATACTTAATAAATATTTTAATAACCTTTTCGATAATAGGATATAACAGTAAATGAAGTAAATACATAGTAAATTTTCCGCAATGAAAACACGCCGCAAAAGACATTATCAATAAAACGTTAATATGGAGACAAAAATATAAGAGGAGTGAAATTCTGCATTTATCTTATGGGATTTAAATTTTGAAGTAGTGATGTAATGAGCAATTTAAAATATTTTCCATAAAGTCAAGCACGCTTAATTTATGTAAACGATTAAACTTGGTCCGAAGGCGATGAACAACAGTTTGCCGCGCAATTTGTGAGTTGACCGCGTCACCCTGAAGCTGCTTTTCCGGATGATAAAGTGTGATGTAACCACAATTTGTAAAGATACTTCACCGTATCGCAGCGTAAAAAAGTTTTAATTACTTTGAAAGAACCCTCACAGTTAAGCCGTGTCGCGTTATACTTGTTATAATGAAGAGTCACAAGGCTATTGAAATTTCTTAACTGTTTTTCGTTTCAAAAAATCCTTCGGTCAAAATGTTTTGACATGTTAATCAGTGCAATTAATGTCATGGTAATCGGTACAATGTACGATGTATTTTCCATAGTATGGAATATATTATGGTTAAAATGTTTGCTCTCTATATCACCTGCACTAAATTATGTTTAATTATAATCGATCTGGCAATAAAACTAAACTTCAAACATAACAATACTAGATTGATTTTATAAAAATTTATTATTATTTGAAAAATTAGGATAAACTACCACATTATAGCACTTCAGAAAGCTTCTTGTATAGAACCGTTACTTTAATAAAAATTTACCTACATACAAAAAGAGTGCACATAAATGTATTCAAACTGATTAAAGAATTTAAGTTCATTTGTCTCAACCTTGAGAAATTATAATTTAATATCAAATATTATATTAAATCATAATTTTTTATTCGCCATATATTTAAGAAATATATTTCTATTTATATTTCTTCTTCAAACAAATACGAACGGACAATACCATTGTAACGGTATTTGTAGAAATTCTGATTACGCTTATATTTTCAATATTTAGGACATATTAAAAGATATAACTGACTGTAACTCAAAGAATATGATACACATATCATTTTGTTAATTAATTAATATATTAAATTATTTTCCGGTTTCAATGAAAATAAAAAGCACAAATGTTTACAACATCTGTTGCTTAAAAACTCTATTTTAATACTAATGCTTGTCCAATCTTCAAATCAAAAGTCTTATTATCGATATATATAGTATTCTGAAATAATATCTTAACAAGGAAATGAATTTATATGATTTTATATTATTATGAATTTATAATCGAGAATTGAATAATGTTGTATGTGTTAAACACAATACACTCAAGATTTATTACTGATCTTATCGAGCGTGAAATTCTTCAAGATGTAAACAAAATGCGATTGAATCGTATAGTCAAGGAATCAACCGTAAAGGATTAAAAAAACATGTTATTATTCTGCTTCATTACAAAAAATATGAAGCAGCTTATTAAGCCAAAAAAAACTTAAAGAAATTCTCCAAAAACAAAGGAAGATATGAAGAAAATTGTCAATTTTTTAGGGTTCTGTAACTAAAAAAGAAAAAAGAAAACTTACCAAACCTTATCTACAGTGCCTTCAAACCTCAAAGTCAACGCAATAAAAAATACGGCAATTTACGTCGCTATTTTGACACTCGCAAATAAATAAATTCCCGTTGACCTAGAATCATGAAATTTGCTAAGAAGCAAGGTACCATAGCATTAGTAAAGGAAGAAATCCGAAAATTGTTAATTTGTAGTTATATCACATAAAAAAAATATTTGTTTTGAGAATTGCGCCTATGAAAGATAAAAATTTCAATGATTAAAATTTTTATGAATAGTCTAATAGAAATATTATGTACCATTAAATTTTTATAAACGCCTAAATATATACGAAACCCTCATAATACGAGTTCCACTCTTGCTTGACAGATATTTTTACGATTTGTCCCATATAATCTGCGAACCTACGTTATAGAAGATCACATCTTAACATATGAAACATACAAGTCTATGAGGAGGGTCGACCTAAAATAATTTAGTAATTCTGGCTGTACACGTAGCTAATATTAACGATGTGGTTCATACTAATATTAACTAGATAGGACATTGCTGGGGGCATGGCATCGCTCAACTTGGATTGCTTCATTATCTTCGTGGCATGGTAGCTTCACAGCTAATGAATAATAGGTGGAGAGACAGTCTGGACTGACCCGAACTCTTAATGTTATTAAACGTCACGATAAACGATACGAAGTGACATTAAAGTGAATAACATATATTTTCAAATTGTTAAAATAAAATGTTGCCGGAATTTATGGTAAGTATAATGGGAGTCGTAAAATATGTATAATAATGAGAGGAAAGAAAGAATTCTGAGCTATACGTTGTTTTGTTTGTTGTAATTTATTGAATTAAAAAAGGTTTATTCTCCTTTTTTGTTAAAATAATAATTAATATTTTATTTTTCTTAGGATATAAGTGATGTATTAGAGATGGGATCAAATGATAATGTTTGATTCGATAATACTTTGGTACCAAAGTTTATACATTTATTAAAGCCTTAACCGACATATAGCAAAAACAAGAAAATGGAAAAAATGGACTTATCACAAATGTCTCTTGTATACCAATGATAGGATAAATGTAACAACTACTTAATAATAAAAGCACAATCTTGGTTAGCGAACCATTGAAAAACCACCAAAAATATGTCAATATCTGGGACAGCGTTCAAAACCAAATTTAAATACGATAAGAGCACCGTAGAATATTAGTTGGCAGTGACTAATATAAATCAGTAAATACCTACTGCCTTAAATACCTATATGAATCCAAAAGGCCTGACATCGAAGATTGCCGATTGTATATTAATCAGTTTTGCAAAGTACATAGTTAAGAGTACCTGTTGTATTAGAAACAAAGTAAAATAAAATTGCTAAAAATTGTACAACGACAAGAAGATATTTAAATGTAAGAATGTTGTGATAATATTTTGCAATTTTCTTCAACACAAGTATTTAATTTTCCTCATAAGGCGACTAGATGATCTTATTCATTCCAAGCTTACTCCTAAAAAGAGCACTGAATAGTGTTTTTATACAGTCAATGTCAGTAAATTCTTGTGCATACCTAATAATAAAACCAATAGTCTTATATCGCCCTCGAAAGATATCTGTAACATCATTTTGTAAAATACGAATGAGCTGTCCATCCAAAAGCAGGTCGATGTTTCGCCAAGATGTCACGCCAAGTAACATTGAACCAGATGATAAATAACTATGATAATAAGAGAGTGAGTTCTAGAATACGTCATCACTGTGTATTTACAATATCGAAGTGCAATTGCTCCGACAATTACTAAGACCCCATTGGTTAACAGATTCGATATTAATCTGAAGCAACGTATTTATTACCAAAAGTGTTTTAGAATAAATAAAAAATTATAGAAAGAGTTTTAGATTTACGGCAAATATGAGACACTAGTCTAGGCGCAGATAATCAACGGCAAATTATTAAACATTAAACTAAATAGAAGTACGACAACATTATTTTTAAAATAATTTTAAAAATGGTTTAATTTTTTTTAATTACCACCATTAATAAATATAAAAAAAAGGTTCGTTTGTATCCCTAAAATTTTAATTCAAGCTGTACAACAATTTAATGAGAATCACAAAATTTATTTTAGTTCATATGAACAATATTTTATATAATTATACAACCAATACATAAACAGATAATATTTACTTCCTTGAAAGAATTTATATAATAAAAATTTTGCGATTTAATAATAGTAGTAAAGCTATCCTAAACAATTTTCAAGTCAATAGTGCCTATTCATTTAACTTCAAACCTTATATAACGTCTGATTACTTATTTTGCGACGAGTAGATAAAAATAATTTCACAACACATACGTCATTCAATTTCATTCACATATTGAATAATTTTCAACTTCGATTACATACTGAACACCCGCATTGACTGCGTTCGATCTCAAGGTAATTTCTATAATAATATAAAAAATCTTAAAACCATAAATATTTCACAGATCGTTTGGTAATATATTTATGTGTAATAAACTAATAAAATTTGCTTATACGTTGAAGCCATTATTCAATTATTTTTACAGTCATTTCATATTTGTACTCATTGTTAAACCGATTAAGACATGTCTGTTTTTATTAATTTGAATTTTTCTCTAAAATAACATTCACCATGAATCATGAAAATCAAGGGCATTCATACCTATTTCGAAAAACCAACATATATACGTGTACAACATAAGACCAAAATATATACAGTGTGCATAAGCAGAAATATTGCGTCAGGCACAAAAACGGTTATAGCAGCAGGGTGCTGGGTAATGTGTCAAACGCGAGGGATGTCCTTAAGACCGACGCAAAGTTTGAAAACTTTTCCAATCGAAATGTGGGCGCGAGTTCTTTAGTTGAGCCGAAGCCCACCGCATCGCTGGCGTGACGATGAAAATCGAGTCTCCCAAAGTTCGATTTCATTCCCAACTTAGTGGTGTTTCGTAACGAATAGAGATTCACGATGTGATGAAGTGCGTCGCGTGTGGGACCGAAATATACCTTTACGTCAAAGTAATATACTTGTCCACACGTGTAAATAGATCGAGAATATTTAATAACTTATTCATGCAAATTTCAATTCAAGTAAAATTATTTCTCTACGAAGTAATATTATTTTACAATGTAGAATATCTTTGCGTACATATAAATTTTTTCCCGAATTATCTACGCTACCAAATACTAAATTAAATCTACTCACATAACAACAAAAACACGCGCTCCGCCTTTGCTCTGACCATTTTCAATATAAACGAAGCACGGATTGTTTTTTCCTCGCTCCAGCCTCCGACCCTGCTTCACATTATTGTTATCCTCTTCCTTATATAGCGCAGCGTTTGATACAAATTGGACGGAATTATTTGCTTTACTAATTATATTTAGAGTCGTTGAAATAATTGAACGAGACGAGGAGATTGAATTAAAGGGCAAAGTTTGTGACCTAAAATCAAATTGTGCAAATTTTACAATGTAACATTATTACGTCCTTCCGCGCACAGGATATGGAAGCTTCGTACCGCTTGACATTGCGAGGGGTTGTCATTTTTCATAGGAAAATGTTTTCGCTCCAATTACGCTCTATTTCATCCAGAGCGAGTTTCTCCGTTGAATAAAATGCAACATCGGCAAATCGGAATACTAAACTGTGACTATTTCCTTACTGTAATAGTTTACTTTATCAAATCTCACGTCGACCTATCAATTATATTTAAATATTGAATATATTTGGCGTTAATTTTGTAGAAATTCATTATCGATAATTAAATGAAACTACTTGATGTAGTATTATTTCTACTTTCTTTAGGTTCTTTACCACGACCTAGGTTTCGTTATTACAACATCTTCAGGTGGGCTATTTGCAAAGATGTTGTAATACACCTGAAGATGTTGTAATACAACGAAACCTAGGTCGTGGTAAAGAAATTAAAGAAAGTATAAATAATACTACATCACGTAGTTTCATTTAATTATCAATTATATTTAATAAAATTATAAAATTAATATTTAGTTTAAACAGTAAAAATATATAAATTCGAATTTTTCACTCCTGAAAAACGACGATAGAAATGAGAAAATTTTAGCTTTATTTATTAATAATTATAATTCTTTTGTTTATAGAAATTATTCTTAATAACATCTTTTTCGATAACATATTTTGATCGATTGTTCACCTCATTCCTAGCACATTTACCATAAACATCAGTAAACTGGTCAAAATAAAAGTGATTACAATAGTTTTTGAATATATTGGACTACATTAATAGCGAGTAAATTAAAAAAAAATAAATAACGAAATGTACTAAATAACATCAATTAATTCATTACGTTTTATTCTTAAACTTACAAATAGTTGAAAATAACTTCAAACCTCATTTCGATTTATTATAATTAATAGAACCAATATAGAAACGGATGAAAATGAAATGTATCTTCATGACAAATATTTTGAAATTTAATTAGGATTGAAACTAATTTTTCCTTATACATAGTAAATTAAACTTTTTATTTTCTTAATAAGATTTTTAGATACTAAACTTTTAACTTAATGGAAAGTTGTGAATAAATTGTTTAATGTCTCATGTCGTGAATACAGTCAGAGGGATTCTTAAAAAATCACGCATACAAAATTATAGGAATTATTTCAGCACAAGTAAACAAGAATCGAGATGTAAACAGATGATTGAAAACGTACTTTAACATCTTTCACCGTTCCTTCTATTTCGATAGAGGTAAAATAAAACACAACTTATCGTAGTCAAAAAAACAACAAATTATATTTGTGCCTTTCATACGACACCATTAAATTTGTAGTTTATGAAATAATGTCCATTACTCGAGACACATCAATTTATTTTTATAAATTGAACTAAGTAATGTCGTTAGTTATATGATGTCTTCCATATTGCAAATAATTTTCAGATGCCATGCTTATTGTATAAAAGTTTCTCACTTTATATAATTCAACTCCAAAGTTCTTACGTAACATTGCGGCTCCGCGTTCGGCTTAACAATGAGGCCCTCATTTGGAGGGCGAACGTGCTGCCAGTGAGATCACATCAATGCCATCCACGTATCACAGACACATCCACAATAAAGAGTCAAACTTGGAAATTGAATAAGTCGACATTTGAATAGAGCACTTGTCTAAACGCGAAACATTTAGCGAGCGAAGTTTAAAGCGATTTCGCTGCGAATCGGGTTCATTGCTGACTTTTTGTATACTACCGAAAATCGTTGTGAATCTACCCGCTGAATGTACCCCGTACTATAAGTGATATTTTAGTAAGCAAAACTACATATATTCTGTAGCCCAAAAGAAATGATAGAAGTTTTCAGCTTGCCTGCGTCCAACAATGTCAATCTGCGTTCGCAATGTCATGCAGATGCAAAAATAATTGCTCTTGTAAGTATTAAATACAGTATCTTGCTGCTCCCGGTTCACAAGCATGGTGCAATTTCTCATAAATCAGAGATTTTGTATTTCCGTCTGCATCGTATAATTTGTGTACTATTCTTGCGCCAACAGACTCTGTGTGTTATTGACATGCAATTAAAAAATCTAATCAAGATACATTCTATAAGAATATTTCTGAAAGGAATGAATGAACTCACATGCGTAAAGTAGAACCGACAGGCAGTTTTTACTTGTTGCTAAATTAATCTCCAATTTCCAAGAATAAAATCGGTTCAGTTTTCATAATTTGCTATTTTTATTTCAACAAAGCATAGCGATTAATTTAGTGATTTTACTATAATTAGAATCTTTGACCCAACACATTTTTCCATAATTACATACCTCATGCGTTGGAAAAGTAATCTAATAATTTATAACAACGGTGGCAAAATACGCATCAGTAGTATAACTTCATATTAGCTCTTTTATTCTGAATATTTTTGTGTTATGTTACAATTTCTTACAACCGATGTATTCAAATCTTACCGAAGAGGTGTTATGACTTAGCATTTTTATTAGAAATTATCCATAATAACTTATTCATGTGTAAAGGTTTAAGCCTTCTTATAAGTCACAAAGGAAAATTCAAAAATGGCTTTCACATAGGAACAGATCCAAAACTCGATTAACTCCCCTGAATCCTTTTCACAGGCGGCGCAGTGTTCAAAAGATCCTTTTTTCACCCGTTCCGCACAAAGTCCAACTGTTTTTCGCCGGCTTCTCGGGTCGTTATCCTTAATTTGTCCTAATGTACCTTTTATTTACGATCCTTTGTGCTGCAAGATGGAGATGCTTTAAAATTACTCATTACTTGAAGCTCGAGAGCCGTCATTTGATTTTGACTGGCTTCTAATACTTTTAGTCTCCAATTAACGTGATCGTTTACGTTACATGAAAAACATTTTTGCCAGTTATATTCACAATTATCCAATAAAACGACAATCATTTATCACGGAAATTACTTTTTTTTTCAAATCGTTTTGTAAGTAAAGTAGACTGAATGTTTATTAATAATGAAAAAGAACGATGAAAGTCTACATTAACTTGCAAATAATGACATAATTTCTATGCATATCTAAATATATAACATAAAAAAATAATAAAATTAAAAAATGGATTTCGGAAATGAATTACAAGTGGCATTTAAAACGTCTTCGCGGGCGATGTCCTCATAGCAACTGAGAAGCTTTAGTAGTAAACTATTCCACTATTCATCGAGGTACGTCATGTCATATAAAAGATCCACATTGATAATTTTAATGTTATCACTTTTATTGAAGAAATTATCTAGAATCCAGAAATTTCAAACTAATACGAGATTTATTTTATCTTACTCAAATAGAAATAAAAAGTCAGCATAAAAACATTTAAATCATAATCTTTAACTTATAAACGTGATAAAAATCAGTCCACGCTTGAAAATAGTAATTTAAGAGACGTGCTATACTAACTTAACGCAACACACTTGTCCCACTCAAACAGTGCCTACATGTAGTGGGTCAACAAAATATGAAATGTTGTATACACCTGTCAAAAGATATTACATTTAACGTCATGAATGAAACAGGAGAACGGATAAATAACATTACTCACAAAACCTTTTTTAAGCTCTCGCGTTGTATTTCTACGACCATATTGTACCTTAACAATATTTACATGGATCCGAATGAATCCTCGCAGCTCTCCTCAGTCTTCAAGTGTATTTGAGCTCCCAATATTACTTTTGTACATATCACTCTATGAAAATAATTTATCATACTACGTTACGCTTAAATGTCATACCATATTTATATAAACCCCATCATACTAATGATGGGGTTTATATAAATTTGAGGTACTCAAGATTCTCCGTTTATTTTACTTGATGTAACTAACTGACAAGGAAACGTGCTGTCAACTTTTTTTTAAACACATTTATCGAAACATTACGGGTAACATCCGTAACGATAAAAAATTACCACTCACTCAATCATCGTAAGCAAATCACACTCTGGTGGAACCGCGATCCACTGATTGGGCAATTGAATACCGTAGAAAACAGGGGTGTTCCGATATAATTCGGTTCGAGAGGACAGTATATCAAAAAGGTGATAATTGCGTAAGCACAAGAATTGTAAGTTACTCAATAGTAAATACAAAATTTTTCCTTTTAGTGGCTGGAAAAATTTCATAAGGGCTACGCCTCTTTTGAATTGCAAGAAATGGAAATATAAATTACTTGCATGTAAATTAAATTCCATTCAATTATGTGGAAACTAGCTATGGACTGTGAACTCGTTCACATAGGGAAGGAAAAAGTGGAGCTTAATGTATAAATTATTGATAAAATTTAAACCATATTTTCCAGTTACTGTATAACTGTAGTCATTTACATACCTATGTTCATACTCTTATCCCAAACGGGGCAATTTTTTTTAATTAATAAAAATTAAGTTCTTTTCCGAAATTAAAATTAGTACTATTTTCCAGTCGCCGGGCTCAGATTTTCAAATAAAAGAAAACCCACATATTTTTAGGAGACATGGTGGGTGGGATTCTCTCTTCAATATATTAAAAATATTTTTTAAAAACCGGATTCAAAAACCATAAAGATACTGGTGTGAGTGCAATTTTACAAGTCAATTAATGTTCGTACCAGGAATTTTTTTTTTAATTATAATTACCGCTCGCAATTTTATAAAGTAAAACATTCACTATAAAAACCGTTTCATTACCGGCGAATACGTCTAACAAATGCCAAATTTAACAATGTTATTTCACTTATAATCCTTGGAAAAATGTAGCGAAGGGTGGTTTATGTAGTAAGAGCTTACTAAATTAAATTTTTTAACAAATTACTTCGTGAGCGGTGCTTATAACTAACCATAACACAGATTAGTGTAGATGTACTTTGGAATAAAATAAGAAGAACCATAAAATTCATTTTGTCTAAAATACAAAGTAACCGGACTTATAGTTCCAAACGTTTTTAACTTTTAAAAAAAGATAATTTGTTATTCGGCTATAAATACTTTGTTATTTACAAGCATGTGCTATTCAAATTGGGAGTCAAATCTTGGTGAATTTAAATCTTTTTCTGGCTATAATGTAATGTGTTGATCTCGTCTTTCCAAATTAATTGATTTGCACAATGTAATTCCTCGCAGATTACGATATCGTTTTACCGAATTAATTTTTTACGATAACAATTAATAATGCAAACAATTCTTGACACTCGTACACCATTACACACGTTCAGCCAAAACCACGGCATTCACGATCTTTTATGAACATTGCTTACCAAAAGAACAAAAACAAATAGAGGCGTGTATTGGTTTAATTAAAACAATTAATTAACCTAAAATCACTAAATATCCTTAAATTAGTTTAAAAAAATCTTTAGAAATTTAGCCTTGCCATAAACTTATAAATACAATACAGTTACAATATAGTTACGCTTTTGTCTGTAGACATTTTCTAAATTGAAATGAGAGAAATTGGCAAGACGTATTCATTTGACAACAAATATTAAAAAAGAGATAACAAATGAGTGACTTGCATAAAACAACTTTAAAATGGATATGTCACCGAGAGTTGTATAAATACCGGCTCGAACAAAATATATATACCAGGAGACTGTACTGTCGGTGGAACGTCAAACGCTTTCACTGACATCGGTTTCCGGTGACTTACTTCATATTCCATTTGAACATTTTCCATTCGCATGCATTTGTGTAAATGATTTTGCTTGTAAATGATTTTGCATTTCGCTATGTTTTGCTTTTCGACATTGTAATACTTGTTTGCTTGGAAGTGGGTTTGAGGAACCCAAAATCATATCATATTTTTATTCAAAATTTCCGGCGCCTATTGGGGTTTGAAGTATAATAAATTTCCTTTTTGAATTGCAATAAAAATCATGCAAAATATAATACTTAAGAGCGTAACCCTCAAAACGAAATTTTGTATTTACTTTAACACGCCTGTATACTACATATGTAAATTGATTACTCCTTCCGTCTCAGTGTAACGCTGGATGAAGAAATAATAGAGACATATAATAAAATATATTACAAGAAGGTTTTATGTTACAAAAGTAATGGCGGAATTATTATTTTTATTACAAATACAAATAATAATTTCCAAAGTAATATTAAATTACTAAATTCAAATATGTTTTTATCTGCTACACTTATAGTGTTACAGAGCAAAAAGTAAACTTAAAAAATTCTAAATTAAACACTTTTTTATTATAAAACAGGAAGAAATAATTTTCCCTCTAAAAGCAAAATTAATAATGGAACCTTAAAAGATCACTCACGTGTCCGTCCGTCTGTCCGTGTGTCACAAGCGTTTTTGTCAGAAATAGTTTGACGGGGAAAATTGATATTTTGCACAGTGATACAGTATGTTAATTCGCATATATTTTAGAAGATAATACTCAAAAATATTATTGAATTATTGTCGAGCTGATGAAAACTCGTTATACAAGAGTTTTCATAGTTCAAATATTTCTTGATGAGAAATCAGGATAAACAGCCACCGTATTTTTTTATATCACCGAGCAGAAAAAAGGAAGTGCGGAAACGGTGTTACGGTTTATACGAGTATACCCTCCATCATAGACTATAAGGATTACACAGGAATGTTGACATAGACTAAATATTTTAACACATCCCCTTAATTAGACTCTTGCTAACAGATGCGAATGTCCCATACCTCTTAAATTTACACAGTAATCTCTTTTCTAAGTTTGCAAATATGTATGTTTCTGATTTTACCTCGATTGACATTTTACATACTATATGTTTTACATTTAATTTACAATTGACATGCCACAGAACATATATTAACTTAATTGTACTACATTAACATACTCTCACAATTAAGGCAGTTTTGACATATATATAGGTTCCCAATATGGTGATGTAAGCATTTTCAGATTGGTAGAATTAAAAACTTTACCAACATTTAACAATGGTAGTAAAGTTTTAGCACCGAAGCTAGAGTCGGCATGTGCCTATAAAACATTGACCGATTAGAAGACATTTTTTTCCATTATAAGAAAGTGTACATGAGCGATATAGACAATAGTTAATATCTGTTAAGAAATTGATGATTAACGATGCACTTAAAGAAAAACATAATTATTAGATAAGATTGAATACCAACAGACTGTGAACTTTAATTTAACAATTATATTAAATATAGTTGTTCAAATCTGGATAATTGTACTGAATGTTTATGTCTTTATATTTTTTTGTATAACTCCTCATTTTTTATCACACTTATATTATCAATATTAGATCATTTTTTTCAGTTTGCACAATAACTGTTTCCTGTAATTGTGTATATTTTTTGGTTTCAGCGTCATGTTAAAAGGTATCGAACTCTTCATTATCATATTTGGTGAATATGAACTCTGACATGAAGAAGACTCGTTTAGAAAAATGTCTTCCTTGTTTAGGGATTCTATGTTTCGGGAGCCTAATACGTACCTGTCCCGCATTTTAACTCGGTGAAATTCACTGAAACTTCATTTACTTTAACGGCGGGTTCCAGGAACACGGCGTCTCGACCTTCTATTATTTTTCTTGAATCGGGTATTATGAATTTGTACTCTTTTGTCTTTGACAATATCCGATAAAAGCTACCTCCTTGGTTCGCGATCTCACTTCCTTATCTTCTCTTTTGAGTGATGGCTTCGTACCAAATACTATAAGATTCGTACGACATATATAAGATCTGGTTCCTTTCCTGGCAACACCTCTTCTGGAGTTCTATATTCTAATGTTTATGGTGGAACTCTATTGGTGAGATAGGCGGACGTATACACTGCTTCAACCTAATACTATTTTAGGAAACTAGCATCGAATAGCAAACACTGCTTTTTCAATCTGTATTCGATTCATTCATTCCGCTACGCCATTTTTTTCGGGTGTGTAAGGGATGATCATTTAATGTATGATCCCAGCCTTTTATGAACTTAGAGATTTTTTCATTCATTTATTCGAGCCTCTTTTCTGTGCGGAAATATTTAATTGATTATTTCCGCACAGACAACTGGCTCGAATATTATTTAATTGATTTCAACTTGGTTTTTCAATTCTTTAATCTTTTCTAGTACTTTCAACTTCCCTTGCAAGAAGTAAGTTAACATTTTTTTTTAAAGGTATTTATGAATATTAAAAAGTATCTCACTTTCTCCGGTTTTTTTTTAATCTATATTCTGTTCTCTTATGACCTAATTTGTTACAATTGAAGCACCGGAGGCCTTTCTGAAGACTATTTTTGTTCATTTTCACTTTAAAATATCTATTTGACGCGAACGCCTTCGTATCACTATCAGTTATTTTGACATTTTATTAAATATTTGCTTTGCCTGAATCTGCACTTATTTTCATACCCGATTTTTTGATTGCTATGATCATTGGCTTATAGGACTCTGGTAGACAGAAGAAATAAGGTGGTTCCAAACCACTAGTCGTCCACCAAAAATCGTTTATTTACTATCCACCGCCATTACACATATACGATTTATACACGTCCATACCATTGACTAAACATTTTAAGAAATTTTTATTTGACAATTTTAGAGGGCAAATAAGATAATAGAACTTTTTTTATTTCATATACTTGTATCTTATGGGAGAATGTTATGAAGATCATGATTGTTTGAAAGAGAAAATTAAAAGGATTTTAAAATTAAGTTTCCAGAAATTTATGTGAGATAGTTCAAGAAGTATTCGTAAAAATGTCCAGAATAAAATATTTTTCCCTTCCAATTAGAAAATATTATCAGAACCATTTATTTGAACCCTACAATATTTTAAAATTGAATAAAATTAAGATTACCTTTAATTTACCTTTTAGTTAGTCTTTCTCTGAAACTAATAGATAAATATATTCTAAAATGTGGAAAACCTCAGCTTTAAAATATAATTTTTTTTTATATTAATCGAGCGATTTTTACGAAACTATAACTATTTAAAAATGATCCAAAATGTTTGGTGATTTTTCAAATTTGCTGATGAGTTTATATGAGGAACCACCACTCACAAGTATATATAATCCTTATTATGAAATAAAAGATCTTTTTATGGGCCAATTTTGATACTTTCACTCAAAACTGTTTTAAATATTAAGTATATATGGTATAATAGAATAAAATAATTTTCTAATTCAAAAAGGTACGTTTCAGATCCGTGTCCATTTTTTGGTTGTCCGTCTACATTATGTCGATAAATGTTTATAATTTCGTAAGTCAACAGCCTACATTAAACGGCCCAACGTTTATAAACCGGTAAAAGATGAACAGAAGGAGAAATAAAAAGGTACAAATAGACAAAACTTGGAATAATAAGGATTTCTTTTCCCAGTTTAGTGATAACAGACCCTTTAAAAATGCAACGTAAAGTTGTTCCTTTGACTTTTGTTACGTTTGAATATAAGTTAAACAAAGTCTTATTCTTTTTGAACGGTTGTTAGTCTATACGTTGCCAGCTCCTAGATGAATGTTTAGTTGCTATATAAGGAAATACACCTCGTACTATATACATACCATATAAAAAGTCCCATGTAAATTTACGTAAAACGCGTGACAATATCTTGTCTTCAACACTAGACGTAGAGTACAATACCGCCCGTATATTCCAGTATGGGTTCATGTAAATGGGCGCTCGCAATAGCGGGCATTGCTCGATATTTCAACAGCTGTGAAAGGTAGAAGAGTCCGATGTCACAGACAGCTGTGAGATGCGCTGCCAACTCCCAGTTCTATTTCAAATATTGATGGAAGACGAACGTTATTTCATTGTCAGATATTCTCTTCTGAAGGACAATTTCGACAAGAAAATAAATCATGAAATATATTGGCAATTCATCTGATCTGTCTATACTTTCATTATTAAATATAATATAAAATTTATTGTTACGAGGTGTTTGTTTTTTGTTTTTCAGTCAATATTCATTACGAATAGTAATATGAGCCAAATATTTCTTAACTCTGTACAATATTAATTATATATATATATATATATATATATATATATATATATATATATATACATAAATATATTACGTTAGTATATGACGGTAAAGTCAATTTTAACATTAAAATTTACATTCGTATCCATTTAACATGATTTCTGCATAAATTTGATAATCGACAAAAATATGTGACTGCAAATGAATAAATTGTACTACATTTAAAAAGTTTATTTCTTAAAAAAATATAAAAGTAAGTTGAATGGAGTGAAAATAAAATGGCAAAAATATTTTTAGAAAAATATGGTTTTAAAATAAAAAAGCTGTAAAATGAATTAATTACATTAAGAATAAATTTATAGAATATTAGACCATTTTGAAAAATATTTCTTTTATAGGTACAATTACATAACAACATAACGAACAACATATTTTGTTATATATATATATACGTACACATAAATGTACATATGAAATTTTTGAAAATAAACGTGAAAGAACTATAAAAACTAATAGCACGCAATATTGGAAATTAATAAAAAAAGACGATTCAGCTAATTAGAATTTTTTTTTAATTCATTTAAATACACAACTTGAATGTATATTAGAAAAGTCAATCTAGCTGATAGACTGACCATTGTTAGTTGATTTTTTATCCTAATTTGTTTTCTTTTAAATCGTTACATTATCAGTAAAAATAACAATAACACTATCAATTCCATTTCTTAATGAACTTATACTGAATATATTTGGCATTAATTTTGTAGAAGTTAATTATTCACAATTAAATAATACGTCACGTAGTTTTATTTAATTGTGAACTTATACTGATTAAGATATTAATCTACATTTGCAGGTTTTGCCGGTGCGCGGTGCGAATACGAGTACAACGAATGCGAGTCGTCACCGTGCGGCAACGGAGGAACGTGCACCGACCGCGTCGGTGGTTTCGTGTGCGCCTGCGGCCGCGGCTACACGGGACGCCGTTGCCACGTAAAGGTACGATGAGCCACCTCGCCTAATACTGTTTATCTTTAAACAAAACTATTTTCTAAGTGTGCTTATAGCAACGCAATTTGTGTGCATATTGAAGAACACGAATACACTTGAAAAAAATCCCTCAACACTTTTGAAGAAATATTTACATGGTACGTACCTACGTACTATTTAATGATTTAAAACATGTAAAAACTAGTTTACATATTACAAATAATTTTAATGGAATGTGAATTATTGAACTGAATATGACATGGATATGAAAAAGAGACGAGGTTCGATAGAAAACAAAAGAAAAGAATAAAGTTATGGTAAACTATAGAGACTGGAATAATTTATATGGAAGCTAACTTCCTATGAAGAGCTAACTTGAGAAGTAACCCATAACATATCAATACCTTTATGCTAACAGTTTAACAGTTACGACGTTATGACATATCGATAGACACACAGACACACAAAATATTTTGGTTATGTCATTTGAGATAAGAAGCTTGAAAACTAATTTCACAGTAAAAATGTTGGTAATTATTATCTATTTTACAACTGTAAAGCAAGCACATAAGAAATAAAATAACAACATTCCTACAACATAATGACAATTTTTTATAACTGTTGAAATAAAATTTAAAATTAAGGAAATTCTGTAAAGGTTTAATATTACTAAGCTTTCCATAGGAAAACCAAAAACAAGAAGCTGTCCATAGTACCGGCCAAACAAACATTCCAACAATATTAAATTCAAACAACCGAAACTAAAAAGCTATTTCAAGAAACATTTTTTACATTTTCCCTGAGGTTACATTCATTACATTCAACTCTGAGTCTACTTTAAAATTGCACTACCCCATTCTATAAGTACCGACAATAAAAAATATTCAGTATAAACTGCACAACACACCGCCCGCTTCGTCGTAGCGCAGTGCTGCTACGCGCCGTATGTTCCATGCGGTCGTTAATTATTCTTTCGTTAACGGCGCGTGCGACTGGCTTTCTCGTACGTAGCGCGTTATACGATATACAACGCGTCCCGGCACGCTCCACGCCAACCAAGGCATTTGGAGCCGGTGCAGTTGGATTATTTTATCTCGCGTTATAATTTTTCATTGTATTTATTCTTTTTTTTAATTTCAATTGAATAGTGTGTTTAAAACTATATGTTTAAAATGCCTTATTTTTTTTACTTTTCTGCTATAATTCAAAATAGATTATATAACATTAGTTACTTGACACTTTTATGTTACCGACATTTATTCGTGAACCAGTCGTCAATCAATGAAGATATGTGTTTCTTCCTGTTTCTTCTGTAAATGTACTCTATTTTCAACTGGTTTCGCCATTCTAAATCTACTATTATGCTATTTTACTAATACAATTTCACCACCTTTTTATTAATTGATATTAAGTTTTTGGTAAACATAATTTCATTGAAATTCACATTTTATAGTAAGTAATTGCTAAATTAAACTTTTGCTTTAAGGTAAGGATTATAGATTTTTTATTTGATGTAAGAACAAATGTGTACAACATTTTTCAATATACTTTCCTTTTTTTAACTTTGTTTACTTGTAAACCTTTGTATAACAAAAATGTAATATAATTTTGATTATAAATACTTTAACCTGTTCTTCTTTGTATTCATCTACACTTCATCCCATCTCTCACCGCAAGGAACTGTCATAAACCTATGAACGTTTTCGTCGAAATACCCTCTTTCCAATACATTTATAATGTACATTAAAGCCAAATAAAAAATCAGCAACAAATTAAGGATATTGTACTGTTTCTGACAAAAACCACACATTTTTCCAAGTTTTTAAAAATATTCAATTCGAACTATTGTAAGTAACACGTTTAATTAACTCTGAAGCAATCGTATATCATATGTTAACCACTTCTTTTTAATTTTCATTATGAGCCTGACAAAGACAAAGACTATTTTGAAACAAGCCTCCATCCGACAATATATTTCGATGCAAAATTTTGATTTTGTACAAAATTGCGGAATACTAAATTTATATTTAAATTCTATTTGAGAGACGGGTAATATCTAACAAAAAAGAAATAATTATTATTGAACAATTTAATTAAACGAATTCAATAAATCTAAACTAACAATGTTAATCGGTCCATATTCAGAAAAAACTAGAAACAGGAGATACAAAATACACGGAAAGTGTCAAATTCAATGAAAATATTTTTATATAAAATATTGAAATGTAAATTTATGTCACGAGAAGGTATGAAAAAAATTCAGAAAAGGACGTTATTAAAGAATAAGAGGAAATGTTTTATCGCCACCATTACATAAATCGATTTAAGAAGAGTAATATCATTAAATTATCTTTCAAAATACATAATTTGTAAATATGTGTGTTAGGTGAAAGTAAAAAATATCCTGATTAAAGAATGTCAGATACACGAAAATCGACCAACTCTGTTCATGTTTATATAACTCTCAATATATAAATCAAATAAGGCACTAATTTAAGAAGTGTGATATCTTTAAATAACCATCCAAAGGACATAATTAGTAAAAATGTATATCAGGTAAAATAAAAAACATCCAGATTAAGAAATTTCAGATGCACGAAAATTAACCATCTCTGTTGATTTCAGTATAATTCTCAATATATAAATCAAATGAGGCACTAATTTAAGAAGTATAATATCGAATATTTAATGTATTTGGCATTAATTTTGTAGAAATTCATTGTTCACAATTAAATTAAACTACGTGATGTAGTATTATTTCTACTTTCTTTAATTTCTTTACCACGACCTAGGTTTCGTTGTATTACTACATCTTCAGGTGGGCTATTAGCAAAGATCTTTGCTAATAGCCCACCTGCAATTAAATAAAGTAGAAATAATACTACATCACGCAGTTTCATTTAATTGTGAAGTATAATATCTTTAAATAAACTTTCAAAGGATATAATTTGTAAAGATACACGTTGATGAAAGTAAAAAATATCCAGATTAATGAATTTCAAATACACCATAGTCGACCCTCTCTGTTCATTCAGTATTACCCTGAATATATAAATCAAATACGACACTAATTTAAGAAACGTAATATCATCATTAAATTACCTTTCAAAGGACAGAATTTTTAAAGATTATATATTAAATGAAAGTAAAAAATGCCGAGATTAAAGAATTTCAGATACACGATAGTCGGCCATCTCTATCAATATCAGTATTATTCTCAATATAAGGGAGATAAATAAATTCAATACAAACTGCGTGGTTACGACTACAAGTAAATCGCGGAAGGGATTATGCCCCGAAGCTTGTAGGAAGGGTCTTTCATTGTACCTAACATGTTTTCTGATATTTCAATATACAATGATGTTGCGAATTTAACAGAATGCGATCCAAAAATATGACAGTATATTTAATATTATACGCATTACTTCATATCCCATAAAAAAGTAATCCATAATCACTACAATTCATCTTTTATACTTCTATAAATACTGAGCGTTGAAAAAACATTTTACCGTTATAAACATCTATCTATACATAACTTTCATACATATATATATATATATATATATATATACATATATATATATATATATATATATATAAAAATTGTTTGTCGTATCGCGCGCACGGAGGAATATGAGATTTATCATAAAGTTTATATGGAGAACGAATGCAGAAAGCTAAAACTTATATATAATGTGTGTTACAAATACATTAAATTATATATTACAAATACATTAAGAGAAATTGTTTACCTTCATACTATCAATGTCATGCACATAATAGTCTGTGCTCAAACAGTCGCACGGAATATAGATCGTCGCCAAAGAATGTTGAAACGTCAGATTGACTGAATGAGTTTCACGTAAATGAATAACGATCAAACTTCAAAATTTAATGAATTACGGTCGAATTTCGACCACTAGTAATCATTACAATTTTTTACTTGCCATCGCGAAACATATGATCGATTGCTATGTACTCAACCAATTTATTCGCACAGAGAAAACATGTCGCAGCTAAACATAAGTTTGTCGACATTATATACTAAACCGTAGTTAACTCTCTTATGTAGGAAAAATGCTTTGATGTGAATTGACAAAAGGTAAATTGGGCGTAAAAGGGTATATTTATCGATGAATACCAATAAACGATATAGGTCTAATATGAGAGTATACGGAGTGAGTTACAGTTAAGTACTCGTAGTGGTTGCCTAAGGTTTAAAGTACGTTTTAATTTGTTTAAAGAAAATATCAAATTACTAGCTTTTGACTTCGGCTTCGCTCCCATATATTTCTTTCTATTTCTGAAGCATAGTTTTCCTTCACTAATAATCTCTTTATTTCAAAGTTCATAGGAATATAATAACTTATCTAGTGATAAAAATAACTCAGCTTTAATAACGTCTGCACTTCAAAAGGACCCTTGACTGAAATAAAAGCATTTCTTATCTTAACTTAAACTTTAAGCCAAATATATATAATAGTTTCAACAATTTCTCTTTATCAGTTTTAAGCCCGCGCGCTCTTTTAGTGAGTGCTAATAATTGAATTTCAAGTTACTTAACTTTTAAGAAATTTATAAAAGACGTACTTCAAATTTTAATATGTAACTTAAGCATTTCCTCTCTATTCTTTTCTGTCATAATTCTCTATTCGAATGAATCAGTAAAAGTTTAATTCAAATCGCTCCAGTAATTTATGCCTATGAGTCAGTTTGTTTGACAATCACGGAAAAACTGCTAGATCGATTTAAATAGACCTTTGATTGAAATAACGCTAAGGATTTAAATTAAAATTTAAGCTACCCTTTGTCCTTTTCAAATATTTCCTAAAAGACATTTTGTTTATCTATTTTTGTTTAATTAACTGTATAGGTCTGTCCCATCTAATAATTTTTTCATCTCGTTTTAAATTCTGTAACTATCGCTTTAAACAATTGACATTACACCTTAGGAATGATAAATAGAGAATAGCAGTAAGTTCTTTTGAAAAATACTAATAAAAATAAAAATACTTTTTTTATATTGTCTGAGTGATGTTCCGTATAAACAATACCAACAGTTTTTCGATCACAACAAGTTTGTTTCCAAATTAAAATGAAAAAATTTAAGTTTTTAAGCAAACTTATTTTTAATAACTTTTCTTAAATTTTACTGGACATGGAAAATTATTTAAGCAGGTTTTGCTAAAATTTTCCCGAACAATTTAAGGACATCCCTGAAGAATATATAATCATTAGTTTAATATTAAGAACAATAATATTAAATAAATTAACAATTTTAACTAAAACGTTCCTAAAATCCGATAATGGATCAGAAGTTACCCTACGAAGTAAAGTTTTCAATAATATTCCATTTATAATTATTTTAAACAGAAATATTTTTCGAAATGTTCGCAAGAATTTCATCCTGAAAGTTTTAACTCGACACTATTATTAACGAAAACTTCGTTATGATATAAATAAATTGCATGACTTTTAAAAAAAAATGTAAAATAACAAGTTTACTAATTTATTAAATAAAACTGCGAACCTTCGAACCACCATTTCAACATTATTCGCAACACTTTTATGCCACAGCCGTATCTCGCCGCGACCTGTATTGGAGGGACGAGGGTAGGAACTACGAGTATATGCGATATTAAAAGGTCGATGCGGGATCTCGTTTGATGAAATTGAAATCTTTATGTAAATATCAATACCTTTGATGGATACAACCCTTCACTTTCGTATACATTACGTCCCTTTTCGCCCGTGGCTGGAAATAAACGAAATACTACACTCATATCATGATTTTCTATTTCTACGTGTCTGTAATGCTACGCTGTCTCCCACCTAAATTGAGAAAATTGGTGGCTGTATCTCACATTTTCTTTTTCTGTCCTAATTCTCTATTCGAATGAATCTGGAAATGTATTGCTGATGTAGGATATAGCTAGCATAGAGGTATATATTTACACTTATTATCGTAAGTCTCACTAGGGAATTTATACTGGAATTAAAAGAATGATATTCGATTATGATTATTTGAGAGGATTAATTATGGATTTTGTTTTTAAAGGTACTTCGATGAAATTAACTAGAGTTTCATTAATTAGAACCGCAGTGCCGCAATTTTCGGTAATTACTTATTGCTAATTTTTGTGACAGCGATTTAAGAGTGCGGAAAAATCATTTTAATAAAACGTAATGTTTTTTTAAATAGGTTCGTATATTTAACTTGAACTGAAGGACTACCTCCCTCATTATTTAATTTCAATTATTTTTTTCATTTTAATTTTATCATCTTAATTTAATCATTTCATTTTAATTTAATCATTTCAATTTTATTGCAAATTTACAAAGAGTAAATTTTTTTCAGTCACTTTTTAACACTCAAATGCGAAAACTTCTATTTATACCAATAACTTTAAGTGCTGGAAATTGAATAAACAAAACGAAAAAAAAATATTTTCGGAAGCATAGAGAGTATAATCGCAGATACGAAATATATTGTCAAAGTGTATTAATACTAAAATTTGGCTATGAAACATGACTGCGTCACCTCTCGTTAAATTATTGGCTGATGTTTCCTTGTTTATTTTGAATGGTAAAATGCTTGATAGAGATTTTTGTTACTGACCAAAATTTAAACTTTCTTCATTAGATTGAAGGATTCCATACCTCAAAAAAAATGAAACCCTTATCTCACACGTGTCTGTCTATCTATCTGTCACAACCGTTTTTCTCAGGAACCGATTGAAATTTGGTGTAGCAATAAATTAAAATAAAACGTATTATCTCAACAGACATTTTTTTTACTTCAGCGTAAATTCTGGAGTATTGTTTGAAGGGACTATATAAAATAAAGGTCTCGAAATACTATGTACTCTTAAATGTTTATAAGTTCCTAAATGTGTACGAAACCAATGTAGTGCGAATTCTATGCGTGCTTGGCAGGTTCCTTCCCGCAGTGGTGGTTAACTACGTCATGGTAGTTAATAATTGATATTTTTTAAGTTTTTAATATCGCTTTAAAATAAATAAATTATGTGTTATGTACATTTCGTTATATACGGAGTTATATTTGGTCAGTGACCTAATTTTAAGGAGCTATTAAGAATCGGTAACTAAATCGTATAATGAAAAAAACAATTTAAATATGAATTATTTTACAATTTTTCTCGCTTGTCCCACACAAACGACAAAAGCGGATAGACATGGTAAATAAGTAATTCTAAACAAATTTATCGCTGCGCCGACGAACACAAAAAATGCGGCGCACAGCGTGTATAAACAAAAGGAACCGCTCGCCCCCCTCCCTCCCCCCGTACCTCTGATCAGTATGCCATTTGGCTTAAATGCGTATGCCTGTGTGGCTACACGATCTACAGGTTATTGACGACGCGATAGTTATCGATGAAAAAGCAAAAATATAGTAATTATTTTTGGTTTACACTAACCCCTATGCAATTAGAGACAATTACCGTCAAGTAAAATTCAGTACAAATTTGTGAGAAGGAATAATTCATAATGTAATTATAATTTGAAAATCGTGAAATAAAATGTGATACAGGTGAGGTTGAATTTGTCGAAAAACTGCAATTGCGAGCAAAGTGGACCACTTTGAATAGCTTTATTAAAATATAATTAAGGAAAAGGACATAAAAATGTGTAAATAAGTTGATAATTTTTCAATTATTTTAAATAACTTGATTCCATTTTTTTAAATACATCTTAGGCGGTATGGGTGGACAACTCACCAAAAAAATGTTACAATAATTTAGTACAAAACAAAATTTGAAGTTTAAATTTTGTGGTGAAATAATCATGTGAAAATTCGCAAAGCGCTAGAAAAACTTACCAATTTGGAACGATGTATTGTAATGGATTTCACTTCGAACAAGGATTGTAAACAGAAGTTAATAGGTACGTAAATTTTTATTTATAGTAAATTTTTTTTTAAATATGCTTTAATGAAATTACCGATTTCAATAAAACAATAAGAACAAAGTCATTATGTACATAAAGTATGAAGGAAAAATTGGAAACTTAATAAAAATTAGAAAATTCTATTAATTGAGGCTTTGATGTAATAATATTTTTTTAAACGCAATTAATAATAATAACAACATTCAAAAATGTCACAAATTTTACAATACGCGAGAACTCGCGCGTAGCAAAATCCGTTTACATTCGAGCATATGATAGTGAACGGACGGACCGAAATAATCTTAGGTGACTGATCAGTCGTTCCATATATTTTAGAAATCAAACGGATGTTTCTATTTTTTTTTCTTTCCGAGCTATGGGAATGAAGACAAACGGTTTGTTTCAAATTAAGGTCTAAAATATTCCTTTCAATTTTGGTCACTGACTGAGAGATACATTTTTTTTAAATAAATTTTTACTTTTTATGCGATGTGGTTAAAAACGGAAAAATAAAAAGGGTTTCTCATCTTTTTCCCATTGTATTAAGATGATACATACCTTATTTCATACATAGAATCATAAGCATTATATATTAAAGTTCACTAAATTTTCAATAGGTTTTTCATGATGCGCATATTAACAAGCAGACAGTAAACAAAATTTTCAAGGACATTTGTTTTTAATTCCCCGAACTCACTACTTTCTCGGAAAAATCTTACGTGTGTAATATATCGATACAATTAAATTGATTTTTTTAAAACTAATATAATTATAATATAATGAAATATAATTATAATCAAAAGGTGATACATACTTAGAATATTTTGATCAAATTTAATTTATAATTTTCACTATCACAACTTATCTTGATTAGTGTGACCAGTGACACGTACACTAAACCAAATGCCTTAATGTATTTTGCCATAATATATTGCAATATTTTTAAAAATTAGTCGAAATTTACTTTTCTTTAAGAAATAAGATATTCTTATTTCAATCAACCGACTTTTCAACAGTATCACAATTAAATACATAGGCAAACAGTAAGCATATCTCGTACTTTACTATTTGATGACTTTGGAAAATTTACTGTATTAAGAAAAACTTTTCTGAACAACGAAATAAATGTTTCCATCGCCCTGGTTTCACGCCAACATCGCTGTATTTTCCGGAAGAGTGAACAAAGGACTTTAGTGAATTTTAAAAATGTATATTTCTTTCCTTTTGATTTATTCTTAAAATCGAAAGAAATAAATACATTACTCACAGTCGTCTCTTTCCTATCAAATGATAATCATATCCTATAAATTATTTTTATCTTGACCCACAGAACACCATAGTTTTTTCAAAGTAATAAATTTTTATTCCTATCTTACATGATAAAAGACGTTAGCAATCAATCAACCAAATACCATAAGATCATACCCTTCGCCCTAAATCCTTCTTCAAGCTAAAAGTGACAGCTCGTTGCGTATCCCATATCATAGCAAGCTTCATCTAAGACAACCATAGCTGTTGCATAACGTTTCGACCCAACACAGTACCGAAGGTTTAATCTGCGCCCCGATGTATAATCGCGCTGATTAGACCGGAGATTAGCGAACTTGCACCATTTGCATATCGCCGGGGAAGCTGGCGCCGCGCGACAACGGTGACACGTGACTGAACTTTTTGTTAATTAATTACAAGACACGCAACTAACTACAGAGCCGCGCCGAGATAAAGTTTTAAGAAAGTTTATCTAAGTGAAATGAAGAGTTTTTAAACTTCATTTAAAATCTCAGAGCTTATACTTTGTGTCATTCGAATTTACAATAAAAATTTTAAAGGTAACTTCATAAAAGTTTCGTACACAAAATTGTCTAAAAAATATATCCGCAACTCTATCGTTATGTAATACATAGTATTGCTTATTTATTGTTTAGCCTGCAAATTATCAGCCATTCTCTATTTTGCAAGATAAGCAATGGCGAAATATCAGAAAAGCTCATAATGATATAATAAATCTAGCAACACCTAATCTGAATATTGAAAATATTCAGATTAGGTGTTGCTAGATTACGTTTTTTTACTGAAACTGCTAATATGATTTAAACAATAGAAAAATATATGAAGCATTTGCGGCTTAGGCGGTTCCTTTAACAACACTGCATAACCAATATCAATTACAAAACCTGTATTTATTACCAAACCTGTTTTTAAACATCCCTCAAAATTAATTTCAATTTTTAAACAAACAAAACTACATAGAAAATAAAATTTATTATTTACAAAATATGTTTAAATCAATTTTGCGTTTAAAAAATAATTCTTCATTAATAAAATTTTATAGATCATTATTTTATGGAAAGGCAGATTGATTAAATCCTTTAATGCACTTTTGGTTAAAAGGAATATTAGTTTGTAATTCAAGTTCAAGAATGGTCGGTCTTCATGAAAAAATATACAGTTTCCCTTGAAATTTCTAATGCCTCCATTTTCAACATTAAACAAATTGGTTAGTTAAAAAATGGACGAATTTTTATAATAAATTCGTTCATTTTTTAATAATGGATTATTATGGCAGTATCAATATAAAAGTCTGATTTCATCAAAATGTTTTATTTTCTACTTACTGAAATTAAAAAAAACGTGTCAGCACACTTATACTGTATCTTTGTGCAAAACGAGCTATTCTATACCGTCTACGAACTAAGCGTATATTACTTCAGTGAAATGTAGGCCACCAGCATGAAACATGTGAGTCATTAATCACATGGGAAGGTTTTAAATTGAATACTCACATCTAAGCGAAATCACACTCCATTCACACGCTACACGACGATATGTTCACAGTCAAAATAAATTAAGTATGCATTCAATACTAAACAGATGCGTCTGCAAGTCAAATGAAATTGATCTCCTGACTAAAGTAAATAAACACAAAACACAACGACTAGTGCGATACGCTCGTGGTGATGAGAATCACTAGATGTCAACTGCGAGTTCGCTCATGGCGCAGACGAGACGCCTCCACTCGCGGCCTCCTCCTCCGAATAATCTAAATGTAAATGCGCGCAGAGACATCTTCTAATCCGATTATATATTGGCACATTTCATCGGCGAGAGGCAGCCGCGGGTACTCTCTAAGCTTACGTAAGCTCGCGATCTGACGTATGAACAGCAGGTAATGTTGTTATTTTTAATGTAGATGGTACTTTGACAAGCGCGTTAGGGTTGTTATTTATTTTAGTACGAGGAGATAAAGGCGGACGTCTGAAGTCAATAAAGCGTAAAAGCGTATGACGTTTTCGCTTGTTAAGTGCGAGCAAGTAGCTGGGTGCCGTTGTATAACAATTCAGGGCTTTCATAATGTCAAACAATATTCATGTAGATCGAGTACCGTTTTATGTTGAAGTCCTTTTATGGTTCTATTATTTTGTCAAGATTATTTAGGTTGGCATTTTGTCCTCATCAAGAGAACTAACATCACATCTTTTGTCTAACATCACATCTTTTTGACCATTATAGATTCAAATTATTTTCTAGCTACGTAGACAATTCTATATAAATTTGATTATTAAAAAATGGTACCAATTTCTTGGTAATGAAGTTGATACTAGCAATAGTGAAATAATATATCGTTATAATTTCATCACCTCCGCCCGACTGTCACAAGGTTCTACTGTTTCAGGTCTATATTTATAAAAATTTTCAAGTAGGAATTTCACGCGGATATCTCAATTCATTTGTAACAAAGTACTAAACAAAAAAACTCTTCTTTACTAAAAGTAAAGTAATGGCGAAAAATTATTTTCGCGCATCTCATCGACTTAGATAACAGGTCTTTTAAAATGAAGATGAGGCCCCATATATCATCTTTCATTATTGAGCTCGGTTTGTAGTATATTAAACTATAATATGTACCTGCAATGTATCCACCGCCTTTCTAATTTTTCAACCTTGCCTTTGAAAAGTTTCGAAAAATTCTAGAAACTTTTAATAAAAGTTTCAAATAAAATACTCGTTGTTAACATCAACAATTTCAGGAGATAAAGATAACTATGGCGCCCTACTTTGACTATCTTCCGACACGCACTTGGGCGATTTTCAAACTTCGGATGGCAATAATTTTTCAGCACATGTCAATAATCACAGTGTTAAGTGGAAGCAGATAACGTCAGAGTTTATGTAAGAATAAACTCTATTATTTGAAAATCATCAAATAGCTTCTAGCACATAGTCGTTTTTTATTATATCTTAACATTAAGTCACCCCTCTTACCAACTTAAAGTTCAAATGATAAATGGAATGTATTTTACATAATATCTTGTACAATATATTTTCCAATAAAGGCAATAAATAAAAATTGATTTCATTACTCTTAATATTAGATCAAACTATCTCAATATCTATAAAAAAAAACTACACAATAAAACTGCGTGCAAATCAGTACATTCGATACATTTAAATCTTATCTAAATCTGAAACATTCTGCTTTTGAAAATCGTATTTATTTTTTAGAATCACCTAAAGTGAAAAAAAGATGGGAGCTGACATGGCACGCCTTTCTGTTATTTAAATTTAAGCATAATTTGAATATTATCTGAGATATTTAGAACTGTAAATCATTTCAATTTCCCTTGTTATCATTTTTACAAAATTTGCTGCATACATCGGCAAAGTTGATAGGCTTGCGTACATACGTACAGTTACCATGCTCACCCTCTGCGAATTAAGCGAAGCGCGAAATTAATCGAGTCATAATGTCGCAAGATTACATAACGTTACAGTAAGCCTCACTTTATATCATGCTTTATTATATTATTATGGAAGCACTTTACTATTGTACGACCGCAGACTAATTAAGTAGAAACAGAATCACAGGGATACTTCCACGATTTCCACATTTATACCTTACAAATGGGAAACGGTCGTTCGAGAAAATTATTAATGGCCTTTCGGTGGTAAGAGCTTTCATTTTAGCCAAACTGAATGCTCTTTATATATATTTATTGTTTACGTCATTTAAGCGCAAATAGCTGTGTAATCGTTTGACTTAATTATCATACTCACCGACCATTATGTAAAGTTGTAATATAATTACAAGACGCGCAAACGATAGGTACGCTATTTTACCTTAACAAAACATGAACGCGGGCGTATGCTTACAGCGAAATACGAGTATGCCTCTATGATTTTCCTAAACGGAATCATTTTAATATTATCTTGACATAATAATAATAATAATAATATTGATTATGAACATTACTCTCTATATTTTATTTAAAACATTTTTATTACCGTAAATCAGTATAGGCGTTTCTATGTTATAACCGCAATTAGCAAACAACAATAAACTTTTATAACTGCTGTGAATCAATTGATTTGGCTGTATTCTTATTAATTTGATATTGCTTATAATTTATTTGCCATTATAAAATGTAACAACAGTCCTCATTTGACATGATATCAGTTCGTTAAAATATTCCATCTCGACAAAAATGTAAAATCAAAATATGCTCGCTGAGCCTGAAATTTCATGAAAGAAAGCCCTCAACACATAATGTTTCATTATACAGCATAAGTATTTTCTGACCGTGTTTGAAAATATTTAGGTTTTCAGTTGCCAAATGAAAACAAATATAGGTTTATAGGATGTTAATATTTTATTTGTCTAAAGTTGTCCGCTGTAATTCTAAGCAAACTTCACATTTGTAAGAACATAAATGAACTTATTACATAGTAAATACACAATAGAGAATGTAATATTGCTTTATGAAGGCAAAATTTTACTAAAGCCTAACTTTAGCATAACAGTTTCCTTCGCTTTGGCAAATAAAATGTTACTTGCACGTGTAAACACCGTATCAGAAGTCAGAACGTAAAACGATACCAGAATCCAGGCACAAGATAATTGTAGCACTATGTTTAACAGTCCTTTTGGAACGTGCGTGCATTCAGTTCTTAGCACTAGTAACCCGTACTTTAATGTTTAGATTAGCTTTCTAGGCTTCGCCATTTTAAGATTAGTTTTCAAAACTTTTCTAACTTTGAACGTAACCGTTTGAATAATATTCCTAAATCTGAAAAACACTCCATTGTGTCCAATATCAATACCAACGGTTGTCGTTACTAACCGAATAACATTGTTTACACCACACATCTATGATCTATGATGTTGTTTAATAAATACATTAGTTAATGGAGGTGATTACTTTGCAATTATCAAAGTTAACTTGTCCAATATCTCCGTTATTTAATAAGCCGTATGACATTTTAATGGCTATATAATTTTAAGATGCGAAGAATATTAATTATGCATTTTACTGTCCATTTGTTACATGTAATAAATGTAACGAGATTCAAGAACAAGTCGAACTCACTTTAGAACATAATTAACAATTTATTCTTAATGAAAATCACGTGTGTTGAAATTGAAATATGTAAAAATCAAACCATAAGTTTTTAATTAAGTACTTTCATTTGAAGCCAGCAATGCAATTTTGAATATTTGCAATTACAACAAATAAACTTATCATTCCATTATCGATAAGTTATAAAATTTACTCTTACTACAGAGAGTACCTAACATTTTTTTATTTCAAATTTGCTTTACGTTTATAACTATTGCGTGTATTAAACACGTTTTACAAAATTACACAAACAAATTAGGTATTGGGATATTTAAACTGCAAAAAAATACTTTTATAAAACATTTCTTTCCATAACTTCACTTTAATTTGACCCTCTTGGCCGACGAAAGACATCGTTAAAGATTTGAAAAGAAGAACTTCTACAACACCTGACTTACTTAATATAATATTTTACCGCAATTTTAGATATTTTCATAACTTATGTTTTTTGCAAACTGTGAAATGAGAAAAAGTTACTTTTCGATTAATCTTTTGACCTTTATTCGTCTTGTAATATTTCTACGTAAGAATCTACTATGACACCACGACAATATGAGCAAAATAACCATAAGAAACTTAAAACGAAATACGGTCTGCCTACCGTGTCTTTTAATTAATTTTTGAGCATAAGTCTTGTGACTTATGCTATAAAAGAAAACAGGCTATCGTTGAAACAAATTTAAAACCACAAGGTTTGGAACAAGATTTCTTCATACTTCATTTCTTCTTTTGAAAAAAAATAAACAAATGAAAAAGAATAAGACAAATTATACATTCTAGTGAATTATTTGCAAAGGATTTTAATATTGGATGAAATGGCATTCTTCTCATACTCTGAAAACCAACAAAAGAAGACGATAAATAAATGCATCAAATGTCATTAAAGACATATTTTTATGTCATTTTTAACTTATTTTAAAACAACATTTAATAAAAGAATTATTATAAGTTATATATTGTATATATATATATATATATATATATATATATGTATACATATATATATATATATATATATATATATATATATATATATATATATGTATATATATATATATATATATATAATATGAATTATTATAAGACATCTATAAAAACTTACATTCCGTTAAATAAGCATAACTATATTTAAAATTATTATTTAATTATGTAAATTGCATCCACGTCAAGAAACGTTGGATGCAATTTATAATAAATTAAAATTTAATATTAGTTAGCAATATCTTATAGAGTTAGTGATAAAACTACACAAACGTCTGTTACGCTAGCATAATGTATAGGTACGCAACATAATATGATAAACGGTTATACTAATTATATTATATTGGCTTAGATAAATATAAAGATATCAGATAAATAAATGCATCCAAATACCGCAATATATTCTAAAGACGTACCAATAAAGAAAAAGAAACACAATATTTTATAAATTTTGTTGTTCCCCTTGTTTTGTAGAATGAATTGAATATGGTGATAAAAATAACTGCAATCCTGTGAACGACTGATTCGTTTTGTCTTCTATTCCGTCCTATAATGCATAACCAACCCTAGTAATAATTTGGGCTCATTAAATCCATGGTTTGTACACCGACACATTGATTTCCGTGGCAAACAAAAGGCGATACTATTTAAAATATCGTACGAAACCCAAAAGTAAAAATAAGCATACTCAAAACTACCTCGTTTTATTGTTATATTGTAATTATAACTAAAGAAAAACATACTCTATCTGGGTATTATTCGAATAATTACACATTTATAAATGACTATTTTTAAGTAAATGACTCTGAAGTAAATTTTAAAATTACTACCCCATTTAAATTTTACATTTCTTCTGTTATGGTCTGAGTGTAAAAGTTATTAACTGAACAAAATCGATTTTCGCACCGTCCTCGTTTCAAACGAATGCCTCGATCATCTAGTTTGTTCGTGACTTCGATGTAAATATGGACCTGCCTCACTCGTCACATCACCGCACGTCGCGAGACTTCGCGACACGTCGTCGGTGATACATTACGACGCCGCGCTACACATTCTGAAACCTGCTAATATATCGTGTGCTTCCAAAATTGTTTCATATTTTCAAACGGTAGCTTTAAATTAATGTTAAAGTTAATTTTTAAATTATTAAAATGCATTTTTCCCTAATTAGTAACTTCATTGGTAATTGATTGCCCAACGGAAGAGAAGGGTATTCAGTAACACATCAAGTAACATTACAAGTGTTTTATCTACACATGCGTAATTAGAAGTGTAGGTAGATTTATTGCCGTTTTTATGATATCTGTGTTTATGCTATGTCCCTTCGGATCCTGGACTGTCAAGCCATTAAAGAAGAGGAAGAAGTGTTTATGGTATCCGTCTATTTACTTATCTAAGTGAAAAACTTTGAAGAGTATCTTCCTCACATTTAGAATGACGATTTGTAAGCAAAAATGAGACTTCAGGTGGGGAAATCATCTAGGATTTCTATTGGGTCCCTTGAAGGCAATATATGATATTTTTTCTTCTTATCCAAATATACATTTCTGTATCGCTCAATACGTTGTTTTATTTGTAATGTAATAATAAATAACATTAATCAACGTTATCACTTTTTTATCCTATTCGGTAGTCAATAAAACAATCCCAATAGATGTCTGTATTTTTTATATCCCTCGAGCTACCCTGTTGAATAATATATTTGAACTGGTGATAATAGTATCATTATTATCGAGATACTTTCGTGAAAATTTCTCTTTACTGAATATGCATTTTATTCACAAAATCATTGAAAAATAGAAGATTGATTTCCTTATAATAACAGCCGCCAAAGCAATTAATATTTTACAAATAGAATGTCGTAGTTCAACGGGACATTTTAGAGTAGATAATTATATTTATTTATCTACTTTTATGTATCTAATTGATACATATAGTGGACTTATTGCTACGAGAGCAATCTCTTACAGCCAACCATAACACCCGTCCAGCCCTGCTCGGCGAACGGCTGGGAATCGAACCCGAGTCTCCGCGGTGCGCCGCGTCGTCACAGGCCATATGTCTTGTGATCAACCCAACACACCACGTCGACGACGATAATATCTCGTACTAAGAAAACACGGAAGCAACAATTCACCCATATGTAAACAGCTCGACGCCAAGCGACGAGCGTGACAAAAGCAACTAAGCGGCGCAAAACCGCCCGAAGAGAGCGTATCCCGCCTCAGTCAACACCGCCACACATAGACGATGTGACCACTTGTGGGCAGCTCTACGAAACAACTACGAAGCTAAGCTTATTAAGCTCCTATCGCTTTGCTCGAAATAATGTAAGTTCATTGAGACACGCTTTCATAAAATTTCGATTAATGTTATGACAAACCATCGAAACAAAACGAAAAAAGTTAAAAGTTATTTAAGCGAAATTTTATTATTTCCGTAAACTTTGTATATTTAATTCATAACTTCAATGTCTAAACTTTGCACCTATTTAACCCGAAGCTATAACAATCAGTGACGTAAAATTTAATTTTATTATAAAATAAATAGACGAAATCTGAACTTTGTTGTTTATCTTGCGGTTGAAATTTGAGATTATAATGATGAAGTGATCTTATAAATATTTGGTTTATATAGCAAAGTGGTCGATAGATACAATTTAAATCAATACGTAAAATCGGTTCAAAACTTCCGTACAAGCTAAAATATAACTCCACTAAATACCGTCGTCGACACATCATCGGAAATTTAATATTATTACAACATAAGTATAAAAAAACCTATCAAACGCGAATAGAACTCGCACTACAAGGGATCCGTTTAACCTCCTGATCCTGTTTACAAATATTAATTTTTCGTAACGTAAATATATTGCTTACTATATGTTTCACGCCATATAAACATGGCGAATATTTAAAAAAATATTTGTGATTTATTATCGCTTTTGCAATCTTCTAAAAATTTGTTTTTTATAGTGTTACGTTCATTAGTTTCAGAAATAGGGGAAGAAATATAATATTTTGCATGTTTTTCAATATGTCTCCGAAGATATACGAGTACTCGTACTATGAAACTATGAAAAAAAATATTTTTGAGTTCCTTATAAGTAACCCTTTCAATCAATTCTCCTCACTATACTTATATTTCTTTTAAAAAAACTTGTCGAATACTTAATCCTCTCTCCATTTCCAATGGTCAATGTCAATCTCAGTCATCATTCCCATATACACGTTTAAATATGTTTAATGACTAGCTATATTGAAATATGTGCGGGTTAATATGTGTTATTATTATATCAAATTTCGAATTTCTACATCAAGTAGTTTCTGAGGTTACAGAAGCTGTTACAAACAAACACATTGTCTATCTTATAAGTTACCTACTTACATATTATAAGAACCTTAAAAATTTAAAATTAAACCGAAAAGGGACAAACTCAGCAAAGCAAACCGTACCAACGATCCTAAAAAAATAAACCGCGAAACGTTCGAATAAACAGATATCGCAGACGCGTTGATACAGAAGCAGACATCGCCGCGGCAAACCCATCGTCGACGTAAACGCGCCGAATAATCACCTGAACTCAATTAGCATTACAAAAGAAGTGAAACGTGAGCGGATCGAATCTGCACGTCGCCAGCGCCAACAAAAAGAGTCAAAGGACGCAACGGACGACGAGGTAAAAAGAGCTATGCGACCGCAGCACCGCGGGCGGAAGTCCACTGGAATAGTAAAATGGCTCCGCCAATAATTCGATTATAGAGTTTAACGGTCGCGCGAGACGAGGCGACGCCGTCTCTAAATATATGTAAATGGGCGCAGGCAACCGCACTCGAATGGCGACTGCTGCTAAAATGTTCACGTACTTTTAATTACAGAAATTTTGTTCCAGTTTTATAGCTCGTTTCAATTTGACTAGACATTGTGAAGTTCGAGAGAATTTTACAACGTGACGGGGTACGCCCACCTGTCGAGGCTGTCTGCTCTCGCAAGTTTCACTTTTAAGGCTTCAAATTAAGTTATATTTTATCTTTAGGGAGTTTAGTCACTAAGCGATCTAATTATCAGAGCTAAGGAATCATATACTATATCTGTGACAATAAGACATGAAATCATATTAATCATAAATTTACATTTATTCAAAATGTTACCAAAATAGTTGCAGCTGTACTACGGCTTGTTATTGTTTTAACTATGTAGTTGTCATTTTGTATAGATTTATACGAAAATTGTGTCTAGAGTTTTATTTTGGCCCTTTGCATATTTCGATACGTTCTTGGTATTTTGTTCTACAGTTTCTTGAGAACATAAATTTCCACCTTATAGAAACTAGTATCGGGCAAATGATTGTGAATTAATCCATCGATGTCTGCTATATGTATATATACCGCTTAGAACTTGTCGCAGGGTAATATTTCTCAAACAAATTTCATACTAATGGCCACTAGGCCATGAAATTTGTCTGTTCTTCTGTTACTGTTAATATTTTGCTTGAAATCTCAGATTCCACGTATCTTCGTACAGGATTCTACGAATCTTTCAATCTTTTCATTCAATAAGAAGTGCTTAATACAAAACATCGGTATTTCATTAATATAATACTCATTCTACCGGCATGTGATTTGCTTCTTAAAGGAATATTCTCAGATTGAACATCTCACATACACCTCGTTAATAACGTATGCCATATGCATTACATTACCTCCGCGACCAAATTCATATTAAAAATAACACCTACGAATAATATGAATGATGTATTTTAGGTACAGCAAATAAGACAATAACAGCAAATAAGAAAGTCAACAACTTCACGAAAACTTAATAAATGTTTTTTTATGTATATTTTGTATTAATTATGAAAAACGTTTCATTATACCTTTTTGTGTATTTATTTATCTACCTTAATTCCGCCCGTTTCAATATCATGGCGCTTGATCTATTTAAACTCTAAATTATATTCTAAAAGTAAAATTTGATACAACAACAATTCGTACTTCTGCATTAAGGAAAATGAAGGTGAATAATTTATTCATAAAATCGAATACATTTCAAGTACATTGATTGATATTTAATACACATAAACATACAAAGGTATTCTCGAATATTTTCTTTGTAAAAAAAAATATTTATCGCGCGCACGTCAACATCATGTCATGGTCGATTTTTGACATTTGCGAATATGAAAGTGAATTGTGCAATTGTTTTGGTTCCATTTCTCGTTATTTACATTACTCATGAGGCGCTAGTGGATTGGGTAAGTGTTAAATCTTATCAATGGATTCCTCTCCTCATGCACCTTTATATTTCATTGAATATACTGTGCATCCCTAATTTATTCATATTTAATTAAATTAGGTTGTTTTTTTAAACGTGAAAAATTAACACAGACATCTGGATCTATGGATAGAAGTTAATTCAATAAAACTTATATTTATTTCCAATTGAAAGCAATATTTTATCACACTTTTAAAACAATAATTTGACAGTGTGAATTTAAAAAAAGCATTTTATTCTCATACCCTATATTAACTTCACAACTCTAGAAAACATTTTTAAAAATGTTTGGATATTATGAGTCTTTTAAATATAGTTAAAACATAATGTAAACGTACCTAATAAAATAAAATAAAATAATTAAAAAAACTATTTGCGGTGTACGCTGCGTAGCTTTTATAAGGAAAAATTAAAATCAAGATTTAAATGTATTGATAACGCCCTTTGTGCAAGCATTGTACACTCCAATGCAATAAATAAATATGTGTATATATATATATATATATATATACTTTCATCTTGAAATATTATATAATAAAATTATTTCGGAATGAAAGTAAAGAGGTGCCCCGCAAGGAGTAGACCAGCGAAGTGTCGGTGATAGAAGGGGTTATTACACATACAAAACAATAAATGTTATTATCCTATGCCTAATAGTTTCATGGATATGACTTTTTTATTTCTTTTTTATTTTTGTTAATGCACATAAAAAAATTATTAGGTATTATTACTATTTCTATTTTTTTATTATCCAAGATCTTTAAGAAAACATTCGTCTTCCTGATTAAAATGTTATTCATTCGTTATTATTGACAACATAAAAATTATGTGCATTTTTTCAATTACAAAACATGAAAAGTATTTTTAAACAATGCTAGAGAGAAAAAATATGGCTATCTTATGGAACTTTATCGCAAAAATATCTACAATTCACATGGATTCCAAAATGCAATATTGTTATAATTAATTCTTAAAACATTCAAAAAATACCTGCTTTATTGAAATAACTCCGCAATCGTCGAAATGCTTATGATCAAAACAAACGCTTATCAGAATTCAACTCGTTCCATTCGTACCAATTCCATTCCCACTCGTATGGTCTTTTTATTGTTCTTAGCCGTCAAGCGAGCCCTTGTACTCCTTTCCTAGACAACTTCGCTTCTTTAGTAACTTGCTTATCGCTCGGAACTAACAATCTGTTTTTTGCTGTTTTTTTCCTACCACTGTTTTTATTTGTTGACCCACGGTTGAATTGGACCTTGTTTTTACTTGTGATTTAAATATTGTTTGACCGATTGCATTACAAAATGCCCCAGACCTACATTGCTCGTGAATATGTAGAAATGTATTTCATTTACGGGCTATGTGTTGGAAATGCTCGGCAAGCCGCACGCACGTATCGCGAGCGCAACCCTAATCGCGAACACTATCCTGATCACAGAGTCTTTCTTCTTGTAAACAATGCATATTTAAAGGGTCGAATTCCTGGAAATATAGTTTCTGAAGGAATAATTAGAAATGTTGAAGAGCGTCAAGTGCTGGCCGAAGTGGAAGAAGCTCCTTCTACTAGTGTTCGGCGAATTTTTCGACCTACTGGGGTCGCAAGAAGTACAGTACACCGCATCAAAAAATAATTTGTGCCCGTGCCATGTACAACGAATGCAAGCACTGCTACCTGCTGATGATCTACGACGAATAATTTTCTGTCAATCTTACGGAGCGACGAATCATGTTTTAAAAGAATGGGTATATCTAATATACACAATTTACACTAATGGGTCGTCGGGAATCCCCAACATAATAAGGGAAAATAGATTTCAGCATCAATTCAGAGTCAATTTGTGGGCTGGAATGGCAAAATTATCTGTCCATTTGAACTCCCACCGAAGCTTAATGGAGGTCGTTATCTACGGTTTTTAAGAGATGAACTTGGAAATCTGTTAATAAAACACCACAAGACGCACGTGACAGGATCTGGATGTGGAAATCTGTTAAATGAATAGCTACAGCTACAGCACGATGGTACACCGGCACCCTTTTCGCGATAAAAAAAACTGAATACTTAAATGCAACTTACCCAAATCGATGCATGCAATGCAATTGTATCGCCACGTCCTATCGATATAATTTCATGGCCTCCACGTTCACCAGACCTCAATCCATTGGACTATATTCTATGGTGATATTACAAGGAGGCCAATGAGACTACTAACGACAATGAATAACAATTAAGACAAAAATTACATCATATGTCTGAATGGTAACGAAAGGGCCTTAGGAAGTTAGAAAGAAATTTTATAAGAAGATGCTGGTTATGCATAAGAGCTAAATGAAGGCATTTTGAGCATTTATTGTAACAAAAACATAATAAATGCGGTATGATCATAAATACTAGACTTGTTTAATTTTACCATAACTGAAAAAATTATGGGTTTAGGAATAAAAAACATTTTATGAAATGATTTATTACGAGAAAATCATAATTTTTTGGAATCTGTGTGAATTTTAGATGTTTTTTAAATAAAGTTACAGAAGCTTGCCATACATTTTTTTACACTAGAATTATTCAAAAATCACTTTTCACATTTTATAATAAAAATAATGCACACGTTTCAGCGTTTAATTTTGATGTTGCCAATAATAACGAATGAATAACATTTTAGTTAGGAAGACGAATATTCTCTTAAAGATCTTGGACAATAACAAAACAGAAATAGTAATAATACCTAATAAAAAAATTTTTCACGCAAAATAACAAAAATTTAAAAAATCATATCTCTAAAACTATTAGGCCTAAGGTAATAAAATTTATTGGTGTATATGTGCAATAATCCCCACTATCACCGACATTTCGTTGGTCCACTCCTTACGGGGCACCTGTATATATAAACATATATATATATATATATATATATATATATATATGTATGTATATATATATATATATATATATATATTTATATATATATACATATATAGTCAAATTTAGTGTTCGTAACTTCTTGATATGGGGTTATTTATCAACTTCTAGTGAATGGAAAGTGATCTTCAGGAAAGAAGAATTGTGTATATCCAAAAATTACTCAAAACCCGGTATCAGCGATTCGTCCTAGATATAAAATATTTATTAAATTCTATGGATATCCAAGTAAATCAAAACGTATTTAGGTTTGATTTTATTTTGAGTAACGGCATACTATACTTTTGTTATCTACTGTGTATCATTTATTCCAATCGAATATTACACAAATAATAAAATACATAGGTAGTCTTATTTACTTTTTCCTTACTTTAGGATAACAAGATACTGCGTTCGCAAAACTGACAGAGGCAGTTAGTCGGAAGAATAAATACAAAAAGCAGTATCAGCTATTTTGGAAAACAAATTGGAATACTATTTAGTTGCGAAACTTTCGGTGTTCATCAAACTACAGGGGAGAGAAAAGTTAAACGGAATCTGAGAAATGCTGAATCAATAAGAACCATTAAATTATCTCTTGGTAGAAGGAAAACTGTTTTCCTCTGCAGAAGAAGAATCTGAATTAGTGAAGCATCGACTTGATATGGCGAGGATCTTTATGAACTTACTACTACCAATTTAAAAATTTTAGCAAATAAATTTAATGACAGTAAAAAACAGACCAGGAAAGATTTCCTTCTGGACTTTTTAAAATGTCAATCAGAAATTTTATATGAAAATCAGATATTATTACGTTAGCTAATCAGTTTTTATCTGATTGGGGGCACACAAGTACCATATACGGGATATTTTCCAAACTTATAAAAGTTATTGTACTCTTTATTAAATCGATGAGTAATTAGTCCGGCATCTTCTTTCACTGAGTGTCGTTCTTCAACTTTCTAGACTAACTCACCCATCGTATGGAGTCTCATTGACTCGCCTATCGTATGGCATATATTGATAGTGGCGGTCTCCTTGCCGTCACAGGTGAAACTTATACAATAAAAAAATCCATACTTAACATCGATTTAAATTAATTTTCTTTAACATGATGAATTTGCAAATTTGGCGCTAACTCCCATTAACTACGTGCACTTGATCCTATTTATATCATATAACCTATTATATAGAAACTTATGATATTCAGAAAGATTTGATAACGTTTCTAAAAAATTTCAGAACTCGTGGCTAAAAATTTATTAGCAAATTCAATATTTCAACTGCAAAAGCCTATAGTTTTAACACAGTAGCGGCCATATTTTTTTTTAGAAAAATTTCGGTTTAAAAAGAAATGGGAAGAAAGATAATTTTATTGTCAACAATCATCTAAAGAGTGGGCTGATGACCAATGTAATACTCCATATGTTTATTATCGTAGGGTGTGTTTAGAATCTAAAGAAGGATGTATAAATTGTTGTGGAATTCGAGAAGTTCATTCATTATAACTGTGCACGAATTTATCTTGAGAAGCGGTAAATGGCGATGATAAATACATGAAATGACGATTCAAACTACATGTTTCTATAGAAATTAATAATTAAATAGAAGCTAAGTTTTTATTTGTTTATTTTAATCTGCTTTTGTTATTTTAAAACAAAATTATAAAATATTTATTTTAAAGCCCATTTCATCATCTTACTGCAACTATGGGGCAATATGGGATGAAATATCGGTTTTTATATCATTCCATTTTTATGCTTCCTTACCGTACCGTTTAAAAACAAAACAAAAAACTCATATAAAATCATTGACATGTCCGTTCGACATAGAAACTTAGCATAATGATACATCAATTATAATACTCAAAAATATCTATGTACAAATTCTAGAGAGGATTTATTTTTTGTAAATACTCTGATTTATTTTTGTGTCGATGATGTCGTTTAAAAAGGATTTTTTCATAAGGATTTTCAAAAAAATGTCTTCTGCTTTAACTATCTTATCCGTTACGCCACAAATATGCTTAAAAATATGTCAAAAAAGATATTCTCCTCCCCCCCCCCCCACTACTTCGTAATTTTAGATCATATTTTTTAAATTGTTTATTTAAAATTATGAAAATGATTCACTTTTTTGCCAACTAAAATTTGACAGGAAAATTGCAGGGGAAATTATAGAATAGGTAACGAAAATTATAGACAAAATCATAGATCATTATTTTTTCTGAGAAATTCACAATTTTATTTTACCAATAAACTGAAGTTGTGTGGTCGGTAAATTTTGTTATTACTACTGATTCAATGGGCCAGATGTAGTTTAGTTACGTGGATACATAGGAATAAAGAAATAATATTTTTCATTTTTTTTTATGACTGGGATATGATATATGAAATGAAAATTACCATTTCGCGTAGTATGTTTAGCACCAAAGTGAATACAAAAGAAATAGTTTACGATATAGTTAAAGATGATGACATAAACTCGGAATCTAGCAACATTTTTCATCAAAAACTTCACTAGATTCATATATAAAAAATTAAATCCTATGAACATCTACATGACGTCAATAATATAGGTACCTAACACGATAGTCATACGACACTTTTACGTTGTGTTTTCCTTTAAAAAAATGTCTACTGCAAATAAATTTTAATTGTGTTATCTCTTATTTTAAAAATTCAAATAATTAATACAAAATAATATTGAGTTCGATTTGTTAAGTAAAATATTATAAGCCATGTACTATGCTTATTTTAAAAATGAGTTTCCTTACGGAAAACTTCTACAAGTTTTATATAAGATGAGAAACTTGATTACTTATTAATATACTTTGGAAAATTCAAGAACCTCTTGTTAAATTTTTGCCCATATGCATAATCGTGATAAGACAACTTCATCAAAGTCACACATCATACTTAAACTAACTTGTTTTCAATAATTCTCACGTCCGCAAGAGAAACACACATCTTGATGCAAACGAAACGACACTTCGCACGTCCCACTTGCCATTCCTGTTCCAGCCGACTGTAGCCGATGCCACCGGCAAGTTGATGTCGGCGTCGACATTACCGGTAATCAAACAGTGATTTATCGGTAATCTAGATATAAAAGAATGCAATAGACCAACATGCAGAAAGCGCACAAGCAAAGCGAATAAGCAATTCTATGATGTTTAGGTTTTGACACATTATCATAAGTAATTTTAGTGTTACCATAAAACAAACTTTAACTTCATGTTTTATAATAAACAGTTTAGTAATTACAGGCTTTTGAAAAAGTAGTATTTATAAAAATATACATTCACGTAAAAACGAATATAACCTATTATTTTAAAAATAACTTTGAAATATTCATTTTCTTATAAATTATTTTTAAACGCCATTAAATGATTAAATAAAAACTACTGGTATATTTTTCACAAGTATGTAGCAACACTTAAAAGAACATATGGAAACGAAACGTAAAATTAATTGAGAACTTTGTACATTATTTTAATTTCAGGGGAGTTTTTCACGAAAATAATGAGCTGAAATAAAAAATTTTAAAAATATATTCCCCGGGCCAAATTTGATCATACTGACCATACCCCTTTAGTGACGAATATTTTTTTCTTATTAGTTACAATAAAATGTCAACAGATAGGACTTTTAAAATACAATAAAAAATACATAATAATATTTTTTCTTGTAGCGTCTCTTTTCGCGACACGTAAATTGAAAATCTCGAAAAACTAGACTACAACATTAAGTAAGATTATTCCGATCATGAATAAATCAAAGAGATATGGCCGACCAAGTAACGTCTTAAACTATGTATGAAATCAATTTTTTAATTAAATTCCTACAAACTCCTTAATCTTCACCCATTCTTTTTGAACGTTCATAATTCTATGCGCAATTGTAACAAGTTTTTAGGGTTCCATAGTGAAATAAGACACCCTTAATTATTTCGTCCTATCCGTCCTTCTATCACATCCTCACAATTTTTTCAGTCTCAAAGTTGGTGATAGAAAAATGTAAATAAATTCTTTCAAATATATGCTTCATATGGAAATTCAGACTTTCTTTTTTTTTTATCATCGTTACACTTTACACCTTTCAAATAGGGTAGCCGTTTTGTACATACAGTTGTGCGTACATATATATATTATATATATATATATATATATATATATATATATATGTATATATATATATATATATATATATATATATATATATATACACATACTATTAACAGAAGATTCAAGTGTAACTTTAAATAGATGCATCGAAAAACCTTCAACGCAATATAACGTAACTTATACAGAATAGCAGGTATTTTGATAAACACCCTTCATTGACCAGTTGTTAATAACATCAACGTAGAATTTGTGCTAAATGGTGTTAACCAAAAACTAATTATTTCTATTATGATATCAATGACAATCATTTTAATAAATAAAGCATTCATTACCTTAATGAGAATAATTGATGATGAACTTCCATTACAAGACTTTCAACGCCTTACGGAAGGTGATGTCAAAGTGTATGGTTTAGAATATTGAATAGGTATATTTGGCGATAATTTTGTAGAAATTCATTATTCACAATTAAATGAACCTATGTGATGTAGTATTATTTCTACTTTCTTTCAGTGCTTTACCACGGCCTAGATTTCGTTGTATTACAACATCTTCGGGTGGGCTGTTAAAAAAAGATCTTTGCTAATAGCCCACCTGAAGATGTTGTAATACAACGATATCTAGGTCATGGCAAAGAACTTAAAGAAAGCAGAAATAATACTATATCACGTAAGTTTGTTTAATTGTGTATGGTTTAGGTTTGTATCGAGTTGAACTCGCGTAATCATCTTACGAAAATTTGCAGAAGTTTCCCTATATTATTAAGACACTATTAGATTAGCTATGAAGAGAGAAATCCTTAAACAGGTAATATATTAATAGAATCATTGAGCAGGTGGTACAGAAATAATTTATTCAAGTTTAGCTCTCTTAAAAACCAGGAAATGGGTTGCAATTACAGGGAACTCCATTAACGACCGTACTTCAGGTATTTCCCAATTAATTTAAACGCTTGCAATTAAATATCTCTCTCCATTTCTTTGTGTCACGAAGCACTTTCGTGAACACACAATTACATTATATTTCTTAAATATTCTTTTTGTTTTATTTTGGGCTTATTCATGGCATAACGATTTGAATTATTATATTTTCACCGCCGTCATTTCGAAGAAGTATTTCCTTATAATAATATCGTGAACAATTCATTAATATTGAATTTTTCCAGAAAAATATTAGTATAACGTTTAAACAACTATCTATTTATGTAAGTAATTTAAAATTCGTTTGCCCTGCAGCATCGGAAAAAAGGAAATGGGCATACTTTTACACATTTCTACATATATAGAACTCTGTAATCCAAAATTAAAACGTAAATAGTTTTACAATGTACTCCGAATAACCATTCACGGGACCTGATTAAATAACATAAAATATTTCGATTTCCTTAATTTAAGACCGACCAGAAAAAAAATTATGTTTGATGTCTTCACTTCTTGGCAAATAATGTACCAATTTCCAAGTCGATAGAATCTATTAGTCAGGGAAAAAAGTCACGACACATAGACAGATGAACGGAAAATGAAGCTTCACCATAATAATTAATATTTTACCATTTTGATACGGTACCTTAAAAAATGTAATAACTTAGATACAGAAACTTAATTAGTTTTCAATTTAGCAACTCGTAAAACTAAAACGTATATCATTAAACTTTAAAAACATGAGCTAAAGTTTAATCTACTTGGTTATCCTAATCTTTCGACATTAAGGAAACAGGAAACAGGATCGTGTCACCTTTTTGTAGAATGCTGTAATTATTCACGCCACATTATACAAAAACTGGAATAGTTTCATGATCATAATGAGAAATAATAAACAATATTACATCATAATCATAAGCGGTTCATAAAATTCTATACGTGTTTGTGCACATAAACAGGGAGATGGCGACGCCGCCAAGTCGCAACGCGAAGAAACTGCTATAGAGGCAAGTATTTACGAAATTACCAATTTTGTTTTCAAAGAACATATCACGCTAACATGCCAACATGTAAGGCTCTGGTTATCACGCTTACAGTCATTTTAAAAAGTGTACGCGTTCAGCATTATTGAAAGTTTATCGGCAATTCGGTTTCGCTTATCAATCATTTATAGGGTCAATTAGATAACAAAAACATCCATGTTGACATAAAATTAGGTAAAAAATATATTCTTATGTCAAATATTGGATTTGCCAATAGAGTTTTAGCCACAATATCGACACCTTTCCAAAAAGGTTGTCGAAATTTTTGAATAATTTATTATAATGTATAATTAGTCCGATAGGCGATAGGTTAATGACATTTATCGCCAAACCTTCAAGTCAATCCTTACATCATAAAAAATGGATTTCAGCCGACATTAAATACGAATCTTATCATTATGATAATTTTTTTGTGAAGAAAAATTTCAGACATTAATGGCTTTCGAAACGTATTTCGTGAATGTTTCTTATTTTCACATATACAAATTTATGTTTCTGCTCTGCATGTATTCGCTCTAAATTTAGACATTTCCGTTTTGTTTGAAAATAAGAAATAGTGGCGTAAATAAAAACAACTTATCTCATTCATTTTCTTTAAAATAATTTCCTGTCTTTTAGCAAATAAAAAATATCTTGACCAAGCGTCGCGTTAATTTTGTCATATTTTTTTCATTATTCTCGCTCTGAATAACAAAATACGCTTGCGTAGTTGACTATACATAAGTACGCAAAGAGAGAGATAGATAAGGGTGTGGGAACAAAGTTCGACGATGCAGAGCGATTCGCGGCAGTGATTTATGTGCGCGGCGCGTGCCAACTATCCGCCTCGCTTTTTGTGCATTTCATATTTTATACAATGTTAAACAAGTCTAATGAGCTTTCGGGATAAGACTTCGTAGACCGTCGCCATAAGAAGTTCGAAAACAAATTTTGGAATAAGTTTTCCGGGTTCTTCCGGCCATATTTTATTTCACGTCTGAAAATGAAACCATGTTGTTCATAAAATTTGTAATTATTCTGTTACTAAATTTGAATCGAAACTTAGTTTGTGATTAATAATTATAATCTGGTAAATATTTGGAAAATATTGCTGATTCGGAACATTTACATTTCGGACCATATCCCGTATAAATCGACAATTTCAATGACAGACTATAAGAATTTTCTCTGAACAGCTTTTTAATTTTTTCTAAATTTAATATCACTCTGGATGAGGATTACGGATAAAATTCGATAAACTTTTGAAACCAATGCTTGACTGCATCTTAGAACATCGTTTCGCGTATATTGCGTGTAGTAACGTGAAGTATCACGCAATTTTTCTTCCTAAACAAAATTCATGAAAGAGCAAGATGCAAGAACACTTTAAGTTCTCTTTGTGAAATTTCCGTATCTTGTCAAAACGCAGTTTTTGAAATAATGGACAAATTGAATAACAAATCTAACTAAACAAAAACTCGAACGCATGCTATTTATGAGGTATATAAACCAGATATTTTAGAAAAATTTTGAGAAATTTTGGGAAAAAGATTGATTAGTTCCCAACATATATTTTGTTTTCAACCCTAATTTTTGTCCGTACAAAAATAATTCAGACCCTACATTTTTCTTTTCATTTTCAATCACTCTCTTTTTCATTCCATATTTTCCTCCACCTGATTTATCGTACGTTTTCTTTTTTAAAGTTTTATTTTTTAATTTTCATTTCGATGTCACTACTGGATGACCTACAAACTAATAAGTTTTGAACGATAGTTCACCAATGAATTCTCCCACAATTGTAGTAAAGCCTAGGTAAATAAATGGTTTCCAGTTATACGATTAGTCTATGATTATATGCATATGTATACTAAACGTTTATTATAAACAATGCTATGTACGACTTATTTAATACTAACAATACAATCAAATTAAAATCTTTCTAGTATTTCATTCCAAAAATTAAAAAAATAGACAACCTGTATATCTATAATATAACTCGTATAACTCCGTAACTTTCAAGATAAATCAAAAATGAAATATCCACATAGATCAGAAGAAGAGACGCTATAACTAAAAGCAGAGTACAAAAATTTATTTCCCAAATTTACTGGTGGTTCCCAAAAAATATTTTCAAAACGTTGTAGTAAGAAAATATCATATTTAATTGCAAGACTTACATAATTCTAACACACAAACAAATGTATTCCAGCAAAATGAAAAAATAAACAAATACCTAATCTTTTAAAAACATAACAGATCTTAAGGATGCAAAAATGTGTTATTCAATAACTACTTTTTTGGATTCAATAGTTTAATAATAAAATTTCAAAAAATAGTTTAATAATAAAATTTCAAAAAAAATGTCTAATACTTCATAAAAAAAATATTCCAAAGATTGTAATTAGTCTTTTTTTTCTTTTTAAACGGGCAAAAGGGCAACCTTCCTTTCCTGTCTAATGCCAACATTTTTATCTATCCTGAAAGACTGTACAAACATTCAATATTGATTTCATTTCTGTTACTCTACTGCTACGCTTGTTGTTATACACATAAGTCAATCCCATACATAAACATTGGTATGAAAATTCCAATACACCACGCTTCTCACCCCTCCTCCTTCATTGTTTTCGTGCCCTATATGTACATATTATTACAGCATATATTATTGATCATATATTCAGATACAAATTTGTGATTGTACGGGAATATAAGAAATAAAAATTTGATTGTATTATGTGAACACAAGAACATAGGGTTATTTTTCGTATGGTTTTCAATAGATATTTATCTATTGAAGTCAATTTTATCTCCCGACACAAAATGACAAATTATACCTGGGCGAAGTAAATGTATTTCACCGTGTTCAGAACGCGTTTCCATGTAAGAAGTTAGGTAAATAATGTGTCCCTTTCCGCCCAGCGACACGACCGCGCCGCACCGCTGTGAAATATTGAAAATTGCTTTTCTCAAAAGATTAGTTTTTTTATCCCTAACGCGACAACGGCTTTCGGTACCCGTATCGACGACGCTGCAAACAAAAAGATTAGGTCGAACCGCGCGGCAATATAGAGCTTTATGATGTTCATGGAAGTCATTACGTTTTGGCATTTTCCCAATAAGCGCCATTATTCACCATGACAAATATCTCGCAAACTCCATTCACTAATGGTTTAAGTGTTTTGTAAACTTAAAAGTTCGTTCAGCTCCGTGCGAGGTGTTCTTTATTATCGTTCTTTATGACCTCGTTCACTTCATAACGGTTATGGCCAGACACTGGCTGAGAGCGTGTGTCTCCCGGAAATAATAAATATGTATTTCGTGACAATACACCGACTGCCGCTTAAGCTAGTTCTTACATTGATGTAAGAAAAGTGAAATAATTCATTGTGAAAGAGCTCTTGGAGGAGACATAAACGTCCTCAAAATATTGCTTACCATTAATTTAAAGAGTGCTCACGGGAACATAAGAAATAATAGTCTTCTGAGAGCGATAAATGATACATACATAAATGTGTGTACGTATCATTTACGCTCTATGATATGTTTTTAAATATCTGTATGTTTTTAAATATCTTCGAGCGCTACTAATCCTGGAATTCAATTTTAATGATAGCAAGTATACCCGTAACTTTCTCTTGTATTACTTTTAGTACTACGTATACTTGTGTTCTTATACTTGTCTTCTACTTACTTATCTCTTGTGTTACTACTTATCCTTGTGTTCTATTTACTTATCTCTTGTGTTATTACTTATCCTCGTGTTCTACTTACTTATCTCTTGTATTACTTCTTATTCCTAATGTCTATTTGCACAATTAACTTGCACGATAAAATTTAGGTACCTCGATACCCGTTCTTGATATATTTATGGACATGAAAATCAGATTCTTGATCGTATTATAAATTCTTGTAAAAATATGACTTATTGGATTTTGGGATTTATTACGCGGTGTATCCGCGATTTTGTCGGCATTGTGTATATTAAAGCTTTTTACAAGCTTATACATAAAAACTCGTATACGTACATAGCCCAACGATTTCCGTTTGAAGATTGGTCGTTGATAAGACATAATTCTTTACAAGGGTTACGTTTGCTTTTACTTTCTTTAAACGAATGACCAGTTTTATTTAAAGTGCATCGTTTATCGCCAAACGTTTCAGATAGAATCATTTTTAACCACCTGTACATTCAAATGACAGCTTGCGATCAGTATCTCGCATTTATTCCTAATTGTTCACTTCGGTCAATTCTGTGTCGAGCATGACTATTTGTATTTCATGTACCTCTATTACTTAAGAAGTCTCTAACAATGTTCATATATATCTCCGACATAGTAAATATAATTAGCAGTTAAAATAAAGAGCTATAAAGCAAACACATCCAGAATGTAAAGAACTTTCGAGTACATAGTCGCGTAATAGCCCATAATGGTTATAGTTGAATGGAAATATTGAAAAATATCTCGTTGATTTTATAATCATAGTGTGATGGATAATGATAATAATGTATTTGAAAATATATAAATGTGAATGCATTATTAAATTAAAATATTTACTTAGAATAAACGAATGCTGCCATCTAGTGGATAAGTCCAAAACTACACATGAATGTACTGAAAATATGATGATTGCTTGTAAAAGAAAAGAAACGTCGCGATTAATTAATTTCTTTAATTATTTTGAATTAACATTTTAAACTAGTTATACAATTTCTATTTATAATCAATGCATATAATTTAAAAAGCAAAATTTAAAAAATCCGCGACGGATATAAAAACCTTTTAATATAATTACAAAACCAAGAAAATCTGTCGGGGCTGCCACGCTTATGCCTAAAATTTTTCAGTTTTATCAGTTCATGACTAACTGAAATTCTCTTAGTAGAGCAAATAGCTTTTCTATGCTCCTACAATTTAATTGATATTGGGAACTGACGGATTTTCTTGGATTTGTAATTATTTTCATAGGCTCTTATTTTCGGGGCGTTTCCAAAAATATTATTTAATCGTTTTTCAATTACAATGGTTTTTTTAAAAACCATCGTGATTTTTTTAAAAACTTTTAATTTTAAAACTTTTTTAAAAACTTTTTTGATTAAAACATTGACATCTCTCGAGGGCTTAATCAAAATTTTAATTTTGCTCTTTATTATTAGTCTTAATAAGTAAGCTTCTAAAAAAACATTCGCCAAAGGGCAAACTTAAGTGGCTTTTCGAGTACGATCTTTAGACGGAGTAGTAATAACTGATCAGAATCAAAGAAAACTCTCCAACAATACACACAATAGCATAGCAATGGAAGAATTAAAGCGCTTGAAAAACATGTTACGTGGACCATACATCGACAAAGTCGAAGAAAGGCCACAAAGTAGTTAATCTAGATCAATCAAATTTGTTTATTGCAGCACCCCCTTACAAGTTAACAAGATAACACCTGACTAATAACCTTCACCGGTAAATCACAAACTTTTTACCGAAAACCGTATCTAAATCGGTCAAACGGTTTTAGAGACAATTGAGAGCATTTGTTTTGCAACAAAATGGTGCAGCGTCCCCTGACGAGCAGAAAACTGTAGAAAACCGTGTCTAAATGGGACAAACCATTTTGGAGATAAATGGAAACATTCGTTTGCAACAAAATGTAGCTGTGCCCTTTGGTGAACTAATACCATAACACCCATTTGAGAACCATCGCCGATTAGATCCAAATATTTATTAAGGAAATATTCGTTTGCAACAAAATGTTACAGCACCCTCTGGCGAATAATCACTACAACACCTATTTAAGAACCGTCGCTGATTAGTCCTAAATATTTTGCAGAAAACCATATCTAAATCGGTCAAACCGTTTGGGAGATAAATGGGAACATTCGTTTGCAAAAAATGTTTATTGCGGCGCCCCTTGGTGAGTAATCACCGTAACAACTATCTAAGAACCATTACCATTGAATCACAAATATTTTACAGAAAACCGTATCTAAATCGGTCAAACCGTTTTGGAAATAAATGGGAACATTGGATTGACACACAAACGAACATCCTCTCACCCTAAACGCATATACCTCCTCCATTCCGTCGTAGGTAAAAGTCGTAAAAAACTGAGGCTTTATATTGAATATTTTTAAGTAAAACTAAGTGCTACCTACCAAAGACGTCGTCGTCGCCGTGGTATGTTGGGTTGATCACAAGGCATAAGGCCTTTGACGATAGGGCGCACCGCGGGGTCCGGGTTCAATTCCCGGCCGCTTGTCGAGCATGGCTGAGCTGGTTGTTCTGGTTAGCTGTAAGAGATTGCTCTCGTAGCGAGAAGTCCTCCATATGTATCAACTGTAATCATTAAAATATAATAATAAATGAATGAATAGAAACGCGCTAAGAAGCCTAAAATAGCAGTTTTAGCTTTTTTTTCTTTTGTCAGTTTGTCTGTGCGCACTTTCGTTGTGCACGCTAATCTCAGCAACAGCCGAACCGATATGGATGGGGTTTTCAGTAATGTATTTAGATTAATTTGGACTGACATTTAGACTTAGTTTCATTTCAATCGGTTCACAAAAAAATAATATACGTCAGTCTCTAGTTTACGTTTATTGTCCACGCTAATATCACAACCGACGGAACCGATTTGGCAGACAACGTCATCTATTAGTGTTTTAGTAAACTTTGTAGTCGTGGATGTCTGAGTGGAAAAAAACAAAAAAAATCCCTAATAACATTTTTTACGCAGACCGACGGATTGGAGATTTTTAAACATAAGATATAGATAACAGTTGTAAAAACGTTTATTTTCTTATGTCATAACCAAACTTATACTCAATATTTAAGAATAGTTTTCTTATTTTGAATTCCAAATAACTATTGATCTCCAAATGAACTAAATTTTAATGTGTATTGAAAGTGTAAATGTTGCTAATTACCTGTAACGTGCACTAGACCTGACAAAAATTCATAAATTTTCTAAAATAATTTTTCGCTTTATCGTCCACATAATTATTAACGACTGACTTTTCACCAAAATCAATGACCTCATTAAAGGCCGCTAATCGATAAGAGTGTGCACTCAACTGTGGCTCGCCACTGAGCGTTCACGCGCGTTCCATTCGACGATCTCGCTAATTTCACGCTACAAAAGCTCGCTATCCACTACAACCGAAAAAAATGTTTCATGACATCGAATTGTATAAAATGTTACAACAAGTTTTAGTGGCTAACGATATGCAACTAAACAAATCCCAACAGTTAGTATAAACAAAATATCATAAAAACATTCAAAGCCAACATTTTAAACGTTGTCGCTTTCAAAATATTAATTTCCGAATAATTAAAATGTCATTTGTGTACCATTAAACTTCAGAAATTTTTTAAAGAAGATTAAATTTCCCACGGATTCAGCGAATAAAACTATATTCAAATTTATGTATATAATTAAAATTCTAGTATACGTTTGTAACTACGAAATTTTTTTTTCTATGTAAACTAAACGTTTAAAGATAAAGAAATACTTTTAGAATGTTCATCCTTCATTTAAAATAAGCTTCAAATTAGCTGAACGTATATTTATGAAATCTTCACAGATTATAAAAGGTCTAGTCTGCACTTTGTTTTATTTTAGTCCTTGAAATTTATTTGGACACCAGTGAATCGAGAAAGGGTTCGATCGCTTTATATCTTCACGTCACCTCTTGCACAGGCCGAATAACTAATGATGAACGGAATGCTGTCGTTCTCTAGTCTGACATACTCTTTCAGCTTTACATACATTTGTCTATTTTCACAAATCCATCTCTTACACATTCGTCTAGTTCCACAAATCCATATATTATTATATTTTAGGTATTACTCAATTGATTCTCATTCTCATTCATTCTTTCTCTTTTCACTTCTTCCATATATAATTTTTTTGTCACATTTTTATTGATTATGGAACCAATATTAAAATACAAAAGTATTTAATCTTTAATTTAGAATTAAACACTGTTTCAACCAAGTGTATTTTCATCTTTCATAAGTGCTGAACAATAATATATTTATGTATTTTCGCCACAGGTTGACCTATGCTCTCCGAACCCGTGTACGTCGCGCCGCTACTGCATCGATCGTGGCAATTCGTACGCGTGTGAATGCCCACGCGGTTACACCGGCCCCGACTGCATGCTGCCCGCCAAAGCGGTAAGTCCTAATACAAATGATCCCATATATAATAATAGTCACGATAACTTTAAAATAAGTAAATAAATGAAAAATGTTTGGAACATACACGAAACATGAAATCGATAATTACTTTAAAATATTTGTTAAACATGTAATAGTTAACTATTTAGTTATGGTATGTCAGCAAACTTAAAAGCAATATATTTCCAATGACTATCTAGGGAAAAGGCTGAAAAAACTAAACAAACAAACAAAAACTATGAATTCATACTCATTAAAATAAGTGTAAAAAGTTAATTAATCTAAACAACAGTATTTATTTTAGGGAGAAGTGGTAAGTTTGAAGATCTAGAAATGTGCAAGATTGGACAATTTTTCCAAAGCGCACAAAATTATTAGTGTGCTACAAATGTTACATTAAAGTTTCTGCCATACAATACATCCTTCAAGAAAGTCTCCCGGCGTCACGGAAATATGTTTATCTCACGTAGAAATATGTCAAATGTAACATTCATTTGACATATTCTTTTGTAAGATCGCCGCCCTCAATCGAGTGACTTGACTTAACTATGAAAGTGAGACTAAGCGATAAAGTTTGTCGATAAAGATGACGTACGGCGTTGCCCGTCGCCCCGAGCGATTCACAGAATGCGGACTGTGTTTACATCGCCTCCTTCATACGAACTATTAAGCGCTTAACCAGATCGATAATATATCGTTTGTAGAAAGTTGTTGCGATTAGAAATAATTGCGTTTTATCGTTTATTAACTTACGTGTAATAATTATTTCGGACCCCAATTGATTTATTCGTTTAAATACACACAACTATGCACCTGTAAGTTTTAATAATAATAACAGACAATCAATATTATAAACTTCTATGACACTACAATACCTAACAAAAACACTTCAAAAAATTCATTTCCATACTGAAATCACCCTGGTAATTTAAGTATGGAAATGAATTTTAAAACAATGAAATTTTAAAACAATGGAACAATTCTTGGTTGAAATATTAAAATAAACTACGCGAGCGCAAGAAGTCTTTAAATACGAAGAAGGAGAATCTTCTCAATAATATATTACCTAAATATTTCCACTCAACAATCGAAATATAAATTCCATAAATTAAACATCCCTTCTAAGCTACGTGGACTGGAAATCTAGCACTCTCAGGAGAATATAAGTAGAAAATTGAAAAGGAAAATAACTGCAACTTGGGACACATTTATGCATAAAACAAATATCGAAGGAATTGTGCACATTCGATTCCTAAACTGAATTTTCTTCCGCGTTAACTTCAAGTAAGCTCTTTTCCAACTTACTTCATACTAAGGACGTCTGTACTAAATTAATTAAAGACATAAAAAATTCTTAGAAACACGCAAGTCTTCCGAATGATATTTTCGCACGTCGAAAACGAAACGAAATACGAAAGGACTTTTTCCTATAAATCAATGTCCTCATTAAATTGGGGTGAGGTAACAGTATATGTATTGTGTATATCGCAATACGGCGGATGCCCCATCCGGCCGTAAGTACATATACTAAACTTATTCCGTAAGCCGTTCGAAACGTTCCGTTCGAGGACGAGGGTGATCTTACGCTATAAGAATACGCAATCTCTATACTCCTAACAACAACAAAAATCTTCATATCATCCGCAAATAACAAACAACACATTGTTTTTACCGCATTGTCAATACAATTTACAGATCATGCATAGTAAAGACCCGAGATTAGATTCCTAGCTCGGTCCGGATTGCGTGAAATCGGCCTCCTGTATACGTATTGCTCCATTCATACATATTGCTTTCTATCCTCGAAATATGATAAAAAGAAATATAAAAATGGAAAAAATAATTCGGCAGTTCAGTAAAATATCACCATCAAAGCGATAAAAATTTCCTTGTGATCCAAATACACAAAAGCTCACCAACAACTTAAGTGCTACCCGTAAAAATGTAAATGGTTACCTTACTTACATTACAAGTACCGCACGCGCTAACTAATGCAATTCCTGGAACATTAATTATAATCTCTTTGAATTATTTTATGTACTTATGCAAGTATAACATTTTATTAAATAGATCTTACCACATAAAAGAAGTTATTTGGAAAACATAATATCAAAATTGAAAAAAATAAGTACTGGAAAATATTAAAATGGAAAAAGGAAGGCGAATATTTTTTTAAAAATTTAATTTTGTGTATTGCCCAGTGCTTAAATAAATAATGGCAATGTGAAAAATAACATTTCTCGATTTTCGGAATCTTCCTGGGCCAGTATTCATTCTCGTAGTTTTCTCCGACATTCAATAGACAACTCAAAAAATTAATTTCATATGTATATATATATATATATATATATATATATATATATATATACATAATGTACCTGATAAATGTATAAGTTTATATAATACCTCAAAAATAAAAAAAATCAACGCAGCCACTGTTTTATTCCTATTACTTTAACATTGCCTTCAATAGCCTCTTTTCCAAAATTCCAAAGTCGGCAGTTTTGAATTTTTCGACGCTAATTTTAAATCCGTTTTGGAAATGTTTATGTAAATATGAATATAGGCCACAAATTTTTAGAAGCATAATTATCCTTGATAACTGTGTAACAATAAAATATCGTCCTTCCATTCTACTCTTCATATTTTCTCTTCCTACTCACTCGCAAAATAACCCTCAAATACTCGTAGATTTGAAAAATAGTTTAGTGAAATTATTCAGATTTAAAACCAATGTCGGTTTTAAAAAATTTTATTCTTAATTCTGATTGTTTCAAGTATGTACTTATATGCGTACTTTAGACGTTTGTATTTTTTGTTTATATTTTTCTGTATATATTTTGTGATTTATATTTCATAGTTGTATTTATTATTTATAGGCTGTTATTTTAATGTTGATAGTTTACCATGATTTCTACATATTTTTTTCCCTCTTTTAAGGTATTTTTGTCTGAAACATTAATGCCAGAGCATTAATAAAAAAAATGTAAAACTCTAAATACTCATGTACCTATTAAGTAATTGTACAAACTTGTATACCAACCAAATTTTTGCACTTTTGTATTTTCGTCTATATTCCATAACTTGTAAGTAGCTACATTGTTATAACAAAAATCCCTTACGTCGCACACCTAATGGCTAAACGTGCCAGCGATTCAATATTTTGTCCTACAAAATACGTATAGACCTTACGACCGTCGCCTAAGTCCCACAATTGGCTTCCCGCTTGAATGCACAAAGGCCAGTCAGTGCCCTAAGGGACAATAGACGAAAGACGAGAGAGGAAGGCCATTCCCAAGTTCCATTAATGAAGAGGCAATCTCTAGCCTTGACTTTGTGACGGATTATAGCATCAGTTTCTCCATTTTAATTTGTCTGTAGATATGTTATATATTGCATTATTCCCGCATTACTTGGTCATTATTATTAATTTTTATTATATTGGAGAAATATAAAGAAATGCGGTGAATATTTTCGAAATACATCATTAAAAAATGCGAAATGTCTTGGTATGACAAATTTGTCTTTATGTAAAAAATATGGTAATGGTTATAAAGTATTTAAAACTTTATCTATGTATGGTAAGTTTTCTTAAAATTAGAAATTTGAGTAACTTAACGTATCCTATATAGCTTAATACACCGTTTAAACTCTCGAGTTTACATGATGCAATAAATTTCAAGCATAAATGTTATATTTCTCATAATAGATATAATCGTAATAAACTATTTTCATATTGAATTACCAAGGTGCCATTACTTTCTTTAAGAATACACTTATTTTAATTACTTTTTTGTATAATAAAATACTGTTTTACTAATTAGCTTTTATTGAGCTTTTGTTGAACTATTTTAACATTACACGAAGTTTCGCAACGCTCCGTTCGAGGACGAGGGAGATCTTATGCTATAACAATACGCAATCTCTATACTCCTAACAACAACAAAAATCTTCATATCATCCGCAAATAACAAACAACGCATTGTTTTACCAGCATTGGTTTCAAATTATTTATTAGATTTTACCCTTAAGAATTATTGAAATATTTAGTAAGAGTTTTAGAGTCAAAATAAATATTGAAAAAATAAATATTTACAAAGAGTGCATATGTTATAGTGCATATGATATATAAGAGTGCATATGCTGTATTATACATATGCACATATATTAAATGAGTATTTAAACCAAAATTCCCTTGTACCTTCACGTTTATATACATCGTAATAAAATGTAGTGCTTAAAACCTTACAAAATTCCTTTCAAATTTATATCACAAGACTCACTTATAGCCTCTTATTGAAAATATTCATAAAATGTCTATTTAATAGGTCGATACGCTTCTATCGGTGCCATTTATCCCCTAATAATAATGAAAACTAGAATCCTTCTGTCCATCGCTCTCAGATACAGCCACTGTCTTTGCCGAGATTGAACATAAAATAAATTAGGTGGAAAAAGGGCTCCGCTTAAACGAAAGGAACATCTGCATATGAGTACTTAACCTTTCGGTTTTTTTCTTATCACGTAGTGCCGGGGCGATGCACACACGACGCCTATATATTTGATCTTTCTGTTTGCCTCGCCGTTTTGCATAAGAGAATCTAGGTCATATTTGCACTTACAACAGACATAGTCTGCGTAAAAACATAGCATGGAACATGAAATGAATTCAATATTGAGTAAAGTAAGTGAAATATAGATTTCTCAACTTTTTCTTACACTTTTACTGTTCCATTGTTGTAAACTTCGTCTAATATTTTTTTTTTTTATTTTATTAATCAAATTAAATTAAATACTTGGACGTATAACACAATCGGTGTCTTTAAGAATAATTACAAGTTTTTTATGTGAATCGATTAAATTGCAATTCGTTAGTAAATATATTAAAATTTTTTATATAAATAATATTATTCTATTACACAGGTGAACACTGATTCTTCGGCGTGAGATTTATTAGTCAATTTTAGGTAACTTTGGTCTGCTAAATACGAAAATAATAATATTTATGTTGAATTGGCTCTACTTTTTGAGATAAAGGCAATCCATTTATACTGGAAATTAAATTTTAAAAAAGAGGGGAATATTTGTTAAAACTTTTATTTTAAAATTATCAAATGTTTTCAAATAAAGAGCTATAAATTTTACAAAAAATAATAAAATTAGTCATAAAAAACAAAAAGCATACCAATAAGAGTTAAAAAAACGTTTTGTTTGCGATTTTCTATAGTGTTTTTGGTCCGGACAGTCTATTTGCAAGTTCCAGCTGTAGTCTGCCATCATATGGTGATCCCAACGGCCTTGATATCGTTCCTCCATAATCTTGATGTCCTGGTGGAACCGTTCCCCTTATTCATCGCTATAATCATCCAAGTTGTCCGGAAATTTATCTGAATGACTGTGCAAATAACGCATTTTAGCTTTTAAATTTTGGAAATATTGAAGCATTTTGTCTACTATTTCGGAATATTCTTCAACTTTGTGATTCCCCAAATGATTTTTGATAGCTTATATCGAGCTTGTCCATTCTTCCAATTCAACTTGAGTCATGTGGTTTGTTAAATCATCTTTATTTATAAGAGTAGAGATTTGTGGCCGATCAAAAATTCCTGCTATTATATTTTCTATACCGAGACCAGGAAATGATTGACAAATATATTTGAAGCAATCGTCCTTCCCGTCCAAAGCTTTAACAAACTATTTTATAAGCCCGAGTTTAATATGTTGTGGCGGAAGAATAATTTTTTCTCAACTGATCAACGGTTCATGAACGATATTAGCTTTTCCTACAGTCATGTTCATTCTCGACGGCCAGTCGTTCCTGTTCCAACGTTCATTTTTTCACATGACTGTCCCACAGGCAAATAAAACAGGGATATTTAGTGTAGCCGTTTTGCTGGTCCAATAAAAAATTTACCATTTCTACATACATTGACAACTAATGTCAATGAAATTACATTGTCTCTACAACAAGTTTGATATTTTGACATTCTTCCTTAAGAGTAATTGAATGACCTATCGGGATCGAAGCTCATTTATTTCCTTTATGCTATTTATATATGAAAAGTCGCCAGTTTTTTTGGGTTCGTATACTGGAAGACCCATTAAATTTAAAAGCCTAGAAATATCATTACAATATACGATATCATTCGTCTCCTCAAAATATGAAATCGCTCTCTAGTTCGATATGATGTTATTAATACGCCCGGCTGAAGGCAATGATTTTCATTTAGTCTAGAAGTAAAAAGCACAACTGATTTCAGTCTACCTTGCTAAACGACTTGATTTAAATCTCGAATCAAGTCGTTTAGCTCGGCCTGAGAAAAACCTTGAAGGGTAGGACTGCATCCTTCGAACTCACTTTCACTAATACTTTTACTCTGACCATCTAATATTTCAACATCACCACAGTAATCGTCTGATAAGGAAGTAATCGTCCAATCTTTATTAAGCAGCGTTGGTGGCTTAGCGGATAGTACGTCCAAGAGCACTTTTGTATCAGTTCGTACCTTTTACATTCACAGCACAAAAGTAGCAATCATCAGGGTCGTTTCTTGGCTCTGTCCTTGTCCTCGGTATTCCAAACGGAAGCCCTTTTCGTCCTTCTTGACTTCAATATCGAAGTGACTTCACGCAAGTTTTACAAATGTTATGTGGTGCCCAAAATTTGTCTTCTTGTCTAAGTTGTTTTCCAAAAATAATGATAATTTTGTTTTACAAAATCATTTATATTCCTTCGTTACTTTTCTTGACAAAATTTACCACATATGTAGCAGAATTAGTTGGCGTTATTAACACAAGACTTCCGTGAAGAACTCAGAGTTTTTATAACAATAACACCCAATAAATTAAGCAATGTAATCAACTAGAATTTTTAACACTTAAAAATTATGAACAAGGTGCTATTCGTTAAAATCTCGCACAACAATAGTTATTTGTTACGTTATACTTCGACAAAAGAGGTAGTTAATGAGGATAGATTAGTAAAAAAGTAGTTGTATTTTTAATAAAACGGTTTATCAGGAGAACCAGAGTCAATTCAAACAAAATAATTTATAGACTGAGTACTTCATAATCGTATGTATCTAAATTGACTCCATAAACTTATACCGCAGAAAAAACTTTGTTCCCTTGTGTTATAAGACTCAAACCATGTATAAAAAGAAATCTCCTTAAATACTCAAATTAATCGGTTCTAACAATTAATCGACAAATTTATTTTAAAACACAAATTATTTTTATCTTTTCTTACATCAAAACACGTGAATTCAATCTGTTTCACTGAAATAACATAAAAAAAACTTATAACATATATAAATACAATACTTTTTAGATTTAACCTTCTTACTTTTTATACTCTACCCAACTTTATACTTTTTACGAAGAATGCAAATTTTTTACACCTATACACAGTTAACATTATGCACACTTACATAATGAAGGCACGCTGATTTTCAATACTAAAACGTTTAACGATATAAAACTATAGGCCACACTACTAAATAAAACTTATTGCCTTCAGCCATGGATTTAATAACCACCACACTGCAAAATCCAGTACTAAACCACAGAAATAAAAAACTACTTGTTTTTTTACTAGCAGAATCAACTTTAGCATTTAAAGATAACTTTGCAAAAAAATTAAAATATATTAGTTTACTATCAACATTATTTACGGAGGTGCATTCCAATAAGATCTGTAAAATTCTAGAAATAGAAAAAAGAGTTTTATTAAACAATGCAGTTTTAATTTAGGTAACTGAAACAAAGGCAAACAAAATTCTTCAAAAAAAAATGTTATTTAAAATTCTAAAAAAATAGCATGCGACCGGAGGCGAATTTGTTGACTATGTTTTAATCATTCCTTTTTGTCACCGTTCCACTGGTGTCCTAGGAAAAATTTCGACCCCTTATATATATATATATATATATATATATATATATTTATATATATATATATATATATATACAAACACACGCACGTGCGCGTGAGTTTGTGTTTAGTGCGTATATGTGAATATATCTAACTTTCCACAATGCTTGGCTATTTTAGTTAAAAATATGATAAGTAATAATTCCCTAAAATATCATGCAAGATAAATATTTACACATGTCGTATTAAGACTTTACTAAATTATCCCCTAATATCCATTAAAGCCCTTGTATCTTTACGCGCTCTTAGCAGTTGGAGTTCCTCTTAAAATATGTACATAAGAAACCACTGCAAAGATTTACCTTATAATCCGCCTGTGAAGTGGTATTACACAAAAACATCTTGTTCATACTCCTATCTTATTCATGATCCTACAACAAAGAGACGCCTTCTCATCCCAACTCGCATTTGGCTTGTTTTTGGGATTGAACCTTCGTTCAGTAAATATCAAATTCAGGCTGAAAACAAAATTGTTCTTGATACTTGAAATCCGCATAATTGACAGTGAGACTGGCAGGCGGATAGGCTTGCTTAACATTTTTTTTATTTACACTCACGCCATTTTTAGCAAACCTAGTACTGAGTAAGCTAATCCGTATTTACTTCGCTAAGTTTACAAACAATATTCCCAAGTGATAAAAATAAGGACACGCAAAAACGGATAAAATAAGAAGCAAACCCTCAGGCTGAAATCACGTTATTGTTTCAGAGTCGTATTAAAAATTAGTACAATATTAATAAAAAGTCCTACCCGACTACTTTTTTAGTTACAGCAACGAATATATTTTTGAAATTTTGTAGCAACTCTTTATTGCTTGACTCGCTGATTTCAGAAAGTGACGACGTACATAGATCTCATTTTAATTTAACGGTATGAAACGATATAGGAAATGACATAAGAATTACAATGTATTTGAGATAAATTAATTTACAGTAAACATAAAAAAACAACTGAAAATTATGTATTTCATTCTATCTTTAAATATATAAAAAAGAGGAAACTCTTAAATATATGGATATGTATATCCAGTCTACACAAACCAGATAAAACAAACATAAAATTGCAAGTCTTAAGCAATGTAAAAGAAATAAAAAGTCTATCTTTCTCTTAAGACAACTTTTCGTACATCCGATAGCAGATATTTTTTTAACATAATATATAAAACATTTTAAAGAGGGAACACATATTTTTCAGTCATGGTTTTTAGGGTTCCATACCGCAAAATAAAAAACAGAGCCTTTATAAGATCACTCACATGTTCGTCCATCTGTCTATCACAGCCGCCTTTCTCAGAAATCGTTGGACGTATAAACTTAAAATTTAGTATAGTTTGGAGTTTATCGACTCACATATTCCCTAATAGTAAAAATATAACAACAATTGTCTAAGAATTTTGGATGGGATATATTTAGTAATAAAACAATTTTTTTCATTTCAATCAAGTACAGTATGAGTTAAAAGTGAATATGATTATTTAAGAATTAGAAGGGTTCTAGAACTTTTATCTCAAAATTCTTTGTAAGACAAATTTGGTAATATTATTGAATATTAACAAAAAGCTATCTCCCCTTTCATCTCCGTAAATATTAAAGTTAAAATTATGAAAAAATAGAGTTACCAGACGTTACCGGAAAATTATAGTTTCAGTTGCAGATTTCGTAGTTTTTGAGAATTTCTCGATTTTCATACGCCTTGGAAATATATACTACGTATTATTATTTATATATATTATTTATTCAATACAAAATATTTGAAAAACTATAAACATTTTTAAACTTTTTTCTCACGTAATTAGGTGAAGTATGTAAGGTTGTGCGAGGTTTCACTAGTACTTATCAAGTTTTTGTTCTTAACTCTTTTTAGTCATCGTTTAATTTCCGAAATAATCTTAAAACCAATCTCTTACTCTGCGACTTATTATTGGTCTCTAAAACTACATCATCTCGAAGCACTTCCGCTTTATTTATAACTGACTCAGCTTCCGTGCATAAAACTTCTGCCGCTTCTCCTCTAAGCGAATCAAAGTGGGCCAATAAATCTGAAGCGTATTCATATTTATAACAAAAAATAACTTAGCAACATGTCGATCAACTGCAATAAATAAAACTTGTACGTACAATTCCGTATAAAAGCATTCGCCACAATGGACGAATATCAAACAGAACCAATACAAATATGTGCCTCACGCAAACGTCAATAAGCTCGATGACATATTGCCTCCTCCCATGTCCGCTAACAATATCGTAAGTTATGTTTTTGTAGAAAAAATATATCGGACAAGGGATAGACTTGCTGGCCGACTGGGGTGGTGGAATTAGAATTTGCGGGCGCGTCGCGGCGCCGCGGCAAATATTTGTTCTAGCTTCGCACCACGAAGACGACGTTTATTTACATCATACATACATCAGTTCGCATATAGGGTGGGCGGTGGGCGTCCTCGACCTACATCTCATATCGTAATAAACGTTATAGCATATTCATACTAATCTTTCGGAATAATATACTAAATTATACTAGGGAAAGCTGGAAATCTATCTTATGTAGTTGAATAAAAATACAGAATCTTCGCAATGATTGAATACAAAGGTGCTTATATAATTTTTGGTCAAGAATGATAATAAACAAAATCTTAAATAATTAAGAAATTGGAATGACATGAAAAAAGTAATTTGTTAATACCTTTAATATCTGATTATTTTTTATCGTACATTACATAAGGCTGTGCCACAAACTTACGTCTGTAGCCCCTATTCCGAGTGCGATTTATAATCCATCAATTGCCTCAATGCAGATCACAGTAATGCATGTTTTGTTACTTCCGATATTAAATCCCCCGCCTCTTCCCTTGTTTTGATTGTATCCCCATCGTCCCTCCCCACCCGCGCGGGTGTGTTCCCCGCCGTCAGCCACTGATATCCATTCTCCGTTCGCATTGTTAACTTAGAGATGGATCGAGCAATGCGCCGTGGGGCTCGGCTTTCAAAGCGTTGGAAACTATTTGATTAAGACATTTGTACCTGCTTTAATGAAAGTACCTAGCCGGTAAGGTCGACGTTATGTTTGCTCAGCTAATTATGTACGTCTGATGAGGGAGCTCGGGTCGTCTGCGTACACACTTCCGGTCTTTGTTTTAAATTATCCCTCGAAGCATGATATCCTCGTTTTCGATCTCATCTGTGCTTCTTCTGCTTGTATTTAGAGTACTTTGCGTTTTATTTTTACGTCTCCATAATTATATTATTCGGAATGGAGAAAGAAACGGAATTTTTGAAAATTAATTATATATATATATATATATATATATATATATATACATACATATAAACGATGATCGTTTATAGTGATCGTATATATATCCGTATGAAGTATATCGGTAAAGAGAATAATAATTAACAATATGTAGTAGCTGATTAGGTAAAATCTATGGACTAGAAATATTTTTATTATATTTATCCTATACTTTTCAACAAATCTAGTTTTACTTTCTCTAAATTTAACCTAACTTAAAACTGACTCCTATCTTAAAACTATTTAAAGACTGCTAATTTCTAGAGAAATAATTGTTTTTTTTTTGTTAATACTAAAAGGTGAGTCAAAACGTAGAGAACAATAAGAGGCCATAAATAAAAAAAGATTCAAAAAATGTTTGTCCCAGTAAAATTTCAAATTGTCTTATTCGCCTTGTATTGCATAGATGATATCTTCATGAAAATAACCGTTCAATGTCATTAGCTGTTGCCAATTTTGCCATATTGCCTTATCACTTTAGTTTTTTGGGGCATGTTGTATTCTGAAGAAATTTCACTAGCATGCATAAAATTTGGAATGGCCCCAGATCGATTATCAGTAGTTGATATATCCCAAAATCTATCAATGATCAGATTAAGATCATAGAAGCCAACTGACGGTGTCATCACGACCTATCCGTTCCTATGGATATTTAGAGTCAGGATACTGCCGTACTTGCAAAATAAAATGTCAAATAGCACCGTCTGTTACAGCCACGTACACCACATAGCAGCCCACTCACAAAACATTCAGATAAACATTTGTATTCAGGCGAGATTGTAACTCAAATGAGTCTACAAATTAGCCTTGGCGACTCAGTCGTCAAATAAATTTAGATGAAAATCTGTATTCAGGTAAAACGGTTTCTCAAACGAACCTACGAATTCTCGGTTCACAATTCCTCTCCGTAAATTAACCCTGTAGCATTCCTGAAAAATTGAATCTCTCACTAGACATAGATAAGCAGTAAAGTAATAATAAAAGTTTTGGATTTCAAATGATCCATATCTCTCAAATCTGCCCCCATTACTTCAAAGCACGTTAACAAAAATAATTAAATATCTATCGAATCGAATAAGAAAATCGATCCTCGATTTTGTCGCAGCATCTCACTACATAATTGCTCATTTCTTGGATAATCTTCTGGTTGATAGTGATACGATGCAGTTCGTTGACGCATATTATAGTTTTTGAGATACCAACCCCCTACGGGTCATCTTGAACTAATAGTGGGATCACGTCTCATTTCCCCTAAGACAACATCTTCAGAATACAACTTAGCAGTTTGTCACGCATCGCCTTAGGCGACTCCGCAATAACTCTAACTCTGTGGACACCATCAAATTCCAAGTTATATTAAAATAATTTATAGTTAAACTTAAATAATATACATCTAAAAGTAATAAAATTATATTTCCTTAAAAGTTCTACTTTTAGAAATTGAAGAAAATTTATATTTCGTCTTAATTTGTTGTAAACATCAATTTTGATGACGTTTCAATTGTTACACAACTACGTTTTTTGTACAAATTATTGTAAATCGCTGATATGTTTTTATATAAGAGCATTTTCTGAAATTTTCAAAAATTCCCTGAATGAAAAAAATTAATGAATGAATTTCCAAGCCTGCAACATGTTAGTTACTAGATTACACTATAACTATTTCATCATAGTTCGCACCTAATGGTGCACATCTATTTTTTGATAATACCAGGGATACTGAAGCAACAAAATATCAGTAAATTCAATAATTGGGAGATACCTCTCTCGCTCTCGAATTTCACTCAGGCGATTCTATCTGATTGATTAACCTTCTTGCCCAGCGCTGATGTGATGAAATATGTGCTAAAATCTAAAAAGTATATTTAATCACAATACGTATAAATCACGAGGGTGGTAGTGGGCGCCATGCTAGAACGTGTCGCGTCACGTCGAATAGACGCCGCTTGATTGATAGAGCGGCGTCGGCGACGCGGCGCCCGCTTCGTGTCTGCGTGCGCCCTCAAACGCCTCGCTACAATATCACAATTAGCTCCGTGAATGTCTAATGTGTCTCTAGTACTTGTCATTAGAACTGAGTACACTAAAAGCGCCAGTCGTACGTTTTGAGTGACAGATGAAAAAGCGGTCTATTTTTGCAGCAGCGTCTTGGGTGTATGTTTAAGATATTGACGACTGGTGATGATCTAGAATATAAACATACAATGGGTGCATGATATGTATGCCTTTATTCCTCAGAGTTCTGGGTACTAAAGGCATACATATCATGTTTTGTTATACACATTTAGTAAAGTTTACAACATCACCACGGAAATAACTTAAGAGTACTTGCTATCAATCTGTGACTAATACACTAATACTATTAGCTCTTATGTCAAATTACATTTTTCAAACACTCTCTCTTCTATCCTATAAAAACTGCAATTTCTAACACTTCTACCTATTCATCAACAAAGAAAAAATCAATCTCGCAATTAAGGAAATCATTATTAATTAAAAAATAACTCATCTCATCGTTATACCATAATTTCAGTAATAGTAAGTTATTTTAAACTTAACTGTTTTGAGTAGATCAAAAATAAGTCCCAAAACTATGTAATTTTTAATATTGATTGCTGAGACAATAACTCATATAAAATGTATAATAAATGCTAAACTCGTTGTACTTGTTCTGTAATATCGCATTTTAACTTATTTTCTTAAGTAGTGAAAAATATAACTAAAAATATCGAATATGTAATAAGGAAAAATTATCAATGTTAAGTTACGTTACAATTCACTATTTTTGATTTCACATCATGTCACATCGCAATGAAAGTGAAACCAAAATTGTAAATATATAAAAAACATCCACTATTTAGATTTCAATTATTCATTAAAAATAATCTTTTATTTAAAAACACCCATTGGTCAGCATAGTTACTAGTTAAAAAATATATTACCAAATTTAAAATGGTATTTCCCGGTACAAAAAATATAACTGTCAAAATGGAAAAAAAAAATTATTATATAGTTAATATTATTATTATAAACTCTAATGACGCGGAATTCTAAAGGATACTGCATACATACTACACATTAAAACAGGTTCATGTATGATGCATACGTATACCTGTTTATTCTGTATCCTGTACCATTATATCATAAATTTCCCTTACTTCACTACGAGACTGTACAAAGCTTGCCACCTGTTTTTCCACAGTTTCTTCTCTGGTCTCGTTTAAGATCATGGCAGTATGGTCTATTGCCTTTAATAACATTTACCATGTCTTCCTATCTCAAAACAATATTTTAAATTAATTCAGTACCAACAAGGGCTGTGATGAGTAATTACTATTCTGACAATTAAACCCAATATTCAAGCACATGACCCGTCATTCACCAATCAAACTCAGGCCAAAAATAAACGTCATCTCAACGGAGACCCATATTAATGACAATCATATCTCATCGAAAGCTGTTCAGCCGATCATTAGCCGTGGCCATTAATCTTGGCGATAGCGGTGCGCCAGTCGGCACCGGCCGCAGCAGTGCGCCGGAATCCACCCGCGACCGCTTCTTCCGTCGTAAATCAGGGCGGGCGGTGACCGCCACTCTTGCTCGGCGCCGGACTGGCTTTACCTTTTAACTCACTAACAATTGTGTCGAACGACTCGGTCGGAGTTCTCGCTGTTGCGAGTTGCTTTTGTTTTGCTGGCAGTTTCTCCGAATATACGTTTTTTTTTTCGGAGTAAGAAATCGAGGGCTTTCGATGAACAATTTTGCAAAATTGAACTCGGAAGTAATTTCTTACTTAATTTATTTACGATAAATGTTTCAACCTCTATTGATATGTCTATGAAAAAACCATCCATTTATCCCAATACGTTTAGTAAGTTTTCCAAAAATTAAAAGTTGACTCGTGAAGCTTAAATAGCTTTAATCTTCATTCTCCGAAGCGTAAAACTTCTAGAAATATAACCCTCTATTCACCATATGCATACTATTTCGAACAACAAAACTTACAAAGTTTCACAATCGATCCCAAATGATACTTAACACCAAGATTGTTCAGGAATTGGTAATTTTTTTTACAAAATAGGCGCCCACTACTTCCATGGAAATTCCACCTGCCCAATGCAAAGTTTCAAAATAACATGTTAGAAACTTACTTGCGAACGGAGCGTCATTTCAAGTATCTGTCATGTGTATCCAATATCAAACAGAGACGAGAGGAATTTTCATTAGAACTGTTCTTGAGATCCAGTGAAACTAGTGTTGGGCAGATGCCGATGTGAATATCGCTTCTCTATTCACCTTTGGACAATGGATAGTATTTACTTAACCCATCAAAGACTATGTATTTTCGTGTGATTTAAAATAATTGGAGAAATTATTTTTAATTTTATCCCACTGACGAAGTAACATATGTATTGAAGAATCCATAATAATATTTGAAAAATTATAATGTTGCACATAATTAAAAAATGTCTTTAAAATGATTTATAAGATACGGATGGCCAATTAGCACTTTAATATGTTATACTCGTAATTGCAACCGAAGTAATTTGAACGAACAAAAAGTACTTAGTAAGTTAATATTACTTCTAATTAACATTTTTTTTATAATGCATTTTTTTATAATTTTTTAAATGTGTATTTTTTTTTGTTATACTTAATAATTAAGTAACAAATCTTATATTCATGTTTTTAAAGAAACTTTCACATCTCTCATCAAAAGTACGTATTGTTTTTGTTTTGACAATTAACACGTTCCCTACCTGTTTTATCAACCTTAAATATACCTAATAATAATTAGCAACCGCTATCTATTAAACCAGGAATGAACTAAACATTTAAATTTACCTCAAAGAACAATTCACAAAAAATAGAGAAGAAAACATAGGTCGTATGATCAGCTGTGTCATGATATGATAGCAATTTTCTCATACAAACCCATTCAATTGTTTCAGAGGATAATAGTTCCAAGTAATGAGTTTTAAAAAAATTGTTATATTAATAAACATCTATTATATAATATATTAGAATTAAAAATGGTAAATATTCGGTTAACGTTAATAATCACCAAATAATTTTATATTTAGAACACGAATATTCAGTAAAAACTTTGCCAATTTCTTTTAAAATTTGATATTTAATCACCAGTTCAATAAAACTTTTTCATTCTTCTCTAAAAACGTACGAAATGAAACCTTTTATCCGTTTCGAAAATTTATTTCAGGTAGCATTTAATACTATTTCAAATACAATTTCATATGGTAGACAAAAAATTACAGAAATTTTCAGCAATTATTACAAAGTTAGCCAGACAGTACTAATTTTAAAATTACAAAACGTTTTCTATCAATTACTCTTTTATCACTTGCTAAACATGTATAGGTTTGCGGAAATAGTGACGTCCAATGATTAAATTTTGAAGCCTATTATGATTAATCCAAATTACCGCTATAATGTTTGGCAATTATTTTTAAATTTCGGAGAATTTTTTGAGTAATTTTTATTAAATTTGACAATGGTTATTATTAATTTTACTCTCTAGACGAGGTTTTCTGCTACTATTTTTGATTAATTGAAATTACTTATGTTATCAAAAACATAATTGGTTGTCGGCACACTAACATTACTTTTTTTTTTTTTAATTTACTTTTAAATTTGAAAAATAAGATGGGAGGAGTTGCTAAAGTTCAGCTGATAAAAATAATTAGGAAATAGATGAAATACCTACTTACTCATTTTAAAAACTTCTATATGTCCTAATATTCTGAAATCGGCCAAGTAGTTTTGTAAATTGTAAAACAATAAAGGTAGGTTTCTGGTAAATTATTTCATTATTATGGTTAATTAAAATGAAAACGGAAACTTGAAACACTTTGTTTACATCAAATGTCGCAATTTATTAAAAAATATTATTATTATTTAATTCAATAACCATTCGGAGTTAACCTTGGAATATTCACAACAGTCTAATTAAAAAATTTTGCTCTCTCACTCAAACATGCTCATCATAAAAGGGAGGAACGAGAATGGGCAAGATATGTAGTCTGCCAGTATCAACACAGTTAAGCCTGCGCCGTAATGTCGGTCAGTTGTTTCCACTTATATATTTACCGCTGGTTGTTATTTCATTTTAGTATTTTAATTACTTTTGTTGGCTTCGGAGATCTTCTACTGGCTATCGATATATGCCCTATAATTTACACTACATATGCCCCATGATTTACACAAGAGTTAAAGACAGTGGGCTGCAATCCTTTACCGACAATGAGGGCCAAAAAACTGCAAATTGAGTGTTACCTTGATGGCCTTGTTCTCATGAACATAAATACCTTGTTCTTTATGACTAGCCACAACCCCGTCCGAAAATTCCTCGAAATTCCATGCAGTACAGATGAAGGATATCGCGCATACCATATCAAGCATACTCAGTCAGTACAACATACTAGCTACTTTAATTTCGTTGCAACGAAAACGCGAAGACCTTAAGGATGAAATACAATTTGAAATAACAGAAGTTTTTAACATCAACAATAATCATAGCCGGGCAATTTTCAACGGGCAACTGGACAACGTCATTTTAACATTGCCATTCAGGTAAAATACACAAGAATACGAAATTTTTTTAGAAATTTATTTGCTAATTTCATTGATGCGAAACCTGCAGCAAGAAATGATTCTGCAAAATAATGATATCCCATGCCATTAAATGCGTCAAATGAAGCGTATTTGACGCATTTATTGGCATGGGATTCACACAAAATTTACCCCAATGGGTGGTGTGAACGTGACGGACCAATCAGATGGTCTCCACGAGACTTAATTTTTTTTCTCTTTTTTATTTAACGATACTAGAAGGAAATCATTCGACAGTGAAGAGAAACTCCATGGAAAAATCAAACAAGTAGAAGACTAATAAGAAACAATTCAGAAATTTTAAAGAATTAAGGCAAAATTATTTGCATACATCCAGGTTGTTTTCCCCTGTAGGTGAGCAATATTTTGAAAATGTATTGTAAATAAATCATTTTAAGACTGTATTTTTATTTCGATTCATCATAGTCATAAAAAACGTAAAAGAAAATACACAAATACAATAGTGTTATTTACATGAACACACAACAAGGGCAGAGCCTTGTTGCTTATTCACAAGTTACAGATGAAATAAAATCACGAACTTTTTTAAATGATTTCAGAAGAATATGATATGTAGATTCTTTAAAATACATTTGTAGTCAATTCATTTATTTTGAATTTTTTTTTATTGTTTGAACTTCTGCAACGTAATTGTTGACGCTTATTTTTTTAGTTTTATATGAAATATTATTAACTTACGGCATGTGTAGTTAACCAACTATTTTTTAATAACGAAACACAAATATTATATAAAAAATATAAATAACATAAGCAAAAAAAAATTATTTCTCCAAAACTTAAAAGCCAGATTCAATCTTCATACTTGATTATTTGGCCTTTTGTATAAACTTTGTAGATCAAGTGAATGCTACGGCCAAATACCACTTACGGCTAATGACTACATATCAAATATAATTCAAAATTTAAATAAGACAACACTTATATATACATTTTGTAATTTGTGTCACTTTTCTTTGCAAATATACTTTTCTAGTCTTCACGTATTATAACGCTGCCAAAATTTGCCAAATTCGTTTTATAATATATAAAGAACGGCGCAAAGCCAAAAATGCAATATTTTATAATACTTTCGAAAAATATATTAATAGGTGTTTCGTATATATATTTAAATAAAATTCCCACTTATCTCACGATGGACACCCATTTTTTTCTTTTTGACGAAACGTCACTCTTTTCAACTTAATATCGTATTCAAAGATGAACCTTTATCATTTTCTATGTATATAAAATAAACCTTGAAATAGTATTGTCGAAGAACCGCTATAAAGGAAATTCTAAAATAAATAAAGAATAGTAACTTGTAATATCTTATTTTCGGGCGTAAATATTTAATCACATGCAAGCTATGCTTTCTGTTTTCTTCCAAAATACCTTTTTGGCTCCATGTTTTCTGTCAGCCGTAAACAAACATTTTATTACATTAACACATAGGCCCATAATATTGTCAAACAATTATAATGAAATTTAATTATTTTTATAATTATAATTTCTTGGACTATCTGCTTTAAGGAAATCTTTCCCCTATTCGTAATTTGCGAATAACGTAAGTTACAGTTGAGTCACACGATAAATACCGTTTACTTGAAATACCACTGGAGCCCTGCTAAAGATTAATTTGGCAAAGGCGCGGTTGGCGACGCGGTGGCGTCCCCGCAGCCTGCGTTCCGCACGACCACGTCTGCATAGTTACTGCACACGGCCGGTTTGCGGTCGCATGTTTTCCCGCCTCGTTATGGAAGTGCACGCATGTGTGTTTCAACACTAAACAACATATGACCAATAAAACAGTACAAATTACATACATTTCTGTACAAATTACCTTAATAAAGATAGTTACATGGAACGAAAGCATATTAAAAAAATGCATAAAACGTTGCGTTCCGGTGTGAACTATTAAATAAACAATTTATTTTTATAAATATAAATAAAAAAAATATGTGGTATGTCAGCTTTTGAGTTGGCGTGGACACAAAATACTAATCGAATGGCAAAACATATGCATTTAAACATTGATAACTTCAAATATCACAGAGATTATCAAATTAAGGATGCTAAATTATACAACAAATGGGACAGTCCGTATGTATGTTTATAAGAACCATTTTGAACTAATCCAAAATCTATTTGACCTAAAAACTTAACCTTTGCCTGTTAAGGTCCCACTGATAGGCTGGAATTCTAAATTGTATAAATGTAGTTCAAATAGTTCTTGATTTATTGACGTTCGTAAATTTTTGACTCTGATTCACTAGCTCGCTCATCATAAATCTAAATATATATATATATATATATATATATATATATATATATATATATATATATATATAAAATAATTTTCAAGTTTCGAAGTCAACAAATCAGCTTCAGTTGACTTCGAAACTTGAAAATTAACGTTATGAAGTTAGAAATTAACGTTATAAATTAAAAAAATTGAGAAACGTCTAATGTGTGACATATTAAAAACATATTAAAAATAAAATTGCACAATACTGTATTTATAAACAGAAAATCCCATTAATGAAAAAAATGGAAAGCTGCAATGCGCTTAAACATCATGTGTAAATGAAAATAAAGATAATGATGAAGAAAAGAGCAGCGCGTAAAAGAAAAATAATGTAAATACAATGAAACTTTGCAAAGTGTTCTTGTCCCACCGAGAACATAATGTGAAAAAAGACGCCAAGTTTGATAACAAGAATAGCGAGGATTATAGACTTCGCCCATTAAAGAATTTAGATCTGAATGGATGCCAGATTCTATTAAAATTCAAGAACATTTAAAGAAAAATATTGTTGCTTAAGAAGATAAAAACCGGTGAAGTTCGAGTTTAGCTCATGCATCGATGATTCCGTATCTCGTCTGAAGAGATATCGTTCATTTGCCGTAAGTCACCAGTAATATTAATTTACTAGCGCAATGAATATTAAATAATACCTAATTTAATTAAGTAAGAAAGATATATTATTGTGAATATCACAAAAACTATGACATTCTAGATGCGTGTTCATAGCTCGCGTACCAACTTTGCGAAGGCTTTTAAAAACTCTGTTCCTCTTCATAATTTCAGGTTAACTGCTTTCAGAAATAAGAGAGGAATAGATATTTTTACATAAAATAATGAGAAATATGTTTGAAAACCGTGTAACATCCTTTTAAATGATACTCCACATTATATACATTTTGTTATTTAAATTGAACACTCGTTCCATATAAATATTGTTAAGTCTTAGCAACTATCGAAACGTTAATAAACTTTATTACTATCCTTAATTTCAAATTTCTACGTCAACCTGTTCGTGTCAAAAACGCCTGTTACAGAAGAGACACACATACACATGAGTTCAGTTTATCTTTTTAAATTACTGAACACTACAAAAATTATTATTCAGTCTTTACAAATTTTCACCTATGTTCATTGATTTAAATTATATAATTTAAAAAAATAATAAAACTGGCCAAGTGTTTTTAAAAATATTATTTTTCTCTAAGTTTTAAAAAATAAAAGAACTTGGCATCCATTTCAATCGCAATTCTTTTATGGGTTAACCCACTTATTTTTGTTACCGACCATATTAATTGTTTTAATGGCTTCATACAACGTCTGAACCGAATGTATGAAAGACATATCAAAGTTAATGTACTTTCAAATACTCGCTAGAATCGTAAGACATAAAGAAAATTAGAAAAGTTCGCGTGTTTTTCCGATATGTTCGATATCGATATGGGTACATATAACTCGTAGGTATGGATACATAGTTCTCGTTTCATAATCAGAGATGTTAAAATATGACGCGAGAAGCACTTACTTAGAGGGTTTTCGGAATTTCAGACACGAAAACGATTACAGCAAAACAATCATAACTTTTTTATAAACTTCATTCTCGCATACAGTCCTTTCCAATATCGTTTTTATGTAGTTATAAAGGTATAATTTCATTATCTCAAAAATATTCCCATGGTCCAACTAAGCAACAGAAAATTATCATAACTTACTATCTGTAATAATTATCAATATATATATATATATATATGTGTGTATATATATATATATATATATATACATGTATATATATATATGTGTATATATATATATATATACCGTTGAATTTTATTTATATTGTCTGCAATGTTTTCGTACACTATTTTAATTTAACTACTTGTTTAAGATTAACTCAAAAATATACCAACGGCACATTACGAATACTAAAAATATTACATTAATTATTATCATCGCACATTAACCACATGTTCTGGAAGAGTATAGTATGCTACATATTCATGAACTATTTAATACGATGATGAACTGTAAGTGTACTCAAACTAAAAATAAACCAAGCGAACAATAATTCCCTCTTTATGAAATTAGTAAGATCTTAAACCAGTTACTGAAGCGAGTATTAGACCATAGTTTGGTATATAAAAATGGGATTTAATACGTATAATTCAAATAACTGAATGAGTTTTTTTCTGTCATGACGCCTTCTTTTATATATAAACCGTGTGGCTGAAAACATAAATGGCTATACACAAAAATCGAAACAGAGCATAGAGACAGAAATGAAGGCGCGTTGCTTAGGCCAGCCGCTCAAAAGTAGTCATCGCTTAGCGCGTGCTGACTGCTTATTGTTCTTCATGGAAATTATCTAGTGTTCTTTTCGGAACAATTTATTACTAATAAGATTGCCTTGATTATCGCCCGATTGGCAAGTATGTGCAGCTACATATATATTTGTACTCTACTTAATGAAATGGGTAAAATGTTTCCATACAGGTAAAATGAGGCACGTTTTGTATTCTAGTTCTCATAAAATTCTGATCAGTATTTATCTTTGTGTATTATTGTATTACACTTGAAGATCAGATTACATAATACTATCACAACGTAGAAAAAAAGAATACTTTCATTTCTTTATTTTAAAATGTAATTTTCTGTATAATTCTTTTTAGATCAGACCAATTGTTGCACCTTATACTAAAAAAAAATCATTATGACGTTTAAGCAGTTATACTAAATGCGATCCACGCTTTTATTTTAGTTTGATTAGAATTTCAGTTTTGTAATCTAAATTCTCACTGGTAAGCTTACTTTACAATTTTTAAACCAGCCGATTATCAAGTCTCGTCATTTAAGCAGGCAGTGCCATTGCGGCTCAGCACTTACATGCTGGAACCAGAATTTCAATGATAAATTATCTGCTTGAGACCCTCAATACTAATTTTAAACCAGCAGATCTTCAAGTATCACTATTTAGGCAGCCAGTATTCCCACATCATCAGGAGTAAGGAGTTGTAATCCTGAATTCAATGAAAATATATCTGTTTGTGAATACTAATTTAAAACCAAGCTCTCCTGGATTTTAATCAGTATCCCCTTGAATACTAGTTTGAAACAAGGAGATCCTCAAGTCACGCGCTTTAAGCCCTAACCACCCCTGCTCCGTCAGCATTTAATGTTGAAAATAGCATAATATTATATTGTCACAGGAAATAAATACGTATACGAGAATCGATTAAATGGCTGAAAAATCGATCGCAAGATTTGAATCAAGAATATCCGGAACTTAAAGCCAAATAAAACCGTCTAATAATTCAATATTGGAGGAATTTGCTTTATTATTTTGTTTCACTATGACATTGAATAAATTTATAGCATATATTCTTTACTTATTGCATTTTATTTTTTGCTGTGCTTAATTATTGTTAAGGTTCCGTAACTCAAAAGAAAAAAAGACGATATTTTTGTAAAATCATTCACGTATCCTTCCATCTTTATATCATTTGCCTTTCTAATTTTCGAGTATCCCGTGAAAAGGTTAACTTATAAATGTCAAAAATATTTTTAATAAAATGTTAAATTGTCTGCTTGATATCTACAATCACATTCCCAGAGATAAGCAAAAAAACTATTTCCGCTTTCCGATAAAAATAGGGTTGCTAAAAATAAACTCCGAGTGTACTGAAAAACTGCAACAACAATTCTATATCCAAAGTTTTTTAAATACTTCAGATATTTTTACGCATCTAACAAATATGTTAAGCAATATTTAAATTTAAAAATATTTATAAATAGTTTATTGAAATACTATATATCGTCAAAATTTTAAACTTTTTAAGTACACGAAAGCTCGATGGTTTTAGTGCGAGTCGAGTAGAACTCGGTTCGCTCTATTGAACAGGTTTATTGTTAAATGTTGTTGATTTTTTACATACTCAGCTATAGATTTATCAACTTTCGTTCATGAAACAAATAAATAAAAACGGAACAAAGAAATTATGAAATTCTAATAAACATTAAATAGATATTTTTCATCTGATTGTTAATAATTCTTCCCTCTTTTTAAGAATAAAACATAACATTATCTCAAATAAACATCTTCTAATAAGGCACAAAATTCACCAAAATTTGATATTTACTCGTTAATATCTCGTGCCAATGCTCCTCTTAAAACAGTTCTTAAATATTTTTATTCATAACACTGATTCTGAACTCGGTTAAAGTTAAAAATACTGCCGTAAATCTCGGTACGAAGTCTATATTAAGTTACCCGACTCGCAATTCCCGGTCGCGTTGCGGCGACTATTTTTTCTGCGGGTCATTAAGAATATAATAAATCTTACTTTTGGCATACTAATGTTGCAACTTGTAACTTGTTCGCCATAAATTTCATGTTTTCTTTTTATTTCTTTCATTTTCATATGGAGCTGCAATTTATGTTTGAACACATTAACGCCAGTCACTGATGTACAATGGTGGGAGTTAAAGATTAAACTTTTGCTATAGATTGCCATAAAAAACAAACTTTCAGCCTTTTTAGATCTTTCTTCATAGCCAAACTATAGTAATTGTGGCATGTCTGAACATCTGTCTACCTGATATAATCTTATCGGTTCTAAAATTTTTAATTTATCTGTATGACATTTTAAATATAATGCTGAAGATAATTATTTTAATTAGCGTGCAAGAAAATCGATACAGAAATTAAGAGGGGACGTCTTTAGATATATATCCTTTGAAAGATCATTTTTCTTATTTTGGAAAGTTATTACAAAATATTTAACCTAAAAATGGTTTACATAGTTTTACTTCTTTCTCTTTCAGTTAGAAAGATCTGACAAAATCTTAACAGTATGGTTAGTGGAAAATTAAAGTATGTAATGAAAAGAGAACCTTACTTTTACATGTTCGGACACAGACTTGACCATATTATTTTAATTTCGTCTTCAATAATGCTCCCAACCAAAATTTAAAATCTTTCCCTTAATTTTCCGTCGAAATCTTTGTTATTTTAGTTCACTACGAAGTGTTATATACATAATCCTTTCTTTCTTAAATCCTCTGCTCAAAGTAATTTTAAGCTCATATTTTTGGAACTTGCCATTGATTTTTAATATAAAATATTTCTTAACACGAAATATATAAAATATATTAAAAATAGCATTAGAAGGAAACAATATTGAAACTTGCTACACTAAACACTGAGATACGTACGAATCGCATTAGGAATAATGTGGAATCTTACGGTTAAAAAGAAAATCGTTGCTGGAAAAAATAACGAGTACATAAAGTAAAATATTAAAAATAAAATGACATCAAAATCCTTTCAAATGAGTTTTCATATTTTCATGATTCTTAAGATGCGCGTAATATTAATAACATTTAACTAATTATTAATGATAAACCTAAATAAACCTCAGTCGATATTTACTATCGTAAAGAGTACGAGTCTACTTAATCCACCTTTAGGCAGAAAACTGCTAGACAATACTATACACGCGTCACAAGACAACAATAAGCTATAAGCGTTTTAATGTCGACATTGAGTGAACATTTCCATATAGCTGTAATTTTACAAATGACATTTTCAATGTAATTTGTAAAATTTCTTTCTTTTGCAAAATGAACTTTGGCGATTTTTGCTCAGTAAATGAAATTTTCTTCTTTCCTCTTTTTACTTCGATTAGCAAGATCACGTGAATAAAAAAACACGTTTTATTAGATACTGTTGAAAAAAATTGTAAAAAATTATCTCTACTCCTGATTTTTTAAATAATTTCAAAACATTGTTCAATGAGTTTTTTTTTAATTATTAAAAACACATATGGCAAATTTCCGAAAATACCAGTCTATCTGCTTATTTAAAAAAACACTCTTAATATCGTAAGCTTATTTTAATGTTTGTTATGGAAGTTAATTGCGAAAAACTGGATTTAAACAATGGACGTATCAAAGGTATAATAAAATAATAACACAAATTACTGAAGCCATACAATAAACAATGGGGAAACAATTATTCAACTTTAACATTAGACACAAAACTGACGATCTATTATCTTTATGTTTTAAGCTACTTGAGGTTTAACCAGGTACAATCATTGAATTCGACTAACAACTTGTTTTCATTAGTCAATTGTCTTTCGAATATTTTTTTTTCTAGTTTGTCTAGACCTATGGAATTTATTATAGAACCTAATAAAATGTTTTATTTGTTGCTTCATTCGCAGTAAACATCACTTTCCAATTGACAAATTAGATCATGAAATTCTCAGATAATTTCGCGCCATGTAAATAAATAGAAAAATAATGTAATGCCTCAGAATCTGGAGGTCCATCGCTTGCGCGCAAATTTATGATGAAAAACAAGTTATATACTATTGGAATAATGGTCTACTTAGGATAAAGTTTAATTAGAACCGCTTAATTTGTGCAGGTCTTTATAAATGTTTATGATATAAGAAATACGTGGGCGTTTGAAACCTTTACAAAAACTGTTCACCTGAAACAATGATAATAGTTGCCAACAAATAAGAACAAATAAAACACACCATCAAAATTGGTTGATGCTGCAAATAGTTGTATAAACGAGATACGTAAGGCTAAATGTGGTTACGAAAATTAACACACAAACATCCTATTTGAAATAAAAATAATAATGCTTTTTGATATATATCTAAAATCTAATATAGTTAAAGTTGAACAATAAACAATTAAGACAGTAATCTTCTATCAGTATTACAACTAGCAACAAGCTGTGTAGTTTGTCATTGACTGAAACAGGCTGTTGTTATGTAGTTAACATGTTACGCCTAACAACTCTCGTTTTCTTTAGCGGCTTGAGGATACAAATAACGAACAATAGCTGGCATGACTAGACGTAATATTTCACTGTAATCAATAATCTTTACTGGCTGTTGCGTGTTAATTTTTGTGTGATCTCTTCTTTTGAAGTTATTACAGAAAGGCCCAAAAATTATAGTCAACGTTTTATTAAATATTACAAATTGTCTTACATAGGTTTAAAATCTACGAGACGTATTATACAGATAAAGGATTCAATGGTTTAAAAATCGTTGCGCAATTTCCACCCAAAAATTTAAACATAAATAAAACCTATGTATATATAGATACGTGATACAACGTGTAAATAAGAATCATATGGGACACATTTACTTACCCTAGTCAAATTATAATATCACACATTGTAAGTTGTTTACTCTTACAGCGATGTTATTTACAATGCTTCCCTTAGGGCAAAATTTATACAATATATTTCGCCACCAAGCCGCAATAACTTCATTTTAGGAATATTGTAATGTATTCCTGTGCTATTTATATTATTTCATATACATGGTATAAAGTTACAGCATTTTGCGGACGAATAAAACGTAGCCTATAATCAGTAGATTGTAATACTTATAAAATAAAACTAACTTTTAACTAATAACGACATGTTGACTGCGTTTTTAGGCAACTGAGCTTAGCCCAAAAAAAGGGCAGTTATTTTTTCTTAACTTGTATAATATAACCGATGGCTTTCCGCTGTAGTTAATTATTTCTTATCTTGATTTTTTGAGAGTTGTAGTCGTAGTGGAGCTATAGACTAACCCGTAGCTATAGACACTTTCTAACCGGAATTTTTTTTTATACTTTTTACGTAATCGCACTTTTTACACAGTCGATGTTTTTCAATTTCTTTTAATTCATGCGACCATTATACAAGTTGCAATGGAACTGCTTTCGTCTGTTACATGGAAACAACATAAATAGTTAACAATATTAGAAAAAAGCAGATTCAAACTTGTTTACAGGTCAAACACTTCCACACATTTTTTTAAAATGTCTTTAAAATTTCCTTTTACCTTATTTTCCCTGCAATTATTTCGAACCTTCACAACAAAACGATTTTGAAATTAAAAACATTGTTTTTTTTTTCTCAAAACCATTGTTTCACATCTTTTCACCTCAATTTTAAAACAGATATATTCTGTCAGCTTTACATGATCTAAAAGAGCTTGGGGTATTTATAAGCCTCTAAAAGGATTTTTGCTCTTCCCACGTAAAAGAAGTAATGAACAGAATTGAGAACGCAGTTAATATATACTCGTAACTGCGGATCAGTTTTAAATCGAAAAAGATTATCGTGAATTCTCAATAAGAATTTCTCAATTAACAACTGAAAATTATCTCAATTACGTAGAACAACAAACCTAGCTCAAACATTTTAGTAATCTAATAAAGAAGAGATTGAAAAATAGGCTTATTTTTTTAATAAGTTATGGGATGATATTTGAAGTCATATCGAATATCTAGAAGCGGCACAATTTGGAAATACTTGACCAACCCACCAGCACATTTTGTATTTAAATGAATCAAAATCTAATTTTGAATTTATAAAAAAAAATTAATAAATGTGCTTCTCCAAAATCTTTCTGTGTTTTTTTTTTATATTGTAGTATCAATTTTTTCAATTGCCTGAGTATTCATAGTTATAATTAAACACAGAGTATCTTATAAAAATTATTCAAAATACTATTCATATAATAATATCGTATTATTTTCCTTAATCAATACCAATCCAATGGTTAGCAAATCTGTAACAAATTGTATAAGTCACTAGTGAATTAACAGAAAAACCCAGCACCCACGAGTTAGATTGTCAAAATAGTGTTTGCTAGAGCAAAGGCTGGACAAAACTATAGAAGAAATTGGCTTGTAATGGAATAGATCATGACCATATCCGCTTTTCACATAGCTCCAAAATAATTACAATCTTCCACAGATTAGTGGATACAAAAAAATTTTCACACTAATCTATGGAAAATTGTAATTATTTTGGCCCATAGCCGAATCGAGAACAAGATTTTCTCAATCCCAGATAATTACGAATCAATTTTTAAATGATTCTACCTATTATAAACCTTCCTGACTACTCAAGCTTGTATATTTTATACTTATTTAATTATGAACGTTGCAACAAGAATCTTATCTTTTAATTGTGCATATTTTTATTTACTGTTACAATTATATTTGTTCAATTCCCTTATTGTTATTGCTTCAGATTCCCATCTCTGACATTCCATAAGTCGCAATTAATGCAGAAATTCTTCTCTATCGCAACGCCAGCAAGGACTGAAGTAACCCACCTCATGAAATTTCATCATCTCTGTCTACTTGTCATCGGTATGGTGCATAATTGTAAGAGACCGCCCGCAGCAGATCCTTGATAGTACTGCATGAGCCACCATCCGCGCGTTTGGTGTCCTCTACATCATCCTGTACGACAATATAATATATGGACCTCACGTTCTGCAATGAGACCTACCCAACGATTTGAGTATCCGAGATTGTACTAAGGTCGATAGAATGTGCTTCATACCGAATTCTTGTCAGTATGGAGACAGAAGTTCTGAACTTAGTCCAGGATATTTCCAGTAGTCTTCCACAGCGTAACATCTCGGAGCAAATGTCTACTTTTTCTCAATTTTTCGAAATGTCTTCGTCTCCGCATCATACACAAGAACTCGAATGAAATGGACTTTAGTCATTTTAGTGTTGTTTTGGTTCCTGTATGCTTTAACTTGTCTATTGCAATTCTAGTTATCACCATTTTCCGTTCCGCTTCATCCAGGCAACCACCGTGTTCGAGATCAAGGCTCTAATATATACGTAGAATTGAACAATAATTCGCCAGAAGTGATATGGACTTCTGGCGAATTATTGTTGTCATAATTCACTACTATTATTTTTGTCTTGTTAAAATTAATGCTAAATCCAAACTCAAGGCTCACGTGGTCCATTTTGAGAAGTAACTCCTTCATACAACGATAACCAAATAAGGTGGCATAACCTGCGCAGCGCAGATTCGTGATGCTGTAGCCACCAAATCCATCTCTCCAGCCTTCCAGAGTGATGCGCATTATTGTCTCGGTGTACATATTGAATAAAAGCGGTGACCTTATGCAACATTGGCGGATGCCTGCACTAAGTACAAAATTGTTGGACAGAATATTATCAGACGGTACTAATACCATTCATCCTTCATGGAGACGTCTAAAATACCGAATGTTTTAACGTACCTAGGAAGGCGTTTCATGGCATTGATAGTTTTACCGAATCGAATACTTCCAAAAACTCAAAGTAAATATTAGTAAAAAAATATAACTCATAAAGATAAAGCAAATATTAATCAGCTTGTTAAATTCCCAGGCCTTCACAATGATCTGGCTAAGGATGAGAATTTATTCACTGGTGCCGTTTGGTATGGCAAAACCAGCTTGCTCAGATGCCACCTCTTTGGACAAGTCTTCTATCGCTCCTTCAGGTTATTTAGCAAGATTTTACTTGCATGAAGTATCAGAGCTATATTCGGTTATTGCTACATTGTTTTCATTGAGTCCTTCTTACGCAAAGTAGTACTGACTAAACAAAGACTGTATGAATTCATTCCGACCTCACACTCCTGTTTGCCATATCTTATTGCATACGGTATGAATGGTATAGATAGCTTAGTCTCGTAAGTCACTTGGCTTCAATGGGTATGTATCCAGATCTGTGAATTTTCCGTTTTTTATATGGTTGATATCCATAATGGCATTCATATTCAATAATGTCTACCTCTAGATCTTCATTATCAGGCTCTGTTGTGGGGAAATTGGTTGATTGCGAATCTTGGGATAGGGACCGACGGTAACATTTCCACAATTCGGATATTTGGTGTAACTCTTTTACAACTTACCCGACATTATCTGCAATGGTACTGGTTTCGCAAACAGCTTTCTGATGATGGCACCAATTTTGTGGTACAGATATGTGTATACATGTTTGTTTGCGAGATGTTTAATCTCTTCATATATTTTAGGAAGACAATGTGCTCTTGCTTGCACTTTGTCTAAATTTGGAAATTCAGTCGAATCATGTCTCTAAACTGTCGCTTTTCTTGCATCTCTCCTCAACTAGAGTAACAGTGCCATTCGTCATCAAATGTTGTTGTTTGGATATTTTAGTAGCGCAGCCCTGTGATCGAGCTCATAATCAACAATTTAATTCGATTCCACAACGCTTCTGACGTTATTTCTGTGTGAATTGGCTCACTAGTTTTAGTCTAAAATCGCCATAAATTCGATCCTCGATATCCTTGATTTCGATCCTTTTTCTTTTATCTACTTCTACCTAGTCTCAGCTTAAACTTCAATTTAGATATCAGGATTCGGTGATCTAATCCACAATAGTTTTTGAGTATTTCTGACAGCCATGATGTGTAAAGTTTTCCCGCTTGATCATGGAAATGGCTGTTTGCTATCACAAGGGTATTTTTGTATTATTATTACATTACCTTGCCCACATAAGTATATATATTTCTGTCCATAAACTCAGATACTGAGCTTGTAGTTTCTTAAAAGAATAGTGTAATGAGTGTATATTAGTTATTTAAGTATCGAATTTATCAAATAGTTGGTAAATAAAACACGTTGATTTCCGACATCGAAAAAAGTATTAGATGTTTACCTCTTTAGTTACGTTTTATTTTCTCCACGCAAATATTATAAAACAAAAATTAATTTATTATTGTTGAACCAACAACACGTGGTACCACTGTAGTTTCTTTATCAAACCCACTCAAACCGGAGTTTGACCCTAATACAGGTAATTATATTGTAAAATACATCGAAAAAGAACTGAACTTCTTTTATTAAGTTTATATTTTTATTTTATATTTAAGTTTTATTCTTTGGCTCACTATAAAGATAAAATATTTCTTCTTATCCCAGAGAAAATGTTACAATTATTCACCACGTACCCTTAATAGTTTACTTAGGCGACTCGAGAAAAGAATCGGCCTAAGCAAACTAAGCACACGTAAAAGTCGGACATAACACATAAATGACACCCAAGAGGAATATTATCAAGGTGCCGACTCGAGTGCTAATGGCAAGGAAAGTTAAATGTAGCGCATCCAGAAGATGGGGCGGCCAGACGAACGAGCGTGACGCGCGGGCGGTCCCGCTTCATCACGTTATTCGGTCTCCGTCACGATTCGGCCTCTATGAGCGGGGCTAAGCCTGATTCGAAAAAAACTCTCCTCATAATTATTAATTGGCGGCACATGATATAGTTGAACTTTCCATCAAAAATAAATTAACGCTTCTTGCTCATTAAGCATAAAAGAGCATTTTCAGTGTGTCGATTACTGAGTCGCAGTTAGTTCTAACATCAGATCCTCTTGCACATTACGCTTTATTCACTTAAAACATAATAAGAGTTTTCGAGGTAACATTATGCTTCGCCGCTTGCAATTATGGGATTTGTATCAATTACAGCTATATTTATTGCTCGTTTCCTAGTTTTATAACCTATATCAATACCTTTTTTCACTTTTACCCTTGTCGGAAATCAACATGTTTTATTTACAATCTATCTGATAAATGCAATACTTAAATAATTCTCATATACTAATTACATTATTCCTTTAAGAAATTACAAGCTCAGTATCTGCATTTATGGACGTAAATATATATATTTATGTGTACACATAGATAATGTAATAATAATACAAGTCAAGCCTTCTGCTCGTAAATTATTGCAGTTCCCTGTGTTTAATACATTTGAAACAATATCTTCAAATCATTTTACATAAGAAATATTCCTCCACTAAACGTTCGAATTATTATGTAAATAAATTTTCCAGAATATATACATATTAGTTTTCATTTTATTGCATTGTTAATGTTTTGTTTCATTTAGGAGAAATGTTAAAATTTTCAATGCTCCATCTCATTTAGCTGTTATTTTTTGATTGATTGCGTTAGAAAACATTATTCAACAGAAAAGAAAATATACAAAACAGAAAAATTTTTGTACATTTTATTAAACGCACTAAATACATTTTCTCGGTGGATCATTTTTCATTTCTTTTCATTTAACAATATTCAAACTAATATGATTTTAATATTGGTGAAACAAAAGAATGATGTAATTTTAATTTCGGGCTTTAATCTTAATTCCGTTTTCCAGTTTATATCAGTCATGTTAGTTAAAATCCCGGAAAATTTGCTTTCCCATACTTACACTCTCTAAAACTCTACTCAGACCAATCGATATATAATAATTAATTACTCATATTTTCTACCATCTAAACCTATTTCTACATCATATTTTAAAAGTGGTTTGATCCTGTTAATATATATATATATATATATATATATATATATATATATATATATATATATATATTTATATTTTTATTATATATATGTGTGTATATATATATATATATATATATATATATACATACATTTCGGTAAGTGAAGAACAAATACTATTTAAATAAACAAGTGACAAATATGAGTAACCACAAGCACACAACAACGCGGTGCAATAGATATGAAGAATCATATTGACACTCGTGTGCCAAACATTCTATTGCGGATGTGTCCTTAATATAAAATATATCGTCATTGAAAGGAGCTGGGAACGGGAAGGGAAAAAGAATGTTATAACGGGCGGATATGAGCATTTCTGCAGATTGGCGCGAGCGGAGTGGGGGCGCTCGGTGGCGGCGTGCGGCGACCTGTATTGTATCCGTCCTTTGAGCTTCACGCAAATACAAACGTAATGCTTCAATTTCCTTCGCGAATTGGTGAAAGCTAAGTCATGGCAATAAGTTTATCCGGATAGGCCTAAAATAAGGATAATGACTGAGTACGGGTAATAAAATATTTAACAAATAAAATTGAATAGAAAACGTGAAGAACTAATTAAAATACTAGATTGGTACAAATTATAATGATGAAATGGGTCAAATATGTCCAATATGGAAAGAGAAAATCATATTTACTTCATGTATATAAACTGTGTTATGGAGATGAACATAAAATACATATTTACCCGATATATACTTTATTTTAATTTTCGAAATATGTATGCATATGAACGCATATAAATATATCATGCTACACAGTTATTTTCATTGATAAGAGGCCATATTTCAATACTTTTAAAATTTCACCATAATTGCTTTCTTTTACCACGCGGCCGTAGTTTTGGTTCAAAGCTAGAATTAAATATAATTGACACATTTAAATACAGCCAAATTTATTCCATGAATCATGCTGTATTTAAAAAAAATTAATTTTAAATTAATGACTTTCAATGCGCATATTATTGGGATTGATTGTCCTTGATACATATGTTCACTGAAGCAGTTTTTTAACTTAATACAATTGAATTCAATATATTTCAACAACAAACAATGCCCGCTTCTCTGCCACAAGCTTGGGCACTCTACTCAAGGCTCACGTTGTTTTGTACATCAGGATATTTCAATATTGACGAAATAGAAGATTTCATTCGCTAATAGAAAGTTTATTATACCATATAGGTTCAGAATAATTGACTTACTCTACGTTGGCTGGTAGAACAACATAAACTTATCCTTTAATTTGAGACTTTCTTTATTCAGTGAGTTCACTCTGCAGTACGCGTACATCATGTAGAGTTACGTAAACGTAGTCTATTCTCCATGGTAGCGTAACAGTAACATTCGACTGAATTTTGTATGTTTATTCTTTTTAGTTGTAAGCCAATTATTTATACAACTTTACCACCTATAAAGAAGTGCATTCGAAGCCGTATGTGTTCTTTATTTTAATAAACGAAAGTAACCAAAATCTAGATATTGTAAAAATGTCTTCAACCAATAAAATCAGGGATCTCTTTCATAGGTTAAGGGATTCAATTTTTAACTGCATATAACAAGTTTCTTAGCATTTAATAGTGTATATTGTAGGCAGTTGAAAAAGTATGCAAATTTTAGGAATTTATATTAGCTTACCTCTTTCGCCTGCTGAGATTTTTCTTCGCTCTCTAAGTTATTCAACATAAAAAGACCTCCAATAGAAAACAGGCTAGAAATATAAAACCAATCCAATAGGAATATCCAGAATTTATAGAATTTTAAACATTTCGTCGCAGTGTATCTAATATACACCTCTGATCATTTAAAATTTTAAATCAAACTGATTGGAAATCTTTAATACATTGAAGTATAGCTTACTACCGTTTCCTATTTCTTGGCGTATTATCAAAGATGCAAGATAACACGAAAGTGTAAAATAAATACGATAATCGATAACATTGGTATAATACCTTTCTAGAAGGTATAAGTAATGAGTAAAAATGATTTACATGAATTGAGTGAAAGTACGCCAATGGCATTTTAAAGTAAACTTTTCAATCATTCTAAAATATTAAAATAATTTCTGAATATTATTATAGACAATACGAAAATTTGCAAAAATGTAAACCGCTCAGTATTACAGAATATCACATTTTTTTTTACAAAATTTAACCATGGAAGTATCATTATAGAGTTTTGTACTCAAGAACAGAATAAATAACTGAAACATTTGAAATGCTATTAATGAATTAACACCGAATAATTTTTTTATTAAAAAATTACGTAAACAAACTGCAGTAAGTGTCACTTCTTTGCCCGGGGAAAACCAGGACAGACAGCTAATAATTTATAAACAAACTCTCGAGTCACTCACGATATACGGCTCAAAAAAGAAAAAACTCGATAAAAAAAGTAAAAATCTCATTAAGATATTCAAATCGTTACTCGAAGCCAGTGTTTTGGGTGCCGCGGCTAAAAATTAATCTGATTGTTATTTTTTTATTGCTAAATTTAGTATAATAATGGACCTTCCATACTAATTAAAATATGTTGCAACTCTTATGATTCTCTCAGAAAATAATAAAAAATGCTGTTTTCAGAATTTCTCATTTTCATCAAACAAATTTGACTATTGATACTAAAAAAATACTACCCAGAACTGGCAATTCATCTCAAAAAATTGCACATGTAATGCAGAAATCATGATAAAAACTTACTACCTTTCACTATATATATTTGCGCGCGAGCAAATACACACACAAACACATACGGCGAAAATATAAAAAAAAATTATAAATATTTTCGCTAACTGACTTTCAAAACGGTCACAGGCTAAGAACATGAAATTCAGTAGATCTATCTTAATTCCATTTTATGCAATGTTCATTTGTTTCTGACATTATTTTTTTATACCAAATAACGCACACAGTCAAATAACCAAGTAAATCTCCAAGGATTATGATAATCTCTTGACAAATTAATTTAAGAGGCTAATATTTCTCAGCTGTCGAATAAACTCACTTCACAAGCCGAATGAATAAAAGCGAACATTCGTAAACAAGAGCGGGGCCGAGCGAGTATTAAACACGAGACACCGATATATTTGGAGCGAGGCACCCCAGACGAGCGGGGTGGAAGAAGCAAATTGATTTTTTCCTTCCTTCCAGGAGCGAAAAAAAAAGGTTTGAGACAAAACGTAGGTACCGCGAGACCGGCCTGGAGAGAAAGTTCAATTTATTCAAAAGGCGAAGCAAGTTGAAGCAGATAAACGGTTTCGTAATGAAAACACTGAATAGAAAATTTGAAAGTGTAATGAAAATCTAAGGTTAAAAGGAAATGCCTTTCGTATTGCGTTGCACTCATCATTTGACTCATTTGAATGCAATTGAAGAGAATCGGTTTTGATTGAATAATAATCGAGATCTCGTTTGGAGACTTTTAACCAGAGCAACATGTGCGTCTATCATCAACAGTCGCGGGCAGAAAATTGTAATTGAAGCAACTTACGATCACGTCACGATATCAATCTATCTTCCTCTTGATTTTTTGAAATGATAATCACAGTTAATTTTCTCAGTGTTTCACTTCCGCTGTCAGGACCTATGGTGTTTGCTGTAATTATAGAATTATACAATAAATTTATATAATTTATACAATAAATTTACATTGATTAAAATGAAATGTCTTGATATGTCAAGACATTTCATTTTAATCAATGTAAATTTACAAAATGCTAAACATTATGATGTTTAGCATTTTGTAAATTATTGAACAAGATATGAAAAAATATGTATGAAAAATCATGAAAATGGTCGCTGCACCGTCAGTAAATAGAACCTAAATCTAAAAGGTATAGATCTTAATTCAAAAGACCGAAAAGCGTATCCATATCGTTTACTTACTATCAATAATTCTAAGTGAAATTTTTTTCAAAAAACTAATGTAAACCATGGACGTTCCGCTACACGAGAACATCCGGAAAACAGCTGATAGAAAGGAATGGTGAGATATCCTATGGTGCATCACTTATCTGAAGAATCGTGTAAGTATTTTACACACCAAAATTTGTGGCGATTATATTCAACGAGGATAAATATCTATCCGGTCATAGTTGGCGCGTTTAACCGCGATTTCTCGTTCTTGTCTTAACCAGCTCAGCACCAATAGTACGAAGCTTTCTTTAATAAGCATATTACGTGGTCTTAATATGTAAGAATTCTAATATTAGGACTGTGAGGTATTTATTTACACGATACTAGTTAGTTTTAATTCAACGGCAATATTGTAAAGATCATAAAAATGTCAACCCTCCTGCCTAAGTAGTTCATCCAATTTTTTCTTTAAAAAGTAGCCTAAAAAAATCAGATCAATTTTTATATCAACAAATCCTCTCGGTCCTCTTTAGTCGCCCATGAATATATTCGTTCCCATGAATATTATATTTGAAATAAGTAAACTGATCGAAGTTTATTTGAAATATATCTTCATTTCTCTATCTGTACGCCGTGTTCTACCAAAATACAGCAAGCAACGGTAATGATCAGACCTAGCTGTCTTGACACGTCTCCTTCGGTTCACTGATATTTTATACGATCATATATGACCTGCCTGATTCTGTCTTTACATTTACACTCCTTTTTAATCCTGTAACCTAAGTTCTTGTCAGAGATAATCTGTAGTATATCTTTTAAATTTATACTCTTAGTAAATATAACTCTAAATATGATCTTCTCAATAAACATAATTATTGTTTTGCCAGTACATTATAGAACAATAATTATACAATTAAATAACGGCCACTAATTACTTACGGCGCTGAAACGTGGATCTAGACTGAGCTAATCCCTAAATTTAAGTCTCTCAACAAGCGATGGAAAGAACTATCCTCAGAGTGTCTCTGAAGGATAAAATCCAATATGACAACGTGCGACGTAGACCAAAGTACCGGGCAGAGGCTTACATCAACGCTTAATATCAGCAAACTGTAGTGGCAGTGGGCACGTCATATTTTTCAAAAGTACCAAAAAAACGATGGAGTGGACGAGTTCTCGAGTAGACACCACGAATCTCGAAGATCATGCGGGGCGCTTTCCAGTCCGATGAACTGATAACCTACAAAAAGGTGAGAAGTGGTTGGATGCGGTAGGCAAAGGACTGTGTGTGGTGGCCCATCTTAGTAAAGCCTAGTTACTGACTAATGAACATAATAATAATTTAAACAATAGATCTACATAAGTATTCGATTTTTTTTTTAATTAATAAATATCCGTTCTTATTTTAACAATCAGCAACCTCTCGTTTAAATGTATTTGGCGTAAATCGCAGTTCTATATTAATCCAATACGTTTTCTACCTGATGTAAAATTTGTTAGTATGAATTGCTTAAATACGGGTAGCAATGTGAGTTAATGCTACACTTCCATCCATGTTAATCGTATTTCCTCTGAGCCCTCCTCGAGCGCACAAAGACTAAGCGGAGTCGTTTCATTTTATGCGCCTCCCCGTTCCGACGCAAAGACGAACCGGCCTGATTACCTTCCGGCACTTGCCTCAAATACCGAACTCCGAACAACTACGCCGCGGGTTTTGTATTACCTTTCTCGTATTTTGCCCCGGGTTTGATATTCAATATCGCGATAGAAAGATATTGCCTCGCTACCTGCAGTTGCGACGACATTTCAATAATGGTAATATCGAGTACACAAATAAGTATGAGAATTGTTATCGAAACCGGAGAAGGCAACTGTCTGCTGGCTTTGGCGATTGCACAATAGCTTTTATAATGTTTCCATTCAAATTATTTAGTCGTTCCTATTTCCATTACGCACGATTAATTTCTGCACAGTATGTAGCACGATTTCCAGCAAAATGTTATTTTCTTTTCTCTTATTCCACTTCATTCGGCACAGAAGACACCGGGACGATATTTTTAATTAAATATTGACATACAAATTACATTAGTTTCCTAAATAACTAAATAATTTTTTTTTTCATATTACTACACCATAAATTAATTTATGGTGTAGTAATATCATTATATGCCTATGAAGACTGTGGCGATTACAATTTCGGACAGCATGATATGGATTTAAGTGCGTGAAGAAAATAGTGGAAATAAATAGAATTTATTTTTATTTTGTAATAAAATGAACTTTCATTAGTACGTAAGCACATAGCCCAAGATTGCGGCTGACTAAGTCGTATATACTGAAATGAAGCTTTTTTTTTTTAATATAATCATATAAATACTTCAGAAATTATGATTATTAAGATTTTGTCATTGTAATTTTCTGGCATTAGTCGTTCTTGCCTCCAATAAGTCAGATAGATCAAGAATATTAAAAAAATCAAGTGGAAACAATTCCATCAAAAACATTCTAAACATTAAGGCATTTCTTAATATTTTTAAAAATAGTCCGCTTGTAATTTTACGCTTACAATTTTCATGTTATTTTCATTACGTTTTTGTGTTTTTCTTTTTACATAGATATATTTTTAATTATTCTTTCATAATTTTTTAACTTCCAATAGTTTTATTATTAACAGTAGTAGGTGTTAATAATAATAACAAAACATTACCGGGATCGACTTAGGTATAATTGAGCCCGACATGTATACGTATCTATAAAAGCCTTATCGGAATCGACTTAGGTATAATTAACTATGACATGTAATATCTATAAAACATTACCGGGATCTACTTAGGTATAATTAAGTCCGACATGTATACGTATCTATGAAAGCCTTATCGGAATCGACTTAGGTATAATTAACTATGACATGTATACGTAAATATCTATAAAAACATTACCGGGATCTACTTAGGTATAATTAAGTCCGATATGTATACCTAAATATCTATCAAAACCTTACCGGGATCGACTTAGGTATAATTGACTCCGATATATACACGTGAGTATCTATAAAAACATTACCGGGATCGACTTAGGTGTAGTTAAGCATCAGCCCTACAATTTCAAATTCCTTCTTTAATATTTTTATAATTTTTATATTAACAATAATTGGACTGAATTTATAACGAAATTCATTAAATCACAAATTGGTGCAGAAATGAAAACAAAATAATCTGTTTATACAAATATTGAGTTATTGAATATATTTGGCGTAGTAAATATTTATATATTTGGCGTAGTAAAATAATTTTGCAGAAATTCATTACCATTTAATTTTTATTCACAACTATATGAAACTACGTGATATAGTATCTATTCTACTTTTACGAATTTAAATAAAATAGAAATTATTGAGTTATTAATTGTTTAAAATTATACAAATATAATAGTGCTTTAGACCATAAACATAATTGTGAAAAAACACTGTTAAATGATAATTAAACCGTGCTCTTAAAATTTTCACAATAACCCGTTTCGTCATTTTTGATATTCCGTGAAATGAATTGATATCAAATATTTTTTAACGAATTTAGCCTATCCAAAAAGACGCTGACTTATATGTAATTTTCAGGGTATTTTAAGAAGTGCTATAAAATTAATAGTTTCAATACCCACAGCTGAATATTTTCCTCATTTAAATCAGGCGGAACGCTCTGTAATAGTACAAAATAAATTTTAAATTAAAACGAAGCGAGTACGCCCGATTTCGAATTTAATCCGATTCACGGATGCTTGCTTTTAAAAATAAAAGAATCTATCGGAAAGTCTCGGGGCTATGTTTTATTGTCAAATCGCATTTGGAACAAAAATTCGTTAATCTTCCGCAAGACTACCATCTAACACGTGCCTCCATTCTAACTAATTCCGTCCTTATCCGGGGCTTAACTATTTTTGCTTCATCGATAAATATCTTAGCTTCCTGGTGGCAAAACGCAATAAAAACAGGAAAAAAAATAAATGGAATTCCGTCTCCAGTGAAGCGAAAACGAATTTTGTTAAACATTAATGCGAAACGAATGTCCTCTGTATAGGGGTTCGAACGATACAAATGTACTTCGCATAATCTTAAGTCGAAACAAGGTGTGATTTGTTTGTAGTTCTAAATAATTAAGTGTGAGCACTTAAATCTCTTATTTTAAGTTTTCTGAATTTATTCTAAAGTTTAATGCCAACTTAGTCATTTAATCGGTGTATTTACCAAAACAAATATTTTGTTAAGAAACTACAAAAAAAATCATATTTATTGTACTTCAAGAAAAGTAGTTATCTTTTCATCTGTTATCTCAAGCACTGTTATGTTGATAAAGTATTTATGTAATCAGAATACTATTGAAACATCCATAAAAATTATGCCGAAACAATTTAACTAGGAACCATTCTTTATGTGCTCGACAAATTATTATAAAGGTTTATCTACATCGATTAGTTTTTAATCAAGTTTTATTATTCTATTTACTGATATACGCTAAAAATGTAAAATAACTATTTTTATCGTAATCGAAAATATATTTTTAAAAAATCGACAACCCTCTCCTGGAGATTTTGCTTCATTAATCCAAACATCGCTTTAGTGCAACATTTTAGCATTTCTCAACCCACTATTTTTTTACACGATTGACATTAAATTTTCACCTTCGTATAAATCATAGAGTCCATATGTACACAGAAAATAAAGATATATGTAACTACGTACTTTAGAATTTCGAAAGCGGTTATTTCTCATTACCACATAGATAATGTGGTAATGAGAAATAACCGCTTAGGTACGCAGATTCGAAGTATGCCGTACCGTTAAAGCTATATCAAGACTAGGTTGAAAATAATTGTATATAATAATATAATCTACATACAAATAGTAAGACATATATGACTAATTATTAAATATATTAAATGTTATAAATATTGTGTTCTCAATTAAAGTAAAGAATAAATAACTGAACCATTAAAAATACCGATGATAAAACTTCCATAAAGAATTGTTAAAAAATTGTTAGAGGGATAAAAATAAAACGCAAACATGGTTCCCTTCTATTCCTAAGCCAGAATAAACAGCTAGTTCAATAATGAAGACTGATGAATATAAATGGTTTATTTGTGTAAAATAAAGTTTCAAATTAGCCATTAGTCATTCAATTAATATCCATAATGAATAGAAAACCTACCTCACATAAGCTTTAAAATACGGGGGTACTAAATCACCTTAATTGAGTCATATTAAGCTTTTCCGTATTGACATATCAATTATGCTCGTTAGCATTCAAGTCAACGTACGGTGGTGTAAAGGGGATCGCGACCATTCAAAGTATCGTGTGTAACTACGTAACGTCGAGTAATTAGTTAAAGTCGTTTCTGAAGCTTTTTCATACGGTATGGTGACGTAATGTTGACATACGGTATGGTGACGTAATGTTGACATGTGTTACTTAGAAATTCGATTACTTCTGCGTAGCCGGTTATTTATTCTGTTTCCCTTCGAGCATTTTTTAAGTCAACTGTCCGCAGAGAGTTGTAGAACGGGCAAAATATAGAGGAAAAAACAAACAGGAGCAAATATCAATAAGGGTAAATAAGGTGAAGAAAACGAATTGAAAAGAAAATGTTTCTTTTTATTGTATATATATATATATATATATATATATATATATATATATATATATATATATATATTTATATATATCTACTTAAATATAATTTCAAGGTGAAAACGCAAGTTCAAAAGAAAATCAACAAAACTTGAGAGAATAATACAGAGGAAGAAGTTTTTGCAATTGAATTTGTTATTTTCTGAAATATGCAATTTAAAAAAGTGACCAATTAATTATTCACAAAAACAGTCCCAACAGCTGATCTGCTGCCTGATAATTCGTGGTAAACAGACAAATCGCACTTTGCTTAATTAAAAATATTAATTAAGCAGTCAAAACGGGAGATGAATAAGCAGAAAATCGTATTAAATATAAGTAAGGATATTAGCGTAACTTACTTAGCCCTACGTCAGCAGTTACGCCGGCGTTTAGGTACCCCGGAGCGGAAGCGAACACCGGCGCCAGCTCCCGATAATGAAAGGCTGCGCGGCGAAATAATTAAAGCAAACCACCTCTCCATTACGGCTCGCCAGCGCGGAGTTTCATTTTCTCTAATCAATCAAGCGGCGAGGGGCATGTCATGCGCCTGACACCGCCATCTATCGCCCGCAATACTGAAATACTATTGCGTTCATGTCTCCATCTATCGTGGCCAAGAAAAATTATTATAGTTCCACATGACAACGCATTTGCGATCTGATAGCGTAGAATGGCGCTGTACTTTGACATTCCTGCATTAGTATTTTATCCCTCTGTCAATTAGGTTTTGGATATAAAAAATAAATAAATAAAATAAGCAGCACGTATTATGTAATTAATTAATAAATCAAACGTTTTATTTACGTTTCTCAGAATTCATAATGATGTGATGTAAAATATATCTAGTCGAGTTAAACCATTGTACAAAAGCCGTTTTATCTCATATTTATTTAATATTTATGAGTATTAATTACCCCCACCTATAAAAAAACAGTATCCAGCAATCCTAATTCATTCCTAAGTTTATTTTTAAAATAAAGTTTAATTAAATATCAAGCATATCTCAACAAACCATCTTTGAATATTTTTATTTCAGACGACCTTACGAGCAAAGAAAGTATACTGTAATCACCCGACACCTTCGTTTTTTTTTATAGATAAAATGTATTGCCTTTAAAAAATCAACTTGACCAAAATTTCTTTAATCGTTTTGTAGTACACTAGCATCTAAATCGTAGGACCTATTTTTTTAGAATTTTGTAAATTTTAAAGATATTACCGAAAAAAAACTATTGTCAAAAATATGCTGTCATAACTGACAGATATTAAAAAAATACGTAATATTAAATATCACATAAATGAAACTATGCGTTAGCCGTCTACTTTCACATTACGCGGAACTAAACACACGACCACGAGGCCAACGTTCATCTTAATTATCTCATTGAGCCTTCTCGAGTCATTCGAACGCTGAACCCGATGTGTTTTGAATATCACGTCCGCCGCCTTACAGCCGTCCTGGAAATGTTTTTTCACTCAAATTAGTACTAGCTGAAGTATAAGTTTCCGACGATAAATTAAATCCATTTGTATAAAGTTTACTTTCAAAAAGTTAAACACATTAAGAGCAAACAAAGTGTACTGTAATCAGTCGACACCTACGTTTTTTATAGTTAAAATCTATTACCGTTTACAAAACAACTTAATCAAAACTTCTTTAATCGCTTCGTAGCACTAGATTTCATGTTATACATTTCATGTTTTCAGTAATGAAAACGAGTTTCATCCTTACACATCACGTTTGATTAGCTCATTTACTCATCTGTCTGGAATATTTGCAGTCGTCCATCGAGAATTCCCTTCACAATGACTAACATCACTTACTGTCTCTTAATAAACATGTAAATCCACAGTAATGTGCCTAAAGATTAAATTTGTATTAGCTATATTAATATTTGTAATTGCCAGATTGCAATGAATAATGATCGTTTAATAAAACTTAAAGAATATGCAAGTCTAATATGGTCTAAAAATTTTTACTGTCTATAATAAACAAACCAAAAATAATTTTGGCCCAAAATGACACGGGTAAAACTTAAAAAATAAAGCTATAAATGCTTTTAAAAATTACGGACTCAAAGCCTTCTTTCCACTTTCTTTACCTTAACGAAATACAATTTAGACAACCATTTTTCTTCAAGTAACATTGGTCATTCATACATTGAATCATTTAATCTTTTATATCTTTTCAATGTAAGTGTGATATGCTTTATGGTCCTGAATGTCGTATTACGTGGAGAAGAGAAAATATTATTTAACCTCTAGGTGATTATTTTCATCATGCTCATACTTTTAATAATTACATCAAATCGTTTTTTTTTAAGTTATACTTCTTTAGGCGCGTTATAAAAAAACGACGAGAGTGAATTTTATGACTCGCCCATGCGCACGCACGATGCAACATAAACCAACAGTATGAAGTTGCTCACTACATGCGAGTAATGACTAATACTCTTTTCAAAATGTATATTTCTCTAAATTAGATTTAGTTTTGGTATGTATTTATTTACATTATAAATCATAAATTATTACTTTACCATTTGTTAAATATTTAAATAAATTACAATGCATTTTCAGGATATTTATTTATTTTCACTATTAATTAAATTTTATTTGGATTGTTTTAGTAAATTGAACAATTCATTAAATACTTTTTAATTTTTAAAATTTAATTATTTAATTGAATTTAAATTTTACCAACCCTATTTATAATCACACCCCAATCCTTTTATTACTTTAATTCCATTAATAATATGCGTGCTTAATAAAGTTATTCTTGTATTATGCCAAAGAACTGTAACTTCTAACGCGAGTACGTAAGTACACACACAATGTTTCCTGTCTTATTTTATTTCGGGTATCAGTTCAAAACTTTTTTTTCTGGAGTGTACATATTTTTCATTTGTTTTCTTTCGCACAAGTCCATATTCTTACATTTTAACACAGTCATATTTTTGTTACCGTTACTTTTTTTTTAATTTACGGCTAAGTTTTGTTGTTAACTTACATAAATATGAAGTATAACGCTATCCAATATAAAAAATTAAATTTATTACAACTTAAACCGTAAAATAGCTATAATTATTTTTTTGATTCTAATGAATATAGAAAAAAAATTAATGTAAATAACTTTCCAAATGTGTATAAAATATAATCAAAGCATTCCAGTCACTCATATGAGAAGTATTCATGCATATCTCGCATGAGCAATGTGAGTGGAGCCACTAGCTGCCGCCCAATTGGTGCGCATCCAGTACACACAAACTAAGTAATCGGTTTCCATGTAATGTGAAAATACTGTCATCTTCTACAGTACATGATAAAACTCTAATTTAGACCATGATATTTGAAAGGATTTAGGTAATTTTTCAACATCGGAAAGTATTTTTACATATTTTATCGAATTGTGCAGTACGATATTATATAAAGAACATGTTATCTTAATATATAATAACCAAATGTCATTAATATTTATCTATATTATCTGTAATTGATACAATAAATAAAAATCAATTGTTTGCCACCTACTCAAACGGAAAAAACTAGTAGTTTTCGAACAAAATAAATATTTTATTTCTTGCATTTTATTTTTAATTAATCAAATTTCAAAACAGCATGTGAACAAATATACAACGGACAAAATAAAAAAATGTTCTCTGGTAAAAACAAACAACAAAAAATGCATAAAATTCAAATGAGACATCCTATTCATTTTAGATGCATTATTCAATGTTTTTATAAATATAAATAATATAAATGAACAACCGTCTACTTTCATTACATCTTTTAAAGGTTGCGTACCGATGAAATTTGAATGTAACTTTATTGTTCTAACAACGTCGTCTGTCTTTCCATCTACCTGTCTACCTATTAGACGCTTCTAATCTCTAAACTAAAGAAGAAACAAAATAGAAATTAACACATAATAGGTAGTTGACACAAAAGTGATAATATGGTATTTAAAATAACTTAAAATTATATTTTGGAGGGCTTGCTAAAATGTAAAGAGGAAGAATTTTCTTTTTTTGCATTGGTGAGTGGAGTATTGCTAAGTAGTCTGTTTTCTTTAGTATTTTTACCGAAAAATAACTATTTCTTAGACCATTAAAGCTACTATTTTTCGACCTATCTTGTTACCAGACCTATCTCAAAAACGTCATTTCGTAGGAAGTTATAGGTCCTAATATTTAGTATATCTTGTATTTAAACTACTTACTAATGAGAGCTAAATATAAAAAAAAATATTAGAAAAAATCAAAATATTATCGACCAATTCAGGTTATTTTTACCCCTTTCAAATCCGTTGTAGTCGACGGGCGTCCGGGATTAGGACCGCGGTCTGGCTACACCTTACGGAGGGCGCGAGCCTTGTGTCGGTCGCGGGTTATGCGGGCTACAACGCACCGGTTCGCCTTACGCCAACACGCCTCGCGGAATGGTGAGACGGAGCGTGCGCGCTCGGATATCGCTCCCGAGCAACGCACAAGGGTGTTCCGCACCTCGGGGCTTCGGCGCAATGAAATTCAAAATTTCCGCTTCCGAGACGGTGCCGCGGCGTACGTTCCACCACCCGATTTTTAATTGCCGGAGAGAGACGTAGAGAGAGAACCGATCCCGCGATTTCACCAGAGCGTAGACGACTTCTAAGTCGATTCTGCTTGGCTACTGAAGACACACTGAACGTTCTGGCTGCCTCGTTAGGGCTGCCCTGTTCCTGCTGCTTGCTTCCGATGGTTTTGGCTGCCCAGTTCCTGAAAACTACAGTTTCTTGTTGTGGTTTCTTCTTCTAGTTGTACCCAACGACTGATTCCGACTATGACTATTGGAGACTCCCTGACGACACACTGACTTCTACACCAGGTACGAGCTTCTTTTATTCGCTCTATCCCGACCCGATGTGGCTTCCGATTTCCACATCTTTCCACCTTAGCTTCTTTGTCTCGCTAGTTTTACCATTACAAACTCTCTTTACCTCTCTCTCTAACCCGGCTCCTAGATATGTTTGTACGCCGCATGCGTTGCGTCTTATTTTTGTTTTAAACAAAAATACATAATATTAAACAAAAATACGTAAAGCATAAAGATATGATCAGAATATAAAATATTAATTTGTATAAATCAGTCGTTTTGTATAAATTGTACTCACTGCGTCGTCCGGCTTCGAGCAACGGACCTCGGCCATTTTCGAGGCAACGCGCCATTACGGTTGTGTTTTGTTGCCAACAGCCATGCTAGACGATTTATTCTTATTTTGAAAAAAAATTATATTAGCAAATGGTTAGCAATGGAAAAAAAGATAAATAAACAACTTAAATGTTAACACTTCGTAACCTTTGTAGGGCAAATTCTATTAGCAATAGATTTATTTACCATTTAAAGTCTCATTCTTTAAAAATTTAATTTTCTCACTTTGTCGTATACAATAAAGTATTATATAAATTACAAGATTACTCAACATGGTATATCGTCAAAGAAACCATATTCATGAAGGACATTGTCCAATACCCGATTCAGTAAAGAATCGTTTTAAACAGCACGTAAAAAAATTTTGGGTCTTAATTTTCTTGACTTGGAAAAACCCTACAAAATTACCCTACTAAACAATGCAATTAATAAAAATTGCTGTTAGTCTAAACATTAACTTATACATTAGTAATAGACATTTACTAGTCTAAATTTACGAAACCACTTACCACTACCCCTCACTACCGTACTCACTACCACTTACGAAAAATCCTTCACTGTCCAAGCAGCAAAAATTTGGAATCACCTGGATCCTCACATCAGGAAAATCACGTCTATAAATATTTTCAAAGATCGAGTGAAAAAGTCCTGCATCTCCTGAAACCTTTTCCTTTGTGTCCTCGCCCTTTCCTGTTTTTCTCATCCCAAATCATGTCAATGTACTTTAGTATTTTTTTTTGTCTAATGTGCTATTAAGAATTTTCATTGTAAAATCTCTTACAGTCTACCAACTAAATTTCAATACAAATTGTTATGGTTGACTGGAAGAGATTGCTCATGTAGCAATAAGTCCGCCATATGTACTATACATAAAAAGTTAATAAATAAATTTCTTTTAATACATTTATATTCGACTGTGTCATAAGATATGATACTTGAGCTTCTTGCAATCTTATGAAGTCGTAATAAAAACAGACTCAAACATTCAAATGTAGGCTTCCCGCCCTATAAGAAATCATAGTATTAAAACTTTAGAATAATTTAAATGAGTAAATTATTTATTTCGATACATAATAATAAGCTATTAGTTCAAGAACTTAAAAAAATATTTGAAAACACCTCAGAGAGAACTCTAAAACTGGTATACCAATGCGTGAGTTTATAAACCGTATAAATAATTGTAGCTGAGTGGCACTAACGCTGGACCGAACTTAATATAGAGACGCAGAACAAAATCTCTTTTGCGCCAGAAAAATATTTTCTGTGTTATAATCATTTATAATTTTAAATTAAAAAAAATTATTATGTTATTGTATTCATCGCCGGATAAATATTTTTTCAACCACACAGGGTGCGCAATGCAGTGGGCATAAAACTGTATGTATCTCAAATACGGGGTTTTAAAAAACTCTAATTAAATATACCTTATGCATTATCACGACAAATACAAAGAAACTTATACATTATCACGACAAATACAAAGAAACATGCATTATCACGACAAATACAAAGAAACATTACATAACCTACACTGATGTTTTGATAATTATTTTTAATATAACTTTTGTATTAGTTATCCGTATAAATATTGTAAGATTTTATATAAATCATACATTTCTTCATTCATCAATACATTTCTTCATTCATCAATACATTTCTTCAAATTAAATTACGTTATATGCAATTACAATCTTGATCATATTCGTAAGTATAAAAGGAAGTATAATTGTTTTCACGAGTGCAAACACTTAAAATTAGTTTAAATCAATTGCATTTCTGGATATTTGACTTTATAAAATCTCATTAATAGCGATTTATCAGCCAATCAATTCTTATTTAAACTATTATGTACATACGCTATAACTAACATGTATACTTATTATATATATTTCTTATATGTATACTTAGTATGCCATATATCACGTAAATATATTTGGTAAATTATATACATTCCTGTATAAGATGAATAATTATTAAATTCTAGTATCTTGATAAAGTTTCGGTAACCAAAAAGATCGACCTGTTTACATAACTAACACTTGGCAAAAATACTAATTTCTCACACCTCTAATTTGAATGCAATTTCGATCTGTACTTTAATACCAAATTGTAATTTGTTAGTAAACTTGGCATATAAGTTATCCATACAATCAAATCAAAATTATTATACCTTTATATTATGTGCATCTTGTATAATAAGCAAGAAACGCTCTCACTCAATTTTATATATTCGCAACGTAACATTGAGTATTATCGTATAAGTCACTCACATCCTATTTTCCGTGTTGTTATTATTATTTTCTGTAAATAATTTCAATATAACATAAGAATGAAAAATTTTACCTATATATCGCTATCTTACAATTTCCCCAATCATTCTAACCCTCCAAATCGACAAGTGCAGAAAGCTAAGCGTCTTCAAAATAAAACCGGCCTAGGGCGGAACGTGCAGAACGTAGAGTTCCATAGTTGTCTATAACTTTCGCAATTGTTGATATAAGTTAACTGAATTAATTTTATTTGAAAGCTCTAGTCGAATGTAATTTTAATAGAATTTTCCAATCCACGGCTGAAAAATTAGAAGGAAGACACATGACATTTTGAATATTTCAATGGATACTCTTTCCCGTTCATATGCTAAGGTAACGAAGTCGACAATTAAATATTTAGGCACTGCATCTTATTTATTATACGCCAACTGATATTAGCAACTATTTCCAATCTAGCATGATTTATATGTACAAATAATACGATGAAGTCAATATATTCACAAAAAAAAATGCAGAACAACCAAATAGGCACATTTCCCTGTACTGAAAGTTTTCCCTTTAAATCTAAATTTAAAAATAAAAAGGAGCAGCAAAATTAATAATGCGTTGACAATACTTTTAAAATAATATATCGATTAATATTTGGTTTTTCATTGAAATAACCACCAAAACATCTAGAACTACACGTCCAACCGATCAAAACACATAAAACGCCTTGAAGTTTTTTTACAATGAAAACGCATGAAAATTGCCGAGAATTTTAAAAAGCCTCGTTAAATTGTTCCGTCGGCATCTCAATTTAATAAAAGAAGATTTTCCGAAAGCTTCTTAATCGAATAAGCTTTACCCTATTTTTTACATTGGAATTACGATGAAAAACGTATCGGGAGCCAATAGGATAACGTTCCAGCCCTGCGCGTCCGGCCCAGGCAAATTGGGCCCGCGTATGCCGAACACGACCGCTTTGTAATTCCGAAGCCACTTCAGAATATTAAATAATGTAGTATAAATAGTAACGGCTTACATTTAAATACTACGAGGACGTTACGCATTTAATTTTATGTTTTATTTAAATTCGCGCGACATAATTGAATGTAAACGTGACAGCAATGACAAAGGGGTCGGCCGCTTTCAACTGATTACTGGCGGAGTGCGACCGTATCGAGAGAAGATTGGATCTCCGATCGAATGATTAAATTAAGCATGGCACTGCAGACACGAAACTGAAAGCGACTGGTGAACGGGTCCGTGGCGACATGAGGTAGCTGTATGTTTTCTCTATGTTTGTCCTTTCGTGGATGTAAAAATACGTTGAAGTATTTTTACCTATATTTATCAATAAATAAAAAGAAGATAAATGTAAGAAATACATAAAAAAGTAGACATTCGTTTTCTATAGCTTTATCAGTATGTATACCTACGAAATATATCAAAAATCTAGGTATACGTTTTCTCTGCATTTATGAATTCGTCTTCTCTGTATTTCGAAAATATATGAAAAACGTTTATGTACATTTACTCATATTTATCAATAGATAGAATACATAAAACTCTAGATATACACTTTCTATGCATTTATCGATTTATATACCTACGAAATATATGAAAAATCTATACATACGTTTTCTCTGCACGAGCAGATTTATTAATGTTATCAAATATTATTTAGAAAAAAAATATTACATAATCACTCTTTCAATACCAGGGAAAAATTCAACAGCGATAAGAAAACTAATGCGAATAAAAGTATCCCAAGATGTGCACATTATTACCATTCACGTCTGAAATATAATTTAAACCATATATATGCCATGTATATTTTTATTCAAGCCTATTTGAATTACAGCGAAATTTCTCTAAAAAATTAAATAATACTTTTATCCATGTTAATTTTAGTAATATGAATGCAAAAATTAAATCCTCGGTGTCGCATATTTAAATTTATTATCCACCATTATTGTCAAACTTGATGGATTCTAATATATTCATCATAAACCTTTATCTAAGTATAAATTTAAATATTTACATGTCAACAAACAATTCATTTAAAATTATTTTTATTCATTTTCATAGAAACTAATATGTTCATATGTATACCTTATATTTGCTTTATCCATATTTAAGATAAATCAAAAAAATATTCAAGAAAGAATGCTCCCAATATACAATAATACTAAAAATAGACTCTCACTTAATTGGTCTCATTTAAATCAGTTGAAAGTGTCTAAATTAAAAATAGATTCAACTAAGTTTTGAAAGAAAATGACAACTTCAATTAACTGTAAACAAGAGCAAGTTACGATCCAAAATAAATATTTGGAAACATAATAATAAAAACCATCAACAAATATAAAGCGAATAAGCATGTTTACTACAAAATTGTCTGCTATCTCAGTAAATATTTAATAAAAATGACAAAAGCTGCTAAAACCCGGATAACATAATCAGACGTTATGACAAAACCGAAAAAGTGACAACTTAAATCAACAAAAATGTCTAAAAAAAATATATAGAAGTTACAATTTTATTTTCCAATCATTACATCCTTATACCCACTGAAACAGGATATGCAGCGTTAATTGAAATAATGATTGTCACTTTGCTAAACATTAACAAGTAATGTTCGCCCGCGTGAAATTTCGGTAAAAACGGCGAGATTATTCCTAACCCAATAAGACTATTACAATCTCTATAAATAGGCTTGGCAACCACTAATACAACTCGCGCTGCTATGATCCTTAAACACATTACCTAGTATTTCTATTAAACTATTTAAAAATATTAACGGTTATTTTTCACCACGTAAATATATTGTCTTGTGTCTCGAAAACAAAATGAGGTTTGATTACACATATCTTTTTACTACTATAAATACAGTTCTTTTTAGTTTTGTTGTTTAAATGTACGTTATGGGAAATATTAGAACTGAATTATAGCTTCCTACGCAATTTTTAGGATAAACCTTGTAACAAAATGGGACTAAAAATAGCAAGTTTCGATGTCCACCATTGTTTTTATTTTACAGTGAAAAAGAAATTAGGAAACAGATTTATGCTCTAATCAAAAAACTCTTTGCAACGATATCCCCAAAAGACAAATACAAGAAATCCCTAAATATAATTGAATACCTTTTTTTATTTTGGACCTAGGAATTACATTTCAAATCCCTATGAAATTATAATTCGTCTTAAATTAGAAAACTTACAGACGAACGGATAGACGTATAAACATGTTATCACAACAACAGGGTTCAAGTTTAACCCATTGAGTACGGCACCCTAAAAATGTTAAAATATTTGCTGATTTAATATACACGTAGAGCCGATTTAATATACATAAGGTCGTAGTAGTATATTTTTATTATAAATCAAACAAAGAATGGACTATATCGCCTACACGGCCGAGGGCGTTTTAGCGAAACAACCTCTGTCCTCGACAAAACAAACTTTAGATATCTTAGTTTACGATGATGCAGAAGTGTATTGTGTGACGTTAACAGTTTTTTTTTATTTTACGCGCTGTGCACTCCCCCTTTTGTTGCTTCTTTCTTTCTGTTGTGTATATTACGGTCATTGTGCCTCAACGACCCTCGCTCACGGCGTTGAATACGATAAAGAGGCAGCGGCGTCGTTGGAGAATGGATTCACCGGCGCGCCACTACTCTAGTGAGATCGTCGCATAACTTTTGACAATTTCTTGATTCTTTCATCATATTGTTTTTTCTGCTTCATCATCTGTGAGTTTTGAATAGTTACCCGTACAAAAATTACAAAATCAAATTTTGTTTTAAACTGTCATTGTTCGGTCACTTATTTACCATCTGAAGTTGTTTTCACTGTGATTTCAATTATGGCTGCTAGCCTGTCTACTCGCAAACAAAACAATGATCAGAATCTGTGAAAGTCTTTAAGATATTCCTATGTTGTTCTGAAGTGTACCGAGTACGTGTTCAAAGTGTGAACCCCGACGGATAGATATTGTCATCACACAATTTCTGCGAAATTTAGGAACGACAAAGTGTTTTTAATCTCACTTACGGGCCTGTAGTATGAGACCTCCAAACGCCGAGCTTATCACCTCAAAACACAGAGTTTCATTCATTTTTCTGGCCTCGAGAAGTTAGCCTATATTTTAATTCAAATCATAATAATTGTTTATACTGTCTCACACTACAGGCCTGCATGTGAGATTGACAACACTTAGTCGTATCTAAATTTCACGCCAATTGTGCGATGACATTATATCTCTTCATCGGCGTGCACACTTTGAACACGTACTCAGTACACTTCATAACACCGAGTTTCATTCATTTCCACAGATATTATACAATTTTTGGGTTTAAGATGGTAGCCTATATTTTAATTCTAATCATAAAATTTGTTTAAACTGAGTTTCATACAAATGCATTTAGCCGTTTAAGAGTGTTTGAGTAACACAAATCAAACCTTTTGTATTTACAATATTATCGGTATTTAAAATAGTCCGTATTCATCGGCCAATATTAAATCTCTTACAGGTAGAACGTCGTCGTAATTATTAGAATTAAGATTTTATCACAATATATTTCAACATGCACATAATCACCTCCTGTCTACTTATTTTATACCTTAGATCCTTCCCATGAAGGTGTGTTTATGTACAAATACAAACAGCGTAAATCTGCTTAATCCATTTCAATTAAGTAATCACAGAAAGAATTTTTTTTAGTACTTATTCATAAAACCATTCATAACTAATTCGTCTTCAAAATATACAAATTTTTCCACATTCGGGCGGATATATACATGAAAATGTAAAGCGATTGAGTAATATGGCCACCAAGTCAGTCCAATGAAATGTTATTTTTAAATATAATTTAACCAACACCAAGCTGTTACAATAAACACAAATAATAATCAAATAAATAAAACTTATCAAGTACGAGTAGAAATCGCTCTACGAGGGTTCTGTACACTTTTAGGCTCTTCATAAACTCTTTATAAACATTCAAGGGTACATAGTACGCCTATTAAACTATTTACAAATATTAATTTTTCAAACATAGATATATTGTACCGCACAGTACAAAGGGAATTAAACAAAATTATTTCGACCACTTTATATATACCCCAAAAATAAGCAGAGAAATATTTTTGAATTTATTATTGTGTCAAATTCAAATATTCTGTTATAGACAGACTGACAGACACGTGAGTAATCTTATAAAAGTTTTAGGTGCTGAAACTAAAAAATTAGATACATGAAGATATTTCAAGTTTATATTCCGTAAGATAAGTTTACTTCATGATATACGCGAAAGACGAAACAAAAAACACAACTCAAACAAAGAGCACTGCTCCTAGGTATTTTATAGTCAAGATTTTATCCAAATCGGGCAATATTGTAGCATAATTACACATCGTCAAGTACACATTATATCTATGTTCACAAAGCCCTCGACGTAATAACTAGGTATCTATATGAGCACACAAATCCACATAAATATAATCCCTCCACATTTTGACCCCCATATTTCGGTGACACAGGTGACGGCGACTCCTTTATCTGAACCCTCACGGGTCCTCCTCTATGAATCGTTACGGTTATGTGCAAAGTTGAAGATGGGTAAACAAGTTGCGGAAATCCCACCGACATCAGTTCAAAGGCCCTTCAGCTGCTAATGACAACCGTAGAGGTTAAAGTTGAGACGACGGGCGCTCGCTCATCGCTCTCATTTTCGCCGCTCGCAGATCGAGAATTGAAATTGTTTGGACATTTCCTCTGCGCATGTCGCCGCGTGTACGGATGCATAAATAAAAAGTTTGTTAAGTTCGCTTTAATAAAAGTTAAGTTTAACTATATTGAGACTATTACGTGGTTGTTTTTATGATGATTGAACGAATGGAAGATGAAGAATACCGGTATGTGTGATAAGTCTTGTTATACTCGTGATAAATATATAGTTCAATTTCGCTGCTTGCAAAATTATTTTTATGCAAATTGTACAATAACTTTGAATAATATCACCAACTACAATTAAGCTTTTCCAAATATTCACTAGGATATTATATTGCTATTTTTACACAATGATGTGTTTTTCTGTTTTAATTTTAACTTCGGAAAGACAATTGTAACCCATACATTCAAGTTGTTTGACGCAATTGATGCACTTTAATTGTTTTTTACTTGTCTTTTTTAGTTTCTTATCTATAATATTTATATCATTCGTTCACACCTTGCTACATAGGCAGTAAACAATTGACTTGATTGAGTCAATTATTTACATACAGCTTTGTTTTCCAACTATGAGCAGTGAAAGAAAATTGCATGAAAATCAACAAGCGATTATTCGTATTAACTTCATTTTAATTAAACATTATTCCTAAATCGAAATTTGTTAAATTCGATAAACCCAAATCTGTAGTAAAAGTTTATTAAGTTGACAAAAGTTAAAAATTTTAATGAAGATTTTATTAAAAAGTTACGACTAAAATTTTAAAGTTCGTAAAGATACCGTTGAAAGTATTCATAAAATAAAAGCGAGTTTACGATACGATTGTGAAAGTTTCAACGAGTAATACTTTCTTCATCAAAATAATTACGTAATCTGGCTAATTCATATCAAAGATTCATCTTAGCTAGTTTAGAGAGCGTTAGATCAATTACGGGTTTCTCAATGTAATCAACCTTTGACCTTATTACCTTTGGGCGCTATTACAGGTCGCCGAGTTCAAAGGCTCCGAGCTTTAAATTTGCTGAAAACTGATTATATTTTAATAATGACAGCAGCAGGGCACAAGCTTCTCGCCAGGCAGTGTAATAATTAAATCGAAATAGGGTTCGGGTGGAAATCCTTATTGCTAGTTCGGATAATTAACTGTGCGCCTCTATTATTGCTGCCTTTACCTCGAATTGCTCTTTCGCTGTTTGATCGCCATGTAGTAAGTTCCCTATAACTATTAATACAATTTGAGCATTTTAAAAAGAAAATATTTTTTCATTATACGATTTAATACGCTTAAGTTACTTAATTTCTTTGATGAATGATTACTCAATGAAAGCAAGAAAACGTATAGAAACACCTCAACAAAGGAATATGTTACGCGTGAAATATTTACAAGTGTTGTTAGCAATAATTATCTGCCGTCCTCGTGTCCTAATTTGAAGTCAGTTTTTACTATACTATAGTGATGCAGATGCGCCAAAAGTTTCCGCAGGATCGTATAAATTACATTATTTCATAACTATGTTTAACATAATATATTTCAACTCAACTTAAGTTACGCTCAACTTAAGTAACTTAACTTCGGTTACATTATTATTATTGTTAGTTTACAGACTGTTTTTGCGCATAAAAATATTTGTGTTTAGTCTATTTAGATCACTATATTTTTTAACGCAAATTGTCAATGTCATAAGAAAGTACTTATTCATATTCTAAATGCAAAAATTATATCTTCACAAACCTCGAACTTATAAGGTCAGAGATTCAGGAAAGTACTATGTAAAGTCCAATCCTAGCGCGCTTTGTCGCGAAGGAGAATGTCCCATAAATATTCTGAATCCCGTCTCTCTAAAGTATCACGACGAATGTGACTACCATATAGTGGAACTTCATTGTCTATTTATTTTCTGAATTGCTAATGTATTCCTCGTACATGTTCGATATTTCGTCCTGACTTCAAGAGAATAAATCTGCATTTTGCTGTTACGCAGTTACTTGCTTATTATTTTACAGTATGCTATTTCCCAACCTTATGATATTAATAAAAACTTGTTATTGGTTTATACCAAATTCTACGCATTAAAGTTGGAAGATTAGAAATAAGTGGCATTTCTGTATAATTTCTAATATTCCAATAATACATTTCTTTAATCTGACTGGTCAGTTCCATCTTTTCTTTTGTGGTTAGGTTTTTGTTCCCTGTAAATATGTATCCCTGTGAATATTGGGTTGCATTATTGGCAAACTATGCAAAAAAGATCCAGAAATCGCTGCTCAAAAAATTGTTTCCCAATTGTATACATATACTGTTAAATAAAGGTTATCATAGAGATTTACAATAGAGCTCGACTCGTACTACGAAAACTCCGTGCACTTTTTGGTGCACATAAAACTTCAATATTGGGTAGTATTCATTCCTAATTATTTACAAATATAAATATTATGTTGAACCACGTAAGTATATATTGCCTTGTATATCTTTCGCAAGCTTAAATATATCTTGAATTTCTACTATAATTTTCTATAATTTTCCTATAAACTTTTAATTTCCCTGTTTTTCATAATTTGGACGTTAGCAGTTTGGAAGATAAAGGTAAAGCCCCCATCGCCGACCCCTCTCCCTTTCCTATTCCATGTGATTTGCCTTTATAATTGATAGATACTATTGAGATTAATGAACTTTTGAGATATATGCGGGTTAATACATATGCTTTATCACTGGTCGAACGGTTTCTGTAAACAAGGGCAAACAGGAAGATGGACCAATCCCTGAGCGATCTTATAAAGGTTTTTTGCTTTTTAGATATAAAACTTTATAAGAGTTTTCCATTGTCTTTTATTATTTTAAAATGGTGTTTTAACTTTTCTTATCCAAAATCGGATTGTCTGTTAATATTTTTCGCCTCATAACATCATTTATTCATTTCTACGTTTTAAAATCCTAACCCTTGGTTCATCGTGAATTTCCGACTTAATAACACGTGAACAGATGCTTTATTAATCTCAAATTGGAAAGTATTTTGCTTCACAAACATAAAGTCGGCTTTCAAAAATTTGCCGTTGAATCGGCAACAAAACGACGTGTATAAAATGTTTATTTCTTAATATTTTGTATGAAAAAGCAACTTTATGGCCTGAATTACAATATTGATTATAATACAAAAAACTAGTAAATGTTATTTATAATCCAACAACGGCTTAAAATATAATTCCTTTCGCAATATTTAATTTAAAGCATGGAGATCTTAGCATAAATTCGATATCTGCCGACTTATTTCTCACTTTATAAACATTTAGTAATACCACATTGAGAAAAGATAAAATTATCAATACAAAATTATTTTTACCCTACGAGTATATCGTACTCTAGTTAAATACATACTTCACGAAATAAATACTTTTTATCTAGTCCGCATAACAGAAAAAAATATCGTAAAAATTTCATAACAAGATTCGCTAAACTTTAAATAACAGTTAACGTGAGGTGACTCACTTTTCATAACAGTCACTTTATGTATAATAATTCTTATTGTTAGTAAATTTTGCGAATTTAATATATCTGTTTTTATGAATTCAGGTTCGCAGTTGTTTGTTAAAACTTTCCACGACAAACTTTTACTCACAATATCACCGAAGTATTATCGTTTCCGAAAACGTCTCCAAATAACTTTGCCCGTGTTATTAAATTTTGCGCATAAACGAAATTCGTGCTTGTCCTTATTTATATCTACAACAAAGTAATGGAAGCGTAGCGAATTCACTGAAAACATTTAAAATCACAGTTTTATCTGTTTGTAGTACGGAAGTAACGATTGTAATTATGTGACCTTTCCTCGAAATAATGGATTACAGGTGTTCATTCAGTATATATGCCATCTTTGAGTCAAGTTTCATTTAAATCTGTTATGCCATTTTGTAGTGTTAAGTATCAAAGAACAAAGCAAACATACGCACGGACTTTCGGGTTTAAAATATTAGATAGTATTTATCATACAACAACGTCACAATGTGGATGAAGTGATGCGAATGTCACATCACTTCATTCACATTGCGATATTATGGAGCTTCTAAATAACAACGGAATAGTCCTTATTACTCGATATTACTTACTGCTGCGATATTCGGTCTGTGAACTACTCGTCTAGCTCTTTCTCGAAACAAATTACTAATTTTTGTTCACTTGCAACATATCAAATGCAAATTCACCTATCTCAACCGTTTGAGCAGAATATTAATAAAACTCCTCATGAAATCATTTGGCCAAATACAAACAAGGATATGCAAAGTGAGATAAATCAGTAATTAATTGCCTTTTATTTAACTTAGCAGGTCTGTAATATCTGAACGAAGAAAAGGGTTTTCACTTTATTTTATTTTACCCAAATATAGTACAAGTAGTGAATTGGAACTTCAAAATTCACTAACTTTTCAAAGAAAATCGAGAATGACGTGACTTACGTGAATCAATATAATCGTCTGAAGATATGTCAAAAATTATTATTATTGTAAAACTTACTGAAAAAACATACCCTTAATTACACAAAAATAACGAAATTGTAGAAACAGTTTTATAATTTACTAAACCAAAATTGGAGAAAACTAAATCCTGCCAGGAAATTTCCATTTTGGTAAGTGGGAAATGCAATACGTTTTACATATCAAAACATAATGTTGGCAACTAGTGAACGTGCCACTTTTTCCAGTGATTCCTGAAATTTTATAGAAACTTTTCGAACATATTGGATATGGTATATAAAAAAAGTGGCAGAGTATCTGGTAGGGAATATAAGTCAAGGGCACTATAAGTTCCCGCAAAGGACTTAGAGTACTCTTGCTACATAAATTCAATTTAAGTCTAAAAGCGAGCGAAGCAAGACATTCTACACGACGATGGGTATTTTCCTGTGATACAACCAATCCTTTATTTAAAAAATTTAAAGAAAGAAATTTTGATCATTTCAAAAAATTCCAGGGTAAGTTCGTATTATCTGAAAGATCTACTCTCATGCTCTCAAACTGCAATAGGAAAACTACTTCGTACTTTGGAAAAGAAATGGAAATATTCTCTTTAACTACAACGTGAACTAATTCACATCCTATACATCAATAAAAAGACAATAATAAAAACTTAGTTTTCTGTGTAAATAGTTCAAGAAAACTCAAATGGATTTCTATTAAAAATATGATGAAAAGATTTCTTCTTGATAACTGACCTTAAATATTATTTAAAAAAGCAGAATAAAAGAATTAGTTACTAAGGCGGTAGCTGCGTTTACACCTTAAGACCTTTTAAAAAGTTTCATAAAATATATGTTCTTTAAAAAGTATAAGATGTATACGTATATTCATACCTTACTGGGTACACTCTATATCCTCATCTCAAAATCGACCAAATCACGGCGTAAAAAGCTCCACTTGCCGGGACACCAGATGAGGTAGATTGGATGCATCACTCGTGACGGGCATTTCGCAATTTCTCACACGATGCAAATGATTGATGGTCTTGCACGACGCTCGGCTGTTTCCGTCGACCCTCGGGCGGCGCCGGCTGCGATCGAGCTCGCGAAGGTCTCGTGAAAATATTATGAGAAACACGCCTGGAAGACTGCCAAGTGGGCCGCCCGCCCCTGCCGATAGCATTGTATGACACTTAATATTATAATATTGTTTTGGATAATATTTTTATTTATGACTGTGTACGAACCCTTTCGGTGATCGTGGCTTGATGAAATATTGTTTATTGTCTTGTTTTTCTGTACGTAGAGTTCTTTAGGGATATAGGAGTTTAGTATTTTGTTTTGCATATGTAAAAAAGAAGGTCAAGAGGCATCCTTTTTTCTCCTCGTCTGGATGTAGGCCGAAGCTAAAGGAAAATGAACATCACAAAAGTCATTATTCGCCGCATAATCGTAGCTACTGTATATGTCATATTCGCAGTCTTATAATTGACCTTATAGTGACTTCCATGATATGTAGGATGGAAGATATTTAGAATGGATCTCCCACTCTTCATGCAATTCCCCACTCTTCTTGCTTCTCCTGGATCTTTATTTACTTTATTTCTAGATTAACATTACAAAGAAGTAAGGCTAACTGAAAAAAATGCTGCGGGGATGCTAGGCTACGTGACACCTCTTTTAAAATTTTCTTATTGTATTTATTGTTATGCATATATGAAGAAGATATAAAACAAGGTGAAAAAGCCTAATATTTTGTTGATCGATAATAAATATTGAATTATCCGAAATGATAAATATAAACAAACTTTTAAAACTCTAAGTTCGTTTCCACGAAACCTCCAACTTTTTTAAATTTAGTATTGAGCTATTTCAGCGACCTAGATTTTAAAGCTCGTAGGATTTTGAAATCTGAATTCATTTATAGTAGTAATAATATACTTATATTATAATTTTTCAAAATGCTTTCACAAAAAAAATTTTGCCGCTCCTTTAGATAAACAGGAAAGGAATAAAAAAATCCTGTTTCGGTATAATTCGAATATTGATTTTTGGGTGGCAATCTGATAGTTAAAAACAGAAAAAGTTTAATTTTACGTATGTTATAACATTTTCCAACACCACCGAAAAATATGGGGATAACTTTTCGAACAAAAGTCCCCAGGTATAATATACAGTTGAAGGGAAACAGTTAGAATCAAATTGCGCAAGTTCCACACACTGACCTTAATATATTAAAACTTTAACGAATAAATTAGACCTCTCATTGTCCCCACAGTGGCGCTCGCACGCGCGGCGCGCTGGAGGCAAAAATTATGGGCCTCATAATATTCTACTAACGTCCGCGGTAGCCTCGATGTGAACATTTAGACGGTACATCGTACGATACTTAAAAGGGTCACTGGGCACTAGGACAATTTAATTAACGATAATGTTCTATTATTAAGCTGAGATTAATTACGAGCGTTGATGATACAATATCCAATTATTGTATTTTTAACCCATTATTAGGGTGAAAGCATACCTCTTTGATTAAGCCTATGTAAGTATACTAAATAAACTCATGTGTAGGTAGTAATTGAAAATTTTACTAATTAGAAGAGACTACAGTTTATTATTAGACAAATGTATAAGGAAAACTAGCCATAATAAAATTATCTAACTTGACCGTCATACTTTCTTCTAACTAAGCCTGATGAGTAAGGGTAACGGTACGACCTATCAAAAAGCTTTCAATGAATCCTAACGTCTAGGGACGTTCTCTAGAAATATTGTATTCTCTGACATAGGTACATGTTATATTTTATTATAGCATAAAATATAACATGACATGACATTCAAATTTCTCTTTTCATAGTCCTATAAATTTGTCGTACTGGTTGATATATTAATATTACGAGAGAATTGTGGTATTACCCCTGCTAACATTAAAAATTGGAAAGTATTTTTGGTAAAAATAGAACAAGCAGCAGCCTAAACACAATAATTTTTTTGTAAAAGAACAACACAAAGTTCCTTATAAAATAACAAAAAAACTTTCTTACGACCATACCAGATTCTGTTGTTGCTGGTACGCGGCCACAGTTTTTCGCAACAGCCAGTATATCTTACTTTAAATATCGATTCTAAATTACATGCTTTTCTTCCTGATTTTTACACTTAAAGTGAAACACTTGAGTTATTTCAATGCGTATTTTTCATACTACTATATCTGCATTATCGATGCTATACAATTAAAAGGACCGTTGAAGCAATTTACACGGGGTAAAATTATTTCAATATATTCCCCCGCAACACAAAAGGTCTTCGGTTGAGAATTTATTTTTGTTACTTACAAAGTATATTGTTTTATTTATTGTATATTATAATATCTACAAGCACGCACCAGCATATTTAGTGACAACATTAAACCACTGAAAAAACTACAGCAACCAACACTAGCATCAATTACATTTAAGAACCAATTATTAAAATTTGTCATTTACATTTTAGTATAACCCAAAATAATCGTGCGGTTATTTAAAAAGCGTTTTGCTCGTTTGTTTTGTAAGATGAAAGTAACTTACTATTAAACTGCAGAAAGACTTGCATATGAGAAAGAATATCCACAAATTGAAAAAAAAATTCGAAGTTTCGAGTAATTATATGCATCCACACTTTGACGGTAAAACAAGAAACTAGGAAATTAGAGATAGGGAAAAGTTGACAGCGCGAAAGTCACAATAAAATGAAAATACAATTTCGTTAGAGCATCAACTAAACAAATTTAACCTTTTACTACTTATTATTTAAATTACTGTTACTCTAAATGAAGTGTACGAAAAACAAGTCCCAACTACCACTATTAAGAGACAAAAATAGACAACAGAAAAGTGAAACCAACTAATGAACTGAATAACAAACCAGTGGAATAAAAATAGAAAGATTTCATCCCTCGGTGGATGAAATCTTCTATTTAAATATCACAGAAAATAATTGCTCACCGTCAAACACGAAAGTGGCTGTTCCAATAATCAAATACGGTAGTAGAGTTTTGAGATGCTTCAATGATCGCAAATCTAGAAGAATATTAATAATGGATAGAAAACTAATGAATTGAAACAAAAACTATAAACTTAAATAAAAACAAACTTATTGCAATATAATATAAACAAAATTATTGCAATTGCGAAATTTATATTTTCCCTGCCGAATTCATGTGGGACCAGCGACAAATGTCTATATCTATGAAAATGCATGTCTTAGTCAAAAGAATAGATTTCTCCGTAAAGTTTCACAAAACAAATAGGCAAAATTTTTAAGAAATTGGCGAACAGAATGCCCAGAATTGCGAAAAAGTAATTGAAGATTTCGTCAAAACAACCACTATTATATTTGATTTAGGACCTTAATATGCTCTCATATTTACTTCCAACCGAATTTGAAATCACTTGCAGGAACGGAACATCAGTAAGTCTAAATTAACACACCCGTATATAACATCATATCCATAAAATATAATATCCATTCCGGCCAAAACGCCACAGATCATTTTTTATACCCGGCATATATTACAAAGCACAACGCACCCTCTCCCATTGAGAGGCGGCGTGCCTTTGACACCGCTGACAGATATTGTCACGCGCGCGGAAGTTTCCCACGGTCCATGCCAATATGATACCGCCGCAAGGCACCGTTGTTAATAACGGTAACGACCTGCCATCATATACAATCCTCTCAGAGCAATAATTAAAAAAATGACAATATTGAAAGTGAATGCTCGCATGGAAATCATTCCACAGTACGTCAACAGTGGAAAGAACTGTTAAGTTGAAATTTCGTCGAGGATTACTTGTGTTTTTATTTATTTATTAAATGTACTAGTCGTATTGCTACTTTCTATTCTGTTGCAAAACTTTCCGTTACTTACAATAAGCAACAAAGAAAATAGCGTCAATTAATTGTTTTATTACCCTCGTCTGTGCCACCAGCAACAATTTAGGATATTGCACGAATACCCTGTTCTGTATTAAAACTAGGTTTTGAACCAAAACTACCATAGTGGAAAAATTGTATTTTTTTATCAACGTACAAAAATTAAATGATACATATTTTTTATTTTAATGCTCTTTCCTATATCGTAATCCAATTTGGTAATTTTTGCAGGGAAATATTTCAAAACTTACAATAATCCAAACCGGTAATTCATCCCACATCTTATTCAATGTACATATGTAGGGAACATTTATTTAAAAAATATTGCTAGTTTTTCTGGCGGTTAAGTAAATATATGCACAATTTTCTTCGATTTAATATTTATAACAATTAGAATAAATAGTTGTTTCTTCCCGATCTAAGTGTCCTATACTCATGTTCTCACAAGAATTCGCCATAGACATTTGAACTACTCACGTTTTTGTTTCACGAGGAAATAGTTTCAATGTACAATCAGTGGTTTTAAAATGAAGATCTGTATAAATTTGTAGCACAGCTAATTTTATGCGGTACTTTGTTTCTACTCTATTGTATGTATAATATAGAGAGCACTTTAAACTCTGTGCGTTATATATTTTTTTGTCTCTGATATTAATTATAATAATAGAGTTATTCCTCGACTAGGATTAATCTCTTCTTCATCCTCAAAAACAATTTCTTTTTACCGGATTTATAACTTAATTTTCGCACAATTGCCAGAAAAATCAAGTCTATACTTTTTTCACAGTATTTATTTATAGCATAGGACCTCTTTGCAAAGAAACAGCAAATCATCTTACTAAGAACTTGTTAGATCAAATAGAAAAGTATATACAGTTACGTACTCCTCACATATCTGAAAAAACCTCTCGCAACTAAAGCGGCAAGTTAAAGGACAAGAGGATATTCGTGCTGCCGAAGAGCATGAGCAAATGCACAACGATCTAGACCTGCATTGTAGTAGTAAAATTAAGTCAGGTCAATCTTTATACTTCTGAAACATCTAAAGGTATTCAATTACGGTTGTAGGAAAAAAGGAAAGAGCAAACTGTATTTTTCTGAGTCATCTGAAAAAGTTAGTCACGATTGCGACTGCAAGCTTTAAACTTTCAAAAAGCAATTCTTTAAACTTCAGTAAGGTCTAGAAACGAAAAAGCTACGTTAGTTGGTAGATGTAGAAATTGAGACATATAATTCCATATTAGAAAGTGATAATTAATGAACGAAATGGTTTAGGGAAATAATTCAAAGAAGAATGTACAACGAGCGAGGTAATTGAAGTGGGTCGTGTTGTGTACCATTTTACCGTATGTAATTAGGATAATAACATCTGTTTCTTTTTAAAAGACGCAACACTTTTTTTTGTCTCTTTGTAATTTGAAATTCGCTAAATAAATTTTTAGTGTTTCCCTCGTTTAATAGCTGAGTTTTTCTCATCTGTTACTTGCTACGATTTATAAGCCGCTTTAAATTTCCGCTGAATGAGCATCAAACGGTTAAATGTTTGAACATTTTTCCAGCCCCGCCTCTTTAAAATCTTTTTCCGTCATATGAAATTGAAATCAGGTTATTTAAAGTCCAATAATTAATGGCAGTTTTAACTAATATAACTCTACCGTAACGTCTACTCTGCCGTAGGTTGTGCAGAAACTGTAAGGAAGAGCAAATAACTAATCTCCGTTGCATTCATTATAATGTTTTCAGACGATAACACATGTATTTATTTTTGTATCAGATGAATCTACTCTTAATGAAGTAGTTACAAATAGTATTTAAATAAAATTTTCTTAGTCATATACCACCTAATTAAAGATAAAGTTGCAGTAAAATCATTTCTAGTGTTTTTCTTTGAAACATTAGTTACAGAAATCAAATTTAGATATTGCAGTGAAAATAATGAAAGTTTCCCTTTTGTTTTCGCCAGCTCACTTGTTTATTGTTAGTTTTGAATTTGAATTCTCCCTTTACACCATCCAGCCTTCATCGGCTTTCCTTCCCCAAATCAAAACAAATCCCGACCCAGATTAAAAATCAACAATGGTCCAATCCTATGCACACAAGCGGCGGCGGTCCCCTGTCGGGAACGGCGCCAAGCCTTTATCGAAATTGATGAAGACTGTCCGGCAGGCGTCAATTGTTTATCCGGTCGTGGTTTATTTTCCACTGGAATTCTAATGAATGTCGCAAAAAAAAAGTTACTTTCTTAGTTTATGTCTTGCATGCGCCAGAGTGCCACACGCGATTCTAGCTCGCTAGGATCATTTGAATTTAAGGAAATGCTTTTCTTCCAAATAACTTTCTATGAAGGACTATAAATATAGTCAAAAACTGTCCAAAATAAAATTTTACTGCATTTAAAAACCGAAAAGATGTCATTATGAAATCACTTTTTTAATTAAAAAGGATTTTTCATTAAAGTAAATAATTTGTTATAAAAGATGTTATCAACAAATTTGTTTACATATGTGAACTGAGTAGTAACTCTACACAGTTCATAAATGCTACAAGAGCGTACAAATACACAGCCCCTCTCCACGAATGAAATTATTATTCCAGACTCTGGACAACAACTAACCCATCAATTTGACATTGGCATCTGAGCAAAATATATTTTAATCTGTTCCTGAATCGGAAGGCTTTTTTTGGGTAGATTATGGAAAACGTGCACCCGCCAATGGCAATAAGACGTGAATCAAACATTTATAAAGACCACTAAACAAGACAAAACGATTCCGATATCGTAAAGGGTACTTAATTATTACGTATAATATATCGCCTGCTATATCTTCGCAAAGGTTAAAACATGGTGCATATTTAAACAATGATAAGACCTAGCATAATCCCTATAGTTTTAATCGCAATTAAATTCCTTCATTCTCATTTTCCAGCTGAGTTTTTCTCCAACAATTTTACAAATCATTTAACATGTGAAAATAGGTAGAAGATAACAAAATGTCCTGAAACAGATTTAGTCAAACGATAAAACTTTTATCTTCAGGCGAAAATATGTTTAACACATTGCTCTATACCGGAAATAAACATAAAAGGCGTATAAACTTTCATACCCCGCGAGCCGATGCCCGAAAACGTGGCGAATATTCGCACAAGATAAAGAACCCGGAACTTTCGATGGTAATAATAATAACAATACCTGCGCAATATCGGCACGGCAACGTGACGAAGTCGTCTCCTCTGAAGCAGACAAACGATTTTCACGTGGAAATGAAAGTTTGGAGCTCGCGGGCGGGCGCCGAGGGGTGGCGTGAAAATCGGCCAGGAACGAAATATAAAAGCAAAAAGTTATTCACCCGAGGGCGGCCGCGTTGTATTTCACCCATAAATGCTATTTTATGCTGGCGGCAGGCTGGCGCGATAACCGGCGCATCGCTCGACGCCCTCGCGCCGCCAAGACCTTTCCGCGTTTCCCCGCATCTCGACTCTCGAATCTCTCTTAGGCAGACGTATTCAGATTACGTGTAATATGCTTAGGCGTATAGTATATACTTGTATCGACCCTGTCGGCTTAAAAGGCATATCGCGTTCTTGACACATGTGTAAATGACACGGACGTGACGTGAAAATAATACTAATACATGCCACATGGGGGTGAATAAAGGTTAAATTCAGTAATGAAATTTTGAAACATACACTCTGTCTCTGTCTATATCGCCGTCTATTGATTGTATACAAATATTCAAATTAGTTTAAAATAAATACAATAGTTTTCCTATCCACGCATAGTCGAGACATATGGCGCTCTAAATATGTTCATAAAATACTTCATACCTACTCTGTACTACCTCGGATTTCTGTACACTGTTGGAGAAATATTTCATTTTTGAAGTTGTGATAAAACCCTTTAGATATTTTTTTACTATGCCTATACCTATTAAATACACCTAAAGCAAAATGTAATTTTAAAATAATTTCGACACATTTCTTATTGCGTAACATTTTTTTCCTGCCAAAAATATAAACGTCACACTAAAATAGAAAAAGTACTAACAAAATTACCGCAGTTTTACCAGGTTTCGTGAAAATGGCGATAAAACTTTATTCGTATACCATTTTCTTATAAACTCATAATCCTCCAACTAAACCATCATAACCATGACATTTTATCTCTCGTCTCGAAATAGCCCTCACAAATACGGATGCTTTTCAAGCAACGTTTTATATGTTGAAACGAATAACAAAAATTTTTTTCATTTCACATATTACGTCAAATAGATGATAATATTTTGCATTCATAAGTACTATTTAAAAATCTCACGCGCATCATTGTGAAATCGAGCAAATGTAACAATATATCGAATCAGACTATAGATACTTTAACACTTTTACTAAATATAATAATTTTGCTTTCATCTATCTCAGTACCCTAGCTGATTGACCCAGCATAGGTATTATGCCGCAAAATTCAGTACCTTGTTTACGAGTAATTGTTTGTAACACACGTTTCCTTACCATATAAAATTAAGTGTTGAAACTCGCATTACGCATGGCAATACATAACTTACCCTAGGCAGACACGCAACCGCATTAAATAGAAGGCGGGTATTTGGCTGGTGGGCGGGAGCGGACGGGAGTAGCTCAAAAAGCATTTCGCTACAGTTATTTATACCTCCATTCGCATTGTAATCGGGCGGGCGGCTGCCGCGGGCCGCGATAGCAGAGCGCGCCCGCCTCGCCGCCGCCGCGATAATGGTTCGAGCTGCCAACTAATTCATTTCGAAGGAACGGAGGGCGCCGCGCCCTTCGCCGACGATATTTGCACGTGGCTGGATCGGGGCTGATTTAGAGTATTTTTGCCGGTATAAATGTTTGCGGGTGATCATTTGAAACTCTCGAGAGTGTACAGCGTACAGATTATGATTGTCTGAAATATCGCATTGAGTGAATTAGAATGAAAACTATATATATATATATATATATATATATATATATATATATATATATATAAATATGAATATACATATATATATATATATATATATATATATAAATATGAATATACATATATATATATATATATATATATATATATATATTAATACGTGAAGAGACAACTTTGTACCCCTTTTTGAGCATATTGTGCGCGCAGAGGAGTGCGAGATTTGGCATAGTTAAAATTTATATGAAGAAGGAGCACTCCTCGAGAAAGCTAAAATTTATATATAATATGTATCAAAAATACGTTAAATTATATATTACAAATACATTAACAGAGTCATTGTTTACGTTGATACTGTCAGTGTCAAGCACATAATTCTGTGATCAAACAGTCGCACAGAGTAGAGATTGTCACCAAAGAATTTTGAAATGTTAGATTAACTGAATGAGCTTCATGTAAACGAGTAACGTTTCAAATTAAAAATTTAATAAATTACGTTTGAATTTCAACCATTAGTTTTAATTTACATGGTCTGGAATGAGTCGATATGGAAAACAATTATTAGGTTTTCGTACGTAATAATTATAATACTAACGATTACATACGGGCAAAATAAATTAGATACCACCAGACCTAGCACTACATATTTCTTCGTATAGATTTAAGTACATATAAAAAAATATACATGGTATTTTCACTATGTGAATGTCTTTATTTTTATTATGTGAATAGCCTAGTACACCTTGTAATTTGATTGTCCATATATCTTCAATTTGTTAATGCGAACCGACAGGAATAAATTTACATACGAAATACCGTTAAACTAATTTTTTCATAATTTTAACGCTAAATACACTATTAATTTTGTTGTTACAACAAGTACAACAAAATTAGGTAAGATAATATTGTTACAAGTACAACAAAATTAGGTAAGGTAATGTTGTTACCACAAATACAAAAATCGGGTCTCGTACTACACACTTTAATGTCAGTATTTTCTTTGCTTAAGCTGCGCTTAACGCATCTTCCTAACTCCATCGCTTTCGAAATTCTAGAAGAGAAATAGCTGTGAGCGTCTACACTATTACACAAAAAAATATATGTTAAGTAGGAGTAGGATTGCGCTACGAGGGTATTGTACACACAGGCACACATAAAGATTAAAGATACATAATAGTTCTGTTGAAAAATTTATTAAAATATTGTCTGTTATATTTTCTTTTGGGGGGAGGAGGCGAAATATTTTTGTAGACATTTTTAACAATACTTCTACAACTAGTTTACATAAAATTCTGAGTAAATTTTGGGATTTTTCTAATATTCAATTGATATCCCATACGAGAAGAATTTTAAAAATTCCGGTACTTTATTTACCCTCTTAAAAATGTTTTATATATTTTTTTTTTAATATAACTAATGTCATATGTGCGGAATAACACATTTTATAATTATACTAAATTTCGTGATTCAATGTCAAACTGTTCGTGAAACATTTTTATGGTACTTTTTGCAATATCTATAAAACTGTCTTATGTAAAATTCTAAAATAGATTTGGAATCCTTAGAAGTCGCCCCTTCAGTTGATGCTGTATTGGAAATTTACAAATTGTTTCAAAATTTTCCAAAAACTCCGTATATATTACCTTGTTGCTAATTACCAATTTCTTCTTTGTTGTTCACCACTTTGACGAGACTTACGTGATCTCTCCGAGGCGAATGTCTATAATATAATTGGTTGGGCAACACGATTCAACTTGCTGATGTCTAGAGCTAGTTGACCATTTTTCCCAACCAACCAAAATAGTGTTCAAAATAATAATAATAACTTTTCGACAACATTCCTAAACACGTAAAAATTTATTGGTTGGTCGAACAAATTGGTACGTATATTTATCGCTTTTGACATACATGGTCAAAATGTTAGTGGGGACAGGCAAACGCTGCAAAACCTTTTGGAGATTCGTATCTCATGAAGGTATGTGACCTTCGTGAGATACGAATATATCATGAGATACGAACATATCGTGAAATACGAATATATCGTGAGATACGAATATATCATAGAATGTATCAAAAAAATATTATTAATAATTTTCTATAGCATTTTTAAAAATATTTTCATTGATATCCCATTCAATAGAATTCATGAGAATTATCTTTTTTTATTCTCTATTTCGATGTATGTTTTATACACCAAAACAAAATTTAAAATATTTTTTTCTTTTATTTCTATGTATTCACATAATTTAGCTACGCCTTCCAATAAAATATAAATATAAAAATACGACGGGTAAGTGTATTATGTTTAGTTTTTATGATTTGGATACAAACTCTTAAAAATATCTAACTAACAAATGCATCGCACTTTTTTTCATATTATACATGAATAACTAATAATTCCTTTTTTACTATATTCAAGTATTTAACAAGATAATATATTCTTATTTCTAATAAAAATGAGATGGTTATGCAACATAAATAACCTTAACAAAACCATCAAAGACGATAACAATATTGATAAAAGACTCGTAAGCTACATGTAGCATTAAAGAACATGAAACTTGCGAAATCGTTATTAAATTAATGGAATTATAATGTAATGTATAACGTAATGCTACATAAGACATAATTTCGAATGTTTAAATCCTCCACCTATTTTATTAAGATATTAACGTAGATTTTTTTCATACTGGTTTATTTAGCATTGTGTACTAAATATTGATATAAATCAATAGAACGACCAGTTATTGTTACATATATAATAATAAATCAACTTAAAAATATTTTATTCGCCATTACATTATTAAGAATCGAAATAGAAACCAAAGTACACAAGAATTTACTTCAAGTAGCATGAAAAAATGTCTAGAATTCGAATTAAATCATCGTTATGTATTGTAGTGTTATTGAATTTGCTAATTGTCTTGTGATACTTATTAAAAGGAATAGGTGTGTAACTGTAATCTTTTTATATGGAAATAAATAAATAAATACAGATGATGAACATTATGAGTTCATATATTGTTTTCATGAACAAATTAAAATTTTTCATATCCTCTTTATAGAATTGTGAATTTTTATCACCTACCTGAGATGTTCCAACAACGCTTTGAACTCTTTCAAATCTAAAACTAGACAATTTAATTTCTTAAATCTCACAAGCTTAGCCCGCATCAAGCTCACTTTTCTTCGCTGGTATAATGGATTGCAACATTATATTTTTTATATAATATGCATCAACTATAAATTCTTGAATTAACATGAAAGAAATAATGATACAGAGAAACATTAAGGAAAACCTATTTTCCGCCTTAACTTATATTAAACATGTTTAAATGTGTTTTGTTCTATAACTTGAAGAAAAGTTAAAATCATATAGACAAAATTTACGTACCAGACTTCTACGCCCACATGTTTATGCAGAGATGAAATATCAGCGCGTAAACGCCATTAATGTTACTCCATCTATCTTGTACGCTTTCCGCGGTGCTGCCAGATCGACACCTACACTATTCTCTTCACAGTTTGAAAAATACATAAATTGTGATCAGTTGAAATAATTCATCACTGCATTAATCTTCTCTTGTGCTCAATTTGTTTATTGTATCCTCCACAATCTCGTCTCTCAAGTGTCACCTCCGCGCGGTTACTTAGTACCGAATATTGTTATTCTTCTGGAGATTTGTTGAAAATTCGCACATGCACTTTATTTTTCTTTGTTCCATGTTCATCTTGACTTTATTCTCGCTCTGCCAACTTTAAATTCGTATGTAATGTAATGTAAAATTGGTACCAGTGCTTCTATTCTCTATTCGTTCTCTTTTACAACCATCATTTACGCTCCTAGCTATTTCAAGACTCCAATGCAAAATTAAATTTGGCGAATTTATTGTTATATAATAAATTTCGCCGGTAAACCACATATCAAAGTTCGAAAATGACAACAAATTCTAGATGCCAGTTGAATATTAGACCATTATAGCTCACATTATACATTATGCATACAATGAATGAAGTATTGGAGATCACATTCGAGAAAACGAAGAAAAAAAATCTCAAAAGCCACTTATTTTCAAACAACTAAATTACAACCAACCAAATTCCGAAATATGGTCAAAATGGGGGGGGGGGTTCTGACACTTTGAATACTACAATTTGAATACTACTTTAGGCGTCGCCGTCTCGAAGGTCGAGTTTCCAATTCATCAATTGCCGCATTCTGCTTCTACGCATGTAATCGAGTATTTTGTAGTAGTTTTGAGAATTTGGTAGCTGATCTCATCAAACGTGTCATATGTTAATAGTATATTCTAGAGCGAAAGTTTTTCTTCCGGTATACAAAAAATACATTAATAAATGCTCAAATCATTGTTAACCAATATGCATATCGTTACAGGCCTGCAATAACAACCCATGTGCGAATGGCGGAACGTGCTGGAGTGGCGTGGACTCGTTCTACTGTGCTTGCAGGCCAGGTTTCACCGGCAAGCTTTGTGAAGGTTAGTGTACTCTCTATACCTCCTCGTCTTATTTTCTCCCTTCCTCTTTATCTACCTCTCTCTCTCTCTCACTCTCTCTCTCTTTCCATCTCTTTACAAAATTAGTTTGCAATTTCAAATATACTAGTAGCAAATGTAAAACGTCTTTTGTGATAACATAGACTGTTAGTCGTTAGTGAAAGGCGTTTGCGAATTCGTAGAAGTAATTATCGTCACATTTAATTCTATAAAATGTGCGTTTACTATAGAAGCATCGGTGGTTCAGTGGTAGAATGCTCGCCTGCCACGCGGGCGGCCCGGGTTCGATTCCCGGCCGATGCATGCTTTTTTTGTTTCTTTGCTGGTCATATAAATTAAAAGGAAAAATTAATTGTTGATAATTTTTCAAATGTTTATAACATCAATGTTTGCTATTTAGTATCTTAGTAATCGCAAGGAATATATTTCATATGTTTCTTCAGGCTTATTATGTAAGCATGTTTGTTATTTCAAAAATAATATTCTGCCATTTACCACCATACATGTATGAACTCAACCTTATTGAACTTATATGGGCTAAAATCACTAAAGATAAGAGGATTGTGCGGGAGCAAAATGTTTCTGGAGAAATATCCGTAAAATAACTTAAAGAAATTAGTTATTAATAAGTTACAATTTATGTTTGGCATGTACACTGCACGAAAAAAATTTAATCAATTGGGGAAATTAATGGGTAAGAGCAGTAATTAACTATTGCGATATTTCTGAATTACCTCATCCATGCTTAAACTATGTTATTTTAGAATCCAGTCGCCGACTACTTGTGAAAAACACAAATATGATTGTATTTCCAAATTACGCGATTATTAATGTGTATTACCATACATGTTATAAAAAAAATGACAATTTGCTTATTATGTATGTTTGAATTTATTATGTAACTAAGTAATATATAAACACAAACTCATGGAAATATGAATTTTGTAAAAAAAACCTAGCAATAATCTCTAAATATCTCTCGGGATCTATTTAACTATACTTGCTACAAGTATAGTTAAATAGATCCCGAGAGATATTTTCATAATATCGTTGGTAGTTCAAAGTAAGTTTAAATATATTTTATGTAATAACCCATCGTATTCTAAGAAGAAAAAGTACGGTTGTGAAGGTATTTTTAAACTCATTTTCTGTATAAACTATGTATTTTTATTTTCGCATAAACTAATTAATTCAAGGACGGTTTGCAAAAAACTGATCCAAAAACTGTACATATTGCCTGTAATCGCTCTTATAACTTTATAGCTATAAGAGCGCATAGAGGCATAAGAGCGTATATATAGACAATACTACGCTAAACCCTTTATACAATTTATCTTGATACGACTAAATGCAAATGGCATATTTCGTCACTCATAAATATTGATAAAGAAAATTGAAGTGTCTACCTGTTTTCGAATTTCCAGGTTTTAAATAATTTTCCTTCGTATAATCTTTTACTGAAACGAATGAAATATTCAAAAACATTTGTCTGTCTTTTGTCTGTACGACCGAATTTAACACAAAAATTACTAAATCTATTGTCATGAATTTAGACTAGTTATAGATAGTAACTCTAGAACAAATTTAGTTTGTATTTCATCGCTATATCTCAAACGGTTCCAAAGTTATACTGATTAAAAGTTACGCGGAAAATTAAACAAAATTTCCACCACACGGATGTTGGACAGCGTCGGCCTGCAGGAACACGCGGAAGCGAGCAAGAGAACGGAGGAAGAGAGAGCAAACGAGAGAGTTTACACGGAACTATTTGTGTCTAAAAGGATAAAACGCATTAAAACACTGTACTAGCATTTCAGAATTGTATGCCACCTCAAATTACGGTTCGTAATTAAAAAATACGGCGAAGTATTGATATATATAATCGACCTGACCTATGTGAGCAGCGATGTACAAATCGAGGCAGCAAACGAACTATTTCGCTAATACTACTTGTAAAGTACCTATTTTATAATTTTTCTTTCACGTGGGCCTTAAACATTTCTTCAAGTTGTAATCCCTCGTTTATTTTGATTAGTAAAAATAAAAATGCGTTAAAAAAATACTGTAATATATATAATTTCTACTCTTTTTTACCACTCAATAATACATATAATTTTAACTGTTTTTATTGAAAATAAAACAATTTGTATATGTGTTTCTCCGATTCAAGTTAGACAAAAGACTTAATAGATTGCAATTCTATCTTCATTAGTATACTTGTCGAACTTTAATGCTATGATATTATTATTTTTAACTATTAAGGATAATGTCAATCTGTATGCAAGTTATACGAAAATACAATCACTTTTTATAATATATATGCAATAATAATACAATAAATACACGTGCAATAATAATACAATAAATACACGTGCATGCTGTGTCCCTGATATAGCACGATTTTTCCGTTACTACTGCAGGTCCATCATATGGTAAAGGAGTACCACAGTAGCAAATAAGTTCAATGTGACGCTCTTTAATTTCTGGGACGCGCCATAATTTTAATGATTTGTAGCGTTATAGATATACATCACATCGACTGCCTTATCCTTAGTACAGACGAGTGATAAAGCCAGCCACTCCAGAATTGTATTGGTTTGCGTTGGGAAGACCATACGTGTCCAGCCTTTTGTTGCCTTTCTGTCGTCATAAGCAAGTAGTAGGAATATTAAGTATATTACTACTACTTGTTTACTTATTATATATTTAATTAATAATGACACACTATACTTATATATTTAATTAATAATAACACACTATACTTATTATATATTTAATTAATAATGACACACTATACTTATATATTTAATTAATAATAACACACTATACTTATTATATATTTAATTAATAATGACACACTATACTTATTATATATTTAATTCAGATTTCATCTCAGTTACACTAGGTAAAACATATTTGAAAAGAGTATTAAACATATTTTATAAGCCACTAGTAGCATAAATCACGTAATTACAAGTATATACAAAGATAATTACCGACGCGTAATGAAAATTTGTGCCTCGCCCTAATCAAAAGCCAAATACTTATATAGATACAAATCTGATTACATCGGCGGCAAAATCAATGCTGTTATTAAGTCTTTAATTACATTGAACTGCAATTGGGCATTGAGCTCACAAACAGAAAACGAAAGATCGTATTGACGTCGACGCACCATCTGGCGCAGAAAATCAAAAACATATTAAAGCCAAACGCGCCACAAGTGAACAACACGACTGACGCGCTCTTCGCTCGCGGCTAGGGTATCAGGACTCAACCTCAAAAGCCCCATTAAACGTTTAATCAAACGCAAATAGTCCAATCTGGCGCCGACGGATGCCGCCGCTCTCCGGCCCGCAGCTTCCCTTGGCGCTGATCTGTCGGCCTCGCCTCCCATGATAAGGGTCGTAAAACAAGATTTTTCACTTTGAGAAGCTCGTAAATGAGGGAAATTAAATCTTTTGCTCAAGTCGGAGTTAAATTTAGACTCGGTTTGTGGGGTTGGCGGGTGTGCCGGTCGGTCGGATTGCGGCTCCGTGGAACAATTAATGTAAGGGTGGAGCCCCACAACGCAATATTTAAAAATCATCGGTGTTTATTCGGTAAGTGAACTGATATTTTCACAAAGAAAGGTTAATTGCGAAATGTAACAAAGTTTAAGGCTATATGATACATAAAATAACATCACAAGATAACCTTTGAATTTAAATCTTACCTAATTTTTAAGCCAATATAAAAACTTTGTCCACATATATCTGTCGTGTCCATTATTATTTCCAACCAGACAGGGAAAATAACTACTAATTTTTTTCTGACTAAATTTGGTGATCCTCATATTTCGATGAATGGAGCAAGGTCGGGCGGGCCGCTAATTTGATGACGTAAATTGATAATTAAGGCATAATAAGATTTTTATCAGACACTTGTCCACATTGGCGCCATGACGCCTCAAGTTTTATCCGCTTCCGTTGTTGAGCATCGAATAACTGAGATTCTCCGCGTCTTGATCTTTCTACCAACGTTTTTTAACATTCTTACATAGAAACGTAAGACGTATTCTACGTCGAGAAGTTAAAATTTATCTTGTCCCCATTATATCCAAATATACACCACATTCTACTAATACATTATTTATGACGTCACCTGGCAAATGTTTCTTTATTTGATTTCTTCGTCGTCAACTAGTAATACTCAGATTTATTTAGTACATTTACTGTGCATCTATGTAGTCTACACTAATTAATTTTAATTCGAAAAGCTTCTAAAAAATTGCATCGGCCGGGAATCGAACCCGGGCCGCCCGCGTGGCAGGCGAGCATTCTACCACTGAACCACCGATGCTCGTGCAACAACCGTCTGTTTAAACAATATATTTGTGGACTATAAACTCGTCGCAATATACAGTAGTTCCTTTCACTTACAAAAAATCCTATTGAAATCAAGTGCTCTCAGCATTTTTCTCTATTTACTAGAATAATGATTGCCAATTTTTTCATATCATTTTTTTAAAGGCAATTGAAATTAAATAGATAGAAAATAATAAAATCTATTAATTTACATTTATTTTTTGCTGTATTTTTTTTAATACGCAATACAATTATTCTAGTACTTTTGCATTAATTATACTGATTACATGCCAGTACCTAGGATCTTTCAATATTTCTTTTAGTGAGTGGTTGCAAGTAATTGAAATAAATTGAAAGGTGTAGGTGGTATGGCACATTTACTTTATTTTAAAACTTAATTTTTCGTTAACGAGCTTTGAAAATAAAAGAAAGATATATGGATCCTGTAAAACACTGTCTAATACGCCCATTCGAATCCGTGCCAACTTGATAAGAATTCGCACACGAAAAAAATCACACCTACTTTACTTTTAAGAGAAGGTACATTTAAAAATTAATATTTCGCTCCATATTGATTAAACTCCGCATCTGGAGTACCTACTTGCAAAACTGCATGTACAAGAGTTTAAAACTGTAAAAACTGTGAGATTGTAATAGATATAGACCTAACAAAGTCGTAGGTTGCCTTATTTTATTACGGAGCCCTAAAGAAAACGAATATTAACTACTGTTATTATTTACGATTTACACATAATTATATTGAAATTGAAATAAATTAATTTATTTTAAAATGTTCTCGATAAATGGTACAAATGCAGGCATATCCATAACGGAATGGCAACCTGTGTTTCTTTTACAGATCTAACTAATGCCGCGTTCTTGTTGAGAGCTACATGTCCAGCTAAATCGCTATTTGTGAATATCTGAAAAGAATTCACAATAGTACTAAATACATAACAAAATTATAAGTAAAATTTTCACAACTAAATAGGTTCCTATTACTTTATAACCGACCACCATATGACGTGTAGGCGAGTCGGTAAGAAGTTGCATAAACTTCATACAAATGACTTGAAACGGTTGAAAAAATATGCATTTTAGAACGTATACATATTATATCTATGAAAGATATAAATATGCATTTTAGAACGTATACATATTATATCTATGAAAGATATAAATATGCATTTTAGAACGTATACATATTATATCTATGAAAGATATAAATATGCATTTTAGAACGTATACATATTATATCTATGAAAGATATAAATATTCGTAAAAATATAAATGTTTGTAAAACTTTTAAGCTTACGTAGTGTATCTAGTACTACGTACGCTTAAAGGTTTACATGCGCCTAAGTGTGTCCCTAGACAATCCTCGAAACTAGTGCAAATTACACACGTACTTAACAAATTTATTAGGCTTCCTGGGGCTTTCCTAATATAAGCAGAAAATCAGTTTTAGGCTGACTGCCCCTTCTAGATTTTGAATTATTTAAATCTGGGCTGTTACGTAAACTGTTACGTAGGCTGTTTATGTAAAACTTGGCGAATTACAAAGTATGTGTAGAATTAATACACATTTTCCAGCTCAATAAAATTAAAGAAAAGTAAATTAAAAAAGTTATCGAGTCTATCCTTCAATTTGTACTTATATAATGAAGCGATTGCCAGATAATGTATTAGTATAAACATTCCTATCGAAATGATTTCTGTTATTTTATTGAAAATTATTTTTGGTGCTAATCTATTTCGCAGGATCAGTTGTATATCTTCTAACATTTTTTGTGCAAATAACCATTTCTGAATCAAAAGAATCAAAATATATATTAGCATACATATATTGTTTGCTGCTTATTTATCCAGCGTTACAAACCATGAAGGATCTGAACATTGTGGAATACTTTCTATCCCAGTCCACTCTAGCTGCTGTCAGCCTTTTCCAATATGTGCTGAAATTAATTTCTTTTACATTTTTACAATAAATAAAAAAGTCAAATAAAAGTCGGACTAACCCAGAGAATTGTAATATATCATTGTTAAAGACAATTCATAATTAATTTAAAAATGTGAATTAAATAGACTCATATATAAACTATGTTCATTTGTGTAACTAAATTATTAGTTATAAAAATAATATGTGGTTAAATAAATAAAGTTTTGTACACATTTCCTGAAAACTTTATGTGACTTGTATTCTTGAATATTTTAAGATTTTCCTGATGACTACTATGAAAATAAAGAAAGACATGTTTTATGTGATTTTTCTTTTTTTTTTAAATGCAATAAAATTAACATAAAATAACGATACCGTTTTATAAATGTTTATATTATAATTTGATATTTATATTTTAACTGATATATTATTTTACACTAAATGACTAAAGTTACCACACGCCGACAGAAAAACGTACAAAGAAAGGTTCTATTATATTTTACCATTTCAGGTGCGGAATTCTAAAAATGCTAATCAAATCTATATATTTTAAATTGGCTAAAACCTAGTACTGATATGAATTACAAGCTTTGCTCAGTTTTTCTCTTAATAACTAAAAAGTCCTCCAAGAAGGAATAGAACTAATACTTACCTTTTAGTTCAGAGCTCGTTTTCAGCCAAACGTATCTTTACACTATAATAATGAAAATATTTCAAGTGAACCTGAATCTAACTTTACTGACTAGCAATCCCTAAGTTGCCGATACCTACTTACTTAAGTATAGCGCCGGATATAGTTGAGTTCAGTAACTCTAACTTAGTTACGAATTCGCAGCTACGAAGAGTTTCCAGAGGAAATCTAGGGTAACCGAGTACAGCGACCGCACTTTCTAACTATCTACGAGCCATCGAACAAACCTTTATCGGTTCGTAGCATACCGTAGCACTATTGCATAATTCATAGTATTTATTCTAAGTGGTTGTTACTGCTCTAATAGCAATGTTCATAATTTTGGTGAATACATTAATATGTGGGATCAAACACATTGCCTAAAATCCTCAGATAAAACAAAATTAATTTATCTAATCTTGTTAAGGAATCTCTATATTTCTCGAAAGCCATGGAAATAACTTTTAATACTTGTTTTGATATTACTTACATTGCTATTTTCCCAAAAAAATTACTCCATTTTTTGTTTATATCGAAATCATTTTTATAAGTAGAACCGATATTTATATTTTAAACGATTTTCCCACCCACCAGGTCATTTTTTTATGCCTAAATCGCCTTATCGCCGAATTGTTTCTCTAGCCTTAACATACAAGCTCACATGAAAGCATTTTATATTTAATCAGCATCATAACAGTAAAGTTTATTTTGTTTTTTATTAGATATTTAGTTTTCACCGAGAAATGTAATCGGTGTACACCAACTCGCGGTTAAACTATGTTTATTTTTCTACGTATTCTACAAAACATTATTCAACTGAAAGAATTAAATATAATTCGAAAATGACACATGGACATTCTATTTTTAATATGTACGTTGAAGAATGCACAATAATTAACAGCAAGATCATTTCTCGTAAATTGACATTAAATCGTTTTTAATTTTGGTGAATACATTAATATGTGGGATCAAACTTTTCCTTTATTATAACGAGTATTTACTCTTTATTTCTGTAATTTATTACCGAAAGGAGCACAGTCAATTATATTTATTCGAGATGGAAGACAAAATGGAATCACACAACACACACACATTTATATATATATATATATATATATATATATATATATATGTATATATATATATATATATATATATATATATATATATATATGTATATATACCTCAAAACCTCACTAAACCTTAATCAGGCGGAAATAGTCCAATCTTGCACCCAGGGATACCACCCATCTCCCGCGGTATTCATCGATGCCGACGCAGCCTCCCAAATAGCGTATCTGTCGGTGTATACTCCCTTGAAAGGGTCGTAAAATAAGTTTTTTACTTTGTAGAACTCGCAGATCGGGGAAATTAAATCTCTTGCTGGAGCTGGGGTAAATTTTAACTTGGAGGCGGGCACTCTGATTGATTCGCAGGTCGGCGAAACAATTAGTGTCAGAAAAGCCCTTCAAGTACGCATTGAAAATTCGTTATTGTTTCCGCGAGTGACTTGATATCTTTACGGCGTATCTGTGACTTTAAATAAATTGAAGGTTGAAAAGGAGAGAGTAAATTATGAATAAACTTGTTAACCTTCGAAAACTAACCCGAACTGAAAAAAATCCAAACACACACCAGAATGTCAAACTTATTTTTTAGGTAAATCTAATATGTGACTAACTATTTTAAGAACATAATATATTTTATGTTTGTAATTTAAAATCATATTTCAAGAAGTTCTTGTTGATGTTATTAATTCACTTTCTAATTTTGTGAATTTCTGGGAACAAAATATTGGTTATCAAATTTGCTGGCCGAAGATAAAATTTATTATACTACAACGGTTAATAATAAAAAATCACATACTGTAACTAAATAAATTAATTATTGTTCTTGCATGAAGTTTGATAAACCATACACTTGTAATAATAATATAGTAGTTTACAACTCTCCAAAAAACCTGAAAAATATCAAAACAATTTAAATAGTCTTGATCACTTATTGGTTTTTGTCCGTTGTTTCCTTGCATTGTTTTAGTAAATTCAAGCTATATGATACTTCTCGCTTCTCCACAAATTGATACCACGCATTTATAAAATAAACATTTGACAAATTATACATTTTTATGTAATAATTATTTTTATGTACCTGCTGAGTTAGCGTTACACAGTTTTTACGCTCTATGAATACAGTATAACAGTTTCACTTCACAAGATATATATTGTCCGGTTATTAAACTTAGTAACTCTATGAATCTTTTCATATGTACATAATTGCTTTACGAATCTTAATTTAACTGGCGTTTTTTTTATTTTTACGAAAATTAATCTTAATATTCTTTTGCTGTAAGAAAACCGAATTTTGTTCTCAAGAATATATTAAATATTATATCGCAAAAAGTGCGCTGCAAAAAGTAATTAAAGTGTAAATTATTTTTCTTGAGCCTAATTTGATTCTTCTCTTGAACATAATTTGATACTTTGCTTCATTTAGATCTAATAACGAGTAATTTATAAAAAAATATGGCAAAACTTTCATCGAACCAGCTATATACTTTTAAATTGTAAATATATTTTCCATAAAGAAAATTGGAATAATTGTTAACGAATTAATGAAATTAGATTCTGTATATATGTTTCGTTTAAAGTGTATTTCTAAATGCAGTTTAAACGAAACATATTTAGAATTTTAAAATTTGATTCAAAATCACTTCAGGTATTTGGGTATGTAGAAAAAAATATTTGTTCTCAAAATTTCATCCTAATTTTCCGTGATTGTCGAATAATAATTTTTTTATTTATATTTGAAAATTGTAATGTTAAATATTAATTTCAAATCAAGTTTCTTACAAAAAAGAGTCAAAAGTGGACAAAGAAAGATTTTAAAATTTTTTTCAGTGAATCCCTGGTCACACTGCATTATTTTCTTCAAAATCACATTACGCTTTTATAATCCTTCTTTCACAGAACTATTACAAAGCAGATTTGTTAGCTCCCATTTCCCAGAAAATATTTTAAACACAATCAAGCGCTTTGATTTTCAGTTTAATATTGTTTTATGGGGGAAATAATCTAAAAATGACAAATGAGCCTTTAAAGTTAATGCTTGATAAATATCGTATGAATTGTTTAACATAGACATAATATTCTCAGAATTAAATTGACACTTTACGTCTACTATAAGCAGTTTTTAAGTATTGTTTCCTTTTTAGGGTTCCGTGACCAAATGGCAAAGCGGAATCCTTAAAATTTCATCCTGTCCGTCTATCCGTCTGTCTGTCCGTATGTCATAGCATGGGATGGTAGAGGCCTTCTATGAATGTGTAGCGGACACATTGAAATAGTGGAAATATGATAATAAATATTAGTGATGCCACTCCATATATGTAACTGTGACATGAAAAAAAATCCAGTGCACATGAGCGTGTGGAGTATCGTTAGATCGTTAGCATCTTAAAATGATATAGTTGGCGAGATATGCGGTTCTAAAGGTGTGCCACACCAACACGGGGGGTAACAGCCCTTCTCTAACTTTTCAACTAAAGTGTGTAAAATTCTGAACAAAATTTAGGTAATAGAACTTGAAATAAACTTTCAAAATTAGTTTGAATGAGATACGGGTATGTTGCGTAGTTTTTGAAATATGGGATATTTTCGTTATCGCCTGCAGCAATAACTTTGTTCTTTCACATTAAGAAATACAAACTTATAAGTTTAATATCGTTTGATGCTACGGAACCCTTCGTACGTGAATCCGACTTACACTTGACCGATTTTTTTCATTCAATTTTGTTTATGATCCATATTTTAATATCAATGAAATATATTTTTGAAAACACACCTATTATTTTTAGGTCAACGCAATTAACTTCAAAGCAGCTATTATCCTTATTGGTGAACGGGATTTCAACACCCCATCATTAATTTTACCACGAGCCAATAATGCAAAGATGCGGGCGACACAGATTTGATTCCTGGCTGAGGCACCTTTTTTAATCGCTTTATTTAAAATGTTATCCTCGTCTTTAGTAGCGTATCGTAAGCGCTAATAAACATTTAACAATGTAATCAATGAAAAGGTTTCTATATACAAACGAGGATTGGCGTATATACAGACAACTGTCATTGTTTTACGTTTACAGACGAGGTCATTGTTTAATTTAGACAGAATTCGATTGAGTTGGCGATCAATTGACGAAATGCGCCGGGCGGCTGCGGCCCACCGCCCATTTGTTTACAAGCAGTTGCTAATAGCCGCGGGCGCTTTATTTTACAATTTATCAGGAACGGCCCCCCCGCGGGCGGAGTGCTTGTTTATGTTCTGCGGTTGTTGGTTTGGTTACGGAAATGTACATAACATTTCCGCATTCGCTTATTGGATGTAGGTAGTATTGAAGATTTTTATAACCGAGGTTCTAGCGTTTTTATTAAAAGCATCGAGTAATTTTACAAACATTTCAACTAGAACATGCATTTACTGTGACAAAAACTTAGCATTACTCGCGCGGAAAATAAATACGCAAAACGTGAGAGAAAAAGAGTACATAACTTGTAAAACATATAAAGAAGAGAACCTGAAAGAAATACTATGAGGAACGTTAAAAATAAAATTGTTTCGTAAAAAAAAATTGAGCCTGAAAATTGAAAGTTTTTGGTAAAAATTTAATCTTTCTAAATTTTTTGAAATATGTATAAAAAATACCTAGAAAACGTTCAGAAATTCATAACCGAACTTTGATTTTAAAGTTAAAATAATTATAATGTAACGTTAAGCGATTACTAGGTACTATTTATTACGTCCTTATGATTGACGTGAATATTTTTTAAATATTTTTTTTAACTATTTAACTTTGAAACAGCTTTAATACATTTCCTCATTGACGTATCATGATGGTGGTTGACGTATTCCGGAATGATAATAACGTTATGACTCTCTATATCTCTCTTTATAACTAAGTGTGACCATTACCAAGAACTGCTTCCGTTCGTTTTATAAGAGACAATGTGTCTATTTGCTTTAACGTCATTGCAGTATGGTATACCCTCTCAAGTATCACTAATATCACTAATCCCTAGCTCTTAAAAATCAGTAGTTTTGGTTAGTGACATAACATAACGTCATACGATTTAGACATATGAATCTGTTTTCAAAGATACAGTTCGCGTATTTAAACAAACAATCACATATGTACCGAGTTTGTTTAACTAATAAATGGATATTTGAAAATTTTTGAAAAAGTGTTTAAAATTACTGGAGATACATCTGATAAACCTATAATTGTGACATTTTTTCCAAAAACATATTTAAGCCGACAAAATGACTTCTTTAATTTCTGCAAAGCTTCGCGCCAAAACACTAAGTTATGTGATACGTAAATTCCACGACGTCACAATGCTCCAAACAAATAACGAATTGAAAAGAGAAGTTCTGTGCATTTCACGCTCTTCGTATTTTTATAGTAACCGATAAATATTGTTTAAGGAATTAAATTTATAGGATGGCTCTATCTTACTCACACAATTGCTTGAAGTTGGCCATCTGTTAGTTGCGTGGTGTATTTAGACGTCACGCATTCTAATTGGTGAACAAATTGTGTTTCGGCGTTTAGCCTCAAATTTTAAAATATATTATGATTTGTTATTTCAGTCACTAAGTAAAAATATTTTACCCAATTTATTGCTGTTAAACATCATTAATCATCATTCTTAGCTCAAAAATAAGGTCATGTTTTAATCACATATTTATTTTTATACATATCACAAATACCCAATATGTCCTTTGTTTTATTTTTCTGGTGGCCTTTTGTCATAAGCCAGTCATTAATCATACTATTTCTGGATTACTGCATTTCCGTTTTTATTCTTTGTTTAGTCATTCTTCTTCTTTTGAATACTTCGAAGTTTATTAGTCGATAACATTGGAATTTCAGTATTTGTACGACGTGGAATATAGTTTGTTCACTTATCAGTACCATCTACTTACCGCAAGTACTAATCGATTCTCATGTGCCATTGATTCACTAAAAAATCAGAGGTCGTCCACGCCTAATACGCTGGTACTGCACTCTGCTGGAACAGAACAAAGGTAGCTATTTATAGCACCCAAGAACACCGAGAACAGGCATCTTTAAATTCAGAATTAAATTTCGTATAAACACTCTCCGTGTAATTTTAATTACGTCGCTCAAAGCACGCGGGCGTGCCGTTGAGGGAGCTTTTGAATTGGTGAATTATTTACTTTTGAATAGTTTGCAAAGTCTTTGCCAGCAAATTTCTTCTGAATCCACAAATTGTGTTAAATTAAATAAAGGTTAAATTTTGGACTAAATATAGTTCTATTCTTACTCCGTCCTCATTAATATTGGTAACAAATAGAATAAATACAGAGTCCGCCACATTAAGATGGGAGAGGTCACCTAAAGTTTAATGTTTTGTTTAGTTTCAACTAAATTATTTTTTTTAAATAATTTAGTTATTCTAAATATTTATTGGTTTTCTTTCAACTAAATTATTTAATTTTAATAAATGCTTATTTTTCTAAAGTACCAAAACTATAAAGGTATATAACTAACTTATTTATCTACTTATTGCCTGCGACATGCAAAGCTGTAGACGCTTCTCGGTAGAACTAATTTAATTTCTATTTACTTTACAAAGATTCATTTTTTTACTATTTAGTTAAGTCCGTCGATGTATCGATATAAAAGTTTTCAATTTATCGTTAGTTAGATTATGTAAGTGAATTTGTATTTGTTTCCTATAAATAGAATAAACGTACTAAATGTTAGAAAACTAGATGTGAAAAGCACTGGATATTGGGTTCGTAACTCCTGATACCTTAATTATTAAATAGGAAGCTTCATTATATAAAAATGAAACAGTATAAATTTCCTTATTTTAATCTTAATTGAAATGGAAGTAGTGTGTCATATATTCCTCAAAATAAACAATTTGTACTTGATTTAATCATATGATAGTTTCATACAATATAACCAAGCTGATATTTCTTCAAATATTAATATAACTTAAGGGTACTTTAATTATAAAAAACACAACAATACTTTGATTTTGTGGTAAATCGTTATACATTTATATTTCGCTTTAACCGTTTGCTGTTTCTGGTTTTAGTTTATATATTTCGTTAGTCCTTTGACCAAATTAATGTGACAATAATAGAAAATAGTTATCTTTAAAATTTCTGACGCATTTAAACTATCCCCTAAACTGTCCTGGGCTTCTTTGAAAATAGTGTAGTGTCTGAGGAAAAGAGAACGTCTGGCAACCTTACATATAAATCCTTCCAGACAGACGACAAGGAACCAATACATGTAAACCAGTTATTTTGATTAAATGTAAAGAGATAAAATAATAATTACAGCATCAAGTGAGATATGGTTAAAACGTGATTTTTTTTAACTTTTAAAACGAGGTGTTTTAATTTTTGTTATAAAAACAAGTTTTTATTACGTTATATGACAGAAATACTCGATCTAAAACTCGTTTTTTTACCTAACTAATATAGTCGAGGTTGTGCAATTAACATAAATAATTTTTTTCTTTTAAATTCTAGATTTTAAAATAATAAATTATTGAATAAAATATTTGAATATACAGTATGCATAAAACACGCTTGACAACATTTATATAGCAACATCAGAAACTACCAAATGAGCATCGCAAACAAACACAATCAGTTAATATGTGTGATACGATTGATAATGTTTATGATATATGTATCATAATATATGATACATATATCATAAACATCACCAATTGTATCACATAAATACATAAATTGTATTATAAACATCATTGATCATTGCATAATTAAAATGGAACTTGTAATTAAACCAGAAAGTGATAATTAAAGTAACCTCACAATTTATAAATTCAGAAAGATAATTGAAAGATTGACTAATGTCAATTTGCATTTAATATTTCAATAATTTTCTGATATGTCGGTTTAAAGATAATAATAATCTAAGTCGGAGAAAAAAAAATGACTTTATGAAAAAACCATAAAGATTAGCTATGCCTTTGTTGCGATTAGAAGCATTTAAAGATAACTTAAAATAAACATGAAAAACGAAAATGATTAGAAATTGTAATTACAAGATTTTAATTGTAATTACATTCTAAGTAAAAGCACTATCTCTATTTAACTATGCGGCCACTGACATATATGCATATATATGTACTGTACATTGACGTTACGAGTATATTACACAGACATATCATTAGCATTGATGTACTTACTGAAGTGAATGTGATTGTTGTCAATGTAATTGAAATATATATCAAAAAGGTTGTCTGCGATAAGAAGGAGTATTTTAATTTTACTGCTACCATTAGCAAACATCTGGAAACAACATTCAGTCCCAAATAATATTTAGTTTTGATTTTTTTGGATATTGGTTTTTGATTTATTTTGAATTATCTAAAAGGCAAAAGTGAGATAGCAATATTTAGCCATTCTTTTCACACGTTAACTGTAGCAGCAAGGGAAACAAGACCAACCTAAATTCAATCTTCTGTTTAGTGATTATGATTATATCCGCTATCTTCTATGGGGAATTAGCTAATCTGATTAGCCCATTGTCCACCTGACCTCCTTGCTCACCTGTAATATAAGCTTAGGAACTTTCACAAGTACAACTACATCTCTTTTATATGTTATTTTTTTACTTGACGTCTCATTCTTCGGTATTTGGGTGGACATTATCTGGACTTATTTTCCATTTATTTTATAAGAATGTAATGTGTCTATTTAATATAACGTCATTGTGTGCATAGCTTCTAATTGAGTATTAATATGAACACTATTTTCTAAGTAAAGATCTAACGGATGTTACAGTAGTTTATTGCATGAAATTAATAGCAACACCACTGCCAACTAGGATGTATTCTAATATCTTACATATATATTTTTACTTTGGAGGCCAACTTTCTTATTCGAGTTCCGGCGGAAATATAGTGTAAAGAACAACAAAATCCAGTACGGCCGACTGCTTCAAAGTCCGTTGCCAAAAATACTTGGGCGATCAAACGAATATTTTACCGTTGTGGACTTGTACATCGTATTTGTTTACTTATTCATTTGCATACTACTGTAGAAAGTTTTATAATAGAATATATGCATTTTAGTAAAGACTAATATTAAAATCGTAATAATTACTTATTAGTGCTTACTAAACCGTATATCCTTCCTATCATTCATATATACACTACTGAGCGGTAAGTACTGTAAAAAATAAAAGAATTTTGATTTAATTCGGTTCTGGAAGACATCATTGCTAAAAGGTTATGGTTGAGTAAATGAAAATTATTATTGAGCCCAAATAATAAAAGTGTTGTCATCTAATACGTAACAATACATTCTTTTAGGTAATGAATATAAGAAGAATGACGTTTCTCCTAACTAGTAAAGAGTAAACATTTATTCAGGAGAAAATGTGTAATTAATATGAATATAAAGTCTATAACCATGTTTTTTCGGCGTACTTTAATCGTTTTTTACGTGAATAATAATTGGAAATAAATTTGTAATAATATTAAAGTAATGTACATTTATTTAAAAAGCTCACTCCTACATTTTGTATAGTAATTACAGTAGAATAAGAGGAAGAAACAATCCATTATTTATTTGAGAATAAAGGACGGTTGCTAAAGTGATACTTTATATCATTTTTGGAAATTATTTCTAAATTACAATACTGAAGGCTATTATTTCTTATAAAACATAAAAAGTTATTAATTAGCTACGTTACTCTTGTTATAAACAATATAGACATGTGTTTATACAAAATGCTAAAGTAACTGTGTCTAACTTCAAAAAATATGTCAAATCTCTGTCATAATGCTGAGCGTATTGATCTTTTAATATCTTTATATCATATTAGTTCTGGAAAAAATCTTAACATTTTACAAAATTAAGATAATATGTAGTTATAGACTAGCAACAAATCTTCAGCAAAAATACCTATATTATACAATTTCCAAATAATTTAATTGATTTGTAGGTACTTTTTACAAAAGTACAAGTATACAATACACAAAAGTACACTCATTACAAGTAAATAATTAGTGTTTAATGAGTTTAACGATAATTTTCTAAGCAAACATTAATATAAATCATTAGCTCAAGCCTTTTTTATTTAGCGCCGTACTTAAATTGGCTCCGCGTTCTTGAGTTGACACACTGCGAGACAGGGATAAAGCCGAATGTACAGTATAGTGTATATCATTTAGATTATATCATTTTAGAAGAATAATTATTCCTTTTTTTTATTTATAAAGGACGAAAAAGGAACATAAATATTCTACGAGTTGACTTCTTTTTTCTAAAGCAGACTTGTTCTGAACGGTTAAATTCGTGTTTCAACTTTCAATAACCTCGATGAACAAACGCGAATTTGAAAATAGCTCGTTGACAAATGAATGCGAGGAACTGAATTTAAGTTTACAATATGCAGTTTAGGATGAGACTAAATACAGTCTGTAGAACTTTTAGCTGTTAGTGTAAAATAAGTTACTTACGTCCCATGCAACACTAACAACGATCCCATCCACATGTACGCCCGGCACATGTACAACCGGCGTATGTACGACCAGCATCCCGCATCGCCACTCTTTGTACCCTATCCAAATTCTATGTATGATAATTAAAACAACTATGCAATTATGTGAAGGGTTCGGCACTCAACAAGCCACCAAATACAACTGACTGTGAAGCTCACTTAAATAACAAGCATAGTACCATTTGTCCACTGTCTCGATAATTTTTTTGGTCTAACTTTTTCCTGCATTTCACCCTAGTATATTTTCGAGTAAAGCGATGAACTTTACTTAACGGCTTTGAGCTCTTGAGGTACAAAAGCAGTAGATTACTTAATATTCACCATTTATTGAAATATTTGTAAAGATAAATGTTAGTTTTAGAAAGAAGCAGCGAGTTTCATCCTACAAGAATTATGATATTCAAGCCGGCACATGCTATTCGATTTCAATCATATACTCTGTCCAGACAAAGTTTCATGAAAATATGTTCAGTCGGTTAGAAGTGACTGAGTACAAAAGATCCAACAAATGTTCATGGTATTAATATTTTAGCAAACAAAGGCACGGGTAACAAACAGCCTATGGGTTACTTCGAATTATCCACACGAACTGTACGTACACCAAAGGTAGCGATTCGTTGCTTTATTGCAAAATTATTACGTAACAAATAAAGCGATAAAGAAAAAAATAAATAAACTTTGGGATTTATAATATGATTATGGGCACAACACTATTAGTATTAAAGTATTAGTATGGGTTAATATATTTTATGTTGGTCGCGAATTGAAGCCGAGCCACCCGCTTGTCAGCAGGATATACAATCATTAAATCATTTATAGTGTTGTAATTGCTGATTTTTCTAATAACTACAATTTATATTAAATTTCAATCAATATTGACACCATTCATTTCTAACGTAAAAATAGAGTCCGGAGAAGCATCGAAAATAGAGCGGATTATGAATTTATATCAATGATAAGATGATATTTTATAATATATATGAAATTATACACTGAGCAGTAAAGCTAAAGTCGGTTCGATTCCCGGCCGCTCATAGCGGGCAGATTGGCTGCAAGAGACTGCTTTCGTGGCAATAAGTCCGCCATTTGTATTAATAGTATACACTAAAGTACGTAAATAAATAAATAAATAAACAAAGCTCATTCCTAACCTCCTCCGATCTAGAAGTGATTTCCACATAATTAATATTCTACGAAACAATATTTAATATAACATTTATAACTTTATTCATCATAAGATTATTCTTACTAACGAAATGGGGCGTAAAATATTATCAATCAAAATTATATATCCTCCAGAGATGTAGAAGAGGCGGAAGATATCATTAAGGTATCGTAAGCTAATAAGAATATATTAAAATAAACAAACGGAGCAACTAATAATAGGGATGTTTCCGGTAGCTAGTGTACACCTTCTACCGCAAATGTATATATATATATATATATATATATATATATATGTGTGTGTATATATATCACATACGGCAAAGTGTGTTTAAATAGTTTTTTATAATATTCCGAGAAAATATTTATTATCCCTTATCTATTTCACGATTTAGAAAATTTAAAATGCCATATATTGTTAAATACATAACGATAGAATCGAATCGAAGATAAGTACGCGAAAATGAAGCGATAATGTTTCATCACCCCCGATGTCTGAAATGGATCAGAACATGTTGTCTAAAACTTAAAAGGAATTAGAACACATATCTGATTAAAATATAAAAAATTAATATTTTAAGTTTTTGTCAGGAAATACTATATTTCATTAAACTCACTGGAACGTATGCTTTAACGCTTATTAAGTTATGAAATTTATGTATTTTTTGCTACCTCATCCGTAAATAACAGAGCTTATTCCAAGTCTACAGGAGTCCTGGCAATTATATCTATCTCAACTGGAAATTCAAGATTTTTAATGAGAATTTGAGTATATCCTGGTATTGATCTTCGAATTTCGTAATTTTTTCTAGATCTATAATTAAAAGGAAACTTAATAAAGCATCTCGATGACGTTTTTTTATTTGTAGTGAATCTAAAAGTTACCCCATATTAGAATTCTAATAATAGTTTCACTGGGTGTGAGCAATGCAAGTTGTACCAGCTGTCAGAATATTTGACTTCATAATAACAGCAGTGAGCTATTTTCTGTTTAAATTATCGTTAAGATGTTTGGAAATCTATGAAAAAATTATCACTATTTTTTTCATGGATTTATAGTAATTTGAACATTTATTCACCAAACAACGTTAATTTAATCTATATGTAACTGCAAAACAATTTTACAATTGAATCTACTTATCAATCAAATTAAGGGTCCCATTATTGCCTTTTCAAGTGCCAGTAGCTCAAATCTCTTTTTAATGTTAGAAATATATCGTCCCCAAAATGTTAATTTTCTCTTTAATAAAACTTTGCTCTCTGTACATGTTTTGGTTTCACGTAAAACAACATAACTATATACAAAATTCTTATGTAATCCGAAACATTAAACGTTGCCAACATTAAATTCTACACCTGTTTAAAACTGCTAATCTAAAGGCAAAGTACAACAACATCGATCGTCCTGCGCATTTCAGAAACTCGTAAAAGAACTTGTTTACTGGTTTTAGTTAATTCTTCCAGTGAGTATCATGTAATACCACATTACATATTTACAGATTATATCCTCTTTATACTGGATCGCGTACGTGCAGCGTTGCAGAAGTGACAACACTGCAGATTGCCTGCACAAATTTAGCGCTCCCAACTTTGATACATGAATATGAAGTGAAGCTCGCAAAGGTTTATCTGTAAGGTTACCTTATAAGATGGAGTTCGTAACTTTGAACATAAATAGTATACAATTAAATACAATTAAAGTAATAATTTAGTTATTTCGAGTGCAAATCTCATCTATTATTTCATTTTGCTTATCCTTAATTTTGATAATAACAAGTGCGGGCTTGCAAGTCCGGACAACCCCCATTCCGGCTAGGGATTGCAATACAAGTACTATTTCAGTCGGCTAGGGATTGCAATATACACACTATATTATACTATAATACAATATTTTATTTTAAAACAGTAAACATGAATTTTGAAATAAAAGTAATTAGATACTTTCTAACTTAATAGTAAGTCCACACAGTAAAAAAATACCTTAAGACTTGGAAATAAATTATTCAGTTCCTATATTAAAATAATTGTACAATGTTAAGAATTCCCAGGAGCAAATCCAACTTCCGGCCAATGAAAATACTCGTTCTACCCTAAAAACCGACCTATATACAATAATTTATACGTGTATTGCGCCATATTTACAGATTTGTAGACTACTTTGAATATTGCAGTTTTGGTTAGTGATATAACGTAACGTCATACGATTTAGACATAAGAATCTAATTTCAAAGATACGGCCCGCGTATTTAAACAAAATTGTGCATGTGCGGTTGGTTTACGAAGTAATAGGGTATCTGAAATTTTTTGAAAAAGACTTGAAAAATTGGAGATATATCTGATAAACCTGTAATTGTGATATTTTCCCAAAAAAACGTGTGTAGCTGAAAAAAATTACTTACTTCATTCCTGCAAAACTTCGCGCCAAATTGTATACGTAAATTCCATGACGTCACAGTGCCTCAACCAAATAATGAAATTGAAAAGGTTCTATACCTTCCACACTCTTCGTCATTCTGTAGTGTTTAAGGAATTAAATTTGTATGTTTTTGTTGGAATTCAATATAAATGTTGTTTAAGGAATTCAATTTATAGGATCGCTCTATCTTACTCACACAATTACTTGAAGTTAGCCATATGTTAGCTGCATGGTGCATTTGAACGTCGCGCATTCTGATTGGCGAACAATTTGTTTTTGGTAGTTTAGCCTCAAATTTTAAAATACAATATCATTTTTTATTTCAATCATTAAATAAAAACATTTATCCACAATTTATTGCAGTTAAACATCGTTAATCAACATTCTTAGCTCATAAATTAATAAAATATTTATTTTTATAAATATCGCAATTACCCTATTGGTCTTTTGTTTTATTTTTTGGTGGTCTTTTATCGTAACCCAGTCATCAGTCATGCTTTTTTCGCTTGTTTATTCTACCTTTAATCTTTCTCCTTGTTTTGAATATTTCTAAGTTTATTAGTCGCTAACATTGAAATTACAGTACTTGTACCACGTGGAATATAGTTTGTTCATTTATCTGTACCACCTTTACCGCTAGTACTAATTGGTTCTCATGTGACATTGATACACTAAAAAAACAGAGGTCGTCCACACCTAACACGCTGGTAACTGATGCCGCGCTCTGCTGGAACAGAAAAAAGAAAGCTATTTATAGCGCCCAAGAACACCGGCAACAACGATCTTTAAATTCAGAATTCAATTTCGTATACACACCCCCATGTAATTTTAATTACGTCGCTCAAAGCACGCGGGCGTGCCGTTGAGGGAGCTTTTGAATTTTACTTTTGAATAGTTAGCAAAGTCTTTGCTAGCAAATTTCTTCTAAATCCACAAATTGTGTTAAATTAAATAAAGGTTAAATTTAGACTAAATATAGTTCTATTCTTACTCCGTCCTCATTAACATTGCGAACAAGTAGAATAAATACAGAATCCGCCACACTAAGATGGGAGAGGTCACCTAAAGTTTAATGTTTTGTTTAGATTCTATGTTTTGGTTTTCTTTCAATTAAATTATTTCATTTTAATAAATGCTTATTTTTCTAAAGTACCAAAACTATAAAGATATATAACTATCTTATTTATCTACTTAATGCCTGCGACATGCAAAGCTGGTTTCATGGGTATAACGAAAAAGACATTTTTAATTTTTTTTCTGTGTACTTCATAAAGAACCAGTTTTTTGCTATATAGTTAACTCCGTCGATGTATCGATATAAAAGTTTTTAATTTATGTAAGCGAATCTGTCCTATAAAGAGGATACGCGTACTAAATTTTAGAAAATTGATGGGGTGAGCTAAATCACTGGATATTGCGTTCGTAACTCCTGACACTTCAATCATTAAATACGGGCTACTTAATGAAAATGAAACAGCATAAATTTTCTTGTTTTAATCGTACTTTATATTCCTCAAAAGAAACAATTTGTACCTGATTTAATCATAAGATAGTTTTATATAATATGACCGACCTGATATTTCCTCAAATATTGGTTACTTTAATTATAAAAAATACAACAATACTCGTATTTCGCGGCAAGTCGTTATATATTTATATTTAATAACCCATTTAAGATACTATTTCTGTTTTTAGTTTATGTATTTCATAAGTTCATTAACCAAATTAATATGCCAATAATATTATATAGTTACCTTTAAAACTTCTGACGCGTTTAAACTATCCCCCGGACACCCCTAGGGCCCTTTAAAAAGTGTACAGTGTTTGGTGGGAAAGCAAGTACGGCAACCCTACCTATAAACCCTTTCATACAGACGACAAGGAACTGATACAAATAAACCTGATATTCTGTTACACGTAAAAGGATAGAATAATAATTACGGTAGGTATCAAGTAAGATATGGTTAAAACGTATTTGGTGATTAAAATACTCGCCCTAAAAATTGTTTTTTTTCCCTAGCTGATATATTCGAGGTTTTCATTGTGCAATTAGCATAAATAATTGTTTTCTTTTAAATTCTAGATTTTAAAATTATAAACTCTATTTGCATATACAGTATGCATAAAACACGCTTGACAACATTTATATAGCAGCATGTGAAACCACCAAATGAGCATCGCAAACAAACGCAGTTTTTAATATATGATACATATATCATACGCCTAATCAATTGCATCATACAGATAAATAAATTGAATTATAAACATCATTGATCGAAACTAGAAATTAACTCTTAATTAGAGTAACCTCACAATTTATAAATTCAGAAAGATAATTGAAAGATTGGCTAATGTCAATTTGCATTTAATATTTCAATAATTTTCTGATATGTCGTTTTAAAGATAATAATAATCTAACTCGGAGAAAAAACAATGACTTTACGTAAAAACCATAAAGATTAGCTAAATATTTGCTGCAATTACAATGATTTAAATATAACTTAAAATAAACATGAAAAGCAAAAATGATTAGAAATTGTAATTACAAGATTTTCATTGTAATTACATTCTATATAAAAGCACTATCCTATTGGCTTTGCGGGCACTAACATATATGCATATATATGTACTGTACATTGACGTTATATTACAGAGCATATCATTAGCACCGATGTGCTGATTAGGAGTTAACGATACAAAGCGAATATAGATATTGAAACTATATATCGTAAAACTATATATCGATCTGAACTGAAACTCTATATCGGACGAAACGCTATATTGCCCCACGTGATGCGTTACGCATATTCAAGTATTAACACACATATGGTATTGAATATGGATATTTCGAATATAGTAAACAGCACATCGATACCAATAGTGCCGAATCCGATACGATATGACAAAATATAATACGAGCGAGTGGCAACTACATCAAACCGAGCACGCGTTGAATGAAATGGCAATAGTTATTCATACCGACTTCCTTAATTTGGATATTGTTAATATTTGGATTTGAAGTTGACTGTGAAAACTCACTTAAATAACAAGCATAGTACAATTTTCCACTGTTTCAATAACTTTTCATGATTTAGCTTTCCCCCGTATCTTCGCCTTCGGGAATTTCCGATTAAAATGACGAGATTTACTTACAGGCTTTGAGCTCTTGAGGTACAAAAGCAGTAGATTACTTAATATACACCACCTATAGAAATAATTGTAAAGATAAATGCTATTTTTAGTACGAAGCAGCGAGTTTCATCCTACAGGAAATATGTTATTCAAGTAGGTATATGCTATTCAATTTCAATCACGTACTCTGTTCAGACAAAGTTTCTTGAAAATGTGTTTAGTCGATTTGACATGACTGATTATAAAGCATACAAAATACTTTTCATGGTATTACTATTTTACACGAAAAAAGACACGGGTAACAAGCAGCCTATGTATTTCGAATCGTCCACACGAACTGTACGCTCATCAAAGGTATTCGTTGCTTTATTGCAGTTATTAAGTAACAATAAATTAAAAAACTTTAAGATTTACAATATTATTATGGGTACAATACTATTAGTATTATAGTATTAGTATGGGTCAATATATTTTATGTTGGCCGCGAATTGAAGCCGAGCCACCCACTTGGCAGGAGGATACACAATCATTAAACCATATAGTGATATAATTGCTGACTTTTCCAATAATTACAATTTACATTAAATTTCAATCCATATATATGAAATGACACCCTTCACTTGTAACGTGAAAATAGAGTCCGTAGAAATATCGAAAATAGAGTGGATTATGAATTTATATCAGCTGATAAGGTGACCTTTTATAATATATATGAAATGATACACTAAGTAGTAAAGTTAAAGTCGGTTCGATTTCCGGCCGCTCATAGAGCGGGGCTGAACTGGTGTTTTAGTTGGCTGTAAGAGACTGTTTTCGTAGCAATAAGTCCGCCATATGTATTAATTGCATACGCTAAAGTACATAAATAAATAAATACATAAATAAAGCTCATTTCTAACCTTCTCCGACCAAAAAGTGATTTCCATATAATTAATATTCTACGAAACAATATTTAACATAACATTTATAACTTTATTCATTACAAAATTATTCTTACTAACGAAATGGTGCATAAAATATAATCAATCAAAATTACTTATACCCCAGATATGACCAAGAGACGGGAAGATATCATTAGGATATCGTAAGATAATAAGACTGTTTATTTTAATAAACAACCTAGGCAACTAATAATAGGGTTGTTTTCGTAAGTTCGTACACACGATCCATCGCAAATTAATCCATACTTAATACGTACGTTACATAATGCAAAGTGCCTTTATATAATTATTATTATATTCTTAGAAAATATTGAATATCCAGTATCTATTTCACTATTTAAAACATTTTAAATGCCACGTATTATTAAATACATAGAAACGAATCAAAGTGCGTGAAAATGAAATGATAATCATTCATTACTCCTGCGATAGCTGAAATAAACTAGAACTTGTTGGCTAAAATTTGAAACGGAATAGAGCACATTTCTGATTAAATCGTAAAGAATAAATGTTTTAAGCTGTTTTTCAGGAAATACTTTTTTATTTCATTAAGCTTGCTGGAACGTATGTTTTAGCGTTTATGTATGTAGTCTATGAAAGTTTTATGTTTTTTTGCTGTCTCACTTGTAGCCAAGAAAGTTTATTTCAAGTCTACAGGAGTCCTGGAATTATATCTACGTAAACAGAAAATGCAGATATTTAATGTGAATTTAAGAATCCCTCGGTGTTGATCTTCGAACCTCATGATTTTTTCAATTTGCATAATTAAACGGAAACTTGACAAAGAACTTCGTTTTTATGGTTCCGTGCCTCAAAAGGAAAAAAGGAACCCTCATTCTATCACCTCGCCTGTCTGTCTATCTGTTAAGATCTAATTTCTCAGAAATGTATGGAGGTACCAAGTTGAAATTAATATTAAATACTCAGGTGTACGGTCCCTTGGAACTATAAATATATCAAGCTTCTAAATTAATGCAATAAAAACAACCCTAAAAATACGGCCATTACGCCGCATCTTTTGATACTCGCAAATACATCAAAACCTATAAGGTACTTCCTGTTGACCTAGAATCATGAAATTTGGCAAGAAGCAAAGTCTCACACCACAAGTAAAGGAAAAAATTGTTAATTTGTAATTATACCACATAAAAAAAATTTGAAATATGCGCCTGTGAAAGAAATAGTAGGTTATATACTTTCGTTTTAAAAGTTAAAATATTGTAAATAGCTTAATATGAATATTTAGTACTATTAAACGTTTATAAATTTGTACGGAACCCTCGTAGTGCGAGTTCCACTAGTGCTTCACAGCTTTTTATTTGTATTGAATCTAAAAGTTTACCCTGTATTAGATTTCAAATAATAGTTTCACTGGGAGTGAGCGAAGAAAGTCTTACCAGCTCGCCAGAATATTTAACTTCCTAATAACAGCAGTGGGCTATTTTCTGTTTAAATTATCGTAAGATGTTTGGAAAACTATGAAAAGATGATCCAAATTCGCTATTTTTTCCAAGTATTTATGGTAATTTAAATATATATTCACCAAACAACGTTAGTTTAATCCAAATGTAACACCAAAACAATATTACAATAGAATCTATTTATCAATCAAATTAAGTGTCCCATCGTTGCCTTTTTGTACCAGTAGCTCAAATCTCTTTTGAATATTACAAATTTATCTTCTCCAAAATATTAAATTTCTTTTTAATAAAACTTTGCTCTTTGTACAAGTTTTGTTTTCATGTAAAACAACATAACTATATACAAAATTCTTATGTAATCCGAAGCATTAAAAGTTTCGAACGTTAAATTCTACACCTGTTTAAAACTGCTAATCTAAATTTAAAGTACAATAACATTGATCGTCCTGCGTATTTCAAAAACTCGTAAAAGACCTTGTTTGGTGGTTTAAGTTAATTCTTAGAGTGAGCATCACGTAATACAACATTACATATTATATATGTAAGGTTGTCTTGTAAGGTGGAACTCGTAACTTTGAACATGAATAGTTCACTGGCCACGCAAGTTGAGTAATAGTTTAGTTATTTCGAGTGCAAATCTTATCCATTATTTCATTTTGTTCTTTACGTTGTCAGATATATATATATATATATATATATATATATATATATATATATATATATATATATTACCATTACCATTTTAAACGTTTATTTTAATTTTAAGCTCACATTCAGAAATGAAGAACAACAAATACAATGAATCATGAACGTTTGTAATATTTATAGAAAAAATATGTTCTAAATCCAGGAGCCGAAGTCAATCCCTCATGAGAAACACTAAACTGACTGTCCAAATATATGTCATAAGCTTACACTAAAGCCATCCGCTGAGTAATACTCTATCAGACTTAAAAGAAAAAGAGGTATGATGCAATGATTCCACCATTTCTTATTTTATTTTCCGTTATAGTTTTTGGATACACTTAGATAATGTTAAATTCGAGCCAAAAATGTATTGTTCATTATATCAGTTATACATAAGACCATCAATGCCATTTTGAGATTGAAATAATGCAACGTAACTATGATGCCTTTTATAAAGTTATGAAATAAAACGAAACATTTATAACCAAAGTACCTATGCTAACCATCTATATCGCAGTAATCGCCGTCGCGTTTCCAATTAGTAAGATTAGATAGTAACATCTATCCACGAGTGAGCTCTGGACAAATTGACGATATAAATTCCGGCCCACGATAGGCCACAAGCAAACAAAGTACCCTTGTATGATATTTGTTGGAGTGCTTTATTTGTGTATTAATAGCGTTACGTATGTTTAAGTCTGAATAGTATTGCATTTTGAACCCCTCCAAATCCTCTCTTGATTGGTTGTTGGCCATTGTTTTATACAACTTCGCATTTGTGGGCTTCTACTGTTTGATGTATTACATCAAAAATAAATTAAGTCACTTTAAAACCTGGTTTCGTTTATTTCTTTCCATGAATACAATATGAACAATAATTACACTATCAACACGATGTTTTTGCGTGTCCATTCTCTTCTAATTTTAAAGCCTTGTAAAATATTCTGGAAAGATTTCATTTTCTACAAATGTAAAGTTTTGTAGCAATTTCACTTCAACTATACAAGAAGGCAACCATTATCTGGACCTGATAAATTTTGGCATTTGGATCATAATCTTATTCGAAAAGCTCTGTTTAACCAATTTTTCCGAAAGCTATATAAAATTGAGATCTATAATACATAATATTTTCGAAATTGCCTGAAATATTAATAGTCATTAAATATGTTTAGAAATATGTTTAAGAATCATAAAAATATCGATGTTCATATTAGATGTATTTTATGTTTTAATATAAAATCCAGTTCAAATTTAATACCGTGGTTTATATTAAGAATAAATTAAATAAGGTATACATTTAATAATAGAATTCAAATTAATAGCTCGTTACCCGACTGCCAAGTTTTTTTCCGAAAACATCATATTTATATTTAGTTTTGTAAAAAATATTTTAAACGCAAGTGAATCCATATTACAGCTAACTGTAGACAAAGTTTTTATTTACAAATTTATTTATGTAATCAGATTTAGCTCCATCTAGCCCTTCTAGGCATCTTTAGCCCTTTTTATTTTTATCCTAAATGGATAGTTGTTCTAACGTGCCACGCTAGATACACACTTAGCGAGGCAACTATGCATGGCATGCGAGAACAACCATGTAAAGGACTATGTCAAGATATCCATAAGAATACTTAGGTTCCCAACGTAGTCCGAAATTTACGGTATTTAATATTTCAAGCTCATTTATATTCTTTACACTGGAACTTCAAAATAGTTTAATTACAATGGTATATAACAATGAAAAACATATTAAAATTGTGTAAAACAATGTTAAAGCAGCAATATTAAAATATTGGCGTTTCGTTTTTCTTCAAACAGAATAAAAGCAATGCTTGGTACGTGTTAACTGAATTATTACAAAAGTTTCCGGCCTCTTACTATAAATTCGACCCTGTAGTAATAAATTATGAACATCCGCATCATTATTTATGGACGTAATCACTTCTAACGGACTCCATTACCCAATGTTAATATTTTAATAGCCGCTGTACCTTTAACCTTTTTATCATATCGATACATTATGTATGGAAATTGCAAAATAACAAGAAAACATTATCTTGCTGGAAATAGTGGTCTAAATTGCAAGGTAAAATTGACTGTCGTAACGCAAGTGGTGTTCATCCCCTCGTCACCGTGAGTCTAAATTCAACATAATTTTTTTATGCGTGCGGGCTCGTGAGTGCGAACAATCCCAGTTCCACTTCCGGCTAGGGTTCCAATACCGGTACTATTTCGAGAAATGAATTTCTCGATATTGTCTTTTAATACAGTAGACGGATTATATGTATATGGAAACAATCAACATAACATTTGAAATAAAAGTAATTAGATATTTTCTAACTTAATAGTAAGTAACAAAGCGCAAAAAGTGTCTTAAGATAAAACTTCAAATAAGTACTACGAAAAAATATTTATTCACTTCCTGTATTAAAAGGATTGTACAATATCGAGAATTCCTAGAAAATTACGATACAGGGAATTTCCAGGAGAAAATCCTGCTTCCGGCGCGGGAAAATATATACACCGACTGAAAATATATAACCGACTGACCTATATACAACATAAAAACATTTTAAATCTCTACCAGTATTGTCTATATTGTTATATAGCAGAACAATGATGTATTATTCAACTATATAACTACACAGGCAGTGTAGGCGGAGATTAAAATAATAAAAAATTAATGTATGAAATTTTTTTTTTAAATTTAGGTTTGAATTCTATTTATCTATATATAGAAATACATTAATATTTCTAAAGAAAACATAGTTAAAAAAAAACTTATGCCAAGATATAATTAACTGAATCAATCCTAAAGAAAAATTCACGAAACTGTTCAGAGTTGTTTAAGTATTTTAACGTAATAATAATGAACGTAACGATAATGTTGAGGATAATTCGTTCTATTGCACGTGAAAGGAATATTTTAACACTACACATAAGCATCGGTGGTTCAGTGGTAGAATGCTCGCCTGCCACGCGGGCGGCCCGGGTTCGATTCCCGGCCGATGCAAGTAGTTTTTTTTTAAACGATTTAAATTTACAGAGGTTATAAAGACTAAAATATTAACAAGCTGATGTTTAATGTTACATAAACTATCTAGATAAAGATTTAATTTTCGGATCTTTGCAAATAAAATGCAAAATATAATTTTTCTTACACATTGATGAATGCCCGGTAAATAATAAATACTCGTTAAATAAGTCAAGCATTATATAAATAGGATTAAATACAGATCATCTTCTTATCATCAGTTGCTTTCCTACAACTATTAACATAGAAATATACAAACAGCCACTAATGTTGCCTTTTTTATTGATACCTTGTGTAGCTGTGCCCACGACTTCGTTCGTGTGAAATTCGGAATAAGAAAAGTTATTAGAATTTATTTTTTTACATTTTTTTTCTTTCATGTATTGCTCTTGGGTATAAACTATTAGCATACCAAATTTCATCAAAATCAGTCTAGTATATTTAGTGTGATTGATAAACAAATTAACAAACAGACAAAAATTCTGGCTTCTATTTTAATTCTATAAGCTAAATAAAATATTTTATAAAATTCTTTCTAAAATAGTTTCCATTTACAGAATTCACTCTGTTACAATTTGATTATATGTATAGATTTAAAATTCTAAATATTTAATAGCTGTTTACCTTATTTCATGATCGTCTAAATCAGAATTCCCCTTCATGTATGAGCAATCTCTTATGCCAGACGAAGCACTAAGAGTATGTTTGGGTATTGTCTTTCTTCTGGTACTCACTCATCCCATGCTCATGACTTGTGAACATATTCCACTGCGTTCTATTATGGCTGAGTGCGCTAGACTTTCTATTCTTCAATATTTGTATGTGTCTCCCGATTGTTTGTATTTATCATCGATTTACATTGAGTTGTCATCATCATATTTGGTACGACAGCCCAGAGTGGGCCAAGGCCTTCTGGTGGAGATTCTTCCAGGAGGTTTTACTCTTCGCCTGGGTTTTCCAGTTTTTTATCCTGAGAATGTTAAAGTCTTCTTCCACTGAATCGATCCATCGTAATTTTGGTCTACTTCTTCTAAGAGTTGTTAGAGGTTTTGCGATGAAAACTTTCTTTTCTGGGTTTTCATCTTTCATTCTAGATACGTGGGCAGCCCAGTTCATTCTTTTGATTTTGATGGTTTTTATGATATCAGGCTCATCAAACAACCTATAGATTTCAGAGTTAAGACGTCTTCGCCAAATACCATTTTCCTTGACACCCCCAAAAATTCTCCTCAGAACCCTTCTTTCAAAGGCTGCTATTTTATTCTCTCCAGTTCTAGTCAAAGGCCAGGTTTCTGAACCATATGCTAGAACTGGCCTAATAAGAATTTTATATACTAATCATTTTGTTTTTCTTGTAATAAAAGAAGATTTAAGGATGGAGCTTAGTCCAAAAAATGATTTATTGGCCGATGATATAAGATTCTGAATTTCAGAGATAGTGTCATTCTTATTGTTAACACAAGATCCAAGGTAAGTAAAGCAGTCAACCGTTTCAAATGTATGTGAGCCAATCTCCAAACGATTATGTGCATTATTTGGTGGAGATTTTCGTATAGCCATATACTTAGTCTTGGAGTAATTTATTACCAGATTCATTTTATTTACAGCTATCTCCAAAGACAGAAAGGCCTCTCTCAGGGCTGGTAGGTTTCTAGCAATTATATCAATATCATCAGCATACGCTAGGAGCTGAACTGATTTGTAAAAGATGGTACCCTTAGTGTTAATATCTGAATCCCGAATAGCTTTTTCTAGTGCAATATTAAAAAGCAGACACGAGAGTGAGTCGCTTTGTCGAACACCATTATTGACACTGAGATCTTCAGAGAGGGCACCATTGAATTTTATTTTACATTTTGTCGTCTCCATAGAATACATTACAAGTCTAATTAACTTGCTTGGAATTTTGAATTCATACATTGCATCTTTTAAATGTTTTCTACTAACATTGTCAAATGCTAATTTAAAGTCTACAAACAAGTGTTGAGTATCAATATCAGACTCAATTGATTTTTCAATAATTTGACGTAAACAAAAAATTTGATCAATAGTAGATTTTCCACTCCTAAATCCGCATTGATAGCTGCCAATTTCAGAATCAACGAACGGTTTTAGTCTCATAAACAGAATGTTGAATATAATTTTATAGCTTGTGCATAGTAAGCTAATGCCTCTGTAATTGGAGCAAACCATTGGATCTCCTTCCTTATGAACAGGGAACAAAATACTAATGTTCCATTCTGAAGGAAGCTTTTCAGAGTTCCAAATATCCACAATTAACTTTTGCAGGTGATCATATAGCCGAGGACATCCATTTTTTTAGGAATTCTGCAGTTATAAGATCATGTCCTGGTGATTTATGATTCATTGGCTTATTAATTGCTAGTTGAATCTCATCTCTCTCTGGGTTGGGAATTATTTCATCATTATTTACATTTACTGAGTTGTGTCTATTATACTCCTGTGAATTTTCTGAGTTTAGAAGATTGTTAAAATGTTCAACCCATCTTGAAAGAATTTCTTGTTTTTTAGCCAAAATTTCCCCTTGTTCATTTCAACAAAGAGTAGAACTTGATTTAAGGTTAGAGCGACTACGATTAACCCTTCGACATTGAGTTGTAATAATTATATATAGTTTATTCAATGATATCATTCTTGACGGTTCAGTTATTTATTCTGTGTTCTTTTGTCAAATACTGAACTATAGTGTAACTTATGGTAAACCCGATCTTGTAACATAACGCTTAAAGCAATTAATCATAATTAATCATAAATATACTTCAAATTTTTGTACCAAATTGCCGTATACAATAATTTAAAACATTATTTTGATGTGGCTACAACGAACACGACTCGTAGCCTAAAATCTGTAAATATTAATAATATATAGCGCAGAAACCATTTAGTCGATTTTATATTACATAATCTACAGTACGTTCGTACTTTATTTTGATGTATCTATAATAGTTTCAAAATTTAACTGGAAAGTTTACTCGGCATACTACGACTTTCTTCGCATAAATCGTTATTGTGTATTACCATATGATAAAAATTTATATAAATACTAGCTTTATGACCGCGGTTCCACTCGCGTGGTTAGTTTCAAACTCATAGGGAGAATTTAAAATATGAAGTGCCATATAAAATTATTAAAGGAAATTAAATACTAAGTCTTTATTTTCGTGGCTTTATAATACAAATGACATTGAAAACAAAAACATTTCCTTTTAAATTAATGATTAAAGGGAGTGTGATTAGGTTGCTCCCATTATATTACCCGTTGTAGCGTTTCAAATAATCACGCGGATCCGTTGCTCCGTTGCAATTTTGCTTCTGTTGTCGTACTTTTTTTAATGAATGAGATTGTGCAGAACAAAAAATAGCTTATATAATTTCCCGATCGACCAACAATTCTATGCAAAAAATCAGGTCGATCCCTTGATTCATTGTGACATGAAAAACGACAAACAAACACGCTCTCCATTTATAATATTACTTAAAATAAGGATTTCCGGGATAAGAAGTAGGCTATGTCATTTCCAGATCCGGTTAACTACCTTACTACAAAAAATCACCAAGGTCGGTTTTTCTATTGCGACGTGAAAGAAGAATAAACAAACACACTTTTGTGTTCATAATAATAGCTATGGGACCAGTTTACCCTATATCCATCTGGATATTATAAGTTATATGATGGTGAATACTAGAACCTATACGAAGCAATAAGTTAGACCAATTTCGTATCAGTCCAATAAATTTGTGACAAACTTTAAATTAACAAACAAATTTTTTCAATTAACGCTAGCGTACATTTTGTCATTCTTGTATGATGCCTTACTTACAAGATATCAGTCATTCTACGACATTCAATTATTGAATTATTGAAAATTAAAGGATTTTTTTAAACATTTGTTTTTCAGCAGATTACGAAGATAAAGTTACAACTAGCATTGTTAGATGTTCATGAACATGCATAAAGTTTGTGCACTAACGCGAGTGGGTTACTCATTTTCAAACTTCGCATAGTGCAGATGCACCTTTACACTCGTGAAACTTTCCACGTCTGTAACTATCCTACAACTGAGAATTGTTTAACGTGAACTTACATTTCACTTATATTTTACCTGAATCTGAGGAAAAACTTAACTCTCTTTTTGTTTATCCGATACTTTTAAGTGCATACGTACGTTTTGTCTTACATCTTGAATTTTATAAGCCAATTATGGTTTGAATAGCAAGTGATGACATCATTCGTGCAAGATTGTATTGCCAGCATATCCGTATGGGCAAATTGAATGTATACAGTGTTTACTGTAAACATTTTTCAATATGTTTGTCGATAAATTAATATTAACATACAAATAGAAAAACTTCACAGTTTAAATATGTGCACTTATGTACTGATAAACAGCTAAGTACATTTAATACAAACAAGATTACATTTTGATGAAAAATTTGTTGTTTTTATCATGATAATCTGGCATAACGTTGAATGAATTTAAATTATATTAGAAATTGGATGTGGGAATGTACTCCTAAGAAAAAAAATATCAAGTGCAAAAAAGCCAATTCTTTCCAATAATACGGATTATAAAAACCTTCTTTTTAACAATCGAATTATGAATTTCGTAAAAGCTAAATCCCTTTTCAGTTGTAAAATGAAAACTCAGGATCAAAGAGAAAATCAGTTGGGATACTTGATTTATACACACATAATCATTTACCTAAATTTTACTTAGTGCAGATTCTAATTATATTCTAATCTTAGCATTAAAAAGTTTCAAATAAATCAATTAACTTATCATTTCTACATTGTGATATGCAATTTGCACATAAGTTGAAATGTCAAGAGTAATTTCGCGCAGCTAATCAAAATAATAACAATTCAAACATATAGAGTCTTAGCAAATTGAAAATCAAAAAAGAAAAGAAGGATAAAAACCTAGGCCCCCATCTCTGAAACTGCTAATTAAAAAGTATGGAAAAACAGTGCCACTAGTGATATACGAATATTTTTAAAATTCACGATATTTTTAAACCTGGGAAAGATATAATAGGCCGCATATTTGCGTCGTGATAAATAATATTCATAATTGTCAGTAATTTAATAGAAATACTGTATTTAATAGAATATCTGTATTCTTAAACGTTTATAGGTGCCTAAATGTCTATGATAACGTAGAACGAGTTCTACACCCATTTAACAAATTTTATATAAACTTGAATGTCTATGTAAATTTAAAATATACTTAGAAAAGTACAGATTTATGCGTAATATTACGATACGTATTTATAAATGCAAAACAAGCACGCAAAAGCACAAAGAAATACTTTTACGAGCCCATTTATACACCAATAGGTACGGTATCACATTCATATATCGACAAAAAAACGAATTTAAATTAATTCTATTAGCATCCAAAGTCCAAAATCAATTGTTTTTTACCTTCAATTTATATTTTTCACAACGGTACAGAATATAAAAAGGTTAAAATACATATATATCTCAGAATATAAAAACACTTCCAGACTAAAAATCTAAAAAATATATCTCGGAATATAACAAATACTCCCAGAATTTAAAAAAAAAGTGTATGACAAGAGCAAGAGGTGCAAAAGTTCAAAGTTTTCATCAAGTTATGATTTTTTTTATTTGTATATATTCTGGGTGAATCACTTGATATGTAGTCAGAGTTTTCTATTTATCCTTAATATACTCGAATATAGAGCTAATTCCATACTTGAGATGACAGTGCATTTATAAACACTATCATAATAAATTGAAAAAAATCACATGCCAATATGTTTATTCCAGAACTATGTTAACAATAGCCAATTAAACGGCGAATATTTCCATGTATTCAAAGAACACATTTATCAAGTTATCACCAAATTATTAAGTTCTAAAATATACTCATTACCGCCATTCATTATTGCAATATATTGTAATATCTCTAATATAAATATTTTAATTGATAAATATCCTATAGATTAAAGTAAATATTTATAGAAGTATTGAACTTCTTACCTGAAAGATTTTCTGGTCTTTCCACAGTTCTCATAAAAGTCTGAGTTTTTTATTACTACCACCGGTAAAATTGTTTTCTTTAATTATGAATAACTTCCATCGTCAAGGCTTGTAAAATACTTTATAAAAACGTTCATTTTAGTGAATAGTGCTTCGACGGCTGCTTTGACGCTCCATTAACGGCGCGGTTGATCGTTAAAGTCCAACCTCTGTCACCAACAGGGCAGGACACGAAGTATCGCATTTTACGACAAACAAAATTGTTCCAAAATAAAATAAAACGTGTTCTTCGGTTTAACTGTTGCAGCGCCCATATAAATAGTCCGTGACGCTGTTTTAACGCGCGGATCGCATTTATTTTACATCGGAATAGGGAAACGCATGCCAGGGTTGTCTGGTATCTTGTTCCACACAACGATATAATGTTATCGTAAATTTTGGAAATTATAAAACTTTAACCTAACAATAAATTAGGAAAAAATAACGCTCGAATGAACGAGATATAACAATCATAGAATATTAAAAGAAGTCCACGTCGACGAACGAACAATTGTATCTAGTTATAGATAACAACTATAGCACAGTTACAGAGGAAGTGTTCCTATTGTAGGATTACTTCGAAAAAACATCTAAGAAAACATTTATTGTGTTTATTTCTCCACTTAATCTTTCGTTGAACCTCTAACTAGTACGAAGTATGGCCTATCCTCGCGAGCTATATGCTAAACATACTGTGTGATTTCGAACTCGCTTAACAACATTCTCACAGCTTTACGGTTGAAAGTGGTTGAACTGAAGGCTAATTTCCTGCCCTTAGTTTTGGTACTATATTTTTACATTTAATTTCACACTTGAATATACCAAAACATTATAATCGAAATCATGTGAAATAATATAAAACTATATGTAAATTAATAGACAATTATAATTAAAGCCAAAACAAATATTTCCGAAGTATGTCAGCGATAATAAGATAAAAACATGATCGCAATTCGCAACTTTTATGGTGAAATGTTTCAACGGCGAGTGTTCTTAAGTAAGACAATTTTGCGAATTTTAATCTTAGAAGCCTCTATCAGGCATATATTCCAATATTAGTATTTATGAACTATTATTATTAGTTATAATAGTATTATAGAGAGGCAATCGTGCTTAAACTGAAAAAACGTTTTAAACAATAAAAATACTTTTCTGGGTCCTTTGGTTATGTTAAAACTTGATTATAAGATTAAGGTACAGGTTGAACAAGACTAAAAATTTTAAAAACCAGTTTTAAAGTGTCACTATAAAGTAGTCCTTATTACCCTAAACAAAATAAGTAACAAATTTCCAAGAAAAATTGTCAGACTTGTTCAACCTGTACACCTAATTTAAGAACCATAGTATTAATAAAACAAAAGATCTAGTAAATTAATTTTGTGCAATGTCTATCAGTTAAGATTAAAAATATAACCAGATAAAAACCGAATTTCAAAAGCAAAAAAACTTGCATCGGCCGGGAATCGAACCCGGGCCGCCCGCGTGGCAGGCGAGCATTCTACCACTGAACCACCGATGCTCATGGCCCAGTAATCATTAAATTGAAATATTCCGAACAGTGATTTATTATACTTAATTTATATTACTTGTATTATTTAAATATTTCTTCTTTTGAATTATAAAAATTAGCAATAGACAATTATGAATTACATTAAGGGAACTGTTCGATTATAAAAATATCTCAATATCCATTATAAGCAATTACTAATTATTAAAATATAAATATGAATTAATGAATGTCGGTGAATGTTTTATAACATACATATTAGCCGGGTGCGAACCAGAGAGTGGTGGGCAATGAAATCGAACGCAGCGCTCGCTATAGCAGAAATGGAAATGTCTAAAGGCGCCTGTTAAATATTGTCATAGATGATACACTTTACTTAGTATATTTCATGTTTACTTCTGGAACCAGTACAATTTAGCAAAAACGCGGATTTCACTGATGTCTTAATGAAAGAATATTCATAAAAGACGATGTATTTAAAAATAGGTCTCGGTAGGTATTACTTTATTATAAAAAAATGATTGGATAAAAAAATTACTATAATACCTCCGCTAATTTCTTAAATTAAATTTTTTTTTACTATTTTCACTTCAAATTTATAATAAAATATTGCATATTTAACAAACATATAAATATGAATAGTAATAATAAGAGAAAAAGTTAAATAAGAGATAATGACAATTCACAACATTTCACCTATCTCACTTAACATTAATAAAAACATTCAATTCTACCAATCTTAAAAATTTTTTATTAAATCTTTAGTTTATGATTTTGTTAATTATAAATTAATAATGGAAAACAAATGCATTTAAATGTGTATGTGTGTGTAATTTATTATATGTGTAATGTGTGTGTAATTTAATTATAAATTTAAAGTGAAAAATACTTCAGCAATAACAAAATAAAAACATTTATTGTAAGTAATTTTTTTTAAATCAATTTTTACAATACTGAATTGTATTTTTTAAACATATAATTTTTTAGATTACAGCCTTTAAGCTTAAGAAATCACAAAAATTATAATTTTTGCTGTACTCAACTCATATCTAATTTTTTATGCAATAAAAGCAAATTTTCTAAATGTGACACGATAGTTATTTTGTATTAAATTGTAAAAATACTTAAAAAAATAACAAATTCTAATTTCACAGATTTCCAATATTGAATTGGAAATTAAATAAAAAAATAAATGGATTGTTGGTATAAAATGCATTCCATCTGACATTGTGGTTGAAATGTTATAATATTGGTAATACATTTAATAAAATTGAAGAGCCTATAAAGCTGTTGACGCTAGGCAGCGCTAATTCCACGCACCCATCCCATTACCGACATACGTAAACTGAACAGATAACACTTGAGTGTACGAGGTTATAATGCTACACTATCTTATTCTTCTACACAAGCACCTAGATGGCGCTGTATGACCTCGGATCAAAAATGTTTGGTTTGAATAAATCATTACTTTGGAAATGGGCTACCGAAATTAGTAATCACTATTGCGAATCATTCAATTATTAATATTATAATCGATTATCGAAATATTTGAATATAAAAATTGTTCATTCGAATATAAAAATTGTTCATAATCACTCTCCACAAGTAAAAGCACTTTAATATACCTAAAACTCAATCTAAATCTTTACGATGCAATGGAAACTAAATTCTTAGAAAATAACGTGCAAAACATAAAGATACAAATATTTTTATAAGATATTTTTTTTATGTAAGATATTTTTTAAAGTTTCACAAATGGTTCTCAATCGTGTTTTTTACGATTAAAATATAACCAAACATGAAGTAGATAACACAAAACTTATAAAAGTTAATCAGGTACCATTATACTTGTAATACATTGCACTATAATTTATTCGCCGCAATTAAATACTTAATTTCGAATATATCTATTTTTTCACTGCCACCGAAATATTTTAGATAGAAAATAATATGTGAATAAATAAAATTTATTCACATATTATTTTCAGATTGAACATGAATCTCATGAGAACATCGTTTATATTTAACAATAATTTATTTTCAGCCAACCCAAATATTATCTTTCCGTCAAGAAATGTTTTAATAAGTATTAGTTTAATTCATATTGAGACTATTTCAATCTAGAGAAAATATTTTTATGAGCATCGGTGGTTCAGTGGTAGAATGCTCGCCTGCCACGCGGGCGGCCCGGGTTCGATTCCCGGCCGATGCAAATACAATTTTTTGCAACTCTTCAAAATAACCTTGACTACTTTTAGACTGGAACATAATAAAACATAAATGATTTATTAAAATTTAGACACATTTCTACTTCCATAAAGTTTAGTTACTCAACATATACATTAAAATTCGAAATAAGTTGCATTATTATCTTTTTACTTAAAATATATTTTCTATAAAGCAGTAAGTAAAAGAGTGAAGAGAAAATAACGTCACTTACGATCGAATCGATAATTGACGTCATTCGATAGTACACTAGTCATTGTAACAGGAGAACATGACTGCTTTCAGACGACTTCATAGTAGAGCCGGTCGTTGTGGGTGGAGCTGAAGCGCTGGTGGAAGGGGGCGAAGGGGGAGCCGCTGTCCGTGAAGTTCGTCTCCCTCTCGCACTCTATCACGACCGCCTTCACAACGTCTACATCGCTGCTGGTACCCTAGGAGCGGCGATCGCTATAGTTGGAGTCGTGGTACGAATCTGCTTTTTGTTAGTGAACACCTTTGAAGACAATCTCCTACGTACCTGCAAATATTACTTACTTTATGTTATTATCATAGTTTATTTCTTTGAAAACAAGAACAGAGAGACTTATTTTAATATAAAACATGTATAGTTTATTTTAGAAATAATTAAACTTGGAACAATTTCTTTTCGGAATTTAAAGCAATTGCTTGGCTAACCTTACCGATCGCGAGGTTCAGGAGGTTCGCGACAGTACAGAGAAGCGTCAACCGTTCGCAGACAGCGCAACTTCAATACACGCTAGTAGCAGGCGAACAGCAAAAGCCAAGAGCTAAAAATATGCGTAGTAATACCAAATTAGCGTAGAATATCTGTAGTATTTGATAATAGCAACTCTGCTTACGTAAATAGGCTATTATTTACTTTATAGCACATTGCTCCCATCGGTAATGTTTAACACATTATTCCTTCCAAATATATTTTTGTATAATTTGTACTTCCATCTTTCCTAAGTGTAGTTTTATATTTCTACCATATGTGTTTACAATTATTATACATTAATTTATTAAAAATTGACGCACCGTCTTTTACGGTAGATAGCCAAAGATTTTGAGAATAGACAAGAAGACAATTTTTCATCTTACGAAACTACTGATCGTAGGACCGCGCAATACTCGGACGTTTTACTACTAGGATATCATAAGATAAAGCGGGAATGGCTACATGTATGCGAACATGTTGTCAGTTGGTACAGAAACTATTTCGACACACAATAATTTTACTCGCCAATTTTAAAATAGTTTCATATAACGAATCTATGTTAATTAGTTCAATGATATTGTGTTTTGTAGTTTTGAGTGCTTTGCAGATGCTGAAAGAAAATCGATATGCAATTGATTACCTGCGATATAATAAATTAGATTCAATGCGGTTTCTCTTTAATTTATGTATATATAATTTGTAACTAGTTATTTAACTGCTATAAACGATACATAATTCAAAAATGTCTTAATTATCATATAATTTATAATCGATTTTATCTCGTTTACTTGTATAATCGATCACTCAACTGAATTATCGTAATTTTCATGTTAATTATGGAATATTAAATAAACATGTTATAAAATTGCAGGTAACCGCATGTCACTGTAGAGTGAATAAGACTTATCAAACTTGGATAGCGAAACTGACGCGGACTAACGACTCTGGACCTGCTCATCACTGGCTCGCGGACAAGCGAGGAGCTTTCCTCACTCCTCCCACCAACCATCCGCATCCACCGCTGGATACAGCCGACATGTACTATACCCTAGATTTTAGCGACAGTCAAAGTTCACCGCTTATTCAGTAATGAATGGTACATTGAAAACAAAATATCTTAGTTGGTCAGATTGACGAACTGACTTAACTTTGTAATTTAGCCTAAAATAATTACTCGTGTGCTTTGATTTAAATAGGAAAATGTGGCAGTACTGTATTAATTATTGTATTGTCAGTAAAAAACGCTCACCCACAAATATAAACAAATGTTCAATTCTATCAAACATTAAGTTCCACGAAAAACAAATATGGCGCGACGCAATATTACTCCCACTGGAATTAAAAGGAATAAAGTGGAATACTTATAAACGTACAAAATTCAGACAAGTTATCTACCTAATTTCAAAGATATTAATGATCAATAGTGTACTCAATAAATATAATTAATAGGAACAGATGTAATGAAATATGTCGCTTAAATAGATTTAATCGAAGATTGTTTTAATAATCGTAAATAAATGTAATATGTTATTAATTGACTAATGTTTTAATGTGTAAATAAATAAATTTAAATTATACTTGGTTACGTTTGCTTAAACTAAGAATAATATACCACTTAGATTATATTTATTATATTATCGGTTCATAATAAGTATAAAATTACGCTAAAATTGATTGCATTAGTATAGCATCTAATGAAATTATTCTAATAAACGCCTTTGGCCTTGTTATTTTCACAATTTAATTATTGAATGTACGATATTTTCATCACACTGGGCTAAAACAGAAGGGTTGCTGAAGAGAATATAAATTTTGTGAAACGTGGATCTTATTAAAATAGTTAAAAAAAACAATAGTTAAAATAAACTTTCTCGCAAAACAGAAATAAATCATTTAATAAATTTTCTTATGCTATTTTAAAATTTTATTGAGAGCATTGTAACCATGTTCTACTGTACTTAATAATTTTCTTATCTATTTGAATGTGAAATAAATACAGTTTTAATGGCTTGTGTAAAAAACTATTTTCTCATTATATTTTGGAATTGTTCATGCTTGTTTCTAAATGTACTGTCTAGAATATAATTTTATAGTAAGGAACAAAAAACTAGGAGTAATAGACATGCTTATCGAATCGAAGTAAATTTTAAGTATCTGGTGTTTTTTATCATGGTGTCATAAAAAATTGTTTATTCCATATATCTTTTAATTTTTTTTTTAAATAAACCTACCATTTTAATAAATTTAATGGTTCGTTTAAAATCTTCGCTTGTTCAGTAAATATGTGTATGTAATTAGTTTTATATGAGGAGGTCTTCATACAACTAAATTATACAATAACAATTCATTCGAGCATGTAATGAGTACTAAATAAGATTGTTGTTTGCTATACGAGGTGTTTGTAAATATGAAAATAACTGTACACACATTACATAATATTAATGGATTGGTATAAAATAAAGTTTATTAAATAAATACAAATACCGTTACTTCTTTTTTTTAACACGGGAAAAATATTCAAATTACAAGGTAAAATAAAGACGCCCCCGGGTGGGCTCGAACCACCAACCTTTCGGTTAACAGCCGAACGCGCTAACCAATTGCGCCACGGAGGCAGGTAGTACACAAATCGAAATTTTAGATTTTGTACAAAATAATATTCCAGATATAATTTTTAATGGAATTTTTTTCTTTCTCTATCATTAATTTTTGTCTTATAATAAATATTCAATCTTCATTGAATATAGATAATAAAATTGAATTACAATGTAACAATTTTATTATAGATATATACAATGTCGATATCGTATGTTTCACTTATTATTTCAGGTAAATTTTATCAATAAGTAGACAAACCTCTCCTAATGACAACTAATTTTTACTAATTGAAACCATCCATCAAGACTACTGCTACCAGGCTATCATAGAGTAGTAAAATTTTTAAATATTCAGGTGCATTGAAAAAATTCAATTATTACCCAAAAATTTCAAGAACCAAAGTTTTATGTCAACTTTCACATACAAAAACTATTTTATTTTTAAATATTTCAATCAAATTCAAATATCGAAACTGCAATCTGTTCTTTTGACTAGAGAATTAAGATTTTTCAGAATACTTATGTGTAATAAGACGTGAGTTACGAAGATTTGAATGGTTATAAATACCAAAAAAATGAGGAAATAAAGTTTTATATAAATGGAGCTATAATAATTTTATCGAAGTCACTTCAAATATTATATTTTCAATTCAATATTTTTTTATGGGCAATGCGACTTAGAACGTGGAGAACTACAATCTAAAACTGCGAAACGGCTCCGACAGAAATCAGAACTGAATAATAACAATTACGAACATCCATAATAGATGGCGCACAATAATCGCCTAGTTAAAAAAGAAAATAGATAACTGAATATAAATAAATACAAAAGCGTATACAATATATACGAACCTCATTAAAATATGAAAGTATTGTGATATAACATGTTATACTTTAAAAAAATACCAAACGTGATCTCAAAAAAAAAGAACAGAAGGGAGTGAAAATATAATATAGGGAAGGAGAATAAGAGAACAACAATATTACGTCAGATTGGCTCAATCGGTGCAATAACCATAGATCAAGTAATAATTATGTCTTCATCGAGTGCGACAGTGAAACCAATAATAACTTTTGATTAGAAGGTTAAATATAAACTCTAACAAAAAATCAAACTAAAAATATGCAATTGAGTTTTCATAAACATAATATTAAATTTCTGTTTTACTTTCAGCTGCACTTTGTAGTCGTTGTAACTACAGCCCAAAAATTATTTCTACCTTCGCATAAAAAATCCAACTAAAATAAGAATTCTTATCACCCAAAATTTCAAATTATACGGTTCTATTTTCATTTGTAAGTAAATTAGACGAAAATTTAAAAATATGTCTGGTATCGATCTTTTACAAACAAAGGAAAAAAAATGTTATTTTTATTTATTCTAATTATTTTATCGGCACATTAGAAGAATCTTAATAGAATTTAATTTTGCTGTCCCGATTTAATAAATCAGGTTAGGTAAGAATAGTTCGGTGAAGCATACCAAGGCAGCATAAAATATATGAAATAACGAAGAATTGTGCAACTATATCTTTACAGTCATACGTTCCTGGTAACGACGAGACAGTCATCGACTCCATCACAAATTAATTTTTTTTCCAATAATTTATTAATTAGCTGGCAACTTCATTTAAGAATTCTGTCCGGAGACAGACCTCTCTATTCATAAACTATCCAAAAACGAGTAAAAAATGTTTTATGTACCTATAATATTATAGCAAATCTACAAGTCCAAGTTTATGAAGTTGAGGAGGAGACCAAATTGTTTTCTTTTTTATATTTTAATCTCGAATAGAATTGAATAATAACAATGACAAGAAAATGACAAACCTATATCGAGCTATACCAAGAGAACATAAAATTAAACATATTATGTCGTTAAATTAGTAGATATGTCATTTACAAGCAAAATACCTCAATATGTCCGCTTCACATGATCATGCACTCGACTGTTATGACAATATAAAAAGGACCTCTGTCATTATGGGCAAATATAAAGGTAATAATTTTGCTTCACTATTTTCAAACAATTTTCGTTATTTTCTATTTATGTCATATTTATTAAAACACTACGATATAATAATATGCATATTGAATTAGTAACCTTTCAAGTAAAATTATTTAAAGTAGGCACCTATTAATTAATTAAGGAGGTACCTATTCTAATTCTAATTACATTATAATTTTTACGTACAGTAGGTAATATAGGTCATTAAAATTATTATCTATAGGAACCCATAATTTATACCAGTTTTTATTAAATTGTTGCATAATATTTCATGTCAGGATATTAACATCAATACATGTCGGACAATGACGTTATATTAATTATTTGTATTCAGTGTGTCGTCATTATGTGCAAATAGAATTTTCAGTGTTTATGCGCTCCTTGTAAGAATCTATGGATAGTTCTAAATCAGGATTACAGAATAGTTAAAGGGTTTAAAAGAACCTCAAGAATGACATAAACTCCTAATCATTTCTGACAGTCTAGTAAAAGCCAAGTCAGAAAATAGTGGTCCGCAAAAACTTGTGAAAGAAATGCCAAAACTTTCAAATCTTTATGTTTTTTTGTTTATTACGTATAAAAATTTTTGAATAAAAATTAATGGTTATATTTACGGATAATTTTTTCTATGATATGAAAAAAAAAATTTTTTTGGACCCTTTTAATAAATTTCATTTGTATATAAGCCATTAAAAAGATATTCGGCTTTTAAAGCACATTAAACTAAACTAAGGTCATATAAATTAAGAATATTCCTAAAAACTTGATATGAGAAATCTGAAGCAAAACGTTTCTGATTATTAATGATAAATTCTAATCTTTCTTACTGAATTAAATGCTAAATCATTGCAGAGGAATATATCGATATTATTCATGTGTCTGTCTATACGTTGCTACCATCCGTCCTGGTACAACAGAGCATCTTTCAATTTTCATTGTTGTATCCTGATGAAAAAGAAAAGATGAAGAAATCAGTATGAAACTTTATGCCCGATTTGCTATATTTATGTATCCGTATGTAGCGGCGGGAAACCGAGTGTTGTCCTAGTTCTTTGGATTGCCCATCAAAATTAAATGCTGTTACGTATCCAGATTTAATTGTGGCAAAACTTTCAACACAAACAACGAAGGTAACCGCGACAAAAACAAATTAGTTCTACACTCCATAGAGCTAATTCAAGGCGAATTCGAAAAAAATATTACTTTGTAGTTTCATTAGATTCAAATTTCATCAAGTTAGAATGATATTTCCATTTCCCGTACAGTGTTTTACGAAAATAAAAAGCTTGGGAGTTAAATTATTAAAATTAGCTCTTGTTCCTGCTAGCCCGATCGACTACAGAACATTTGTTGACGTTATAATTCACAGTTACAGACTAAAAACTAAAAAAGAGAAAGTACGAGTATGTTGACGTTAAGGCAGGTAAAATAAGTGAACATATACACATGATTTCCCCATATAGAACATTTTAACCAATTAAATGAAAGTATTTTGATTATGTTCATTGCTATATGAGCTTAGATCCCTATGCTTTACCTGCACGGGAGAATAATACAAAAAAAGTTATGCAAATAAATATGCTTTGTGGTTATTTCCTTCAAATGGAATTATTATTTACCTTTATTTATTTCTTATATTAATCTATCGTTTAATAGATGAATTATGTACTTCTTAGGAATTTTATATCTTTGCTCAATTTTTGTCCGTAATTCTCTCATGCTTCCTTTTTGGCCTTTCCTACTCTTTTCACCGTCAAGATAAGAAATAAGCATCATACAAATTTGTTTCTCTCGCTGTTTGTGGATTAGCAGAACTCAACAGCATGGCATTGTCATATAATTTGTATTACAGAGCAAGACTTCTACGTATTGTCATTCACTATATTAAGCGCAGTTTATACTTCTACATATTGTCATTCACTATATTAAGCGCAGTTATATTTTTTATGACATTGACACTGTTAAACTACGTGAATAATCATATCAATTGTGCTTAATGCGTGAAATTTCTATTGAATCGAATCGTTTTATGCGCTGTTTTACTGCAAAGAAAGATTTATTGTGTAAGAGCTGAAAATGCAAATAGAGAAAAGTGTATGCTTATCACAGTTAAACAGGATTTAGACCTTCGACATTACAATGATGCAATTCAAACTGATGTTATCTTTTTTTAGCACATTTTACGGTGAGCCACCATTCGAAGGAAATATGGTTTCTTTAAAAAAACAATGGTATAGCCAAAAACATCTTAGTTATTTATTATTTTCTAATGGAGATACTGGGTGGCATATTAATTTGTTTCATAACACACCAAAGACGTCCACTGCAAGAAAAGCCTGAACAAAGTTACTAAGTTGCAATATGCATACTTATCGGCTTTCAATTAGAGATGATTTTAGCCTTTTACATCATTCAAAGAAATAATTTTTTGTAGCGGATTGTGTATATGTATGTACGTATTGAAAGTACAAGACTTTATTTCATAAGACAAAAGCAGTCTGTTCTAAGGTCACAAATGGATAATAAATTAATAATTTATAATTGAACCCAAATATACCGTAAATATAGGAAAAAGAGTTTATTTTTTGCTATTTTCATTTAACGGTTCTCCAAGAACTATGTATCAAAATTATATTGACGCAATGTTCATTGTGCAACATTTCGAGATACCCTCTTTATTTATTACAATTCTATAACAAGAAGCTCTTAAATTCTCTTAATAATTTTCAGCTACAAAATTGTTGATTGATGAACGTGGACAGAAAATTCTTTTGCTAACGATGGCGCCGTACATATTCTCGCAATATTCGCTACTAGGGAAGCATGATTTAGCGGAGTTTAGCATTCTTCGAAGTGGGAGCAGGATAGAAAATAATAATAGTATACTGTTTTCTTTCTTCAAATCCACAGCAGGTTTAAGTTTCTACACATTAATTTAAGTGTAGATTGATATTTACTCGAATCACTTAATTTTAAAATGAATTTGTTTATGTTTACCGTAGTCTCTTCTTAAGGTTAACTTACCAGGAGATGTACATTTAATGAAAATTATTATCTATAATATTAAATAATATTTAATTCAAATTGCTACCTACAATATTTTCGTTTTATATTATTTTCATTATTAAATTTACTGCACATTTTAATTCTTTTTCTTTATTTATTCGAAATATATTGAGTATTAACTGTTAACACAGTTTTGTCTAAAAATAACAAAATGAAAACAATTTGTATGTTATGAAACTTAGATAATTTACAGCTTATTACACCAGACTTCCGTAACTATGTACAAAATTTTGACAATTTAACGCTAAAATAAAATGATAAAAACGCTAAAATAATAAAAATTCCGTTATATAAAATAATTGAATTATAAAAATTGCAAAACACATACGATGGAGGTAAAATAAAAAATGAACGTTATATAATTCTTCCATGCGTTAATTCATTTTAAAGGATTAACGCATGGAAGAATTATATCATCCATTTTAAAGGATGACCACATTCACAGAATTACCATTTATCTTCGGTAATCATAATGTTGAAGTGTGAATTTTACATTGCCTGTTCTTCTGTTACACTAAATGAAATTCACCTTTGAAAACAATATGAGGGAACTTTATGATTTGTACTAAATCTAAAGTAGATTCACTTCAAAGCCATGAAAAATATTAATTCTCATCCACTTGCTATGTCTTATTTATGGTCTTCAATATAATATGTCAATTATATTTATATCATAAATACTCATTTGAGGTGTTATTACAAAAACAATTGATAGTATCATAAAATTTAATTATAATTTTTGTTTACCAAAATTACGTAGGTAATATTTATAGTCCAAGATTTTTATTTTACTTATTTATAAATATAAAAATTTTTCATAGGCGCATAATACTGTTGTATTAATATTATATTATTTTTTTTACTTTTGAGTTTTAGTTTTTTTGTTAAACCTTACACCTAAATTCTTTTACGTTTACGTTTGCTTCCTACGGTGTTTTTCAGAAAAAAGTAGTGATAGTTTTTGTATAGATGTGTTATTTACGTATAGACGATCATATTTTATGCATTATTAAATTACCGTCCAGAAAAAAATAAAAATATAAACTGTTTAGTAAAAATAAAGTGCTAAAAAAATTAAACATTTCTAAACAACACGCTGTACATCAGCCCGGCGATAGCGTATTGTCTATCTCACGTTTCAAGCGTTCTCTTTCGGGAAACGACTCGGAGCAATTAACAAAGTTAACCATATACTTCATGTTCCCCTTGTAGCGTGATTCATTGGTTGGGATTTGGCATCAATTCTCTGATTTTTTGATTGACTTTTTTCATACACGGCAAAGAAAAAGATGAAACGAAATGATGGGATGTGGTTAAATGTTTTTTCTAAAATTACTTTTTCAGAATATCTCATTTTTATAATTTATATATTTTTTTCATAAATTGACCAGTAGTAGATTATTATATAATTTATATAACCCAATTGCTATATTTTGTATATAATCAATACAAAATTATAATTTTGCTTATTCAGAGGGTTTCTGACGAATCAGAGTATGAAGTAATTTCTGTACATTATTACGTATTTTTTACATTTTTACGTCAAATTGTTATGGGAGTATTCGTCATTTGTGCACAGAACAAAGCAATGTATTGTGATAATTATATGTATTTATTTTTGTAGCTAAGAAATCTTGTAATCCATCTATCTATCTATCTCTACTTCACAAGTTAACAAATGACTGCGGCCCATTGTTGCGTCGAATTGTACCAGGATGACATAAGTACGAGAGTTAAATAACTTCCTTTAATTATTTTTATGACATAAAAAAACGTAATTCATGTTTTGTAACTGACGAGTGCAGTTTTTTTTTCAAACACATGAGTGTTTGGTTGGTTTAAAACTGCATGTTTTATCCTTGCTGTGACAACAGCGCAGTAATTGAACTTAAAGAATGCACTGAATTAAATTTAATAAAATTCATTTTTATCATTTGATTATTGTGTTTAGACTTAAACCGTACATAAAATAGCAGGTTTTAAGAATGCTATGACAAACATTATCTTTAATGTGTGACAATGTTAGCTTAGCAAGAATGAAATTGTTTTTTTTATTAATCACGTTTAATATGTCAGTGACGAATTGTCTTATCGACAAGTACCAGGTTTATATAAATTGTTACATGCGAATGGTGAAGACAGCACAGATCGTATAGTAATTCATTCATCCTTTTCTTTACTTCTTTCCCGCTTATTCATATTAAGGTAATGTCGGATTCAACTATTCCAACTTATGTAATCCTGGCATGTACCATGATAGTTCGAGCGATCCAAGTGAACAAATGTCGCCCAATCTTTTGTTATTTTTGACGTCAGATGTTATTTTTTGGATACTCGGATATTTCAGCTATTCCGCGTTTTGTATGTTATACAAGCATTTTATTTTGTGTATTATGTCAAGAATTTTTTATTTCCTAATGATATATTTTAAATAGATAATTCAGACAATACTTTTTTCAGTCAATTCAGATTCACAAATGTGTTTGAGAATTTGGAATGAGAGAAATCACGTTATTTAAAAAAAATCAGAATTTTCCTAAAATTAGCAATGTAAATAATTGAATAGAATGTTAACATTCTATATCTAGTCCAGCTAAAGAACAGGCAGTGAGCATTTTGGAAAAGCAGCGATTTTTTGACGTAGTCAAATCGACTTTTCTGTGTCAATTGCAGTTTTAGAAAAGATCGGAATCAGATGACCATGAATGACCGTGTAATTTAAATCGAATGGTTTGAGTGCGTAAATGCACGATAGGATAAATTCTAATAGGTTTCAATAATATCGACATGGATGTCGATAATCTTTGTATAGTTTCATAAATTATGTTATAAAACGGTTATTTTTTCAATGCAGTAACGACTACTTGAAAATAAAAAAAAGGTAAATCAGATCAAAGACAAATTAAAGCTTTATTTAAGTATTTCATTTACATTAAAAAGAGTTTGTTAAATCAAATAATTTGAGAAAAAAATTCATTTACTCTATATTATTATATCATTATTACAAGAATATTTTTAAAATTAAAAGGGAAAATATTTAACAAACCTTTATAAAATTAAAGAAATTTGAAATTATTTAAAAAAGTAATTTTTTTAAAAGTTATATTTCATTTATTATATATTGTTTTTCAGAATTTAATAAAACAGGTAATTGATTAATTTAGTAAAAAAAATGAATTGGAAATTATATTTTAATCGTTTTTGAAATAGTTTAGAATTGCAAGAAATAAATTATTTTTCTATAATACATGAATATTTTAATATATAAATAAATTAAAATTTAAAAAAATTTAATGAATGATTTAATTTAAGTTATTTATTTTATATTGTATTTTAAAGGTTATCCCATAAAATATTTGGAGTAATGGTTAAGGTATATTATTATGATTTTACTCAATTTTTTAAAACGACAATTGAAGAAAGGATATCATGAATCTCACTATAAACATTTCTTTACATGACATTATTTAACTGCATTTTGTGAGACAATTAACAATATTCTCTGATATTTCATTTAATGGGGTGGGCGAAAAAATCGATTTCAAGTTTCCAAGAATTTATTAAAGGCATAAGCTTGCAAAATATGTATAATCGCAAAATATTTAAGTGTCAATACGTTGTGGTATATGTACAGAAGACGGACGGATAGATATAATGAAATTAAAACATTTTTGGTTTGCTATGGAATTCCAAAAATGTTAAAGGAGACCTTCGAAACCCCATAAAGTGTTTTGCTCAGGTTTTACAAAAATAAAAACGACACTCTTAAATAAAGAAAATGAAAAAATAACACCTTAAGAGTTTTATTTAAATCGTCAATCAAACCAATGACAAATGTTGTATTATGTTATGAAAAGTAAAGTTGTTTTTCATAATAGTCTGAAAGTACTGTTTATGTGGAACTCTTTGAACAAACAAGATAAAAGAAAGTTCAGTTTGTTTCATTGTATCTTCTATACACGCATATAACACGCAATTTTTTACAAAGCGATTTTAACTCGTTTTTCGGGGAAAATATTACAATGTATATTAGATATATTCCGAATAATTTTAAACACTTTTTCAAAAATTATCAAATATTTTGGAATAAATGGCAAAGAGTCTTATCCGGAATTTAAAAGCAACTGTTAAATTCAAAAAGAAGAAAATACGCATAATTTCTTTTTGATTAATATTAGTATTAGCTTTTATTAATTTGAATAAATATGATTAACGTAACGACTATTTTTGCATTAAATTATCATTAATCAATAAATCAATAACTTTTTTTAAAAAGCTTGCTTTTTATTTTGGTGGTACTTTTTTGTTCATTTTCATTGATGTGCATGTTTTATTGAAGTTATACTTCTTTAGCCGCGTTATGAAAAAAATAATGAGAGTGAAATTTTAAGATTCGTCACACAAAAGTTACAGTATGAAGTTGCAGCGGTTGCAGTCTTGAAACAAAAGCTATTGGCACCATCGTCGCCTCTGTTCACTGTTTTCATATTCATAGTATTTATCCACATGTTTCTAGTGTCTACATTCACACACGTGTTTTAGTTTCATATAAGTGCGATTTATATATGTGCTGATAATTTATATTCAGTAGTGATTTAAATTCAATATTTTGATTAATATATTTACTATGCGTAAATATTAGTGAAAAAATTGTGTTTATAGACTTTTTCAAGTGCTCCAATATAATTGAGGTTATCTATCCGTATGTATTATTTAATGATGCTAAAGAAGTATAACTTCTCACGCGCGTACATAAGTACACGCACCCTTTTTTATATTCAAAGAAACCCTTTGTTGTGTCAAAATAATCATTCTTCTTGAACTACTATTAATATGTTACTTTTGACAGTATACTTTAAATAAAAAGTAATAAATACAATTAATTTAATAAGGTTTTTATTTATAGCTTGGCTAAATTTCTCATCTACACCCTAGAAATGCCTGGAAAAATTTGGGCATCATTTTGGGTTTGGAACTATATAAGGGGTTGATGGATGCGGCAAGGTATTTATGTCCAGTCTCTCAATAATAGTCGGAATACACATAATTTACTAGTTATTATCCGCCCCATTGGTCACGATAAATTAGTAAAACGCCTGTTAAAATAATAAGCCGGTATTAAAAATTAAATATTTTTTTTGGGTTTTGTGCAGAATTTTAAAACCATGTAACATGAAAATTTATTTTTTGTTATCATAGACGTATCTCATAAAATGATGTAAAAATGTTTTTTTTTTTAAATTTAGTTACGAGATGTTCTTTTGTTTAAGTTGCAAATTGTGGTAACATTTATCGTGAGGCTATATTTTCAACACCTGGGCAATATTAATATATCAGAAAATATAAAAATTAAATATTTAAACGCCCAGCAACGTCATCTATCGGACAGGAAAAATATTCTTTGGTGATTACTTCTCAAACTATTCGATATGTTAGTTGCCCTACATGTTATTTAGTAACATGTTCAGTACACGTGCCATATTTGGTAATAATAAGTCATTTAGTTACTGAATCATCAGAAAAAAATAAATTGATATACAAAAAAGTTTTGCATTTATAATGTTACTAATTAATATCAGTTGAGACATAGTCACTCGATTTAATCGAGCTGAGACGTAAAAAAGGGGGAAACGCTGCTGTGCGAGTTAGAAGTGAACTTTGTCGCATAAATCACTCTGAAGGGGAAAAAGGGAAATATTATATCTCAATAGTGTTGCACTCCTTGTTTTTATCGTGCAACAAATAAAAGTAAAGTCAATAAAATTAGAGAACATCTCTCTCTCTAACTCTGCCTGACCGTGCCTCACTACTCCCTTTATTTTTTACTTCCGCGTTATATGTGTTATTTTGATGCAAATTCGTTTTGGTCATTAATCATTAATTATAATATAATGCTTACAAGCGCAATTAATAACATAAACTAAAGGTAATCAATAGTTTCCTATACACATGCAATCAATGGAGTTATATTTATACAACTATATCACAGGCGCTCTGAAAGGGTCATTCCAAAGACGCTCATTTTACATATATGACTATACACGTATGATTATAACATGTCAAATGAGTGTAATATTATGAGAATTACTAATGCGTATATTCAATATAATAGTTTCTGCATTCTAAATTTATGAGTGTTAATTTGAGTTCATAAAGACTATAGTTGTAATAAAAGAACTTATTATCGATGTATCGACATCTATAATACAAATTTCGAAAATGGAATGAACGTTGGATATTATGTTACCTCTTAAAAAACGTACTAATTTCAGGTTTCGTTACGTGATTGGACGACAATCCGGTCGAGTTGGCATTTTGCACCCCGACAAGCGTCGAGGAACTTTAGGAATTGGTACTTCAGTTCATGGCTTTGTATAAATCTGGTTCTACTCAATGCATATATATCAAGTAGTACTCAATACTCCAAGAGTTTATTTTATTTCTTTCAGGTAAAAAAGTACAATTGGGTAGTATCCAAGACTCATTGCTAAATCATATATACATTTTCGACGAGCCATTTTATTTTATCAAGCGCTTTTCTCTTTTGTTTCCCTGGTATTAACGTCAAGTTTTACCTATTTTCCATGATTTAGCTTAATACTTTCAGACGTTTTTCCTATATTCTTATTGAAATTTAAAATATTAATAAATTTTAAAAGTATGTATGAACAAGAATTACATTTTTGATTTGAAGATCTATTTTTTTCCTTAACACGAGATTTTCATGCCTTAATTATGAAGAAAATTTTGTTTTAAATACTTTGTTTTAGCGTCATGCGTATGTAGTAAAATATTGATCGAACATAAATTTGTACAGATACCCACGCCTACATATAGATATTGTGTATATATATATATATATATATATATCATCCATATATTTATTTGATCAAATCGTTAAGTGAAACATTCCTTTTAATTTCGCTTTAATTTTCATCGGGGATATAGCTCAGTGGTAGAGCATTCGACTGCAGATCGAGAGGTCCCCGGTTCAAACCCGGGTGTCCCCTGGCACTTTTTTTCTGTCTTCGTTGTTTCTTTTCGTTACTCTGTATTTCATATTAATCGTCGTTTTATTCTAATAGAATGTTCACGCAAAAGCATTGTAGATGGCGTCTAAAGCAACACGGTCAGTCAGTCAGAATTCTGTCAATCCTTGCAACGTTGTCCTAACTTTCTTTTCCATTTTTGGGAAATAATCGACGAAATATATTGTTGAAACATTTTTTCAACATAAAAAATAGATACTTGTTTCAGCATGTATTCATTTATAAAAAACTGCGAAATATACGAAACACCTGTGTGTATTGTGTGTCCAACTGTCGTTCCATACACCATACATAATGGCCGTGTTGCCGATGCGCCATCTAGCAGGAAAAGTAAGCAGTGACCAACCCCATTTATTTAACATATAGTCGTACATGATACGATTAGAATTACCTTGGTCTATGACCCACGACCAGGTTTAAAAAAATTGCATCAGGGAGAAAGTTAATTGTTTGAGATGTGCACACTAGTAACTAACAAATAGGTATGTCAGAAAATTGGAATCTTGATCGTTATACGGTTAATATGATCAAGATAAGGAGAAACGTTTTATGTTATATTTCTAATTAATTTATAGTCGTAGGTTTATTGAAAACAAGTATGTCAACTATACTATTTAATAAAATATAATTTACAGATGATTTACAAGGTTTTCCATTTAAAATTAAATGTAACAATTTTTTACATTATGACAATAAAATTTAATTGAATGTTGATATTTAAGTATTTTCAAAATAATTACATGAAATTACAATAAAAACTTTTTTCCATTAGGTTAATGTGTGCATTGTTTGTACGCCATCTAGTATTACAAGTAATTACTTTTATTTGCGGACAAAACATTTAACAGCAACTAAAGTATGCGTTTTCCTCCAGATGGCAATAAAAGGCACGTTGATTTTAATTTGTCATAATATAAATTTTCGGTTGATATTTATAGATGGAAACTATATAATTTACTCTATGGCTGTGAAAAAATTATTAAAAAGTAGAAGATATGTTAATAGTTTTATTTTAAAAACACAAAAAATTAAGCTTCGTTGAAATTGGTAACTTTCAATTGTTAACTCATCGGTCCCATGGTGTAATGGTTAGCACTCTGGACTTTGAATCCAGCGATCCGAGTTCAAATCTCGGTGGGACCTTGAAGAAATGCCTTTTTTGTTTTGGTTGAAATTGTCGAAGTTCTGTTTTGTGTCGGGTTATGGATTTATGTCTGGTGTTTGTTGCTAGTTTGGTACTACAGTCTGTATTTTAATAAGCCTGCGTTTTGTTATCTATCGGGTCAAGTACAATCCTCTTGTAAAATCGCAACTTAAATATGCTGTCCATTGTCTGGAATCTACTATACGCCAATTATTATCTATACATATAATAAATTTGTGAAAAAATTACTTTTACATTGAATGTTTTAAGTAAGACTAAGTGCTCCCTACTAAAGACACGTTACTAAGGCCAAAACAACAGTTTTTAGAATTTCTGTCTGTCTGTTTGTCTGCCTGTGCGTACATTCGTTGTCCACGCTAATCTCAGCAAGAGATCAACTGATTTGGATGCGGTTTTCAGTGATGTATGTAGATAAGTTTGGGCTAACGTTTAGGCTGTTTCGTTTCAATCGGTTCACAAATAAAAAAGATACCTTAATCTTTAGTTTACGTTGGTTTAGTGTACGAATGTGATAGATTCCTATGTGTGAAAGAGATAGGTATATGTATGAAAGGCATAGGTATATTTAAAACCTTATAGAAACTTCTAGAGATTCATTAGGATTAGTATAAAAGCTTCAATAATAATAAAAATAATAATGATTTGAAATCCGAATAGTTAAGAAATGAGAATCATTTTTAAATTTCGAATGTGGTAGATTCATGTGTATATAACGAACCTTATATAACCTTCTAGAGATTAGTTCGGATTAGCATAAACGCCATAGTAAAAATAATTATAAAAATTTGAAATCCAAACAGTCAACGCCGAGTTAAGAAAATTACCATCAGTTTTAAATCACGACAGGGAGAGTGCGAAAGCGAACAGTGGAATATAGAAAACAGTGAGTTTTTAATATCGAAGTGAAGTGTATAGCGCTTTATAGTAAATTGTATAATCGTGTTTATTGTAACTAAAATAGTGTAATTTGTAAATAAATAGAGTGATGCTATACCGGTTTTAATTGCTTCGTATAAATCGGTTCCGTCGAGTTAAGACGGTCACAGAATTACCTCGCAATTCAGCAACGTCGTTAGCGCATTTTTTAGTTTTATCACCGAAATTTTTTTAGTTTTACCGTCCCGAATATAATCCTTTATTTTTTTAAATATTCTTTAGTTACTTTAGTGCTTTCTTATAGATGTGTCAAAGAAAATCAAACTTTTCTCAGTATAGCAGAAGCGCTAAAAAAATAAGACTTATTCGAACTCAAGAGGCGATCAAGAGGCCAGATTTAAGGAAACTCGGGAAAGTCAGGCCACGACTCGCGTTAATCAAATTTCAGCTCAGCGTGGGTTTCAGCTAAGTTCAAGTAAGTGTAAGCGTACTTGAATGGCGGCCTCTTGGGCTTAAGAGAGTGAAGAACGACGCAAAGCACGCTTGTCCGCGGACCGCAAATACCATGTACTGTCACGAGAGTCTGAAACTTTTACCGAGCGAACTTCCCGCTAAAACTCACAGAATGCACGGATAGCGAACATATAATACAATTGAGTCTGTACATTGAATATTTTTAAGTAAAAGTAAGTATCCCACTAAGTAATCCCCACTAAAGACACGCTACTAACCCTAAAATAATAGTTTTTAGAATTTTTGTCTGTTTGTCTGTTTGTACGCACCTTCGTTGTGCTTGCAAATCTCAGCAACGGCTGAACCAATTTAAATGCGGTTTTCAATGAAGGATTTAAATTAGTATGGGCTAACATTTAGACTTGTATTTAGTTTCATATCTATCGGTTCACAAATAAAAAAAGTACGTCAATCTTTAGTTTACGTTCGTTATGTACGTTAATATCAAAACCGCGGAACCGATTTGGATGCCACGCCATCTGTTGGCGTTTCAGTAAACTTTACGCTGATAAAAAATTTAAAAAAACACAAAAATTCCTATTAAATTTTCTTACCTCCAATTCTACGCGAAAGAAGTCGCGGCTACTAGCTGAGTAAAACATACAGAAAGTTTTTCAATAGCATTATTTAATTTCTTTAAGATCGCACTTCACTATGCTGGTATTTGGAAACCATTATACACCTCTTAACATAGAACGTATAGAAAACTGTTTCATAGCTTTTTCAGTATCGTGTCTGTTGGCTTTAAATTATCTTTTAAAATGTTAATTACTAAATACAAATGAGTGCCCTCTATAACAGACGAATTTATATATCTGTCAAGTTAATTACCACTGTGCATCTTAGCTGAGTTAGAAACATATTAGAACTCCTAAATTAGTAAATTGCAGCTGTCTCTTACTACATGTCGATAACGCACGAACAAACGCTGGTATCAGAGCACCACTAAAACGGCTGTGTGACTTGTACAATAAAGAGATATCATCTCGCAACATCCTTGCAAGTTCATGCTCCCAGTTTAGAGCAGGTGTGAAGAACAGGTTTCGTGAAATGCAGGCACAGAGGATAGACGACTGATTTTACTTTTAATTTTAAATGATTTATTCTTTATCTAAATTATTTAACTAGAGCGCTTATATAGATAACTTATAATTAATAACAACAATTTTATTACTTTATTAGTTAATTATGTGTTTTTCGTATTGACTTCTTGTCTCCTTCAAATAAAATATTAATTTGTTGAAATATGTTACAATGTCTCGTTTATATTTGTATTTACTTGGATATTTAATAAATGAATTCTTCGTTCTTTGTGGAAATGTTAGAAAACTAGCTTATTTCTTGTTTCGAGTCTATAACATATTTTAAATAGTTTGTGTTTGTTTTTCGTCCTTAACTTAAATTCAAAATAAACTTATTACGGCGCATTGTAAAACCATTTGTAGCAAACTTCATCTCAGATCTGAGAATTCAAATTTGAGAACTTAGCCACTGATACAGCGATTGTCAGTGTACAAGATAACCATTTTTGGGGGTCGAACATCTTAATTATACGAGAATATTTTAAGTTTCGGTGTTATTAAATGATTTTAAAAAGAAAACTGTACGATATCAGTCAGAGTCAAGCAAAGAAAAGGTTGTGTTCGTTCTGTCTAAGACAACATTGATTTTGAAAAAATAAATATAGGTATAGAAGTAATGCTTTAATGTCTTAACTGGAACGATTACCTTGTCGCTCAATATTTTGTTATCTGAATACGCTTATTCAAGCAAAAAAGTTATATTTCAAATGAATTACACCGCTCTTCTTCATAGTAGTGCGACTATTTATATAAAATTTGTTGAAAAGAAAGATAAAGTTATTTTCAAAAATAATTTTAGCTATTTTATTCCTCATTCTCCTCGCATTACGTATCCCGGTAACTCAATGTTTCTTTCATAACAGTTTTTAACTCAGCCCTTGTTTGGAGAAATATCATTAAGTAAATAATTTATTTAAATATGTCATTTGTTATAACTTCCTTTTGAATATTGTAGATTAAGGTTAGTCATTTATACAAGTGTTCTTCTATAGAATTTACTGTTTTAAAAGGTACTTCTTCTTTATTAACTATATTTGTAATTAGTACATCTTCTTTATTATTATATTTGTCAGTTACTAACATACTCTAGTGCTTGTGACTGAAGTCGATCCGTATTGCATAAAGTTAAATACTATTATGTAATGTGATACTATTCTTTCTTCATTTCGACCTACACTGGGCACAACTAACACTGGGTTATTTTTGTCAAATTATACATTATAAAAATGTGAAAATTAGATGCTAATTATTTCTTTTCATTAATTTATGATTACAACAATAAGGTCAGGAAACTGAATTATTAAGCCTCCATTACTTACTGTAAATTAAATGAAGTACGGTAAAACAGCTATGTTATATAAATCTCGTTACTCTTCCATCGGCCACATGACATATATTCAGGCAAAAGAACCCTGCAAACTCTAAATTTAGATAAATTACTGGGCATAAGTAGATTTTAATTTCTTAGTCTTTTCATCTTTCAAATAATGTTGAACAGTGAAAACAAATATGAATCAAACAGATCAAAATTAGATGCTGATACGCAAAAATGATTGAAGTATGAAATACGTTGCGTAGACCTAATTTTCAGACCATTTATTAGGACGTGAATAAAGTGGCCATCGATGAAGTTTTTGTCGATGAAAACTTTAAAGATCGCTCTCCTCACTTTCTTTGTATTTTATCGCACGTTACCTTCATTCCTTTTACATTCATTGTTTATGATCAACAATAAAAGAGTCATTGTTTACGTTGATACTGTAAATATCAAACACATCATAGTCTGTGGTCAAACAGTCGCACAGAGTAGAGATTGTCGCCAAAGAATTTCAAAGTGTCAGATTAACTGAATAAGTTTTATTTTGTGTAATTTTTAATGTTTCTTTTTCAATGGTCTGTGGATTACATATCAAGACAAAGAAGCGTTTATTTTATATTTCGTGGGATAAATATCTGTGTTTTATATATTAGTAAAATACATCTTGCTTAATATTTTTGCAAAAGGAAAGGGTTGTAGCAGCAATCTAAATTGACTTCCTTTCGCCTACCTATTAGTATTTTCAACAAAGTGAGTAGGTAAGTACATTACTGTCGAATTTGGACCACTGGGTAGGCACTAGTATAAATCAAATAATGACAATTCGTTAATTCTAGATTATGGAACCTATGGAACAATTCACATATTTTTTTCTAGTACTTATAGAAAACGCTTAACAATATTTTTTAATATTAAGGGCATAATGTTCTTATAGAAAGGTCGTATTAGGGAAATAGGGATTCATAAACACCAAAAAAAAAATTGAAATTTACTTGAAAATTTCCCTGAAAAGGAAATACTGCAAATACTATATAACATAACCATAAAACAGCGTATTAAAGTTTCTCGCCTTGATCTGATCTTGAAGTTTCTGTTTTATATTTGAATAGCATATTCTAGCAAATGCTTGTAGTAGCTCGGTGAGTGATTTGGTTTTGAATCTACCTATTCAAAGTTAATACTTTAAAACAAATAAAAATTAATACTTTAAAATTAGACTTTAAATTCAAATCACATTATTTACAATTTATGTTTCCGGGTTAACTATTTAATCCTACAATGATTTTTATTATGATTCGCAATTATGGATGTATATGTATATAGGCTAGACAAATACATTATATAATTTGCTTACCAAATTCGGTTTTTATTGGCCTTGTTCCTAACATAATAAGTTGCATAATTGTAGAAATGTGTTCTATGAATGTAAAAATGTATCTCATAATAAGTTGCACAATGGTTAAAATGTATTCTCAAAATGTAGAAATTTCTAAATGTATAGTGAAAATGTAATCTGTTATTACCTTTGTAAAATAATCAAAGTACACGAAAATATTAATGATATCGATTTGTTGTAACTCTATTGCCATTGTACAATAGTGGCTAAATATGTCAGGCAATTCGGTCCGAAAAATACCAATGCGAAAACAATTTTGTTACTCCCTTTTTAGATTTGGTCCCAAATATCGATTAGGCCACTTCAGTATTGAAAATTGATGGTTCTATCTATCTTCATACGGGACACGCACATAATAGGTATTGAAAAAGAGAGTTAAGTTATGAATTAGTGAATGTCATCAGTAAACAGCTGATGGAAATAATCCTGAGTTTTCGTAATGGATATTTTCATGTAGATGTTCGGTAGTTTTCTTATAGGCCGATAAAATTAATATAAAATTAATAATAATTATTTATATTTCAACTTGTTTGAAATGTTTTTTTACAGCTTCGATGCTATATAAACAATAAAATGCGTTTTATATCTATGTAGCTTACAGGAATCGAATGTTTACTTATACCTACCGATATTGTATGTCACTTTATGTTTACTTATACCTACCGACATTGTATGTCACTTTATGTTTACTTATACCTACCGACATTGTATGTCACTTTATGTTTACTTATACCTACCGACATTGTATGTCACTTTATGTTTACTTATACCTACCGACATTGTATGTCACTTTATGTTTACTTATACCTACCGACATTGTATGTCACTTTATGTTTACTTATACCTACCGACATTGTATGTCACGAATAAGTCTTAAGTTTTGCTTTAGCTACGCGAATATTTTGAGAGGGGAAGACTAGAGAAGTAGTTGCATTTATGCTATTTTTATTAATATTAATTTATGACTGTATTTAAATTGATTAGGTGGTTTTGAGTTTTCTAGTATTTACTATTATGTTAGCTTTTTGCATAACGGGTAAAAAATAAAAAGCATGTAAAACCTAACCGTTTGTTAATTCTACGAAGTTTCCACTTTACCACTTCGATTTATGCTTTATGTAGCAGCTTCATATGTATCCCTTAATTAATTATGTGACCGTTAAATATAAATTATCAATCGCAATTGCGATCAGTCAAAAATAGTCTTGCATTCCGTTCTCTATTATTAATAACAAAAAAAAACCATTGTCGTTAAAAACCAAACTCGTTAAAATTGTATTTAAGAAAACTTACTTTCAGACATTGGTTTTGTATAATGGTAGAACCAGGTATATAGCGGTTTATAGAATGAAATGACTTAGTGAGTACAATTTTAAGCTACGGCAACCAGAACACACAACTCCTGGCAGAACCTACAAACTTAGTGCCCAATTTTTTGGCTGTTAATCGACTGATTTATTTATCTGTACCATTGAAGTTATATAAATTTATTAAATTGTGGTATTCTCAATACTGCCTGAGATTTTGTGGTAACATAAAAAAAATGTTGATGTCTTTTATGACACAAAGGTTTTATATGATCCCAATCAATACGAACGTTTACCATTTTTTTTACTGAAATCAATTACATAAGCTACGTTCATTTTTAATATCTACAGAGGATAAATACCAATCTTTAAAGAATTTCCGAGTTGTTTCTTGATGAAAGGAGAAATTTTAAAATATGGTTCTAGTCTTTATAGAATATGACTCAGAAAGTGTTCCAAAATAATTGAAAATGATGTTCCAAGAATAACAGAACTCAAACTCGGAAAGGATTTCAAGAATAACTTGAAAAAGATAACCATACTCCTTTCCATAACCTAGGCACATGTGAATTATTGAGACTGCAGTTATATTAAGCACCTTATATACATGGTGATTAAAATCGCTACTTAAAAGATCAGTGATGGATAGCAACGCCACTGAAGCAAGAAGCTACGCACTGCAATCGCCAAACCGCCTTTCCCTGCCCCTGCCAGCATAGACAAATGAAAACTTACAAAAATATATGTACACGTATGGCAAATATGAAACAAATTATCTTATTAAAACCACCGCCGAAAATATTTTAATGGCATTCAGCGCATGTTCTCCACAAAGTGCAATATCGACTAATCCAATTTATCCAACAATCTCAGAGTTGGTCACTTATCTTCGCACAGTCTAGGGCTACGCTCTTAAAACTTGCTCAGTCTCCTTTTTATGAAACATTTACCCAACTTTCATGAAAAGTCCTTCTCTGTTCAAGCTGCGATACTTTGGAATCCACTGGATCCCGATAACAGGAACTCTTCCTTTATAAAAGTATTCAAAAATTGTCTGAAAAAGTCCGTCCTCCATAATCCCATAGTCATATCTTTCCTTAATTCCATTTTAATCCCTATTTTTTACGCATGCCATGTCAAGATTTGTCATTAAAAACTTTTTATTTCTTTATATTTAGTCTTTTTTTACTTTTTATTTTTTTAAATACAAAGTCTCTTAAGAGAAAAAAACAGAAAAATGTTGCTTTTTCATTGACGAATGTATGTTTTTATTTGTGAACTTTGTGATAGAGTAGGACTTCTATAGTTTTTCTCATTAATAAATTCTTATATAAATTCTAATAACAATTATGGTTGACGGGAAAAGATTATTCGTGGAGCAATAAGGCATCTAAATGTACGTATATTTAATTTTATGTTTACATTAAACACAATTAAATGAAACTACGTCATGTAGTATTATTTCTACTTTCTTTAATTTCTTTACCACGACCTAGGTTTCGTTGTATTACAACATCTTCACGTGGGATATTAGCAAAGATTAACTTTTAGGAACATCCAACAGCATTTACATTATTCAAACACAATAGCGGAAGCCGGGTTTGTGCGGGTTTTACCACTGCTTATGTTAATGAGTATATTGCAGGGGCGCGGTGTAGGTTTTATTATATTTCTGAGAGTTATACGATATACCAGTATTTTAGTGAGGGTAATAAATTCAATTATTGTTATTATGTGAGGTATATAGGTCGTGGTAAAGAAATTAAAGAAAGTAGAAATAATACATCACGTAGTTTCATTTAATTGTGAATAATGAATTTCTAAAAAATTAACACCAACTATATTCAATCAATGTTTATATTAAAGTTTAAAATAAATAAATAAAATAAATTACCAATAGGGCGATGTTATTAAGAAAAACAAGAGGTTTTCTCGACTTACAATTTCATAATGGTTTACAAATAGCTAGTGATAAAAAAGTTTACGACGACTGATATCTAGCACCAAATGCTTTTTTTCATTAAGTCAATTATTTTGTCATCAGAGACATCCTTTCGCAATTGATCAAAATCTTTATATATAAATACTATTATTTACTTTTGAGTTAATATTGCTACAAAAGCGTGTTTTTTAGTTTTTTTAAATATTAATATTTCTTTAATATTAATATTATATTTTTTTTAATATTAATAATATTATTTTCTAATATTATAATATATAATTTTATTTATTTCCATTGTTGATATACAGGTTTTAAGATTCCTAACGTTATTATGGTTTACCAAAGATGCATTTCGTGCAGCTACATTGTCTAACATGTTTGCCACAGTTTTACTTTTATTTTCTTGTTTATCGTCTCTTGATAATACAGTACATTTTTTCATCAAGTGTACATAACTTCCCGTCGTATTTGGCCACACTACTTCGAAATCATTTTCTTAATTTTTAAAAGGATGTTCTTTTTTTTTATTAATTTCTGCTTTCAGATTAAAGTTTCTCCAAAATGTTTAATTTCTTTAATAATATTATAACTTCTAAATTCACTATGTATAGATGCTATTTATTATTTAATCTGTCCTTTTTTATATTCATAATAAACTATTAATCATGAATTCAGACCTTTTTCACTATCTTTATTATGAATTCTTAGCAACTAAACTGATCAGATTATTCTAAGAAAAGACATCCAATCTAAATATAACTTTTCAATTTTTTAATAACTCCTTACTGACTTTATTCTATTTTAAAAACGTTTTTCTTCACATTTTTTTGACAACCTGACATAGTCTCGTGAACATTTTTCGTCATATTTAAAGAGCATAGAAATTGTACCCTAGTTTTAAGGGTATTTATTTTCCGTACTAATAACTTCCGCTTTCTTATATTCGTTACTGATAAAAACATGGTATATTTAATAATATTTTTCAGTCTGGTTTAATATGGTAGATTTAAGTAAAAAATTGGTGGAAATATTTTTAATCCTTTCTTTTTTAGGGCTCCGTAGCCAAATAGCAAAACGGATCCCTTGTAATTCCGTCTGCTGTCTATCTTTCTATCCATAAATCATAGCCATTTACTCGGAGATTATCGGCACTATATAGATGAAATTTGGATATTAAGTATCTTCTATGAACCTCTATAAGATAAAATAGTGGTATTATGGTGATACATAGTATTAAGGCTGGTACCCCATAAATATAACTTAGCGTGGCGTGTGTGGTGTTATTAGATAGATCTCACAAATGATGTAGAGGTTCCAAAATAACTTGTTTATTTAAGTCAATACTTGGTGAGATATGCGTTTCCAAAGCCTTAAAAAGTGTGTCTGGAGAATTCTGAAAAAAACTTAAGGTTAGAACTTAAAATAAACTTTTAAAGAAAATCGGTTCAAGTAAGATATGTTTTGTAGTTTTTAAGATATGGAATATTTTCAGTACCGACTGCAGCAATAGTTTTGTTTTTTACAGTGTCTTTGATATTTCTCAACGAACTTATAAGAACTTTTAAATTTAATATGGTTTGGTGATATGAAACTTTCCATACGGGTGTCCAACTCGCATTTGGCCGGTTTTTATATTACCCACATTAAGAGAATCATTTTCTTTCAATATTTAAAAACCTTTTCTACTTCTCCTTTATTAATAATTTCCATGCTGTTGGTAATCGACATTGCACGCTTGAAATGTTGAATCCCTTCAAATCTCTTCATTCTTTTGAAATATTCTATGATTTGTTCCACCGTCTTAATATTTGATTGTATTCTTCCATCCTGCTGTTACTATAAACCGGTTTTATTGGATCAGCTAGTTTCATCTATGTTAGTAAATCTATTTTCAAAATACTTTGATATTTATTAGTACTATCTGCATATTTTAATGATTATTTTTTCCACTTTCCTTTTTTAGAGAATTTATTCAGTTATCGTTCTAGTCCAGGGTCTCTAACATAATTGTGTGTAGGGCCAGGTTTATTATTTTTGAAACCGTGGCGGGCCCATAACATAGTGAACTTTAAATGTACATAGAATAGCAATTTAAATTTTTCAACATGACTAATTTACTAAAAAAATAAAGCCTTAGGTTTACAAATTACCGCACTAATGAGAAGACTGACATTTTTTTCGTTTGCACAGTTCGCTTATGTCAGCTGATATTTTAGAAGTGGATATGCGCAGAATGCCTGTAAGATGGGTGTCTGATAAAGATGATCTTGTTTTTGACTAATAATGTTTCATGCGGGAAAAAAAGCTGTTTACAAGTGTATGTACTGTCAAACAAGGAAATTTGTTGAAGAGCTAATTTGGTAAGATTTGGGTATTGGTTGCGGTCAATATACTTTTTGTAAAATTCAATCAGTCTATTCGGAAGGCAACCATCATATGTTGTTTTTAGGAGAGAATTGCTTTTTGTATCAATCAATTCCAACTGTACGTTTAACTTAGCGCTTTCAATTTCATCATTAAATGAATTTTGAAATGCTTTCATGTTGGGTATTTGTGATTTGAAGTCTATTAATCTCTCCTCAAACTCATTCCTCGTCCTTGTAACAACGATGCGTACTTGCCTAAGTCCATTGTCTCTTGATCTCTTGAAGATGAGGTCTCCCAATGTACCAACTGCTTTTGTTCCAGTTGTTTTTCCGATAATATTAGCTTTTTAATAAAAACTTGAACATGTTCGTATGACTGCGTGCAAAATTGATCTTATCCTTACAGTTTTAGGTTAATATCGAAGAGATACTTAGTTATATCAACTAGGAAACCCAGATTAGCCAACCAGATCATTCAGTTAGAAAACTAATATCTTGGCCTTTGTTTTCAAGAAAAATCTTTACTTCTTTGAGCAAAGAATAGAACCGCTTCAGTATTACTGCTCTGCTAAGCCAGCGAACGCGACTGAAGTATATGATATCTTTATGACCTACATCAGACAGAAAATCCTGAAACTGTCTGTGATTCAGTCCTCTTGCACGTATAAAATTAACTATCTTCACTCTTTTATCTATCACGTGTTTCAGCTTAAGTACTTTTGCACATAGCTGATCTTGATGGAAACACAATGATGCTGTATGATTGCATGTGTGATGCTATTGCGCATTAATGCCACAAAACCATTTGCTCTTTTTGTCATTGCTGGTGCAACATCTGTAGTTAAACCGCAAAGTTTTTTTTATTTGAAGCTTATGTTTTTCTATGCAACTCTTTATTTATTCGTAGATATCTTGTCCTGTGGTTGTATCTTTCACTGAACGTAAATTAAGCAACTCCTCGGTCACTGTTTAGTCTTCTGTTACTCCTCTTACAAAAACTGCCAACCGCATTGTATCCGACATATCAGTACTTTCGTCGAGAGCGAAAATAAAGAAAAAGCATTTCTTTAATTGTGTTTTTAAAGACTATTCGATATCTTTGGACATATCATCAATTGTCCATGCTATAGTTTGATGTGACAAGGTAAATATTTCTGTAAATATTTCCAAGTATTTCTTAACAAATTCTCCGTCTTATAAGGGTTTGCTTCGCTCGGTAATGGCTTCTGCTATCATAAAGCTAATTATTGTGACTATCTCGGAATTTTCTTTTAGTATTTTAAATATTGCCCGCTGACCGACCATATTTTTTTCAACAAGTTTATACGATCGATTCGAATTTGATCTTTGGACTCATCGTATTTAGATGTGCGTTTTGTAGAATAATGCCGTTTAGTATTATATTCCTTGCAAACTAATATTTTGTCATGACAGGCATAGTATGTTTTCATTGTGTTCTGTGACAAAAAAGGTTCCAGTCCAACTGTTTTTAAATATTCGACATACTGCTCCAACTTTACGTTTTTTTTCTCGACTGACACCCTGTTTTGCAACAACCATAAAATAAAATGAAATTATGTACACACATACCTTTGGATAAATATGTTAAGAAAATGTTAATTTAATATTTTCAACACGTAGATTTCGAAATACATCAATACGATAACTAAATACGATACCACACCGCACCATATATGATCATAATCATGGAGTACAAACAATTAAATATAGAACTTCAACATTATACTACTTATGTAAATATGACAAATTTAAAAACTTTAGTGGGGAGCATGTTGTTCCTAATCTCAAACAACGTGTGTGCAACACAAGATTATTTTAAAAATAAATATTACCTACCTTATTTCATCACTTTTCACTGCAATAAACTTTCTCCAATATTAATTTACGAAATAGGTAAGTGTAACACGATCGCAACCGAACACGAGTAAAACCAAAATTTTCGCGTGCGTCGTTGACAAGCTTCGCTGGTCAACTGATTACGGTGATGCGATCTGACCGTGTAGGTATCAAACGGGTAGGTGAGGTGGAGCGCGTCTAGATGGGCGAGAATTTCATAAGTAAATTTGACATACCTGTTACTTGACTCCTTGGCGAGCACTGCGGATATTTATACCGGCAACTCATAGAAATATCCAGAGATTTCTCGTAGGTACCAGGGGTGTCTGGTCTAGACATTGGGGGGGGAGGCAGCTGACGCAATCGTTGTCTAGGTGTGAGTACATGATCATGCTATTACAGACTTTATAGCAGAGACTATAAGGTTGATTATTCCTTGCAACTATAATACCAGTATGTTCGCGGGAGCAAAACGATTAGACTGACGTATTTTGTAGGATTCCGTATCGCGGTGCCGGGTTCCGTAACGTATGTACAATAACGTTTTAACTAGCTCGCGAGCCGGATGTAGGGCCTTTGCGGGCCGTGTGCCGGACGGGCCTGGTCTAGTCTGTATACAATATAGCTTCTAAAATTCCAAACTTTAAACGACCTATATACGTAAAGTTTGCAGATAATGTAAAATGATAATTTAAAACCAGAGTCGATTGCAAATGAAGAAGTGGCGATGAAAATATTTTAATGGGAATACACATGCGACATATTGTCCGAAAAATTGTTTTGTTTGTTTTGAATTAAAATTAAGAAGATTTAAGCACATATACCCAAACTTTACCCATCTGTGTAAAGTTAGATTGTATTTTTAAAGTTTTATTAATTTTAATTTGAACTTGCGGTAACCGAAAATATGTCAAAATTTCATGACGTTCTTATCACCTAAAGTAAAGAAAACGTCTTTTGTTATTTTGAATCATTTATGAGCACCTTTTTTCCTTTTATTGTATCCTACGATAAGGCGAACGCCCTCTACTATTTCCTAAAAATATCAAAATATTTTATTTCACTTTAGTACTTAATAACAAAATGAATTTACCATATTTAAACATTACTTAAAAAACATAATTTTTAATTCAAGAAGTGAGTAAAATTTACCGATTTCCTTACTCGTTATTACCAAGAAAACGTATAAAGTCATGTTCTGTATAAAACTTTTCCTACCATTAGTAAATATATTCTAAGGACAACATTTCTTACAATTGCAATACAATGTTCATTTATGAATCATTCTTCAGTTACCAGAGTCCTTTATGGATGAAATAGAACTGAATACATATGCTTTATAGACAAAAAGAAGTGAGGTACATATACTTCTCAAAAACTCATTCGTATATTTGTAAGGGCGCCGCCGAAGAAGTATCCTAAAAAGGGCTTTCAATCAATTTGGGGTCCAAATATATATAATCGAATTGTCATCTAAGTGTAAGTGCTCTTACAGAGGTTAAATTAAGCACAGGGTCGCTTTTTAAGACATGACTCGTCAAAGTGGTCGACAATAACTTATGAATTACACAAAAAGTAAATTAATAAAGTTTCGGAAATATATATTTCGTTTATCATATCTGTGATAAATAAACGTCATTCATAATTTAGTAGTTTAATTTTAGTTGTAGTTATGAAATATGTTCCAAGTGCGTTAAAAGAATATTACTTGAAACTTACAATACGTTTCCATTTTGAGCAAGAAAAAATGATGATCGGTTTCATGTTAATTTTGGATAGCATTATTAGATCCTTTACATTGACTCTTGAAAACTGGTTAAATTTTCGAAAACATGGGATACTCTAAAACAAATTTAAAATTACAAATACAATAATTTTTTAAAAAACTTAAGAAAAAACTTTACTTCTCTATATACTATTTATGTCCATGAGTTCTGATCTGGGCTAGTTTAATATTTTGGTTACAATTTAGTAAAAACTTTGGACCCTCAAATGGGATTTTTAGAGTTATTCTTTGTCTTTTATAAAAATGAGATATTCAAACGGAAATGTTTCAAATTAAACTTACCACTAACTTACTTAATACAAGTTCCTGCTTATTTGGAAATTTAGGCTCTAAATCAAGATAATGAAAAGCAACATTTAGTTGTGGTGGTACATGTGTGTATATATAATGAGTCAATTGAGACCTGCTTGCCCCGAAGGAATACAACCCACTATTTCCACATCTGCTCGAACTTCCCCATAGTCATCTCTATTATAGTGTTAATAATAAAAAAAAAAAAAAAAATATATATATATGTATATATATATATATATATATATATGTAAAGAAAACCTATAGGTATCCTTTCATTTAAACTCTGCCTCATTATCTATGATAAGTTCCATAGAGGTCGCTGTTAGCTTTCGTATCAAACGTCAAAAGATTTTGAGAGGTTAGATTTGTTTTTGATTTAGTATTTTATTGTAAAAAGCTTACCTGTCGAATTCAGATGATAAACCCGAAATTAGGGCTTTAAATGTTGTTTCTTTAAAATTAACGAAGACAAAAAGAAAATAGAGATTTTGAAAAATTTTATGGAGTCGTCAAGTGTACATTGGTACGACTGTATGCTAATAAAATACACAGTAGAATCAGAGTGGAACAAATGGGAGAAATGCTTTTGTGAGACATTTGCAAATAAAGGTTGGTCATCCATGAGATATGCTCTAGGTTTTAAATACCAAGCAGGTCCGTTACCCGAGTACGCTCTAAATAAAGAGAAATTACTACTGGAAGTTAGGAAGAACATTGATACTGGGACTCTTATTGATCTCATAGCATTCGGCTTGCCTAATTTTGTTGCCGATAAAATCGACAGAGAAACTTTGCAACAAACAGAAGATTTGTATAATGAAATAGGAAAACTAGAACACCTCGTTGGGAAAACTAAGTATGAAAAAAAAGGATTTACAAATTCTGACCTTAAACAAAAAAAAATTAAAGAAAGAAAACCATGCCAAATTTGTGCCAATGAAAAAAAAGGGAAACGCTATCACCCAGAGGAGAATTGCTGGTTTAAATATAGAACTCAGAAATCAATAGTGAGAACAGTAAATAACTCCGAAATAGAAACAGAACTGAATAACAAAGATCCAAAAAACTAGAGGTTGGAGGTGGAGGCCACCATTAATGAAAATAAATTTACTATTGAATGACACTGTGAAAGTAACTGGAATTTATGATTCAGGTTCAAATGTGTCATTAATTAATGCTAAATTATTAAATATACGGAATGAAGAAAAAAGTACAGATAATACACAAATAGTAAATTTAAAGACTATTAATGGTGAGAAAAAAACAAAAGGTATGGTTACATTAAAAATTAAAATATATAATGTAGAACAAAACATGGATATTTTTGTCATAGACAAAGAAAATTTTAAATATGATTTCCTAATTGGTTTAGATTGTATAAGAAAATTCAAGCTTACTCAAAATGAAGACTTAAAAATAACACAAAAGGGTCAGAAAGAAGAGCTTAATATAAAAAACGATACACATGTCAACATTCCTGATGTACTAGGAGACAAAACTGAACCAAGATTAGGAAGCCCTAGAATGGAGAAGGTGAAACACGAAATAAACTTCAATGAACATATTAAAACTGATAAATTTGAAAAGATCGTTAATCATCTAGATAAACAACAACAATTAGAGATTGACGAGCTCATAGACAAATTGAAGACTGTCTTTGCTAAGGATAAATATGATGTCGGCACTGTACGAGATTATGAAGCTCATATTGACCTGATGGTGGATAAATACTGCTGCAAACGCCCATACAGATGTATAGCTGAAGATAGAAGAGAGATAGAAAAACAAATATCAAAATTATTATAGAAAAATTTGATTGAGGAATCATATAGCCCGTTTGCTGCCCCAGTAACAAGGAAGATGAACGAAAAACAAGACTTTGTATAGATTTCAGGGAATTGAACAAGATAATCGTCCCACAATCACAGCCATTTCCATTGATTGAAGATCTAATGACAAAAACAGTAAACTGTAAGTATTTCTCAACGTTTGATATTAATTCAGCGTTTTGGTCAATTCCATTGAAAGTACAGGATAGGTACAAAACGGCCTTTGTTACTCAGGAAGGTCATTTTCAATGGACATGCTTACCATTTGGACTAAAAACTGCTCCAGCCATTTTTCAAAGGATAATGACTAACATCATAAGAAAGAATAAGCTCTCTGATTTTGCAGTAAGTTTCATAGATGATGTACTCATTTATTCAAAAACCTTTGAAGAACATATATCAAATATATCACGGTTACTGGAGGCAATTCAAACGGAAGGGTTTAGACTAAAACTTACCAAGTGCATATTTGCAAGTAGTTATGCCAAGTATTTAGGCCACATAATAGAAAACAATTCAGTGAGGCCTCTAAAAGATTATTTGGTAGCAGTAAAAGATTTTCCAATATCAGAAACAAGGAAAAATGTTCGACAATTCCTAGGAAAAGTAAATTTTCATCACAAGTTTGTGCCACACAGTGCTATCATCTTGGACCCGTTACACAATTTGTTAAAGAAAAATGTGAAATTCGTGTGGACTGAAGAATGTCAAAAATCATTTGATAAAATGAAAACACTACTGTGCTCTGTACCAATTCTGAAAATGTATGATCCAGAATTACCAATAAACATTTACACAGACGCAAGTGCAAAAGGAACAGGCGCAGTGTTAAAACAACCTGATAAAAATGGAGACAATAAACCAGTTGCTTATTTTTCAAAAAAATTAAGATACACAAAAAAAGAAGAAGGCAATATTCCTAGAATGTTTAGCAATAGAAGAAGCTATAAAATACTGGCAGCATTTGCTTATGGGAAAGGAGTTTACGGTGTATTCTGATCATAAACCACTAGAAAACTTGAATATTAAAGCAAGAACTGATGAGGAGCTCGGAGACCTAACATATTATTTATCCCAATATAATTTCAAAATTAAATATAATCCTGGAAAAACAAATATAAAGGCAGATTGTTTGAGCAGAAATCCAGTCCTAGATCCCAGTGAAAATAATGATGATGATGCTTTGAAAGTGGTAAATTTAATAACTATAGAAGAAATAAAAATGGATCAAAATTCAAATCAAGAAATACAAAAAGATAAAAATGGACTTATACTAAGAGATGAAATATACTACAAGAAAAATAAAGGAAGAAACAAAATTATACTATCAGAAGGATTAAGCAAAACATTGATAAAAAAAAGTACACATTACTTATTGCCGCCTAGGAACAACACAAATGATAAATAAATTAACACCATACTATTCAGCGAAGAATATCATAGCAAAAATTAAACAGACTTGCGAAGAATGTGAAATATGCATTAAAAATAAAACAAGGAGAAAGCAGAAATATGGATTATTGTCACATTTAGGACCAGCAAGACACCCATTTGAGACACCCATTGTATCAATTGATACAATTGGTGGCTTTGGGGGATCTCGGTCAACATAAAGTACCTGCATCTTTTAGTTGATCATTTCACTAGGTATGCTTATATCTTGACGTCAAAAAACCAAAGCTCTAACGATTTTATTAAACTTATTCAACAAGTGACACAAAGTCATAAAATTGATATGATATTAACGGACCAATATCCTGGTATAAACTCTAAAGAATTTAAGGGATTTCTGAAAGATAACAGTATAAGAATAATTTTTACTGCGGTGGACACTCCTTTTTCAAATGGGCTTAACGAAAGATTGAACCAAACTTTAGTTAATAAAATAAGATGCCAAATAAATGAAAGCGAAAAAAAGATTGCATGGACAACAATAGCACAGAATTGTGTAAAGAAATATAATGAAACAGAACACACTGTTATCAAATTTGCACCAAAATACCTATTGGAAGGAGAAAATGTAAATATTCTTCCATCAGAACTAAAAACAAGATGTTCAAATGAAGATCTGAGAAGAGATAGAAAATTAGCATATATAAATGCAATTAAATCTCATGAGTATAATAAGAAGAGATATGACCTATCAAGGAGAGAATATGACTTTAAAAAAGGAGATAGAGTCTATGTGGAGAACGGTAATGGACTAAATAGGAAGAAAACAGATGAACTGAGAATTGGACCCTACGAGATCTTGAAAAAAATATCTAATACAATTTATGAAGTAGATGCCGGTCACAAGAAGGAAGAATCAAATTTGTTTCATGTTACAAAACTTACTCCATTGTCGATTGAGAAAAGAACAATTACGTGCAAGCACACTTGTAATTGTTCTTCTCTCGGAGGGGAGATGTAAAGAAAACCTATAGGTATCCTTTCATTTAAACTCTGCCGCATTATCTATAAGTTCCATAGAGGTCGCTGTTAGCTTTCGTATCAAACGTCAAAAGATTTTGAGAGGTTAGATTTGTTTTTGATTCAGTATTTTATTGTAAAAAGCTTACCTGTCAAATTCAGATGATAAACCCGAAATAAGGGCTTTAAATGTTGTTTCTTTTATCCACAGGTGAGTAAATGTTTAGTTTATAAGATAATGTTACTAGCAAATTGTAGAAGGAACGTTTTACAAGTAAATAAACCTTTTATCCACAGAAACGCAATTACGTCTTTATTTCAACAAGTTCGAAACAGAATCCAATAAAAACATTATATATATACATATATATATATATATATATATATATATATATATATATATATAATCAGGCTCATTTACTGTGATAACATCAAAAATATCAGGCAGGTTATATCCTCATAACTGCACACACACACAAACACACACACATATATATATATATATATATATATGTATATATATATATATATATGAATATTTTACCACCGGTTGTGTACATGAGATTTGATTAAATATTTGAACATCATAGGGCATATTACGTTACATTAAATTCAATATCTCCATAGTATTACATAATGACATAGCGCTGTGCTTAATAATGTCATTAGGAAAATGGTCTCTTACTTTTGTAAGTAATTTACTTTGTTCTTAATATTTTTCTTGTAGTCGGCAGATCATAGCAATGCGATTTCTATTTACTCCTAAACATATGATGTTTCCCAATTAATTATGATACATGTAACAACAAATATATTTCAATAATAACAACTTTCTGCGTCGTCGATGCTGACATCTCCAGCGACCTCCTCTGGTTTATCGCCCAACGTGAAACTGTCGCAAATTGATCCTGCAGTGGGACACCTGCAATATACACCCATAACAGAATAGTCGCCAGTGGTGCCTTTAACTAAGTCATCTGCGCCTCCCGCAGAGTCATCCGAAAACAAGGCTCCAGCATCGCAGCCACACCAAAGTATACTCGATCTCCTAATATGTCAGTTACATGTGCATTTTCTGGCTGTAATTGACACATGCATCTATTGAAAGAACTGTGTAAGAATTATTGACGTCGTTTGAAAACGACGGAAAGAATATGTGGTTACATATTTGTCAATAACAGTGAAGTATTTTATCAAAAGAAAATAGTAAACGACGATTAATCATTAGTGAATAGGAGAGGTTATGTTACCAATGAATGTGAGATTACATTTTTGAAAATTAAAGTGTATTGTTTTTATAAATTGTTAAAATGCCTTTTATATGACACACTACAGCTTATCACCCATTAGAGATAATTTAGATTGACTACAATATGTACGCTAGGGGGATTTCGCACGAAAGGTGAGAGCAGTGTAACTAACAGTTGATAAATTAATCACCAAATGGCACTGACAGCATCTTGCACGGTCTCTATTAATATTCCTGCCCATCTTTGTCTTAAACGTAAAGAACCATTTATTGACAGAGTTTATAATAGTTTATAACAGAGTAATTTTAGTCAACTAGTATATGTAGTTGACTAAAATTAAATTTCAACAATAACATCGCAACATCTGCGGCTGCATTAGAAAAAAAAAAGAATAGATGGTGCGACCGCAGTGCAGTGTTTCGAACTAGCATTTAATTTCCGCGATGTCGTTTACTATTATCCTATCTTGTCAAGCAAGTGTGGGATGGAGCGGTCGCCGTTGAATAAACTGTAATTCGGTATATTTTTGACCCTCCCTACTTGATTTTAGCCAACATTTCGAGTTTGTAGCAAGGATAATTTTTTAGTTGTGTGGTTTTTCTTCATATTTATGAAAGTAAAAATATCCACATGCACCTAGGAGTCTGAGGAAATGGCTGTTGTTTGAATCTGATCACTATATATCTCCTTCTGTTAGAGTATATGAGACTTATTTGGAGTTGGGGAATCGAGACGAATTAATTAACTCCCCCAACGTAAACGAAATACCTTTAATGCCGAATATTTCATGGATATATTCAAATCTATAAACGTACTGTTCTAACTAACATATGCTCGTGCTTCGAAGACGTTGAAGAGGAAGATGAAGACGTATCATATTTTTACCCGCGGCTTTGCTCTCGTCGTTAACACGAACGTAAAATTTTATTTACCTAAGTGTTTAAAATATAAATAACTAGTTATTTATTTTATTAATTGCTTAAGTACCTATTTTTTTATGGATTTTCACCTAAATAGGCAATATAAAAAAGGTAGATGAGGTTCTATAAAACAATTCCTTCATTAAAGCGAGAAAACAATAGCAACTAATAATTAAAAAAAAGGATTTCAGGAAAAAGAACGATGGATAAACTAAATATATTAGAATAAACCTACCGGAAAACTGCAAAGAAAAGAAACTATTCGATTAATCTACAGAAAATTACAGAATTACATAAACATTTTAATGGAAAAAGAGGGAACGCCTCAGACAATCTGAAAGAGCTGACAGGTAACACCGCGGTGAGTGCGGTTACAGAAACCTCATCCCAGCCAAGTCATTGTGCAGTCGATAGCCTCGCTCTGTTTGTTGCTTCTACTGCACCATATTTCGTTATATTTATTTGAATATAAAAAAAATGGTCTGTGCTCTCTCAGAGAGTATCATTTTCCCAAACGAAGAATTTTGAATCGGTTTGGTGGTTTAGGAGATTAACATTAGTGTCCTCAAAAAATCATATTTAACTTAGTCATTTTTATGTAAACTAAAGAAATATCACCGAAGAAATGTTACAAGACGTCAAACGTTGATTATACATGTAATTCTGACAATATTAATATCGAAATAAACATTTCGGATGCGCTAATCTGCAATACTTGGGAAAGCTAATGTGATAATGAAATAATGATACAAAAAGTTTAAATATAGATTAGCTAATATTGGTATTAAGAACAATATCGTCACATTGTGAAATCAATAGTGCCCTATTTAAATAACCTCGGACCTGATTATGATGCGCCTTAATTTAGGTTCACTTCATATTAATTTGCCTAGTCTCCTTCAACTTGAATATTTAGTGTTTTCCTTTAAATTTCATTGCAGCCTTATTACTCTTTTGCATTGTCCATTTTATAATTTTTTATGTAGATATTTATTTTTCTTAGAAACATGTTATATACAGTTTTCTGATCTACAACTAAGATTCCTAGGCAATATGGGTATCAGAAACAAGGCCACGAACACAGAAAAAATACTTGGAATTAGCACAAATGTTTACCTGATCATCGTGCGATAATTAATAGCACAAATTTTATGATGTGAATTAGTAATGGAAGTAGAACATGCCAAAAAATAACTAAGTAATTTTTATTTATAATAAAAAATTGCAAAATTATCAATGATAATAACAATGCAGCACTCCATAGATTTTGACCGATTTTACTTACTTTCAAGAATTTATACATTATTATTAACATACCGGGGAATGTTAACACTTTTATTTTGTTTCAGATAATGCCGTTTTTCATTCTGCTTTGTCTTTATTTAACAATGTGGCTCTAATTTTCTTATTTTCACCATTTCTTTAAAATTATACTGTTCTATACTAAACTGGAATTTTCTTATTTTTATTTCAATGGAAAAAGGCTATACCAACATTCGAAAAACTATTATTGAGATTAAAATAATCTATTATTTGAGATTAAAATAACTTAATTGGGATGACTGATGGGAGGCTTGCGAAAATAAAAACAGAGCTAGACATAACTGAAGGTAATTCATAAAATCTGACCGTTCCGATTAATAATTATCAATAAAGAAAAATGTAATTATTTTCAGATCAATTTTTATTCTGGTATTTTTGTAAATCGGAAGAATATACAAATACAAATTGAAACAAATGAGAATACGGAAAATATTTTGAAGAAACACATTTTATTCGTATTTTAGATTATAAACCTTTGATAAAATTATATTAATAATAAATTTAATGAAAAAACTTACACAAATATTCTGATATAAAAGCTATAACATTATCTACGCCTATAACTTGGAGAGCTTAATCAGTAGCTTACATCATAATTCTAAAATAGCTTGGAATGAAATGATACAACGGCAATGGGCGGCAAAAGTTACCTACCGCTACAGTATATATACATACATATACATATATATATATATATATATATATATATATACATATATATATATATATGTACATATATATATATATATATATATATATATATATATATATATATATATATAAATACAACTCGGGTAATATAGTATTACTTGACATAAAATGAAAAAGTGTGTTAAGAGATAATATTTTATCAACGTAAATCCTATTCAAATCTATTCTAAATGGATACTAAGTGCCGCCACCTTAATGGTTCGGTTTAAAACAAAAGATAATTAAAAATAATATTGCAGTTAATAATGTCGTACATTCAGTGTAATTTTTTGTGCCACTCATTCGGGAAGAAATTAATTTATATACGGTATACAAAGCTGTCATTGATTTTACGAAACGTGAAAATTGAAGGATTTATTGGCAACTTTTGCTATATTTTTTTGATATTCTATTTAACTCGTCGAGGAAATAAATTAACTGTTAAGGCAAATGGCGCGTGTGAAGATATAATTGCAAAGTAAAACGTCTAATTTTGTAATATGCTTGCAATTAATTAGTGAAATTAATTTGTGTCATATAATCTTATCAAAAGAACCAAAAGGTCTATATATTTGAATATCCGTTCCATTTGTAGGAAACAATTGCGCAAATTTTATTCGAATTTTAAAATAAATCGGAAAATTACACGAAATTTGATCATAATATTGACACTGTGATATTATACGTAAAACGTAAATTTATTGCCAGTAACGTTTCAAGCATAAAGTTAAGAGTTAAATAGGGAAAAATATGTTTATTATTGTTTTTTTACAATTGCTTGTGTATAGTGGCTAACACTTGTATTGCAGTGGCTTGACATTAAACTGAGTGTTTGTATCCCCTTTTTATACACTGAAATGATGATACTGTAGATTTAAATGAACAATTGCTAAGCAAAACAAACAACAATTCAGATAATTATTCAAAATATGATATACATTCATATAACTTAATTAGTTATGATATTAAATTAAGATTTATAAATAAAATCAATATCTCTGTGTCATACTTTATTTGTCTCTTTTAAAGGACTTTTTTCAACTTAGAGTCAATTATAATCTCCATTATTAATTATTTTTTTTTATAATTTGAATATTCGAAGATAATCAAAACTCGACTTTATCTTGCACAAACCGAAAAACCATTCATCTTAACACAAAAAAGCCACTCGGTAAAGCATCGGACTCAGGTACCTCGCTATATCGTTGTGCCCTCCTATTCGCCAAACCTAATTTACAAAATAAACATTTACTAAATATAATATTAAACTAAAAATATTATGTCATTAATATGGCAGTTTTACCTATACATATAAGAATGAAATCTGTCAAGACACGTGTGTTGATGGAAAGTGGGAGTGAAATAGAGAAATTATTTATTTCTTTACCGGATTTGGAGAAAAGACCGCGTCCGATGCGAGGGCGAATACCCTTCGCGAATTTTTTGAAACGTGCAAGTGTTATGAAGTTAGTTTTTAAATCGTAAATCTATCTGTAAAACACACATTACAGTATAATTTGGAAATTTTATCGGTGGAAATAATATATTAGTTATAATCTTACTATCAAACTACATTTTATTTTACAAGTAGCATATATAAATATATAATGTATACATACATACAATGCAATTATGCTAAAACTACATTACAAAGTTGTTAATAAATTTTGTGACCCTATTATATTTTTGCAAACTGGAAATGGTATTAATGCGACTTACCCCAAAGTCTACGTCATCGATATTTTACAAGATAAGAAATAATAACTGATGTAGAACTTTATCAATATTTTTCCATAAAAGTTTTGCCCAAGTAGCTAAATTTTAAATCGTCAACTTTATGATAATCTTTTAATCATCGAATTAATATATTTCTTAATTTTTTTAAAGTCATTTATAGCTTATCTTCAATGCTTTATTAAAAGTTTACTTGCATTAATAATACCATTAAAGCCACACCATCAAACGAGTAACAAAGGCATTTCGGACAGAAGATATAAATAGGTAGTCAACAAAATAATACGAAATAAATCAATTGTTAAGTTAATGATGTGCGAAAAGTGTATTAAAGTGAAATTAAGCCTTCAAAGTATAGATTCATTTAACTGATTTTCAAATTCGGTTCGATGTTATGTATGAGAGTTAATTGTAGTTTTTTCCAATTTTACATCCGTAAAATTTACATTAATTTAGGTAGTTTTAAAGTTGAACGTGATACGTTAAGGATAATAACGTATTATGTGATTTCTTGGTTCTTCAGACATGCCTTTGTTTCTCGCGAGACGTTTATAATGTATGTAATTTGTATAAATTAATGGATATAATGATTATTATATATTGCTATGTTCGCTAGTAAAGTCTAAGTTATACGAATAGAAAATTCTTACAAGCTAATGTGTCAATAAAGATATACATATAATAATTGAGCGTTGTACAAATTGTAGAATCGCTAAACACTACGTTAGTAAGTTAACAAAATTCATGGCAATACGGATGACTTATTACTTAATGAAATTATCATTATTACATACGAATTAATTAAGGCACGTGAATCATATGATAAGGAGCTCGTTGCACCCATTACTCTTTCCTGAATCAGGAACTTCCAGAACATTTAATAGGTTTTAGTATTTTCGATTGACATTAATTATGAGATGATCGGTCTATATTCTTGATTTATATACGGTAATCGTTTTGCACTGTGAGTTATACATACTCGAGATGTTTATTGTCATTTGGAATGTAAACGGACACTGGAAACATCAATCTGCATGACGTTCCGTTTAAGGACACACATTGCGTTAACGATCGTAATGACTAAACTCAGGACCCAGGAACCCGTTCTTGCTATTAGATTGAGTGATTATTTTAAAATAGAATGTTGTCACTTTGTTTTCAAAATGTATTGTCTTTTTCATTAATAATATCTTGTCTATTTTGTATCCATTTTATCGTTAGATATAAGTGGTTCATTGAATTTCATCGAATGATAGGAGTAATAATGGTGTTACTTCGTAGATTGGTTCATTGGATTTTAGAAGATTATGAGGTGTCAACCACAATATTTATGGATTGAACATTATGCTTAATTCAATCCACGTCATATATCTAACACCATAATTCAATATAGGGTATAATGTACAGTGTGTCATCTAAAATAATGTACGGTGTTTCACCTAAAATAATGTAAGGTGTTTCACCTAAAAATTTAAAAGCTGAAATTAGGAAGGCCGCTAGAAACTATTGTATTGATTTCAGCAATGTAATAAAGTACAAATTGTTGAAGTATAATACAAATGATACCATAAATAATAACAAATATAAAGTCAATGACACGCAAAAAATATACACGATGTTTGACGTTGACAATTATTTGAATCATTTCGTTTACAAATCATTAACCGTTTTTCCAAAAAAATATTTCATTATGTTGTATATTTTTATTAAAATTGACCTCCTATGTTACTACTTTTTTGATCACTAAAATATTTTTTGTATGAAAAAATATTAAGCAAAACTACAATTCGTTTTATCGTAAAGTTTTATAGCGAACAAGATTATTTTTTTTGTGATTTGTCGGATAGAATACGCCGCCTAGCTGATATTAATTCGGGTGATGAAATGATCAGTTCGCAATCGCGGTGATGTAAAGTGTTCTTGCGCCAACTTAATTATCTACAGAGTGACAACCTTATATAAAACAAATCCAACGCGTGTATAATTAAAAATAACAATATGTATATATATGTAAGTTTCATGAACATATTAGTATAATATATCTTATTTACAATGAAATACGATCTCAAATCAATAATTTCTATCATCTGTGATCAATTATAGAAATATTACATAGATGTGATATATTCTACAAAAAATATTTATTTATATCTATGCTTCTTAATACTCTGTCGGAATTATGTTAAAAGACATGAGTTGTGTTATAGTTATATTAAGCGGATCGAGCAAGATTAGGCTGAGCTGATAAAGAAGTCGCTTAACTAAACTCTAGTATCGTAAATAAAGAGATAATGTTAACCTTCGTTTTAATTTGAGATCGATCTTACCCGACGCAGTATCGTGGAATGTATTGCTTATCCGCTACAACACACCCACCATGTTTTAAAGCATTGAAACATTTAAAGTGACGCGAATAAACCATTGGACGAACGAAAGGTCGTAGTTTCGATCTGTCAGCAAATAATGATACTGCGTCAGTTTCATTTTAAAAATGTTTAAATCAAAACGTCACTTATGTTTTTTTTTCCAATACAATAATAATAATTAACAATTTAAAAATCAACTAAACTTCTACTTAAAGATGACTTTATCAAACTCGATATCAACAGCTAAAAAGAAACATTTTGCTTCATCAAAACGCACAACAAACAGTACATAAAATGATGATTTAAAACATAATTAAAAATAATATAAAAAAAACTTAAAAAAGACGTACAAAAGGCGATAACATTTTAACTATGCGAATGATACTTGTTCTGCTTACAAATATTGAATTACATGCGTATCCAGTATTATCTAAATATTATATCAATCTTATTTTCTACCATATACGTCATCTTATTTGCTTTAAAGCAACTGCGTAATTTTGTCGCATACACGTCGACTTTATAATATCATTTTTTTTCTTATAAAAATAAATAATAAACCAGAAGATGTACGCAATGAAATGTCTCCTTAATTTATTTATAATATGCATTATTTAAAATATTCACTACGTTCTAGATAGAGAGCGTCGTTTCGAGCCCGCGCACCGCAGTAGGGCGGCGCGGGCAGAGAGCTCCAATCGAAGGCACTTCCATTGAATGTCTATTCTTATAACATCTCAGTCGACACTAAATTATAAACTAGTGCTAGTGTTCGAGCGGCAGTTCTACGAACGTTATGTCGTAGACGTCTTCGTCTACGGATCGGACTTCGAGGAGGAACAGATCCTCGTTGCAATAGTAAGCCAGCATGTCGTCGTCAATTTTGGCCGTAATCCTGCAATTAGACAAACGCTTTCTCAATAATAACATTAAAATTATACATGATTATGTCACTACTGTCATGTCAATAAGCGCGGTATGTAAATAGATTTATTTGAACCACCTCAGAAAATGTATCAGTTCTTAAACAATATTCAAAATCAGTATATAATATGAGGTGTCTAGACTATCGTTTGTTGACGCCAAATGGACCAAGGCTAACTATTCTTCATTTAACAAATTTTCCATTAAGGTTGGTGGACCAATAATTACAATTAATGAATATATTTGGCGTTAATTTTGTAGAAATACATTATTCACAACTAAATGAAACTACGTGATGTAGTATTATTTCTACTTTCTTTACGTTCTTTCTTCTATCTCAGGTGGGCTGTTAGTAGAAATTGCTAACGGCCACCTGAAGATGTTGTAATACAACGAAACCTAGGTCGTGGTAAAGAGCTTAAAGAAAGTAGAAATAATACTACACCATGTAGTTTCATTTAATTGTGAATTACAATTAATTTGAAATGGTAGAGAGGTAATTTCGAAATTCTTAGGCCACTGTAGGCTGTTGCGTAGGTCATCGATGAAAAGCGTTAATGGAAGCGGCGTAATATGCAGTGCAGCGTATTAAGCGAGCAGTAAGCATTTTAGTAAGCGATAATGGGGCGGGAACACTACGGGGCGGGAGACGGATGCGAGGGCGGGGAACTAACTAGCGGAGTACAAAAACAAAACATTTATGCCACTTACCCTTTCTTGTTTTTGCGATAAAGATTATTAATTGCCGAACTTGAAATTTTGTACTTATTCTCAATCTGCAAAATAAGGAAAACAGAATATTACAAATCTTTCCGTTGCCGAATAGCCGATTATCTGTTTTTCTTACAATTGTGGTGATAAATTTACAGATTTTTTTTCTTTTCTTTTTTAATTTTCATCAAGACGGTAGGTCACAATTTCGCAGATTTTAATTCGTCTTACGATACATAAGCGTTCAGTATGTCGATGTCTTTCTGAGGAATCATTTCTGTCTTTCTTAATTTTATGCTTAGATTTGAAAAGAAGTACTTGTCCGCGGGGGAGAGGAGGTGTCGGAGGGCGGGCGCCGAGCGAGCGATAACACCGCGTTATGTTGTTAATAACAAAACATGCTGTTATAATGATAGTATGTATAAAGTATTAGAGAGTGTTATTTGAAGCACCACACAACTTGTTATATTGCAGCATTTCTAACGAGTTCCAAACCCCGCCGAATGTCAAGCGGATCGAGTCTCGCCACGCAGAGCTCGTAGGGGACATTCTCCCTCTACGCAGACAGATCCTTTACCATTTCCAACATCCAAGCTTTACCAAAACCTGCGAAATGGACTTTAACGCCTCGATGCAAATATACAAGATAACAGCACTTACATGATTGCGGCCACGACTGGATTGTACAATATAAACATTTATTTTGTTATCTTTTGTAACATATGAGTATTTACAATGTCCTTTTTCTTAAATCGTGTCAAATAATAACATAATAAGTGTTACAAAGTGTCAAATAGTAATATAATAAGTGTTATAAGATAAGTGTTACATTTATTTAACCAGCACATCCCAAACGGTCGGTACGAGTGGCACGTTTTGATTTACGAGTAAACAGTCGATGTTTATTCAATGTTTAATTAGGCTGGCTAGTACCTCTCGAGCTGACAGTCACGGATGTGCGGCACCTTTGTTTGCTATAATTTGATTTTATATGAACGTTATAACTAAACTTGTCTGTCATTTACGATTTAGAAAGGATAATTAGCGACAACTAAACATTATACATATCTGTCTTAAGTCTCAGTCATATTCATGCATTCTTAAGTATTTTCATGATTTTATGATATCCTTTCATTTTTATAACATCTTGCATTGTTGCCTCCTACTATATCTTTTCACACTTCCTTCATCAGTCTTTCAATCAGCCCTGAAATACTTTACTTGCATCTTTAAAACTCAATAGATCTATATACACATAATTAGGAATTCTTTTTTTGTTATCCCTAGACCTAATTCAATCATACATTATATCGCACTAGACTCTAAATATTAATACGTCTATTTAATTTCCTTTGCTCTATATGCCGAAACTATCTTAAGAAATATCCCTTCTATTTCATTTAATCGTGTTTTTTTCACTTTACATTATTTTATTGTTTCCATTATTATATTAAATTCTGATCGCTACGCGTTTATTTATGTTTTTTTTACATTCTCACGTCTTAATCTACCCATCAAGTTCACTTTTCATTAATTTCACGCAATAAATATTTGATTTTCGCCCTTATTGCGTATATGTTATGTGGTGTGAGGTATACTAACGGCATGTAGAAGGCCTTGCGTGGTCGGCGGCGCGACGTGCAGCGGCGTGAAGACGTTGTCAGCGTCCTGACGCACGTAGAGCATGACGCGCTCGGAGAGCGGCGGCGGGGAGACGCGGGCGCGCTTGCTCTCGCACTCGCCGCCTGCGCCGTAGCCCGGCGACACAGCCTCCGTGCGGTAGCTGTCGAGAAGTATTCCAGATTTGTTCAAGATATTTCTTATTATTGGCTATTTAAAAAAGACTGTATTATATAAGTTTAAGTTATAAAGACTGTATTAATATGTTTGGTCTTCTGTTCGTCTATACACAATTAGCAACAAAACGGCTGGATTGATGTTAATAAATAAAGCGGCGAAATAATTATCCTAATCACGCATATAAGAAGCTGGTAAAATTGTCTAAAAATCTAAAGTTTCGTAACTAGCTGAGTCATCTATTAAAAGAAAGGTGATATTACAAAAGATTGAAAATATGCTTGTGTTTCTGAGTTTTAATGAAGTTTCCGAAATTAATAGTACTGATAAAACTGGTCCATTGGAATGAACTTCTTTTATAGACAGATTAGAAAAACAAAACAAAAATGGATTTTGGAAAAAGTGTGCTCAGATGTCAATTCTATATATAACTTAAAAACAACTCCATTTATTTTAACGAAATTTTCAATAATTTTTAGCTGACAGTAAGAATTACAAAATCCAAGCGAACCCAACCGCGAGTATAAATTAGTTATTTCTAATACATTGAGTAATTAGCAATGTGAATTATCTGTATTATTACTTAATTAAATCTGTATGTTATTACTATGTCAAGAAACAGGATTAATTTAAAATAAATAAAATTGAAACGCAGAAATCGCAAATAAAGTTTATACAACTAACTCAGTACATAGGTGCAGGGCGCATATATAATCACTTACGAAATAAGGGTAGATCAGTGAAATCAACTAACCTCGGCGTGTCGGGCGGAAAGTGATTGTGGAATTTGAGGGTTGGCGTGGCAGGCTTTGCGGCGTGCAAGAGGAAGGGCGACGCGCCTTTGAGGTGCGAGTCGCCCGTAAGCGATCCGTCATCGTGCCCGTAGAAGCCCTGAATGTCCATGCCGGCTATCTTGTCGATGTCCTCGGCGGGGCTGAAGAGGACGGGAGGTTTGCTGAGATCAGCCATCGAGTAGAACTCGCTACGCTCCACCACCGGGTGATAGAGCTCGTCCAGCTTCTTGCGACCCGTCGCCGTCATCTTGCGCTTAGCTGCGCGCCGCTCCTCGTCTCGCGTCTTCCTCTCTGCGCCCTGTTTTAATTGATCAATGCTCTCTAATTAACCATTACATGGACGCTTTTAATAGATATTTATTCAATTTCAATAAAAAATTCCTGATATGATTTTAGGATATTGAAGTTTATCAGAACCAATTTGCAGAAAATCGGGATAGGTGGCGAAAAAATCGGTACAAGGACTAAAAACGGTGACACGAACAAAAACTTTCATGCGCACTAAAATTTTTAATGATCAGTATTTTATAAAAATTGGTACATTTGACGTCCCACGTAAGGGTTGCACGAGACGTGTGATGAGACATTTAAAGATTAGAATATCCCGCGAAAATCGAGATATATGGCAACACTAGTTATGAATTAAAAGTTATATTAAACTCAATTCGAAATTCGTCTAAAGTGAAACAAATTTAATCACTTCTATTCGACATATTTAACGTAAAACATATATGTCTGATGCTAACGTAAAAATTGTATTTTCATACCACGTACAATAGAAGGATTTTTGACGCGATGACACTATGCTAAATCGTGATTTAAGTACAATATAACATTCTGTTGTTATTGGCAGCTCTAGACCATTCGGTAAAAATTTAATGGAAACCGTACTAAACAGATTTATTTGCCATGAGATAACTTACTTTATCGCAGAAAACTTTTATTTGGCAATATCCTCGGTGAAAAACGGTTTGGTCTCTGGGATCTTCATATGTGTCGATCTGTATGTGGAGCGGCAGTCCCTGTAAAACAAGAATGATCCGGATTTTTGTTACTTATCTTTGACATGTGCACTGATTCTATAACTACAGTTCGCTAATCCAGTAACTATGATTTGATTCGAAATGCATGACAATCACTAACCTTGACGCCTTTTTGACTGCTAAAATCTGTACTTAGACATTGGACGGCCACGTTGATCTGGAATAAAAATAATGTGTGCTGATTAAACATAGTTAACTTTTTTAAACGCCTTCACTGCTATCACCAACAGCAAGAGTTCTTAGAATCGATGCTAAGCGATGGAGTTTAAACCGCGTGATACTTATTTACAAAATGTGTATTATTTTTTGACATAATTGCGTTTAGATCAAAAGATGTACGTCTGGGGACTCCAGAAGTATCCCAATGTTTAAACATTTTTTATCGAGTGTGACAATATGTTTGTGTGGTTGTGCAGTACGATCCGGGTTATAACACATTCGTTTTTGACCTTATTAATGTCACGTTAGATTTAAGAAAATGGTAAAATTGGATGACCTATAAACTAATAAATCGTCAGTAGTAAGAAGGGGTGAGAAAATTATAAGGAATTATAAAATTGCCACAGCAAGCCATTTCTGTGGGTCTTTTCTCGTATCACATTTCGTCTTGATTATACATTAATTCCACGTTATTAAATGAGGTGCAACGCGCGCACACTGAGTTCCTACTGGGATTTAAATATTCAACGGTACGGATTTTGGGAGAACAGACTTTAAACGGTGGTAGAAATTGTACACTAGAGGTAAAATAAACTGAAATTGGAAATTATACCACATAGAAATATTATTCAGCTTTAATTATCCTACGTATTCGCCTTCTATTTTACTTAACAGGTATTAATAAGTAATTTTTAATAGAAATTAAAAATATATGACTTAAAATCATAATAGTAGCTTATTCTTTAAACTAGTACTGTTTTCGTTACTCGATTGGCTGAAAGACCATAAAGGTTTATAGTTGTTGTTTAAAATACATTCTTAAGTTCAAAGCGATTGAAGTTTCAATTGCAATTGAGTACTTTTCTAGTTAAAAATACACAAACACGTAAAGTGATCTACTTATAAAAAAAATTTGTACGAAGTCAAAAACTGCAGCTGCAAACATAAAACTTCATATAGTTTTATTGTCTACACGATGGAATTTAAATTAAAAATAAAATAAAATAATTAAGGAGATGGTACTTTCAAGACGTAATACGCGTGATGCTGGCCATTGTCCGCCAGCCGCCCGTGAAGTGAATTGGACATGTTACACGATATAAATGAAATATTATACTACTGGTATGTGTAAGTAAAAATGGAGATATATATCAACTAACAAGTGCTCGTATGCTCGTATATAATTACTATGGGGCAGTACAAAAGTGCATTTCTGTCGAAGCGCCAGCCTACTATTACGCGGCTCCACTGTATGCAAATTGCACTTCTAGACGCTTTTTTGCTTTCGTAAGTAATGTTAATATGCATATCATTATCTCTGCGGTATTTTTAACAACCAACATCCTCTCGGACGGAGGCAGTTAATTTTCTGCCCTACGTAGACGCGTTGCATATTTATGAATTTACGTTGCGTCCGTTTATTTGGCGTCGTTATTCATTTTAAGTAAATAATGAACATCCATCCCGTTGTATAATTTCTGTGCTTGTACTTATTTTAATGAGATATAATTCTCGTGTGCAATGATACCGTAATGTAAATTTTCATTCGATGTTCATAGACATCGACGTTTTAGTGCTATGAATACCATTTTTAAATTAGTAAAAGATCCTAAAGACTTAAAAAAAATAACATTGTTTCCATGAAATAAGTCTTGGCATATATATTATAATTTGGTAGATACTAAAATTTATTTTGTGACAAATACTATTAAATCTCATTTTTAGCTTACCTAAACCAATCAAATCACGACGAATTAAATTATAAACATGAATTCAGTCGCATGGATTACAGCGATTACAAGGATTTGACCCAACGTTTGCTAAGGAAGAGTGCGTGGGGATCACACATCCGTTCTAACTTCTCGTTTAGTAGGCAGCCGCAGGTCAAATGAGGCCCGTCGCTTCTACATTATTTAAGACGAATTAAGGATAATAAAAATCTAGATTATTGCGCTCGTCCGATAAGTATGTACACTATACTATTCCATTGCAGATTAAAAAATGCATATTTATAATGATACTGCAGATCCAGCGTATTGCCCGCTTAACTTAAAGGTGCCTCTGTTATCTTACTCTCGCCGACCGAATATTGGAAAAACTTATGACTAACGTGCAGACGGCAAAGAGCGACATACGCATAGTAATAATTGCTTTATTTCACAGTGTCCTGCTTTATAAATCCACTAATATATTTAGAAAATATTTCAAGCTATTATATCTCACAGGAGTCGTAAGAATACCTTGGCAAGAGTCTCCAGAGGATTCCAGTACACAGCGATGGCGTTGTGAGCAACTTCCTCGATGCAACCGGCTAATCCAACGCTGTTCTTTGTATCTGGAAAAAGTATATTCATAAATGAAATAAAATAAAAGATTGTGTTATGACCCATATTACTTATGTGGTTAACTCGTAGGCACATAAGTTAATCAATGCAAATTATTATAATGATAACCGATACATTAGTTTCTATTCTAGAGTGTTTTAAATGTCAGCAGTTCTGTTATATGTAATTAATGTTATATGCAGTTAATGTTATATGCAGGAAATAATAACATAAATTATATGTCTTGTATATTTAATAAACTTATGTTATTTACATTGATTAACAAATACGATGTCCTCTCTATATCAGAAATAACTATTAATATTCTCGATTTACCAATGATCAGACGTTTTCTCGTAAACAAAACCGTAAAAGATACCGTAAAATATGGTAGAAGATTTTAAGTATTAGTTCGCTTACGATAGAATTATGTAGCAAATGCCGTAATACGAAATGCATTGATCCAACGCAGATCAGTTCCAACGCAAATCGTTATGCGCCGTTGACTGAGCGAGGAAAATGATATTGCGAAAGTAGTAAACTTATTTACTCTGGCGACTGTTACCGACTTCTAAGGAGTGGTGTTTGACCTTGATTTTAAAATATGATAAGCAAATGTTTACGACTAAATTAACATTATTATGGCTATAAACGCGTTGGGCAGCGGAATTTATTTTTAATTTAATTACTTGCTATTGGGACCGATAATAAATCGGGCTCGGTCACAATAATTTTAGATGGAAGGCAATTCCGAGGCGGAAAGATTAAAAGTGATAATGTTTCGACGTAATTTTTTTGCGTATTGACGACTCGCTTCTACAATTTGGTTATACATTTTTAGACTTTGAAAATGATTTCTAAAAAAATTAACTCAATTCCACTAAAAATGTGATACCTCCATATCTTAATGTTTGCACAACATTAATTAACACATCGCATTCCTTCTAATTAGGAATGTACGGTACTTAACATGTTATCATGTTTATTTTAAATGATTAATATATCAAAATTATATGGAAATGTATGTAGATAAAGGTGATTTTAAAACTTAATAACATTTATGCAAGACATTGCACAAACGATTAAAGATATAAGTATTACGAAACGTCAAATAAATATATGTTCATCTCGTTAAAGTGTTGTTAATAAGAGTAATTGGTCATGTTATTAAATCGTTATTTTTTTAAATATAAAAAATCCGCGTATATTAAAGGTCTTTAGCTGGAAAGGTCTTTAGCTGATTTGTACTAAAATCACATGTAGAATATTAGAATATTGTATAAATAACCATAACCATTTTAATAAAATCTCAATGTAATTCCACTACACGTTGAGAAATTTTCAATAAAAACTTATGCACGCATAATTAAATGACATGTAATTATTTTGATAATATTTTGTAGTGACTTCGAGGTTAATTTTGGGTAATTGATTTTTTTAAATTTAATTTTGAATGAATTTTACAGATGTTGTAGTGAAGTATTTATTTATAAAGGTTTTTACTACATTTGGAGCATGAAAATAATTGAAAAATTTTACTTCAAGTGGTAATACGTAAATCAATTTACAAATTAACATTTTACTATAGTTATTTTATTTCTAGCAATAAACCTGCACACATTAAAACAATATCACTTCTATTCATAACTCAAAAATAATTTTAAAAAATTTGATATCTCAATTAAATTATCATCCCGACCATACCGACATTTTAAAGGAAATAATAATACGGAAATATATAGAACGGGAATAAAAATTGAATAGCAATAAAATGTTACTAAATATACAGCTCGGAAAATGTTTGCTCTTCATTTCGAAATAATGTTTGTCTTTATGTGACTATTCATAAAAAGGCAATGTTTCAGAACACAGAGTGAAAATTTTCTATGCTATATATATATATATATATATATATATATATATATATATATGTATATATATACATATATATATTTAGTATCATTTTTATGGCAGATATTTGTTAATTTTTTTACTACTTTCCATTTCTGAAATTCTAAAAAAATTGTCTTGTCAACTAAACTACCGATCTCTATTCAGTATGACCAAAAGTATTAAATCATCTTTTATTATATGTATTAAGTAGTAAAATAAAATTCATCGTTAGATACTAAGTTCATCGTTAGTTAGGACTTACGGTTAGACTAATTTTTTCAATGGCCATAATTTAAACTTTTGTATTAGGACTTCGACGACAACATGAGTAAACATTCCGTGTTTTGCTAATTTATTAATTCTAGTTCTTATTAGAATCAGAGAATGGATTAGAAATTGACTACAAACTTTTTTTTAAGACTGATTTTTGTATGTAGTCATATGGCGTAATTTTTAGTGTGTATAATTAGTAAATTCAGAAAATCGATTAACATTCAAACGTATCCATTATTAGGATACTATTGTATCTAAAGCACTAGTAAAAAGGAGTCGGGCGGCGCTGGGGCGCGCCGACGACGACGCGATGTCGAGCGGGTGCGGGTCCGCGTGGGCGGACGCCGCGCTCGCGCCGTAATAAACGTAACTTTGTAAAATGTCCGTGGGCGGAATTTATAGGACCGACGTGTCGTTTTTCGAAATGGACTTCGATTATTCTGCTTTCACGGTGATAGGGCGTCGGAACTCGTTCTAGCTTTAGGGCAGCGTCGTAGCATAATCGGTGTGAATTCTGCTAAGAAACATTGACTATTTAACAGAACACTTTCACAATGAGATTGGTACCGTTAGCATATTACCATTATGCATGAGTCAGGCTATCCTGACATTCATTCTGATAAAAGGAGAAACGATGTCACTAACACTTTGTTTATGCATAATGCATATCATTCGCCACAAACCAAAAAAAATAGGTTAAATTTTAGTACGTGAATTTGTTGATCGTAAAACCGATGATTTGTTGATATGGAAAAATACAGATTGCGAATTTATTACATTTACGTTTGCAAAATTATATTATCAATGCAGCATATAAAGTTTAATGAAATGGTGTTTATTCTTTGATTTATATTAATTACCTACTGAAACGATATTACGGTGCACATTATCGTGTGACATTTGTATCTGATTGGTGTATCAGTATGGAAATATATAATTTTACAGCACTAAGCAGATCCCATTCCCAGCAGTAATCACTAAGGCTATATTGTACGGGTTTTTTAAATAGAAATGTTGTTAGAGTTATTTCTCAGATGATCGAACTTAATTAAAACCTGGAAACGCGTTCGCTTGAAGCCAACGCCAAATTTCCAACGCCAAATTTCAAAACTTTTTAAACTGGAAAGGAATGAAATTTTAATGAAAATTAAATAATTCACGTTGAAAATGTCCCTGAAAGTACCGGTATAAGTAACTTAAAGAGAGTTCTTGCGCTTTTTAGTTAGGTAGTCATTTAATGGTTTGAAGTTAAAGACATGAAAAAGATATTAAACACGAGCAGAACTACTAGGGCACTTTAGGTACTTATAAACATTTAAGGGTACATATCTTTCACGGGCGTTGTAATATGACGCATATGTCAAAAATTATAAATATTAGAGTAATAGATATAATTTTCCTACAAACTTCGTTTATGCTTTAAGAAATCATATTTTTTTCATAATTTTAGGCTGAATAAATTCGAAAATAAGGGGGAACGTATTTTTTTGCATATTTTGCATTATCTCTCTGAATATGCTATCTAAAAATATGAAAGAAAAAAAAATTTGAGAATCTTATTAATAGCCCTTACAAGCGATACCCTATACCATATAAGGAATTAAACAAAAACATTTTCGCGTCTTTATTTGCTAGCCCGCCCTAATTTTTTTCCTTTTAAAAATGTGCGGATTAATATGAATTATTATCATGTCAAATCTCAAGTTTCTATGTCAGGCGGTCTCTGAGAAAAATGGCTGCGACAGACAGAGAAAAAAGTGAGTGATTTTATAAGGGTTTGGTTTTTTTATGAGGTACGGAACCCTAAAAAGCTCCCTCATGCGATGCCTGCGTTACCATTAAAATTGCTCTTATTTATGTTTCGCCCAGCGTTGATATATTTGTGTATTTCTCTATTGAGAATACATATTATGTGGCTAGCAAATATACTATCGGCGACTCTTTCCATGTAAATGATTGCGTGCCCGTGCGGCGTCTCTTTCCTACTTAATCACCTTTACTCCGCCACGTGATGGCCCGCGGGCTTCCTGCGCCGCTCGTTTGGCAAATTGCTCACATTAATTGACACATCTTAAAGCTCGATGAAATACGTCTCCTGTTAGACAGTCGATAGATATTCAAAATATCGCAGAGCGAGTTAAAATTTACGAGTATTTCAGTTGTTTGAAGTTTTATTGGTTCTAGCTTTTACACGCAGCTCCAATCGCGGGGAAAAGGTTAAAATGGTGGTGACGAAATAAATCTTATTACAAGATAAAACTAATCTATATTTACATCCATTATACAGGAAATGTGTGTACACAATTTCAAAAAGCTCAATCAATTATCTGACCCGTGGAAGCTAGACAGATAAACTGAGTTTCGCAAATAATTTAATTAAAAATAATTTGGGACTATTAAGGATAATCCTAGATAGGAATATTTTTTATTTGTCAGAGGAGTGATATAGATTCATATATTTCCCATCGCATCTTTGATCCGATCTTTCTATCACGTTTACATAATAACTTAATATGTGTTTCCTAGTTCGCTCGTACAAGTTGCGCTACCCGTGGTTACTATATGTGGCCACAAAGTGAACATTGTCTTCAGGATACAAGTAAATAGTCATAGGTACGTAATTTACTAAAAAAGGAGTATAATTTAGGTATAAGCCAGTATTTTGGTTTTACTAGGTAGACTATAATACTTAAGTAATGTGTTCAGTAATTATATTAAAAGATTATTAAAAAAATACTACACATAGTAATACTTGGATAACATCTTCATGGAAAGAAGTATCGATCTTTAATACCCATGTATATTGTGATATCTAAATACTAAAATTGCAACTGTCAGTGGAACCAACGTCAATGGCAGCCAGAAAACCTTTTTTTTTTAAATAAAGACCGATTTAGCCGTACTATTTCACGTCGATATTTAATTGAATTTTTATTATGGGTAAATTTTAAATTATATTCTAATGTCATGTTTCTTAAAAGAAAAATGACCAAGAACGTGTTAAAACACGCACAAAGTACGGTTACGTAGTTGTCTGTACCTCCCTGACTTATTTTTCTAGATAACCAAATTAATTTTATTTGAAAATTATATTCAATTATCAGTACCTAGAATTTCATCTAGATTTTTAAAAATCATACTTGAGAAAATAGGCAAGGACGGCCTGGACTCTTCGCATATAACTATGAAGTTTAATATTCCGAAAAACGGCGCTTGAGATTAAGAAATGGGATCTATCCAATCCATAATATGCGTGAAAAACAATTTTACAACAAATTTTACATGTACATACATTATTTTAGTATTTTGTTACAAATTAATTAAAATTTCCGTGTCAAACTTAAATTTAATTCATTTGTATCTAAAATTGTCGACATCGCGAGAATGAGTTAGACGTACGGAGATGAACAAAAGGGTAAGTAAACAAACCAATCTGTTCATAACTATTCAAATAGCATATTACTGAATAAAAATATCGGCCTGTATATGTTTTAGCCTTCAGAGTGCGAACGGTGAGGTGCGCACAGTGTAGGTCGGAAGGGCCGAGAGGGTTCCCGCAGGTCGGTGTCGCTTCGCGGCGGCGCGGTAAGCCGACACGCTCACGCGCTACCGGTCGCTTTGCGGAGCACCTTTTTTTAAATTTTCTTTTTTACGAAATTATTCACGTCACGAAATTATTAAAGCATCACTAGCATGACACGTTGCGGTAGGGCTTGACTTATTATAAGGAGCACGCTACTTTTCCTCTTTAAACCCAACATGCACTTGTGCTTTTCCTCTTGGCAAATAGAATATATTTTCACGTGGGAAAAACATTGCTCAGCGAATCGCGTTATCAATTTTCGAGAAATTGTGGTTAATTGTTTTTTCAGCTCAGAGTGAGAAAAAGAGTGTTACATTTCCAGAACTGTAACTCAGTCTCTATTATATAATTTTATTTTGTAATTAGATTTTCCCCGTGACTCCGTTTGCAAGAACTGCTAATACGTGGAAAATGGTTTTAGTCAATAAAAAGACAAATATTAAGTATTAAAGACAGCATAACATAAAATAAAAATACCACGGGATTGATTACTTGTCTTACATGTATTGTATCCGTGTAACATTGACCTCGTCATCTATTAATTGAACAATAACATTTGATTAATTTTGACGAGAATGTTTAAATGATTTTAGTTTCTCAGGTTTAACGATAGAATTGAATACAATGAAAGGTGATGTTTTAGGCAACAGACTGAATAGAGAGTTCTGCAATTAAATTGTTTACAAAATTTACAATCAAATTGTTTACAAAAATTCATTATAAATATTTGTAATGTGGACAAAATATTTTTTCGTGTATAATTTTAACTTCTCCACGTATAGAGGTATGTGCACCTAATTTTATTTTATTTTATGATATTATAAACTATGCAACGGCCAAAACCTCATCTAAATCCGTTTAGTGATTCTTTCGTGATGCGCGTATAAACAAACGAGTCGACAGACAGGCATTTCAAAAAGGATTACCTCTTTTGCTATAGTTTACAATCTTCCACACTTAGCCTTTCGATCAGAAAGGACGATTATATAGTGTTTTTCGTTTATGGTTGCATTATATGTATAAATTACCTTTCATAGTTGTTTCATTTATCATTGTCGTCTGCAATTGCATCAGATGCATTTAAAACCTTTCTATAATGCGTGTTGGTACTTTAAGGTAAACGATAAACAGGCACGTTTGCATTTATATACGTATGTACATGACGAACACGTCATCGTCAAATGATGTAATGCGACCCTCGATAATATTGTTTTGCTATTTAAATACATATAATTTGCAGCAAAAGAGTAGAAAAAGGAATATGGGTTCACAGTTAATAGTAATTACAATTAAAATTAATTCATTGCAGAGTAAATAAAAATTAAATAACAAGCGCAGAGTTTGCTTGAAGCCGGCGACAACAATGACGTCACACAGATCTCACGGGCATTAGATTGGTGCGCAGCCGTATTAGAATAATCTACGTGACATAATGGTGCGCTTGCAACAGTATCCGGCTGCAAGCGGACACCGCGTATTGTGCGCGCGCGCCCACCGGAGCGGACACTTTCACGATCGCCCGCCTAACGTTACGCTGCGGGCGCGCGTTCCGCCTTCGTGTCCGATATTTATTAATCTCCCTGTTTATTTATTTAGATACATTTAAGAAAATGTAAAACTTACTTTTAACAATGGTGGAATCAGTATTAAAGACAAAAAATATTTTTTCGCTAATACTTTCATTAATACAATAGAGTATTGCTCTATTGTATTCAAAACGTCCACTATATCTTTCACAGGCGTGAAATATGGTGTTTAGTTAAAAGGTAAAAGGTACTAGATTTAGAATAATCGCTCTAGTTTTCCTACTTTTAAAATCCTTTTAAGTTGAGTTGTTTTGGAAATAAGGAGGCGGAGAACAAATGTTTATTGCACATTTTCTAGTATTTATATTTCTGAAGATATATTAAAAAAAATGTCGAGTACTTATGTGCCCTCCCAAAATTTCCATATGAATATTTTTGAGTATTAGCCAATGAAATATATGGGGGTTAGTACGTTCCATTATTATACCGAATTTCAAGACTCTCCCTCAAACTGCTGAAAAGAGCTAGATAGGCACGTCAGTGATATTTTAAGGGCGGAACCCTTTTCTTTTTAATGTATGTAACCTTAATAAGGACAAAGCAAGATCGTTAAAGTAACTGTTCAAGTAAAAACCGGTCAAGTACGAATCGGAGTACAGGATTCATAAAAAAGTTTAAACATTTTGTAATATTGCAGTGCGTAATACCTATAATAACTTTATAAAGATTTTAAACACAAAAGTCTCCAATATGACAAAAATATTGCTTCACGCTCGTAGTTAGCACGACTGTACCAGTACAGTTATTAAAGAAGCACGAAAGTATAAAGGAAATAGGATAAGTAAGGAAAGTATATGGAGAGAAAAACAAGAAATTTTATCATTCAACCGAAATATAATTTGTAAGTCTGCAATTCGTTTAGACCACCACCTTGTGACTAATAAATGGGTAACTCTGTGACTAAGAAACCAATAATATTGTAGGCACTCAAGTGCAAATTGAAAAATATATAACTATTTTACACATTTTATTAAATGGTGACTGATCGCGAATGAAATCGGTATTACAATCTACATCTAGCTATATAAATATTGCTATCCGGTGCGTCGGTCTGTATGTTTGCTGAGCGTGGTGTCCCAGAAACTGCTGAACGACTTTGATTTCAGTTTTTTCTAATGTATATACTACTTTTCGAAGAAGGTTTACGTATATACTTTACGAAAGTGCTGTATAAGTTAGTCGATCTTGAACCATTTATTCCAAGAAATTCCCAAAACAAACAACTGTCGAAGCATTTTCTTGACATGCACTGGGAAAACTATCAGAGATATTTGAAAACAATGTATGGCGATGTTGTTCTCTTTAAATTTTTAAAAAATCTCAATAACAGCATACATTTTTTATTTGCAGGACACAATACCGAAATTCACGGTATATAAATACATGTATTGCGTTTCCAGTGCACTTTTGAGCATTTAAATATAAATATTCATACTAAATAATTTTGTTTATTTCTATATTTTATGTAGACAAAATTAATTGGTACGGACTATTTGATGTGAACAATTTTGTCATACATTGTTCTTACATATATCTAACGGGTTAGGCAGCGCACAACAGGAAACCTCTCAAATGATTGATCATCTTCGTCATCATAAGTCATTCACAAATTACAAATTCAAAAGTTACTTTCAAAACTTTCTTAAATTATACACCGAAACCTTTCTCAGGAATAAATCTATCAATTGTGGAAAACAGAAGCAACAATTTTTCAGTACTTACAGAGATTAGTCCGCACAGACGCAATGGAGGAGTTTGTTTTGTATTATGTTGTGATAGGTGTTTCTTCTGTGCCTAATCAAAGACATTCTCATAAATTCTGAATTATTTGTTTAAATAAATTAGCATGGAGAGTAATGTATATATTCCCCTTAGACATCAAAAGTGACATAGATTTTTAAATGGATAAAGATTTAAATTATTATTTAATTGTTCGTAAGTGCCCTGGAAGTGCGATAGTGATTTTTAGTATTTTGATAATCCATAAATTTCGTTTTATAGCTTACATAGACATAAGACATAAATAAAACTAATTGGCATGAACTCAAAGAGTTGTACAGAATAGTATCTCGAGAGACTCACATGAAACATACACATTTGATATGGTAAAAATAATATTAATATTCCTATATAGTTTAATACCAATACTAAAAAGTTTCCCTTAAATGCTTAAACTTTCGTATGCATGTGCTTAAATGTATAAGGAACCTTCATAGTGCGAGTTCTATCCGTATTTAACAGGTTTTATTTTATTTATGCCTTCTCATTCTCCGATATGTTTATGTAAATCGATATACCACATACTAAAGTTTAATTATTAAATCTAATTTTTAATTTATCAACCGAGCTACACCTGTATGGAAATATATCCGCGGTTTAATGCCGACAGGAAAACATTTTGCCAGCGTTGAGATTGTCTATAAACGAAGTTTATTAATGTCATATATATTTCAAGTCATAAATTGTATCAGCCGTATGATAATATTTTGAATCGGAGAGCTCCACACTTACATACATAGATCCGATGTGGCAAGTCGTTATGATGTCACAGAAATACATTATATTCTATTTACATACAATAATTATGATAATACGTTAGTGTCATAATTGCCCACCGAGGCTTGGATTGTATAAATAATTTATAATAGCGATTACCAAGGAGATAGGTACACATAGCCACATACATATAAACGACCTTTGACATCGAGTAGTCGAATACAAAGTATAAATCGATGATAAGCTTATTTATAGACATGGAGCTACGTCAACGTTGTGTTGGGGAAAATCCTTTGTAAATATTGTGTTACTCAAAAAATATCTAAATATAACTGAATGGAAACATTTACAAATTTTTCCATCTTTACCATTTCGTGCTAATCGTTCGCTTTAATTAAAACTCTTCACATTTATATGAATGACTAACAGCTATCTTTGTATTTACAGCTAAATGTTAATGTTTCAAATAAACACGGGGTCTCTATTAATATTGTTTTGTGCATATTACAATGTGTTGGCTGGTTTTTGTCAATATAAATTTTATTAAAAGGACGCATCGTGATTATTTATTTAATCGATAGTTTGTTTATGCATCTGGCATTATTTCATTTGGTATTCACTCGGAGTTGTACTTGGAATAAATAATAAAATAATGGTACATCGAGAATAATTTGCAGCGCGCCGGCAGGGACGCATGTGCGAAACATGGAGATAAGCGTCAGCACTATAAATCATCCGACTGGATGACTGGCGTCGGGCGACGGGTTTGCAAAACGTATTTGTCAGCTTACGATTATTTAATGTATTTAATAAATATTGAAGTTATATCCAGTAAGTTTACTACTTTGATCTAATAACAGTACAAAACGTGTGTACATTTTGAAATGAGCTGCCCGTTTCGGCTTTGACCAGCAAAAAAGAGCTATGATTACATTCTGTTTTTGGATTATCGTTTTTTGTACAATAATTATTTACGGTTATTAAAAGTTTGATCAACAGTTTAATTATTTCTTCTGCCGAGTATAGAATTATACGGTTCAATCAGAAACGTAAAACACTTAAAACGAAACAATCAATAATAAGATATATATGTGTATATATACATATATATATATATATATATATATATATATATGTGTGTGTTTGTGTGTGGTTATATATGTATATATATATATATATATATATATATATATATATATATATACATATACATATCCTTGAATTTTTTTGTAGATTTCATTTCGTATACAGTTCTTTTAAACATTATTTCGATGTAGCTATAGCGTTTTTTTGTTTAATTGAAAAATATTTCTTTGTTCCGAGATTGCAACAAAAAACGAGTAATATTAGACAATTTTTATAATTAGCAATATATCGTGAAACATTTTTGTAAATTTTTCATCTACACTCTTTTCCTACATTTGTATACATAAAAAAAGTGAACTATAGACCGTTTACTTTTAAAAATTTTAAAAAGGATCTTACTGCGTTCTATCTCTTATTCGTCATAATGAAGGATAAGAGATAGCACTCAATAAGATCCTTTTTATAATTTTTATGTGTGTGTGTATTTGTGTACGTAACACTTAAAAACTAGCGGCTTAGTGCGCATGGAGTATTTAAAAAAATATAGGAGTCTACCTGAAGTGACATACAGTTTTTAATAATATTACATTGAATTATTACAGCAATAACAACAAAGAAGTGTTTAGCTACTCGGCGCGTAGTAATTACACAAATGTGGTAAACCTATGTACATCAATACATTGCGCTATGTGTATTTTGTATCGCGCAATTAAATTTTCCACCCGGACCTATATTGACGTAATGGGCCTAGCCAGAAGTAAAGTGTGAAGTGGTGTGGGAGGAGAAAGATATAGTTTTTAATAATACATCACAGGGATTAAAAGTTTAACTGAAAAATGCACGTAGCGCAGTTCGACTCCCTTCAGGTATATCCTTATTATTTATTAGTCATATGATCTAAAAATGTCTTATATATCCTATGTCCGCCTGGACTCCACAAACTTCGCGGCAGTGATAGTTTTAAGTCAATCGAATAAGTCATTTTCATGCCACAAAATGAAACAAATAAATAAAGTTTTCTTCTTATAATATAAATATGATAAATCCTGTTCATTAAAATTAGCATAAATAAAACTGGTATCGTATTGATTACAAAGTTATACTAACCGGCATCGAGTATTCGCTGCTTGACGGAATGTTGCCTACCGTGCCAGAACTGCCACGCCTTGATTTCATCCTCGGGCGACTTTTCTTCCCTGAACATCAGCATCACTATACTCTGAAATAAGATAAGAACATGTCAGTGTCATAACTCAAATGTAAGAGTCTTAATTCCATACAGCTCTCCATAGTATTGGCCGTCAGGCGTAGCTGCGTCTATGTGTTCGTATGTATGTTTGAGGGAAGTATGTTGTGAAAACCCGCGTCAACGGGCGGCTTTAGTCACGGGTTGCTCTCAATTAATCTTTAATTAAATTTTTAACTCATAAGTTCTATCGCAGCTGCGTCTATGTTCCCGTATGTGTGTTTGAGGGAAGCGTGTAGTGAAAACTCCCGTCAATTGGCGGCGTCGGTCACGGGTTGCTCTCAATCGTTGTTATCTTTAATTAAATTTTTATCTCCTAAATTCTATAACAGTGGAAAACGAATTATTTTCTGCTGCATTTTTCTTCCATTTGTAATGTAGAAAGAAAATTTACTGCTACAGTTTTCTGTTTACTTTAAAGAACGCAGTTAAGAATTGTTTTCCTACTGAATTTTATTAACTTTTACCCTAAGATACGTATATTGCATTTTACCCCAAAATACGCATATTAGCTTGTACCCTAAAATACGTATATTAGCTTGTACCCTAAAATACGTACATTGGCAAATACCCCAAACTACGAATAATGTATGATGTTCGTACAAATATTTTTTAGTTACAACTTTTCCAGTGCACGGAATAAATAAAGTTTAATTATTACTTTTTTAATGAAGTTGGGGTTTTATGTACCATAAAGTCTCCAAGTTTTAGTCACAAATGTATTCACCACAAATTTTATTTACAAACGTAATTTAGCTACATTTATAAAACATGAAGATCCAAAATAGCGTCATCTTCTAATTTTTCAATTATAATTACAAATAATTTGCAAAAATTCTATATATCAAAGTTTGATTACAACTTTCAAATAAAATGATTTTGGTTAACTTGTATTAACAAATTTAAGATGTATGAAATTTTACTTTGTGCATATTTCAATAGATATTTTGCCTTTTTTATATTAAATACTATTCTCGTTACTTTGAAAACATTATTCGTTACTTCGAAGTAGTAAATACTGATACTTAGAAACACATCACACCTTGGACAAAAATAATATACTCATAATTAAAGCTAGTGGAGATTTAACATTGCGGCGCGGATTACATTTTTTAGTGTTGATAAAATTGCATGTTCCGTCCGACGACAATTAAACTAATGACGTCATTCTCAGCGAGCCACATGCGCGAGGTGCCGGCGCCACCTTTGTGAGCTTTCTTTGCATCCGCCGTTGTGCCACAGCCAACTTATGTCTGATTTAAATGCCACAACTAACTCAAGTCTGTTCTTATTTTACAAATGTCCTCGTTTAATTTTTAATATTAATACAAAAAAATAATGAGAACTTGTCACTGGCTACGATTGTTTCGAGCGCACCTGCATTATTTTAAATGTCAGATTGCACGAACGACCGGCGGTCTAATTAGAATCAGCGAAGACAGTGTCAATATCGGAGCGATTTTAAAATGATTAAAAAAGCTTCACCCACGCGTGGACCGTTAGTCCAATAGCGAAACTCCATCCAGGCGAGTCTCGCGTTAATTGCGCTACCCGCCGCTGCGGCTTATTAACATTTCTCGGCCGTCCGATAAGATTAGCGGGCGGGCTCGGTCGAGCCGACGTCCGTCGCCCGATACGTCCATCTAATGCGAGCCGGTTGACAATGAGTGTTATCTCGGATCGCGACGCACTTTCTCCGGCCGCGCGACACTCCTGACAGGCGAGACCTATCCGCCGCGATGAATGCGCTTATTGATCGAGTGTCCGCCCGCTCAGCGCGCGACGACCGCTCGTTCAATTCTATTCGATACACTTCCGTCACTGATAACGTGTCTCTCGAATTGCTACAGGCCGTTGCAGAAAACAAGCCCCGTTCGTGTTGTATCGGTCCTTTGTTTGAGCCGTCGTGTTGTATTAAATTATTAATCGACATAGAACAGTCTGTTGACTCATTATGCTTGGTATTTTATGCGTGGAGGTCATAGAGGAACGATCGTCTCGCCGGCACACGGCGAGCTCTTACTGAAAACGCCACCGATTATAAACATTTGCATTGGTACTCTGTGAAGAACATTACAGGGTAGTTGAAATAATAATCATCTGTTTCGTTCTCGACCGTTCTGTTTCTACATTTGCGAATAAAAGAAAAATGGACCCAAAAAAATTGAATTTCTAATATTTATTTGTATTTTGAATAGCTAATTGATAAATATTATTACTTTCGCTATCCACAGTGAAAATCGATTTGGCTTTTCATTTAGAATTGTATACGTTAAATTTTCTACAATTATATTTTTCAAATAAACTTTTTTTCTTGATCCGATGGAACGCGCCACTTAAGATGCAGCCTGTATCACGGCTGTAGCGTATCGACTACATAATTTATGTATAAATGTTGCACGTGTTTTTGTCCGTTGTCTTAGCGTCGAGCGATTAGATTGAAATATTGACACGTGTCTGCGGTTCATTTGTGTGTGTTATTCGTATCATAGCGGTTGAGAAATTTTAATTTATACGAATAATTAAAGTATCATAACATGGGCCAAATTGATAAGAGGAAATTGTATTTTTTTCTAATTACCGTATCATAAAATATCAAATAGTTACATAAGGATAAATAATAAAAGTAGGCCGCCACCTTCACGAGTGGATTATGGTAATTTGAGGCAACCTTGTATTGACGACTTTTAAATACTTGTCGCCAACGGTGAACTGTGCGAGCATGTCTGTCAAAATATACTCCACATTTATAATATATCCGCTGCAAATATACAAACTAAGAAAGATTATTTATGGTATTAATATCATCTCAAAAGTATGTTTTAAAGATTAGAAACGAAATTAATGATTGCGCGAATAAAATTGCATTTTAGTAAATTTCATCAATATAAATATACTTAATATTGAAGCCGGGCGGCTTATATAGGAAATTTTGAAAATTTAAAAATTTTTATTTGTGGCTATAAGTGACCAAAAATAAAAATATTGGTAAAATTTTTATTTTTGGTCACTTTCTAATTTTATCGTTTACTTATTAATTACATTTCTGGGCTTTCAGTTTTTCAATTCTCGAAGATATGCTTCATTACAACTTATCTACAGTTTTTAGTGGCAAAATTTAATTCAAAATAGTTTCCTGTGACAGAATATACCTAAACAACTAATTTTTTTATTTAAGCTGATAAATATAATCCTCACCTTTACAAATACCATATTTTGATATAAGTTTATCATATATCTGTGATATGTATATAGATATCTTAAAGTTCACTTATGAAATTTGAATTATGCCTTTGTGAATGATGTATGAGAAAAGCGTAGATGTATTAAATATTAAGAAAAAGACCACAGAGTCGTTAAAATGAGAGAAAAAGAATTCTGCCGAAACTATTCGTGCCAGTACACGACATAAAATACGCTGAGATGAGTCAGTGTGGCCTTTTATCATAGGTACTAGATGGTAGATGAGAATTTAGCGATGTAATCAACTCATTCGAAATACGCTACACCAGCTATTGTCAAGTACGTTTTTATAAAATATGTAATGAATAAGGCCGAGTATTGAGACATTGTGAAAGCAACACGAATCTTCCCCATGACCACACGCCATATTAAGTTTCGTGGTCGCGCGCCTTCACCACAGACCTGCGCTGGTCCCTCACTCCAAGGACACCAGCTTGCGGCGAACAATGGCCTTTCATTGCCGTTCAATCGATCAAAATGTTACATCACGCCTGAATGCTGGCCGTGTTATTAAGTTACGATGTAAATAAGAATATTACAACAAAACGTAGTCCTCTCCCTGCCCAGTGAATATTTTTTCCACATAGCATACGTTGTTTGTTGCGTGATAGGACATTCGGGTGCTTACGAAATATTATTTTACTGCAAAATTTTGCAATTTGTTTGTGGCTTCAACGCACGGGTTTTTCGGAAGCTGATGCTGTGATTTATTCTTAATAACTATTTAATATATATATATATATATATATATATATATATATATATATATATATTTATAATTTAATTCCTGTAATGGATTATTTAAATTATATAAAGTTTTATAATTGAAATTCACTAGCTTCCTTTTGCGAATTGTTTTTTTTTGGTTCCGTAAAAGTATGAAATGATGAGTTAAAAAATACGTTCCAAAAAATAAAAAATGAAAGAATTGCTAATGATTAATTTTTTAAGAAAATGATATTATGAATGGAATGGTTAAGCGAGACATGAACTGAGTGAGGTATTAACTGAGCCATAAAGTGTTATTGCTTATGCGTAAGGTATTAACTGCTTGTAAAATTACATTCTAAATAATATTTATAACATTACAATAGACATAATGTTGTTGCATTACTTTATAACATTATAATAGGCATCGCTTTGATAAAAATTAATAACAAGAAAATCGTTAAAATTTATCTTTAGCGATAATAAGTAGTCTATCTGAAATTAAAGCGAATGTAACCAACATCGCAACGTAAATCCTCAAAGCCACCGTCACGATTTAATTAAAGAGCGTATTTAAGTTACTTGTAAATAATAATTGTGAATGTAATTAATTATTGTGAATGACTTTTCTAAATCTTCGTCAGCAGTGACATTTACGGATGATTGCCATTAACAATAGAATTTAACCAGGCTCTCACCCGCTTTACGCTATGCCGGACGAATTGTGAATTGTATATGTTAAGGTCCAGTAAGAAAAATAAAATATTAAAAAACTAAAACGTAGTCTGGAAAATCATTCATCATCCATAATCAATCTCAGTAATGAGAAAAACTGGCATCTCGATTAACAATTAGCAGGCTGACTTGGTAATTATATACTGAATAATAATATACAACAGACACAGGCGCGCGAGCGCGCGTGCACTCACACATTTACAAGCATATGTGTACATATGTATAAATTTTTGACTTACATATAATTATACAATATATTTCTGTATTTATTGAATAATGATATTTGTGAACAGATTTATAAAGACGTAATTACACCCTACTATTACTAGTTTGATAAACGCATTAATTAAAAGTATTAAGATGTTAGCATGAGAAACCGTGCGAAATAAGGGCAAGGTTGGTTGGAATAATGGTTACAAACAGTAATTATAAGACACGTGCTATACAAGAGCAAGAGTGATGGCAAGGATGTGAACCGCAATCGTGTCGTTGTCTTTACGATTAACAAAGTGGTTAAAATAGCATCTTCTTTGTCAGTTTACGACAGGTGCAAAATTGTTATCGGCTGTGTACATATGGAACATGACTTATGCATACACGACCATGTTGTGGTAATAATACCAATAGTTTTCCTTGGATATGACATTAATATATAAAATCAATTACGTATCTTCATTTATCCATTAAATGCACAAATATTAAGATGTTAGTATGAGAAACCGTGCGAAACAAGGGCAAGGTTGGTTACAAGAACGGTTACAAACATTCGTTATAAAACACATGCTGTACAAGAGCAGGAGTGATGGCAAGGATGTGGACCGCAATCGTGTCGTTGTCTTTACGATTAACAAAGTGGCTAAAATAGCATCTTCTTTGTCAGTTTACGACAGGTGCAACATTGTTACCGGCTGCGTGAACGTAGGAAACGTGGCTAATACCTACACAACCATGTTGTGGTAATAGCAATTATTGTCATTGGATATGACATTAATATTTAAAACCAATTATGTATCTTCATTTATACTATCAAAAGTCCAGCAAGAGTAATATGTGATTTAATTTATAATTAGAAATGTTTTTTTAAGATCTTTGATTACTATGCCTATTTACTATATATTCAATATTATTTTGCAAGTAGTTGGGAATAACTTACTTCTACTAAGCTCCTTTTTAGCTAATTTTTTTCAAATTAATAATATAATAATAAATAATTCGCAATGAAATTGATAAAGATTTTGTTCAATTCTGTGATTCGGTTCCACATCTTAAACTTGGTTTTCAGAAATTTGAATCATGGTACAGAAATGTCCATAACGTACCATTTTTTTTTACATTATACACTTCATTTTTTTCATTTTTAAATTTTATTATAAACGTTTACATACCCGGTCCGCTCAACGTGATGTAGAAAGTAAGTCATTTACTTAAACTTCATGTAAAGAAATATATAAAAATGTTCGTTCGCACCATCTTAAAAGTGTTAATTTCCCGACGACTATAAATTCTGACATGATTTTGCGTAATATGCATAATGTTACGCAATATTATCGGGTAAACAACGACGGTACCATATAACAAACAGAGTGCCTGCCAATTACACTCAAGAATTAATTCACGCGAGCTTTGGAAGCTTATAAACCTGACATTTCCTTTTGACATTTAAAGGGATTATCTGCTTTGACGTATTTTACGAATGCCGCGTAATAAAACTTTAATCTCCCACGCTCGTAATAAAAAGGCTTGAGTACATAAATACTTAGGTACATAGTTGCGAAGTTCAATACGCTTGAAAATGGATGAAATAAAACTTAATGACTGATTAATTGCAAAAAAGTGTCAATAACATATATTCGGATTAGATGACAAAGATGTGAAATAACGGTGTATAAGAATATATTAAAAATATTACATTGACAATGTAAAATGTTTTTTGTAGACGTAAAAATTTAAATGAGGGATAACAATCAATGAAAGTATGTATTACAAAATGTCATTGTTAAAAAATATTATATCGAATCAAAAAGCAAAACTAACAAAAGATAATATCGGTACAGTTTTGAAAATGCGGGTGGTTAGCGCAAAAAAAGTATATAGGAAATAAATTGAGTATATCGAGATTATTAAGTACTGTCTCTGTCCGGCAGTTTCGTTAACCTGAATAATAAAAAAAAGTAATTATATTCCGGAATAAAATTCTTCTCCATGACACAAGCTACATGTTATACAAAATGTGACGGAAATCTATTGAGTAGTTGATGCATGAAATGTAGACAAGCAAATAAACAAAGAATAAAACTGACTTGCATTTATATTGGTTAGGTTTAGCGCGTATTATAATATTTTATTCACAATTAAATGAAACTACGTGATGTAACCTAGGTCGTGGTAAAGAACTTAAGGAAAGTAGAAATAATACTACATCACGTAGTTTTATTTAATTTTGAATAATGCATTTCTACAAAATTAACGCCAAATATATTCGATATTTTATTCTGTAGAAACTCTACGATGCAGATGTGCGTACTTTTTTGACATAATAAAACTGAGAGTAGATATACATTTCGAATATACTAATTTTTGAAATCGATAAGTTACAATATCAGTACTTCGAAATAATATTTAATTCAAAATTAATATGTCATATACAAGTCTAAAACGTGTGCGCGGCCATTAAACGTGAACTTTCGACTGCGGCGCGTCGACGCCTCGTCGTTGAAAACTGCATTAAGATAACGCTTTCGAGATTCTTTGTCTTTTAATAAGTTAAATTTGCGACGCTGTGATATTTATTACGGGAATGCTTCGTTAAGGCGAGTTCGTGGACGATTATTCGTAATGAGGCAGCGGCCGTTTTATGCATTTCAATAATCTCCGTATGTATCAACGTTTTGAAAAAAAAATAAAAGTGTGACTCGATCCATTTACATCGTCACATGTCACGAATTCATATTTACCACCGATCGAGTGATAGTAAATCCAATTTCTGTTTACTTCTTTTTCGGTATAAAATAAAATTTATGTTCTGATAAAGTTAATCGAAGCTTCTCACAAATTGCTCGTTATCACACAAACGTGACAATTTGCAGCACGGTGGGGAAGAAGGAGCTACTACAACAATCATTATGAAACGGTTTACAATTTACATATTAAAGTGTAACACTGCAGTAATGATCTAAAGTACATTTCCACAATGACAAGCGGAGTTGCTCACTGAGCGTTGATTTTCCGCGTGCTACAGCTTTATTTTTGATCAATAATACAGTCAAGTGGAAATAGCTTCATGCATAACTGTGAAGCGGTAACAAATAGTATTAGAAACAATTTGACATTGGGCGTGAGGTATAGATAGTCTATCAATAAATTATCAACTTAGATTGCTTTAATAAATGACGTTTACAAAAATAGCATTAATTACCAAACTAATATTACAAGTTCCTAATTCCTAATTACCAAATTAATATGGGTACTGCATGTACAAAGATAGTTGTTTGTAATGAATTGTCACTTATTTTTAAACTACCTGTGCCCTCGACTTCGTTTGTACGGGATTCGTGCTAAGAAATTTATTAGGATTTCTTTTGTGTTTCTCTTTCTTTTTTACTTCAGAACCCTATAATCATAAATTTTACTAAAAATGCTAATAGATGGCGATGGCAATAAAGTGAGTTCCGCCGGTTCTGATATTAGCGTGCACGAATCTTTTTGATGTGAAACATCTATAGGCGCAGGTATAAACCGGATCGTTGGCCGGATCGTATAGCGTGGCGACCCGTCGCCACGCTATACTAAGGTATATATATAGTCTATATGTAGTAGAGTGTACGGTATGGCGACGTGTCGCCATGCGCAACCGACTACGCGACCCCCTCCTCACTCAGTTCGACGCTGTTGTTTACTACGGTACACATAACTTGTGCTTTATTATTTATGTATTAATTGTAAATAAATGTTTATTAAATAAAGTCACCATTTTCTGTAAGAAATTCGTGATACTTTATTTTTTCATTACGCTATATTTAGTTCCTGTAATAATCTTGTCTTTTATGCATCTTACTTGTACGAACACGATGTTTCACATCTGCCAGGCGTCCCGTGACGGCTCAATATTTTTTATTTGTGAACCGATTGAAATGAAACCAGCCCAAAACGTTAACCCAAGCTAATCTAAATACATCCCTGAACACCGCATCCCAATCGGTTTATCGGTTGCTGAGATTAGCGTGAACAACGAATGCGCGCACAGACAAAAATTCTAAAATCTGTTGTTTTAGGCTTTGTAGCGTGTCTTTAGTAGTTAGCACTTAGTTTTACTAAAAAAATATTCAATGTACAATACTCAATTTCTTACGATTTTATTAAACGTATGACAGATGACAGGGATTTTAATTTTAGTACCTAATATAAATAATTATAATTTCTTTTGATATTTCAAAGTGATTCAAAATGTATATTTATATAAAGAGATTACTTGAAATTGTTACCTAAACTGGACTATTACAGTTATAACGCAAAAATTTGACATTATGTAACATATTTATAATGTCTACTAAGTTATTAAATTAAATCTTAAATTTTTTTTGGTGTATCTTGAAGAGTGGAGGGGATTCTTCTCTTTTATTCCCATACGCCGTTGCATAGAATATCGTTGAGCAGGTCTTTCCAAAATATATGGGGGTATGTCATGGAACCTTTTTTCGATGCAAGGATCCGTTTAGAAAACATCAAGCTTTAAAGTGGTAATTTTTGTTAGAGTTACATGTTTTTCTGCCCTACCCCCCAGACTGAAATGGTTTTTACGAATATATGAAAAAATTAAAAAAAAATAAAAAATTACGGAATTAAAAGGAAAATTATGTCAGCTAAATAGCTTTTATTAGTTTACGAATAATAGTTGACCAACTTATATTAAAATTGTCTAATTACCTTATATTAAATTGTGTAATTGACTTAGTCTTAAAATTGACAAGAAGTGAGTCTTTAAAAATTCATAGAAACTTCACGAAAATGACTTAAATTAACTGCAAATGTAACTTTGTAATTTAAAATGTATATCTGTGAAAGCTTAAATGTTTAGACGCGCCCAAGTGTGCATGAAACCTCCATAGCGCGGGTTATACTTGTACTTGACAAGTTTTTTTTTAACATATTTATTATATCCAGTCAGCATGTCGAAATCAATACAAGGCTATAATTTTCAAGACGTAATTTAAAAAATAATAGAAACATATATATATATATATATATATATATATGTATATATATATATATATATATACATTAGTTTAAGATATTATATTTTGAAATATCTACAGAACCTTAGCTTTTTAAATATTTTTTTATAAGCTGCGAGGCAAAATCCGATGAAGTAGAATTAAAGTATATTTAAGTACATCTAAGATAACTAGAAGCAGCAATTCGGTGTAGGGAGCGTGCATAACGTGTCCAGCAATTGGCATCTTTCAATACAGAGGCGCGCGACGATCGCGGCCCGCGTGAATATAGCCGTCTCGTGTAGATTCAACGAGTTACGCAAACGCCGTTAATTATTGCGCCAGGAGAAATGATTATCAGCACGGACGCAGGTGACCAGAACCAATCGTGATGTTATTGTATTGTTGAATCACTATCACATCTATGTTACCTCATTAGACATTACTTAATTCTTTTGTTCGCGTTTGAAAGAGTAACGTCGGACGTTTCATATCGTTCGTGTGTTTAATTGCTTGTATTTATCGATTAGTGCGAATTGTACTCGCAATCGTTGATAAATTCCCACACTAATCTGTCGTGAGATTAAATGCATGATAATATATTCTATTATTATACGTCTTCACTCAAGTCTGGGCGATGAGTCTATTCACCATCGTTTTGTCATCACAGAGCCGAATAAATGCCGTTGGCAGATTTAAAAAAAAATCTTCTTGTGGTTTGGAGTCAAGCAATATTTTTTGTCAACAGATACGATAAAAATTTCTCCTGATTTAGGCTTTTATGAATTTAAAAATAACTTTTCTCTTTGCCTTAATATTCTAAAGTATTTCATGCTAGTAACTGGAAGTTAAGAAAATCATAACTTGAACCGCCAGTCCTCTTGAATTACCCCTGCGATAATTTGCGAGTAAAGTTTCTTGCAATAATTTTAGGCGTGCGTCCGTGCTTTCAGAATATTGTAATTTTAATAAAGTTGTTGCGGATTCAATAGCAAAGAAGTTAAATATATTCTTTTGTGCGTAAGTTTTTATTAACGAGAAAAAATTACACTATAAACTTGTTAACAATGCTATAATAATGCGCTGTATAATAAAGTGAACATATTAGACGGATTGTCTAACTAAATGAACACCCCTGCCTTTCATTGTCATAATTGAGACCATCCAAAATTCTGAATCATCGGCATTGATTTTAAATCACGACGTTTAATTTACCTACCAAATGCGAAGACAATAAACAAGAATGCATACAATCGAGTAGGTAACTCAATTTGCTTAATTCGTCTTGTGTTGTTACGAGACGCTATGTTTTTGTAAAGATTGTTTTTTTGTGAACTTTGGAAAGTAAAGGCTAAGTGAATGGTCGTATGTCGGGCCGGTCAGTTTGACATGAGAAGTCGTTTTATTTAAAATTGTCTCTTTGCCCTGTATTATCTCATTTACTCGACGATTACATCATCTGTTTCATTTGGAATCAAGGCGTATACTGATATAGATTATTCCGTGTCAACCTTTTGTAGATACATTATAATAGTTTTGATATATGTTAAACTAAGCTAACAAAGTTTTAACGTAATCGGGTTCAAATAACCTGCCTGCACTTTTAAGCCATTTTCATGCAAGTCAGCAATGTCGACTGATTATTTCATGATTGTGTGATTGACAGGGTAGTTTATATAGCAACCAGTTACTGGACTGCACAAAATTTACTATCAATGAATATCACGTCCACATACAATATTAATTTATTGGCTATCTTTATTATGAAGATATAAATATGCATTTCTTTATAGGAAAGACTTAAACTTGGTTTCGACTAAGTTTTTAAATATACTTTAAAAAAGTAAAAAGTGTAATAACGGTCAGCAGATTTTTTAAAAATTTAAGATTTATTAAGTTTAGATTTATGAAAGTAAATCGCACTTGGGTGATTTTTTTAAGCAAAAATCAAATATTGACCAGTATTTATTGTAAATTTTATTAAATGCATTAATTGTAGTCTTTTTTTTAAATTTTAATAAGTAAATATAAAAGAACAGTGTGTAAATATCATAAAATAAAAAAATATGAAATAACTTTGGTATTATACGTAAGTTCACTTTTATTAGAATTCGCTAATTCAAATTTTGCTATCAGTTTTATAAAAGAACGCCGTTCAGAGTGGCGTAACTATCCACCATAAAACGCAATATCCAAACGATTTTGATGAAATAATTTCACATTTATTTAAATTTGATACAAATGGACTTTATTTGAAAAAAATTCTGGTACATATTAATCTAAAGATTATTTCAATATATTGGTTCTGATGTAACTATTTCGGGTATAATATTAATATTGTCCCAAGTATAGTAAATAATTCAGTGCAAGTCAAAATATGGCAGCGCATTTTGTACCATCCAGCAAGCACGATATTTGGAACAGATTTAACACTTTTGAAATAAACAAGCTTAGACGACGCCTAAAAGCGAAAGTTTTAAATACTCGGTCGTCATTATGAAACTAATATTAAATAAATCTCCAGTTTGATATTTCATAAATTGACATTTCCTGTGTCATGATTATCGATAGCATGTAATTGCTTATACATAACATACTGTAAATAAGATTTTTTTCCATTATTTCAAAGTCAAAAGTTACGCAAACCGTAATGATACCGCCGCACAGATAATTTATAAATACAATTTGCATTTTTAAATACGCAAACAAGCAAAAACTTGGTGAAAAAACACCATTTAGACAGGCATTAAACAGTTTTATAAGAGATACGTCATGCGAGCTCATGGCCGAATAATTCGGCAATTTGTTATCGTTAGCGACTCCGGCTGCGGCGCGGTTCGTTCTCACGGGGCGGCGCGCGCGGCGACGCGATAGAGATGTCCTCGTGTCAATGCTGTGAGTGATTGATGACGCCATGTTGGGGGAACAATAACTGCTCGATTTACATATCACTGGCAGTCATTATGCTATTATTTCCTGTGGTTTTCGATATGGATATGAAGCCCTTCTCCTAGTCTTAGTCAAATATTTTCTTAGAGAACAATGAGTCTCGCCGAGGAACACCCATTCGGTCGGTACCTTAAGTTTGCCGCTGAATACGTTGACAAATTGATGTTTCATTTAAATTAACATCTGCATGCAGTAACTGACAATTATACTTTGTATGTGTAATATTAAACGTTGCTATGCGCAAATATTGAATTTATCAAAGTCCGCGCTGTTAAACAACCCCATAAATAACTGTCATAGTGAGTGCGTTTTAACCGGTCAAACGTTTGACTGTATCAGCATATATGTAAAATGGTGTTTAATTATATAATAACTCATATGTAATTTTGACATAATAACAACGAGAAATCAATAAACAGGTTCGGTTACATAAAGCGTTTGCATAACAATTTTCCGCAGTGGAGCGGGTGCGCAGGCCCGTTGTTTTTCGATCGACATAAACAAACATTGAACGTAACTAAAGCATTAAACTAATAAGTCCGATACAGTTGGGTTCATTTCGCGATATGTTACATATAGCAGTTAATTAATATTGGCACGCGAACGCGTATAAGTGTTACATGACGTCTAGTCGATATTTACTATTATGGGCTAATATTTAGCTTGTACTTATTTTCATTTATCGTATGTACCTGGATAATTGAGTTTACTATGAAAAAAGGTATCATAATTATGTTCCTTGTATTATTTTTTATCAATTTAGTTTATATAAAAAGCTTTTTTTCTGATATTTTCACGAACAAGTGGTTCAGGTCTGCATACTGATTTTTTATTCCTTGTGTATGTGATTTAAATCTTTTACGGAATAATTAAGGAACTTTACGAAATATGTCATTAGTATAAAAAAGCTTAATTTTGTCTACCATTTTCCTTTTTATCTTAGGTCAATTTTCATTTTTATTAGACCGGGCAATTTTTAATTAATCTTCTTAAGAATTATGTTGCGTAGTTGCTTTGCAATAATATAACATTTATGCAAAACTTTCTATTAGTTGAAATATTAATTTCATAATTTGTATAATTTTCATTCAGAAATCATATTATTATTTCCACTGCGTTAAATATAAAAGATTTATTTAAAGTATGATATCGGAAAACAAAAATTGCTTACACGTCTCACAGTAAGGCATATTTCTGTCCTGTGATTAAATTTTCTCAGGTAAAATATATTTTGCAATATTTCTAAATTTTTAACAACTTATGTTCAATTAGTGGTCTTGCAAAAATTTAATCGAAGCAATGCGTGAGTCATACTAATAAAAGCGTAACATAGTTACACTTTAAAACTAATTCAATCCAGTTCGTGTCATGTCACAAACACTGTTAAACGATTTCATATCAAGAGTAGTAGACATATCTGAATTGTAAAAGTTAAATAATAACCTTTACGATTTAAGCTTTCAAATAACGTCACTATAGCAATGGCATTAACGTGACAATTAATTTTTTCTACTGCATACGTGCAACCTATCAATTACTTTCGGATATTTGGCCAAAAATCCATTTTTTGGCAAGATCTCCAAAACTGCTATACTGACTTTAACCAAAACCATTAGGTACTACCTATGTACCAGAACAAAGAACCTGAAATTTATCTGGTAAGTTTTTTCTTTAGTTTTCGTATAACTTAGGTTCATATATTTTTCGTCGACATAACTTAAACCATTTCCTAGCTCGGAATCATACCGTTTTGTTCATTTCGCGGAGTACTATCAAATAAAAAAGTGCGTTGTCCATTAGATGCTCCCGTCAGATTTCATAAGCCTTTGTAAGCGCACGTAAGTTCGTATGATTTGTGTTTATCCGCACCTTTCCTCCCTTACTTTCAATGGCCCTCTTCTGGATATTGATGAATACTGTCGTAATTTTGATGAGAGTAAAAACAAACATTATCATTTAGAATTTGAAATCTAGCCTTCAGTTAATAACATTTTTATAGCTTTTCATAGTCGCCATAAAGTCTTAGAGCGATCTAAACTATATCTACAGAATATTAAGTTAATATTAAGCTTAGTGTTCTTCCTACATTCCCGGAAATTATTAAAGTAATCGTTCTTAACTGCTTAATTATGTACTATTGGAATTGGAATTAATTAGTTATATAGTCATTGCATTTCCCCAACGAAATATCAAGTCTATAATTTTGAATATATAATTTTCATTATTTGATATTCATTTCTACCTTATTAAAGTATCATCCAAATATAACGTTAAATCAAAGGATCAACCGACTATAACGTTAAGTCTATAATTTTGAATATATCATTTTCATTATTCGATATTCATTTCTACCTTATTATAGGATCATCCGACTATAACGTTATGTCTATAATTTTGAATATATCATTTGCGTTATTCGATATTCATTTCTACCTTATTAAAGGATCATCCAACTATAACGTTAAGTCTATAATTTTGAATATATAATTTTCGTTATTCGATATTCATTTCTACCTTATTAAAGGATCATCCGACTATAACGTTAAGTCTATAATTTTGAATATATCATTTTCGTTATTCGATATTCATTTCTACCTTATTAAAGGATCATCCAACTATAACGTTAAGTCTATAATTTTGAATATATCATTTTCATTATTCGATATTCATTTCTACCTTATTAAAGAATAATCCGACTATAACGTTAAGTCTAATTTTGAATATATCGTTTTCATTATTCGATATTCATTTCTGCCTTATTAAAGAATAATCCGACTATAACGTTAAGTCTAATTTTGAATATATCATTTTTATTATGCGATATTCATTTCTACCTTATTAAAGAATAATCCGACTATAACGTTAAGTCTAATTTTGAATATATCGTTTTCATTATTCGATATTCATTTCTGCCTTATTAAAGGATCATCCGACAGAGTATAAGAAAAATATTTACGTTTCGAGATTTCATATGCATTTCATAAACACTTCTCGTTTCTTTCTTCATAAATACTTCGTTTCGTATTCTTTACTAATTTTGTAGTATTCGGCAATTTTTTTTTAACTTTATGTTCGTTAAATATTATTTTATTGCATTATATAAAAGCATGGCAATAAATATCTTTCAGCTCATAGATATTGCGACAAACGTCCAAAACAAGACATTTCTTCAATTACTTCAGTAATGACGTCGATAGGTTGAGTAATTGTATTTTTTTCAATCGATATCGACAATCATAAATATCTAGTGACGCTATTAATCTTGAGAATTATAATATCGAAATCGATCGCTCGAGTGAGATCAACTTTCAGTAAGCGACAAGTTTACCCCGTGCGTAGTTATTTGACGACAGACACGTCGATAAAATAAACCGCAACCTTTCTTTAATTCATATAAACTTATCAATAATTGCCTCCTATACTTCATTTCTTCACAACAAAAAGCGACCGGCCGAAGAGCGAGTGCGCGAGCGCGTCTCGACTGTCGTCTTTAATGAATACACAATTGATCCGGGCGGAGCACGAGGAAAAGAGAAAAAAGTGCGACGGCTAAGTACGTCGAGAAAATAAAGTGAAATATTTATGGTCAACTAGAAGTCGGAGCCGGGACGACGCGGCTCGTTTTAATGACGAGAAAGCAGTCGCCGCTAAACAGTATCGATTAATAAAATGTAATTACCGAGTAGAGACATTCTTAAAAGATAAATAAAGTAGCATTATTAATATGAGTTTTAGATTGGAGGAATGATAAATTATAATACAATATTAATGTATCCGCTAGTGGCAATACACGGTTGACCTGATGGAATATGGTAAGATCTTGTCGGTTAAATAGACAACTCGCGACGTATGTTTATTATTATTCAATTATAGGATTTTTAGGGTGCCTGCTTTTTTAGATAATGAATTTTATATTAGATATGAAAAAAACATTCTGGCATTTAATACTTAAATATTTTTTCTCTAAAAATAAATAAAGAAAAAAACTAAATTTTCGTAAGGCTGTCCGATCAATATATTATCATGAAGATTACTTATCAACTTTGAATGCTTCTTGCAAAAAAGTGCATAAGAATTAAAACTCTGACATTGAGATATTATTGTACATGTCTTCTATTTACGATATAACACTAAGCTCACACTAAGGAGTATATTCCGCTGCGAGGGAAAAGTAGGTAACGTTCCAATAAAGTTTTTAAGAAAACAGTACCACGCCAAAGCTAAAGTTTCAACCAGGTCATAACGTTATTGAAGCACTTTGGCCCTATCTCTTAATGTCAGATAAAATTACAAGAAATATTGTCGACTAGACCGATTATTTTACCACATTTACGACTCGGAAATGCCGCATATTAACAGCCTCTGAGCGAGAAAAGTACCTGTGGTTTATCGACATTCCAATCTATGAGCCAAATGGCAACATGACACATCGCACATGACACTCTTTATGTTTATTTAATTTGTTTTATGACACAAGGACAATTATTTACGTATGAAAATGACTCAACGTTTGACATGAACAAATGTTGAAAATTACGATTAAATTATATTTAATAAAAATGTGTTATGATTATGCTGTAAATAAATTTAAAGTCGGTCGTTCAGAATTTATGTTGTTAGTGTTGAATTGATAGCGGACGAAAATGCAAGATTAAATTGAAATTAACATAGTTACAGGAAATCATTAATTTAAGTATGATTTATTTAATTTCATGCGATGGTAAAACGCGGAATAAATATACCTTTTTTGAAATTTAAAAGAGCATTGACCTATAGACAATGATTACCTTCAAAGTAGACAACCCGACAATAAGTTTCAAACACTTCTCATTTCGAAAGAGGACAATTCAATAACTTGAATTGCCTTCTTTTGAAAGAAGATAATTTACAATTCGACAAGTTTTACATCTTGCATAATTCATTGAAGTTATTTTAGTCTTAGATTTTCCCAATGTGCTGTCAACTAGTTAACTTTTAAGGGAAAATTTACGCCCATTTTACCGTTTGCGCTTGGCATCACTTTAACATAACTACAAACATATTTATTGTTGTGGTGATAAATATTTTTTAAATTCCTTTTTGGTATAGGACGAATTTGTATGACATTTAAGATGATGGTTTTAATTTAATTAAAGAAAACATTTTATCTATACATTTATACACAAAAATTATTTTAACATAGGTATACATTTGTACCAGTTGCGCTGTCACTGGATGCTGATTTCATATATATAATTAAGGCCTTGTTATTTATTTTACATTAATTAGAGAAGGCAAGGATGGTATATTCGTATTGTTTAAACCGTTAATGCTACGTAGTGTATTGTATGTGAGAACCTATGTATGTTTGTTTGTGTATGAATTTTTTAGTTTAAATTATTTTGATAAACGAATGTGAAAAGTCATCTCGTCCACGTGAATATTCCTAGCCATATAAAATATTATTTAACAAAGACGACGTTCGCGAAACCAAATTGGATAAAATGAAAATAATAAAATTAATTCAATTATTACGAATATAATACTAAATTTAAGAAAATAAAATGACAAATTGCGAAACTCGCTATTTATAAAATAAAATGGTACGGTCATGAATGGAAAAATCTCGTCTTTGATACATTTATTCGAAAACGTAATTTTTATTTTTATCCTTAAATGTTTTTTTCAAGGACGATAATTTATTTATTTAATATATTTTTGAAACAAGAAAGAATTATATCTAATTTTTATATAAAGAATTTTAAAGACTTACCTTAACCGTTTGATTCTTGATAGGTTTATCGGGATCGTGAATGTACTCGAGTGTGATGCCGTAGAACTGTCCCTTGTTTATGTACGTGATCCTATCGTCTTCACGTCGCTGTGAACTGCTTATAGGACTTTCCAGGTGGTACTTAAATCCGTATGGTGAATACCTAGGTAAAACATTTGCGTTTAAGTACAAATATTTTTTCATTTAGATTCTAATTAGAAATGTTTGTGATGCAAGAGTTATGACAAAATGTAATACCCATAAAGTAAAATTTCACTTAACTAAGTTTTAAAGTTCTTCAGCTAATTTTTTTACCAAAAATCTTATAATGACACACAACTTAATTAAAAATGTTATATACATACATAGATAGGAGATATTATATTATTATACCTGAAGCACATGTCGACGCATAATATTGAAGTCATACGAGCTATCACTATTATTTCGTTTCACAACTTTTTACTTATAAACAAATCCAGTTTATTTTCAGTAGTATAGAAAGAAAAGGAAATGCCGTGATAATTCTTCGGAAAAGACAGAAAAATGAAATTGCAGCGTAGTAGTATTTCGTGACGCTGAGCGATTGCGTGCCATAATTAATTAACACGTTGCAATCATTAGCACTGCACACTTTGTTGCCTTGTCGTAATTGTGTTTGTTTTGAAAACCATTATAATTGAAGAAATATGAAGAAGATTTATGTATTTCTTTATGGACATAAAAATATTTATTAATATATTATAGTTTTAGTACCACTGTATTCTTCGACTTTACGATAGTCGTCAGAGTAATGGATATAGGATGGGACGGGGATGAAATGATTGATGAATGAATAAATTTAGCAAAAATAATCGAATGTTTCATATAAATTATCAATAGAGTGGAATAAGCTATTATAACATTGCCTTAAATGGGCTCGTCCTGATACGTGTAACTATATGGTTCTGTTAATATATGCAACTATATTCTATAGATATATGCAATGTAACGATTTAAGAATGGTTTTTATGCGATTTCAAAGTGTACATCTCATTCGGCTTATTTATATATTCTAAGTTCAGTCACATCTTCATGTTTATTTTTCACGTCAGATTTTTTTTATTTACTCATTACACACACGGTCGAGTAAATAATTCTACAGAAAATACATATTAAGACGTGACACTGGAGGACGTCGATAACTTTTTGAATGATTTGTTTTCGCCGGAGTACGGGCGGCGCTCGGCTGTTTGCGTTCCGAGATTCATTCCTCGTTTGGACTAGTCCGCGCGGATGGACTGGCGACGGGATGATTGCAGGAGCTTGTAAGAATTCAGCTGCTTTCCGGCTGACTGGCAAATAACTACCCTTAAAAGGGTTCGTATGGAAATTGGTTGAGGTACGTTTTGAGTTTGCACCGACCAGTCTACGGAATTCTTAAGGAAAATAAATGCTAATATTTTGTAGAACTATAAATATTTATTTATATTATACAATTAAAAAGTATTGAAATATATTTATGTTACGAAATACTTAGCGGAGAAATTATCTACTGGGTTCATTTGTGCCAAGCTGAATATGCTTCTGCATGTTGAATATTTTTTTTATAAATAGTAAAGTGCATACCTTGTTCCGTGACGTCTCACTGCCGGGTGTCTGCCGCGGTTTAAAGATTATACTTGTTGTCTGACGATTATTCGCATAAATATTAAAGTGCATATCTTATTTCGTTACGTCGAGTTACGTTTATAAATAGTAAAGTGTATGCCTTATTTCGTTTCGCCACGTTACGTTTATAAATAGTAAAGTGTATACCTTGTTTCGTTACGTCTCACTGCCGGGTGTCTGCCGCAGTTTAAAGATTATGCTTGTGATCTGACGATTATTCGCATAAATATTATGAATATTTAGTTTGATTTTTTTTTGGCTAATATTTCATTAGTTGTGTTAAATATTCGTGATAAAGCGTTTGTTCATAATGGCAATTTATAAAAGTATTTTTTAGATCTTTCGTTATCTTAATCCCTTTATCAATTTCTCACCTCTTTCTAAGAGAGGAAAATATTTTTTTAGATATGCGGAATGATATATTTGGTACATTATAGGTCATAAAATATTCCATTTTGTTTTAAAGATAAAAATCAATTAAATTTTCAAATACTTGTAATGTTCCGGAAAACATATTTCGAAACTAATCTAGGTGTAAGTCGAGCTTAGAATAAATCAAATTAATGATTATTCCATTCATCAACTTTTAAAGTTACATTAATGTTTTTATGGTTAATGCGATGTTATAAGTAATATGAATTAGAATAGGGTTATTTTTAATATCTTCATTGATTAGTTTCAGATTCTAATTACACAATATTATTACCGAAGTTAGAAAAAAATAAGGTTTGATTTTTACACCTAATGTGATCAGTTATTAGCTATTTGCTTGCTATTGTACATCTGTGTAAATTTTCAATTTACTTAATCGATTAATCGAGTTTTGGCTTTTTCATTTAGAACTTTGCTGTCTTTATCTTTTGGATATCGTACATATTCTTCCTTTTTTACTTTTCGGTAATCTAATTTGTCTGGACTGCGATTTTCCTTTTGAAATGGCTCTGTTTCTGATGTAATGAGTCTTTTTAGGTACACGTATTGCAGAATTTATGAATGCCCTGATGGAAATTAATTTCTTGATTATCGAGAAACGTACATTTCCATAATGCTCATGTACCACAAAATGCAGGAAGGTTAAATATCAGATGGTACAAGTTAAGTAGGAATCAACCCATAAATAGAGTTAAATGACATTGTTGTGTTTAGATGTAAGAGGCCTAATGTCCATTACAAGTTGAATATTTATATTGATAAGCTGTGTTCTTTTATATCAATCTCCGTACCATTTATGAAAGAAATGAACTGCATTCATTTCAATTACTAAATAAGTTCAATCACCTTTATTCTAAGATTATGAAACGTTATGATCAACGTATATTGATGAAATCACCAATACACGTTGAACATAAACCGGATGATTTAAACTTTTCCACTGTTGCACAAAATGTTGTGATGACACTTTTAAAGAATTTCAACTTGTATTATCCATAATCTATAGCACAGGACGTTAAAAATTTCTAAATATGATGAGAACATTTTCAACATTACTTTGTGAGCCGGGATAATTGATGGACTGTTTGGCCGGAAATTATTTAATAGCTAAAAGTCTTACTGCTAATTATTTCTTGTTATTTTATGATATTAATGAATTTTTTTTCTTTAAAATGCAAAACAGTATTTGTCAGCAAAATGATGGAACACTTATATATAATGCTCAACGAGTGCGTGCTCATCATTCAATAGTGCATATCTTGGGTGGTGAATTTGATATGCGAGATCAACGGCTCAGCAGTCTTCAGTCTCATTGATTCTTTGTTTCAGGTCGTTATTGAGATTCCACTATTTAAAAAAAAGATTAATGAAGAATTTTCTTTAAAAATGCTAGCCCTGTTTCAAAATACTATAATTTAGGTCCAAGCAGTTTTAAGAAAAAATTGTATGATGATTTAGGTTTGTAGAAAACATTTGTATCGCCTGATTTCATTATAATTATAATTTTTTGGAGTTTTCGTTTATCAGTAAGTAAAATATATTGTTCAGAACAAATTTCATAGGACAAATTTCATAGGAATTTTCAATTATTTAAGTTTATTCTTAAAAACTATTTAAAATTGTATTATGTATATAGTAACCTTATATTAATTACAAACATTTTTTATCGATATTCCAATTAGAATCTTAACGGAGATCAATGCTACAGGCTGTGTAGAAGAAAAAAATATTCTCGACAAAAAACCAAATCGTCGCCAGCATTGCGACGGGGTATTGTGCTTTATCTTATTCAGTAAAAACAATTGATTTCAATAAGAAATCAATCACACTCTAATATCCGGGAAATAAACACCATTTACAGACTGTCGTATGGCCAATCGCGACGAGGAGAGCTTCTTGCGCGCTTCTTGCGTGCGTTGGCTCGTCTTATTTGTATTCAGCGGCGACGCCACGAGCGCGCCCGCGTAATTATATTTACGACGGACGACTAATGGCAACTCGCTAATTGTATATGCAGCGGAAGATGGACGCAGCGATCCTATTTTGTTCGTCGACTTTTTGTAGCGTACGGAATGTGACCTCCGTACGCAATAATGTTGGGAAAGGCTTCCTTGAAGCGTTGAAAAACTAAAGAAGCGTGGTTACCGTGAATTGGTCAGAGGAAAAGTTCGTCCCATTCAGCAATTGTTTATTCGAAATTTAAAATACAGCGTGTCTTTTTTAAATAGTATGGCACATATAAGTACTCTGTTAATATTTATATGAAGATTAGTTTCAAACGGAATATTTTCATCTGCTGAAAATTGCAATGTGTCTTGTTAATAAAAAGTTGTCAAGCACGAGTAAAACTCGTACTATGAGGATTCCGTACACGTTTTGACATTTATTAAGAATACATAGTATTTCTAATTAAATTATATATTAATATTAATTGTTCACGACGTAAATATATTGCCTACTATACATTTCAAAGGCGTAAACTATGATTTTTAGATTTTTCTCTTTACTTGTTCTATAAGTCCTCTCATTATGTCAATTTTTAAGTTCGTAAGTCGGTCGGAAGTACTCTATAGATTTTGATGATCAACGAGTGTATGAATAAAGCAATATGCTTCAAAGGACCATATCTGTTTGTTGCGTGAACTAAACAAACTTGAAATTATTACAGCATTTTAAGGCTATAGGCCTCAGTTTAAGATATTAATATCTGTTTGATAATTCAAAAGCCGTTTTTAGGAAAACAAACGCTTGGACGAACAGATGGACGGACAACCGAGTGAATCGATAAAGGTGTTTTTTTCATTTTGAGGGATGAAACTCTAAAAAATCGGTAATGTCTTTGTATAGTTATATTTGTATTATTTATTTCACGCTGGATGAAGTAATGATGGTATATCGAAAGTATACATGTATATATATGTATGTATATATATATATATATATATATATATATATATATATATATCATTTCTTGATTTGAATATTTCAGGTTCCCTTTGAATTTTTAAATTAATTATTAAGGCTACATTATTAAAAATAACAAAACTATTCATCATTCATATCGCCCTCGCAAGTTACTTGAATATTTGGCAATGAAAAGTAAACGGCGTCAAAATAATAATTTAAAACGTCTTCGAATGGTGCAGACGCATTGAACTTATCGGATGGCGCACCGCACTCGACGAGACTTAATTGAACGCTTATGAAATACTTAATTTTCTCTTTTCATTAACTCGGCCTTGCGTAGAACAATCACTTTTAACTCAGCATCTTTATACTACAGATCCTATCGCGCGTCTGTAATTACATCGTAGATCGTTCGGCGTACAGGTTTAGAGTTTGTCTCAAAATATTGAGAACTATCGTGTTATGTTTGATATAAATTCAGGACGCAATTACTCCAAAATTATTGTCGAGGTAAAATCATTTTAAAAACCACAGAGAAGAAGTCGAATATCACTTAGAAATATTATGATATAAGCAAGACATACAATTTTCTAAAGTTGAGGCTACACTAGTGTTATTTGTGTGCCCCGCAGTGTCATTAATGAAAATTCTATTTTTCCGTTTCCGTGGGAATTTCGCGAAATTCTTTTATATCGATGTTTACGATCTAAAAGACGTTCTAATTTCAGGTTTTAAAACTCAACGGTTTGGGCTGTGTGTTAATATAGCAGTCACCCAGCCATCCAGTTTGTTGCTTATATATATATATATATATATATATATATATATATATATATATATATATATATGAGGTCAAATCAGATTCATTATATGATATTATTTTTATCGAATTATAATGCCAAATGAAGATCTCGGTCTACAAAATTTTTTGTCATATGGATGTGTATAGCAATTCATATGAGCATTTTAATTAAATACGAATTACATTAAACTACTAAATGTAAATAAATAAATTGTAGTTTTTTTTAAAATTTGGAATCGTTTTATTACATGTTTTTTTAAGAAGTTCAATAACATTTAATCATCGTCAGTCGCGAGTTTCTGACGTGAACCGCCCGCCCTCGCGCGCTACGCCGCCCCGCCTTATTCGTTTGTATGTTTTGCGCGTATTATTCTATTATTATAATTTATATATCAATACATATTTTATATAAATATATTTATTTACTACTATTATAATATTTTTTAATACTTTTTAATAACCATAATAATCATCACACAGATTGTGTAAAAGTGATAAATAACAATGTGTGTACTGATACTAATTGGTTAATGGGGTTACTGTTTTGTTTACGATGGTATCATAAGTAAATAAAAAATTATGAAACTTCATACACGATCCGATGCCATAACCATATACTGAATCATGTCGTTTACGGTTATACTCGTATGGTATATCGATGAGTACCAGTGTTGCGCATGAAAGAGACGCTCATAGCGTCCCGGTTCGACCAGGTTGTCAGACATGTCGCGTGTCGTGTGCCGGAACAGCCATAATTTATAGCGCAGGACTAATGTTTTGAGATTTGACTTAATATAGCTATTTATAATTAACAAACTCTTGTATACAATAAGGTATTATATTGGCAACAACTTGTCCAGAAACAAACTAATTTTGGTTAGTAAAATGACCGCGCTTACTATGCGAAACGAGTTACATAGTTTTACGGGATTTACGAGCTACGATACAAATAATCCCACATTTTAACTATTTTGTTACATCCAAGCATAAGTCGGCTTGTAGAGTACCCGTGCATCGATTTGTACTCTCGCGTAGAGACGGCGACAACACTCGTATCGCTCTTGGGGCGTTCGTATCGCGCGCGGAGACATTGCAGGCGTCGGTGGCGGATATAGGGTTTCCTGGGGCACATCCGCTCGTCGCGACCGCTCATTAAAACGTCACTTAGATAACGTTCATTAGCATAGAGACGAGACGGCTAACGGAACGCGCAAACTAACTTAACGATTATTGAGCACCAGCTGGTAATGGATTCCGATATTTATACGCAGCGAGACGACGCTTATTTCATTTCGATCATATGAAAGCTGCTCGCACCGCTGATTGGAATTTCCTGATTCGATAAGACACGAGAACGTGCATACCGGTGGTCTTTAAAACGTCTTCTTGGATGAGTAAGTCGATGAAATTACAAGTTTTTGACGTCCGAAAATTTGATTAGCATTAATTATACGCGAAAACGCGATATAATATTAATTTTCGTGAAAAATAAGATGTAATTATTAATAGTTTTTGATTCATTTTTAATGTTCCGTGGTAAATTCCGTGGTAAAAATTATTTCTAAAATGGAACTTTAATGGAATCAATGTCGTGTCCGTCCGTCCGTTCGTCTGCCGCAGGCGATTTTCTTGGAAACTAGACGCAGAGATAAAGTATGGTGGCTCAATTATATAAAAAGTGAATTTTGATTATGGGGGTTAATTTCAGGGGATTAATAATACACAATAATAAATTTTTTTTTTTTCATTTCAACCATAAAATAAAAAAATTGTATCATGTGTCCCTATACATGATACAAATTTGTTATTAATTTTTTCGGCAAAAATGCTTGAAAATTGTTATCTTCCCCCTTATCCCCAGAAGTATCGCTCAAAAAAATATGAAAAAATCATGAACATTGGGAATTAGGCATAGAATGAAAAAAAATTATCATTATTGAAAAATTCCAGCGCTGTCGATTTTTTGTTTATTTCCTTATAGCTCCTGAACTATTGGTTTTAGAGAAAAAGTTATAGGACAAAAAAATATTATTGAACAAGTTATTGAACAAAAAACTTTTGTCGTTACACGTTTCTCAAAAATTTTTTAAAAATTGGCTCAGTCGAAATGCTGCCTGCCTACTACCACGCAAATAAGTGAAATGTCATTGTTGCGGCAAGGGGCGGGAAGCGTGGTTGATAGACCCTTTTTAAGCACACAATCGGAGTGTATTACTATTAACATTTAAGTGAGGGGCTGATAGCATGGAATACTAATTGTGCAAGCATGGCTTGCACTCGATCGATTTTTTGATTTCGTCCAACAGTTTACGTAAAAAATATATCAACAGCAATACACAAATGTATTTGCTGTCATCTTTTAGGATCTGAATAAAAATGGGAAGCGCGAAGGTTTGTGCTTATTTTAAACTTTTTTCAAGTTTAAAAGCTAATTATAAATGAACATGATATCTTAGCGCAACTCGCACGAAGGCACGTGAGGACGACCGATATTATGTCGATATGAAAGACATACAGACAAATAAATAAAATGTTCTTTAAAAACGTATTCCGAAAAAAAGACTTAAGTAGGAACGGGAACGTAAATAATTACAGAGATAATATGTTAATGCACTTATCGTGTGAGTGCTTTCCTCGCTACCGAGTTGCACTTTGTGGTTTGCCGGTCGTGCCTTGGGACGAATACGTACCAACTCGTTGTATATGATACTTTTAGCGGGGCATATATTGATAACCATCGTATATTTATAATTAAGATGTTATTTTAATTTCATGATTTTATTGATCAAACCCACAAAGTATTTAAGAGTTACTGCTTTAATTGATCGAAATTCAAAATTAACCTCTATAAATCAAAGATAATAATTTAAAAAATGAAAAAGTCTTTTCACGGACGACTGACCAAAGTGATAGTTGGGCGTGAATAATGAGTATTGGGATAAAAGTTATATCAATATTGAAGAAATGAGATGATCAATAAATAAAGATGGAAAATGGGAGGGAAATATTGTAAGAAATAATGATCATGAGACGAATATATGACATGGGAAAGTGTGATTTTCACGACGGATTACTGTAAAAAATTAAAGTTTTTTTAAGACGATTACTTAAGATATTGTCGAATTGAATTCTAAGTGATGAAAACAGTTATTTTCATGCTTTGATATTGATTCGATTAAAAAAATAGCAACAATCGTATTCATAATTAAGCAAATAAAAGCGGACAATTCAAATGTTATCAAGTCGTCTATATCAATCAGTAACTGAAAAGTTATTAATAAACTAAGTGCTTATTTTTATTATACTCAGGTGAAAAGATACCATGACTGTATTTTCTTTTAATTATTTTATAAAAAATATAAATTTATTTAATTTTAATTTTTCACAGCATTTTTATTGGTTTAGTAATTTATTCTGTACTTAAGCTCAATGTTAGTTTGTTTAACGAAAAACACATTGATGGTACAATTAGGTAATAAAAACGGGTAATAACGGTCAATGTGTAATAATTAGTAATATTGCAGATTGACCTTTATTATTCGTTTTTTCGAAGAGTGCCACGAGCATATTCCAAATCCTTTTACTTAAGTCATCATTGTTCATTATTCGCATGTTCTATGCAAACATTGCACATCCTATGTTATTCTGGGTCTATAGACTATATTATAGTGAAAGTTTTGATGTTAATCGGATAAACTTTTTTGTGCGAAGCTATGAAAAACAAATAAATTTTTTTCTTTATGAAATTAGTATGTTTAATTACAAGAATTATTGGAAACAAAACTAGGATTATATACAAGGAAGCGGGTGTGTCAGAAAATAGACTGTTAACATTAAGAACTTTTCTGATACCTTAACACACTTATCCTTGCGAAATGGTGAAAATGTGTATTAAGGTATATGATAAATACAATTTTAATTAAGACCTTATAACTTTCACCGCCTTGGGAGTTTTTTATGTCGTATGTCTAGTTGTCTTTCCTGGTCTGCAGTTTACTAATAGCTTTATTTCGAATCTCGTCTAATTTCATATGTTGTCAACGCAATTTTTAAATGTTAAACGGTCATTTATATAGACCTTAAGAACAAACTCTTTCGTAATATTATTTTATTAATAAATGTCACCTTGTGAAAATGAGTTATTATTTTAACTTTCTAATATATTTATACATTGACCATGAAAATATTTTAATTCACTTTATCGTAAAATTAAAAGTGGCAGAAGTAGTTACGGCTTTTGTGTGATTTGTAGTGACTGTATTTAGAAAGATATTCAACAATAAAAATGGGTAGTCAGACGTCAATTTTTGTAAAAACATGTAATTAATTATAGCGTACTTAACGAAATTTGGATATTTAAAGAATTAAACATTTACGATGAGAGTTTAATTAGGATTAACCTATTGAACTGATCTACTGGTAATTGAGGTATTAGGATATTAGATATTTTAAAAATCTCTATCGTCATGTAAACTATAGTAAAGTACGCTCGTTGTCGTTTAAGGTAAGTTGAACAAAGTATTTTAATTACATTATTTAACATTTAATTAGCTGTGAACTTAATTAAAGTGATATTTAAAGGTGGAATTCTTAGATAGTACAGGATAGTCTTAACATAATTATTTACTCACGTTTCCGAGTTATTCCTCACATTCGTCAGCTTGAAACATAAATTATTTATGAAACTACCAATAAGGAGCAACGCAGTTCACACACGAGAAAAAAGCTCGTTAAATTGACTTGGCAATGTTTAGGAATAATGTGTACAGTCAATTATTTTTTGTAATCAACATACAAATTATTGCAAGTATTCCAATGGTTTTATATTGTAAATATGAATCATAAAATAAATAGATTGATTGATTAGTATTAACGAGTAAAGTGAGCTGTAAAGGTTTTAATGGCAATTTATAAATATGACGCAGTTTGTAATTTATTTGCAAAGCACTTTCTGGTGACCATTATTTTGTTGTCAATAATTTTTGAAGGTAAGTCAATAGTTGTGATTCCGTTTCAAATTTATCTGTTATCAAATATTGATTCATATTCAATGGTCATTCTAAGACACAATACCGGAAATGAAAAAACAGTATTTATCGCATAGAAGACTCATATTATTGAGTTACATGTGTACAGAATCTTCAAAAGGTAACTAAATATTCGAAGTTAAATACTGTGAAAAGTTAGCAGTGCATTCTAGCACCATGTGTGTTACGAAAATGTTTATGTTTTTTCCATACAAATTGTGTGCATCAAAGAACTTATTGAGTAAGGTAGGGCTGTGTGAGGGTTTAAAGCGATCGATTTGCTGAACTGCTTTTTCTGATGGAAATGAAAATATGAATGTGAAATTGAATAATAAAGCGAATATGAGAAATATTGTTATACTACCTGTCTCATGTATTTCTTAATATTTTCATTACTTTCAGAAATATCAGAAAGTCCGTATTACTTCATAAAGTAAGACTGATTACTTACAATTTGGGTATCTGTATCTTGTCGGCGTCGTTCTGTCTGCCGAAGTCGTGCCAGGGTCGCGAGCGGGGCGCGGCGCCGGGGCTGTGATGTGCGGGCGTATGGCGACCGCCCTCGGCGCCTCCCTCTAGCGCCGTCGGCTGCTGGCAGATCACCGTGTAGTCGAACGACTGCGCATACAAACGACCACCACAAACGTACTAATAAATTTTCACTTCAACTTTCCCGTTTAGTCAAACGGCTCGATATTTCTATTTTAGGATTAAACAAAGTTCTACATAAACACGGTATTTACATTATATATCTACATCACATTTTAACATTGCTGAGTATCTTAGGAATACGGGGCATTCGACATAATTTCTGAAATAGCAAATTTTCATTTTACATGGTACATTCCACTCATGGTGGCTTATCTCAATACTATTATATATTAATATTCTAATAACACCCATCTTACTGTAGTTGAAAATGTAGTCCGGTGGTGTGAAGATTCATAGTATACATATTTATGTTTATTATTTTTCAAGGTATTCTTTTTGTGGCAACGCCATATCTCCCTTAATTCTTCATCAAAATTATTGATTCAAACATCATTTTACAGCTTATGTTTCCCGCTATTGGCAAAAAATATACAAGCAATTCAAAATTAATTTCTTCGTTAAATTATTTTATTCTCTATATAATATTTCTCACAGTGGTTTAAGCGCCATCTATTGATAATCTGTTAAGCTAATGTGCCAGATAGTAATAATTTAGAACAGTGCCATCTATTGACAATCGTTTTAACTAACATTTGGTGCTTGCGAATAATTCTCACGGGCCAACTAGTTTAAGTTCACTTTATTTATGAGCTTATGGTAAAATATGCAGATCTCATGTTTAAGTACATAGATACAATCTTTGTTTTTAAAGAACCTGAATAACATAACACACAGATCTAGTATCCGTATGCTCACCAGTTTTATTTTATAGAAAATTCATGTTATATAGAATATTATTTTAAATAAATATTAACAAATTTCTCCTTTATGTTGTTGTCGTTGATGAGTTGAACTTCGAGACGAGCTGTGCTAAGTAGACGATATCGTTACAGCATAACAGCCAGCACGTGCAAGAGAATATAAAACTAAAATAAACCTAATACAGTGTTTGTTTTATATTTTGCTTCAATTTCCAATATCAGATTCCAGAGCGGTTGGAACCGTGAGTCGAGAATTATTTAACCGCAAAATTTGAATTGCTAATTCACAGTGGGTGTGAGATATTGATATTTAAATCCCATTGGAATAGTAAAATTTTGTTGTGCTGTAATTCTTGTCAATATAACTATGTATTAAAGCTTAACTATAGATACTTCAATACCGTCCCGATTTACATTCGGCATTAATATGTTTAATACTAATATTTAAAATTTCTTGTTACCATAAACATAGCAATAAAATAAATTTTAGAACTGGTGAAGTAGTAACAGATGAGATAAACAGCAAATTGATTAATGAAGTGTTTAAAAAATTAATGATCTAAACGCAATTATTTCAAAAAATTGATAAACTGTTTAGTATCTTAAAAGTGTTTAAGCGAACGTTAGATACTGTACTGACAACTATTCATCCAATCATTTGAGATAATCTAAAAGTCTTCGTACTGTATTGGTTAAAACATATGGTCATATCGTGATCTCTACGTAATGTTCAATATATAGCAACACATTTATTTAACTATTTTTCTGGTAATGGTAGTATTAAGATTACTATACGTAATTATATTTCCGACTATTATTTGGTTATGTTCAAATGTTAACATGATCTTGCGTTCAATACCATAAAGTTACATGTTTCATTAAATATTTTAATTAAAATACCATCGAGTCATTAGTGATCGTTTATTTATTTTTTTAATTTAAATAAAATTTTCTTAAAGCTAGCTTTATGCCACATAGATTTTGACGGAATAGACAACAGAGAAAAATTAAAAAGACGTTTTAATTTTTCTCGGCGAAAAAACAAAATGCCACCAATGGTTTTTGACTTTCTTAGTTGCTCAACTTGAGTTTAATCCGTTGTTCCTATTATTTGATAATTTTTGAGTGGAATTTTGCTTGTATTATGAAACTGAGGCCAGTGACTTCTTCAAAGAATTAAGCGTTTCTAATATTTTTTGTGAAATTTGTTATTAGTAAGTATATAGCGATTATAATGACTATATACTGAATTATTTATCCTAATAAACTGTCATCATATAAGAAAAGTTTAACTTTAAATATTCATCATGTCCCCTCACAGTTATGTAACAAGTTTTACATGAAAATAAATATGCTTAAACATGATGTTTATTTGGACTTGTAACGTATTTATAAATTTCTTTATAACTTTCATTTATCAGCCCAGTGGATTTTGTCTTAAGGTAATTTTAAAAAATATATATAATTTGTTGTTTTCCGTTGATTTTCTATAAATAGTTTAACCATAACTAAGGTTCGTAATTTGTTTTACGTTTACATAATGGATGTTCTTCTACGACTCTAACATGATCAATATGAAAAACATGCTCGGATGTGACATTTACATTATCATAATCGCATTGTAAATAAAATAATAATGTTTATAAATATTTATTCATAAAATGGTAGGTGCAGGCGCCCGCGCCGCCCCGCGCTATGTGGCAACGCCACGAGACTTGAATTGGAAATGTAAACTCACAACGCGTCCGTTCGTGATTCATTGTTGACGATTGACATTATCATATAATTGAATGTCGCGGCAGACACGTAAATCTGGAGGGGTAATATTGCGGTGACGTCACCTTCGGAGGTGACGAGGAGGCGGAGTCCCACGCGGCGAGAGCGGGGATAACTAGTCCGGGAGAGTTGGCCGGAAATCGATTTACCTATTGCATTTACCTGCTGTCTTGCGGCTATAATTTATTTCCAAACTGGACGTTGAACGAGCGAAAGGAATAAATTTATGATTAATTATTAGAAACTAACGTGTTGTTCTTTCTTGTATATTATAGAATCGTAAATATTCGACTGTTTATACACTTACTTTTCTTTACTAGGTTTAGAAATAAAAAAGAAGCGCTTTGATTAGGACATAGTTTATAGCTAAAGAATATTGCAATAATTGGTCATTGCGATAATAAAAGAATTCTTAAAAAAACGTTTTATTCTTGGATATATTAATCCAATACTACTTGGTATATTATAAAAATATAGTTTATCAATGAAAAACCGTCGTGAAAGGAACAGTTCGAAGCGAGCTTTAAAGCTTCGCGGTGCGAAAAGGGCGCTTAAACGGTGTTCGGCGGGCGGTCCGCCTGCGCGCCCGTCGATATCAGATGGCGCGCGTGAGCTTCCAGTGCCGCAGCTACCGCGCCTGCGCTTATCGCGCCTTATTGCCGCGCGCCGGCCGTAAACCATCGCCCACTACTGAATGCGCAACTTCTGTACTTTGCACCGTTTTTAAATATGTTTTCGCAACAGGTATATTTATGGCACTGTCGGATGGACGGCGAGTTCCTAGCTTCAATAAATCTATTTATATTAGTATTTTTGGGTTTTATATTATTTTGTTTTCCTAGTATAAATGAGAAAAAGCAGCCTTATATTGACGTAATATGCTTAAAAGCCGTTATTTATTGGAATTGTACTTCATTAATATTACATTTTTATTTAAAAAATTTAGATATAATTAACTAAAGTAATATTTTAACTTAGTCATAGTTTCCATATCTTTTATAAGCATTCAATTCGTCAATTATAATTTAATACGTTATTTATTAAATCATTAATTGTGCTTTAATAAAACCGGTACAGAAAATTTTTTCTTTTACTTTAAGTAATTTGACATTTATTTATTTAAAAATATTGTTGTTAGTTCTTTAGAAAAACGTAACTTTTATTATATTGAAAAAAAAAACATAGTCTCATGTTTTTTATCTCGAAAATAGGTTCTCTGCTAATAAAATGTTTAATATTATAAAATATCTTTCACCATAGAGAAAAAAATTACATTATTGAACGTCGATATTGACAAGCAAACAAATTAAGCGTTTAATAATGATATATAATGTCATTTATGATTTTTAAGTAATATAAATGTAACGGTCGTTACAGACAAGTAAGCCAGTGATTTTAGTAACATCGATTAATAATAAATAAAAAAGAACCTCAACCAAAGCTCGTTATTTATCGGAATTATCGCGCGATATCGCTAAATATATCAAGTTATTAATGTCTCGCATTCAATTAGTCAATAAATCTCGCGCGATTTGTTTACGCCGAGATGAGAAGTTCCAACATTAGCGACGACGACACCGCTTTAAAATTCATCTCATTAGTATTTTATTTTATGTTAGTTAATGTGTTTGCTGAATTAAACACTTGAATACATTGGAACGATATCACGGAGGGAGTAAGAAGCGATCGACGAAACGTTAGTGTTTTGCTCGTGCGCGCTAATTTATCAAAGGCTGATTGAAAAGTTGATGGCATCTTTTTTTAGTTGATAATGCGCCAAATATAACCTAGATTTAGAATTTTTATATAAAAAGAATACAAGTCAGTAGTTTTGTTTAGTTTCCATTGATTTATTATAAAATCTTTTACTCGGAAATTTAATTGTCCTCAGGATTTAAAAAATATATTTAAATCTTAGTCGTCTTTAATATTTGTCACTGTGACAAGATGGATGTTTTACTCGAGCACAGGTTTCGAAAATATAATTTGTTACATGCGATAAAATGGTCGTAAATGACGACCATTTAAATTTTTGCAAACAACATTTTAGATTAATCATGGTAATCGATAATTTAATAACTTTAATGCTTTTATTAAAAGTTCATTTATAAAAATTATGAAAACAAAAAGAAATAACTTGTAAATACTCGGCAAAAGCTACAAAAAACTTTTTTACAATTATTTTTCGAAGTTAAAATACAAATTTAAATGAAACATTATGTTAATTCAAAATTTATGCTATTTATGCAAATATTGTCTTATAAGAAACTCATTAGACATAGGGCTTCGCATAATGAATAAAATACTTAAATAGTCGTAAATCAACAACGAATATCGGTGTGAAACAAATAACTAATTAGATGTTAGTCAGTTATTTAGGCTAACGTACCTTTAACATCGAGTTTATCTTATTACGAATTGAGTTTAAATTTAACATTATCGTCAAACTTATCGCGGGCATAAATATGTTAAGTGTGCGCGCGTGTCGTTATAGCTCACTCGCATGGGTTAATCGGCTGTGCGCGAACGTGAGAAACAAAACCGAACCTAGAAGAAGTTAACACTATAAGATAATAAGTTTTATAAACTGAATGGTTACTTAGTTATGGCAGTGGAGAAAAGGAAACATAAATTTCACTTAATGGCCGCACTTGTTTGTATCTACCGTAACGACACATTGGAGAAGCGATCGCTGTTAGGTTTGTATTTCTCCACGACTTAGAAAATTAATTGGCGCTATTTAAAATGTTTATATCTTCCGCTTGGGTAAAATAACTTAACGGTATTCATAAGTCGCTTTGGCAATAATGGAAAATACAGTGCATTCGAGCATTATACTAATCGGCTTTTCGTTCAGCTCATTAATTATATTATTATTGGGTAATTTTAGGTAGTTACGACAAATAATAATTATTTATTGATTAAATGTAAATTAAGATTTAAACATTGAAAAATGTAATTGTGAATCGGCCACAGGCTTAGACATTAAGCAAAATTGCCAATCAGGCCTAATTATTTTAGAAATTCAAGCATGCGTTTAAAGAAAATGAACAAAACAGATGCGAATATGGATTTTCAACTACCAGTGTACTTTATGTTGGGTACAAAACATTGACAAAACTGATGGACTGTATACATCTCCAATATCTTTGCAGAGTACACATAAATTAATAATTCTAGTTTGACTTTGAACATGGATCGACTCGTCGGTTTTATCTACTGCAGTTACAATTTTCAAAAGGAAAAAACCTAAGGAAGCCTAATATGGATGTAGAGACTGACTAATGAGAAAGACACATTTTTTATTCTTAATATATTAGATAAATTGAAAATACTTCTTCACTCGCTTTTGACTGACCGAGGCGTGCGTAAACCTGTGTTACATAGGTTCGGTCCTATTTGGGCATGCACAGATGTGCAAGCATTAATTGGGTATATTGTATAAACGATATGAAAATATTTAAAATAAATTAAAAAAATTATGTGTTTCTACAATCAAAATAATCGTGTAATAGACCTTTCGTAAACGAGATCGTGTACAGTTGCACTAAAAAAATGACAAGCTTGCAATTACATCTGTATCTACCTGTACATAAGTTTTTGAATCTGGTTAATATGAGTTTATTTAACTTTATGTTACACAGAGCTTGTATTCGAAGTGTTTGAGCTAGACTACATCGGACAATTTAGTTGACGAGTTTGGTTTTGATTTCATAATTATTTCTTTATAGACAGTTTTTGTGAAAATTGCTTATACATATACATTATAATTTGTTTATATTGATGTTGTTTCAAAAAAATGTCCATGATAAACATCGCTAGTTTGAAAAAAATTTTTAGGTCTAAGTATTAAGTACGTAGGTGAATTAATTATTTGCTCTCAAAATCAGTAACAGTATCCGGTTATTAACGATGTCGTTAGTCAATTGAATAATCGGTTTTAACTTTTATATCTAATGTGCGTTAGAGTCAGGTCACAAGGATTGCGCACATATTAACTTAAATTACAGAACTCAATTAAAGATATAGCAAACATTGAATTCCACTTAACTATTGATTTTACAATTAGGTATTTTTTTCAATGATAATAGCGGAATTAATTATGGAACTGAGTATTAAGTTTGAATGAGCATTAACGTGATACTTATTAGCGTAAGGCTGAACATTTAAATATTAACTTGTTTCAAGTATAAAAATTTAGGGAAAAAGATGAGAAGTGGTTTTCAACTGGTCACATTTTTGTAGCGATAATTTTTTTCTAATTACACACATGAAATAAACTAGAAATAATACGATCTAACAAAAGTAATTTCTTTAATTTTATTTTACCAATTAAAATTTCATTGAAATGGGTATTTTTTTAAATCTAATAAAAGGCCAAATGATATGTTGAGTGTAATAATTTTTTGAAATGATATCAGTATGGAGTAATTAATTTTGAAGATTTCATGCTCATTCATCGATTGATGATATTGATGAAGGTTTAAAACGTAATAAATAATTTAAAAATGAATTTAGCACATGGAGCGAAGTATAAATTAGGTTTATCGAGTGTATTTTTGATCTTAGATATTTACCGATGAGATATACGGTTGACGCAAAATTATTTTCGTTCGATAGTGAGTTGAATCGCAAAACATATTTTGCGAATGGCAAAAAATACGTTTCCTGGATGTTATATTTTTAATCTGTTAATAAAAAAGGTATATTTGAAGGATCATGTTATATGAATGACGTAAAAATAATGTTTGTTCTAGATCGTACCAATTATATATTACGTTAAATATTTACGTCATGGTGAATGAAAAGGAGGAATATAATGAATCAAGGTTAATTTTGATCTTCAACGGACTATGAATGTTAACGTTTTTTATTAAAATATTTGACTTTATTCTATGTTGATGTCTTTTTGAAAATGTCTATTTTGGTAAATTATAATGCAACGGTTCTTAAAGTTTATTTTGAAAGAGTTTTGTGTAATAGAAAAGGAATAACTAAGTACATAGATAAGGGGGCAAACCGACTTGGGACGATCGTGTGACAAGTAAAGGGACAGCAGACAGACCTGGTGCAGGGCGGTGTGGTCGCGCGGCGTGGCGGCGTCGGCGCCGATGCCGCTGTCGGGCGAAGGCAGGTCGACGGTGAGTACGCCCTTGCCGGGGTAAGGAGCGCGCGCGTAACGCTCCGCGTAGGGCGCGCTCTCCGGCTCGTAGGCGGGCGCGGCCCGCTGCTGGTAGGCCGGCGCCTCGCCCGCTCCCGCGAAGTACTCGCGGTAGTAGGGCGCGTACTGGGCGGGCGGCGCGTACTGCTCCGGCGGGTAGGGCGCGCCGCCCGGCGAGGCGGCCGGCGCGAACAGGTGCGCCGCCGCGTACTCGGGCAGCAGCGAGCCGGCGGAGGAGGCGCGCGACGGCGCCGGCGAGCCCGCCTCGCCCAGCTCCGGCACCTGCGGACACACGCCCCGGTTACAGCGCCGCTCTTCCCACTCGAGCTGCGCCAGCCGCGTCGCCTGCATCCTCACATCCGCCTGGCCCGCCTCCACCGCGCACTGCCACACACTCCCACACACTGCCACCCTTACTAGATCGACTGCGACGCTCTGACGGTTCCCACGGCTTTCCGGGCTCGATGTCACTGCCTGCCTTCGCTATACTCACTCACTAGAACCGACCGTCACCGGACGAGGAGGTGCGCGCGGGCGCGGACATAGCGCGTTCGCGACACGTGCGTGCGAACGGGGCGCAGATCTTGTGTACGGAAAACGCGATACCCTAACGAGAGCGTTGCGCGGACTGAGTGGCGGCGCGCGCGCTAGGCGCGCCGCCGGCCGCGGGGCGGGGCGCGGCGGGGGGTGCACGTGGTGGGGGCAGGCGAGGCGGACCGGCACGATCCGCCGCGCGCGGTCGAATCGTCCCAAGTCGGCGACAGAGAGGTCAGTCGACGCGACAGCGCCGCAATACTAACATTAGTAACGTAATACGGAAGGCGAGTGTCGCGGCACGCACCTTATGTCGGGGTGGCTTCAGCGAGCTCTGGCTCTCGATCTGCTCGTCGGGCACCTTGCGGCTCAGGTCCTCGGGCTCTCGCTTCACGAGCCCCGAGTGGAACAGCCCCTGTAGATCGCCTAGCTCCGCCCCCGGAGCGCCATTGGTCTGCTTGAGCGCGCCGCTGGACCTGTGGAGGGGGCAACGCCAGTGAGTGAACGTCGCGCAGGAGGGGCGCCCAGTTGCCGTCCGACTCGCGTGCTGGTATAACGTAGCGCGGTCGGCGGTTCCACTATCGTGCGCCACATTGTTTATGTATGCGGAAATTATTGTAAACATGCCAATTAACGTTAATAGTCTCATGTATTTATCATTTTATTTATATGCACATATTGTTGAACGTAGTTTATGCAGACATATTTACATAATGAAAACAATTTAAAATAGAGGGTGTTTTAAAAATGTAATCTCATAAAATATTACCTGCTGGAAAAATCACTCATTTGTAAATAATGGAAAAAATTGTCGCCAAAAACATTTTTTTCACATCATATGGAATTTTTAATCGAATTAGTATCATAAATTTAATAAAATATTATAACGATAATAACATGCATTATTCTTAAATATTAATTTATTCTTTTTAAACAATAAGACAATAAACATTATCAAGCCTCTCCTGTGCGTGCAGACGTACACTTTTTATCTCAGTCTGCATCCAGGGCGAGGCGCGGCGATAGCTTCCTATCGGTGAGGTGTCATAAATCCCGAAATGGTTGGAAGCGTCCAGCCGAGAGCCGGCGCCGGCACGCGGCGCGTTACGACACGGCTGCGCGCGCGTTATGCAAGCGGTGAGCTATCGCGTGCGCGCGCTCGACCGATATATGGAGCACACGAACTGCATGAAATGCTTTCCTTCGCGTGATGCAATATTTACACTGTACGCTTCAATTATTGTTCGAAGTGACGCGAGTGTGATCTAATCGTAAAGAAGCCAGTGCACGACAGAACTGTTGGTGACATCCGGCGGTCGAATTATTTCTTTCTTCTCTATCAGAGTAATGTAGCTATTCCACTCCATTGGCATTTAGAGTGAATACAGCTGTTTAGAACAACAGCCTTGAGAAATAAACTTAGAAATTTTGGACTGAAAAATCGAATGATTGTAAGAGAAAAAAGCGTCGGGCGGACAGGATCCTTGTAACTTGGATTCTCTTTTGAACTTTATTTTTGAAAACTCACAACGCTCTGTTTAGGTTATAGCTGAAAAATTAAGTCGTCCCATCGTGTAGTAAATTCGAATAGACAAAGTAAAATCAGTCAATTAAGAAAGCATTTATTAAAAAAAATGTACCAAAAAGTATTATAAGCAACTAATTATCCAAATTAAACATTTTAAATGTAAAAAAATAGTTACTTTACGATACGACAGAAACTAAATGTAACGTACTTATTAGTAAATGCTGTCGAAATTTGCCGTAGACATTAACAATATCATTAACGCCGATTTTACTCTTGATTTCTATATATAGCTAGGTATGTTGCTACTTATGTACAGTATCAACATATATAGCATAGAAAATAGAAAATTGAAAAAAAACATTGTGCTTGTATTTATGTACACGCGTTACAAGTTATATTTCTTTGGCATTACACAAGAGTAGCTTTATTTAGCACGCAAATAATGAATGGAAACAAAATAACAAAAAGACTGGAGCGTGATTATTAATACGGATGGTAAAATCTAAATTAAAATAGTTAAGTTTTAAAAAGTAAAATTTAAAATTTATTTGACAAATGAGTTGCCCACTATTCTATTTTCCTACTGGCTTTTCATTGTAAGGCAATCGTTTGTCAGACTGTTTCCAAATTATCGCGCTTCACGTTTATAATTTTCTCATACAGAGTAGTAAACAATTTGATCTCATTTTAAAATAAAATTCAATTATTTTAAAAGTTTAAACGAACGCTCAGCATTCAGTTTAACATAAACACGTGTTTACCATTAAATTTAATTTAATAAATCAATCTAAATAAAGTTTAGTTAATAATGAAAAGAAATAAATATACTGAAAATTTATTTGAATTTACTAATTTTAAGTATTTAATAAGTATTTAACATTACACGTACCGAATTCGAAATAATCCGGCAGATGATTGGCTTACAATTGAAAAGCCAGCAGAAAAATAAAATGATGGAATACTTATATGTGAAATAAGCTATGTAAATATATGTTTAGTGAGTAATTTCATGCTGTTGATTTTTTGTTGCATCGTGCTAACTTAATCCTGTATTTTTAAAATTTCACTTTCATCATTTTTTCATAACGCGGCTTAACGAAGTATAACTAAAAAAATTAAATAATAACAACTTTTGTGGTCAGAGATGCTACAAAACTATCGAATGTCGTATTACTTATGAGATGAGTTCTTTTTATATCAGGTATTGAACGAATATTAGGACGATACGCATATATGAATTCACTAAATGACAGTTGATAAAATCAATCAACACTTATGGTCTTATAATATATTTTTCTATGAAGTTTAAGCACGAAAATATTATTATTTCTTTAAAAAAATGTTTATAATAAATAATCAATAAAAAGAAAAAGAGAACATAGCATTTTGTTTTATTATATTCGTTTTATAAATTATAATTTTAACAAAAAAAATCTATTTCAAAAAATCGCGGGAATACTTGACACACTGCTGTAAGTCGAGACGTCCGATAAAAATCAACATATTGATATTCTTTAGAATCAAAACTTTCAGTAGATCAAAAATTATAAAACTACAAGACAGATCGACCCTCTGTAGAGATGTTTATGTCGACCAGTCTTCCGCCTAGAAATAAAAAACAAAAAATATCTGCCATGTTTAATGCTATTTCTTTTGTTTGGTATGTTCTCTTAAGTATCTGAATTTATTGACGAAGTAATTTGTACCTCATCGTTTTTATCGTAAATATAAAAATGGCACGCTATAGTTAATACAGAGCTTGTACTTGACAATGCGGGCGAGCTGAGACCAAATGTGTGAAACATTATGAATTATGTTTTAAACCAATCAATGTTAATATAACAAAAACGAAGAACTATAGTTTGATAAAATGAAATTTCCCAAAAAAACCTATCGATAATAAGTTCGTGGTAAAATTCGAAGTCAGCTTTCAAACTTAATGCAAATTTTGTCAATTTGAAAAGGACTTTCAGCAGATAATAAACTTCATATAGGGTATATTTCAATTTGTATTTAATAACATAAAGATTAGAACATTACAGAATCACATGACGTTATTTTTAGCAGTGCTGTATTTTAAAATTTTTTGTACTCATTAATTTTGGTAGTTTTTACGCCATGAGCAATAAATAAACAAAAGTATGAAGAAACATTTTAGATATTCATCGTGCGTGAGAAAATTTTATTGGATATCGGGATCTCGACAACTTGCAATTGATATATTTCCTCAACTATGTGAAATATCTCTATTGACCGTCGTGAGGTAGACATGTAGACATGATGAAGCACGCTGACACGACATGGAGGCTTACCATTTCCTCCGCTTCCATTTCGATGCTTAATTTAATTTCATTCACGCCTCACTGTAACTAATAATGCCCATAGCTTGGTAATGACATTTTTTGAATTCAATCGCGTAAGACTACCACCATTTTGAGGAATTTTAAATTATTTGTCGTTAAAAATAATTGTAATTACTGTTTATTTCAGACTACACTATTGTATGGTAATCGAGCTTTTCCGATAAATCATGGACAAATTTTCCATTCATAGTTTTCTTTCGCAGTACCTAGTGTTATTTAAAATAAACGCGTGCACATTTTCATATTAAATTTACACGGTAATGCTAAATTATTCCGTCCATTATGCAATTAAAATAATCATGATCATATGCGGTACTTCATAATTTTTTCAGCACAGTTTTTAAAACGATATTGATATGGAAAGCAAATTAAAAGACTGCTGCCATAGTTGAAAATTATATAAAAATAAATCAACGTTATGGCAGATGCTGTCGGTCTGTCCGTCGTAAGTTAAGAGACTAGAAGCTCTTGCGAAACGTAATACCACCGAATTCAATCGTCGCCGTGTCTAATTGTCCCTGCAATTAGCGGTCTAATGCATCCGAAGTGAAACGGAATGTTGATGACGATTTAATATTAAATCGATGGAAAGTATTTTAAAATCAATAAGTTAGCTATTAAGCTTACTAAACGTTTAATTTACGTAATAATTTAAAACGTACATTCAAGTGTACATGTCAGTATTGCTCGTGTCATTGTTCCTCACATAATTAGTAGTGGTATATTTCAAGGAAAAACATTAAGTCAAAATAAATGAGGATGCAGTTTAACTAAATAAACGAGAGTAAACTGGTCGTTAAGTAACACGAATATTAATTTTTTAGGTAGCTTAGAAAATTAGTAACCAAAATTGCTCATTTTGTTTTTTATACTTTGTGCAATTTGAACCACTTCTGCTTGTAATAAGAAAGTTTACGACACATACAAAAACATAAATTAATTGTCTCATAAACAGCAAGTGGTTACATTAGAGAGCGCATTAATAAATGAAAAGATCGTAGAGGGCGATAAATGTCGCGCGTAATTTGAATTCTTGGAACAGTTTCTTTTTTACTCACGATCGAGTCCAGCGGAAATAATTTGTTTCATCTTGTCGATTCACATACTCGGCTACGTGGCGCATTGCAGGGCGCACCCGCCGGAAGTGAGAAGTGCAATTCTACAAGACTCTACGTAAACTCAATAACTGTTCATCGATTACACAATCGACACGGCCCCCGAGCCGTGACGCTGTTCTTGTAGCAGAAGCTACGAAATCGATAAAGAAAGGCTCGCGCAAGTAATTCGTTGGAAGTAACGAATGACTGCATAGTTGCATAATGCAACATTTGCAATGTTTACTTAACACCCTTTACACATGATAAAATATTCACAATGCATCGTTTCATCACACGTCTAAACTGAGAGGGTTGGAGTCTTACGACGGCAGGGGAGCTCGGTTATAATAGTTAAACGAATTTACGCTTCCGAATGTACCACTTCAAATTCGGAGTATTTTAAACCTTACAGCAGGTAGGGGGAAGGTACACAAACGAATGAAGATCGTAGAGTGATTTGAATGATAAAAGCTGTTCTATATCGGCGTATCGCTCGTAGGTGACGAAGGAATATACGGATCGGATTACAGTGGAGATGATTTTGAGTGATAAGGTGTAATCTTGTTTATTTGTATGTGAATTCCTCTCGAATGCATCCGCCACTGTATTGATAAATGAAACTAATTTCAATATTGAAATTGAGGTTGCCCTTTGCTGAATGAAATATGAGAATCGAAGAATACATGTAGTTTGAAGTGAATTGAATGAACTTTCTCAGTATCTTTTGAATGTTGAAAAAGACTTTTGTGTCGACCATTTATTTACTCGTACCCAGCGACTACTTTCTGGGTTTCGATGCAAGTGAAAACTTTTTTGTCCTCCAGTCAGCTATTTCGTTTTCGTAAAATAAAAAGTTTACGTCAATAGCAAAAATGTTTGTAATGTATAACTCGGTAAGAGTAGTATAGTAGTGTAATGTATAACTAGCAGCCATACCGAAAACTAAATAACTCTCAAAGATAAAATTGCCAAAATAAGTTTAGCAAATTTATCTTCGAGTGTTTTCTCAAACGTACCTTTGAATGGTTTGAAAAGACGTAATTTCGTATTCAATGATTACATTTTCGAAACTTTAAGAGACGGAAAATTATGTCTATGTTACCAAAATAATATTCTTAGTGTAGAATTATTATAATATTTTCTGTAGTAAACCTAATTAAACTTATTCAGCTCGTTTTAAATTTACGTACATTGATAAAATATATTATCTGACCATAAATAATTTCGAATCGGGAAAAAATATTTAGAAGTATATTGAAAAATAAAATATTATTATTATTATTTCAGATAAAATTCTTTAATCATTTTATTACAATATTCATAAAAACTAAATCGGCAAATAGATAATTTTTAACCGTAATATTTATTTTCAATCGAACTGAACAAATTTTTCCAATACTCCTCTTGTTTAAAACACGCCATGAAACGCTTAAAATTTTTTCAGAAGCATAAATAAAATTAATTAAGCTATAAAAATAATGAGGTTAAATAATCAAGAAATTACACATGGACGATACATCGAATTATATAAATAAAACATTATTATGTTTTATACTCAGTTTACGGAAAATGGGGAAGACTTTTTTAAAATTTCGATACACACGATACACACGCTTTGGGGCTACTTGCAAGGTAGCCATGGATTTTTTAAGTAAGTAAAGAAAAAATAATTGAAACATTTTATGTATTCTGCGCCGAAACGTGCAGTTTATTTATCTATAGTAAAATCGTTATACAAATCATATTTCTCATTTGTATTTGACGTTCTTTTATGAAATTTAAATGTAATTCATTGAATACAAAACACATTCTCCACATTTAAATTTCGAACATTTTTCTCGATTCGCACCAAAAAGAATGTCATTGCATTGTTATAACAAAGGTTTCATTGTGACTTGATATTTTTTCCGTAGCCTAGAAGAGAACAACAGTCATTTGCAGATGGCTTGCAAATTTGCGATGTCGAAGGGAATCCTTAGTTAACGTTTGTAGGTAGCTAAGACATAAACCGGTTTTATAAATGTTCGTTAAGTTTCACAAGGATGTGGGTCACATCACCTTACTGCGAAACACAATGTTAGATATTATGCTCCGAGCTGTATAAGATTAAGTTACTTTGAATAAGCGTAGATGATTGCTTTTTATGTGTATTTTTTGAATTGTTTTTTTTTGCATTTCTGTAAGTTTTGCGTATGCTTGTTATGCATTGAAATTTTTCATATTTCTATGAAATCTTCATGTCGGGATATGAGACATGTAGAAAGATTCATCACATGTAAATTTATAGAGGGGTAAACAACTTTTTATTTGTCTTAAGCATTTTATATGTGTTTAATATATCGTATTGGCATTGACGAATGAAACTCGAAAAATTCAACAGTTTTCAATATTTTTCTTTGGAGTATTAACATTTTTTGTATTGTATTTTATGAGTATAAATGATCATCGTTTTTAAACTGTATTCAGATATTACGTTATATAGTTAATAGAATTTTTATATGAAATTTGTTTCTCTTTTTACTCGTTTATTTTATATTTCTGTTTTAGAGTAAATTCGTTTTGCATGAAAGTTATAAGGTCTAATTAATAAAGTAACTATTAAAAATATTGCCAAAAATGTATTTTGAATTTATTTTAAGTAAACGTTTTTTGGGGGAAAATATTGTTAAACTAATTTTTATTTCCTTTTGTCGTTGATTCATGTAAACACAAATATTTGCTATGGTAGAATCATACAGAAAAATAATAATTAAATACAATAATTGAATACGTTAAGAATTATAAAATACATTAGACTACCAATATACGTTAACTAGACTTGGAATCAAATAACTCATTCAAACTGTATATAATCAATATCGCGATGCTTTACATGTGTTCAGACTTTCTGTTGCTATTTAGACATGTATCCGGTTAAGTTCCGCTGAACCGGACACGTGAATAAATAGCAACAGAAAGTCCGAATATCCATAGTCTTCTCATCATAAACATATTGATAATTCCGAAATTAATTTTTTTTTATAAAACAGCAATTATGTAATACTGAACACGGAAATTATGTACTATTTACTTACATACAATACTACATTGGCTACATCTCTAAGTAGAAACTGTTTTTGTTATAGAGAAACCTGACTGGTCCACGATTCCAACTGTTGACTGTTTTATGACCAAATCAACACGTTTACAGACTTTTTAAAATTAAAAATGTTTATCTAAAATTGAAACTCGCGATAGGATTTCTGTTCTATCGAATAGAAGAAGTATTCCTAAATCAAAACAAAGTGAACAAAAGAAGGTCCTCGAGACGCCAAAGGCGTCGACAGATGCGACAGTTGGAGCGGCGCGACGCGGCACGATTAGCATACAAACGCCGCGCCACCGCCCGCGGGCCCGTCCGTAGATGAATAAATAGCGAGCGGCGCAGGAGCACGGCCCGACCGGAAGATGATCACGAATTCAAACAGCCCTAACCGAGAAGTGTCGCACCGTCACCGGCTGATGGCAGGCGATGCTTGGTGCAGTTGTCTCCTAAATTATTTATATGAACACAGTGGGGCCGAAAAACAGACGTCGCGGTCTTATTCACTGCATAGACTTCTCGAACTATTTTCATATGTTTATGTTATACATGAATTTTTCTAACTAATTTTAACATAGTTTGGATAAAAAAAATTAAGTGCGACGTGAAATAGGTACATTAAAATATAATTGCAACATTCAATTTTTTTCGGGCGTTTCTAACGTGTAACCTCTTTGTCTACTTAGTACGATATTTGATGTTATGGGAAACAAGCAGTATTTGATAATGAAATTATAAGTAAAACATGAGCTGCAAGCAAAAAATGGATGGTTAGAACGGATAGAAAGAGGTTTGATCCTTGTAAGAGGTCAGCTTTGAGAGTGCCTAAAACTGTGCAATAGCAATAGATGTACTTCATACTGACATGTAAGTCTTCATACTGACATGTACGAAGACTTGTAGGCAGATGAAGGAAACCGGTATCGAGATCAAATGCCACAAGCCCACATTGGTACTGATCCATAACAAGATAGATTCATGAACACTTTTAATTTGAAGTCTAGATTTCTGGTTGGTGCAGTTTACTCTGATTGAATTTGAATAGATCGATTAATAGAGCCGGACTTCAAATTAAGACTCAAACGAGAAAAATATTTTCAGCTTTATGCAGCCTCGTATTTGTAAGAAACATACCTTAGAAACGTAAGTCTACTCTTTTGGCCATGGAACTAGACTAAAATCGCCAGCATCTTTTAAAAGTATGACAATAAGTCTGTTAAATTTATCATTACGGGTGCTCGAAAAACTATCTGAAAAGCGATGTTTTGCCATTTTAGTTAGTTTTATCGATAGCAATAAACACTCATTCCTGTCCATCCCATGTTACCGCACAAAATGATATAAAGTCAAAAGATGTGGCGGTCTATGGGTCCTATGTTTTTAATAATTGACTACCATTATTTAGGTGCGTATAGTAGAAATTTACATAAATAATAAAAGCAATTGTTGTACTTATTAAACTTGCAAGGTAATTAATAAAAGTCGTCGGTATCTACTAAGTAATTGCTTATTACGCGCGGTGTTCTTGTCTAATTACCGATTTATAACATTGACATATCTGATACAAATGACAGAGTTAGTTACATAAGCGAATCTGATATTTATTGGTTTGAATATATCATTATACTGTATTTTCAACAAAGCAATAAGCATATTTTAATACACTTAAAATAAAATATATCTTGATTACATTAAGCGTCGTTCTTTGTCATTTGAGAGCACTTCCTAATGTACTGCTGACACAAATCGTACTTTGCTGAATGAACAACTTTTTCTCTTATTTTAATATTATTTTCTGATGAAAATACTTAGTTACACATAACATTGTCTTAGTTGTACGTAAAACTTATTGTTGCATTAGTTTATAAAATTATGAAAGCCTATATTTATAATTAATTAATTATTTTGTATTTACTGCTTTGATGAAAAATTATCTGGTGAACTTATTAATACAGGCGCAGTTCTTACAGAATGATAGTATATTTATGACGCAATAGGATAGATAATAGAAAAACGTGATAATGGAATATGATAAGTAACTTTTAGAGAAAAAAAACAAAAATAATCTATTTGATATCTCGGGAAAGGTTTAGAATCAGAATTGAGCGGTAGCAAAAGAAGGGATTAAGGGAGAGGGATATGGACAGAAATCAAAATGTGGAAATTTAAGTTAAAGAAGGTATAATTTACTACTTTTAAATGTTTGAATGGACATGAGAGTCTGGCATCCGAATTGAGTTTATTCCGTAACTTGGCGGCATGAATAGTAAACAAACGCTCATCGAAAGAGGTGGTATGTTTGGAGATAAAGAGCGTGTAGCAGAAGTTTTTCAGAACGTAGATCTAGGCAATGGACAGAAAGGGTCGTGAATCTTGCAATAAGATAAGAGGGAGCGTGAGGATTTTTTAAGATACTATAAAGCAGCAAGAGTATAAATTGCATGCTCGAGAATGTCCATTATTGGGGCGAGCCATGGAATCTGAAAGTAAGCCTGCACTTTCACCATCGTTATATGATCAGCATTAAGAGTGTTAAGAGATTTCTCTTTGAGTATTTGATCGTAGCAGATTCTGCTTTCGTTAGGATTTAAGCTGTTCAACCTACTGGCGCATCCCAATTTGTTTTTCTTCTTTCTACTGGTTTCTGGCAACGTTCAAGTTTTGTTAGATTGTGGTAAAATAATATACAAATTTAAAGAGCGAGAAAACCGAACCGTCTCAAAGCTTAACCTAACCATTTAAACTGGTCTGCTCTTTTCAATAATTGCAAAAATGTGGTATATGGTAAGATAAACTTTGTGGAGAAAATATTACTAGTCATGTTTTTCTTGTCACTTGGTATTTATATTTAGTTTGAGTTATTTGCAGGTTTCCAAAAGGTATCACCATATTGGTTCTGATGACACACGGTCTCCAACAGATGGAGCCCGTAAGGTGTCCACTAGAAGCCGGCACCCGACGGGTTCAACAAACAGAGCGCGGGCCGGGCTTCCCGTCGGTCGCGAGCCGTAAAACTGGTCGCTCGCGTCCTTGTCAATGCGATCCGCTTCCACAAAAGCGATTCATATCCGCCCACGCGCCGTGCGTGCATACGATCTCGTATATTTACATACAACTTTTACGCTTAACGAACCGGTACCGGCATTAGGATGCCATGGGCTCCGTCTCCGGGCGGGCCGCGCTACCATTGCATTGTTTCGAACGCTGTCTTATATGTAATAGCGCAGCAATCTTTACACATTAGTCATCAACGCAACGGTTGAATGATTGTTTCACGCTCCGATTATGGGCCACGTTAGAAATTTTATCAGAATTGGATAAAATTTCTAATTATTACTTTATGACCATATTAAAGACAGATAAGTCCTTGAAGATGTACGTCTGATCATGATGTATCATTAGTTAGTATTGTGGAAATTGTATCTGCCATTTATATTATAATTTTTTTTAATTTTTTAACATTATTGCTGTCGTTATTGTATTTACGTACTTTTTTTATTTATTTATTTATTTAATTATTTCTTGAAACCCCATACCAAACTTACAGATTTACGCAAAACATTGAGCATGTGGGAGAATATAAAAACAGATGGTAATAAAATAGTATAAATAATACAGACGGACATGGCAATTCGAATAAACATCACTCTAACTAGTAATTAGCCTTGAACTGTTAGGTAACTTCATAACCCCATTGCCCAAACGGTCAATGTATTAGGAGAGTATCTAGATTGGGCGCATTTCGTTATACGTTAAACGATATGAGCACAATATTATTCGGTTTTCAGGAATTCAATAAATTAATTAATCCTTTTTCTGCAGTATTAAAATACCTAATCCTAAAAATTGTTGTCATTACTTAATTCACAAAAGAATATTATTAAAACAGAAACATGGATGTATCATATATTATATTATGTCGTGATGTTTATATATTTCGATAATTATAAACTATAACCCTGAAAGTGTAATTATTTTATTTTCATAGACTAAAATGCAAAAGTATGATATTTCTATGTAAAATACAATATAATCTATTCTAATTATCGTTCACAGTACAGTTATGAAGGAAAATAAGTAATAGGGAAATGATTATAATATTAAATATTTGCAATATTAAATATTATAATTATAAATATTTACAATATTAAATATTATATTATAATACGTATTTATAATATTAAATATTTACAATTATAAAAACATGTTATGTTAGTGGTTTATTTTCAAATATTTTAACGCATACGTATTTAGTTCACATGGTTAATATCAATTTCATTGTTTACGACTATACATTAATTATGAGTAGGGTAGTTAGATACATCGTGTGGCAGATTCTGTAAATATGAATTCTTAAATGAACAAGATTCACAATATGTGCCAAGGAAATTTTCAGTTAGTACCATCTCCCTCACCTCAAGTGTTGAAACAAAACTAAATGACGTGGCAGATTAATAAATTTACGAGAGATGATGGTGAAAACAATTACGTAGGAGATGGCTGCAGTTTCAAAAACGTAACAGATATAATGCATGCATGGGTATATTTAAGCATTTCACCTCGTTTGTAATTGTAATAGGCGCGATAGTGGGCGGGCGGCCGTGGCCGCGCGTGGGCGGCTCTACGCCACGTGCGCGCACGGCGCGACACGCACGTTTGTCGAGTACTTGCGTCATAGATCTGCTATGAATATGTCGTGCATTCCGCACGCGTTCACAATTAATATATCTATCTATTGATGTACACTAACTTTACTCAGGTAGTGAATAAGATCATAGTTGTGATATCAAGTACGATATGAAAAGTTAAGAAATTTCTTCTTCAGAATATTTATGAATCATGCTATTTTAGTATAGGCATTTTGTGTATCACGATATCATACGAGCTTTCCCTGATAGTGGGTGTATAGATTAGGTGACCTAAAACTAATAGGTAGTAGTAAACAAAGTGCTTAAATCTAATTACTTAATAGAAGCGGAAAGGGAAGCGATACCTAGAGAATGGTAACATCTGTTATATATTTAGAAAAAAGTGATATGAAAACTTCAGGTCTTTTGATAATTAGAAATGGAAGTAGTATGGATCGTATGTATGGATCGATGGTCGAGAAAGTATGGATCGATTAAAGATATATTTCTACTTTTAACTCGATACAATAAAAATATTTTAACAAATTTTTTATTTTTCCAATTATTTGTTTAATTTGACCATTATTTAGGTAATAATCATCTACAAAGCTTTTATTGTCATCTACAAATTTTTGAATTGGCATAATTACTAAGAAAAAATTGGTTCAAATACTTGTTACTTAACAGAAACAAACATGTAAATTGAGGTCAAATCTAACTGTAATAATGCAGTATTGACATAGCTAGAATGTTAATTACCTAATAGGCTTGCAACTTCTACTACCGAAACTATAATATTTGCACATAAAAGAAGTATTAATAAAAATAATTTCCTAATTACTAATTCACTATCCTCATACCACTATATATTTTGTAACTTTTTATAAAGGTATGGAATGGAATGTAATGTATAGCACATCTTTTTCTTTAAACCTATGGAATACATTGGAATATATTCTGTACCTTTTTATACAGATATGGAATGTACTGTAATCTATACCACACCTTTTTCTTTAAAGATATGGAATACATTGTGATATATTCTGTACCTTTTTATAAAGGTATGGAATATACTGTAATGCATACCACACCTTTTTCTTTAAAGATATGGAATACATTGGGATATATTCTGTATCTTTTTAAAAAGATATGGAATATTCTGTAAGGTATACCACACCTTTTTTTTGAAGATATGGAATGCTTACTAATGTATTCCATACCTTTTTCTTTTAAGGTATGGAATACTTTTTCCCTTTTATTTATTTTCCAATAATTGTCGTAAACGTTTTCTTATATACCTGGGGTAATAAATTCAATTTTTTTTTAATTCTGCATTTCTTTCAATTTTAGTTAAAAACGTGTGAGTTTCTGTCATAATTAACTAAAGTTTTAAGAAGGCATAAATGAATATTCGCTTATTACCTACTTACAGAAAACAATAAGTATACTGACGCATACTACCAGTCGCGACCCTATCGTTATACCGTGAATGGTAGAATCCTTTGCTCATTTCTGGTCCCTTTGTGTCTGAATCAATTCAATGTCAGCGACTCTGCACCCATCACAACATTCGGTTGCGAATATTTTATATATTCATTTATGGATTAGAAAAAGTTTTAAATAATTGTCCTAAACAAATATTTAAAAAAATATAATGTCAATTTTTTTCAAATGAGTGATGTAAATAAAGACCTCATTAAAAAAATTATGGTATTCAAAAAAGTGCGAATCAATTAGAGCGCTTAATACTATTAACTCAAGCTATATGAAATAAAATTTGTAATAGTTTTCGAAAAGAAATTCTTGATAAATTTTTATAAACAATTACGTTAAATGAAACCTTATAATAGTAAATAAAATATACCAAATGCTTAGGAAGGACTGATGATGTTGAAAGAAAATAACTACGTTTCTTTATTTCGCACAATTATTGAAGAATTTATAAAAAAAAGCATCGTTTAAAACATTCGCCATAAGGACGTGAAATTATTTGCGGCAGACGGATATAATTAACAACGCCAGTACGTCTCCGATACAGTACGCTTACAGTGTATTCGTGACTAAGAATATTCAAATGAGGTCGCGTGATTTATCGAGTATTTAATTTAAATTTTTATTTGTTATTCTTTGCGCCCCTGCAGGTAGGAGGAAAGCGATGGGTGCGCTGAATGTGCACGTTCTCAGTGTGCCGGCCTACTCAGCCGTGAGACACGAACGTCGTCGCGAGTTACAGTGGCGCGTCTCCCGTTGCACAATGCTGTACTCATTAACATAGTTTACATATAAATTTTGGCGGAACTGATTACATATTCCGAATCGAGGATGAGACCTTTTGCCGTATCGTATCCGGTGCTTAGAAGACGGAAAGGTATTGTAGAGTAGGACTTGACATGTAAAGTAGGATTTTAAGAGCGGCGTATGCACTCGATGCTAAGCTAAGCGAGTAATGCATAATCAATATATTCGCCTATAGATGAGCACTCGTATGATTTAAGATCGTGTGAAAATGTAAATACGATGCGCTTGCACTTTCGAAAAACATCTTACGAGCCCTAAGTATAATTTAAGCAACAGTTAGTTTTTAGAAAATGTTTAACATTTTAAATTTAAGATAATTGATTTTACTATATTTATTTCTGATCTCATAAAACATTGGTACATAGCCCTAGAATAAAATACTAAAATTTTACAAATAAATATTTTTACACCATTCGAAAGTAAGTTTATAAGCGGTATATTTCGGTTAGCAGTTTTCATGGAAGCATTTCATGGAGTCGTCGCTTAGACTTATTCAGCGCCACAAATGTAATATTATAATAAATTATGCGATAGTTAATTTCTTTTCTTCTTACATTTTCAAAATAATTTTTGGATCACTTAAAAAAACATAAAATAAATGTAACATAAAATTGGTTGCACAATTATTTATCCGTTGTAAATTGGAATGCAGATGTGAGTAATATCTCGTTTAGTAACACAAAATATTGAATAATCGTTAGGAATATGGAACATAGGTTAATACATGTACAAAAGGTAATATTTACGTAACAGATAATGCATATGATTACGGATTAACTTGAAGATAAATTGTTTGATTATGAAAGAATAATTTCATTTCAATTATATCGTATAAATTGCTATGACGGATATAAGCCTACGTCCAAACGTCGGAGATCTTGAGGTCCTTGGGCAGGGTAGCATCGTGGGCGGCCAGGGGCGGTAAGCGGCAGTAGTCGGAGAGGGGCGGTTCATCAAGCAGTTCGCCCGCACCGTAGTAGCCGCGCCAACCCTCACCCCCCGGTTCCAGCACCTCCTTGCGCCTCCTGTGTGAAGACAATTCTGTTTTAATAGTTGTCTCCAAATTATTAACCACGAAAATATTAGTAAAACTTAGGATAAATTACTGTCATAATTATTACTGTCAAAGGAGGTTAAATTATTACTAAAAATAATTTATTATAAGCTTAATGGCTTTGGGAATTTTATTACATTTTTGAAAGGCTTTTTTTAATGTAGACAACATTAAATATGGAATCAATTATTGGTCAATGCCACTGAACATTAAGCTCTAAGCCTTGTTTTATAAATCTATACATATAATAAAATTGTAACAGAGTGATTTCTGTATATGGAAAATATTTAAAAAGAGTGATTGATTTATCATATAGAATAGTAATCGAAGCCAGACAATTTGTTTTTAGACTTATTTTTGTTTGTCTGTCTGTATGTTAATTTGCACGCGTATCACGCAAAATTTATTGCACGCAATTTGATGAAATTTGGTATGGTAATTGTTTATATCCAGGATTAACACGTGAGAGAAAAAAAAGAAACAATTTTTTTTAATTACACGTCATAGGCATAGCTAGTATATTAATAAGAAATTAAATCGGTTAAAAATACGTGTAGAATAAACGTTGGGTAATATTAAAAGTTATATTCATTTGTCTATAGTTTTATACTAAGAGAGTGCATATCAAAATAAAAGTTATATCGTTGCTATAAATTTAGTATCTATGTCTCAAGTATGTTGTTTTTTTACTAATTATTAAATAGTTAAGATATTTCTGTGACATACCATGTTTCGTAAGCTTAAGATAAATTTTTGCGACCTTCTAAAATTGAGTTATTTTTATACATAAATTAACATGCCTTATCTGTTAATTCGCTTCCGATGTTATTTTAACGATTCGCTGAGATAATAACAAAATTGCTATATGAGGCGCTGGTATGATGAGAGCTTCAGTAAAAATAAAACAGGTAAAGCACACGGCTGCGAACGCGCTCGAGACGGAGGCGCGGCGCGCACCTGTGCGAGGATACCTGTCGCGCGGGTACAGTTACTAGCGGATCGCCGACGGGACGTCCGCCGGATGCTGCGAGCATCCTTCTGTCTCGCTCGTCTTTAACGCAACATAGGCGATATTGCGTTGATAAACTGGTTTGCTACCTTTGTCTCAGGCTCCGCGTCTGCAATATGTACCACTGATAACGACAGGTTTTAAAATACATTTTAATGTTTAAAAATGTAATATTTTTTACGAAAATACCAGTGGTGTTTATTAGTACGTTTTACACAAACCTTTACTGATTGAAAAAGTGCATTTTTTTCCATATTCATTTTGTGGATTGTTACATTTTGTGGGCATCAAAACTAATTAAGCCTTAATTGATTTCACTAAGAATTATGTGGTTTATAAACAAAATGTAATAATCAAACATTGAAATTTCAAACAAAAATATTTTTTTGTTTTAAGCATTTTTTAAAGCTAAGCTTTCTCGACAACGGTTTGAGCGTTTTTACGGCTAAAATTAGACGATTTACGTATGTCTCATACCACATATTTCCTGCTATGCAACCGAATCTTCCGTTAGGTATACTGTGTCGTTACTCGTATTCGACATAATAATAAAATAAAACGGTCTTCGTATGAGCGTTCTTACTAAAAGCCTCTACGTTATCTCGTACGGTAATCTAATGCGTTTCGCAAACGAAAATAACATTTTGGTAAAACTTGTGTCGACCGTACGAGGACTTGCCCGCAATAACATTTGTAGAAGACATTTACGACTTTAAGCGTCGAAAATGTTATTATATTAATCTACACAGTGTTAGAGATAAAATCAACCATAAAAGAGAATAGACCTTACGTAAAGTGTCAACAATGTCGCTCGGCCGCGCGATATGTTCAGATTCATCATGTTTTATGCGTCTAGTTGGCATCCATAAAAGCGTCCGACCCATCAAAATGTAACGAAAGCGGCGTTTGAACATCCTCAATTGGTTTCTTTTTTCGTTTGTATTCTGTTGCGTACGTGTTATCTCGATATTTCTGGCGTTTGTAAATTGTTGTCGAAAGAAATAAACGTATAAAAATATAGCCATAAAACGTGATTCTATAGTTATGTACGCCGTCAATTTGTATTAAAATAGAGAAAGTCGATACACACAAGATTTTATTGCATGTAATAAGTATGATTTGAATTGGACTGTGTATTAAAAATTTAAGAATATAAAAGCATATTGCCAACTTATTAACAGAATACGAATACTAAAAGGTAATCATTATCCCAGTTATGAGCGTAAAATTTGAACCGGAATCTCTATATATTTACAATAAAACAACCGAGCGCTACCGTTTTACACGTCTTACAGCAATACGTGGAATTTAATGTGACGGATTGCTTATATGACGGCGAAAGTTTCCGGCTTGTTCATAATACTAGAGTAAATAGAGTTCTCTTGCCTCTTTAAAGCTCTCATTATGGCTACTGTTGGAATAACCCACAACTATATAAAATATATAGGTATATAAGGAACATTTATTGTTTTATAAATTTTTCACGTCATTGGGATTAGTACCTGTATTTAGATTTATATGAAATTTAGAAAAAAATGTTTCCTATAATTGTAGTTCTAATGATGTCGAAATCCGAATCATCAATAACGAATCTAAACGTATTTTTGGATAAAGAGTCTAAATGTTTTTTGGATGTTCTAAATAGAGACATTTAACACAATTTATTGGAAATGTTGTTAATTAAAGTATTATTTATTAAAATTCTACATTTCGTATTGTTTGGAAGTGAAATTTGTGTGGCCGAAAAAAAAATTAGAAATTATCTTCGTATTTTCCTTTATCAGCTATGCGTCTACTTCTGATTATAATTTAAGTTAATACTTCTATTTTAAAATTTTTGATTCAATTCTTGAAGAATAAAAAAGAGGCTATAAATTAAATGGAAATTAAGGAAACAAAAGAAAAAATGGGCAATTTAAATCTAAAATGAATTTTTACTTCGCAAACCATTATTTCGTATATAATAAAGAAGGATATCCGAAAATATATAAAATGTATAATAATTTGTAGGAAAAATATTTTTTATTAATTCGTTTTTTCTTATTTCTCAAGGGTTATAGCATAATGATAATTTGATTAGTTTTCTATTACTGCATCGCGATATTTTAGAAAAGTTTCATTTATATATAAGTTACATAGACAATTATAGGAGACGGAGGAATAATCTTAACCTGAGATTTTTACGAAACTTGGAATATAGGTATTAACACAATCTTCATTACATTTTCATGTTTAGTTTGAATAGTAATGAAGATTTCAGTTATCATGAAGGGTTTTAGAATACTGCAATGTTTGTCACCTAAAAAGTGAAGTTTTTTGAAAAATTAAAAAAACTAAGGACCATACATAGCATAAAAAGGTAAAGAAGAATGATATTCTAAAGAATTTTTTGTAGCCAGAAATGAAGAAGTGTTGCTAAATAGGTTTTTTAAACTTCACTTTTTTCAATTCATCAAAAAATTATTTTTCAACCTGTTGATCGCAAATCGCAATGTTTAGGTTTGAATGATCGTATAAAATGAATTGCCGCAAATATGGCGTGTTTTCAAAATATCTTCGTAAATAAGATCGAGAAACACGTCCATTTTTGGAAATTATCGGAAATCTAGCAATAAAGAGTGCTCGTAAATGACAACGTGTTGAGATAAAGCGTTCCAGAGACGGGGCGGCGCGTGCGCGTCGGCAAGCCGCGGCGGTCTCGCGACCCGCGACCCGCGGCTCTGCTGCGACATCTCGCGGGATCCGTGTCGCGTGTGCTCGATTGCATCTGGCTGATGGTTTGTATCGCCCCATCGTACACCGGCTTCTTTGGCATACTTTAATTCTGCCGCTTTTTAAAATTCAAAACGACAAGTTCGTAACGTATCCCATCTAACACTTAATCACTTTGCAGAATTTATGGGTTGCGGCAAGGTTGTTAAAACAAATTACACGTCTCTGAAATAAAAGCACCCGAACATGTGGGAATATATGATTCTAAAACACCTCGCTCTTATAAATTTTCGATCAATTTACACTTGATAAATTTAATCTTGTTTTTGAAAAGAAAATTTCTTTTGGCTCATCTTGTCCAATTTTTTCGATAGAAAAATTTCTTGTCACGTCACGTGCGTGACGTGCTTTGGGTATACCGGTGGTGGGGCCGAAAGAGAAAAAAGTCTAGCGGCCGAGTATAATATTGCTTGCGGTCGGTAAAACCTGTGAGTTCGTATCACGCATGCACCGTGATGCCACATTTATATTGGATAGCGGCCCGAGTATACCCGATTGAAATAGTAGCCAGGTGAGTATATATATATATATATATATATATATATACATATATATATATATATATATATATAGCTATAAATGTGTGTGTGTATTACGTACACCTTCTGTCCCGCGCTAGGATTTAATTAGTATATAAAGACAATATTTATAATAAAGGTGTATATTTTCTCTTACATAAATGTATTTATTTAGGTATGTGGTGCATTTTGATAGTAATTACATTAGTAATTACATTATTTTTATTTTTAAAAATAATTCTAATTGTTCTTTTAATTTTATAAATCCAAATTTCCTAGATATACAGTACGATTTTATTCGCAATCAATTTTTTTATTATTTGTTTAATGGGGTAATGTGGGTTTTTGCTATTAATCCCTTATATGCAATTTCCAATTTAATATTTTTTGAAAGATGCATATAACAATACATTGTTATACATTATTAAATCATTTATGAAACGGCCTAAAAGTTCAATGACCTAAAAATTTCTTGTCTCGTGGACAACTAAGTTATTTCATTGTACTTTTTGAAAAAAAAACATTGATTAGTAGCTGTCATCATATTTTTTCCCAGACTGATATCCAAAGCAAGTTGCTCAAGTTAGGGTGTGTACCGCTTCAGCGTGTTTCGAATAACTATCCGCACCAGTTTTAACACTGCAGCGGAGCGCGCGCTCCGTAAACTGACGAACGGGTTAGTCTGGTTGAAAGTTGTTAGAAATGGATGAGTGGCTCGTGAATCAGTGCGAGATATTGCTCATTCGCTTGGTAATAATAAGAGGCAGTTTCGTATGTGTTCCGAGTTTCACGTCTGAGTTCAATTCAAAAAACATCGAGTAACGTTCAAATGATCCCAACAGGCTAAATGTGGATTTCAAATGACATACAAAATTTTTCTTTAGTTTTTTAAAACACTTGGAATGGTTTAATTTCAGTGTGTCTCTTTTCAATATATATTCATTGTATTGTTTTCTTTAATATCAGGTTTCTTATTTAACCCTTTCGTTAAAGATGTATAACAGTTTATAGCTTATACACGAGGTCAGAATTTAAGTCGGAAATATCATCGAACGTTTAAGTAAAATCGATTCAGTGCTTAAACAAATACGAAGACAAATAAGACCCAAAAATATTCGGAATTTATGTACATTTTCTTTCTTCTCCATCAAACTTATTAACACGTAAACAGAAGGTTATTTTAACCAATTTCCCAATAAAGCATGTCATATAGATTCGTTACTAAGGGTTCGGAAGAAAATTATTGCAAACATTTCCGAATTACTTATTACTAGTGACAAGAAAAACTTTTTAAAATTGTAAACTCTCCTCATGTACCACCATCGTTTTATGTAGTTGTGGGTTATTCCATCAGCAGCCATAATGAGGATTTTAAAGAAGCAAATGAGCTCTATTTATTCTAGTTTTGCTCAATGCGACGATAACATTTTTAAAAAGTATGTCACGTAAATATATGTTTAATACAATATTAACCATACAATTAACATCTCGTGTATGCTACACGAGATGAATATATCTACTTGAATCCCAACACTCACTTTTAGACTGTATAATATGGCAATGAATACATGTCTCTGATCAGATGAAATATAACGTATGTATTATGTTAACACGTATTTTTCGTATTGAAAATAGTACGAATTGAAGCGTGACTAAGGCCAAACTTCGTAACCTATTTCAGGGCCAAATGTCACAGCGATTTAGATGAATCAAGTCACTCGCCCTAATCGATCAAGAGCTGCTCTCGGTCGAGCGAGTACGTGTCAATCGCGCGCGGCGCCTTCGGTTCGTGCTCGCTGTCGATTCGTTTGTAGCATGCGCCTATTTACGACTCGAATTAAAATAACACAAACGTCAACTTCGATTTGTAATTTTGATATCAACAGAAGTCTGCATTTTTCACTTTGAAAAGTGTACAAGCGTTATGGTCTGACAAAAAATTTGCATATGTAATTCACCGTATTAACATATTTTTTTGGCTAGGTATGTTGCTCAGCTATGTATGTTAGTATATACGATATATTCGTGCGTATTTAAAAAAATATACATAAATTAAATTTACAAACAATCTCGATTAAGTAAATATATTTGGCTACTGAACAGAATCGATTTCTTGGCCAAGCAAACGCGAATACATGGTTTCTTGTTTAAAACTTGAAAATTTAAAGCATTAAATAAAGTGATAATGTTGGACGAATCTGTTAATCTGTATAAAAATAATAATAATTACAATAGTAATAAATAATTTATTCCCAGAATACCATGTTAGAATATACACATACGCAATATAGCGGACATCGCGTTACTTATATAATTAAACTTTTTATTAAAATATAACTCAATAGAAAATATATAATTAAACAATTTGAACATAATTTAAGAACAAGAAATTCAAACCTCAATCCAAGTAATAAATACATTAACACACAATTCTAATTATATATCAATATTTTAAATATGAATTCAAAGTAACTATTTCTAAATATTATCATTATTTGTAGTTCGATATATAAGTTAAATTTAAAACGAAATATAATTATCAATATATTTTAAAACTAAACGTGAAAATAAAGACTTATGTTTTATATTAATGTTATTCGGTTGCTCCTTTTATCGAGTAAAGGCCTCTTCCAACTTTCATCAACGGGGTCTATCAGTCGTTAGACTGGTTGATTTAGCGACGGAGCTATATACCTACCTCCTGAAAATTTTCCACTTAATTTCATATATATTTACATATATATATATATATATATATATATATATATATATATATATATATATATATATATATACGTGGGATGTAAAATTTACTTTATATACATACATACATACATACACACACAATTTTGAGGAGCTGTATGAAATTTTCAACCGTTTCTGATAAAAATTACCTTCAAAATTGCGATCTCAACAAAAAAAATTAAATTTTATTTACAGACCTTGTTTCAAATATAAGTACTCAGTTTGCTGCGTAGAATTACATAAGTTAATAATAGACATTTTCTTTCTACAACTATACAGGTGAAAAAAACGTGTCCATTATTCATAAAAGTGATTCTGTTCATCAAACTGTGTAGAAAACGTAAAAACAATTATAGCAATCTCTTTCTGAAAAAATTGATTGTCAAGTTGCAATTCTAATGAGAAAAAAATGAATTCCTTTTACAGACACGCGCTTCAAATATACTTGAATTTATGATATGAATAAAACGTTCTGTTATAGAGAACGTATTATTTATACGTTATGTCACAAAGAATGTGTAATTTATACGTTCTGTTAGAAAGAACGTATTATTTATACGTTCTGTTACAAAGAACGGAACGAGAAACCACAAAAATTGAAGACGTCTGAAAATTTCGAGAATAAAATAGAATTTGGATCTGTATCGTTCTGATGGTGATTAATGTACATTCGAAAATTCAAAAAGTCTATTTCATCAACTAATAACAATTTGTGAAAATACAAACATCAACGTATCACTGTATTATAAATACACCGCTGTCATTTTACGTAAGTATATACTATACGTAAGTATATACATATTACGTAAGTATATATGTTGGGAAACCAATTTGATATATTTGAAAAATAGAGATGAACAAAGTGGTTAAATCTCATAGAAATGTACCTACCTAAAAATTTCCGCATATTTAAAAAATAACCGCGACTTTATCTTTCCGAAATTTTATCTACCAATTCCAATAGACAACTGGAGAAGACTGGGTGCAACAATGTTATATTTATAATATTTGTTGGCTTCAATTTTATATTTCGGCTATTTCGTAACTTTGGCTAATAAGCACAGAGCGCAGTGATGGATGAGAAGGTTCGCGGCGGCGGACGGCGGTCGCGCGTTGACAACGCCTCGCCTTATCTGTTTGCGCGTGTGTGAACATTCATCTCGTAATTGATTTGATAAGAGTTCCACGACAATATAACGTTGTCTTATTATTTGGCTTTCGTAAACAAAAAATATGATCGATTGACTTAACATTGATTTCTTCGATATATACATTAATGTAACCATCTCTTGCCGTTTCTAAATTTTAGTCAACACGCGCCGGCGGCAAGCGAGCGGCGAAGGTTAAATGCATTAGGGTGAATTCTTCGATGGAATAACTTTTCAAATGACATATTTTTAAAGCACATTAACAGTACATTAAAGTAAATTTTACATCCCACGTAACTCGGGTATTACACGAAGCCCGTGAACGATATCGATTTATTGTTAGACGTTTTAATAAAATCCTGTAAGCTAAGCGAAATAAATAAAGGCACACTTGCCAAATACAGGTATGCAATTATAGAGAGTCGTAAAGTGCAAGATGAATTGTTCAGAAATCCTTGTATGGAATGAAATAGAATGCGAAGCGAGGTGGCGTCTGCAGTTTGGCTAATAAATAATAACGTCTACCAATAAATAATTACGTAAAGGGCTCTCATATGAGAAACAGATGTAGGTAGTCAGGAAACTGTATCTGGTAACGTGAGCATTGGGTACATACTAGTTATATTTCACGAGATAACTGTATTATTTTCTTAATGAGATTTTATTTTGAAAGTTATTGGTTAGTTGGTCTCCTTTTAAGTAATATTTTTGCAATGCAAGGTTTGTGATACTAAATTTGTGGTTTTATGAAGAATTTTTTTTTCTTAAATTCCGAGTATGATCTTATAAAAATAATAAAATACTTAACATTTTTCACGAAAAAAAACTGTACGTAAAATTCTTGGGTCAGGATTAATTTTTTTATTCACAATTTTCTTTTCGTTTGATAATACGTATATTGATTAATTAAATGGAGAATTTATATTGGAATTATATTAAATTAGGCTGTGATTGATAAGAAATATAGAAAGAAAAATTTTATTTCGTATTTAATTAGTAAATTAATATTTTTATGCATTATAAAAAATTATGAATGAGAATATTTGTGATCTATTGTAGTTTAAATTTTAAGACTAATTTCAATAAATATCATAAGTATAAAAATCAATTATTGGTTATTTTGAAAATATTTAATGACGTCTAGTATGCATAGTGCATTTTATGACAAAACATATTCAAAGAATTTAGTGTGATCCGTATGCAAAGATGACAAGCAAAATCGTGGAAAGTTTCATGTTCTAATTTTCATGTGTTACAAGTTAGTGGTGAACCTAGGTTTACCCGGGTAAACTTTAGATTATTCAGGATCGCTAGGTAAGGTCAGAAATATGACTGAAATAAATAGTCATTCGACCTTTAGCCGTATAACCTAGGCTTACAATATGACGCGATAATAACACTGACATGATAATAATAGAAATTGAACGAATGTGGAAGATTTTTACTCATAAATAAATTCAAATTTCTATACTTAGTCTAACAGATAAAACATTAAACATAACTAATTATCATTATGTAAACAATAAACAAGAAAAATTATAGGAACTCTAGGTACCATTGCGGGGTTTTTTTATACAGTCAAACTAGGAAATCAAACAATATTAAATTCTAAATATCGATTTATATTACCGGTGAAAAGGTTATATGTAGAAAAAAAAATAAACAAAATATTACAACGAAATAGTTTCTTTTTGCATTAGTAACAAGTAAAATATGCAATCAGAATCTTTTGAATTATAATTTAATACTATTTATTTAAACGCGAAGAACTACCAAGACATTTAGAATCGCATGATTCGCTACAACAATGCATGCCATGTCTTAGCGTCATATTTTGTTTCGCAATAACGCCTTTAATGGCCTTGGTTTCTTGAGAGCTACTGTTCATTTACAAATTGCGTAATTTGTTTTCGGTAATACATTTTCAATATCAATAAGTGTATCCTAATACAAAGGGAAAAAAAGTCCTCAATAGTTCCGCGTTCATTTCATAGCACATACAAACTATCATTAGTAATTTCTACAATCGTCATCAGAACATTACGGTAATCTCCTCCAATACTTGAACTTTTCTACTGTCTCCCATTAAGCATGAGGAAAATTTTGAATCCGATAAGAATTTAATTTTTTTAGCTCGATTTTGAAAACTTAACCGAGCTTCTTTCTGTTTGAAGCTATATTTCTTTTTGTTATGCAAAATTCACACAATGACTTTTCTTCATCCTTCTTAGTTTCTAGAAGTTACTTCTTGCTCATTTCTACACATTGTTTTTCAATGTCTTTGTTAGCTTCTAAAGATTTGGCTACATAATTATTTTTTCATGCACTTCTTTCTCTAAATCTTCGCCATCATTCACAGTTTCTCCAAATCAGAGTTTTAATTATTTATGTGGTAACATCCTTCATTATAAAAATTAACTTGAAGTTTGATTCTTTATCAACTTTTCAAAGCTGTTCTTCAATCACAAGGTTGGAATTTTTTTTTGGAAAAGAAGATGACGATAAACTGACCTAGATATCATGTCCGAGCACGGCTGTAAAAGGAGATTTTTTATGTTATCATGGGATACTTTATTTTACATATGTTTCACGAATCATAAATCCCTGGGATCATTGTTGATAATTTCCATCATCTTTTTATGCTATGAGCCTATTTTGCACCTATTAATTAGGGCTCTCCCTATGCTTCCTTAGTATTGATTGTTGCGAGGTTTTCTATACACTATTTTTAAGGCCTTGTGTATCTAGCGTAACTCTTCAATGGTTAGCAAATTACGTGATTAGATCATTTAAGTCCATTGTTCGGTTAGAGAGTAAAGGTGCATCAAAAATACAAAATACATCGATCAGCTTAAGGGTAAACTTCGTAGTTCATTTGGAAACTAAGGCACATGGTTGTACAATATAATCTAACAGCGTTATTTTGTCCCATATTTTTTTGATAAAATATGAAAAGTTTTCATATAAATTACTATTTCACGTGAAAAGCAACATCAGAGAAAAAAAATTCTAATTTCTTAGATATATATATATATATATATATATAGATTTAATAAGTTAAAGATTATCAAATAATCGACAATTATAATGACAACTATGAACTTCGGTAGCGTGTCAATAAAAAAAATGTATAAAAGGAACGGTGTCAGCATTGTGACCTCCCGTTCCGTTGCTTTTCATTGCATGACATCATTATATAAATAAGGATCAAGGGAATGATTTTAAAATTAAAGAATTGGGATTATTATTACGTATAAATGCTTACGAAACTAGCAATATCAAAAGGAAGTAGCAGTACCTATAGAGATACTCGACTATCTGATAATTCAATACGTTTGACTTAAATAAAATTTCGTCAAAATTCTTGCTTGCGTTGAACAAAAAGTTTTTAAGAGAATTTGTTTTAGTTTCTATTATTATATTATAAGTCTGTACATATATTTTTGTTTTCAATTACTTCTTGGTTACTTGGCCTGTATGGTTGCTAAACGGTGGTCTAATTATTTTGAAATATTGAAAATTTCGCTAATTATTGATAGCTTATATAGAATTCTTATTTTTCATCGAATGTATTAAATTTAGTGATGGTATATATAATTTCTTGTAGGATACATAAATTAAAGTGCACGTATTTTTCAAATGTCGTAATTGTTATCGAGGTATTAAGTCGAATTGTTGTCGAAGATAAAATAGTAAATACGAATGACTTTTCGAATCGAATGTTGTCTAACACTAATTCTGTTTGAATTATTTTATTCATCTTTTGTTCCGCAATAAATACAAAAATGTCACTGCGCTAAATATTGACAGGATTATAGAATTGGGGTGAGAGTGGTGAGAATTTCTATTGATTTCTGAGTATTGTCACTGAGTTCATAAAATTAAACGCGTCACCGCGTTTTGGTGCATTCACGTGTTGGCTTCATTGTATCTTAAATAGAATTTATGGCTTTTGTTATATTCGACTAACGTCTTCCTTTTTAATGTCAGGGCCAAAATTAAACACCTCCGTCAGCTATTGCTATTATTGGAAGTGAAGCTGATAATTAGCGCAGGTCGGTAACGTTGGGGATATTTTTAACAGTTTAATCTCAGATGTTATGAAACTATAATTAAAAGAAGTGAGAAATATCATAATGATAAATATATAGTTATGGTGTATTAGTGATGGTATAAAAAGTAGTGAACTTTAACATATGCAATTTTGTATAGATGTAATTAGTAAAAGTTGTTTGGCCTTGAACTTGACATTTCGGAGTAATAATATGGAGATGATACCATAATTTATTCTGGTTGATTTTTCCCAATAATTTAAGGCCAAGATTCTAAAATATTCACTTAATTATTATGATTTAGAAACAATAGTCGTAATTGGCTTGAGATAATTGATTGTGATATAGTAAATTAAATGTGAAAATTAATTATAGCCTCTTCGTTTAGAGACATTTATACATTTTTTAAAATTTTGCATTCAGATTTTCTGACTGGTTTAGTGACAAATCTGGGAGTATAAGCATTTAAAAAAAATAAATGAGAAAACAAAGACAGAAATCTACGATTTATTTCAAGAGGGAATCAAAAGAACAATTGTGTTTTTAGAGTTCCATGAAAAACGGAAAAAATATTGAAGCATAACATGAGTCTAATTGTTTGTTCTTTGGCTTGCCTTATTAAGAATTGCAGGTAGGATTGAAACGTTGAACAATTCTTGAAAAATTCCCTCAAGACAACATTAGAAACCGGTAAACATTTCCTTTGTTTGTTTATTATAAAAAAATGCACCATGTCCAACTACGTTTATAAGAAATAGTTATGTCGAAGTCACTATCGATAAATATCGAGACTTCCTTCCAAAATAATTGCTTATTCTTTAGTCCTCATGTACATAGGGGGAAAATGCAGTTTATGTTTAATGAACTCATTTTTAAACAACTTTGTTAGTTATAGTTTTAGTTGCATACACGATTGATATGTTGGTGCTTCTACATCCGCCTACCGTTGTTCATCATTATGCGCCCTTCGATTTCTGAGATGAAGCGGAGTTCCATTAAGGTTTGATTGAAACTTATCATCATTACCGTGATCGATATTGTCTCCGGCGAGCGGTTACGTTCGCGTACAATACATCATTGAAAGTATTGATGATTCTGTCTCAATGTTAATGAACATAATCAATACAATAAACGCTGAACTCTTATGTATCAGATACTAACCTTTATTTTTTTAACTTTACCTGCTTCATGTAATTGTTATAAAAGGAAATAAAAAGCATTAATCAATTTATAGGAAAGGTGATATGAAGAAGGCAGCAAGTAAATTTATTAATTATTCGAAATGGTACATAAATTATGGATAATTTACCAATCGTTAAAAGCTGATAAAAAATGTTACGCTCAGGAAACATATCTCACCTTTCAAAGACTGTTTTAAGGAACATAAACAGATTTGATTAAAGAAATATATAATTATGTAAAGTAGAATGTGCACACACAACATGACTGAATGGATGAATGATGCATAGCTGGTACCCGGTTGAGTGCGATATCAAAGTCAGTATGTTGCTGTTGGTGCTGCCGGTTCATGAGCTCTTGCACACACAATGTATTAAATTAAAAGAGACGAAAAATGTTATCGGATAATAATTTTACACTGCCATCTCTTATATTTTTCCACAAAAAATTCTGAAACAACGTTAGCAAATTGTTCAATTTTAGTAGCTAGATGATGTTCTCGTTTTGAGCACTGGCACAAAATTGAAAATTGTGAGGCCGCTCTTCAAATATCTTGCTCCCATGTCAGTCAAACGCCCAAAACTGTCCATGTCAGTCAATTATTTGAAAATTACGAAAAGAAATACTCTCACAGTCTGTTATGTTTGCACAAAGGAGCGCATTAATTCACTGCAAAAATTCACTGGAGTTCCATCACAGGGGCCGTTAAGAGTTTGAGATGACAGACGGAAGAGGACCATGCGCGTGTAGTAAGTACATCGGACCTTTCTTGTTAACGAGCACATTGTCATTCTTGGACGCATCTCGAAATCACTATGTTGAAGTTTAAATTTGTTTACTTGCTATTTTGTCTGTATGCAAAATCATAAGTTAGGCACATATTACTTAAAATAAATATTTAAAGACACTTGACAATTGTTTCTTTATTTTATGAGAAGTTTTAAAACTTTTCATTATTCTATCATATGAATAGTTTGTGTCCGAATTTCACATTTTGATACATTGATAATAATTTACTGATTCAATCAATTCAAATTAAAATGTTTACCAGCCACTTATCAGTACATGTATATTACACGTATTTACTACCTGAAACGGCTCCGTCCCTCAGAAAAGTTATAAAAAGAAAAAATCATCAGAATCAATTAAGTTGACCTCTAGCCATTAGTTAACATTGATATAAATAAATATCAAAAAAGGCGGGTAGAAGGAAGCTCCCTTTTGTTACACACAGGGATACTGGCGTATTTCTCAATTACTTATGTGATGCTTATTTTTATAAAATAAGCATATACAACAAGTTGTCACGTTTATGTAACAAATATAGGGCACTTTCAAGATTTACGTTTTAATTTTTTTTAAATATTTGAGAGATATACAACTATAATATCACGTTTAAAATGTTTTGGACACTTACAAATATTTTTACAATATTCCTTTATAGGATTTTTACTACAACAGATATAATAAAATTGTAAGCAAATGGTATGTTTGATGTTAATTTTAATATCTTTAAGTGAAACGTAATTAGCTGAACACTTTATTTCTTCCTTAAACAACTTTCTAACGACGAAATTAATGAAGAAGGTGAATTTAAAATACTTTGCCTCCATTTACGTATAGATTTAATTTATATCATTTACAAACTATATCAGATTAATAGAATATATCGAGTACTTCCGCCGATTAATTGCTTTAAGACGGTGATATCCAATGTGTATAATATAAAAGTAATCTCTCACAAGCATGCGAGAGTGCCCCAATGACGATGGCCCGGTATGTCGGTACTGTCAGACGGTTCAATATTTGTCTCGTATTAATTTTAATTTATGTCAAGAACGTTTGCATACCTATTTATTTATATGGTGTTTTAACATACATTTGTGACGCTTACAGTGGGTTTATAGTTTAAAAGTAACCGTCCACAAGCAAATCGAAATTTGCTCTAATTTTATATATTATATAAATCAATGTCGCGCTACTAACAATCACGTTATAGTTCGTAATATACATATATATATATATATATATATATATATATATATATATATATATAAATTCAGAGAAATAAATGCCTTTGTTTCAAGAAAAAGAGGGGCTATAGAACACGAAGTAACTTTTGTGTCAAGTAGTTTAATTGAATGTAAATTAGTAACAGGAGACAAGTTTTATTCCAATTAATAGTTCAGGTTGTTATTATTTCTTTAAAAACTATTTTTCAGATTAACATTTCCATATTTTATTTTCATTATATAGATTATATTCTGCAGTAGATTATCTACTGTGCAAATTTTGCTACATTACAGTTTCGGAATCAGGTTTTATTATATTCTTACAAAACAATATGCCGCGTATTGTTATAGAATGTTTTTCCATATTATATGTATACACACACACATATATATATATATATATATATATATATATATATATATATATATATATATATATATATATATATATATATATATATATATATATACATGTATATAACATTTATAGAAAAAAGTCGTGATGGATAATCCATTAATGATAGTTTAAGTAGAAACTAGACGTCGATTATAGTTCGAGGTTACATGTTATCCTTCAAAATTTATGTACGAGGAATATGAGAAATATTGAATGTTAAAAAAATTAAATATACTTTCATTCGTTTTATTTAATAACACGTGCTCTGCATTAGTAAAAAAAAATTAATTCAACTAATTTTTTAGTAGGCGATTTGTATAAGCTTATAAAACTTTTAATAAAACAATCGAACTGGCTTCAAATAACCGCCGAATGAAAGTTTTCTGAAAAGTATAATATAATGAAAATACGAGTACTTAGTTGGTAATCATCCAAAATTGATTATCTACTTAGACGAGAGATGACGTGATGTCACATATACGTTATATCTCTCTCGAGTTGTCCAGTTGAACACACGACTGTACTGCATTAATATCACGTATACGTGCCTCATTATACATTAATTCGGTCACAAACTGATTTATAACGAAGCAGATGCAGCCTCAGCGCGGTCGTGTAGCCATTGAGTTATTGCGGCGCGCGGCCCGGACGAGGCGGACGCTAGCGGTGTCGGATGACGGCGCGGCCGACGCACCTCGCCTATGTAAACTTATCTAATTTGAATTGTGAAGAAGTTGGACCACACATGAGCGGCTCACTGAGAATCTTGCCGCGGCCGCTGTTCACAGCACGGGAATATGTCCAAGTAACCCCTATTTTTGTTCCCGTCATTATCCACGGAGGAATTTCGAATATTTTTGAGATTACAGTACTATTATTTTTTGGCTTGTAACTTTCACTAATCCCAAAGAAAAAGCCAATAATTTCCAACCAATTAATCCAAGCAAGAACTTTGTTTTATAATTTTTTATTATTGAAATGTTTGTTTTTAATACAATTTATTATTATCAATCGTGTCGCAAAAGGTAGAGTGGAAATTTCATTACAGCGAAACATATGTTACAACTATAAATACTTTTAAAAATCTCTCCAATCATTGATAGTAATTCCAAAGAAAAAGCATTGAGCATATTAAAAAATAGCACTTTGCATATTAAAAAATATTGCAATAAAATTGTATCTTTACGCAATGCAAGTAAAAAAGCTGAAGGCTCTAAACTAAAGGCTGGAATTTTAATCTTATAACAGATGAAGACATTGAAGAAGGGTCAGGTGTAACCGATAAGAAATAAAATCCGCAGAGAGTTTTCGTGAATGAACATTGTTCGTTATAGGATACAGGTACAGGCGGGAAAGAGTGTCTAAAATCTGAAATGAAGCTATTTCTATGTAAGTGTTTATGAACCAAACTAAAAATATATTCATTTTCGCTTCTTTCATCGTATCATTTTTCTTTGATGTAGTTATATATATATATATATATATATATATATATATATATATATATATATATACATTTCGAAATATGTGAATTTAAAATATTTGCACAATATAATACGAATGATAATACGAATGATCGAACTGATAAGAGGCAATAAACCCCTAAGAACCAATTCCTGCTTTGTTTTTTTACACCGTTCAAAGGAAGGCTTATTTCATCATTCTGTGGCAATGTGAACACGGCTCTGTTCTATTAATGTATAACAAAATCATCTTCATACGTGGGCATTCAATGTTGTTTGACAGAATGGACGAAATACGAGCTCAATGTCGTAGAGATTGGGCTTTTATCTGCCCACGGACGCGGTTTTACCTTAACATATGTCTCGTCCGTTTAATAAGTCAAGTCTGAAATGTTAAATTATTGTAAACATACTGTTTGTGTGGCTACAACATAATTTATTTTATAAATTTAGAAATCAAACGATAGTTGTTAAACGAGAGGCGATTTAAACAAAATCTCCCCGGAGACTACAAAGATTTTACAATAAATTTTGTCATTTTAAATGACAAAGGTAGCAGTTTTAATATTATTATTTTATGTATTTCTTATACACAAATAATGTAATTTTTTTTAAAAGTCCTTTTCATAAATTCCATGCCGATGCAATTTTAACGAGGCACGATTTCTTAAACCAAGGTTGTATCCTTTCTAATATTACTTCTCATTTATCGGAAGAACTGGAAGAAACTAGGACTGAGTTTATAACAGGACAACTACTTAGGACTATTTTCATTCAGGAGCAGTGAGATCTTATTTTTAATATTAAACAACATAAAAATAGACAAACTAATACAATACAAAACTTACTTATTGAATCAACATTATAAATTGTAATATTTTTTTAAATTCGTTAACCTGATTAATAATCTTAAGCTAATTGAAAATATTACCTTGATCATTTAAATGAATAATAACTACTTTATAATAACCAACAAATATTTTCATTTTTATTTATAATGAACTATATTACTGATTTTGAAGTCTAATTATTAAGAAGGTGCAAGGGGGAGGTTCACACATTTTTTGAAATTTTATGGAGTTCCATATGTACATTAAATAAAATAAAACAAATTTTGGTTGCATTTTAAGTTTTTTACATTCCAACTTAAATGTGTAGATTAATCCTTTCATGACCAACGCCAGTTATATCAGACTCCCTCTAAACACTTCACGTTGGCTAAAATCCATTATACCTGGCTAAAATCCATTATATCTAAATGATTTATATGGGTAGCGCCGAATATATAATGGCGTTGTCTATATACGAATTTAAATCCACGAAATAAACTAGCTTACAAGAAATACTGCTTGACACTGGTAAGTTGTTTTCGTATTTTTGTGGAGTATTGTAGTTAAAAGTAAAGTAATTAATTTAAAAAAAACGAGTGTGCTTTAGACCACACGACTGAAGTAAAACTTCAAATTCACAAAATATGAACTTTAAAATGAATTTACAATTTTATTCACTTTAAAAGTAGAATATTTAATGTATTGAACAAAAAAATAATTTATAAAATTGTTCAACAACGAAATAAAATTACAAAATAATCAAAAAAATCATCGTTCGCATAACGCTAGCAAACTCGCTTATATATATATATATATATATATATATATATATATATATATATATATATACATATATATTTCATGCACTGCCTATGAAAGGAAGAGAGAAAGAAAATGTGCGCGCGCATTGCTCTCTCTTGTTCCTACAATGTGATACAGGCAATAGGCGTGCACTGTGTCTTAGATATACGAAACATAACTGGCTATGAGAGAAAGAGAGAAAGAAAATGTGTGCTCGCACCTCTCTCTCTTGTCCCTACAGTGATATACGAAACGTAACTCTCTCTCTTTCTGTCTTCACTAACTTATATCTACCTCTCAACTTCCGTTCGCCTTGGCCGATCACACTTTTCGTAACGCTCTCGTCACGCATTCAGCAGCTTACTCCCCAAGTCAAGCGTGCGTAAAGAAGTTTTACTTCAAAAACATTACGAACAGAAAATTAAATGCACCAAGTTGAGATTTACAAATTATTCTCACCATATAAAATAACTACAATCTTAAAGTTCAACTCAGAACAAATTACTTAAATTATTTACCTATGGTTGACTAGAAGAGATAGCTCTTGTGGTTATATAAACATTCATGTGTATACAACTGCATTAAAAAAAAGTTATGATAAAACAGGGAAAGTTCATATCTTTTTAAAAGTTTGTAACTTTAGATTGGTTCGTAAACGCTTATATAGAAATAGCTTCGAACTTAATTTCAGATTTTAAACGCTCTTTCCTACCTGTATGCTATAACAAACCATGTTCATTCAAAAAAACTCTCTGCAGATTTTATTTCTTATCGGTTACACCTGACCCTTCTTCAATGTCTTCATCTGCTATAAGATTAAAATTCCATGGAATATTAAATTTTTATTATTGTCGGCTTTAGTTTAGAGCCTTCAGCTTTTTTACTTGTATTGCATTTAATTTTCCCTTTTTCAAATTGACACATATAACAAAAAATGTAAAACTGGCCTGTCTGAAAATTGAAGGTATTAAAAATGCTTTAGGAGGTTATATAAAAGTATCAGAATACAAAAATATTGTTTGTGGAATTGTTGTATATTTGTTTGTGTATACAAATCGTGTAAAAACAACCGACCCAATTGGGATGGGAATTTTAGAAGAATTGATGATTTAATTGAAATAACGTTTTGTTTTTATTTCATTGCAATAGGTTTACTCAACCAGAAAATATGCGGATTTAATATTTAAAAAAAATATTTACCAGATCCAGAGGTGAAGTCTGGAGTAATACGAGAAGTATAGAATAAATTGATTGACAAAAAAATTAACTTTAATGTAAGAAAAAACTTGAGGTGCTTGACATCAGTAGTCGTAAATGCAAGTCAGGAGCACTACACGTATTTTTTAATGTTAAAGTTAATTTGTTTGTCAATTGTTATTCTTGTTTTAAGCTTATTAAATAAATTAATTTAAACCGAGTTGTGAGACATTCTTCCTTCCGCTCTTGACCAAAATCTGTATATTTAAAGATTATTTGTAAGATCATATTGCTGCAAAAACGTGCTTTCTGAGTTTGTTAAATAATTTGGATTTTATCATTCACTATTTTATTTTTTAGAATATCTTGCTACTTATTCACTGAGATCTTTATATGAAGTATTTAATTACCAAATTTCATGCAGACGGGTTTTCTCTATTTTTAAATAGAGTACAGAAATCTGAAAAGGTAAAAAAATGGTAGCTGGTGGACAGAACCAGCCTAAATATGTTGAAACGAAACGAATCGAATAAAGCACATATAAATGAGCTGAGTACATCAAAATCTGAAAAAAATACATGATGTTAACGTACAACGTACTAATCGGTCAAGTATTAGATGGAACATAAAAAATTACGCAATAATTTATGATTTTACACGACACCCTACACAGTTTGCACCATTCATCGGTATGCTGATGGCATAGTAATGGAAACGTCTCACCGTCCTGAAACCATTAAATAGAGTCAGCAATCTGAATGTTTCATGTTGTGTAATTATTAAGTAATTAATAATAGAAACGCCACTACAGAAATAAACGCGAAAATAAAACGCTGCTAGTATTTTTCTTCGTGTGGATTAGTCTCTGATATTATTAGAATATTCCTTCTATGACTATTACAGAAATATAGTAATATGTTTTCTTTACAGAATCACCTTCATTACCTTTCGAATACAGGAAGACTACGCCTCATAGTCGTACACATATGTTAGCTATTCGCCTGCAAGTGGAGCGCGCTCGCGGCCCGTCGAGTAATACGCCGCCAACAATGGAAATGATAATGTTATTTCGATTGTATGTTAACGAAACGCGCGCGTACCCGCCGCACGCACGTTCACATCCATCTTTACTTAACCTTGAATTCACGCCACATTCATGTCAACTGTCAATTTTAAGGCTGCTCTATAACCACATGACATTCGACTCAGTTTTGTTGGCTTTGGAAGCATAAGTATATCGTTTGACATGTGACTTATATCGCATGGCATTTTTATGTTTTATCATGACGTATTTTTTTAGCCTTATCATAAACATTTTTTTTACCTGTGTTTGAAACCAAAGGTTTCCACATGATAAAATAAGTTCAAAACACTTTGAATTGCCTCGCATTTTGATTTGAATTTTCATGTCAATTAATTTTCTTTACCTTTATTTTTCTCTGGAAATAATCAATATTATCGATTATTTCGTGCATGTACATAGTTGTCGCTAACAAATCTAACCAAGCGCAAAATCTGAAATTTAGCAAAATGTATTTTATTAAATTTCAGAGATTCAAATTTAGAAACTAATTTAAATATCTCCTTTTCTAGTTTATCTCTATTATAAAGCAATTGTTTTCCATTTAAACTACTATAAACCAAGTGTTTTTATATTTACAGTTTATGGATTTTTAAGTAAAATTTCAATTACCATAAATGCGTGTCATTACTTTTTAATTACCTTTTTAAAAACTTTTTAATCAAAATTTAGAAATTTTTTTAAAATTTAGAAATACAGAATAACGTTAGTAGTATTAGACAATCGTCTTTTAGTAAGTTAAGAAAGAGATCAAAATAATAATTCCATATTTTATCTTTCTCATTTCTTTGCAAAAACTTAACTCTATCTATGGTCTAAATCTATAATCGTTACAACAGGTTTTTGTATTTTTATTGTAAACAAATAAATGGCGAATTAAAAAAAATCGATTAAATTAGAAAGTTGTTACATATTTCTATCTCTATCCTTATTTACATTGGATCGTTAATATATCTTTATCGATCGAAACTTTGTTATAAAAAACTACTGTGAAATCAATACATCTGAATTTAGACATGCAAAGGAAAAGGCGTTTTAAATTTAAATAGCAATATTTGCAGATTTATATATATATATATATATATATATATATATATACATATTAAATTCTCCTATATTAATATTGCTCTTGTATATTAAGAAAAGAATTTATGCTTCATCGGCCTTTGTAATTTTTATCACCTGAAGTACTTTTCCACTTCCAGCACCGTGGTCTCTAAAACCCGACGGAATTTAATCAATGCATAAAAAGGTTTCCCAAATGTATCTAGCATAAAATCGAGTGTAGATGGAGAAGACCTGTTGTTTAAATAAAATAGAGAAATTATGTAACGATATTTCAATACGACTGACAACTAACGTTTGATGAGATAAAAAGCAATTGACGTATTAAATGCAATAATGTTACAGAAGCACAAGTTAAAACAGCGCAGCTGCCGATTAGTTTATAATTAATATGCTTTCGATCTTCCTATAAAGTTATCAATTTTATTCTACCTTCACATTGACATTTTCCTAAACACAATAGTTTATTTTATATATATATATATATATATATATATATATATATATATATATATATATATATATATACATATATATATATGCAATAATAATATACACAATAAAGTAAAAATTGCATGTAGACACCATCGGATTATTCCATAATATGCACTGAGAATGGATCAGTATTAACTTAAAAGTGAAATATACAGAATAGGTAAGCCAAGTCCGAACGTCGTAACGAGTCACTTAGGATTTGTTTAACCACTCATCAGGGGCCGGTTTGAAATATGTTAGAAATATTTAAGAAATACCATTATGCTACTCTAGAATGTAACCGTTAAGTATTCGTAACAGTAAATTACTGAATGTATTTTTTTTCAGAAATCATTAAAATAGGATCATTTAAAAATAAAATGATTCAAAAGAGTACCTGTAACTAAATTAGTGTGTAAACTCCAAAATCCTCACTAGACATATTTCTATTATAATTGTGCCATAAATATAAATAATCTGTAATTAGCATCGTCTAGGTATATAAAATAAAAGTAAATAACAGATCAGTCATTAAAAAGAGTGTTAATATTTTGCTAAAATAAGAAAAAATAAACAGATTTTCATAACCATATGGGATTGCTCGAAACTGTTACGTGTATTGTTAATAATTGCTTACATGATTTGTACTGATATTTGACTGAATATTATTCATATTGATAAACAATTAATAATCTCACTTGTATATATATATATATAAAGAATTAATGCCAATGACACCATGTTGGTGCACATATAATAATAATCACGCAATAATAAGTAAATCTTAAATTTGTCGTCAAAATTTGGTAAAACTAGGGTAAACTATAAAGATCTTTACACGAATTTATTCGTACAAAGATCTATAGATATTAAGATTTATTACGAGTAAACCTCATCGTCCATAATATTCGCTGAATACATCGAAAAAAAAGAGGACCCTGAAATATATTTTAGTAACCATATGATATAGTGTTTTAACCTTTTATATTAATTTAATTACAAAAAAAAATAAAAGACTGTATTTTGTCTAATGGCGTGTGTCAAACACATGCTGTTTTATTACAATTTAATCGAGTTAATATTTAAAAAAAATATAAACCGTTAAAAGAAATTTTTTAATAAATGTGGAAATACCATCATTCTTTTTGGAATATATGTCACAATACCTTAAATTTTTCAATAAAATTATTAGTCTTTTCATCTATTTACTTTTCTCATTACGTAGTTTTTCTTTAAGTTCACTTTGGTTGAAATTTTTTGTAGTAACATGTAATAAATGAAAATTTTCTCGAATGATTATCGTTCATAATGTATTAAGAAAAATCTATGTTTTATTATGTAGGTACTATCTATATACTGTTTTGTTATGTAGGTACTATCATAACACCACGCACGGTAAAGAATATTATCGGCTGAATATTATTGCAAACGTTGCACGAGTTCGGGCCCATTGTTGAAAATACGAGTATCACCACAAAGCGCCGGAGGGAAGGATAAAACATATCCTGCGCATAAAAATTCACAAATGCTTAGAAATAAAATGACAGCCGTGAAAAAAATATCGCGATTTAAAGGAGATCTGCGTTTATGAATATTCCGCTATAAAAATATATCTGACAGCTGACAACTGCCTAAAGACGGAGTTGTTCTGTCAGTTTAATAAGAACTACATTTTGAAACAAAAATAATGCATTCTATTAAATGAATTTATAAATAACTTTCAAGTAAAAAAAGGTACTTTCAATTTTATCCATGTAGTTTGCCCTGCAATTCGTACAGGCTAAATGTAGTTTATTTTCAAGGTAGTGCCACGTCGTTAGGAATGGTCTCCTATTTCTTATAATTCTGTCTCCGTGTTACCTTTCCATATAGTAGGTTGTGGTTATAACCAATATTGGCTCATAAAGTTTAAGAGTATTATTTTATATGCCACCTCAAAAATGTTAAATATAAACATAAATTTAATTCTAAATTCTAAAAAAACTTGAATGAGTCTCGTTCTATGAATACTCGGGTATTAATTTATTTATTGAATACCAGTAATTTTGCCCGGTCTTCTCGCGGAAAATGTGCTGCATTACACATTCCTAAATCTCCAATCTTTCTCCCTTTGGTCTGTACCAGGAGTGTGTTCTAGAGTGTGATAGATAGCGATAATGTTGTAGTTGCCAAAATGTAAATACAAATGTTTTATTATACTATAACATATATTAAAAATAAAATAAATATCGCCATCTAGTAGAAAATTATTTAACTAATTCATTTATTAGCAGAGATAAATGTCGCCATCTAGTAGAGAATTATTAAACTAATAACCGAACCTCCTAATTATTTAAGAGGTAGTAAGTTTTTAAAGTTAAAGTAGTATAATTTTATTAAAATGGATCAAGAATTTTTTGCGCGATACGCGCCCAAACATGGCATTATTTCCATTGTATTATATATGTAGATATTTCAGATTCCCAAATATTTTAAACGTTTCTCGTTGAAAGTATTTGGGGTATGTAATAACGTTATTATCGATTATTATATTTACAATATTGACGGAAACATCGACACTCTTCATTAACTTATATGTTGCAATTGTATTCCGTTTTCACACTACAGTTCCGACTAATACCGGGTAACCGTTTTTAACACTATTCATATTTCAACAGCCTACACACCGAGACGTCGAGTTTAACGTATCGTCGCCCTTATTTGGTCCCGTAGAAAATTGGCATGACCGTATAAATTAAAGGACTTCAAAAGAGTCTGCCATTTTATAGGTCGGTTGACTTGTTTAAAGATTTTTTCGCGTTTTTGAGTTATAGCTCTCTTTGTTAGATCGAAACAGGTTGGCTCTGACAGTTTGATGCGGAACTTCGTTAAAATTTTATAGAATGCAAGGATTTATTTTTATGATAATTGTGTTTATTATGGTGGAGATGATAAATGGTTTACATTGAAATGTAGATCAATCGAAAAATGATTCTACTTCTCACTAATAAATAGGTATGGAGGTATCAATCCATTCTAACATTTAAACTGTCATTGAAATATATATTAGCCGTTCGTTTGTTTATATACTTTTGAAAATCAAAATAAATACCTGTCGCCACTTTTCTAAGTCATAACGTTATTGCATGTTTGCACGTCAGTGGCTATCGTAGTTATTTGCAGCAAAACATTAAAATCATTTTCTCCGTCGGAATCAGCGGAGCCGTAACGTGCGGGAGCGGACAAGTTGTAATTATAAAATGATTACCAGCAAAATGCCTTCCACACATCAGCGGCCGGCAGCTGAATAACTCATCTCGTACACACCGGCCTTATTATTTCCAATCTATCTAATGTTAGAAGAGAGGGATATAAATTGAGCACTTAGAACTTAACGGTGAGTAGCGCCGCCTATGCGCGGGTAAGGAGTTGACGGGGACACTGTGAGTAACTTATTTATGCCAACGTAAAACGTTCAGCTTATTAGCATTTAGATGGGTTGCTGCTTCGAGCCAATCACTCTTCAAGATGCGAAGGATTTCTTTGCAAACAATGCCTGAGAAATTAATTTTTAATTGTTTAGATATTTGAAAGTATTTTGTTTGAGGTAGTAATTGATAAAAAAGGATGCGGAATCACCAGAAATTTACTGCAATGATGTGGAATAAACGAAGGGTTAAGAAAAGTTTCAAGGTGAGTGAGACTTCAAGTTTTTTGAAGTATGCAACAAGTAGCAATTCCCTAACACGTGACTATGTTAGGTAGCAATTCCCTAACATGTCACTATAGAAAATGTTCGTGCTTAATTGGTTCTCAATTTTGGATTTACCTATGGACATAATTTAAAATTGATCACCTATAGACACAACTTATACTTTTTTCACCCCAGTTCATAATAAGCATTTTAAAATTGCAATAATGCTGTAATATGAAGTTTTTCCCATTTATAACATTCTGATATCGACTGCTTTTTAAAAACTTTAATTGATTGTCATCATATTTGAATAAGAATGCAATAGGGAATACTCATACCGTGTCCAATTGTAGCTCTTACCACATCAATGCTTTTTGTAAATGTTTAAATTTGATTTTAATTTAAATCAAGCACAATGGTTTTTGTGAATTGTAAACACGTTATAAAATTTTAATTGACACTAATAACCAAGTTAGGTTTATGTTAGTTAAAATGTTTAAAATCTATAGTATTTTAAATGCAAAATGAATTAAATAAAAAAGTTCTTTACGATGGCTGATGCATGACATGTTTTTATTTTTCATTAAAATGAATATGACCAGAATTTTTTATTCAATTATGATTAATACTCATTGACTGTTAGTGAAACATGTCGATAAAGGAACTTAAGTCAATCTGTGATTAAAAAAGAAGGCGTTTATTAAATCTCCTTTTAAAATCTTCAAAATAATAATTGAAAAAAATAAATTGATTGACCAAAAACATTCAGTGTTTTTCTAGGCAACGTGAGCAAAACATATTTTTGTATTTCCATATGCGGATACAATGTTTATAATATCTTAATTATAAATACCTAATTACAGGAAATTTATTGAACAGCTATGGGAAGTAGCATTTTTTTTAAATTAAATATATTATGAAGCGTATGTCATTGTTATATTTTAACGATGTTTAAATACAGTCTAAATTATTATATAAAAGGTGCAGACTCAGATACGGTTATTAAGTCTGATACTTTCGATATTTTTTCGTTCGCTTTGTCTACTAAATATCATTTTAAGCTAATTAATCTAGTGAATATTAGATAGTAACTGATCTTGAGACAGATCTGAATCGTATGGAGTTTTGGCTTATAGAAGAATCCTAAACAAATTATAAACATTCTTAAGTAGCGATAATAGTAGCTGTAATTATCCCTGCTATACTTAATACACCCATGCTATTTGCTATCTTTAGATTAAAAAAAACTGTGTTGTTTTCTTATTTGAAACTATATCTAATAAGAAAACTCTCACATAATCTAAAGATTTTTGAACTATTTCTTTTTATTAACTAACGTCTTTGAACGTATTGCTTCATAAATTGAATTACCCATCGGAAACGAATAGAAACCAACTAATTTAGTAGCGTCAAACGTCATCTTAATTGTCCATTTATTAAAGCCAAAGTCCGACTTAGTCAAATGCTTTTATAATAATAGACTGTAACATTTAGATCTTTGTCATTAAATTTTTGATTATATTGTGGAAACTAATTAATTTTCCATATTTCCAACTTACCATTATTTACGACGAAAAACCATCTATTAACTAAGCACTTTGGAATCGGTCGAATGTTGATATTAGTCGTCTGAATTTTTTTTTATATTTTCTAATCTCTAGCAGTGCAGCCTCCTTGTGGTATTGTTTCTTATTTCACTCAAATCTGTATAATTATTATTTAATTATGTTTAACCTTTATTTGCTTTTAATTTAATTTGTTTTCGTTTTTGAAATGTGAATAGATCTTTTGTAATTTGTTTTTGGTTTATTGTTTTTTTTTATAATTATTTATCTACTGACTACAGATCCTGGCTCTCCCTGGTCAAAAAGAGACCATGACTATATTTGTTCTTTTTTTTTAATTTTTCATATAATAATCATTTACTATTAGTAATGATACGAAAATACTGAAATAGCTGTTACTTATTTTTACTCGAGAATTTAAGTATCAATTTCCATGTTTTTAACTTTAATTGTTTTGAAATGTCTATACAATTTTCCACCACCATTTTCACAATTTTAGGGGTTGAATTTAGACCTAGAAAAAACGAGAAATACACGTGGCAAATATAAAGTAAAAATATGTGAAAAAATAATTCAGTGTAAAATAGCTTAAAGAGGGAAATTTCAGTCCGTGTTAAGCTATTTTTGGATTTTTATTGATTTAGGTGGAAAGTATCATAGGTTTTATTAACGTAACGTTTGGTTGTTTAAAGACTAATTAAAACGTAATGCTAAAAATGTGCCAGGAAAAGAAAAAAAAGAAAATAACTGTTCCAAACTTTTCTCCCTGGTTCGAAATTAATTTGTAAAGTTCGATTTCAATTAAAATTTTTGAATATGTCAAGAAATTCACTTTGATTATTTTTTTTTATTTTTAACAACATTTTAGAAACGAAATAAAATATTATCAGCAAGCAAAAACATTGTGATATCGTTGAAAATATGAATTAATAAAAAACAAATAAAACCTAAAGAATTTTCGAACATTTTTGAATGATGTTATAAAATTCTGTATAGTTAGTTTGAATGAAATTTTTATAGAGAAAAAAATTAGGCACTACAGGTGCCTAGTTTTTAGTGACAATATATTGTGAAAAGCTGTAGAAATCATAAGTACCTAAATTAAATAGGACAGTTTTAATTGTAGACAGTTACATTAGATAATAACAAGTTACGCCTTTAACAGTAAAAAACCCAACCTGACCATTAAAAAGCAACTTTTGGACAAATTTAGTAACCTGTATATATATATATATATATATATATATATATATATATATATATATGTTACATATATAGACAAATACAATAACCTTCTTAGCGTACTGAAGTTGGGTAAAACACAAGAATCAATAAATTAAATTAAATGATACGCAAAATGTATGCTAGTTTACAGCGGAACCACAATATAATCTAACTAAAATTAACTCTATGGTTTGTAACCATAAATTATGTTAATAAATATTGACTAATTGATTGCATTAAAACTTTAGTAGTGAATCATGAATAGATTAATAAAGAATTAGGTTATTCTCCATCTCAATTAATTAAACATTTTTCATGTGTCCATGTCCGCTGTACTATATTTTTTTCACAATTTATATATTACATAAGTGGTACTAGTATATTTTTATTTACTTGGAATCCTTATATCGTTTCTTGTTATTGAAATCAGTGATGGTTGCAAAAGAAGAGGTATGTCCTCAATTAACAGTTCTAATCAACTTTTACTCGACATTATGAAACGAACAAGGTAAAGAGTGATTACATAATAAATGATACCCAAAAAACTGTCAATCTTGTAATGTGCAAGGCTTCGAAATATTGGTGTGTGTATTATCTTATTTACTTTAATTCAATATCCAGCTTAACGAATTTTAATATCACGAATGTAGGATTTACTTCAAGAAAAGAAGTACTTAATTGTAAGGGTGGTTTGCATGTGTCGTTAATTTGTTAGAGCGCTTTTTTTCCTATGGTAATTAATAATTATTTTAAGACGAAAATATTTAAAAAGTGTGAAATTAACAAAACAGTTGGATACCTCTTTAAAAAAATGTATAGTTTTTTGTGCGATTTAATGGTGTTTTTTTATAATTTTATCACATTTCAGCTACGAGTTCCTTTATTCATTATCCTTTAGTACCTAAAATCTTCATGGAACGAATCGAAATTACTGGAGAAAAAACATTTTATTAAATTAAACCATTCATCACTATTAAGCAGACGAATTCCTTCGCAATTTAATTGATTTTGTATGGGACGTGTTAATAAAATGGTTTAAAAATAATATTATATTTTCTGAAAAGCATATTTACTGCTAAAGAAATGATATTACCTTTCAAAAGTTAACGGAAAATTTGAGTGTATGCCGATGGCTGCACTCAACGACATTTTGCGTGTGAAGAATTAAATTTCATCTATTTTAATAAATGTAATAAAAAATTTAGTTCATTCTGTTTACAGTAGTTGAAAATATAGAATTGATAAAACCAAAACGAAATTAAAATACCAAAATTAAAATAATTTTATTTAATTCGTTATTGTAAACTTCATTACGTTTATTAATATATTTGCCACAGTAATCCAAATATTGCATTAACATCGTAAATAGATATTGGATTTTTGTAAAATATACATAAATTTTTATGATAGGTTGCCACCGAGTAATAATGCGTAAAATTAATTAAGAGTTATTGTCATTTCCCGTCAGAGTGATTGACAGTGATTTAAGAAAATATAAACATGTCGACGCGATTTTTAAAAAAAAATCAGGCGTTCAAATTCTTGGTTTATTAATCGCGATAACCGAAAAACTTATCGCGACTCACGTTACCAGGTTGAATTAAAATGTCTCTTTTCATTGCCATTTAAAAATACGGAATAAAAAGAAACAAAGGTATTCACAACATTGAGAAGCGACTTTAAAACATTTAGGACACAAACATCTAATTTCTGTAACAAAACTTCATGATAGAATATCAATTCTATAAATTTTTAACTAAATATTTTGATAATTATTTCCTGCATCAAAAATATAAACGAATTAATTTTACTAAAAGATTTTAGGTTATAATTTTTAAATTTATTTCACAGAATTTAGTGTTTTTCATAATCACTAAATTCATATAGCATGATTCATAACAAAATTACTGGACAGGGAAACTACATGGGTAGATATGTACTTAACCAGTACACGGTTTTATCTTTAAAGACGTAATTAATAGTGAACTGTGAATAACGAAACGTGTTCTTAAATAATACAACTGCTTAAGACAAATGGAACTTCTGAACTAATTTTAATATTTACTTCACTGTAGAATAGTGAATATTTTTTTTAGTTTATTACTTATAATGGGTGCCTTCCGTGGTTAAGCGGCAATATCTTTTTTTTATAGTTAAAGATAGTAAGTTTTTTTATCATAATGTTTTTTGTTATATGCGCAATTTTTGAAGTTAGTTGCCAATTCTGAGTAGTACATTTCTTTACAGCATGAATAGTCAAATTTTTGTGATAAAAATTGCGAAATCTTAAAAAGCATACTTTTTTCTGAGAATAGCGAGGCAGTTGTCGTGAAATGTTAATTAATCCAAAAGGCCTATGTCTGAAGTATATTTAACAATAAAAACATTAATAATCAGACTTAATTTGTAGCCCTGGAACGGAACACAGTGACACAGAGTAGCAATTTTCATGAATTCTAAAAATGTATATCTCGAAACACAAAGATTTTTACTGAATTCAAATTTTGTCAGCTGTCTAATCATACCTAAGCCTATCGTCCCTCCTCAGATTATCCTTGATTAACGGAACATCCCGTTTATGATAAAATATTTGGAATAATTCAAACGATTTTGATAAAATATTGTACTTCTAAATATTTTCAGAAAAATGTGTTGGTAAGTAAAAGTTTAATTAAATTCGATTTTGATCAGGCTTATAGAATAAACAGTTGTACTTGGAAATTACAATATCAAGAGCTTCTTAACGCACTTCGAAGCTGCGTTGCTTTTGAAAAACGAATCGAAGAAAATCTTTACTGTGCAGGTATTTTTAAATTCTACCATGGAAATTAAAAATATTTTTTAAACGTTTTATTATGCTAAATGTTATCGTATTTCAAGCGTTAAACTTTTTTAGACATGTACTTGAATATTAATCTCGTTCAATAAAAATATAATCGAGGATAAAAATCATTTTAAGTGTTATTTGTTTCTTAGTTTTTGAGATATTTTTAGCAACCGCCGTATTATCTTGCGATGAGATCAATAATTGAATTAAATGACCATTCGTATAATTAATATCACGTAAGCAAGGTGAATTACAATCGGTTTTGTGTCAATTCAGCACTCGTTAGCATCCAATCAATGCCAAAAGTTTTAATTTGCGAAGATTGCCATGAATATGGTATTTTATAACGTCGTACGTTAAATTACCTAGTTTTGTAAGTAAACATGGTTGAATGATGTTATAAGTAGTAAGTTAGAATATTTTATTGGTAATTTTGAAGAAAAAAATACAAACGGTAAACATACTTAAATTAGTAATATTAAGGCATATTAGCTCGACAATGCTAGATATGTAATCTGCAACGTGATTTTATTTTCATTGGATTTAAGATTGAAGTAGGAAAATGAATGAAAACATGGATAAAATATATTATTAGATTATGTAATTGAAGCGGATTTATGTAAGTGTGTATTTAAATGGGGATAATAATATTTTTTTAAGGGAAAAAAATATTTTGTATGCATAAATAGCTTGTGCAATTTACAAAAATGTACTTTATATTTTAAATGTATGTATATTTGTAAATATAATTGTATATTTTAAATGTATGTATAATGTATATTTTTTTAGTCTTAACACCTTCAGCGCGAACACCGATGGAACAGCGACGGACAGAATATTTTCTCTTTTAAATACTTTGTATTACATATTTCACTAATTAATTTACAGTTTTCAAAATGGTGATGTTTGTTATCGGTTATGTTTTTTGATTGTAAGGACGCGTGATGATTTACACAAGTATCACACCCGAGAGCTTAATCAGCTGCTTGGATTTTGGTGTTTGAGCTATTCGTTGTAATTTCCCTAGTGATGTAAAATATATTAAGCTATTGTAATTCGAATATAGCCGTTTTTTCATAATTTAAACTATTTTTAGCGATATTTATAGAATTATTTTACGTATAGCACGATAAAGATTTGAAAATGATTTTTACCAGAATTATTTTTACTTGATAAGGTACGTGGATATTTTCAATGCTTTAAGCGATTTGAATAATTAAAAGGGTGATACTATATTTGTCGTAAATTGGCTTAAAGATTAATGTTATGCACCTACTACGTTTTACATTTTTTCTGACGTCCTTATTTATTACGTTTTCCTGAATGCAGTATTTTTTTGTTTACTACGCTTTGCTTAATGTAATGTCTTTTAAAAATGATAATATTTCGTTTCCTTAATTAACTAACACGGCTAATTTGTTAGTGCTGTATGTTAAGCAATTTAAGTTTTCGTATTTGTGGGTTGGGTTCTATTCCGATTAATTTAAACTTTTATTGATTATAATTTTCGTACACAGTATTAAGGGACATTAGGCTATACTTCTTTTAGCTACTTAATATTTTTTGCGGCCTTTTATAATATTATTAAATATTCAAATAACTAATTATTCCTGAGGTTGGTACTCAAACCTTTAAATATATATTGGTAGGTATTCGGTGTTCGCTGGTTACTTGATAATATCTTGATTCTTACTCAAACCATTTCATTTCATACTCAAACCTTTAAATAGATATCGGTAGGTATTCGGTATTCGCTGGTTACTTGATAATATCTTGATTCTTACTCAAACCATTTCATTTCATTTCATTTCATACTCAAACCTTTAAATAGATATCGGTAGGTATTCGGTATTCGCTAGTTACTTGATAATATCTTGATTTATACTCAAACCATTTCATTTCATACTCAAACCTTTCAATAGATATCGGTAGGTATTCGGTATTCGCTGGTTACTTGATAATATCTTGATTCTTACTCAAACCATTTCATTTAATACTCAAACCTTTAAATAGATATCGGTGGGTATTCGGTATTCGCTAGTTACTTGATAATATCTTGATTCTTACTCAAACCATTTCATTTCATACTCAAACCTTTAAATAGATGTCGGTAGGTATTCGGTATTCGCTAGTTACTTGATAATATCTTGATTCTTACTCAAACCATTTCATTTCATACTCAAACCTTTAAATAGATGTCGGTAGGTATTCGGTATTCGCTAGTTACTTGATAATATCTTGATTCTTACTCAAACCATTTCATTTCATACTCAAACCTTTAAATAGATGTCGGTAGGTATTCGGTATTCGCTAGTTACTTGATAATATCTTGATTCTTACTCAAACCATTTCATTTCATACTCAAACCTTTAAATAGATGTCGGTAGGTATTCGGTATTCGCTAGTTACTTGATAATATCTTGATTCTTACTCAAACCATTTCATTTCATACTCAAACCTTTAAATAGATATCGGTAGGTATTCGGTATTCGCTAGTTACTTGATAATATCTTGATTCTTTGACATATCTAAATCGTCTACAAAATCTAATGCGTAACAAATGAGCCAACGAACAGAAATAAATTAGTGCTAAGCGAAAGGCAAAAATTTTAAAAAATGGAACAGAAATTATAAAAATGACGATCGCATAATAGGAAGTACATTAAAATATTGCAAGCAAGAAAAAGTCTGAGTCTTTGAAGCGCGGTTAGAAAAAAATTCTGCCACTCTAAAATCCTGAATAAAATATAGTGACGACGCGCTGTCGGGGTCATCAGGCCTACGCGGGTATTTTCATCGAAGCCTACCTGGTATTATTTTAATTATTTTTTTCCAAGAAGTTCTTTTCTGCTGAATGTGCTAATGGAGCTTATGCAACGTTTGATGAATAGCACACCGATCATTTCCGTCGGAGTTCAAGACTTAACTTGATTAATTATCAAACTATTACGAACAGATAGCAGCCTCGTTATGTTAATTGATAGTGATCTGTAACACAAAACTTATAACAAATGCATACATGTTCTGTTACGCATTGCATGTCAGTGGCGAGATTCAAACACATTGTTAAACCACAAACATATATACACGTATTACCTCAAATGCCTTATCAGATATTACTAAGAATATTGCTATTTTTTATTAATTTTTTTCCTTACAACCTTTTCGACTGGACGTCTGTCTATTTTAAATTCACAGGCATGTAAATTCTGTTTTACCGATTTTCCAAATTCATCTCTCAAAAGGTTGAAAATTATTTACAATGTGTTTAGCCCACCTATTAACATAGTGCTGCTTTTTCTATTGGCCCGTAAATTATTATCGTATTCAAGCTCTGAGACATTATGTATAAAATCAAAGCTAACTTTATGACGGACATCAATCTTCTTCTGATTCTTTCAGACTTTTACTTTGAATTCAAGCGTTTATAATTTTCTGTGAAGTTCTGCTACAATATGACTATTAATAAGGTACAGGGACAGAGGTTGAAATTGGCTGGTGTGGACCTGTTTCTCCATGGTCAGTTATATGTAGCCTGATCTAAAGTGTATTAATTGATATAGGTAAGTTAATTTGTTATTGTAAAATTAACGTACAAAACTTATTAAGATGTTCATTATTCTTGTGTTACACGTAGATATTGTGTAAACATAATATCATCATAAAACAATTTGCAAACACTACAGGAACATCCGACACCTTTACACAATGAGCGGCCGCCGCGGTCCCGCATCTCGTCTTCTGCCGAAAATTATAATATGAATGCGGTTCGGAGCCAGGCGCGCGAGAATCGAACCGTGTTTTGACAAGCCAATACAAATTTACTCCAACCGACTTCAGGTCCGACGGCAAACAGACGTGGCAGAAGGGTCCAAGACCCCAGGGCAGAGGTTCGCAGCGTCTCGATTGTCGTAAATGCGAAATACCATTAGAGCGGTGCTCGTCAGCGTCCGTGGCGCTGAATATATTAACGGAAGATGGACCTGTTACACAGGTTGATGTTGAATGGAAGTCCTTACGAAATTTTTTATTTAAAATAATTTATAGTAATTTTTATTAGTTTTTAACGTAATTTGTTAATGAATGTTATCTGTATATCTGTGGTTGCATCAAATATGGAATTTATTTCGCATTTGTTTGACGAGGGTGTACACAATGAGGCTCTTTATTTTCAGTGTATATTGTTGTCTGTTAATCAGTATAATAATGTAATCCGACAGGATTGACATATTTTAGTTCTGGCTCAATTAACTCATAAACATTAGTTATATTCTCTTCCTTATTTTTTTTACTGCTATACATAAATATAAAAGTATTTTTTTGTTAATCGCTCAGTCGTTAAAAATTATAAATCAATCAACTTACTTACTATTGCATAATAAAGGATTATGTAACTATAAAATATAAAAGCTATACAGAAATTAGACTGTAATATCCGTACTGGGGTAATAATTTTTTTTGTAACTAAATTATCTTCTAGACGATGGGTGATAAGGTATTACCCGTCGGTATTATATATTGTAAGAAGATATTACCGGTCTGTATTATACAGATGACGGGCAAGACGGTATTACCCGCCGGTATTATATAAATAGCGTGTAAGTCTGTATTACCCGTCGGTATTACATGTTGTGAGACGTATTACCAGTCGGTATTATTTATTGTAAGACAGTATTATCTGCCGGTATTACACAGACGGCGTATAAGACGGTACTATCCTACGGTATTATATATATGGTGGGTAAGACGGTATTACCCGTCTTTATTATATATTGTGAGACATATTACCCGCCGGTTTAATTATGTTAAGACAATATTACCCGTCGGTATTACATATACGGCGGGTAAGATGGTGTTACTCGCCGATATTATATATTTTACCAATAACGGTGCATTTAAATATTTTACCAATAACGTAAAATGATTAAACGTAGCATAGTATGCCCCCTCTTTTTTGATGCTTAAAATGTGAAATACACAGACTGATGCCTCGAGTAATAATAATGTTTTATAATAAAGTATGAAAATCTACGATGTGTTAGTTGTATTGTAGAAACTTAACTTTCCCGAAAATGTAAAGTCGTCGAGATAGTAGCACTCTGTGCAGCGACAAATAATATGGGGTCGTCGGAACCGCGCATCACAGCGGGGACAATACTAGACGCGGGTTAAGGGCGCAGAGAAACAATGACGATATCAGTCAGAAGGAACAATGACGCGTCGAATGTGTGTAAGAAGGGGGTATTTCGCGTCCGAATAATGGACTTTGCAGTAACCGTTAAATTTTATTCTCGGGGTTACTTTTTGTAAAATATTTAATTTTTATTAACGCTGTAAACATTTATTCATTGTAATATGTAATAATTGAGACTGATAGAAATGAACGTAAGAAATGGTAAAATGTTCTTTGTTGGGAATGAAATCTTTGAGACTAAAGAGACTCAAGATTTTTTATATATTTTTTTCTAATAGACCAGTTCAAGTCGTTGAAAAGCTGCAGAGCGAAATATATTTTTGGCAAAAAAAACATTATTATTTACGTGTCATGATAGTCATGTGAATTAGTAATTTACAAGTTAGTCCGATCGAGCACGGAAGATGCGGCTGACATCATTTCTTGCATCTCTCAAATTACTTTTATCTTAACTGCTTAATAATTCATGATAAAATCATCTGATGAAATGAAATTTATTCGAAAAGTATACTTAGGTAATAATTTTCGACTTTGTAATATAAATTTGTAATAACTTATAATGTGGATATGTATGTATATTCATAACTTTTTTATTTAATATGTGCAATGATTTTTATTCTGTTTTAAATAGAATAGAACAGTTTAATCGTCCCGAACGTAAGCCGGTTTATAAGTGTTTAGATAACCATAAAACAGTATTCAAGCTGGTCACAAACAGAACGGAATTTAATAGTTTTGTTATAATGCGTGATCACTTAATGCAGATTTAGCATAATGGCTGGCATCAGATCTCTCTTAAACCGATCAATGGCTCAAAATCCACTGAGGCTTTCAAGATATAGACTTGGAGATGAAGTGGAATCGCATCGTCAATTTGCTTATTTACAGAAAGGAAATAATGGTATTTTAACATTTAACCGTAAATTTAGGTATCTGAATATAATCAATGAAAATCTATTGTCATGATTCGGGATAAGAACAATAGGTACCTGAGTATTAAGAAAAATCTTTTATTTTTAGTTGATTGAGTTACATATTTCCAATTTCGAAAGATAAAAACGAAATTTTGGCTATGTTGTGATTCAATTGATATTTTGCTCTATGCAATAATACAAAAAATACAATAAAAAAAATCAATTCCAGAGTGGAAGACAATTATTTCACATATATTCATGTCATATTTTTTTCTAGCACGCCTTAAGGACTGTTTTTAAGATGTATATCTTCTCTTTTCTCTCGAACTATGAAGACTATAATTAAAAGATGTAAGTTTAATAAATGTAATGGCGACTGATAATGAGGAAATTCCATTGGGGAAATGAACACTGATAATAAGGAAAACCACTATTGTCAGGTACATTCAGATTACGAGATATTGATGAGACATGATAAGGAATCTTTCATTTCCCTGCGAATAAATGATTTAGTAATACCATATACCTATAACTGTATTGATATTTTGATAGGGTGTTCCATACGTAATTGCCACTTTTGGTATATTACTTGATGTCAATTATTTTTAGGGTTCTATGCCTCAAAAGGAAAAAAAATCGAAACTCTTATGAGTTCACTTACTTATATGCCTGTATCTTCTGTCTGTCATAGTCAATTTTTCGAAACTTGGCATAGTAAAAGATTATATTAACCCATATATTTTGCAGTAGATAACATTTTGAAATATTTATATGGTCATTTATTATTACTTTCATGTATAGTTTGAAAGAACTCGAAAGATTTATTAAAAACTATTTTTATCAGAATTTTAAGTGGCATACTTCAGAGATACGCATTAAAATGTGCAAAAAGTTCAACCTTCTTTCTCAAACTATTAAAAAAGTCATGAAAAATACAAGACTGCTGGAATGTAACTAGAAAACTACAGGAAGGCTGTAGCGATTATCCTTGATCCTACACTTTTGGGAAATTTACATTATTTTTACGCTTGCGAAGGATATAATTAGAAGGCAATATATTTACATGGTGAAAAATAATGTTAAAATTTGCAGATAATTTAATAGGAACACTTTGTACCCTTAAATGTTGAAAGTTTTAGATGTAGGTGCAATAATAATACGAACATTAAATGTAACAAGTGGTCGCCCAGTAATGTATTTACCTTCTCACTTTGTTGAAAACACTAATAGGAAGGCGAGTGTACGTCCATTCAAAATTTTTCTTGCAACAGACGTATATTAAGCAAACAGTATTTCACTATTACATAAAACATAGATATCTATTACACAAAGTATAAAATAAACGCTTTTTTGCCTTGATTTACACTCCACAGACCATTGAAAAAGGAACATTTGATATTACACAATATCACACTGCTCGAAACTCGTTTAGATAATCTCACATTTTTAAAATTCTTATCGACAATGTTTACTCTGTACGACTGTTTGACCACTCACTATTATGTGTTTGACATTGACAGTATGAACGTAAACAGTGAATCTTTTATTGTTGAACGTAAACAACGAACGTTGTTACAGTTACAGACGTTAATTGTGTACTATGTAATTACGTTGTTGTAACTCATAATATATATATATATATATATATATATATATATATATATTAACATTCTGCATTCCTTCTCCGTATAAACTTTCACTATATCAAATCTCAGATTCCTCCGTGCGCACAATATGCTTAGAAAGGGACACAAAGTTTTATCTTGACGCATTAATATATAGCAATATGTATTATTAGAGTACGTAGAGAATCCTCTAGAGGGTTTTCTACTCGTACTTAACAAACTTTTCAATAAACACTAAAGTTGTGTCGGTTGGAACCGCCAAATTGAGTATACAATATTTAAATTATATTGCTTGACTATTCCAAATTACTTCTGCATTTTAATAAGTGCTTAAATTTAAAACTTTATTCGTTTTAAGAAATGCATTATCACAAAACCTGCAAAATATATATGTTAGTTTTAGTATTTTATAGGTTTTTATATTAAACAGAATTACTAAAACGAAAAAAAAATATCACTGGCATTTATTAAATAAATTTCCGTCGAATATTCTACTTATATTAACATTGACATAACGCTGCGGTGATAGTTGTTATTTTAGGTTAAAGTTTGTCGTTGCGCACGTGAGTACCGTAGGCGACCTATATAATATCAACAGAGGGCTCTGTAAGAGCTGTGCAAACAATAGAGCGGTCCTTGACAGGGCTGTGTTTGGGTAGTGCGGCCCTGTCGCCTGCAGGAAGAGAACCGTGGACCAATTTAAGATAAATTTTTACATGTACGTTTAAATTCTTACATTTCGATGTGCAAAGTGTCAATTTATTTGAATTTAAGTCTGCATTACAGTTGAAATTAATTTAAAGATATAAATTAAATTTTGTCAGCCTGTATGTACATCTACAGCAGATGAACTGCTAATTTTAGTTTCATAATAATGTTAACGAGTTAGACATTATTAGGTATCTTTAATACCTAAAATTGTTAGCTACTAATCTTAAAAAAACGGCAAAAATTATCGTAATGAAGAAACATAAATGCTTATTTCACGATTGCACTATGATTTGTATTTGTTGCTTGCTATATTATCTGCATTATTGTGTCATAACAATAATAATATTGATAAATCTAAGTATTAAGGCTTGGTGTGATGGTGTTGATTTTTTAAAGAGACAAACATAAAATGTTTTTGAAAAAGAATATTTATGTGCCATAGATGAATTTCTCTTCACACGATTTGTTATTTCAGTCGAAAGTAAGATGCAAAAAATGCTGTATAGCATTCTAAACCGGCGACAATGTAAATACGTAATTTAATATTGGTTCATTTAGGAAACTTTCAACAGTAATAAAAATTTTAAGCAGAATTATCACAGACGTGTAATATCGAGAGAGATATAAAAAAAGCGATCCTGACGACTGTTAAAATTCAAACTCATAAAATAAACTCGGCCATTATCGTATATAAAATAATAAAATCTTATTATGACATTTATCTTCTCAAGAACACACGCCCGTTTCTTCTGCATCCGAGCTTTGTAAATATGTACGTACATGTATATAAATATATTTATGTATATATTTTATTTAAAGTCTAGCTTTTATAATCGAAGCGCGCTATTATGTAGATTTAGATTCGTTACATAATAAGTTCATACCTACTCGTTAACGAAATAATTTGTAATAAAATGTGATGTCGGCCGGGCGGCTGGGACGCGGCGCGCCGCGGTCGCCTCGTGGGAAATATAAAATAATCAGATGTGTTTATTAGGCGGGCCGCTGACAGGTGATGATACGCGGCGTCACCATAACGTTTTAATTTATTGACGGGCGAGATTGATCCGGAATTGGATAACGCATTCGTATAAACAAGCTACGAATTTATCTCGGCCTCTTATCGGCCGATCGGAGCTCGAAGCGCGGCAGCGCGCGGATTAATCCGGCCGAGCTCTAAACGTAGTTTTAATGCTCACATTTGAATGCCATAGGAAATGTAAAGCGGTCTACCGTAATGGTGGCCGGGGAGTAATAGTTTGTATCAATTTAGTCCTAACCGGTGGAGAAAATGTTAATGTCCGAGTTACAAGTTGTCGGCGTACGGCTTTTTTATGGATCGAAGTCACGAAGGCGAGTATCTTGTGACCTCCTAAAATCCTAATTCCGGCGTGTCCATTCAGCTTCTGTTCCATTAAGCAGGTGGTCCCGCCGTCAGCGGCGACCTGTTTGACAGCTTCGGGGAACGCTCGACGTATTGTGTACGAAAATGTTTACGCCGATTTCGAATGGCGAGGCGTTACTGACCTCAGTCATGCACGTGCCCGGCGCGGGCGGCCGAACCAAAACTTTTTATTTTGGTATATTTTTAGATGGCGAGATCACTTTTGACATTAACGTAAAATTGACATGTTGAAATTATTTATCTGCCATTAATTTAATTAATGTCTCTGATGGTTATAAGTTTTAATTTAACTTAGCTATATCAAAATCCAAATATATAAAAATGATCGGAACAGTAAATAACGATACATTTGTAGTCTTTAAATATATACCCACAATTCATAAAGACATCTTTAACAATTTGGACAAAATTTTATAAAACATTTTTTTCATGAAAGTCTTAATGAAATTTATGACGATACGAAAAATCAAGAACACGAATTTTGAACACTAGCTGAAAATCAATAAATTACATTGTCAATTTAAAAAGTGAACGAATATCGTGTGTTAAAAATATAATCAGTTTCTTAAATCTTACATCAAATGCGGCATTATTACTTTTAATCTTTAAAATTTTTTATTGGCTGTTTTAAGGTGCCTCGAGCCATTTCATTGTTGCTAATAAGACCGTTGAATATAGGCTTTCTCTTTTGAACGGCACTAAACAATATCGCGATATAATATCGGAGGGGGACTATTAGAAGCTTTATGTGCAAGTATAAAATATCTATTAAAAAGGTGTGGGAATTAAAGATTGGGAAGTATTGTTTGATTGAAAAACAATTTCTAGTCACTAATAGTAATTGACACTAAATATAAAGGTGATTTAATTGTTTATTATAATTTAAACTCCTCTTTATGGCATAATATTAAAAATTGACATTTATCTTTCCTCGTAGAAAGTAGGAATAAACAACTGTATGAATCATTTATTTCATAAACAATTTTATCTTCTTCTGGCAGTGCTTTCTCCCAAGTGAGGTTATTAATCATTATGGAGTTTTTAACTTTGGATGCATATACTCGAAAAAGTGAACATATACTTTTGTTACAGCTTCCTTCTGCCCAATATCTTACCTCGTATACAGAGTTGAAGGTGTTAGTATTTCCTCCGCGAGGACAGTTTTATTACAATTTGCCAATTTTGACTTTTCAATCCTATTTAGTGAATATTGCGTTCAAACCAGTCACGTTATTCGATTAGAATAAACATTGGATTAATTACATAAATCACATTCTATATTCAGGTTTGTGTGTTGGCTATTAAGAGAGAATCACTTTCGCTACATAACGATTACCGTAAAGAGTTAACATGTTGTTTTTAGTTTTTTTGACTCGAAGGATACTCCTGATAGTACTCACTCTCTATTGATAGTTACTACTTGGTAAATGGATATTCATGTTTTTTCCAAAGGTGTAATTTTTTAAAAATTTGTTATCATATCCAACGACAGTACTTGAATGCATAGCATGAAAGTGAGAAGTAGATATGCAAAAAGTTGTCCACTGCTCGCATACTCCACGCCGCTCCCCAAATTACAGGTTCCGTGGTGGACCCCGGGATGCCGCCCGGACCGGTCTTATTACCGGCCGCTCCCTTCTCGGACCGTCGGCAGTGACGCCCCGGCATAGTAATCTCACCACAGCGGTGGCTATATGGGAAAACGATGATCGCACCGGCTGCGCCACTTGTTGCATGAACTTGCTGCATTGTCGGTGTTAATGATATATTTTAAACTATTTGAGGTTACGCCTCTCGGCATTGCGGTTTCTCTTGAATGCGCTTTGCGGTAGTGACTATTAAACATTGTAATTATTACGCGAGTCTAGTGCTTTCGGTTATTTCATATGAATTCTATTTGCACTCTATTAGTACTTTTATAGTGAAAGGCGCATTACGTGTGACTTAGCGCTTTTGAGTAAATTATATAAAATTTTAGGATTATGACTGTTCAGCTCGCTATTGATGCAACATAACGATTAGTAGTTAATTTATTTTCTTCTATTTTAAAATAATAACTATAATTTGCGTCAAATAAATTTAGTAGTTTTTAAAGAATAGAGTAATCAAATTCAATAGTAAACCATTTAAAATTCTTGTAGCTAGGTTTTCTAACGTATCGTGAATGTTTTAATTACTTGTTACTTGTTTAAGATGCTATTTTGGAGTAAAAACTCTTTTGAAATTTATTCATTTATTTTAGGTATTAATTCTAAATTTGATTTTTGGATTTCACATTATACTTCACATTATAGTAAGAAATTGTAGTCTTTATGAATACTCTCCTCTAAAGTACACATTCAAACATAAGGTATGTTATTAAATAAGTATTAGTAAATGAATTAGTAAATGTAAGTTTGACATTTGCTAATTCTTAGTTTCTTAAAAGCAATTAAGCATAGATATTTTAGATTTGGCATTAAAACCAAGATTTTATGTTCGTTATCGACATGAAACTTCATTAAGTTTTCCATGAGATTTTTTAAAATTATTAACGGTAAATTAGTAGTAATTAAAATATATATGAGAAAAATAAATGTGAAGGATACATTTTAAATTATACAAAATTAACTACAAGAAGACGAGTTCTTTCAAAACAGGCCGTGTTTATCATTAATAAATAAATTTTCAGATACTAATGTCAAAATTATGAATTTATAAACGATAGAAAATAAATAAAGGGTAATTGGTATGTTAGTAAATGAATTTACAATTTTAACGTTTTCTTAAGCACTCATTTGAATGTATGAATATTTACACGTATAAAAATATAATTAGTATCCTTCTCAAGGTTGATTGTCTACTACTTAGCCCTATTATCGTCGGGCTAGCGACATAATTTCCTAACGGAACACCCGCGGCGGCTGCGACCATTTTAATGGCAATATATGTTACCGACAACACGTATACCTCGAGGTCATACCCTTTTAAACCCTCGCCGGCCCTTCATACAAAAAGCTCCCCGCTATACTTTCCATTATCACCGCACCTTCGGAGTTACGACGGCCGTAATAAATGAATATGCATATAAGGACGAGGATTTATTGAAGACATTCGCTACGTCCAGGACATTTAAATTTCGTCTATAGAAAGTGCCGTTTTTTGTGACGTTTCGCGAGTTTAATCCAGGGGCCGGGTCGTGCGGTGCGGCCCCTTTGTCCGCGCGGGACGCCCTGCCGGACTTCACACGGTCGGCAGGTAGACACGGCGACTCACCGGCCGATATACGCCGATGGAATAATGATATTCGCTCGCGGCTGAATTCGAATGCGTTCGCAGTTAAATCAATTTTAGCGGAGAAATAATTTTTTAATTTTACTTGCGATTACTTTTCGATAATTCCACCCTATATGAATAATTTTAACAATAGGCTCGTGTTTATTTGACATTATAATATTATCTAACAATAAAATTTAAATATGTTTATAAACATTTATATTTTTTCACAACTATGTGAACTTCGGACACACCGTACGAAGATTCTCGGGTAACACCGGGAAATTTCAATAAAAGACAAATCAAAGAAAATCAAACTTTAATGGCAGAAAAGTCTACAGAGTTTTTTTTCAAACGGTAATATACTTTTTTCTTTAAAACATATTATTTTTATTGAATTAACAATGTACATTATATTTGAGAAATAACAATTTGTATGGAGACAAAACCGAATCACCAAAATGTTATTTTTTCGAATTTGTCTTTCATCGAAATTGTTTAATCTTCCCAAGGAACTTTCGTATAAGTTTTTAGACATTTCGGGTAGGAAAATTATCAACCTGAATGTCATCGAAATCCTATATCTGTTACATAGGGTAATTTCAGAGTAACGATCATACTGAAGTTTTTATTGGAGTATGAAGCCATGCTGTAGTCCGTTAATATAGTTTAATTGTATTACATATCGTTTGTGTACATTTAAATTTAATAAATAAAGTCATCCAACCGAGCAAGTCAACTCAGAGGCGAGGCGTCGCGTCGGAGTGTTGGTTGGGTGGCCTCACCTATAACGGCGTTACGGTAAGGCGCGCATACGTTCTTCGACGCAGTGCTTCATACAAGATAGAACCGAAGTGTCCCTTCGAACGGCGCTCGACTCGTAGCGTTCGGTGAGATGGTAAATGCGTCTGTAATTACTTCGGACGAAGCGTCGTGGAATCCCACTTAGCGTGTTTATTTATTCCGACAGCCTTATTAAAATGTTCATTTTTTTCCTAATTAATATATCAAAAACAAACTGATAGAGAAAGGCTATTATCAGGTTTTGTACTTCAGTGGTTGTAAGAGATTTAAAGTTAATTACTATTTGACCATCTAAATATCATAATAAAATATCTGTATTTAGATATGGATGCGGAGTATGCCACTGTAACCTAGAAGAATATATGATGAATCGACATATTGATATTACATTGGAATTAACTGTTTTTAGGAAAAACGAAATGTCAAAAGGAAAAACGAAATTCTTGTAATATCACTGAGCTGTCAGTCACAGCCCTTTTTTTAGAAGCCGTTTGACGCAAAAGCTTGAAATTAGTATTTTATTAAAACACATTAATACGAATATATTTCAATAGCTAACATTCAAAAATATTCATTTCGAAATTATATGGATAGAATATTAAGTACTTGAAATTAATTTTTTTGTATTTTCGCATATAGTGTGGTATATCTTCAAAAAGAGGTGGTTTGAAAAATATTTTTTTTCATAAATTTTGTTATTATACCTTAACAGTTATGGTGGAAAATACCAAAAAATATATCCCCTCTTTATTTCGGAAACTTTTAAACTTAACATTATGAAAAATAGCGTTTTCAGTAGTCTACGCAAAAATTCTAGGAAAACTATAGCGATTCTCCTAGATCTCATTATGTTTTAAATATTCACCAAGTTTTTAAACCTTTGACGGATATAGCAGGCAATATATCTATGTTGTGAAATATTAATATTTGTAAATAATTCAGTAGAAATACTATGTACCCTTAAATGTTTATAACATACTAAATGGGTACGGAACCCTCGTACGAGTTCTACTCGCGTTTGACAAGTTTTCTTTGTTTCATAACATTTGTGAAAGTAAACTAGTTCAGACAACTAAGGCTTCTTCCTTTCAACAATTCCAGTGAACTTATGTTAACGGCTTGAACGGAAGAGAAGATCAACACCGCTCAATGAATTATGTGTTAGAAATGACGCTTTGGTGATATCTTTTAACATTTTCGTTTTACTATACTTACACGTAGTTAAAAATAAAGTTGTTCCACTATGTGACTTTCTACAAAGACATTATGGTTCTCCGATATATACACAGAGGCAAAAATATGTAAAATTGCAATCAACTTTAACCTGAGTTTTGAAAACGAAGGGGAAAGTCATATTCGCTGATTTGGCACACCATTCCTACGTCTCTGTCAATCATTATAACATTTGAACTGAGATAATTACGCATGTTGATCAATCGTTAAAAGCCAAGTTTAGGTAAACGTATTTCCAGTTTATAAACATAGCCCACTTGTATAAAATAAGGTTTAAACTACATCAAATTAACCTATTCGTTGTCCTGCGTTCAACTATGGGACAGGAGCAGTACGCATATGCTATTGATATTAATTGCATTTTTCTAGCAACTGTCTAACCGTCAACACAATTAAAAGCGCGCAACTAACAATATTTAAAATTAAAAAAAAATTATATCACTTTGACATTTGTTAGCACTTTAAATGATTGACCTTCATAACTACCTATATTTCATTCACTTCCTTCTTATAAGGCAGCTAGTTGATAGCTCTAAGAGTTGGTTAAGTATATTATGTATATTGTCCATATTCTTAAACAGAGTATTAAGACCGGAGACAATATTACCACATAAAATCAAAGAATTAATCACATGACATACGTTGGATTAAAATGTTACCTCTGTGTAATTTAGTCGTATCCTTGATAAAATATTTACTTCTGCTGCTTTATGTCTTATCTTGATTAGGCACAAGAAAAATAATGTAACCCTTATAGGATCACACATATAGACGTGTCCCTATCTGTCAGATGAACATGAAAATATGTTCGCCAAAATAAGTCAAAATTTAAAAATAAACACCATTCTGTAGCAGGGTTAAAAATCTCACAAATATTTCAAAGTGAAAACATTTATTTACAAACCACTTTTTTACTAGCTTTTTCCGATTCATAAAATATATATAGTTAAACTATCTTATTTATGACCATAATGATATTTATGGACCTAAATTCTTTTGGAATATCTCATTTCAGCAGAACCTAATTTGTTTTCTTCATTATTCGTTGATTTGTTTTAAAATCTATATCTACAACTTCATGTATTTTCTGGCATCTGCAGTAAGCGATTATATATATATATATATATATATATATATATATATGAGTATAACTAAAACAGAGAGTTTATTTGCAAATGGCATTTTTATTAACTTTTCTCTGGTCGTACTAAACTAACTTATTTATCGCCAGAATAACATATAAAACGTCAACTTTTCGTGGAATGTTTTCATTTATAATCCTATCACCTAATTTATTTTCTTGAATATTCCGTAGTGATATCATTGCAATGGAATTTAATTTCTTTTCATAAATTTAATTTGAGAACCTTGAAAGTGGGTCATATAATTTGGTGAGATTGTCAATAATTTAATTAAAATCTGTCGCTTTGAATGATTGTATATTTTTCTCTAAATATGGATTTGCACAGTAAATAATGTAGAATTATATATGTAGATAGAATAACAAAATAGTTTCATTCGTAACTTTGACAAAAACATTGTGAAAGCTAAATAATTTCGCTTGTTAGTTTAAATACCGGATATTCTTTTCTAGAAATTGGTTGTTAATTATTGGTACTATAATTTATTAATTGTTACATTGTCTTAAATTCCCATATTTGATTCGTGATGATGTAATTTATGTTTTAAAGATATTTTCAAAAATTAAGTTTTTTCAATAAGTTAATAACTAGTTTATAATATATTTAAAGGTGGTCCGCAGTATAGGTTGCATACTACAAGCGTACTCATGGTTGGATCATCTCTATCCTTGATAATGCATGCTCTGTACGAGGCATGAGACATGTCCGACATCCATTGACCACGTGACTGTCAAGTATAAGTCAGATGATTTCTAATGTGACATTATCATCCCTTGTCCCGATGCCAGACGCGCGGACAGCGCGTGCAGCGCACGGAGAAGGCTACATAAATAACGATCCAGCTAGGCCGCGTCCGGCGACAAGTGGTGTTTTAGAAAGCATGCCTTCAATATTTTCCATCAGATAACAATCTATTAGAACTTGTCATAACTTACATCGAACTATTCGTCCATCTGCAGACGTGTATGCAGTTGGAGAATTTAAATTAAAATGAGTCGCTTGCAACGGCTGCATGTTTATGCAATGTAAATGATATTAATTATCAAACCAAATGCTGCGATGATAAGGTTTATTTACAAGCAGTCTGATTTGCAAATTTAGAGAGCGTTAGACGATAAAACTGGTGAAAAATCGTGACTCAGTATCAACGCAACAAGACCTATTGTCTATGCCTGTTAAATAAGTAAAAAATGTTGTTTACATCAAGTTGCTTTCATGTTTACAACGTATAAAATAATGAAAAAGAAAGCTAAGTCATTCAAATGAAGCTTTAAGGCGAATAAAAATGTAAAGTAGCCCGATAAGTATTGCTATATTTTGCATAGTCTTTTATCTTTTTTTGTAGTCAATATCTTTAAATACACGAGCAGCTATTTAGTATTTAGAATGTAATTAAACTCAGTAATTAAATTTCGACGCGTATGTTTTTTTCTTAATTCTCTTTCGCTTTGTTTAATTTCGGCCACGGACTTTCCTACGCCTCAATTTTACAGGCCATAAAAAGATAAATAAAATATTCTAAATAAGATAGGTTTACAGCGGTACGTTTGAGTATTGCAAAAAAAAACCGTAACTAATCAAATTAATGCCGAAAAACGGTTCATGTTTAGTCATTAAATCAATTTCTAGCTACCGAACTTCAGTCTAATTTATTTTTAGCGAAACCAATTATGTATCGCATTTTTGGCAGCGCTATAAATTATAATTATTTTTATAACACACATATATATAATTACGGACAATGTAATAAATATTAGAATATCGAACAGTTTTAGCTTCCTATCTACCCACTCACACGTGTACAGATGTGGCGTAGCGCTCAAACTGTGTCGGTGTTGGTGTAATAATACCGTTCCAATAAGAATCTCGGTTAGTGAAATTACTGATCGATCGCTGTTAGACAGACGTATTTACGATCGAAGTGATCGAGATTGAATCAGGTTACTACGTTACGTATAAGGATAAACAGACAGTAAGACGTTGTGTACAAGACATAAGGAAGTTATCGAAAAGAACATTGGCCGTACTTGCAAAATTATTTTAAAACAAAAAACTAATTTAAATGAACTATGATAAGGCATTATATTTTTTAAACAGCCTTATAAGGAATCAAAGATTTCATATAAGAGCGCATTATGACGTTTATATGAGGTGAGTATATATGTTGATATATTTGTTTACAAGACTAAAAGCATTGTTAATAAAGAAAATTAGCAATACAATTTCAATGCTTTAATGGTGTATTTGTCCATAATTTAATTCTAAAATATCGGTGCCTACGAAATGGAATTTGTGGGGACCCCCATTTTATAACACTATCCGAGACACTGTGTTCAACTTGATGTCAGGCATTTAATTCTAATAGGTTAACAACATCGGTGAGGATAGAAAAACGAGTTAAAACGATCTGTCACCATTAAAAACCTTCTAAATTACTCATTCCTTGCTTAATTTTCAAGATATGGCAATTTGAAATACTATCATCACATTCGTTTTCAGGGGTGCCATAGTAAAATAAGGAAACCTTGTTGTTTTGTCATGTCTATCTATTAAAGTGATCCCAACAAATGAGTAAAAAAAATTATAAAAAAAATTGAAAGTATCTCCTAATACTTGTAAATGACCGTTTTTTTTATTTTTGATGAACTAAAATATGCGATATACTTAATATTAGAATTATGTTTGGTATACCTTTTTACGGGGAATGAAATAAATCACTAAATTAAAAAATTTACGATACGTAACTTTGAGTGTATTTGTGGTACGCCAGACGTCATCGATAGAATTTGACGTTAGCAAGATTGATTTTACATCTCTAACAACGATGGAGTATCGACGCGAGGCGCTCCTCAATGTAACTCCAAGCGTATTGATTTTTTGGTAATCTCCACAACATTACGTTGACTAATAGCCGATACCAGAATACGTCAATCATATTGTCTTAAAGCGCTAAACAAACCTTTTAAAGTAAGTACGTTAGATAAATATTTGATTTGTCAATCGTCTAACGGTGCTTTTGTGCTCGGGACGCGAGTGAGAACCGATCGCGGGACAATGTCACGTGAGTGACTGTCGTGTGTTCTGACCGAAGAATGGATAAATATTTTCGGCTTATAATATAAAAACATTTCTCACATTTGAATAAAGCGCTCGCGGTGGGGATTGGTATTCACATGTTAACGGCTTTGTCTACAAGCGTGTCCAAAATTGTATCTAATAGGTGGTGAATCTGCCAATAAGACTAAGGTCAAATCGAATTGGAGCCCCAAGAACATATTATTATGTAATTTGGTTTGCATTGAACTGTTCAGTTCAGGCGTTTTTTCGTCATAAAATGTACCAATGAAAGTTTTATTTACTTCTTAAAGCTTTTTCGGGTTTTTCATCCGGCGCTTTAGTTCTGTCTTAGTTACACTTTTCTGTCTTTTCAGCTGTTCTTTTTTGTCCGTCAAATATGGGGTTATGCATGTGTTTTTAATGGTTATATACAGATTTTATACTGTGCACATGGAAACCCAGTTAAACAAAATATTATTGTCGATTTATTGATACTCATTGCTTTATATTTCTTTGCACATGCAACGGTTGCATTAGACAACATTACTTACTCTTCGAAACGAAATATTAAAAATATTTACATTAATAACGCTAAACAATGCTTTATCGAATTTAATATTTAGAATTTTACAAACATTATAATTAAAAATAGCTTATGAGAAATATCTCGTAATACAATACTTCGAATCTATACACGCTTGAGGTTGACTCGTAATTGATCAATTTAGCCTTATATTTTTACTGAATATATCAGAAAATACACTGAAGTTTCAATTTAGTTAACAGTTTTTTTTAAATATTCAACGCCATTAAAAGGTCTGTCTTTACATATCACAAAAGTATTTGATAAATGAAAATATGATAGAAAATCTGTAGTTAAATAAAAATATTATTTATGGACTAATAGAATAACATATATTTAGGTTTTACCTAGTACATTCAAAGAGATCATTCAAAGAGACAACATTTTTTATAAGCTTGTCGTAAGAAACGCAGGATACGGATATAACAGTAATATTGCAATAATCGTTATGTATAATCGTTATGTAATTATCATATGAAAAGTGAATTTTCAAATAAGGCAAATAAGATTTATTAAAAAATTCACGTATAAATGTTATAGGTCGAATATCGTATATCATAATATAGCTTATTCGCATATCATAATATAGCTTATTTTGGTAGAATAGATACACTTATTATTACACCATTTCCATAATTATTAATCAGTTCTTTTGTACCTACATGTCAATGCAATACATTTTCAAATAACACCAAAACTTTACCATTAATATACGTTCAGAATTCCCTCGAATTCCCTCGGTCGACCCTCCGCATTGGTTTTAATTAATTAACCTGAATATTAAAATGGTGTTAATACCGTTAAAGGTCTTAACCACTTTGATTTTTCAATTAATGCACTATTGGTTTTAAACTATTATCGGTCGATTGTCGATCGCTAAATCTTGTCTCATGATTTGTAATTCAATAACTCAATAGAACGGTTTACGTAGCAAATTTAATTAACACACAAGTCTTAATCTAAAGGAATAGAAAAGAATAAATAAAAATTAAAATTTTATATTGTTATTTTATTTTTATTCTCATTGTTTTTTATGTTTATTTAAGTAAAATCCGAAATAAGTTTAACTTAGTGATTTTTATGTGATGTTTCAAGGATTTGTAAGTTAATGAGTTATACATTTTTAACAAGATAAAAGTATAAAAAGTTAGTGAAATAATATGAAATGCCACTATTTTTGCTGACAGAGTAATAGTTTTTAAAGCCATGAAAATAAATAAAAAAATCTTAATTTAAGTTTTTCCCTCTTAGGTATGATAAAACATAGTCTCAAATGGCCTTCTACCGGACGCGATTATACTAAATAATCTTTAGGTCTTAAAGTTATAGTTTGTTAAGTGAAAATGTGATTTTCTTGTTTTCTTATACTAAAACCCGGCCTATAAATTTAATTTACATCGAAAATTGTATAATGGCGTAATTACATACTTGTTAGAACTACATAAATCGATCATGTCGCAGAGTTTTCAGCTCGCAAGAATCAAGTTGAGCGCCGTCAAGAATGTGGCAGCAGCATGGAAGGGCGACCGCCGATGAAGCAGGTTAAAAGTGAGTATGAAAACTGATATATTTTTTAAAACATTCTTTGATCGAATTCTACCACATTCAATAAGCAAATACGTGTACAATTCATTTTATAATAGCTGCGATTAATTAAGCGTTCGTTAATTAGAAACTTTTTACAACTATATTAAAGAACATTGTCCCTATAATTAGAGCAAAGGGAAAATGAAGACAGTTGATGTACGAGCTTTTAATTAATGGCGGGATGTAACCGCTGTTAAGAACTTAATTGTAACATCACGGTGAGAAATGAGCGTTTCGAGGAGAGTGCTCGGAAGCATGCAACAATCGCCTCGGTGTATTGAAAAGTATTCGAGCTACAGGTGTTGTCATCAATCACATTTATTACCGCGTAGTCGTAATCGTCTCCAATAAAGCGCTTAGGTCATACGACTGGCTTTATAACATTTAAATAGCTTAATGAGCGATTATAAAAATAAACTAGTTCTATTAGATCTACAAATAATATTTAACGGTTAATATTTTGATCTTATTTGGGCTATAATTAACGAATTATTTATTACAATCATGTAACCAATCGTTAGCCGAATTCAGTCACGTATAGGGCGAACACATAATATTTATGTAAATTTAATCGTAACACATATAGACTAGTATTCAAACTATTAACTCTTACATTGCCCAGTTCTAATTTCATCGATCATGATGCTGCTAAAACATATATTCGCATCTGGCTTGGAGCTGCCGTTATTTTAGAGCCCCGTGGCTCTAAGTAATTGGCCCTAAGGTATTATGATACGAACATACTTGCAGATTACAATTTTGCTATGCAAGAAGTAGCTACATACATTCCAAAACAATTCGCTAATGGCGCCGACGGCTGTATGTCTCGCCACAGGCTGTGTTACACAAGTGGTTCGATTGTACTGTACGAAGTACTGCTAGTATTATTAATATGTTTGGATTCTTTCGGTGAGACAATGTGTATTCTTGTAGCGAATAATTATATGTCGTTATCTGCCAAACATCTGGTCTCAATCAATATCGGTTAAGATTTATTGGATATTCTTGGCTCAACCTAATTATATGTCAAAATAAGAAGAAAATATTTTTTAGTTCAGAAAGTAACTACGTTCATGTGGGCTTATTTGCTAAAGCTGAATACGGTTTCTAAAGATCTACATTTTAGACAAGCAAATAGCAACGCGCGCACACTTTCGTCTCCGTGCACGTTTATATAAATTCAGGTATTTCTTTATAAAATTCTACTGATTTTGTTTTCCACGAATTGACTTATTTTCAACAGAAAAAAAGAGTTTTTTACGTATGTAAATAACGTACGTTTTTTACGTTTTTGTACTTGTATTAATGGCAATCGTTGTACGATAAGAACAAAGATAAAATAATTTTTTTCGACTATCGTGATGAGATACTTGCAAGAAGTCGTTTTAAAGACTCTTCAGATATTTTTAGTCTAAGTTTATATTTATAGGGAGCCCTTGTTTGATATAGTACACCTGGTGTTGCACACCGCTGATATAGTAGTTGCGACAGTTTTGGACGTTTGGTATCTAATAACTCTGCAACCTAGGAACGAATCACACCAAATATGACGTACGTACATTTTGTGTGGCGCAGTAATATCATAGGATATGTATGATATGCGGTTTTGCCCACGTACTATTTATAATACCGTGAAATTTATGTTTGTTACTTATTCACGCCTAAACGGCACAACGCATTTTTCTAAAAGTTAGTACGGACATAGTTCACGATTCAAATTAATAACTTGGCCACTTTTAATCCCAGAAATAACATTGTTCATGTAAAATGAAACTCGGTATTTAATAATAAAAATTTAGTACTGCAACATGTAAATAGGTGGCGTATCGTATATATATATATATATATATATATATATATATATATATATATATATATATATATAATTTAACATTATAGACAGATATTGTGATGCCGTCATTGAATTAGAGATAAATCTTAATCGAATATCCATAAGAATGATGCCGAGAGTAAAAAACTGAAATTACATACGTTTAATCAACGTTATTCCAGGGGCACATCTAAATATAAAGTAAACTCAAAAATATATTTTCTCTCTAAAACACGTCTTTTTGCAAATATTTTAAGTATTTCACTCTACGCTGCTATCAAGTTTTCCACTATAAGCAAATTGCACAACTTTTCTAACATAAAACGTTAAAAATGTTATGTATGTTGCACTTTAAATAAAATCATGATACAGTAAAAATGTAATTGTGTATATTTATAATATATGTAATATGTTATAAAATAGATCCTTTTTTATTACAAAAACATATAGATATGCATATACTGTAATGTTTACGTAACTTTATATAAATATAAGTAAATAAAATACATAAAAAGAAAGAAATTGATTTTGATGTTGATTTACTATTACCATATAGAATATAATAATTAAATGACCTCTTATTTTTATTATAAATCATTCTTCTAAAAATCTACTAAGGAATTACTGGTATGTCTAATAAAGCAAAGAATCCTTTGGGTTTTGGATAAGTAATTTTGACATAGAGACTAATGCTCCGTGTTACATTAAAGAGACCAATAGAATTAATCATTCTGACGCTATGCATTTGTCTTAGTCGTAATGAATAAAATAAATCGAAGGCTTGTATTACGTAAAGCCAATTCATTTTATTACGGTCAAGTGAATATGTTTTTTACAGTCGCTATTACGATTAGCAAATGTAACTTGACCGTAATTATAATTTTAAATCAATTAATATGTATACGGGGCGACAACAAGACTATTACTTGACGGATTTCTAAGTGCTGCATTGATATTTTGCACTTTAAAACATATTAATATGATAAATAAATGATTTGTCTTACATTTTAGTCGCTTTTTAGTTAAGTTTATCATTTTATGTAGAAAATTATACTTTGGATAAATATTTGTGCCATGAGTACAATGCGAATTGGACGAAAGAAGAAATTACATAATTATCAAATGCGATAACATTTGTTACTTTATTTAATTTAAAACGTATGTGCGTTTCATTGCTACTCGTCCAGCTTCCATAACGACTCCAATTGAGGGAAGAGATTATGAATTATTAGATGTTATTAGCGACAATTAAGTGAAATAAACCAAATCAGCCAGCACAGTTACCTAACGTGAGCATTCTGGGATGAATACAAAATCACAAGATGACAGTGGATTTGAAAGTTGATAATTCTAGAATTAGATTAAAGAAAGGCATCCCAGATTAATGTCTGTATCCTATTGACTTTGTTTGGTTTTTAACAGCATCGAAATGGCGTTCAAAAATTTTCCTGATTTTCACTATTTGTATTTTAATTATGTCCTCGTTTTCATTTTTCACGCCTACCTGCGAGCTCGCAGCTAAGCAACCCCTTCGCATCGGTCAGACGGAGTTGTAAAGCTCTTCTATCTTCCATTATAAATGTAAGTCATAAAAACTGCGATACGCCATCAATAATTTATAAAGTTTCATTGTATTGTATCAAATACCGGAGCGCATCGTCATTCGCCATAGCGTCGTTTTTACATTTAAGGCCATATTAAGATATAAAGGTGTAATTAAAATGGACGTATACTTTTTTAAAGATAGTCTGTCTCGTTAATAAAATACGCCGGCTGATTGTTGATACGGTTTGTGGAATTCTACCAAGATTACTGGTACGCGGTCGAGATTGACCATCATTATGTAGATTTGAATAACAGGTCGCCAGATATGTATATTGGTCGCTTTGTTGAACTAGCTCTCGGAAAACGTATCTACTTAGACATGACACTTTCATATTTCAGATCCCAGTATCCGGTTTACTTTTATTTTTAATTGACGTCGCTATTTTATTACAGGTAACAGCGTCCACTTTTTGAATTTAATTTAAACAGTTATTCATAATTTGATTGCCAAAATTTGAACAAATTGATAATTAGTTACTTAATTTATGAGCTAGCGAATATTATAGAGGACAGAATATAAAGTAAATATAATGTTTATTAAATTAAATAAGAAAAAGTTTCATTTTTTATAAATCATGTTAGTTATATTAACTTAATATTCGTGTGAAGGAAGTGCATATTTAAATCATTTCTATCTAATGATATCACCGCGCTCCTTTCGCCTAAACATGGTAAATTATGATAGAAGTGTCTTATTAGCTTTTCCCAGCTTGCACGATTCAAAATCTGTCTTAGAAAGTTTAACGATTTTTTTAACGTAATTCTGAAGGATAGGTGTTAATTAGGGTAATTAAATTCTTCTAAGTATATATTACCTAAAACTTATTTTATTTTATTGGTAAATATAAAATTAATTAAAACTCCATTTAATTAACTAACAGCAGCTGGATGGTGTGAATGAATGCTAACGGTATTATTTGAGTATTTAAGTTGAGATATGTATATATGACAGCAGGAATTCCTATATAGAAATTAATTTCAAGGTCCCATGCCTTGTAATGTACAAAAGACAAAAGAATATGTTAAATTTTAAATATTTCATTATTATACCTTACAGTTGAGACATTACCTAATTGATATAATGTGTCAATGAATATATAAGTCTATGTTCTAATATGATTTTTTCTTCGGATACCCCTCGGTAATATAATTTGAAGATAATACTTAATATTTTTTTGATTTGACATGATAATTATGAGAGAGAAATAGTTTATTTTTCGATATTCATATAGGGTTTGTTTTTAACATTTTTGCAATCATAATGATATTTAAACATTTCATTATCATAAACAGAACCTCCACGTAAAGAAAAACTGAAGAAAAACAACGAATTACCATTTTAATACATTATTTCTGCAAAATAATACTTGTAACTTACGATTCAACGACAAATAAAGTGCTAGGTGCGTTACATTGTATTTCGTTTTGATGATATCGTACAGCGTTCTGTATTTTTGTACTGCAATCCTTAAACCTTGGCGTAATGTTGAAATAGTGAATCTAAAGAACGGGATAAGACACGAACAAAAATTATTGAATATAATAGTCTTATTTTATACTGAGGATAACTAGAGAAGCCAATTTGATATATCAAATTAAGATCAGTTTTATAGAGAGATAAAGGACTGTATGTTTGCTCACTTCTCACAAAAAAAATCGCGGACAACACACACGTGAATGTCAAATACTGTGCAATGGTAATATAATAAATTAATAAATATTTTTTTTACAACTCACAAATAACATTCAACTGCATTAAAAAAAAAAGAGTTTTTATTATACAATTAAAGCTGCGGTAAAAACTGATATTAAGTTAAAATTGTAAATACGGCGAAAAGGAAGAAATTAAGGCTCTAAAACGGATATTTTAAAAGTTAATTAAAGTTAGACGTATAATTACATTTTAATTCGGAAAACTTCTGGCATCCTGCACGAACGTGTTCGAAAGATAAGCAGGCGTCAAATAATCAAAGAATCAATTCACGATTAAAATTTATTTCTTCACCAAAATCGTGCTACCACATAATTAAAAACGGTTTATATCTCCAATAAAACGTTAACTATTGCGGCAGCCTCGGTTTTATTATGACGCGTAACTAATTCCAAACTTAGCCGGAAGTTGCTGCTTAATAATAAATGTACGTGACTTTTTTTACTTGCCAGTAGATATGGGCAGCTCTTATGAATGTTATTAAATTTAACAAAACAATTATGAATTATTTGAATGAAAACGAGAACATTTAACTAGTATTTAAGTAAACATTAGCATAAAAATAATCAATTGACGAAGAAAAGGCTTGTTAAAGTTGTATATTCTTTTAATATTCGATAAAAAAATAATGTTCCACGTCACACATTTCATATAAGGAGACTATTTTTTTACTACTATATATATATTTAGGAAAGTTGAAAATCGTTCGCCTATTTATCAGTTAATAAGTATTGTTGTCATTGCAAGACACTCACGATTTTTAAAAGGGTACATAAACGGAAAATCAATTAAATTGATGGTACAACTGGAAGATTCCATCTTTTCATATCGCTCGTTTCTTAATTTAATTTAGAATATACATGATTCCGATTTTTGTTATTAATTTAAAATTTTGGAAAAACAACATTTTTAAAGATAATGTCCATAATTAGTTGATTGCCCGTTACCCACGTTTGCCTAAAAATGTATTTATGAAAATGTAGTGAACTAAAAAAACATAATAATTAATAATATGATGAAGAAGTTGCTTACTTAAAGTATGGCATCAGTGTCATCTAACAGCACCACAGGAAAAGTTTTTCTTTTATCTTTTGTAGTTTTCCTGTTTGTATTATATGTTCAGTATGTAATATGTTTAATTAGTGTGTATATTAAATTTGGCAAATATCGGTTCATTCCTTAAAAATACATTAAATAACAAATAAATAAACAAATAACAACTCTTTCTCGTTTGTAATATTAGTTTTGGTAATATTCAAACGCAAATAATCAATTAATAGCTCAAAAATCAGTTGGCGCTAACGTGTTGAGTACGAATTTACCAAAGTACGAAAAAAAATTGAAAAATATAAAAAAATTTATATAATAATAATTATAAATATATAATAAAATTTGTCTCATTGAGAATATATATAGTGATTATTTTATACATCTACTTTGGTTTTACTTCGGGAAAATTATTTTAATATCATAATAAATCCCGTTAAGTATTTTCTTGGTTACGATGTTGCATCCTAAAGGTGAGATCAGTGAGATGTATAGTCAAGCTGGTATCTATTCCAGGATACAAATTGTATGCTGAGGTTTATTCATGGGTCGGTTATTCGAATCTAATTGCTGCCTTTGGTCGATCGATATGTACTCGTGTGTAAGAATGCACAACAAAAGTATAGATGTTAATTTTAGGATGGGCGTGACTACTACGTACACTCACTAACAAAATATGTAATTTGGTTTTAACTGAAATTAAGTCGAAGTTTAAGAAAAAAGTTGTATCGTATATTCAAAACTATAAAGTGCTTAAATTAAGACAATTTTAAGTTTTATTTTTATTTATGTATTGGAATCGGTTGTTGTCATGTGTTTCAATATATGTATTTAGCTAAGTAAGATTATTTTACATTTAGATCATATTATGGCGCTGAAGTATTTTGATACAAGACAGTAAATATAAAATTTATTATGTGTCACACAATACAGGAAGAGTAGTTGAGAATAAATCAAAGTGGTATAATTAGCTTTTTTGCCAGTATTTTTAAGAGCAATAAATTCATTGTAATTCTAAATTAATTACATTTATGAATTTATACATTCTTTAATAAAAATAAACGGATATCAATCAAGTACGTAGACATATCAATCAAGTACATAGACATATCAATCAAGTACATAGAGAATGACAGAATTTTTTGTTTATTTAATTTTTTTTTGCTTATTTTACCAACGTATAACGCATTATTTTATTTGAACGCTGTATCGTTAAATTAGCGATATAACCTTCTTTATTAGTTTGATTTACGATTCTTTTAAGTTTGTGATAATTTTAGTGTAGTTTAAAACGATGTAAAACGGTGTGAGTTTAAACGATTTAAAAAGATTATACATTGCGTAAAACAATAAAAATTATATTGAATGTTCCCATTCAATTTTCTATCTACACGTAACAGTCTGTTTTCTCCGACACTGTACTTTGACGTGTAATTTGTACGGTCGTACCTATTTTTATTGTAGCCTACCGTATTATTACAAAACGGGGGAGAAAGAGCTGACAAATAAAAAGAGCGAGATGTGAAGATGATATTGTCGAAAATATGTAAGGAGTTCGATGTCTCTTTTTGTTTTAAAAGCGGTGGACAAGGGTAAATGTTCGGTGGCGGTCCCGCGGCCCGAGGCTTCTCAATTTACTCTTTATCGCCTCAGTTGTTATTACTTTACCCGAGTGCGAGTCGACCACGATAAACTTTCAAGACAACGACGTGATTCGAATAATTCAGGTGATGGAGGAATATCAGAGTTTAATTAAGTTAATGTTTGAAAAATCGTGTCCAATCGAGTGTACTAATCACTAAAAATGTACCAAGGGAATTTTAATTTATGCGCGACTCTTGTAGTTTCGACCAAAACCATTTTTGAGACCTTAACACGTTTAATACACTACACTTCATAATGTTTAGAATGATGAAAAGGTATGGGGAATTGTTCGAGGAGTCCCAAAGTCGGGGAGATATACTTAATATATTGCCACATCAATGAAACTTTAGAGGTCGAAAATGGAAAATGGGAAAACTGTTTCTAACTATATGCTAAACGCAATAGAAACACTAAAAACGTTAATGAGAAAAATTACTTATCATATTCAATGTTTATACCACATATTTATTTTGTTTCTTTCTAATCTCAAATGATGCAGCAAAATTGACGCGTTGAAGATTTTAATAATAACGATTATATCAATAACAGTGTTATTAAACTTGAAGTCTATTCGTATTATACTTAATACTATTAACATATTCGCATAATTACATCATCCAAAACTGAGATAATTTAATTTCGATTGGAATTCAATTTTGCAAAACCTATCAAGCCAAATTCAAGTAGACTGGAGTTATGAAACGAAATAGAATAGCTCGGCGATGCAGACTTACTCCTTACTTCCTGCAATTATACGTTTAAAAAAACATTCCGTTTGTTAGTTTATTGCGGCTCCCGCCGACGAAGTGTCGCAAGGCGGAATACGGCAATTCGATTGAAAGTACCGAGATTGGTCTTAATACATCATTAACTAAAAGCGGCTTTAGTAGTTAATTAATCATTTTTAATTTATGTACGAGTGTGGTTATACCTCCCAATAAAATCTAATTGTATATGCGTATGCTGAATATGCATGTACGGCAAACATAGGAGAACTTAGAAAACAGGATGTAAATAAACTGTTAATAGCGTTTCCGAAATGTATATACACACTTGTTAAAATTAGGCTGTAGTTTTTCTAATTTTGTTTAATATTGCTTGATTACAACCGGCTAAATTAGTAAGAGAATGCGTTACGTTTCGTTATGTAACTTGGTTGTAATAAATATTTCAAGACGTATCAACTGCTCCGATTTTTTAAAGCATTTATGGATCTAGATTATTATATTTTTAAATACATGTCACTACTTACTACAAATTATGTATTAATAAGTCCACTAAATTAATGTACTGTATTGGCAGAATAAAATTCCTTAGCAATTTTCCACATAACAAAAATTATAGTTTTTAGATTAAATTCAGCAATAGACCAATTCGCCCTCGTAGATTTAATAACGATTTCAGATGACACTAGGTTTTAAATTAAAGAGTATTTTTTATATTAATTTTCATTTTATACTTATTTCCACGTTATAGTACTCTTGTTTCCGTGTCAGAATAGAACGAAATAACATGTGTTCAGTATTGTTTTCATTTTTTAAAATAAGCAAGAGAGTTTTGCCGATCGAAATTTTTGCAATTGGGTAAGATTCTTCAAAAAGTTGAAGATAATTTTGATAATTTAAATTTATACACCACAACCAGGTTAATGAGGATAGTTCAGCAGTTACTTCAGCATATAAGCAATGAGATTTATATGTTAAAGACAATAGCGTTTAGCATATTTTAAAACAGTGCCCATCCCTAGTAGGATGCATACCTGTTTCAATTTCTTGTCATTTAAAAACAATAAGTAGATTCTAGTAATAAACTCGATTAGTTCTTGTTACTGGCAAACAATAGAAGCTGACAATGATTGTCCATTTGTTACCTTTAATTGAAAATCACGTCACATGCGTCAAGTATCCGAAATATAAAAGCAATGGCATTTAAATGTCAAGTGTTACATTTACTATAATGTAAACACGGTGAGCGCGGGCGGCGCGACACACTGGCACATTTCATTCAGACCTTGCTTTGTAATTACTTCAGGGCGCAGCTAGTGTTCGAATTCCCATTATCATATTTTTATGCTGGGAAAGAAATGGTGTTACATGTAAGTAATTAAGCGCCATTTTGCTTAGAATTTGTTCCGCTTGTTTGACTGCAGCGAAGTATTGGCATGTGTAATATTTCACACATTCATACGCAAACACACACACACACACACACAAACACACACACACACACACACACATATATATATATATATATATATATATATATATATACACGTACATATAGGCATATACGAATGGTACTAACAAAGGCATGATTAAAACAGCGATTGTGACTTTCTCGCGCCGGAGAGTTATGAGGGAAAAAACTGTTTCAATACTTTCAGTAACTTTTGGTTTATTTGGGATAACCTTAATTAAATAAATTCAATACGTAGCTGAAATTTTTATGCCTAGTATCTTGTATGATTGAGTATTTCTAAGTATCAATTTTTAAAATCAAATGCCACAATTACCAAAGTATCTGATGTAACTTTTTTTATCAGTCAATAATATATTCCGTTCATATTCCTGTCACGAGATTTCCACTTAATGAAATAAGTCTACTTCGTTGCTTTGTCTTAGTATTTCGATTATTGTTGTTAAAGTTTTATTAACTGTGCCCAACAGTTCCACTGTCGTGAAATTCGGAATAAGGTTTTTTTTCCTCATATGTTACTCTTGGTTTTAAACTATTACCATACTAAATTTCATGAAAATCTGTCTAGTGGATTTTGCGTGATTGACGTATAAAATAGTATATTGACAGACAAAAATTTAAAAAAAGTTTTTCGCGCTTCTATTATCCTTCTTTACGCTAAATCAATCACTTTTTCAAAAATATTTTTTATATACAGAATTTATTCTGTTACGATTGACATATATATATATATATATATATATATATATATATATATATATATATATATATACATATATATATATATATATACACACACACACATACATATATATATATATATATATTTATATATACATATATACAAAATGAAATGAATGAATGATATACAAAATGAAGACCAGATGTTGCCAATACTACAATGCTAGAAAACTTAATGAACGGTGATATAATGAACGTAAAAATCCGAGTGTAACTGCGGGAATGAAGAATAAATTTGGATGTAAAATGATTTAAAGTGCATTGATCATAAAAAATAACTAAAACATATCGCAGAATCTAAACAGTTAGCTAGTAGCTGATTAGCTGTCTGTATAGTCCGGTGATATAAGCACTCCAGTCGCTTTATCACTTTTTCCATCAATATTTAAAAGAAATATATTTCACCGGAGGCGAACACTGGTCAGTGAAGAAGTGGCTTGTCTCAATCTCCCGTCATTTCTTCAAATGAAACATGTATTTTTGTACTATCTCTCGTCAACATCGTGCGAGCGCGCGCCTCGCCGGGGCGCTGAAGACTGACGTACGTCACCGCCGTTTCGTTTCATATTTTTAAGGGCTTCATTGCGCCGCTGTCATATTCTGACTCGCTCTGAAGTTATAGATATGCCTTATCCATTTCTCTTTACGAAATCATATATTCACTCAAGTGTATCATATTGTTAAACGTGTGGCCGTGTGGTAAGTATATTATAATAAACGTGAATTGCGTATTTTTTACGAGATCTTCCTTTTTGTTGTTTAAAATTTTATAATATTTAAAAACCTGCAAAGAACGAGTAGAACTCACATTATGCTGATTTTGTAGACGTTTAAGCATTTAAAAATATTCAAGATATACTGTATACAATATTTTTATAAAACTATTTAAAAAATATTAATTCTTCACAAAGTAAATACATTGCCTACTATGTAGATTTTCCACAGGATTAAACATATGGGGCTTTTTCCAAAAATTTAAAAATTTTAAAATAACCGCTACAGTTTACTTAAAATATTTGGATAGGTTTCTAAGCGCTATATTTTTCATAAGTTTATGTTGAGTAGTTTTGGAAATAGGAGGGGGGGGGGTGTCTCTATAATATTTTTCATTACGTCTCTATGAAAGAATACGAGTATGCTTTTTAAAAATATGAAGAAAAAATTGCGGGCCGTATTATTAGCCCTTTCGAAAGATACCCCGCACTATGTACTGAATTAAAACTTCGAGTACTTAATTTCCTTCCTCTAGAATTTTCATTTAAATATTTTTGAATGTTAACATAAAAGTTGTGAAATGGTAGATGTAATCCCATGGTAGATTTTGATTTATTAGAAGTTAGATTGAATTCAATTTATTAGCTGTGCCCGCGACATTGTTCGCGTGAAATTCGGAATAAGAAAAATTACTGGGAATTTTTTGTGTTTTTTTTTTCTTTTCTCTCTCCGAACTCTGTGAGTAACGATTACTTAAAACGCTAATACATGGCATTGAGAGCCAAATCGGCTTCGACGTTTCTGATAATAGCGTGCATAACGAAGGTAAAGTAAAGGTTGACGTATCTTTTTTATTTATATAAAATCAAGCCTATATATTAGCCCAAGCTAATCTAAATTCTTTACCGATTTGGATGCGATGAAAACCGCATCCAAATCGGTATAGGCTTTGCTGAGATTAACGTGCTCAACCAGGGTGTGCACAGATAAACAAACAAAAACCGATGAACAGACAGACAACATTTTTAAAAGCTGTTGTTTTAGTCTCAGTAGCGTATCTTTAGTAGGTAGCATTTAGTTTTACTTAAAAATATTCAATGTGCAGACTCAATTTTTTACGACTTTGTTATATGTATAGATTATGTAATGACAAGATCTATTTTCTCCTTAGAATTGGCATTTTGTAGCACGATTACAAATTCACTAATTGTAAACGGATTTAATTGCGGATTTGGTTTTATACTTAATATTGAAAATTTTTTTTCAAATAATAAATTAAATTTCTTTCAATAATACTCTTCATTGATCCTTTTCCTTCCTGAGCTAGTATGGCTTTTTTAGTAGAGAAAGGCTCCTGTTCACTTTAATATGGATCTATAAAACCATTTAACAACGTGCTATTGTACGTATGTACTTAATTATACTTATTTATGTACTTAATCATATAATTCTTATATCAACCAGAATACCTGGGAATGTCGGCGCAAATGAAAATAGATGAACAAAAATAAATAATAAAGTTGGTATTAAAATTTTTCTCCACCGCGCGTCGCCCAAACTGTGGTTTCCGACATGTTGTTGTAATTAAGTCTTGCAGTATATGAGATCTGATAAGTTATAAACAACTGTCTTGTAACGATTGGTGAACTGAGATGATTTGTAGTCGGATAGCGCTTTTAGAGATAACACAATTTGAAATCTATTATTTCCACGTTTTTGGAAGACTGGTTTGTGGTTGCTAATGGATAATGAAAATTTATAAGTATAAATTATATATAATATAATTGAGTAATAAGTATTGTTATTTAATTCTTTGCATATTCAGTTACTAGTATAAATTTAACAATAGATATAAATGTTTATTAAGGCTTAAAACTATGAAAACATGTGGTTTTTTGTCACTCTTTTAAAGCAAATGAAACTTAAATAGTTTAACTAACAATTTCAATTTGTAAACTTGATAATCCAAATACTTCAGTTATTTATTTAAATCTATGAGATATTTTCAACTATACTATTCAAATATTCCTTAAAACCATATGTTAGTGACTCAAATCTTCAAGAGCTAAGTAATTTGTAATTGTTTTAGTTAGCACATTTAGTTAGTATTTTATTTTATTTATTTATTTATTTATTTAATAGCTTTTATGTATAGTACATATGGCGGACTTATTGCTACATGAGCAATTTCTTCTACTCAACCAAAACAGTATTTTACCTGTGTTGATAAATTATCATTTTCAGATTTATTGAAACCAATAGAAAATTAGGAAAAAAAATTGACTCGAAAAACAGAAACGGTGAACCGGTCTCAAAGCAATAATCCACTAAACTTTAAAACGAACTCATCCACTGCATCTAATAGTGGTCAATACGAATTCTCGCCCGATTAAAATGCATTTATTTTTATAGCTATTATTAAGGCAATTAAAAAAAATAATTTAATTACTTTAGGAAGAGGAAACGTTTCTAAATTGCTTCAATAAGAAATTGCTACCAACTTAATTATTCCAATAATATTTTATTTTAAATAGATGAACTTAACTCATGATTATTCAAATGTTAAAATCAACATTTGACGTATCTAAACATAATCTTAGTAGATGCGTAATGAAAGCAAAAAAAATTGTTGAGCTTAATTTGTTGCATATTATACAGACATAACATTGAATTTCAGTAAAACTGTATATGTAATTACAAATCATTATTGTTAAATTTTTGAGTAATAATTTTATTAATATAAAATACTTTTCAATCTCTAATTTAAAAACTAAATTAGAGTAATGCTAGATGAATATAATATCGCAAAATTAAGGTTAAGGAATTAGGTTTTTCTTAACATCAATTCAGAGTCACAGGCACAATTAATTTGATTAGTATTGTGATAAAGATAATAAAAAATATTTTTAACTCATTAATATTAAAGCGACTTAGAAGCAGGTAATTGTTGTCATGTGGTCGTATAGGTACGCGCCGTTTAGCGCCAGACAGCCTTGCAAAAAGTTGAATACATTATTTTTATATCGGCATATGAAGCCGTTAATCATGTCATATCTGAGGCTGAATGAATGAGTTGCTTCAGATGTAGTTTGAAATTAGAGTATAAGTTTTAGTGATGATTAAAAACACTAACAAGAATAATTCCATTGTAAATTATATTATTTATAAAAATATTAATTTACAGATTGTAAATTAATATTTTATGTTTCTTAGCAGTAGCTTCCTCATTTTAATGAGGAAGCTAGTGCTAAGAAACATAAACTTATACTGAGAATACATTTCTCCAGTCTAAACAAATCTATTAAAAACTTATTATTATCAACTTATACTTAATCTTATTCTACTAACATCTATTAAGATCAAGACTTAATCTAGTAACAACTCTTTATCTTCGAAATGCTTAAAAATATTTTTTTAATGACAACAAATGTATCGGAATAAGTATGACATTTGAAGGTGGGAAATAAAGATCAAAATAGCGAGCCCGGTCATCTTGAATTTCATGAAGAAGGTGAAATGGTATATTTACGAAATCTACGTTTAAAACGTAATGAAAGCTTGCTTTGAAGAAATGTATTTTTCTATTTCTTGAAAATTTTCTTGTGTCAACTTAATTTTAATTTTTATCTTAGGAGATAAAACTTGTCCGCCAAGTTTTACTCAATTTACATTAAATTTAAGTGATAGGAATATTTCGCAAAAGATTATACAATTAATTAAAATATAAATACTTATATATAGAAATATATCTATGTCGTTTTGAACAGAATTCTGTGTGATTTAGGTAAATTAAAAGATCGGCACAAAAAATATAATCTTACTAGTAACTTTTATATGTAAATATAATAATTTTCTAATTATTTTGGGATGGACTCGGATGGTGGTTTACAATAAAACAATGAGAAAATTGTTTGGTATATCCGAAATGTTAAGATATGTCATCAGTATAATCGTTTTTATCATTCTTTTAAGACAACCATGATATTTGTCCATTTTTACGATAACATAACGTTATGATTGCTTTAATTAAGAGTAAGGCAATTTTGGAGAGTATAAGAAATAATGTAAACTTACTCCATGTTTCGGTTCACAATTTTTTTTTCACATTTACATTTTCCTTCATTTTCTACATAACAACGGTTAGAAGAGAAGTCTAAGGAACTCCCGCTAAACTTTTTAAAACACTAATAGTTAAGAGAATTCTAAAAATTAAAAAAAATTATAGATTATTTTTCAGAGGTATAAATATATAAGTTTTAAACTTTGCTTGTAAAATCTCAATATTCTACTGATGATACGACATAGTTTAAAAAAATCTTCAGTAGATAGCGCTGGCGAGGGGACAAATCACGCCATCTTTCGGCGAGCGGCAATGGTTGGTGCCGTTATAGCGCTGTCGGAGCGCTGCCGATGCGTATTGCCGTATAATGTCAAAAAACTCAGGTGATGTGTTTGTTATTAGCAACGTACCCTAGATTACTTCACGAGTTTTAAAGCTGATACAGTTTTAAAACTCATATTAAAACTAGAGTTTAAAATGTAAGCTATTGTGTTATTAATTGTATCTATTGTTCTTGCTAGCACTTACGATTGTGCAAGTTTTGGTACTATGTAATACACCGACTAATATTGTACAATTTAAAACTGAATCTAAAATTTATCTTTTCTTAAATATAACTAGTAATAAAGGAAGCGTACATAGAGTTGTAGTGCGTAAGATAATTATGGTTAAATGGCTAGTTTTATTTAATCTACTGTTTTTATGTGCTGACTTTTAAATGGGAATACCATTTAATTAATAATTAACTATTAAATTTCCTAATTACTAATTTGATCTACTTTAACAATTTTGATGGAGACATATATATATATATATATATATATATATATATATATATATATATATATATATATATCGATTCGATTAATATTATACAATTAAAATATTTAAATACAAATATGTGCTATGATATTACGATAATTTTCATTAAGAAGAAATTTGCAGATTCCCATATATCAAAATTTGAGTTTTCTTGTTATGGGGCGTCTGTGTAAATAGAACGAAAATAATATGCATTTCTACATCTCATCATCATCTCTACAATATTCTCATGAGTGGCTGTGTGAGGGTAGGATCTTACGTCCAAACGTGTATATCCTATGTTTTCTCATCCATGCTCAAATTGATTAAATGTAATCCCTGGCGGCCGGATAATTCACTGACAGTAAATTATCTCATCACGCTTCTCCAGGCGTGCAACACTCAGGCACCGTTAGGCGGCGCGCGTCCCGCTGTCTGTCGCGTTCCGTCCGCCCGGGCCCGCGTCGCTCCGCAATCAGATCGCTTCCGTCGTGAACGAACGCGAGCTGTCACTCTTAAAGCTCAATTAAATGTTTTAGCTACTTCATCAGGAGCTACGCGATCGATCGCCCAGCGCCAATGTATCGATTTAGGTAGGTAATTAACGTCAGTTTTAAGCGTGTAGTCAGGAGTATTTACATGTTTTCATGGCAAATGAACTCAAAACGTCAATGCTTACGCAGATAAAGAAATTTTAATAATATTTTGTATTATATGATATTTTGTGAAAGCATAATATTATTTAAAGGAATAATATGCTTGTACATCGCATGTACAAATTATAGTGAAACTGAGTTCAACATCGTGAACTTAGTTTCACTACAGTTTGAACAAAAAACTGTTTGTGAACTTATTTTCACCATAGCTTGAACACAAAACGTTTATAAACTTAGCTTCACTATTGCTTGTACACTAAACTGTTTGTGAATTTAGTTGCATTGTAGCTTATACACAAAACTGTTCGTGAACTTAGTTGCACTATAGCTTGTACACGTTTGTGAACTTAATTTTACCATAGTTTATGCAAAAAATTGTTTGTGAACTTTATTATACAATAACTTGTACACTGAATTTTCTGTGAACTTAATTTTACTATAGCTTATACAAAGGGCTATAATAAAAAGGTTATTAAAACGATATTTTTAGGTGCCGGCTGTCGAGTTACACTACATGTAGTATGCTGTAATGTAGTTATAATAACTTGTTCGTTCTGTCTAGAATTCAATCCTCCATTTAAAAAAAAGTAATGCTTTAATCGAATATAAAATTTGTTATTATTATAATTTGGTAGTTTCTGGTTGTTGAATACTTTAAAATATTACTATTTCAATTTAGTTACCGTAATTAAAAATGTAATCTTTCCTCACATCACTTATTTGCGCTATTGATTTATCTATAGAATTTATAATACATACCTATACATATTTATACATATTCCCATAAACATATTTAATGAATGTTTCTTAGTATGAGATATTAAGTTTAAATTTAAGTTTTAATTAAAATTAATGGATTATTTGGAAGTCAAACGCAGCGCGGGATCCGGCGATCGTATCGCAGTAGTAACTAACGCTCTGACTGTACACTCGATCTCTCCACAATAACGTCATACGGTTAATAGACGCGCGATGGCCGGTTGCCTTCCATTACGTATAGAATTTATTTGTTGCACTGAATTTCAAATAACTAATTTATATGTTAATTTGACGTGAATCGTTCGTACCCGACGATTATCGTGTCGTGTTCTTCTCGATTAGTGCTAGAGCGTTTAGTATAAACGAAAATGTAGCTACAACATTATTACGTTTTTGAAACGTGAGTGATGGTTATAAAGTTTATCATAATGCTTTTCTTATATTAGTTTATCATAACGCTTTTCTTATATAGTATATTTTGATATCCAATTTATATTATCACATGCGCGTTACGCGATATGGTAACAGGTATGTGGAGAACAGATGATTTTACTTTCTTTTGGGGAGTGTGTGGTAAAAGATAGTCAAATGTTATTAATTAGTTTATATGCTTTGATGTAATAGACTTTGAAGACTTAATAAAAAATTTACAAAATAAGATCTCTTTGTTGTATATATATTCCAAACTGGCGAATGCTCGTTAATTGAAATAATTTTAAGTAAAATGTTTGTGTCAAGAAAAAACTGTAAGGAGTGGATACATATTGCAGCTTAACACTAAGCAAAAGGAGCTTAAAAGTGAAAAATGGTAATACAATCTTTATTACATTTTTACAGACCTTTTTAAATTTTTACAGGTACATTATTTTTTTCCAATTTATATCAATAGGTTAATTAAGTTCATATCAAACGTTTACTAGGTCGAAACTTGTTTAAACTGTGAGGCTGTAATACACGGACGAACTGACATACAAATTATGAGTGTTCTTTGTTTGCGACGAACATTTTTTATATCCACTCAAAGGCTTTTGTCTCCAAATGTTTCGGGTTAGATCATACTCTATTATTTCCTACATACATTTTTATTGTTGAGACTTTAAAAGTATGCAAAATGAAGAAATATAAAAAATTAATAAAAAAGAATTAAATTGTAATCGTAAAACTATCTGCTACTGTAGCCCATGAAACTTGTACAATAAGGAAGCATGTTTATTTTAACTAAATAGAAAAGAAATATAAACCGGTTTAAAATTTTTTCTTAAGGAAACATAAGGTGTTGATTTGAAGAGTGATTTCGTTGTACGAAGGTGACTTATGATCAATTTTCTTAGTTTTTTTTTTCAGCTCACCCCTTTTTGTATTTAATATTTTCTTAAATATAATAAAGCCGTATTAAAGGTTTTATTAAAAAGTAAGTAGGCTTTAGAAGAATATTTAGAAACCTTTTATTTAGCTTAGTGTTCTAGTTATGGATTTAACATCGATAGATGTTTAAAGTTTGTTACATTTGAGTAAATTGCTTTGGAAATTCTTTGTCAAGGACGTTAAGTCTGGTTTAATAATTGTCGTCCCTTAGAACTTTAACTCTGAGGGGTGCTGCGTGTACTTTATTTATTGTCCTATCTCCAGTCATGAACGAAATTAATCACTGTTCTTCGGCGTTTGACACAGTGCGGCGAAGTGCACAAATTGATTTGAAGAATGATTAAATTCTATCATTTAGTCACATTTCGCAATTACAAAATCACGTTTTGCAATTACACTTAGTGAATTTCTCACTACCCGAAAGTTGATTGTCTGCAACCAGGCATAAACCTTTCTGTTGGAAATGTAAGCGAAATTATTGAAATTTCTTTTCAAAAATTCAAATATAAATTAAAAATGTTTATGAAAGGGGGAAATTCATCTTACGCTAGATTAATTTATCCCAATAAAAATAAAATATATGCAAGTTTTCACAAAATAATCTACAGCCGAAAATTCTTGTTTGTTTACTTTGTTTTTGCTTTTATCTTCATAATGACTATTTTAATCAATGCAATATTTCATGAAAATTATAGTTAATTTATTTTTAAAATAATCTTACTTCTTGTAGAATTTTCTATAGGCATGATAATACTTGTTATGGCTCTAACCTGAAACAAAGAGAGAAAATGCTGATTAATTTATTAAGCTTATAAATTATGAAATTAGTAAAATTAGATATACTCACGACTCCGCTCAAGTGAAAATTGTAAAAAATTGTAATTTTATTATAGTGATGTCTTTGAAATACTTTTTGATATTGAAGTTTAAATTGTAGTTAACCTTTTAAGTTTCTTCAATACATACATTAGTTTCACCGTGTATTTTTCCTTGTACCAATATCTCGCTAAAGTATTCGTTGACAGAGAGTGCAGGAAGAGTTTAGTTTACGTTATTCATGATTTCGTTGTATATAGTTCAAAAAAATCTTTAATTTTCGTTACTTTATTGTTAAATTTTATTTTATTTTTGTCATATACTGTAGTTCATAACAAAAAATGAAAGATAATTTACCATTTCTGCAGGTTATTTTTATATAGACTATAACTAGACCGTACATAATATTAATATATCTCCACCGATTTACGCAGCGTAAAATAAACCTCAATCAACAGATCTTTATCGAACTTCCTTACAAATACCTTTATAATTCAATAATATTGGTATATGCGTTAACATTAGATGCACTGAAATTATTATGAACAAGTAACCTACCCAATCCTGTAAACTATATAAACTCTGTATAGAAGAAGTTGAGTTATAAGTGAAAAGACAGAAAGATGGACGTCGCGTTACACAAATATAGGAGACATATGATTATTTTATTTTTGACCAAATTAAACTAAAATTTCTACGAGTAACATCGTTTATGTTTAATTTGAAAAATATGAGCTAAAATTGTTGAAGAAAATTAAAACATTATTTGTTTTAATAAGTTATGGTGATAGCTTACATGTCGTAATTTAATTTTTTTTTGATAATTCATCATAATAACTCAGTTCTTAAAATTTTATATTTCACATGGATTTACACGTAGATAAATATATATTGGACACAGACGATTAAAGACCAACTATTTTCTTTTACATTTAGAAGACAGTGGTATAATCATTTATATAAAAATGTACCGAGGCCGATCGAAGTCAAATATAATTAGTTGCGTATGAGATGTAAAGCTTTGATTTCCTGCGACATCGCTAAGCTGTAATCTAAGCTAAGTACAGCCCGTACCTAAGTACATTTACGAGCATGTTAAAAAGGTAAGCGCAATTGATTGACTTGTACCAAATAACCATCGATAAACATGTAAAAGCTGTCGAGATAAGAAACGCAATTTATCATTTGGCTTCGAAACGGTTGTTGCTCGCTACCCGGTACTAATTTTAATATAAAAGTTAAATTGCCTTACGGTACATTTTATCATAGACAAAGTAACGTAATGTGTGATTAGTAAAATATTTAGGTTTTAATTAAAATTTTATAAGTGTCAGCCACTTTCTAAATAAGTTTGTTTGTGTTGGTTGAAGTCCGACGTGAATTAATATATCGCCGTGCGGTAAATGTTCCACGTATCGGAGCGGCGTAAGACAAATATTGTAATTGATTACGTCCAAAATGACGTGTACATCAGGAACCTCGCTCTTGATGGATTTGAGTTTGATCACTCTGCAGCCTAATTAAGTGCCGCAGCACGTCTTTTTAGAAATAATTATTTTAAAACTATCATTGCTATAGGAATATATTTGTAATCGGATAGGATTTGTAACCATAAAAAATTGTATGGCAAAAAATTACGAAGCCGTAGCTTTGTACGAAATTTATATTTTTAATATTACGTTAAATGTAATTTATAGCTTGGGAAATATGTACGTAAATCATAAACTGATCAGTCGATGGACACTTGTCATAATAATAAAGACAAAAGAAAATAAGGTATAAATATCAAGTTGAAGCAGCAGAAATAATAAACGAAGCTATAATTTTTGTAATTTTGTGAAATAAAAATAAATTACCGATGATTGTGTATGAGTATATAATAAACTCTAGGTAATAAACAGCCAAACTGCAATTACTTTCATTCGAAACTCATATTTGTGAATATGTATTTTCTGACCTTGCAGGAAAATTGTATTGTTGAAATGTCATTTGGCTTGTAAACTATTAGAATGCATAAAATTTTAAGAAAATTGATATAGCTCCTTTTTTTTGTTGTAACATTTGTATGTACTCAGAATTTTCAGAATTTTTTTTCAGTTAGAAAACAATAAGAAAAACATTTTTCTAGGTATTTCTTCAAAATGTTTAAAAAACAAGGTTTTATTGAAATCGGCCTAGGTGTTCGACTTTGAAATTGATAAACGTTTTTTCAATTTACTTTGACGTACGTAAGATTATCTTACTAGACATGACTTCCTGCAACGGAAGTAAAATATTCAAGTGATATTTAATTAATAATAAATTATTTATGATCATTTAGGGAAAAGAGGACTGAGGAATAACAGAGGCAAGACCGGATATTTGTTCAATCAATCAATACACCTACCAACGGAAGAGTAACTTCGAATATGGAAGAAAAGCTCAAATATTTCGTATCTATCGTGACTCCTACGGCTGCATTGCAGAAGTTATACAGGCTATAATCATAACAGCTTGGCTCAAAAGGCGTTTCATGACAGGTTTGACTATTGAATGTTAATGAAAACTGAAGTCAAAGTGTATTGACAGACAATAAGACTAACTCTTCTGTTCCTATGAGAAAATAGATAAGAAAGACTATACACCACAGATATAAAAATGCTACGATAGGCGAGATGAGTTATGAGAATAGATAATAAACGAGAATATACGGAGCACTTTTAAAATCGTAAAAATCGGGCATAAACTTCGTAAAAACCGTCTGAGATGGTATGGTGTGCCATGAGAAAAAACGAAGACCACGTGAAAAGAACAGTTATCAAAACTGGTGACGGGAAAAGAGCTCGGCGCTGACGCCTCACGATCTGGAACCAGACCAGTAGTAGATACCGACACTGAAACAACAAAAAATCTTATCTTTCAATATCAACAAAAAATCTTATCTTCAGCTATCTTTTACTTATGAGTTAGTAGATGCCGATAATGAAACAACAAAAAATGTTATCTTGTAACTTTAATGCATGAAGAGGTTAAAGAAAATCTATGCACTACCAGTCAATGGGACAGGAGAGTGGGAGCATTAAGCACGAGACGGGTCGAGGGTACCTCTAAGCGGTCCATTCTGGCTAATGGTAGCCAGTTACAGGACGAATCAGTCTGGTTCCACGACGAATCAATCGGGCGTGGAAACTCCCGGTTCCGATTCGTTTTCTAATGAAGAAAAAGCAGAACGTTTAATACTTTTTAGAAGACTATAAATAGAAGGAATAATTTTTATTACATTGAAACAGGAGTTGGCTTCCTAGCAAAAGGGAGTTGATAAAAAAGCTTTGTACAGTTAAAATATTCAAAAAGTGATTAAAAAGTTATTTTAAAATTATTATAATGTTTTAGTATAAAGACACATAGAAACATAAAATTTTGGTAATACGAAATTGTTGTAGTTATTATACGATACTATTGAATTTATCATTAGATACTACACACTCAATAAACAAATGAACCGAAATGTTAATTATTGATTTAAAATACAACGTATTAAAAAACTTTGTATTTACGGAGTATATTTTACTTCATATGAACAAAAACACCCAGTTCTCCCAATCTAAAAAACTAGTTCATCTAAGTCGGCATTTTGTAAATTAATAATCGTTTTACGGTCTATTGTAAACTTACAATTAATGCTTTTATTTTAAAGTTATATTATTTTATTCATACATATATATACATATATATTTATTTATATATATATATATATATATAAATATATATATATATATATATACATGCAAACATGTAAATTGGAAATAAATAAATTTAATATCACTGAAATGCACAATCTATATAACGTTAAAAAAAATAATATTACGGCATTGTTAAGTAACATTTATACTTAGTTAAATTAAATAAAGTAATGGCACTAATTATGCATACCATTAGATCGTTTTTCATCATTTTCGTTTAATATTAAATATCGAGCTATAAATTATACGTTTATCTGGTAATTAAGTATTTAAAGAAACTCATGTAATACATATTTAATATGAAATATTGATTAATTTGCATACTTACCATATTCTACCATTTATTACCTTCTCGCCAAAATATGTGCATTAGTTATTAATTTTTTTAGAAGGGGTGTTAATCACCGAGATGTTGCTGTTTATTATATGTGAATATTACGGTGCCATGACCTTTTGTTAATTTAAGTATGGATTTCAAAATTATTAATACAAAGATAATAATGAAATGAAAATAAATTAATTTAACATAAAATAACTGAGAAAAAATAAAACGTCACCAATAGAAATATCACTTTGTTTAAGCAGTGCAAAGATTTACGTTAACAAAAATATTAGTCACTCGTCATTATTTTGATAAAAAAAATAGATTTAAACAATTGTTTTATTATGAAAAACCAGTTGTTAATTGGCTGTCAAACATAAAATTTATAACATCTCTTTAACCCTTTTTACTTATTTAATTTTTTGTTTTTGTATAAATTGATGTTTGTACTTGTATATTCAGTGTTTATTGTTACTAATAATAACAGAGTCGAAAAAATATAATAAAACGCAGTTTGTAGGGAAAAAAATTTCCAATTGGTTTTTCTGGCAAAACGATGGCGAGAGGAAATTGTAAGTCGGAAGTAAGTATGTCATCTGTAATGTGTATTTTTTTCATTTAACTATAAATACTCATAATTAATAAATACTAAAATTTTCATTGGTGCTAAACTATATTTTTACATCTTAAATAATGATAAACATTTTTCACTTTGGTCACGTGCTTTACGATATTGCTTTTATAACATTTGATTGTGTTAAGTTACTAGATTTGTTATTTTTTTAATAAGTTCACTATGAAAATAAAATTTCTTTAATAATAAATTGTCTAATAAAATTTCTTTTTTTTTAATACAATAATAACACTTTTAGGGTTTTCGAAAATGCAGTAGTCGTTATAAAGTCTACTTATTTATTTACAGAACCACCAAACTCTTATTAAAATAAAGTGAAATTATAAAAAAAATGAATCATGCGACTTAGTACTATACAATTTTATTAAGGAAATCTCATTACTGACATGGCCAAATTAAAAAATGGTTTAAATACACTAAGTTTTATATAAAACCAGATTGCGCTGTATTATGCATGAAACTAGAACTGAAAGCTGCATATAAACACTGAGCAAACATGGCGTATTATATACGGAGTGACCATAACCATTTTACTATGCGTGTCGTTAAGAAAGCGTTACTTGTCACTTCAATGCCAGCCTAGAAGACGCACGAAGTAAAAAACTTACGTGTTACTGTCAGTCGCGTCGCAGTTGATAAATCCTTTTATTGCTGCTGTTGGTTTAGAAAAGTCTCCCTATATGGAGTATCTCATAAATGATTTTGACAGCTCGTACATCAGTGAGATAAATTGTGTCGGAAAAGATTCCTCTTCAATAGTATTACGTTATAACTCATATAAAATATAAATAACCACTCGCACACAGAACAAATATAGTCAATATTTGTAGGACGTGTTAACATTCGAGAAGCGCATCGTAAAAAGTAGACCATTGTTTATTTATTTATGAATATACGCATTGATGTTGACAGAATTTAAATATTCTTTACACGGAAGAAACAGGTTAAAATTGAATACGAGGTACTTGATAAATAAGCTAGAATATTTTAAAACACTGCGCCACTATTCAATTAAGGAACATATCTATGCATGTAATAAAATTGTAGAACTGGAGTGTCTCTACACTGAAGTTATTTACGAAAAAAAGATTTAGAGTGACATAACAAAAGTCATAGAACACAAAAATTGATTTTTTGTCTGTTAGACGGTATGTATTTTTGTCTGGTTGAATACGCATCACGTAAAAAGTTCTGACTCAATTCCGATGGAGTTTTAAAAAAGTGTAGAAGGTCATTTGAAATAACATTTAGTTTTATTTCATAAAATTTGTACGACTAAAATACGGAAGTGCCTAGCTTCCCAAAGCGTGGTAATTAAAAATTTGTAAAGTGAGCTTGCACATAAATAGATGATGCTGCTTTATTTTAAATCACGCAAAGAAGTTTGTACCCGAATCGTCGAAATTAGTGTCACGCCAAATTGGTGAAATTGGCGTGGCCGGTGAAAATGGTCGTGAGATGTGGTGCGGGAGGGGTAGGAGCTTGAGAAAGCAGCTCGAATGTGGAAGGAGACACAAGAGCGCAGACGTCGTTGTTGATCGTTTTCCGAAAATAATTTTTTTATTGTTGTATGTATTCGACTAAGCTTTACTTGGTTTCTTCAATTTGTTTCAAATATTGATCTGTTGTTGCCAATGAAACTACTTACTATATTTGATATTGCTGCATAAATTCGGTTGTCACCTATTTTATTGTTTATACACTTATACACAGAGTAAAATTGTAGAATTTGAATGTCCCTATGTTGAAGGTATTTAGAAATAAAATATTTAGGGAACAAAACAGAAAATAAAAGAACACTAAAATATCGTTTTTAACATTGTCCAAGTGAGTCTGTTTATTTATTCGCGCATTACCCAAGAACAACTAAAGGGATTCCGATTAAATTTTCGCTGTCGCATCTGGGGTAATTTATGCGCTATGTTTCATTGCATACGATTAAATAAAAAGAAGATATGGTCATATGACATTTTAGTACAAAGCGCACTTAAAAAAGTTTACTTTTATAATTATTATAATCGATGGCAATCTTAGAGTTAACGCATAATATTTCCTAAAGATCTATGCAAAGGACGTCGTAGACACAACTAGTCTCAAATGACTCGCAAATTAATTTACATTTTTTAAAAATATTACTGTATTTTCCTACAGTATTAACAAATTAGGTTTCATAACATCTAAGCTTAAAACACGTTTAATTACTTTCGGAAAATGATAATTCATGCCTTTTTTATTGTCATCTTTGTTTTCTGTTCTTCGCTTTAACTAGTAATATTGTGAAAATATTACTAGTTAAAGAGAAGTATGGAATCTTATTTAGAATTTTTACAAAATGTACGTATTTACGAATGTTTTCTAACAAATGTTATTGTAATGAAGAAAACAAGAAGTCTTGGTATTAATTCGTGTTATTAAAATACTACATTACAACAAGACAAGAATCATAAACTTATACGATAAGATGTAACATTTCGTTTAATCCGCCCACATCCGTCGCATCCTTTAAATTACGTGAAGTAACATCGCATACGTAATGTACGGTAAGCCAATTATATTAATATTTGTGAAAGTTAAAAATTGAGTGAAAAATTAGATATTAGTCACATCATTAGTTTTAATACAACTTTGGACCGCTCATCGCAATGTGCGTGACCTATTCATGTCGTATTCAACGTATAATAAAGCAAAATGGAAATCGATTCTTAGAGTTTCTGCGACAAAATATATTTTTTTTTAATATAATAAACCAGTTTTTACTCAGTGTGCATCTTCAAAGTAATTTTATTGGCACAAAAGAAAACGCAAGATCGTTCTGAATACTAAATAAACATGTTTCATTAAAATTGAAACTGTGGTTCAATTTGAATTTCGAACGCACTGATCTGCACATAGGCATGTACACTGCACATCACTGCATATCGAATCGATACGATGTCTATATCCATGTTACATAATGATTTGTACATTAATTATAAATATGTTTTACTTGCTATTTGCATTTGATTTCCTTTTAGGTATTTTGGAAAGTGAGTTGCGTCGTATATGTAGCGACATACTCACTTTATATATATATATATATATATATATATATATATATATATATATATATATATACTTTTGGTAGCCTATGAAAGACATCGCACACCAGAAAGTTGAACTAATACTGCTTTTCCAGGATTTGGCTAAGGTTCAAGATCTACTTCCTATTTCTTTTGCTTTTCATGAAACAAAACCATAATCTTCTCGAGGGATCTGTATTTTATATAAAATCTTAAGCGTCTTTTGAATATATGAAGCAGGACTTTATTGGATATTAAAGCACTCAACAGTAACAAAAGTTTGCTGTTAATTCAATTAAATTCTAGAATGAATGAGCGGATCCAGTTCGATAAAAAAAAAAAATAAAAAAAAGAAAATAAACAAAAATGCCCGTGTACAGCACTTTAACGGGTATTTGACCTTCAGGTCTTACGATTTAACCCAGTCTGGGAAAAATCCGCCACTTCATGTCGTCAGCCAGCGAAGAGGCGGCAAAAACCCAGACCCTCGCTTGGCACAACGGGCTGCACCGAGTCCGCCCGCCCAACCACAGCCTAGGGCCCTAAAAGTAAGTTTTCAATACTGTAGTCCATAGCTTGTGTACATTTACTGTGCTTCTATCAATGCCTTATTTTTTCAATTTTTCGTCTATATCTTCCATCTCGAGGCGGATACTGTTGAGCTCGTATAGCTCATCTGCCAAATATTTAGGGATGGGTAATTTGGTCTGGTAATTAGTTATAGTAAGACCGCGTATTTTTCGGTTCTTATACTTTGGTTACCTAGTACATATTTTTGAAATATATGTCGGGTATGGTCGTCATTCTTGGTAATGAGAAATCATAATGAGAAGCGCTGATTTGGAGATGTTGTAAATTATAGATTAATAGACTACGTAAAATTGGTAAATAATTTCTTAATTAGATGATAATGTTATGTGTAAAACTCTGCGATGTTTAATGGGAATGGCTTTGCAGTTAATCCGAATTGTTACAGTCTAATAATTGACAGTAATTTAGTTATTCTTACCAGGATTACAAATACTTTTCCATTTTTGTCCTTTGTGATTTTCATTAAAATCTGCACTCAATATGTAATTATAAATTTTGATTGCTATATATATATATATATATATATATATATATATATATGTGTATATATATATATATATATATATATATGTATATATATATATATATATATATATATATATATATATATATATATATATATATTAGCCACAAAAATAAATTATACAATTTATGGTTAAAATAAAAGTGTTTTTCAATGTTTCATGAAGTCTATATTTAGTGGAAAGAAATGTAAGATTTTTAAATATTTAATTGATCCATTGAATACTGGGTTATATATAACTTTAAGATAAACCCATCATTAATTAAATGCCTTATACATATTTATCATGACATTTAGTTATTGACAAAGTATAAAATTAAATGACTGTTTTGCATATCTATTCGCTTAAAGGCCAGAAAAAGACACGAAAGGCATTTACCGTTACTTTGTCGTTATTATAACAAATAAATGTGTTTATATTTAATCATTCTTATTACTAATCAGTACAAAACTTGAAATGGTTTCCGTATCAATTAGGTATATTGTCGCCGGTATTAACATTCATTAGCGATTAAATGTGAACGGCATTCGACATGAGTCGGGTGCGAGACGCGGAGTTACGTTTCCGGTGTCAGTGGAAAACTAATGCCGATTACAGAGGCGTACCGCGGGACCGTTAAGCCGCTTGCTACGCTGTAATTAAGCGGTGAAATGTTGCGTTCACAAATAGTGTCAATTAAAATACGTCATGTTGATGGCTGACGTGAAAGAATTACGAGCATATAGGTACTTACTATGTTTACGTTTATAGGTTTTATATGAAGAAATATGTATAACTAGAAACATATCTCATTTTCAATCTTTATATAAATCAACTATATCACTCGTATATAGAAAATAAATTATTTCTTTTTTGTGTCGTTCTATAATTTTTTTCTTGCTAGATATAAAATTTTGATATTTTTTGTAAATTTATTAAAACAAATACTTGATTAAGGCTATCATTATTAATAATATTGAGCCATTTGCACTGCAGATTTCAATGCATAACCTTCACAAAGAAGGTAACTGGGATGGAAAAATTCAGTGATCCCATACTTAAGACGGTTTAATCTTGGATTTTTTTGCACCTATGCAGCTTTAGAACTCGGAAAAGACGATAATCGGAGAGTGGTAGTTGGGGCTATAAGATTTAGTATGATAGTCTAATAAAGTTTTCCTATAATTTAGTATGTCAACTTTGGTCTGAGTAGCCTTACATTATCACGTAAAAGTAAAATGGCAAGACGTTTGGTAATTTTTTTTTTCATAAAACGTCATATTGGGAAGTTGTTCTACGTAGATGTTGGTAGTAACAACGCGGTGGTTGTTTAGACACTTATAGAACAATACGCCTTGTGGATCCCAAATTTAGACAAGAAAAGTTTGCGATAATGACTAAGTTTCAGTCGCGCTGGCCATTTTCACCAGGATGAATTCAAAAGGCGTCTCTTATCATTGTCGCAGAAAATGTAGGTTTCATGGTGATTAATTTGAGAACGTTTTTCTTACGAGTAATTTATTAGAATCTGCAGAAAATTCTCTAGACAAACTAAAAAACCTAACCCTAAACTTACGGAAGAGTATTTCCACTGTTTACTAAACTATAAAATTAAGTTTCCGAATTCTATCAATCATAAAATTGCGATTGTTTCAAAAATTACTTTCGGATCTGATCGTAACATTGTATAAAATAAGCATTGGGAGAAACGTATTTTCTTTTCATATCTATCTACGTGGAGTAGAAGAAATGAAGACTCTCATGGTACTATTTTTGGGTATTATTTTTCTTTCAGTACTTCTAAATTTAACTTAAACGATCGCTTATCAAATCTTTGAAACATCCCTTATTAATTTTCTCAAACCATCAAAATTTTTCACATTCATTTCTCAAATCTTCGATGACTCAATGCCTTCATTATCCTTCTCGCTTTCTTAAACTGCTTTCTCTCTCTTAATATTTCTTTTGTTCGAACTGTTAAAGATATTGTTTTTAATATTAATAATTGCGCATTCGTCCGCAGCTAATTTTGAATAAAAAGCGCTATAGTTCAAAGACATATTCTGACAAACGAAAGCCACGTTCCACTTTCCAAAAGCAGCATTAAACGCGAGAGACAGTTGATCGGTATAATGATGACCGCACAGCCATCGGTTCAACGGCTGGAACAAATTCGCGCACGGGGAGCGGCTCGACTGCGTTATTCAGCAGTCGGACAACTGTAAACAAAAGCGGCGCGAAAGGGTCGCGGTGATCAATCACAGCCGCCACCGCCGTGAGATAGCCGTCGCGAGGGCGTTCAACCCACTCACGGTCCCAACTTTTTGCAACTTTCTGAAGTCGAATCATGCTCTGTTGTTATTCATATCGTAAAAAGATCTAGAATTGTTTTGGATCGCGTAAGTATTATCTTTCAAAAAGTCCAGAATTGTTTTTAACTGCATAACAAGAAGTTCCAATTTACAAAAGTACTGGCAAAAATGAACAAATACTCCGAGTTTATATTCTCAACTAAATAGAAAATTTGCTCTTAATCTTAAATCAATTAAAGTTATTGTCATTAAGATGTTTTGTCCTATAAATTTTATAGCCTAATACAATATTTAGTATGTAAGTAATTTGCTGCGATAATCAAGGCCTAATATCACAATTTTCCTTCAGTGAAAAAGAACTTAAATTTTTAAGGTTCCGTATAAAAATTGGCAAAGCGGAACATTTATAGAATCACTTTGGTGTCATCTGTCCTCCCGTCTACCACAGGCCTTTTCCTCTGAGAATGTTTGGTGTAGAATGTTGAAATTCGGCACAACTAGAGGAGACGGTGGGTTAATTAATTATATAAAGTAAAAACATTTTAATTTTTAACCGACTTCTAAAAGGAGGAGGTTTTCAATTCGTCGGAATATTTTTTTATGTATGTTCTTCAGCGATAATTATTCACCGAGTGGGCCGATTTAGATGGTTCTTTTTATTATTTGTAAGAGGGTACTTTAAGGATGGTCCCATATAAATACAGGTATGATGATGATTTGATAATGAGGTCCGGAAATGAACGATGGAACTCCTTAACGAATGGCAGTAAATCTATAATGATTCAAGATATTTCCTACTACTAGTTGTTACTTTGCAAAATAACTACACCACTTACTAGGTCTGGGTCTGATGATAGGTTCTCGAGATGAACAATGGAACTCCTTAACGGATATTAATAAATCAACCGCGATTAAAGGTATTTGCTACTAGTAGTTGCCACTTTGCAAAATAACTACGCCATCGATATATTAGGGTCTGATCATGATTTCTGAAGATGAACAACGAGACTTCTTAACTGATGGTAGTAAATTAAACGTGATTCAAAATAGTTGCTACTGGTAGTTATTACTTTTCAGAATAACTACACCATAGACCATGTCAGAGTCTGATGATGCAATACAAGATATTTTCTTCCGGTAGTTTTGACTTTGCAAAATAACTGTACTGTCGACCAGATCAGGGTTTGATGGTGAGTTATGAAAATGAATAATAAAATTCCTTAACGGATGGTAGTAAATCAATCGTGATTCAATATATTGCTACTGGTTCGTTGTTACTTTAGTCATTATTTCGCAAAATCTGATACTGGATTTTGAATATGGAGAACGGAATTCCTCAACGGCTAACAGCTAACCGCAGGCGGCTACTACTATCGTTTCATTTCTGTATGTCGTTGATAATTAACTTCAGTCAAAGAGGGTAGATTATCTAAATACTAGCTTTTGCCCGTGACTTTTAATAATTGTACGAAATTCTAAGAGAGAAAATAATTAAATGTTATTTATAGTGTGATAATTAATTTTATTAATCATTAAAAATTCTACAATAAACTCTTTTTTAAAAAACCGACTTCAAAAAAAGCTAGTAAAAAAAAAATTAAAAAATAATTAACTCAAAATAGGACAAATGTAAAATTTTATATTATAAATACGCCCTTTAGAAATCTTTTTCGCATTGTGAATATGTTAGAAGTCAAGGTTTTAAATTTACATTATAAATTAAGTTAAATTATAAATTTCTTTAAGTTGTGCTGGCGCTGACTTCAAAAATAAATAACTTTTATTGCGAACTAACTATTTATTGCGAATAAATATTTACCTATTTTTAGTTAATTATTTTTTACTTCATAGTACCTATTATATTTTGTAATTTGGTATTTTAAAAAATATTTAAAATGAGAAGATTCGTTGCTCAAGCACGATTTAAAAAATATATTATAAATTTTTTATTGCAATTTTTTTAATACAGTTTCGAAAAATAAGATCCTTTGTTTCTTTATAAGATTTCTCAAAAAAATCACAAATAATTCATGAACTTTGGTTATAAATATATAGATTGGGCAAAAATTAAAAGATCTTTAATAGCATTTCAATTTCCGTATTTCCGTACTATAGTTTTTTAATTAACTAATAAAAAACTATAGTACGGAACTCTAATTGCACAAGTGCGACTTGCATTACAGCATTACATAATACACACGCCCAATTAAGTAAGCACGAAAAATGATTTCCATCTATTTGATACAACTGCTTTGCATTTTTTTTCGTTTTGTTCGATGTCTGCGAGCTGTTTTGGATAATGGGCATATCCAGTAAAAACTATTGTAAATTAACCAACAACAATGTCTTTAATAACTTATACCAACAACAATGTCTTTAATAACGTGTTGCAGCTTCATCTCATGGGTTTTTATCATCTTCGGAAGTATTTCATAATCACTCATTGATTGTGAAAAGTCACACTATGCGCTAATCAGTCCAATTTCGATAAAAAACCATTGAAAATGTTTGATATATTAATTCTGGAGCTAGAAAGAAAAAAAATATACAGAAAAAAGGCAAACGGGCAAAATAATTTTTTTCAAAATGAAATTTTTCTGTCTGTTTTCATTAATATGCCATATAGATTTTGTGTATACAAATGATTACATATGAACTATTATGTACTACTTACGGTTTTATTATATTTTGTATTTAAATGTTAATAAAATTAAAGTCGGTAAATAAAATTTCGATTTTTTAAATAATGATAGGTAGTTTTTTAAAGTTCACTGCAATTCTTACGAAATTGGAAACTCTTTATATTTCCCAAATACATGTACTTGAAATATGAATCGACATCAAATTTTTGGATTAGTGAAACAAATTGTAAAAATTGATCATCAATTAGACTTCATTTATCACATCTAACGATAATGACGTATGTTAATCGAAATCAAACTATCTGTAATTTTTCGGTATAAAATTTAATATTGAAATATGAGGGAAAAATCAAAGATTGCGAGTGTTTCGAAGCTCAAAGTCATCATAAATAGATAACACAGGTACATCTATCCGGCCTCAACTATGGTTATACTACATTAATTAAGTCGTGTTGTTTTTTGTTTGCACCGTATTGTTTAATTAAAAATCTTCAATTACCAAAAACCAATTTACAGATAATTATTGATAGATAATGAATAGTTATATATCGCTGTCTTCACTTACTGCTCAATAATTTTACGTACAGTTAAGTATTCCATTATCTTTATGTTTCTTGTTCTTGCTTTTATAAATGGAGACGAACGAGAGAGCAGCGGGAAGTGATGTTTTTTAGCAATAAAATTATTAATTAAAAATTTTAAAAAACTTAGGCGATTTGAATTCGCACAGTTCGAAATTAAATTTATTTATTTATATATGTAATGGATTAACTTAAGATAATGATGAAGTGCCAAATTTTCATAAAAAAAACAACAACGTTCTTTTCCCCTTAAAACTTCACCAATCTTAATTATTTTTTACAGTGCAATTGATATTATTCCTAAATAGATGTATTATATTTTAATTTTTTTTATATTACTCTTAACTTACAAATATAAATCACCTCAGAATCAGATTTTTGTACAATTGTCATACAAACATTCTTGCAAATAAATATTTAAACAACTAATTAAAACAAAAAAAATTATTGTCTTAGATAATTCTTTGGCTACGAAAATTTCAAAATTATGAAAATCGGAAAATGTTTAGAATGGAAGACACTTTTCCACCAAGAAGACAACTTTACGGCTAAATCGTAGGCAGGTAGCCCCACGACCTACGACTTTCCCACTCGCACACTCCGCAGAGGCACAAATAAAGGGAGACAGCCAACAATACCTATTTCTCATAAATCAGCGGTACTTCTATTCCCTGTTAAAGTTTGTTAGATTTATTTGTTTTTGGTTTTGGCTCTATTTAATCACAATTTTTTAAAAATGTGTACCGTACACAACTATACTAAATTCAACTTTGAAATAAAAATCTTTATTTTGTTTCATTAAATATCCTTTACTTGGTTATTCAACAGTACGAAATGTGTTTTTTTGTTTAGAGTTTTGTTGATATATTTAGTCGTATCGTTTGTTTTTTTAAAAGTAGAATATTTTGGATGTGAGTTGAGGGAATGAAATAGTTTGGCAATTATCTTATGCTCTAACTTATTTGTTAATGCTTTTTCCCCTAGATTTCTTTTAAACAAATCCAATGTATAGCAGTATATATTATTTAATATCGGCGAAGAGAATATTTATCACTTGTTTTTTAATTTACTTCATGTAACGGATACGTAAATAGACGACATGTTTAAATGATTTAGGAAAAAAAATGACGCAGATGGTTTTCCTTTGCCAAATTACCATTTGCCGAAAAAAATATGGTAAATTTTGTACATTTCCATACTAAATTTAATGTATCACTATGAAGATACATGAAAAAATGTTAAACGCTTGGACATGTTGACAAGTGGGAGGAAATTTTCACGAGTGTAAATGCCTTTAAAACATTTAAAAAAATTTAGACGTCCAACCTGACAACTTTGTAGAACAATGAGCGTGGCCACTATTAGGTCCACGGTACCAAAAGAGCATTAGTACGGTTACAAAAGAGCATTAGACATATATGCAATTTAAAACAAGATGGTGTCTTAAAATGCTTTGAGATATTTTATATAAACTAAAGCCATTGATTCCATATAAGGACGTAAACTTTTTAAATTTTCCATTAAATTTTTTAAATGGATAACAATTGCTTAACAATTTTGTGATTAGTATAATTTTAAGCTTAATTGAGTTGATAGAAATTATATAAAATAGATTACATTCTCTTACATGTTTTATACTAAAAACATATAAAAAAGTAACTAACTAGAAATTACTTACTAATAGGTCTGAATACTCAAATTCTAACTTTGCTGGTCAACAATGCTGGGCGGGAACGAGTGTATATTTATCATTCCGTAATATCGAATATGAAAACAAATAGGCAAAGTAACATAGCCTAATTGCGGATATAAAGACGTATAATCATTATAAATATGTATAGGTAATAGATGTCGTCATGAATGCACCGATAGTCAAGGTAAAACTCTCTCTTATGCCGCAGTATCGCATCAGTTTTGTGTTTCAAAAGAAAACGTCTTGCACCTCTATTATATTCTACGTTATCTTTCAATTATTTCCAAACGAAAGCAATTTTGAAACATCCCCACTGAATAATAAAAACATAACGTTAACAAGGCAGCGATCCAGAGGCGGCGCTGTACATAGGCATTAAGCGCTCGCCCGTTTCATTAAAATGCTGTCGCTGTAGCGGAGTCCCGCGGGCGACGTCCAACGAGCAGTGCCACAAAAACAATATTGCGCCCTCGATTGGTCGACGCATCGCGAATGCTCGACGCGTGCCTCCATTGTTCCCCCCTGGCGGGCGAGCGCGGAGTCGCCGCGAATACAGATCAGGTCCGCGCTACCGGCCGACCCGCGCCGTCGCCCGGCTCCCGGCCGCTACGTCCTACGACTGCGTCACCGTCGCGCGCCGATCAAACGAGAGGCGTGACTTGGCGCGTGGGCGTGATTGCTGTTGGCTCATGTTTTGTTTAACATTTACATATTTTGCTAGTTAACCTGCATGCGGCTCTAGCCGCGAGTTAATGGAGCAGTTGCTTGTGGAATTGGCATCTGTATTCTTATTATATTTCAATATTAAAAGGTTGGAGTGTTTTAGCGTGGAAAGCTGGCTGTGATTTAGAAAGAATGCTACGTCCATCATTAATATCCGCACTCTGTGATTTATTCAACTGCGATAACAGCAATTGATACCTTGATGCAATGTGGTTATTTCAAAGTAGTGGTGTAAAAAGATAATGATGGTATCCACAAGTTTCTTATTTGCTTTAGATATTTTTTTCCAATTGCTCTATTTACCAACTTAGCATCGAAAATGTTGTCTATGAGCTAAAGTGGTCTAAATCGTTTTTTTCACTGCTTTGTGGATGTAACATTTCCTTTAAAAGAGAGGTTTAAATATATTAATTATTATGTAAATAGTGAATCTTCAACTTTCTAAAAATTCATTTTAGTGTCAATATTTAAATATTAAAATATTTAGATGTAGTATTATATTGATCGAAGTTTGTATTTGTGCTTTATTTTTTTGTAGTAATACACAGAAAAATGTTAAAAAATATACACTAAAATCTGACATGTAGTCTCTAATCTGGTGTGTAGTTCTGTATAATAAACATAAAATAATGTAGAAAAAAATTTTCAAACTTTGTTCTTGCATAGTAAACTAAAGTATGAAATATTTCTAATCCTTAACTTAAGTACTTAATTACGGTAAAGTCGTAGGTGCACAGCGCAACACCGCTCGAGTCCACAGCGGCGAGAAGTAATACCATCGATTATCGCTGTAAATGAAGTTACAAAATGCAAAGTGTAACCAGTCATTATGAAACATTAAATAAATTACATTTAATTTTAAATAGTTGTAACTTATCGGAGTAACTTTTCGTCATTTCCTTTTTTTTTAATGAATGACGTAACTGTTGTCGTTCTAGTTACAATTATAATACAGAAATATCTATGTCAGTCTTTCTCCAACTACTCTCAACTTTCTAGTAGGTAGCAGTGCTTCATATTAATTTATCTATTGCAATTTTGATCGATTTTTTTAATCGTCGATACTCCGCTTTTCCGTTTAAATCATTAAATTCTCTAAGTCATTTTTTTAAATCCTATTTTAATTTTATTTGGAGGTCTGTACCTAACAAGGTCACTTACATGTCCGTTTGTCTATCTGTCTCTTTGTCATAGTTGTTTTTATCAGAATCCGTTTGAGGTAGGCTTGAGATTTTCATAGTGATAAAGCATATTGATCGCATGTATCTCAGTAGATACCGCTTAAAATATTTATTCAGAAGTTTTAGCGGTGGCAAATGAAAAATTCAAATTCCCTTCTTTAATTTCATGTCCTGTGTTGGGTTTTTGATTAGAAAAACTACATAAAAGTTTTCAAAACTACTTTTTACCGGAATTTTATATTAGATAGTTGAATACATTACTGAAAATGTCCACAGAAAGCATATTCCCCATATATTCAACGGTTGAAATTGAAATTATCAAAATAAATAAATGGTATTAAACTTTACATAATATTGAATATATTTGGCATTAATTCTGTAGAAATTCATTATTCACTATTAAATGAAACTACGTGATGTAGTATTATTTCTACTTTCTTTAAGTTCTTTACCACGACCTAGGTTTCGTTGTATTACAACATCTTCAGGTGGACTATTAGAAAAGATTAACTTTACTACCCACCCGAAGATGTTGTAGTACAATGAAACCTAGGTCGTGGTAAAGAACTTAAAGAAAGTAGAAATAATACTTTGTAAAAAGTCTACTGGTAAACTGCTGTGACGTTTAATATTTGTGAAAGACATTAGACAATAAATTTATAGGGTGAAAAATTATATTAATATTTGTATTTTGCTGCAATGTGGCTATTTAAAATTGTAAACAAAGTAGTGATATAACAAGATAATGATGCCATTCACAAGTTTGTTATTTGTTTTCGATATTTTCTTTTTTTATTATATTGGTAAATAGTTTAATTAAAATATTTTGTCTAACCTTAAATACTGTAACTTTTACCTGTATCAAAATGTGCACCAAAACCCTCGTGGTGTAAGTTCTACTTGTTTTTTTATGCAGAACCAACGATTGAAAGTGAATATCTGAGGTAATTGTATATGCATATGTATATCGTACCAAATATTTTACATTTTAATTATTCTTAGTTACTCGTCAGCGGTTGTTCTTAAATTGACAAATTGTCAAACAATGTATTCATTAACTTTAATGTATCTAATTGATACATAGGCAGACTTATTGCTACGAGAGCAATTTCTTACAGCCAATCATAATACCAGACTAGCCCCGTTCAACGAACGGCCGGGAATCGAACCCGGGTCGCAGCTGCGCGCCGCATCATCAATGGCCGTATGCCTTGTGATCAACTCAACACACCATGGCGACGACAATTTACTAGGGTATAACAAAATTTACATGTAAATAAAATGAATATAATTAATCATATTAATGGTAACTCTTATTAATTAAGTGTATTTGTGTACGCCGAATTCGTTTTGGGTTTTGGTGTATATTTTTAGTTTCGTAGTTAATAGTGGACCAGCGATTCTGTGGTTGTCTAAGACAATACACCATTTATGCCACTTTGACAAGAGCCTTTGTGACAATGTCCATAGCCTTTGTGACAATGTTACAATGTCCATACAGTGGCATCATAACCGAATAATGAGTAATTTTATTTATTTCTAATTGTCCCACCAGTGGTGTATTGGGTTCACAGTCTTTGACCGCGTGGCTCACCGCGGGGTCTCAGGTTCGATTCCCGGCCGCTCGGCGAGCGAAGTGGTGTGATGATTATAATCGTATAAGTAAAATACCATAAACCAGGAACGGACAATAGACTCATTGGTGCAAGGAGCTCAGGCACTGAAATCGTCAAGCCACCTGTCGAAACCGTCGATCGTGGGTATTACCTCCAAAGATACATATTTCATACGTGATTTCCATTGCGTTATTATGAAATTAATAATAACTAAATTCATTAATAACATTCATCTGCTCATTGAATTTTATTATATGTTTAGCGATGTGTAAGTTACAATACGTATGTCAGTAATCGTTAAATTTTAAAGACATTTATAATACTAACCACCGTGGTGCGTTAGCCATTTAAAAAGTACCAATGGGTAATTTATTATTTCACGAGGACCCCTGAAGGAGTTATACAGGATAACTAATTTTTCTTCTATCGCTGAGGCATATAATAAGGGTAAAGGTCTTCACTTTTAATTGTGGTTAGTAACTAGATTTCAGTAATATAATTTAAAATAGTTATATTTTTTACAAATTGGGGAATTATTGTCTTGGATATCATTTGAAAAGGTTATGTAGCCTCTACTAAATTTTGAGTGGTTCACCACATTAGCATATTAATAATTATGCATGACTCTTAACATATGAAATTAAACTCTAAACACGTTTTGTGAGTATATTTCTGAATTGGTAGGTAACAATATTTTTAAGTTATTTCTTTTTCAATATACTAAAAACACTTTCAAATTAAAATAACAACGCATATTTAGAAAAAAAAAATTCTGATTGAAACACAGTATTTCCAGAACTTCTTTCAAGAAAAACGAGTAAGTAACCGAAATTATTTACTCGAAAAACAGATTATTAGAATGTATCCGCTTATGTTATCAATTGTGATTCCCTCAATAAAGAAAATGTTCGATCATTCCAAAAAAAACACTTGATTAAAGCACACGTAGCCATAACAAAACAGCAAGAGCGTACAATCAGACAAGCATCACTGAGTAGACGCCTCACGAAGTCATTAATTATTCTCGCCTATCATATATATTATCGGAGGTTTGTAAGAATTCATTTTGTAATACTTTTATCGTCGTTCCATCTGGCGCGATGGCATAACTATTCAATTGTTATTTAATTACAAAAAATAAAGAGCTATATAAAATTAAACCTAAACAGTCAAAAAATATTATGTAATGATGAAATACACGTCCGGAAAATGTGAAGAAAAACACTCATTAAATAATTTACACTATTAATTGCAACAGAGGTCATTGTACTGGTTATAAATTGAAGATATTTTTTAAATAAATAGTCAAATATCCCATTTAGGCTTTTTGAAAAGACAAAAACTACTATTCCAATTTGAATGGAACTTTTAGTGGAGTGATTTTTGGGATTCAAATTTAAATTTACATTACATTTTATCCCATCCAAATATTTCCTAAGGGGCGTTTTTTCTTTCTGACTGTATTTAGTTTATCTGTTTGTTTGGGCCTCACGTAAAAACGATTAAATGGATTTGAATTAAATTTACCTTGAAATAATGTTAATGAGAGTTAACAATTTCATTTCAATTTCCTCGAGGAATATTTGACAGGAAAAAAACTTTAAATTTTACTTACCCTTCATAATTAAAATTATCTAAAAGAAAATTGAAATCTAAAGTCCGATTAAAATCGAAAGTGGTAAGATAGAGAGCACGGGTTTCATATCAATGAATTGACGTTACCAAAATTAGATTCGAATTAAAGTGCGAGCTAATATAAGGCAATTTTATCCCGGCCGAGGCTACTTTAACATTCAAACCTTATTTAAACTAAAATATAATTCATTTTTATTCAAATTAAGGGTTCTATCGAAATGCAAATATTATTTCCAGAGAAAAACTCGATCACTTAGTAATGAATATATATAATAATACGATACTACCGAAATAATGTTTTAGGAGAAATGTCACGTCTACGAAAGAGTAGAATAAAATAATTTAAATGGATCATATTAGCTCGTAAACAAAATTGGCTGCGCTACGTTTGTGCGTAGAGGATGGGTATTTAATAATAATAAAAACATTCATGTACACTAATTGGTTACGATGAATTTATATGTCGTTATATTTACGAGGAAAATTTCCACGAAATGTGATCTGCTAGTAATAAAAATGTTAAGCGTTAATAAAAATATCATGATAAGTCACTAATTTGATGGAAATTAATATCAGCTAAGGTAAAAATAAATTAAACATGGATGGTTAAAAAAAATCTCCTATTCATGTTTGTTTAGGATAATTTCGGAAATTATGATGGAAAATTATTTTTACAGTAATGAAAGTTTGCTGTCTGGTAAAGTGACTAATAAAATAAATCAGGTGGTTGACTAAAACAACGCTAAATAAATATTTAAAATAATAAACAACGAAAACTACTGTCGAAATTTTGTAAATAGCACTACTGTGAATTAAAAGTAATTTATTTGGGGGCTAGCATTACTTGTGAGGCGTATCAGTGGATGGTACTCTCTTAAGATATCATTATTAAAATAAAAGCGAATATATTTGACTCACACCTAACGATGAAATCCTCCAAAGAGTAATATAAAAGCCTTTAAATAATGCTTACATCAGTGTATAACATTTGTTATTAAAATTGATTTATAATTGGTTATTAAATTTGATGACAACATGAAAATTTCGCAATCGAAGATATGCTGTGTGAAAGTAATCGTTATCACATATAATATTGCATTTTAAAATTAAGAATTATATCTTTAAATTCCGCTAAGAGGTTGTAATAAAACGTAAGTGATTTAGTAAAATGTAACTGATTTTTCTAGACATCTATGATGTTATTTGGATAAATATATGAAGGATAATTAGGTTTCTTTAAAAACTTAGGGATCATAACGAATGTTCTCTTAAAATTTATAAATTAAATTTGAATAGCAGATTTACAAGATTGACAAGTGTGCCCTATAAATCCGTGAAATTTAAAAACTGAATTAGAAAATATTAAAATTTAAGAATCAACGAACGCCAAACGGATAAACCGCACCTGGCTAATACTGCTACATAGGTTATAATTATCTTTAGATTCTTGTCTTAAGAAAGTCTATATATTACAATGTGTATCTCATACTTAATATATAAGTTCTTATTAAGTAAAAGACATTTTGTACAAAAATTTTGAACCGTTATTCTTGATATAATATTATTTTACGATATCTATTATAAACTTGAAACTGAATTGTAACTTTTCTGTATAACTTAAGTATATAGAATACTAATGAAATTCTGTTCTCAATACACCTTTCTTTCTTATGACATCCTTTGGCTAGCATTTAGCTTATAAACCTCTAACTTTATTCATGCCCCACACCTAATTCAGTGTTGTGTTTAGAATTAAAAATCGATCATCACGTTTCTTTAACGACTCTCTCGAATATTAAATATCAGTTACGCGTGATATAATCAAATAGTAAATTAAGAATAATAATCAATGAACAAATTACTGTCGACTACGATTTAAACTCCGCCCCGTCACGACGCTCACATGTCAATTCGTAGCACGGAAACGGTGTTCACAGACGCAACAATGACTGCCAGCCGGTAGGTAACGATGCGGTCACTTTTTGATACGTTATTTTTATCTCTCTCACTTATCAGTTCAAATATCTGTTGTTTGTAATCAAATATCCACGTCAATATAACGTTACACGCGCTGTCTCGGCCCGATTTGTTTCCTCACGAGCGCGCATCGGTCAGAGCACCCGCGGATGTGTGTCCCGAACTTGACTAATTTTTTCCGATGCGACGAGCGATATGAGCGGAACAGAGCGTCGCTAACCGCAAGACAGCTCGTCATCGGTGATGGGTGTCGGTGTCGACTACCGAAATAATTCAACTGTGTTATAGTACTCGCGTACTCTACACGAGTACCTTTAAACCCGTTTATCTTCCTCTTCTCAAGATGTATGAAATCAGAGTGCCTTCGAGGTCCAACATAGTTTTGAATTTTATATTCGACTAAAAAGAATGTGGTTATATAAGATATTATTACTTTAAGCTTTTTCTTTTATTTAAACACCATATAACAAACTGATGATGATGCGTATTAAAGGGCAACACCAGATTGCCTCTCGGTGGTTATGGGAATGTAGACAGAATATAAACATTGTTAAATTATTTTAATAACGTAGATTTTTTCATTGTTTTTTAATTTTCGTAGATTTTTTCATTGTTTTTTAACAAATCCCAAGTAAGCGTTATCTGGCAGAGTTTTAACATATCATAGTGCAATTGAAAAACAACTTCATGCAAAATGCTCCAATTGAATTTAAATTCAATTGTCTCTGAAAACTGTTTTTCCAGAATCTGTAAGGTTTTACTTTGTAAATTTCTTCCATTAACATTCGGGGACGTGAAATAATAATCATTTTTCACACACCTTTACTGCGAAATAGTGATTTCAAGTAAATAGGGCTCTACTGTGATAGATATGGACATATTCGCTTATATTAATGCGGAAGTAGAAAGTTATAGGTATATTTTTTAAAAAGATTTTCTTTATAAACCGCCGGAAACTAGGGAAAACCGATAATATTGACGGTTGTAGTAAATATCATCGCTTGAACTTATTTTCGAAAGGAATTAATCGTTTAACGATTTTTATTTAAATAAAGTTTTTGTCGCAGCTAGAAAACAAGAATTGCTCGTTTAATAATATAAGACGTATAGAACAGTAGGCCGACAACATAAAATAATCAGCGTGTAAGCTGTTTGAATGGTCAGTGAGGATTAACGAGTGTATATTATTAAAAGAAATATTTTTGGTTAATAACCAGTAGATATTAACCGAAAAATGTTCTTTTAATAATAGTTTATTACGGACATACCTACGACTTGTTATCAGAAATTATCGTCGTTTGGAATTTCATCAAATCTTTGACGTCCAGTTTTTAAATATTGGTTAGATTTTAAATGACTGTCGTCAACACATTTGCATTGAAGGCATTATGTAAGACACGCAAGGTGAATCCATATATTACTTGCGACTTCAAAAATGTATATGAAACTATTAATATGAACTTTTAGGAAATATTCACGTGTGTTTCTCGTAACCGGCTCTAATGATTTCGATGGAATTAATTGTAATGCTCCTAATACATTGTGGAGAGAAATTGCATTTTTCATCTTCTTTGGCACATTTCGCGTGTTTTTGCTACTAGGCAATAGGGACTAAATATATTTTGTTTTTAGTTTTCCTAGGTAATACTGAAAGTTCTCACAAGGAGCTATTTGTTATAATCGCAACGAAAAAGTAAAATGGAATTTCGAAAATCGAACTCTTTGGTAATCCATTGAGGTATTGTGACTGAATTTGTCATAATTTTTTTACATATTGTGTAAAAGAAGATAACACCAATACTTTGCCGCTCATAATAAAGACTGTCAGGAGAGTACCCCGCATATTCGAGCAAGTTTAGGCATGGGTAAGAGTCAAGTACAGAAAGTTTTACATGAATTATGTGTCTGGAAACATTGTGCTAGGCGGACACCCTATGATTAGACGGATGCCCAAAAACACTGCAGCATAGACTGGTGTCGCCAAATGTTAGAAAAAATCGGCGGTGGGTACTCAAATGCTGTATCGTTTGGGGTGACGAAAGTTGGATATAGTGTTTCTAACTCAAAACTAAGAGGCAATCTGTGCGGTGGATGCTTCTTTCTGAAGAGTTGCCTAAAAGAATTTAAAAAGGACGAAGTGCTAGAAAAACGATGGTTGCCTCATTCTTCGGATGACGGATTATTATGCAACGATTGTCCTGGAAATAGAACAATAGTTGTATTAGTAAAGGTTTGAAAAAGTTTCGAGAGCGATTCCCTCGCAATCCTCCTTCATCACGACACCCACATACTCACTAGACTAACGATCGAATATTTTACTACGTCGGGTGTAGAAATTATGGGTCAACCGCAATTTAGCCCCCATTCTTGGCTATGTCATTTCTATTTATTCCAAGAAATAAAAGATGAACTGCGAGATGAACGACTCCTAAACGCCGAAGGAGCGGTAATTGCATTGGGAAAGGCCGTGTAAGATACGTCCAAAGAAGAATGGGCTGACTGTTTCTCTCAGAGGTTCCATTGAATGAAACAATGCATTTCTATAAAGACTAATTAAAAAAATAATAATAAATAAATTGCAAACAGACTAATTGGTTACATTTTCATATTTAACGTTTTCATCGTAAAAACTTTTAATTTTACCTTACTTAAATATTACAATAAATAAAAAGACAGGCTGACGTATACAGTAATGATTCTAAATGTATCTTTTTCCTTTATTGTATGGGGAGTACTAAAAATGTAAAGAAATTGTGAGATTTTTCTACAGCAGAAGTTATTTCTGTAAACTCTCAATTGTCCCTGTCTTAGCAGTACGTAGGACAGAGTGGTCGAGTACTTGAAGATCTTGGGTATTTTTGGTTCACACCATGAAAGTGTTCGAACGTATAAATATAGTATTCATTGTGTTATTGATAATCATGTTGGCATAGATAATCCTCTATGATAACTGCTAAACCATTTTGAAATATTAAAGCGTTTGTAAAACGTTTGACGCAGTGATTTATTGGAAGTTTGTGGTCTAATGTATCTATAATTGTTGTAACTTAGTATAAGCAAAAGCGAGAGGTGAAGAAGTAGCCGCAGGTAGGTCGGTGCGTGCGGTCTGCGGCGCACGCTAATGACTCTGTATTAAATATGAGTGACAGCTCTTGATGTTAGTTAAGGCGTGGCTACACTAAATGGGTAAACATAAATTTTTATTAAAGTAAATTGTGAAGCACGACATCGTCTTATTTTACATGTATGCGGTTTGTTACGTTTGTTACATTTTCTTATGATATACGTTATTACTCAAATTGCAAAATGGTATTCAGTGTTTTCATAGTAAAAACTAATGTTATTTTACAAATAAAAATACAAACTCACTCCTACAGTATTCATTCTAAATGTATATTTTACCTTTATTATACACGGAACAAGACAAATTTCTCTATAGCCGAAGTAATTCCTGTAAACAATTAATTCAAGAAATTTCTCACTTGGTTCTGCCTTAGCAGTATCTGGGACATACCGGACGAGTACTCGATGATCTAAGATATTTTTGGCTCACGCCATGAAAGTGTTCGAACATGAAAATATATTATTCATAGTAACTTTTATTCTGAAGTTCTAAAGATGGGCTGAAAATTTTCATACAATATCGTGTCCGCTACACAATAAATCAAAGGTCAAAAATCACGACCATCGTTTTTTGCCAATATCTCGCATTCGATGGCTTGCATAGTTTTGTTGCGACATTTTGTTTAGAGCACAAAATTCCATACCAGTTCGGTTACAAGCTTTTTTGTATGATTAATAGCTTTCGTGACATAGCACGGAGAGTGGAAGGCGTACATCCGTTTATAGGATAACGCTTTGTTAACAGCGGAATAAACAGATGCATAGTGCATTTTAGAAATTTAATTATCTGACAGTAATATTATTATAATTAATGAAGTTAAAAAATGGTTATCTATAAATAAGAAATAAAGTAAAATTATATATACTGTGAGCTATTGGAATTAATTAATTTAAATACGTGATTAGTAATTCTAGAAGTTTTACTACACAATAGTCTTCACGCACCTTTACATATTGAATTTATCTACGATTTATATCAGTAATACATTTTATATTTTATAAGTTATGTTGTACTTTTAATGACATGAGAGGCATAGGAAGCGATATATTTATAAAAAATATATATTTTCGGGACCTCCGAAATCTCGACTAGCGGACACGGTGTATTATGATACTTATCAGTCTTCATTCCTAGGTTTAGCCTTTATTTTGCTTTGTTTGACTGAAATATTTTGAAGAAAATTACTGAAAACGTTTATTACTTGAAAGCAATAATAATAGTTTTATATATCTTTGTCGAAAACGTAAATAATTTAAAACCTCAATTGTATTATAGCTATTTAAGATACAAGATTTTTCAGCTATTTATTAAGTTGTAACACTAATGTATACTATGTATTATAAATGATTATGTTAATTATGTAGTTAATTAATGAATATAATTATATATAATATTTAGTTGAAGTTCTGTTCCAGAAGGATGCTTTTAAAAGAAACCAGAAGATTTCATTGATTCCAAAATGATGCTCACGCGCAAATAAATCTGTCACATATGATAGAATTGGATAAATAAAAAAATCCATCCCTACAGTACCATCGAAGTTTCAAAGTCGTAACGATATTCAATGTATGTATCGGTATAGTTTTATTGCTCGTTTGCGCGTGATGCATGATGCCGTCGCGCGCGCTGACGAGCCTTCGGATCGCGTCGCTCCTCTACGGTTCACGTGCACGCTCGTGTAACCCTCGTTAGAGGAACCGGTGATACTTCGAGCTTGATGATGCGCATTTCAACCGGTAAACAGTAATACGTTTTATACACCTAGTATCGTAAATCGATTTAGCAATAGGGGGAATAACAGAAACGATCGGCATGCATTTATATGAAACATTTTAAACTAGGCTTATCCATCTAAGCTTTGCGTCAAGTGTAATCCGAGGTATTTCACAGTACTTCTGTATGGTATCTCGGCGTCGTTTATTCTGAATTGTGATGTTTAGTCTTTCTGTTCATGAAACCAATGTCAACGAACTTGGTTTTACTCAATTTGATATCGATTTTTTGATCTAACTTTACATTTGGTCTTTGTCTTCTGTTTTCTTCGTGATTGTCTGTCACTGGTACTCCTTAATGTTATGATTTCTTTTAAGTACAAAAAAATTATATTCCGAAAAAAGCATACGGTCATCTTCATGGTATGTACAATATATATATATATATATATATATATATATATATGTACTATATATATATATATATATATATATATATATATATATATAAATATATTTAACATTGAAAAAAAATTGGTTCTTTTTATGTCTTATTGAATTCAGTAGAAATAGAATGTTTATCCACTTAAAACAAGATCTCGGCCTTTAATTACAGCTTTAAGAAAGTTTTTTTCTGCAAAACTATTCTTGTAACCAATTAATTGTTTGCGAGGGTGTGTATCGAGATTGCCTTCGCAACTTGAAGAGACGGTGGTCCATTTAAGGAACGATCTGTAGACAGTTCCGAGCAGTGACTGCCCTCGTCCGTGACGTCGCCGACGTACATATAAAGTCATAGTCGATCATTAACGAATTACAATTCCCAATCGCAGAGGCCGCGGCTTGCCGCCCGCTGATGCTCGGCCGGTAATCAAAGGTTGACTGCATTTAATATTAATACGTAGCGTGCGTCCAACATTCTCTGCAAACTTATGTCGTTTACAAAAGCCTTCGGCAAAAACATGCTGGCATGGAATCCGGATTTCAAACTGAAAAATAATTTCAAAGAGGTATTTTTCGTAATTGAACTGGAATTAAATTGAGATTAAATCAAAAACTTTGCGCAAAACTTCGAAATTTTCCAGTTTCAATGTTAACAAATTTAAAATTGTAATGATCCCTTCCGATGTCGCTTAATACGTATAGTTTGTAGCTCTGTGCTACATAGGTTTAACAGCCGCCTTTATAACTTCGTAGCTTTAATCATAATGGCGTTGAATGTTGTCATATGTCATATAAGATAAAAAAAATAATTACCAGTTAATCATTACTTACTTTAAGTAAATATAGTATAAGTACCTTTGTGAATTTTCTTGAAAAATATAGACTTATAAAAAAATAATTGAAAAAAGCAAAGTAATTAAAAGGTTTTTTACGTTTAAAGAACGTGTAACGTAACTATTTTAATCCAAATGTAAATTTATAAATTCTGGTGTGATGCATAATTAATAAACTTATTAAATGGTCCTACAAAGTTCGATTGAGTTTTCGGAGGTAATTTATGAATATTTTTTTAAATTTATTAATTAATACATTAAAACAATTGATTAGTAGACATTATTAAATTTTGCATCCTTTTTTCTCATAAATAAATATAAACATGTATGTCACGACAATTTTCAGATATATGACTATTTTTATTGTAATGTTTTTTCCTTTGAAAAAGCAAACATGTGTTTTCAAATAATAATTTAATAAATTGTACAGTTGTAAAACGATGTTGCCATGTGACAAACTAATTATTGATTAAGCTATAACTAACGCAAATCCATTTATTACTATATTAGTTAGTGATTCAAATGTAAACTAATAAGATGCTAATTTAATTGTTATTAACTGTTATGTAAAGGGAAATATAATTTTATTTTAGTAGCTACATGCTTTTGTCGTTCATAAAAAGGGGTAAATTTGACTTTGATATTAAATTGCCATTTTGAATCAGTAAGAAAAAAGGAACAACATTCAGCGCGGCCGCAATGACTTACTACCAGTTGATTCACTGATTATTACAGCTAAAAGAAACGAACGCAGGCCAATCGATCGATCTCGTCGCAGATATCGAGATCATCAAATCGCGTATGCAGAGAGGATGATTTATGTGACGAGATTCTTATGATAAGCAATTCCATACATTAATTTCACTTTAATATAATCTACACGTTCTCTTAGGTTTTTGCCAATGGTAGGCGGATGCCGCGAGCGCCCAGACTGCATACTGCGGGAGACCGCCGGCCGGAGCGCGGCGCGGCGCGCAAAAACGCAAGCGCGTCTTCTCCATCAACTATCGGGGGTCAATGACGTCGCCCGCAGCGCGACGCATTGTCTTCTTCGCCGAGTGCATTCGCAATGCAGTGTGCGATGCGTTGCGCAGAAAAGATTTGATAGGCTGCGGAATATATTTAACTTATTGTTGCAATGTCCATTTCGTAATGTTCATTTGGCGTAAATCATCGAGCGTAAGAAAAAAGAAAAAAAAGAGGTTAAAGAGGTTTGAACGAGCTCACCTTCAAAAATCATAGAAAATAAAGGTATATTATGGCCATTATTCTTACGTATAATCTAAGAATTCTATAGATAACGAAACAAATTTTGTAACTCTGTGAAATATTGAAAGTCAAATTTGATCGACATATATTGGAAGGATAGAAGTTAACTGAGCTAAAATAGTAAAAGTGTAAGAACTGCACTGTATAATATGACATTTTCGGAGATAATCAAACTTGCTTTATGATGGTTAATATTAATTAAATTACAAATAAAAAAAAACTTTTCAAAAAAGCTTGTCATCATTCGACCATATAAAACTCTTAGCTGTGTTTAAATTATATTCAGTTTTTCCTTTCCTCTTTATAACAAAAAAGGTCCAAGGGAGAAAATATATCCACATGGGTGAAGCCATTGGCAAAATATAGAATTTAATAAAAGCAAAATGTTATAAAGCACGCCATTCCCACAGTAATAATTATTCATGCGACCTCTGCAACGCGCCACGGTGATATTACAAGAAAGATAACAAGTGTAATTGCTGTGGAGAAGGTTCAATTTAGATTGCAGATAAACCAGGCGCATAACTGCAACTTACTGCCGGCGCGCTAACTCGGGGAAAACGATTTATCAACGCATAAAGTTGCATTCGGATAAACTTTCCGCTTTTATTACGTCCTGTGAAAGGTGTACCTCCTTTGCATCGTATTTAATCCTATCATTGCCAGAGATTTAAAAATCCATTTAAAACGAATCTGTCGTTAGAGATTTTTCTTATGGGAAAATATAATTAATTTGGTAATGCTATTTCATCTATCTTATTAGTTTCCACATGTGACACCGATATATGAATAAACAAATATAATATCTAACACAAACATAATTTGACACCGTTTGTTCAATTGCACATAACAATATTCCGTTTATAGGATAATAATATTCCGTTTATATTTAGTATTTGAAGAATTCATGTAACAAATTTTTTCTTTTTTAATTTTTATTTCCGTGTACAGTACAAAGAAAACGTGGATATTCAGTACAAACTGTGAAAAAAGAAACGATTATTGTGACCTTAAACTTAAATTTTATTCATGATATTTAAAGATATAACTATTAATACGTCATATTCGAAATATTCATTGAGTATAAAAACAATTTCAAAAAGGATTAAAAAAAATAATTTTATCTTATTTGTAAACAAAAGGGGTGTTTAGTTAGACTTAGTCACTTTTGTGTATCAACAAAAAGGCTAAGGTAACCCTTTTTCAAAAATTGAAAATACATAACTGCTCTAAAATAAAGATTTAGAAAATGTACCATAAAAATAACTGCGTGATTTTTGTCAAACGTTTTAAAATATTCCAATGCCATAGTAGTTAATTGATACACTGAATATTATCAGTTTATACTCGGTTTAAGTAAATAATAGTTTTTTCAGTGTTTACTTTCTAAGACTTTGTTTTTTAAAGCTTTTTTAAGCTTTTGAGAAAAAATATTAATAAAATTGTTTATTACATTCAGGAAGATTTATATTATATATTCCGTCTATAAGAACCCACATATTTAAAGCACATTTTAACATATAGTATGACAACAAATAATATCGAAGATAATTAATTTGTTTGGCAAACGAGGCGTGACCCAAAGGTATAGCGTCCCGCCCGCCCAACACCCGGCATCTTCAACTCACTTGATGAAGAATTGCTTTTTTTATGTAAAGAAGACCTGGAAGTTTGTAGACGTACTATGTAAAACAATATATCGAAATAGAAAAATTGTAAATAAAACAAATTATTTGGAAATTATTAACGCTGATACTATAACTTAGTTTTGTTCTTTACATAAACTTAAAAGTAAATTACTATGAAAAAAACATAGAAGGATGCTATGTTTAAGTTTTACAACAACCGTAAATTTTTTTAGGAAATAAAAATTAGAAACTAACTGACAATAATTTAATTAATTAATTTCAAACTCAAGTATTAATGACGTTTGTTCATTTTAGTTACCGTATACTTAAAATATATTAAAAATAAGACGTTTGAAGTTACGTGATTTAAAATTGCTTATTTATGTCTTCGTGTTCAACACTGCTATAAATAATGTTATTGAAAATGCATTCTCAAAAGCTATGGTTAAAACCGATTACATAAAAATGAAGTTACGCCTTTTGTTGACGATAAATAAAATCAATTATTATAATTGTCGAATACCAAAACAAGCTATGTCAATTATGGCTATAATTTAAACTTCACGAGAAATACTATTTTTTAAATGATTTATTGCGTTCAAACTCAAATTACGTTGACGGTTTTACAAAGGGTTGCAAAAAATACAAACACGTGATAAATAAGATGCCAGTGAGCTTATGAGAAAAATATGAATGACGATGCAGCAAGGACTCAGTAGCTACTGTGGAACAGCATATGTTCCAATATTAACTGTAAGTATATTTTCTTAAAAAATCCAACATGCTTGACCTGGATATGGAATTGGGTATATGATGAGTGTACGCTAATTACTTTTTGCAATTGAGGGATTTAAAAAGATTATTACTAAGCAGCTTGCAACAGTCAGTTTTCTGTTTACCTTAGTTTCAAGTGGCACCTAACATCCACTGAAATCAATAATTTGAAACTATCTTTTAATAAGAGGGAAATAAGAAAATTTTCCAATTCATTTAATTACTGAAGTAAATGTAGGGTGGAAGGATACCATAGATTTATATTTAATATACATTTTATTTATTTAAAAACATTTTTATTTTCTTATTACGTTATGAATTCTAATTATTTTATATTATTGTTATGTCAATATTATAAAACCGAAAGTGAATTTATTGTTCTTTATTCGTACATGCCTCAACTACTGAATGTATTGCTGTAAAATTGTATGTACATTTGGCCTGGATTGCAGAAATTAATTTAGAATTTTATCTCGAGGAGGAACTTTTACCTTGGAATAAAACTTATTTCTTAATCACCTTTTTTCCCACTTGATTAGTAGAAAATGAGATAAGTCTTCATAATTTTAATATTCTCTTATTACACCATTTTTAAAAACTATTTCAGTACCATAAGATATTCACCGCGAGAAAAGAAAAGCTTTGCATTGATGTTTTTTGAAAGTATTTCCTGAAATGTAGTTTTTCATTTCTTCAATGCTAATAATAGTTAAATATTGTACTGTATTATTCTATTTCTTAAAATTATGAAATTTAGTTTGTATATTACCTGTTAATTGAAATTAACAGGTAAAATTAAATGTTAATATATTTATAGGAATAAATATCTTTAATATTTATATTTGATACCCATTGATTTTTACATTTTGCCTAAGTAAAAGTTAAAATTATTTAGTTTTTCATACTATTGAATTAATTAACCGGTCTATTTTAACTGTAATCATTGTCGATCTCTTCAAATGACTAAGTAAGTGTATGAAATTTCGTCAGCATTTTAAACGATTCGCATAAACCTTGAGCCGGAACGTTCCACGCGAACGAATGCGATGTATTTTGGAGTTGAATAATAAATTTCCTTCTTTATAAGTGAGAATGTGAAATAAATAGTTATTTTGAAATCGGCGCGTCGGAGAGCGGCGCGGGCCGGAGCGATATCGATCGGAAGTATAACGGGTTATTTATTTGGTGCGTACCGCCTCGCGCGCCGAACGCGAGCGCTACACTTCCCGTTCGCGTTCTGTCTCTCTTTAATGTTTCTTTTCGGCCAAACTCATTATTTATTAACCCTGTGTAATCATTCATTCTGCTGAACGTGTTAATATTTAATCATTTCTTTCGGGCCAAGTAGGGGGAAAAGTTGTGTTATTGTAAGCGAGTCTGCGAGTGAGGACTGCGTTCATAAGTGAAAATAGTCCTCATTTCGGACATTTCTTGAACCATTCAAGAACGATGATATCGTGCGAGATAAAAAAACTGTAAACCTTATCGTACTAGTTCATTTCCAAATAATTCCACTTTTTCGACGAAGTTTTTGTAAAATTTTAAATTTATCTCTTAAGAAAGTTTAAAGTTTAAAGGTGTAAAGCAAGATATTACTTTATATTTATTAAAAGAGAGTTATAAAAACATTGATCAATTGAGTAATCGTTCATTTTACCTCATTTCATTAAATTTGCTTTATTTCAAAACACAGTTTAATAAATTAAGTGAATATATAAAAAGTTCTTGTAAAGAACTTTAAAATAAATATGCACATATACTACAGTATACAGTATATTTGAACAGGGAAATTCGTGGCATAAAGGTGAAAATTTACTGCACACGCCCATATTTTTTCGATTTCGGAGCATTTTATTAACACACAGGCGGTAATAGAGGAACGATTTTAGGGCGGAAATGTTGAGCAAAGTGTTCTATAAAATGCGTAAAAAAAGAAAATGATATTGTATTCGAGACTGAAGCTCTATAGTGACGTTGAAATAAGCTAATCGCAGGGATTCGTTTATATTATCCGCCTTCATGAAATTGAAATAAACAATGCTTGATCTCATAATCATAGTAGATTTATCTACTAGAGGTGTGTGGTATTATATTTTCTCTGTTTTTGTTTTCAAATAAATTAATTTCAAATAAATGATTGTAGAAATAAAGCGAAAGAGTTTGAAATTAATAATATTAGCCAAAAAAGTAAAGTTGTTTACTCATTTTATTAAAGTAAAAGGAAGTCGACATGTTATTTTGATTATTTTAAATGATTTCATCGAACCATACAAGATTTTCACATCTGAATTTAATTAAATATTTAAATAAATGAAGTGGGAATATCTATTGTTAACAAAAATACCACAGACAATTTACGCTGATTAATTAAAATCTGTTAAGATAAGGATATGCCGATTGAGCTATAAAGCCCCACCCAGCTCTCGAACGGATGATTGTATATCATTGATTAACTGCACGCATTTAGAACACCGTTTATCTATTTAAAATAATCAAATACAATGGCAGTTGAAATAGCTTAAATGTTATCTGTTTACAACTGTAATTAATCTTACAGTAAACAACAATCGCGCCTTCCACGAATAAAGCTCAGAGGTTTCTACACGTTTTCAATTATATCATTGTTAGACCTTATAATTTATGCCCGGCTTTTCATTATTAGTTTATATATTATGTATTAGTACCTGTCCGTAAATCTGTCAAGGCAAATATTGTTTTTTTTCCTTAGTATATCTCTAGAAATCTTTTATATATGATGTACGGTCGATAAATAGATGTTTTCAACTCGTTTTTGGTGATTTTTTTTAAATTTTGTACTAAATGAATTTTAAAGAAGGAAGAGTAAAGATAATTTTTCAATCCAAGGCTAATCCAAGGCTCTTAAACTATCATCCAAATACTACACTAATATGTCAAGGACCGAGTAACACATATCCGAAAAAAATCGAGCTAATAAATGTTATTAATTAGAATTTAAGTATTTTCCGTTCCGCTCACAATGTGTCAGAAACTTTTTTTTTCATAGATAGTTTGCAATAAGTGATTCGGATAACGTTATAAAAACATGTTTTTAAAAGAAGTGCTTTCATGTACTACCCGATGACTTAACAATGAAGCTTCATAATTTATTTAGTGATTCTATATTTAAAGAATGCCGAAGGGAATTGTTTTTAATTTGAGTAGGTAGGTTTTTAATAATTCTATTAGAAACGTGGGCAAGTTGAAATTGTATATTGTAAATAAAAATTTGTATCACAATTTGTTGTTGGCTTTTTTGGTAAGTTACATCCTTTCAGTCATATAGTGACTGCTAGTTCTTGGTCTATGCTGATGAAACTAGGAATTACTGAGAATCGACGAGCGGACAGGCGTTACACTATTATTACACGAGTAGGTAATAAACACGTATTCATAAAGTTTTTACATCGCCTAAATGTTTAATGTAGTATTTAGAACGTCTGAATGGTAGTTTGACGCAATTGGAGTGCAGAGCGGCCGGCGGACGAGTGCTGCGGGGCGCGTTTAAAACAATCGCACCGAATGAGGCCCCGCGCGCTTTTTGGTCGGGGCGTGTCGCCTCACGTGCGGCGACCTCCTTTTTTCGCGATTCTTTGTATCTCGCTGTATATTTTTTCGTTTTTTTTTAACTGCAGTTGCCATGTGTAGAACGCATATGTACTCTGATTATATAGTTGGTGCAAGCGAATTTTTTTTAAATCGATCTTCTATCTAAAATTTCACACCGTCATCTGCATACACGGAATATTCAGCGACGATGAAAACCTTTTATTTTTACGTAACTTTCTTCGCAGTATTTTTGATATAAATTCTTATGATTACGGCGTGAGTGTGGTTTTTTTTTCAATTACCTCACTAATGTTTAATTTTTTATTCATTTATGTAACGGTAAAATGAACCAACCCTTATGTTAAGGATTTGTAATCAATACGCAGGGACTCAAACCTCGTTAATTAATGCAATTGAACAAATATGTACACACCGTTCCTTGGTCACAGTTTTAGTTTTGAATAACTCAAACTGTGACCAAGGAACGATAGTTTGATCACATTTTTAGTTTTGAATAACAGAAACTGTGACCAAGGCAGGAATAGACTTGAATATATATTTTTGAACGACATTTGAAATCGTCTATAAACTCTCTGAGTATGAATTTCAAGAAATGCATAGTTTTGAAATTTCTCTAATTGGTCATATTTTTGCCCCAACCACTTTGGCCATTAGAATACAGTGATTGCAAAGTTTTTTTATCAGTCCTTCAATATTAAAAATATTCTTATTTTCAATTCTGATTCCGATTCTTTCTTCCTGATTATCTATTTAATTCTTCTAGTTTTTAATATTAGCAGAGTATTAAACAAACGTTGTGTTATATCTAAATTACATATTTCGTCTGAATATAAACCTTAAAGTTTTAAAACAAATCAGACGCTGTAAAATATGTTTTATCTTCATTAAAGGCCAATGGTGAAAAAAATTCAATGATATGAAGAGTATTAAGTTACAATAGAATGATTGAAAAAAGTATAATTTTTATTACGGACACATAATTTGTCAGTGATGATAATTTTTAGTGAGTATAATTTTTATTAGAGACACATAATTTGTCATGATGATGTAATGGACGTTTTTGATATTCGTTTATTGAATACCATTATTCCACAAGCCATTTCATTCGATCTTCAGGTAGTCGTCCTGTGACACTAAGATATAAATATTGTTATAAAATTTTTTATTGAAAATTATTTTTTTTCTTTTCCAAATTGTTAATATAACATAATTTCAATAGTTTTAAAAAAAATATTTTTGGGTTTTTTGTAGCGTTTTTTTAAATAAAATGAAATATTGAGGCATACCTACTTTTCTTGTAAAGTTAATTGCACACTTTTTAGAGCGATTTTTATCAAACTAAACAGCAAATATTTATTTTTCCAAAATTTTAATATAACGTCATTTTACTGTAATGTAATATAAAATTTTTGAGAGGGATTTTTACCAAAACTAAACGGTAAATAATTTATTTTTCTCAAAATGTTAATATAACATCATTTTACGTTGGCTTATTTTTTAGACAAATCGCTCGATGGATTTTTACATAAAATTAAAAGTGTGAGTAAACAACTACTTTTCCTTTAATGTTGATTGTATAATTTTTGTTTAAATTTTAAAATAAGTTAGATATTTATAGTTTGAATAATATATAAAAAATTCAGCAAATTTGGTCGACAAGGCGTTTTACACGACAACTACCTTCAACGGTTTATTAAATGCTTCCCCGTAGAATTTTGTATAACTAATGTTGATATTATTTCATATTTTATATAGGTTGGCAACTAGTAAACCCGCCGTCTCAGTATACCAATATATATTAGCTCAAGTGATAACCTGATAAAACATTTCCACTTTTTCCCTAAAGCATGAAGTTGATTATCTAGTTCAATTTGAGAGCATGAGAGTAACTCTGTCAGATAACGCGAATTTAACCTTGGGTCTTTTCTAATAAGGCTTTTTAATTTTACAAAATTATATGTATTAGGTCGTGACCCACAATTATAGGAGCTGTCTTAGAGTAAATTGCTTGGCAGCAGTTCTCACGATCTTATACTAATGATACGGCTTCATCATATGGATACGGGGTCATTTATAGGATTTTTGTGATCGTCAGCCCAACAAGTCGGCTTTCGGTCATGGGATTTGTCCGCTCGACACTTACCAGCAGGATGCCTCGCTCCAGGTAGTCTGAGTTTTTTCTTATAATAGGACTAAACTATTTAAGTACTGAGTACCATTTGCCTTCTAATATAAATTTGCTGGTATTTTATGTAGGTATAAAATTGTTTTTTTCTGGTTTATTTCTAGACTTTTATCAACGAAAACTTTAACTGGGTTTTAAAATCCATCTCTACATTATATAGTTGCTTTGCTAGAAGTGGTTATAATGTACTTTTACTTAGCATATCTCGCCAATGTTTCAGCGAAATCACAACGAAATGTTCTCCGCTGATAAATCCTTTTAAAAGTAATATATTAACATGAAAAAAAAATGATTTCCAATTTTAATTGAGAATTTCTTCTATATTTAAAAACAAATTTCTTTTTTTTTCAGCAGAACTTGCGCCACAAGCTTTCCTCATACATTTAGGTACTTATAAACGTTTAAAGGTTTACATATATTAACTTTTCATTACGTAAAATATATAATCTACTATACCCCTCACTAGCGTAAACAATTATTTCCGTGTACTTCATTTGCCCCCCTCCCCCTTAAAATCCCTATAAATATTTTGGAATATTAATAGTTGAAATACGTACGGGTGAATATATTTCATTACTATACCAAATTTCATGTTTCTACATCAAGCGGCTTCTGAGAAAAGCAGACGTGGGAAACAGACGGACATATATCTGCGTGATCTGACAAAGGCTCGGTGTTTCCTTGTGAGTTACGGATCTCTAAAAAATGATAATAATATACAATCTTCTATTTTAATGTAACGTAGAATCCAGTCATATTATAAATATCGATGGGCATATATAAGCATGGTTGAATGGCTAACTAACGCTCACATGACCACCTGATTCTAGGTGGTGCATATATCCGAAATATCAACTTATGTATATATATATATATATATATATATATATATATCACAAGCGGAATACAGAAACAAATCGTACATTCTAATAAAATAGTTAAAGGATAGCTTTTAGAGTCATGACTTATTTTTTTGACCACATTGGCGTAACACTACCATATCGAATAAAACAAAAACATAACATTTCAATTTTATTAGTTGCGAAAAATATTGCCTCTTATGATCACTTTCTCTTTATATAAGCCGAATTAAAAAGGGCATACACGCGGCCAGTTTTACACAATCGGAGGCCAGCGTAACAAGGTATAAATAAAAATAATTACTGTGTATATGACTTTATAGCCACATTAATTGCAGCATAAAAAATCGTTCTCATTACACCAAACTTTCGCAAACTTCTTCGAATAATTTTGTTTAAAAAAATCGAACAAACATCGGGGCGCCTAAAAAAAACGCTTTTAACATCAAAGTTCATTCTGAGGAACGGAAGTACGCCATCGGTCGCGCAGCACGCCACGAGTGCGCGGATTGAAGCCATGTATGTTACGTATTAATTTTTTACCAATATAAGTTAAAACACGTTGTCAGGATGAATCATATCGGTGGCTGGAGAGTTTCTCAACAATATTCGTCCGTCGGGGCTCATTATCGAGCGCGCGGATACATTATTCACGCATGTCGCACTACGCTCGCCTTGTTTGTAATGAAGCTTTAGCTTATCTTGAATACTTTATCGATACTTACTACAGTTATGTATCATAAACACTATCGATAGTTTAATTAATACCTTAAGAAATGTTTTGAATCTTTCTTTATTTGAGAGGCAAAATTTAATCATATTGATTATTTAAAACTAACGTGATTGATAAGAGTAATTAATTTCGACCTGTTGACTTAAAGCTCCGTAACACAATTGTCAAGCACGAGTATAATTCGCACTATGAGGATTCCGTACACATTAGATACTTATGAAGATTAGTGGGTATATAGTCTTTCTTTCAAACTGTTTGCAAATATTAAATTTTAAAAATGCAAATATATTGCCTATCGTATCTTTCACAAGCGTTAAGACATAGTGCATATTTTAATTAAATTTAATTTAGATTATAAGATTTATTAATTTAAATTATAAGATTTAGGACAAATAGAAAAAAAACATATTCATAACATAAACATATCTCTGAGATCTATTTAAAATGTGAACAAAAAATATGACCTTGTTTGCTCTTCAAAGACATATAAAGAAGAAAAAAAAATTTCACCTCCACTAATAATTTCCATATGAATGTTTTTGTGTTAGTTCTCTAGTGATCTTATAAGGGTTCGTTTAATAGATAATATATATAAATCTGTAGAGTCGTCTGCGTTAATTTAAAGAAGTGACCAAATAGTGTTGTTAAATTGAGACTAGGATAGTCTCAGACAAGATTATTTCGTTTAATTGTTAAGTTCAGATAAATCAAAACTTTTTTTTTGTAAATATCAAACTAAAGGAAACCAACTTATGAGAAGGAACACGGTCGCCGAGTCGCGGCGCCCATCGAAATCAGCTAACCGTAAATTGTGCTTCTTCATTGGAATTAACAGGCGAAATTGGGCCCCAGGGGCCGGCGCGTATCATTATGGTAGACTGCGAGCTGCGTTTTTCGCATGCGATGCACTCGGAGCGTTCATTTTTAAATAATCGAACTCGAAAATGCAAAATGACCCACATATTGGCGGCGATCGTGAGAAACTTATTTCTTATTAAAAGTGCAATAAAATTAATAACTCAAATTATATTTATTCACAAACGTACGCTTTGGTTACTACATTCTCAATTCGTGCGGTGTTTACATTAATAAACGGTTTGGGACGATGATTGGATTGTTACTGTTATTAAATTAAACGATGTTTTTTGTAGAAAACGAGTGGCTCTTTTTAATTTTAATGACAGGTTGTTTTGAATGTTCTTAATTTAATGTTCTACATACGTATATTTTACTCTATTAAATTAAATTATTAATTATATTAAAATTACACTCTCGAAGTTGCTCTACCACTACCTATACCTAGAATAAAATGTGTAGTCAGTTAAATTCAAGTTCGAGAAATAGGTCAATCGGAGAATCAAACTCGTCTGAGCAACATTCGGAAAACTTTTGGATATTTTCTCGTCCAAAATACTTCAGAGCCTGAAGATGAAGTTTTTTGACCAGTGTGACTTGCCAGTGATGTGCATATGGTGTGATACGTGGTTCCTTACTATTGACCTCATAAAAAGACTTCAAGTCACTCAGAGAGTTATATACAGGTCCATGCTCATGGTTTCTCTACGTGATATGACGCATAATGAATAGAACCATGGGAGAACTAAGATTACCGACATAGCTTATTGGCTGATGTGATAACGCATAGAATATATAGAGCGCAGAACCGACAAGTGGGGCAGGAAGATTTCCGAATGGCGAACACGTATCCTAAGACGCAAATAGGTGCGGTCCCTAACTAAATGGACAGATGTCCTGATAAATATAGCGGGAAATTATTGGATGTAAGTAGGACGGAATATATCTTTGTGGAAATCTATGGGAATAGTCGTCCTTCAGCAGTGGATGTCTTCCGACTGTAGATGATGATACTTTACTCCAATATCATATTATTTCTCAATTAAACAAAATGACTGAAATTGATGAAATATTGCATCAATCCAAGAGTTTTCCGTCAAGACGATTCCTTTGAATAACTTATATGTTGCCCTTAGTTAACTTTTAATATGATTTAATCGGCTTTATATACTGCTAATTTTTTTTTCAGGTTTAGTTCGAATATAGGCTAACTTAAGGAAGGCAGGGATACCAAAATTATTTATGGGCTGAAATAAATAAAATCACCACTTTCCTTTCCATAGGTACTTTTCCTAGGTTACTATTAAGTATACATGTTAGGTTCGTGTGCAATATTATTCAGTGTCATTTTAATACGCTTAAAAATTATTTTATGGATTCCGTACCTCAAAATGACGAAAAATAGAACACTCATGGATGATTACATGTCTGTCTATCTGTCACAAGTATTATTCTCAGAAATCGTTCGACGTAGAAACTTAAAATTTGGCATTGTTATAAAGTATTTTAACATTAATATATCTCAATACACTTGAAAATATTAATATGGTGACATTTCAGGAGACAAACTAAGTTTTCACTTTTTTCAATCTCATGTTTCGTGTATTGATTGAAAGAATAGTTATACGGAGTTTTTTCGGAATTTTATGTACTCAGAACTGTACTGAAAGTTTTATTAAATATATTTATTCCAGAATTTTTTGTATTCAAAATTATACTTAAAGATTTATTAAAAACATTTATTTCAGAGATGTATGTATTCGGAATTGTACTGAAATATTTATTAATCATATTTGTTTCAGAATTTTATATATTCATAATTGACAGTTTAGGGACGTTTTTGATAACATCCATAAAAAACGTGCCCTTTCCCCGTTTCCGGAATTACTTATAGTTATAACAATGATTCTAGTTGTCACAATTTTTGAGAAATTCAATTTATTTTTCTTGTTTATGGTGTCTATATTGAACAATATATTTACCTGGTAAAAATAATATTAATATTTTGAAGGATTTTTCTACACACCCAAGTATTTAGGAATTACCTCTCATTTTACCACAGTTTTTTATTGCTTTTTGATTTCATATGTTAATAGCGTCAGTATGCACAATTAAATGAAACTACGTGATGTAGTATTATTTCTACTTTCTTTAACATCTTCAGGTGGGCTATTAGCAAAGATCTTTGCTAATATCCCACCTGAAGACGTTGTAATACAACGAAACCTAGGTCGTGGTAAAGAAATTAAAGAAACTAGAAATAATACTACATCACGTAGTTTCATTTAATTGTGAATAATGAATTTCTACAAAATTAACGCCAAATATATTCAATATAGCGTCAGTATAGTTAAATAAATATCTTTATTTAATTGTACCCTAACATTTTTTTTCTCCAATTGCTCTCTATCCTAAAGTTTATTTAAATATTTGATTAGTTAACGGGTGTAATATATATTTGATCACTTCTTATTTGATAGTCTTAATAACTTCAATTACCAGAGAAAAGACAGGAGGGGAAATAATGTAATAAATAAAGTAAAATATATTAATAGATATCAACTAGTCAGTGTAGCGATCCGCACAACCCGTTTGCTACTAAAAAGCTTCTGTTGGCAGTTTATTAGTTGTTATTTAAGAATAATAAGAGATTTTATCATATATTATCCTGACTGTACGTACAGTTGTACACATTCACTTGGGCAGAGAAACGGACAGCTACTTCCATTTTATAAAGTTTGTTTTTATTTTACTTGATTGGGAAAATTCAACCTTATGTTAATTGAAAATATAATTCAGTGTCTCTGATATTCTTTACTTGGTATGAACTATATTTTGAATAAATTTGTCACGATTCATATACTCGCTGAGAATAATGGAATTACAGTTAAGTGAGCGATTTAAGTTTCAATTTATGAAGTAAAAACAAAAATCTGTCAGATACGAATAGAACTTCCACCATATGGGTGCAGTACACATTTAGGCACTTATAAACATTTAAAGTTGCATAGTATTTCTATATCTTTCTTTTGCCTATTATATCTTTCTTTTGCCTACTATATCTTTCTTTAGCCTACTATATTTTTCTTTTGCCTACTATATCTTTCATTTGGTTACTGTACCTTTCTTTTCCCTACTATATCTTTCTTTTGCCTACTATATCTTTCTTTTGCCTACTATATCTTTCTTTTGCCTACTATATCTTTCTTTCGCCTACTATATCTTTCTTTTTCCTACTCTATCTTTCTTTTTCCTACTATATCTTTCTTTTGCCTACTATATCTTTCGCAGGCGTGAAAACATGGAGCACATTTAAAAAAATTATAAGATTTAGTAAGTCGCTTTAATTTTTCTAAAATCTTAGCGTAGCTCCATTTTTTCATAACTTTATATATTTACATTTGTGAGAAAAATAGCGTCACCATACGGACAAACAGACACGTGTGTGATCTTATAAGGGTTTCGTTTGTCCTTTTTGAGATAGGCAACATTAATATAACATAAATAAATGTTAATAATATAAGTTTATCTTGCGCTTATCGTATATCACGTTAATTAAAAGTTTGTTCTTACCTTTACGAAAATGACTACTAATTATTTTGCCGACCGAATTACTTTACCATTATGTATGTTCTACTATATATAGAAGTAGTTATCGCGCTATGACTAAAACTTGTCTGGATGTATTTTACTATGACAACAGGTTGTTCATATATCGTCACGTTACTGATTCGTACTTTTTTATTTGGAATATCATAAAATTTTCTAAATTTTATAACATTTTATAGTCCTCACATCCTCTTCACAGTTCTCCACATGTAAAAATCATTGGTATGTTAATTAATCTGTTATTATACCGTATGAAAAAGGTTTATTATTTTTAACGCTAACGGCTAACTAGAATGATGACTTTATGACCCATGAGATAAAATAAAAAAAATAAAGGTCCATTTTGCTTATTCTTTCACTGAGCTCGAAATAAAATCCCATTATCGTTTGTCAATTTGATAATCACGTAATAAAAATAGATTGTAATACAAATTATCTATATATCTGTGTTTTATAATATTATTTGTAAGAAAATACGACTACTAGTGGAGATAAACCGGATTGGACTATTGCATTTTTAGAACGTAGCTTTTATTATATTTCGCACCATATTTTATTACTCGATGCTGTCACTAGTGAAACTAAACTAAAGGATTGTTTAATATTTTCTAAATAGGTATGTTTCCGAACTTATATTTAAACTAATATTCATGTTTATTTCTGGGTCACGTCAGATTTAGTCTCAGGTTATTTTTAATGATAGATTTAGTTTAAGGAAAATATAAGGGATTGATAAAATATAATGTGGTTTTTGCAATCAACTAACTTTGTTTTCTTTTATATTAAATATTATTGCTAAATGGAGAAATACAAATTATATAGAGGGTGCATTATCTTATTGGTCTATTACTTTCTTACATGTATGCAACATTCTATCCTAACAAAATAATGAATACACCACAAACATGACACTTCAAATATAGTTTAAACTTCAAAGATGCTCATTAAATTCAAATACTTATGTTTATTTGTATTTAAACGTTTAGTTAATATATCTGCTGGGGTTTCTGAAGTTGATACATATTCAGATTTAACCTTTTTAATCTGCTACACACTCTCTAGCAAAATGATGCCTTATGTCAATGTGTTTGGTACGCTCATAATGAAACAATGGATTAGATGCTTCTCTGAGAGAACTTTGGTTATCACTGTACAAATTTACTGACATACTTTTACTTGATAAAATTAACTCGCTTAACATATTTTTTAAATAAATGGCTTCCTTACGAGAGTCCGACCAGGCCATACACTCATTTCCGTACTGGATAGTGCTACTACTTTCAGTTTTTTTTGTTCATAAGAAATTACTGATCCAGGCATGATAAAAAAACCAGTTTGTGATCTTCGATCCAATGAACGAGGTGCCAAATCAGCATCAACAGAATGATGCAAATTACATGTAGTCTTCATGTATACTAAACCATAACTTTTAGTTTACTAAAAGTATCTTAATAAACGCTTCAAATTTTTCCAATGAGTTTCATTAAAATCATTATCATTAGTGACTTAGAAAACTTACACCATAAGAAAATCTGGCCAGGTAAGTACTAACAAATACATAAAATTTTTAATTAATTGCTGCTAAAGACATTTCTTGTTAAATTTATTATTTATATGTTTTTCTAACTTCAAATTAACTTCCATAGGTCAACAGTCTGACATTTTGAATTTCTTTAGAATAGCATCTGCAAATTAATTTTGGTCAACAGTAATACGATCTTTAAAAACATTCACACAAATACCCAGGTACTGTATCATGCTTTGCTTTGCTGCTAGCTCATTTTTCATTTCTTCAGATGTTCTCTGACTGTGATAGAAAAATAGAATCATTTACGAGAAAAGGTGTTATATTATTACATTATTATGACATTTTACAAAAAGACAAGGTTTATAGTTTCATTTTTCAAAGCTTAACTTTAACAAACATTCTTCTACTCTGGTGTACCAAGCTCTAGCTGACAGCTTGAGTCCATGAATTTCCCTCTTAACTTTAGAACTTTGTTATTGGAATGAATTGCCCTCTTAACTTTAGAACTTTGTTATCAAGATAACTATTCAGACATGCAGTAGGAATATCAAGATGATTCATATTTAGGTCTAGTTTAACACATAAAATTATCAATAGTCTCAAAGTATTTTAAAATTGATGAGAATGTTTCATTAGCGACGAGTTTTTTTAAACACACATTTATTTTTCACTACATTTCTTTTAAATAAAATGAATACTATTTTAAATAAAATGAAGTGTGGTGAAACTACTACTTAAATTACTTGTAATGTTAATTGTGAAATATTTGAGAGTAATAAGAGAGCAAAACTAAACGATAAATAATTTCTGAATTTTAAAATAAGTCACATACTTTTAGTTTTTATAATATATAAAAAATGGGTGAATTTCGTAGAGAATACCTTAACATGTCGATCTATCTTCTAACTCCCACGTGTTATTTTCACGAAAAGATTTTAATTTTCCCCCCATCGCGGACTGCTACTGCGCTTTTTCAGATCCAGTTGTCGCATCATTAGCATTGAGTAATCTGCTCACCTGACACTTTTTCTACATACATGTTCGCAATACCATAATAGTCCGTGTTTAACAGGCGTCTTCGTTAGAATGACGTTACACTACATAGAGTTAAGATTCTTGTTTTCTTGCAACGAGGAATAGAAAAAAAAACTGTCATCTATGTCATTAGATGACTCATCAGGAACATACGACTCATTTTTTTATTTTCTTCTTCTACATCTACACTGCTTTTGCTTAAAGGAATCACCTCTTCAGCTGCGCCTTGACTGTGGCCTTAAGGTGGCTCCTTCTCTTATACCATAATGGTCGTTGTTAAACTGTCACCTATATCCTCCATGACTACAATCTCTAGCTGCATTAACTTCACGTGACGCATGATCAGATAAGCGATATTTTTTTGTATATCCAACTAGGTACATTACGGTGATTCTTGGTATATCCAACTAGGTACTTTTTTTTGCTTTTTTATCCCATTTTTTGCACTTTTCTTTCGGAATATGAAACAATACAGTACTATCAAAAATTCGTAAATGATCCAAATTTGGCAGGAAGCCAAATTGTTGATATTTCATAGGTATAGTATTCTTATCTGTACCTGCTGCTAGTGAGCAGTTTTTTACAAATACAGGTATGTTCACAACCTCTGCTCAACGAAGTTTCTCAAATTTGGCATCAAACACGGGACAACGACCTTTTTCAATTATTGATCCATTGTTCCTCTTATACAGAACATTTTGTTCCAGGGTATAATAATTTGTTTTCTGATGGACTATACCGCATTGTCTCAAATAATTTACCATTTCAAAATTTGTCTTGTCTTATTTTAATGTTTTACCTTCTTAGACTGATGATTCTCAACAAGCTCTTAATATGGTCTGAAACACTTGAAGTTTTCGTTCTTGGACTGCAGAAATATACAAAGAACATCCTGCTGAAGTCATCCACAAATAATAGGTAATTTTGCTAAGTGATTAATTCTCCATTCACCCATATAAATATGTAGATCAGTTCTACGACCTCTTGACTTCTACTTGCACTCTAAAGAAACGGAAGTTTTCTTTGCTTTTCTTCACAAAATATTGTGCAGCTGGCTTTACTGTTACCATATTTTTTGTACATTTAAACTAACACCTTCAACTGCTCCATTTTTTAATTTATTCAAGTTTTTCGCATTTATATGACCTAGCCGCCTGTGCCAAATCATGAAGTTGTAACTGCTGCCACTATGAGTTGCTCACATTATACAATGTTTAATTTTTTAAAAAGTTTACACTGTTCTAAGTTTACCTCTCGGATAGATTCATTCTGCAAGTTGTAAATTGAACATTCGTGCTAACTAAATACCACTCTATTACGGTTCGTAATAATTCTACTCATTGACAGTAAATTCGAAGTGATGTTAGGCATGCGAAAACATTGTTTACTTTCATGGCAAACTCTTTATCACCAACACATGTTGTACTCTGTAGGTCGTATAAGCATAAAAATCGAATAATATTTTGATGTATTACAATAGTCTCTTTAGTTTTGGGTTGCTAACAAACACTGAACATGTTAACATTTGAAATCAAATGAATGCTGACGATGGAATCTACGCGCTAGTCAGTTTGACTGAGCTCCTTAGTAAGAAAACTGCACTGTATGCATTATCTTCGCTTTTTGTGCACGCGGATATTGATTTTTGAAATGTCCAATTTGTTTGAATTTGTAACCATAATTTTTTTTTCTTGTATCACTTCCCTTGAGGTGTACAGATGACTGCTGCCTTCCATTTCCGTTCACGCCGCCATGTTGGGGATGTGCTTTGTTACTGCCAGTGCTACTACACTTATGTAAATGTTTAGCGATAAATGTACCTTCAGACATAACCTCAAAATCTGCACACATGTCCAACAACATGGTTTTCATAGCATCCCCACTGATGTTTTTGCGCGAATGCTCAATGGTCATTATTATTGGTCCAAACTTTTCTCGAAGTTCTGCTAACATAAGCGACACGATCCATTGGTTATTTATATTAATACTAGTTCCTTTCAGTTTCTGTACGGTTTTTACGAGCTGTTATATATAATCTAAAAATAATTTTTAGTAACTAATTTTGTAATAATTTTTGGATACTACCTTAAATCCAAAAACGCTGTTTTCTAACTGAAATAATAATTAAAAGCACATAACCTAATAAAACACACTGTGGTTTTTACGATCAACTAAGTTTATTTTCTTTCGTGTTAACCAGTGGCATAATACAAAAGAGCGTGCTTGGTTTTTTGCTTAAGTGCTAATAAATGAAGTTAAATTTCCGTAGGGAACACTTGATGGAAAAAAATATATAACAGTAAATATAAATATAAAACTTATGTCTTATTTAAGTAAAAGTTTAATTTAAGATGTTTTATTAGTTTTATTAGTTTATTTAAACAAAGAGACGGTAATGTAAATGAAAAGCGATCGGATAAAACGTAGAATTGGAAAAGGTTTAAACAAATAGTCTATATATTAACTTGAACCATAAGGGTTATTCTTGTGAAACTTTTATTGGAAACGATCCAGTAGTTTTTGTGTAACACTTGAACAAACGGACAGACAGACAGAAAAAAATTCTGAATAAATGCATCTTGGATTCAGAGAAGCTTAGAGAGATTTCTGTAATATTTTCAAAAATATCTTCGATGTACAGAAAAACGTTATTGCGGTTTTATAGACTGTGGCAGAATATTTTGCAAATTTATTAGAACTTTATCAGAAGTAGCTAGTGGTAGCTATTAATTTTTTCGACTCACTATGAAGAGTCGCCAGTATATAATTCAAAATATTGTCGAAAAAAATCATAATTTAGAGTATTAATTAGATACAGTAGGAAGTGATGGTGGAGCGAATCTAATATAAAATATTTACCAATTATTTTATTTGTGTTTCTGAATCAATCGTTTTTACCAAAAACACAAGCACTAATTTCAAATAAAAGAAAATTTTTCGATAGGTACAGCTTACGGGATTTCTATAAGTGACATTAAATTTTATAATGACACATTTTAACAAGATTCATAAACCAATAAAAGGTGTTAAACACGACTAGAAATCGCGCAATAAGAGTTTTATACACACTTAAGTGCATGTAAACATTAAATTAGCCTATGTAGCATTTTACATACACATTAATATTATTTTTCGCCACGTAAATAGTGTATCTTTCACATGTTTAAATTATGGGCAATTTCTCAAATATTATGAAATTCATAATCATTGAAATAGTTTTCCGGTAAATTATAGACAAATTTTTAGCAATGCAATTCCTAATTTCGATTTGAGTAATTTTGGAGATGGTGGCCACACTTTTTATGTGGATATTTTTAGCAAAATTGTTAGAACTATTTTATACAGAATTGCACAAAATTGTTTTTGAATCCTTATAATACTTCACGATGGACAGATTTAACTGAATCATTCTCAACCACCTTTTGTCGTAATCGGACTAATTAGAATCTAAGATATTTTCCCGCTTGTCTATGTATGTTCCATCCACCAAACGACTGGGTATATGTCGTCTTCTAGTCGACAGAAATTTACAACTTCGTTGTGATATTTGGTTTAATCGATTCGAAAATACGCCTTCGTTACTTCAGGAATACCTGCAAAATTTCCCTGTATTCCCTGTATGGTTTGAGAAAATATGCTTTTTCATCGTAAAGAAAACTAATTGCGCCACGAAACTGACCAAGGAAACGATAAAATCTGTTTTTGAAGCTGTCACGAAAATGTAGACTTTCACAGACTTCGGTAAGTAGTCAAGCGACTGAAGAAGATATTCCCAATGATCCATAAATTTAAAAAGAAAATTCGAATGCTTTATTACCCTCTACTAAAATTTCCATAAAATATTTTTGAGCGTCAGCTATTAATATTTATATATATATATATATATATATAGTCATATATTTATATATGTATATATATATATATATATATATATATATGTTTTCATTTCCCATTCCAAAGAATTTTCTGTAAGGCAACAGAATTTTCGGTTGGCACTTAAGAGCCATAAAATATTACTATCATTAGAAACAAATTGAACGTTAGTGGGTATTTCCTAAAAATATATATATAAAGAGGGAATACAAAATAAAAACCATGACGCAACATTCATTCCGCAGTCATTAGTTATGTTTAGTATAGTTTTTTAGTCTTAATGTTATTCGAGAATAAATATAAGCGTAGATATTGATATGTAAAATTACTTTACGCTACTCGCTATTACTTTTATTTACTAGTATATTGTTCTCCAGCTATTATTATACATAAGATAAATCATAACTATGCATCTCGACAAAGTATCCTCACGTGATGATGTATAACCTATGTCTGTCCTATACAAATATTGCAGAGTTGTTTTGACATGAGATTGAGTATCGAACGATAACGGAATTTGTGAAATTGTCTGCAAAATTCGTATTTAAAACGTCTTAAACTTAAGATACGAATTAATAATAAACGCAATAACGAAGTTTGATATGTAATTTTGTCACGCCATATCCTTTAACATTTTCTACCTCACAAATGGTAAATTCATAAACTTTTTAAAATTTCTACTAATATCATATAAGTGAAATATTTTCTGAAGATAATACATAAAAATAGAAAATAGGCCATATTTACTAATGCTACTGTTTCCTGTAAAGCAGTGAATATAAACATTATAAAGAAATTACACTAGCGCAGTGAAAACTGAATGCTCTACCAAAACTAACGTAGTGGAAAATTTCGCGACAAGGCATATTTATCGTCAATAAGTAACATAACAAGCGTTTGTACCATGAGCCATTTTTTATATTCTATTTAAAAATATCCAAATTCCTAACTTTTTATCTTAATACCTGCATTGGGTAGTTTCACTTTTGACGCGATGCTAGTCAAAGGAATGAAATTTGGGATTTTTTAAAATTTAATTTTTAAAAGTAGTGGAACGTATTCTATTGAAATGTCTAATTGTTAAAAATGAGATCTGGAAAATGATGTTCGAATTAATAGCTCATAACGGCCTTGATTAAAATCTTATCTTTAAAAACTTTTTTTTTATTTTCCCATAACCACGTTGGCGAAGCCACAGACCATAGCCAGTATTTAAAAAATGAGACCTTTTCTAAAAGTTCCATCATATTAATTTGTTTATAAATTATACTAAACCTCTTTTCATTTCAGTGGATTTTAGTTTATCTTAGTAAAAAATTAAAATATAGTTGTTTTTTTACTTTTACTTGCATTAATTTACTTTTGCCACATACATATTGATTAATCTGTATTTTCTGGCAATAATTTTGTTTCTTTCACCTGTCTTTTAAGAAAAAGCGATATTCGAATACATGGAGTTTTCTTCCATCTCTAATGTGTGCAATACGCTTCAGATTATCCAAAATTGGCTAAACTATAGAGGACGACTAGAGGAAGCAGATTTTTGTAATATATTTCCCTGAGAGTTCACCAGTTCTTTATTTTTTCGCACAATCTTAGACGGACCTCAGCGCTATGAGTCTAAAGTCAAGAGATATGAATTCAACTGGAAAATCCATCTCGATTAAAAAATACTACCTCTTTTTACCACGCACGCAAAAAAAATATTAAGCTATATAAACATTAATTGACTTTACTTTGTGGAGGATTTAGCACCATCTAATCCTACCATTTACCCGGGAACTTTGCTACCTAAATTTGTAAGTTATCTAATTAAGAACGGGTACTGTGCTAACTAAATTTACAACTTATCTAATTAAGAAGTTGTAATTACGATTGTGTCATCATGAAAAAACATTAATAGATAAAACGCCGTCTTGAAGGAGTTTGTGTATTTGTATACCTATTTCCGTCTATCTCATAAACGCGACTGCTAGCTGAGCAAAGTCCGTCAGTATAAGGAAGATGCGGAGAGGAGTCTCTTCTCGTCGAGGAGCGCGCCGTTGGCGATGGGCTCAGTAATTACAAACCAGCATAGTGTTCGTTCATATTTACGACAATATTTTATTTATTTATATTTATTTCTATCCGTGTGTTTTATGTTCAGAGCCTGTTGATGTATTTTACATTTACAAGTATTATTACCCTATTGCGTAAGATCTGCAGAATATTTTTGGCACATTTACGTTTATACTGGATATATTGTTGGGTTATCAAGAATTTTCAGCCGTATGCATGAAACGAATGCCAAGTACAAGTAGAATCTCGGGGTAAATTCAATTTTAAGGTATCTTCTACATTCCACGTTCAAACCAATGCGAAGACAATGTTGATATGTTAAATAAGAATGCCGTTAGTCGTGAATCACGCACAATGTACATGTAAGTACGTACATGTTTGTTTTAAATCTCTTTCGTTTGCCATTCCTTTATCTACATATCTTACCTCGTTCTTTATTGATTAATATTCACTTAAGTTAGAATTTCTACTCAAATTTGCCGGCAGAGACCTTGAACTCGGTTCGTAGCTCAGCCGGGCCGTTCACGATCACAGCGATTCTTTTTCTAATAAGGCACGCACACCGACTCGGCTTCGAGTCGTTAATGCGATATTAAATTTGTTATAAAATATTTAACTTTACATAACATTGACAGTTTTATGGCGGCGGTTCGTGGAATTCGATTCGTAATTTTGTTGAATTAATATTTATTTTAGGAGATTTTATACAGTAAACAGTAACGCCGTCTTGTCGCGAGCATTCATGTCGCGCTTATTTTGAATACGTATTTATTCCGCAGCAGCGCGTTACAATAATTTGGATAAGATGCAAGCGTTACGACAGTGTTGAATATTTTTTTTGCTAAAATTGAGATTCTTCTGCACTAAGAGCTTTTGACATTTTATTCGTAAGATTTTTTGATAAGGCAATAATTTTTTTGGGGTTGAATTTCACATTTTATGGGCATTTAAATCGTGAATTGTGTAATTTGATGTACAAAGTAATGAGAATTTTCCTACACTAAATGTTTACGTAATTATATGAATAATCCTTAAACATAAGTTTAAAAATTGATATAAATATGGAGGTGTCATGATAAAGTGTTGTGAAATTTAAACTGTTGAATTCAACTAAACAAGTGATTAAAGAATTATTATGCATTTTATTTTGTCACTTTTTCAATTTACCTTTTTTTTATGTATAACGAATTTTGAACGCTATTTCATAATTTTCTAATTTCAACTTTAAAAATTAAATTATTTTTTAATTATTATTGCCAAAAGTTTTGATTATACAAAACTTAACACCAAAATAACCTTAATTAAGTTGTTTTAACAAAAATTTAAATAACGTCCTCAATGTAATTTTGAAATAGTTTTCAATTAATTATAAAATTATGTTGTTATTCAATTGTCCGGATGTTTCCATGCGATATATATTGTGCTTCATTTGCAATCATCAAATGAAACTTTTATGATATTTGGGAAGATACTGCAATGATTTCCTTACTATACTCGGATATTGTTTTTAATTACTGACATACAAATTAATTTATCTGGTGAAAGTGGTATAGCATCATGATATTCACATATCAGTATAAACTTAGATGCGACAATTGCATTTTTAGAGTCTTAAATAAACTTGTCAACTAGTAGTAGAACTTGCTCTAGGAGTATTCTTATATTTAGGCATATATACAAGTTTAAGTAGTGAAGGATGTATAGTATTTCTAGTAAATTATAAATATTACTTTTTACTACGTAAATATGTTGCATAACATATTCTTTATAGTGTTAAGACAAATGACGTCTATACATATATATATATATATATATATATATATATATATATATATATATATATATATATATATATATATATAATTGCAACACTTTTCTATGTACCGTTATAATGATTTTATGGCTTTTTATGTTAAATAATTAGGAATTTTACGTTATTAGTTTTTCTTTCATTGGAAACATGTTTATGCTTGAATATTTGAATATACTTTGCCAATAAACAACATATATATATATAAAGTATTTCTGGAACTCAGAAGAGATGTTGCACTGGTGAAATTTATCTTCCAGCTAATAAAAGGAAAGATTCTATACCTTGTATTATTGAGTAGACTTTCATTCTTTATACCTGACAATTTAGCGCATTCACGCAATCCCCTGTTTGTTATAGATACAACCCTCTAAAACCGAACTATATCGGAACTTTCCAGTTTCCCGCGGTGTTCTGCTCAACCACCTGATCGCGGTCGCACCAGAGTGTGATTTATTTATTACGGAGTGAAAGTAAATTTATCGAAATGTGTCGTCGTTATCTTTTATAGTTCTCATGTATTTTGTATTCATGTTTTAATCTAAAAGTTTAATTTTTGTTAAACCATTAATTTCTTATCGCTACGAATATGTTATTTGTAATGTATCGATAAATGTTTGTGTATGCAAATAAATAAATAAATATATAATATCTGATTTCTGAGGGCCTATTGTTTAAATCGATATCTGTAAAAATAGACTGCCCTCTGTATATTTCCTTTAATTGATAATAGTTTTCCTCATAATTAGTTACCTTCACAACGTTCATCGCTGGTATCACGAAATTATTTTACGCTCCATCACTAGAGTTCCCATTATTTTTTTTTGAGTAACTTTCTTTAAATATCTTAGTTTTTTTCTTTCATTTTACTACATTTTTTTCAGTTAAGTGGTTTTGTTTTATTTTAGCGTTAAGCCCTTTCGCAGAGGTAGGGTGAGTAGCGATAACGAAGCTACACTGTGCAAGATCTTCATCCCATAATTTTATGAGTCCCACTTTTACATGGCATGGGGGTGGTATTTCCTACTGCCATCGAATGGAGTCTGATAGAAGACGGATTCCCAATTCTTTGTAACATTTTATTTTATTATTCTTTTAAACATAATGTTACTTCGTTCCGATAAAACATCCAGAAACTGCCGAGCATTTCATTGGGTATCAGGCTTGTAGTGACTATTAATATATAAAAACGGTTAAATGTATTTATAAATTGACATAAACATAAAACGGCGAGATAAATAAGAAAGAATGCTGACATCCAGATTTCAAAAGGTAATATTCATTTCGTATTGGAACGATTTTCATATTATTAAGAGCGGATTACATTTCCGTTCCAATAAATAAATCGACCCACGTGCTGTCGGCCTGCACCTATATTTTAACATTCTTAGTGACATTTCTTCATTAAACACTAACTGTATCATAAAAGTTTGTCCCATAAAATGGTATTTAATACCAAAAAAATAACCTAAAAACTTTTATTTTTATAATTTTTGTAAAAAATACTTGTTCCTGGATGATAACCTCATTAATTCGTTTTGTTAATAAAGATATGAGTAATATATATCAGACTGAATATTTTTTAAGATAAGAGGAAAATAGGTGTTTAACATTACGTAAAGTATAACGCAGTTAAAAAGTTGTAAAAATGATTCCACTTAACTTTGACAACATATGAGTTTAACATCGTAATAACAAAGTAGTTTAACATCGTAATAACGTAATAAGAAACAAATATTAAGGTGCGCATTCAAACAAATCATGACATGAATATGCGAACCTATTATATTATTATAAACACAGTTCAGTGGTGAATATTTTTTAATGGATAGTTTTAAAAGTGAATATGCGTTCTACAGGTTCCTAAACAACTTAACGAAAAAAACTTGTGTTTCCAAAAACAGTAACATATTTATCCTACGACGTAATTTTTGGCGAAAATTACGTCTTAGGATAAATATCACAAAGTCAAGTCAACAAAAAAATTTAAATTGTGCAAAAAATTTTTTTTGGAATATTTATTATGTGCCAAATGATAACGATAAAACCTATCAACCACGAGTAGAACTCGTACTATGAGGCTTCCATACTTATTTAGGTGCCAATAAATATTTAAGAGTGCATAGTTTATAATATACAAATATTAAATTTTCACAACGTAAATATATTGCCTACTATATTTTTACATGCAGTAACACATAGTGCAGTTTTCAATTATTTATAAGATCTACGATAATTACTTTAATTTTCCCACACCTTTGTTCAGGCTTTTGAAAGCCCTATTTTTCTTAATAGTAGGTTGAGGAGATTCGAAAATAAGAGAGGGGGGGGGAACAAATTATGTGCCTATCTGTCAGTATGCGTCTGAATATATCTACCTAAAATTAAGGCACATAATTTGAGGCACTTATTATTAACCCCTTCAAACGATACCTCATGCTATATTTGGAATAAAAAAAATAGAACCCTTAATTGACCCCCACCCCCACCAAAATTTTCATATCAATTTCCGTTTTTCCTTTTGAGGTAGGGAACCCTAAAAATATAATTCTAACATGTATATATGCATGCAGCATGTTTAAGTTTATGATACTGTAAAATATGTATAAATAGTGTTTCCTATTAATCTTAACCCTTGTTTAAAAATCTATATAATAAGTCCATTTTAGGCTTAATAGCAAAAAACCATAAACTAGAAATCGTCATTCTTTTCTTATTACCCGACTACGGCGCAGCAAAGGAAGAGTTATGACCTTAACCGTATATTTATGTATGTATTTATATATGGTTATTGGATCGTAGTCTAAAAACTGCTGAACCGATTTTAGCAAATGAGGTATGTATATAAATTATAAAATATATATTTATTATTTAATAATAAACCGATTGGGTTTATTTTCAATATAAGAGTATCATAGAGTCGGTTTATAGAGACAAAAAACGTTTTGGCGGACTTGCAACAAAAAAAAAAGAGAATCGAAAAACATTTTCGCGTATCCTATCAAAAAGTATGTCATTCGCAAATCTTTAAAAATAGTTAAGAGGTTTCCTTCACCATTTTTTAAAAATAAATCTGAAAAAATAGCAATCTTTGTCAGAAATAATAAAAATACAAACTTCTATGTGCACCTGGTTTCGAGCTATGAGTACGAAAGTAAGCTACAAAAAAAGGTAAAATAAAAACGAAACTATAAAAAACTAAAAGCTTAGTAGACGGCATAGTCGATGTCGAAAAGTAGTAGAAAATAACCTGAAAAGTACAAAAACAGTTGGGTAATCATAATTTCACTGAAAGATAATCGTCACTGAATTGTGAAACCGTAGGCGGTGTTCAATTTAGAGATGTCAATATTTTCTCCAGTAAAACATGTGACGAAACTGAACGCCACCTGCACTTCACATTTCTGTGACGATTATCTTTCAGTGAAATTATGAACAGTTAACTTGTTTTTCTACCTATCAGTTTTTTCGACGTAGTCGTGTTTCCGCTTTTTGTAGCTTTGTTTTTTAGTTTCGTTTTGTAGCTATTTTCCTTTACGTAAAAGACTTACTAGATAAATATTTATTATAAAATATAACTAAATATGTATGGAATCCTTGTAGTGCTGATGGTCACCGTGCTAAGCAGTTTTTTTATCATTAGGTAAAAATGTTTACCTTGTCATCATTACGACTTTTTTTAACATTTTAGTTTAATTTGAATAAGAAAAATATTCGAGTTGCATTCATTGTTCAAGCGCGAAAAATTTGCACATACATATATTTTAATCGGGTTACTAATTTTGGAATTACGCTGCGGACAAATTTATGTGCAAACACAAGGATTAATTATGGTTCTCGACGAAATATTTACATCGACGAAATATATATTGCTGAAATTTAATAATTTCAGCAAATTATTCAGATGGATTTTAAGAAAATTACTTGAAAATTACTTGAATATGGATTTTAAGAAAATTATTTGAAGCAAGCGCCCAAATATTTTTCCATAATAGATTAGTTGACTTAATTTTTTAACATACCCGGTACAAACTTTACATAATATATTTTGCTAAAAATTCCGAGTTACTCCTTTAGACTTTTTGCTTATTTATGCGAATTGTCTTTTGCGAATTAAAAATTATTGACAGATAAAAATTTGTTTTTTCTTTCTTTTTCTTTGTTTTTTCTTTTTGCGTTAGTTTTTTACGTACAGAATTCTATATCGAAAATGTATAAATCGTCGCACTATTCTTGTTTCGATTAAGACAAAAATAATGCTAAAACAATAAGACAAAATAAAATGTTAGCTTATCAGTTAAACGAGGTCCCGTAATTCAACTTTACAATATTCGATGTAAAATTCTCTTCCTAAATACCGATTATTTTGAAGCACTTCGTGCCGTTCCCGCATTGTGGATGCTCAACTCCTCATTGTATCTTTTGAAGCTCTGTTGAGCACAGCTGCAACATTCCTGCACGGATTCAGTTATTTTGAAAATAAAGCGACTACTCTTAGTTCCGCCTTGTCATCGGATGTCCCGCTTCACGTCGTTCACGTGGGTAAATCGATAATGCCACTCTTTTCTTTGAATACTGGTGTTTCCCGAGTTTAGAGGAAGAAAGTGTTCCTAAACCATTCAACATTTATTAGATCATTTTTTATAGTATAAATGCATAAAAAGTAATCCATTGATCGTGTCTTATTTATTAGGAAAAGTTGTAACTCAGGATGTGAGCATGATACATTGCAATCTTACAATATGCAATATTTAAATTAGATTATAGATACTCAGCAGTACATAGGGCACATTTCACCGAAGCTATATGTATTCAAGCGACATTGGCTGATCCACGATAACACCTCTCTCAAAAGATACGTATCGGAATCTAAGTATGTCCGCTTTGGCATACCATCTTTAGATTTAGGACTTCCGCGTTAAAAACATTTCTTTCTGTTTAAGATTATTGATTTTAAATATCATTGAGTTGAACAGAAATATTGTTAATTTCTTGTCCTTAATATCATACTTTATTATATTTTGCTTAGATAAATGTAAAATGTATAATTAAATATTTATATATTTATTTATTTATCTACTTTAATGTATCTAACTGACACATATGTCGGACTTATTGGTACGAGAGCAATCTCTTACAAATGTTTTTGAGAAAAAAATTTAAATGAAAATAACTTTTGAAAATTTAAAATGCATTTAAATGCATCTACACTTCCATTTACTTTGTGGCCCCATTTAGAACATATTTTATCATCATGTAACCTGCTATATCTTTAATCGCAAGTATTCAGGGTACTCTGTAGGGAGTATAACAGTAGAACTCTGTAGGGAGTGGAACATATTTTTTCATATTGTTTCTAGAAGGCATTTTAAAGTATTTTATAGCTGATTCTATCATCATATCGTCAAAATTACGTTATACTGTCTTAGGAGAAAATTTTGAGACAATAACTTTATTTCTAACAATTTGCAAGTATCTTTATTTGTTATGAATTTTTAATATGCCTCATGAATAGTCTCTCTCCGTCCACTATAGGACATAAGCCTCTCTAATGTACCCCAAATTGGGATAACATTGCGGGTTGACGATCGCAGCGCATAGTTTTTCATATCAGTAACGCTACTGCCCGTCACTGGTCTATGGAATTTAGCTACGCGATTACGAAGATCACTTCAATCTCATTCGACGTGTGACTGGGAATTGAAACCGGGACTCCGCAACGAGCTGTACCGTCAAAGCAGTAAACGTTGTCATCCACCCAACACCCCAAAGCGCGGATGAGCACAATAAACATAAACGTAATGTATTAATAATAATAATACCTTGATATAGAGTATGAAACTACATAACAAAGATATTGAGTCACTGTTTTCTTACATTTACGTTTTGCAGAATTCCCCCTGCTCTAAACAGGTCACGCCGCTTATGGAAGTCACCATATCAACGATGCTACATTCGCAAACATTCAAGATATTTTTGCATCTCATCAATGTCTCGACGTTTAATTTATTCAAAGATGCAATAAATACAAATTGTCTGTCACAATTTGTGAAAGTTCAAACGCGCAGCGCGCAAGAGTATGTCTCGTATAAATTAGTGAGGTACAGCGGGCGCGCACTCGGTCAAGCGGCGACCCCGCGACCCGCACGTATCGCGAGGTGTCGCGGATGCCCACGCGCCGGGCACGCCTCGTGATAATTATAAATCTTGCTTATATTTCATTCCCGATCGGGCTGCTCGCTTGAGAGCCATCTCCCTTCCTTGCGTGATAAACATTTTACCATAAATAACCACTTTATATGCACCTTGTGTACTTGTTAACGTTTAATTTTAACGCACTTGCCGGTGTCTGATAAATGTTTCCTGATATTTGGAAGCGTAAAGAGGTTCTATGCGCACGTATAGTGTCGATTGTTATAGTGCAAAAAGGTTCCGAGATTTCTTAGTTAGTTTAATTACGTTATAAAAATTACCTTGATTCGTTATTTCTACTCGTTCGCAAGAAGTTTTCTTCGTGTTCAGATGAAATAATGCTTCAAATCTGAAAGTTTAAGTGATTTTTGAAACAAAATAAGCTGGGAAAGACGTCGTTAAAACCTTAGCAAAAATTGATAAATTGAGTCAAAATTAAATATAAAGTTTTTAGTTCTTTGAAATGTTAACGTTTCCTTAAATTTATGGTATAACTTTGTTTTCCAATAAACGATATATTTTACTCGAATTAACCGTACAGTTCATGCATATTAACTTAAATATTTTTTATCACTAACGAAAATCAGTCTAAATTTAATTCTAAATGGAATTTTATCTTTATTAGAATGTTCAAAACATATTAGAGCTTCGTAATTGTCTTCGTTTTTTTAGTCATCTGCCTTTCTTGTTTTTATATTTACACATTAATCCTTTAATTTTATTTTATATATAATAATTAGTAGACTAAGATGAATTGAAACTATATTTAAAAGAAAACTAGTTAAGTCGTTGAAATTCGGCGTATTAATATGGAATGCGTAGAAACAAAGCAAAATTATTCTACTTTCAACTTGGCTGTAGCCGAGTAAAAGCTTTGTCATTAATTAAAAAAGTGTTAAATATTGTCAGTCGACATAACACTCTCTTGGTAGAAACATTTAATAATTAGCTTAAGATCAAACTCATGTATAATTCTACTTCCAAGTCACTAGTAATATGGATAAGGAAAAAAATAAGCGCTCGTTAGAATAAGACGCGCGAGCACCGTTTCGATACAGTTAACGTCCCACGCACTTACTTGGCTCGACAAATGATTACAATTTATGTGTCACAGTGATCTCTTTAAATCATATCCGTGGCATAAATTTAGGTGGTCTCTGACATTATGTTATAACACTATACAAAGACTTGGACACAAAGATACAAGTATTCATGAATTTTTTATCGATTGTTTAGAAAAAGAGCTTAAAAATGTCAAACCTATTTCCGTATGCGAGAATAGATATATAAGAAAAAAGACGGAACGGAAAGAATGTCATTATTAATCAAGTTTATTTTAACAGAATGTTTATGGGATAAGTGATTAAATATTTTGTCTAGTTGTATAACTGTAGGTAAGATATGAAAATAATTTGTTTAAAAAGTATTAATAACAACGATTATTTGCAAAAGTGCACAACGAATTGTCTTCAAAAATTATGAGAGGGAATTTAATGAAATAAATATGTTCTGTATAATCTTCTTGTTTATATATATACAGAAAGTTTGATATCACTCACAGACTGACTCACCCCGAAATGTAAAGCCTACATTATTTGAAACACATATTTTTCTCTTGACTTAGTTATTGGTTTAGGTATTCAAAAACATTTTGTCGAAATTTAACCCCAAAATAAAGGTATGAAAATAGATCTATAATTTATTTTTACCTAGCAGTTTCCACGACTTTGTTCACCTGTGGACCTATAGAAAATATTATTAAATTAACTTTAAGATTAATACAGGTAACACTGTCTATAATAACAACAATAATAATAAAAGTAATATTTTTTAAGTAGATACATTTTATGTTCAAAAGTCAAATTACCATACCTCCTTTTTATTTTGTGAAATGAGATAAAACATAACTTATATCATATCCCAGGTCCATTAAAAAGCAATCAGTAAACATTTCATGGAAGTCCTTTTAGCTCTTCTTTCGTGATGCGCAAAGAAATAAACAGATTCACAAAAAACATTTAAAAAACTATATTTTCGGTTTTCTTCTTTTACTAAATTATTTTTTTTTTGTAAGTATCTTCAATGTACGTATGAAATAATTATTTAAGCATTTTTTGGAAATGGCTAACTGTAAGGAACTATTACATAAGCAAGCAAGAAAATCTTCGTATATTGAGAACGATATTTTATTTTAATCTACTCATATGCACTATCGCAGGTTGAAGCGGCGAGACTGAATCAAACCTCTACACGTGAAACTAGGAATGCAATATAAACGAATAAGTGATTCATAGATTAAAAAAGGTTCTCCATAAAAGTTTATGAGGTTTAGAAGAGATTTGTAAATAAATTAAGAGCAAATTCTGACAAAAAGATATAAAAAGCGAAATGGCCGGTAAAAAAACCGCATGAGGATTCAGTTTAATACAAGCTATATTAACTGTCTGGCATTGTTTATAGTTGATAATATAAGGAAATATGTACTGTCATTAGAAATATTTGTTAAACATATGAAGTTAACTGAGATATAACTTAAGGATCGTCTTAGATTGATTCTGATTATTTTCATCCATAATCGAAAGCATCTGATAATAGGTGAAGAAATTTTAAATTTCGTTAGTAATATGACTATTTCTTCTTTTATTTACTCTTAAATATTACTTTTATTTTGTATTTAGATGTGGGAGATCATACGGAAGTGAAAGAATTATCTGTAACCTTGCACTGTGTAATAGACTGCAAAGTTCCAGATATAATATTAAAAACGAAGGTAAGACAATGTAACTATTATACTAAGGCACTAGAAACTATTATGATAAGATACCATGAATACCAATTAGTCATTATTAGTTTATTATATAGGTATTTTAAGCTGTAAACAAGATTCTGTAAATGCAGGGAAATTCACATTATTCTTATTTCTTCAACTGATTTATTGCCGTCTCTTTTCGATAATTTGACTTAAGTAAATATCTAAAATGGTCATTATGGAAGCGTTCATAATCTTTTGTTTACCTGAGAGAACTACTTCGTCACGCAGATTATTTAAAATGTAGATTAAGTTCAAATTAAGTAAAGGTAAAGTGTCTGAAGTATTAAAATTTACCACACCAGTATTGATAAATAGAAGAGTGGACATTAAAAATGTATTTGTCCTATGTTTCTATTTCTTTCTGAAGTTTTTATTCTGTAGAAAATTTAGTAGCTAAAATAATTATAGGCGATGACGTAAACATATTAAGCGCGAAGAATACCGTTGTGACCGATGTGGAAACTTACTCCTTATACGTAAAAATACAAAGAAAGAAAAAAAAATTCGTTTGCTTGGCGAACAGTAAAAAACAGTTTTCACAGGGTTTAGTGAAATTCGCAAGAAAACATATATCCGCACCCGGAAATAATGTTGGTCCAAAAACTGTTTTCCCAATACCGATATTATCGTGTGCAAGGAATAAGGAAATAAACATCTTTGTAGTAATATTTCTTCATTGCTTTTATACATTAATTATAATATTTATCAAACTTTTTAAAAAATAATTTATTATAAGCACACTACGACATGTATTTAATTTACATCGTTAGTATTCCATATTACAGAGAATGTAAAAAATGCAGCCGATTGTGCTAAATAGCGAATAGTGGCTGAATATTAGTTTCAATTCCAATTTAAATGTTTAACCTGATAAAGAGTACTGTACTTTTTTAATCAAACTGATTTTTTTTTTAAAAACAGATTACGGTTTGACTTTTAAATTTAAAACTTTATAATAACAGATGAAATGAAATTATTAAATAGAAAAAAAATATTTTTATTATAAAACTCACGGGGAAGTACCAATCGATACGTAAAATATCGAAAATACCCAACATAGTTTAAATTGTAATTGTATGATGAAATGTTAGCATATCTTCTTTCGAAAGTATTTCAAAATATTTTTGCAAGATATTTTGAAGACTTTTGTAGGGTGTTTTGTTTTTCTTTGAATTAAAATTAAAATAATACTTGTTCAAAAGGAATAAATTCGGCATTAAGATGATTTTATATGCACTTATGTTTATTTCATCTAAGGTTACATTTTAATTCATTATCATTTAAGGTTACCTTTTAATTCCATAAAATTATCAAAATTCGTTACAAGAATTCAATCAAAATATTATTTCTTCAGAAGAAATAAATTCGGCATTAAGAGGGTTCTATACGCACTTATGTTTATATAAGAATTTAAGGTTACATATTAATTCCATAAACTTTTCAAACATATTGTTGCAAGAATTAAATCAACACAATACAGATTCGGCATTAGGGAGTTCTATACATATTTATGTTTATATAAACATTTAAGATTACATCTTAATTGCATAAAATTTTCAAAATTCGTTGCAATAATTCAATCAAAATAATATTTGTTCAGAACGAATAGATCCGGAATTAAGAGGGTTCTATACACACTTATGTTTATATAAGCATTTAAGGTTACATATTAATTTCATAAAACTATAAATATTTATATTATATTTAAGTATTTACATCATACTGTCTAGCATATCTATCACAGGCGTCAAAATATCGTGATTTTTTTAAAACTGTGAGTATTAGTATATAGCTATAATTTTTCTATGGACTTTTGGCTAAATATCTACAAAATTTGTCTGCTCACGGCCTTGGGCTGCGATCTTAAAGTTCACACACCCTACTTATTCCTAAACATACCTCTACCACTTACGAAAAATCCTTCACTGTCCAAGCAGCAAAAATTTGGAATCACCTGGATCCTGACAGGAAAATTACGTCTCTAAATTTTTTCAAAGATAGAGTGAAAAAGTCCTGCACCTCCTGAAACCTTTTCCTTCGTGTCCTTGCCCTTTCCTGTCTTTCCCATTCCAAATCATGTCAATATTTTGTTTTCTTTTTTAATTTACTTTTGTATTTTTTTTGTCTAATGTGCTATGAAGAATTTTCATTGTAAAATCTCTTACAGTCTACCAACTAAATTTCAATACAAATTGTTATAGTTGACTGGAAGAGATTGTTCATGTATCAATAAGTCCGCCATATGTACTATACATAAAAGTCAATAAATAAATACATAAACAATATAAATTTTTTTTTTCTTAATTTTAAGTTCGGTAATTTGATGGTTAGGGAGGCGGCCCGTTTTATTGACGTTTTCGGCAATACCTTTAAAACTACCAATCTCATACAAAATTCTATAAGATAATTTTAGAAGCCTTATAGATGGCTATTTCAATTGGTATCTCACACTCTACATGAAGTTTAAAAAAAATCGATTAGTTTGTTACTTCTAAATTTCTATATGAATATTTATGAATGCTAATAATTGAAATACATACCTGCACTTTACGGATATGCCAAACTTGAAGTTTACGTCAAATTATTTCTGAGAAAGGGACTGTTCAAGACGGACAGATGGATGGACACACGAAATATCTTTTTAGTCTTTTCTTCTAATGTTCGGAACTCTAAAAACAAACCCACCACCCGGGTGGTATCGTTTTTTTAAATTTTTTTATTGAGGTGAAATTAAGAAAATATAAAATTACGATTGACTTTCCGGTAAGTGCTAAGTGACACGTCTCATTAACGATGTGATGCCCAATATTAGAATAATATTTATCGGTTCTCTTTATCTTGCAAGCAGTAAACTGTACCAGAAGACGCGCCGTATTAGTGCGATATATGCAAGTCGAACTTTCATCTCTCGGGGTTTTACGATATTTTTATTAGGCCCCGTGAGACCGAAATATTTGTATCATAAATCTACAATAATTTACTATAAAATATAAATGAGTAAGATAGAAAAGTGTTACGTATTTTTTTTTCATTTAATTGGAATTACGTTCCGTGGCTGTAAATTAATTCAAATGTTAAGAATTTATGGATGTTCCGCACTAGATCATAAATTTTTTGTTTTATGAGGTTTAATCTTAATTTCATGAGAAAAGAATATTTACTCACGACATACTTATACCAATAATTTGAAGAATGTGCCGTATTTCGAACAAAACTCTAAATTACATAGAAATTATTATTCATTGAAGTTTGAAAATCGGTTAAGTCTGTATAGGAACATAAAGCGTTTTTTAGTTATCTATATCTCTTGGAATCGTTGATACGGTATACTTTTAATCAAATTCCTAATACTTGGTTTTTCCCGATTTTTCGAATCCACGTTGAAATATGAAAACGTGAAATGTCGAGCGAGGTTTCTTAATATCGTTAGAGGAAAAATGTTTGAGCTAATGAAGAACAGTAAGACCGATCTTAATTTCATTTTGAAAACCTGTCTAATGACATCTCATTCAATGACGAAAACGGAAAAATTAACCTTCATTTTAAATGTATGGAGTCCTCAGAAAGTGGAATATTTTTACATTTGAAAGATACTTGAAACAGCTGCTTGCAAAATATTATGAATATATATCTAAAACTGTAGAAACTATGAGGTTATAACAGACAGATAAGATGAAATTATAATGGCTTCTTGTTTCAATTGGGAAAATATTAATTACTATTCGATTTTCAAAATTATAAAGCTTTACAAGATTAAAGTTATTGGACGATTTATCTTACTAAAATTGATACTTGTGTATTTTTAATAAATTAAGATTTTTGTTCCTAGAATTTTGTGACTAAGTAAACTTCTATTTTGTAATTTTCATTTATATTTTGAACCAAAATATAAAAAAGATTATATATCCGTAACTAATAAATTTTAGCTAGTTTAAGCTAAAAAAATCTAAATACGCGTAAGTAAGCAAAAGCAAACATAGTGTCCTTTACCAAAAGAGTTAATAAAATAATATAAATTTTACATTTTAAGTAATGGATTTTTTTAAATACAACAATACAACACATGATCTCATGTATACGCCATTATTTAAATACACCAATGTGTATATTTATTAAAACATTTGGCGTTTAAACTTTTGTTAAGGTTGTTACATAATCGCACTTGATTCCTTCTTAATTTTAATTTTGCTATTTCATTATTGTAGAATTAGCTGAACAGGAAGACACTTTTTATACCAAGAATGGTAATTATTAAAGGATTAATATTTTCATAAGCAAATCGAATTATGTCAAATATACTTAATACCTTAGTGTCCACATGTTCAAAGTAACTCGGGCCGCTCATTATTTGAACAGTGAGCAGGTATCCAATTCCCGTCTGGCGGCTGTAATAATGGCGGAGCGGAGAGGTCTATAAATCAGTATAGCAACGCGCCGCACGCAATAATGGTCTGTTCATTTGGTCTAATTACGTCGTCCACCGGCGTTAGTCAACTCCTGGCGCGCGCCCGCCCTCCACCGCCCGACACCTACAACCTTATTTTAATGTTTATGTTGACAAAGACTTATTGCATATTGACATTAGTAAAAGTTAAGAAACGACGTGATTTGTAATAATTACTTTTGTTAATAAGCGATTATTAATTTTTATTTGAATAAGCGTCGATAACGGAATGACACTTATACTAAATATACAAACGAACGTTGCGGATGTAGTTCACGGAAAACGCTTTCCGCTGCTTGATGGTCTCTACTTTTATTACTTAGACATAACGCATTTCCTTTACCGAGATTAGATAGAAATATTTTTGTTATAACCGGCATTATTTACTTTATCGTTCTTAGTATCTAATTCAATTTTTGACGTTCGGGTTGTTGCCTTTAAAGTTTAATGCATAGTTTACCTGTTAATAATTTTTCGGAAAATAAAGAAAATATTTTATTTTCGTGTGATAGATTTAGACCATTTTTTAATTCATTTGATATTGATTCATTGGTTGTTTTATTCATCACTGGTAAAACATCTTTTCTTATTACTGAAATAAATTTCACATTTTATTCAGGAGTGTCAGATTTTCTCGAACGTGTTTTCACTGTTCGATTATTTTATTACAAAATTTCATTTGGAATAGGTTGGTACAGAATAACTAACTGTAATCAAATTTCTTTAACAAATTAATACTTACGAGAAGTATATTTTGGAATGAAAGTTTGGATATAGTTAAGCGTTCAACGATCGCTGCCTACCTTATGTGTCAAACGACATTGAGATAGAATTGTTGTAACATATTTTGTTTCTTCGAATATTGCCGGTGTGATAAATTATATAAGATAGCAAAACGATATTTGTTATTTCTCACTGCATCGACAAATATCGCGATAACATCTGATAGACGGTTATTACGGGTCGCGGTTGTTATATTGTAATTGTAAAACAATGAGAGAAACTCAATTCGTTCGTTGTATCGACAGGCGCGCTGGGGCTCGGCGTGTCAGCCTTAATAGGAACGCGGAATGATATTTTACGACAATAGAGCCAGTCGCGCAGTACGTACTTGTGTTTCGGCATACAAATATTAATGGAGGTAATTAACGAAAGTTTAGTGAGGAGCGAGCACATTTCATACGTATTACAAGTGAGGACATAGAAACTTTCTATTTCTTCATTCAATTTCACATTTTCAGTTTGTTTAAATTGGAAATTGTAATTAAATTAGATAACGCTTGAACTGGAATGAATTAAAATAGAAAATATATTTTCTATCGGTATTACTTTAATCGTCGTTAAACCGTTTTAGGACAAGAGGTACTAAAAATACTCTAACGCTCTAAATACAAGACTCGCTTGTAGAATTTCTAACCTGGTATCTTGTTACAAAGGGAAAAATTATGAACTTTCTACCAATATTTGTTGCATTCCTCGATTAGCAGCGCTTATGTATGTATATCCCGATTGTTTAAGATATACATTAAAATTGATTCAGATTTTAACTTACGTGTCATAATGTAAATTCATATATTTGAAATGAATCTAAGGTAATCCATCTTTAAAACCGACACAATTATTTTTTTTACAATTTCATCTCGTCATAATTTAATTTAATGTAAGTTTTAGGGCTCTGTACCTTAAAGAAAAAATAGTGCCCTTATAAAGCCACCCATTGTCGTCATGGTGAGTAGGATTGATCGCAAAATTTATGACCACAGCGCACCGGAGGGACCCGGGTTCGATTCCCGGCGCTGGGAGTGTTGTTTATAATCGTGCAGGCAAAAGGTCACAGACAAGTGGCAAAGAAAAAATATGTTCCCCTACCCTTTATTTCCGAAATTACTATTCCTAAAATTATAGTTTTTAGTAGCCCACCCAAATGTTATTGGAAAATCCTCTTTCTTGTTCCTAGATCTTATAATTTTCTAAATATACACCATTTTTTTATTCAGTGAAATATGTGTATATACAGTAGATTATGTATTATGTATATATTACAATGTAAATAACATTGTAAAAAATTAGTATTTATATACAATTTAATAGAAAAACTATGTATAATAGTCAACGTGTAAACATTGCATTTTTTTTCAATAATACGTAATTTGGCGATATCGATTCCGGTGAAGAAATTTCTCTCGTCCTGTCCCTTAAAATGTATGCGACTTATACAAAAATTATAAGAGTTCTCCAGCGACCAGGGTTCTAAGAAGAGAACTTATCAAAATCTGACACAATTCAGAACAACGCCGTTCGTGCTCAAGCATAATAAAACAGACTTCGAGGGCGGCTGACGCAGCCCACGATCGCACCGAGTGGTCTCGCTCGCCCGAACGCCCGGCCGCAAATTCAAACATTTATTGAATTTCCTTTTATTATTTCTACGTTTGATTGTTGTAAATAAAGTGAGATTAACCATGACTGGAAGTGGCAAAAGTAAAAGACTAAACTGACTAAACGTACACATCTGGGCAGTACATTAATTAGTCAACGTGTAAACATTGCATATTTTCACAGGATCTATAATTTTTTTTGTTAAAGTATTAATTGAACCTAAAAGCTCGACGAAGTAAATAACTCGTCCTTATTATTTTCCTTTTATCTAATTATTTTTTTTTTCTTTTTAAGCCTCAGTTCTTAAAAGGTTCAATTATATTGATTTCCATTATATCAATTATAAGATAAACTTTCTCAAAAGAGTTAGTGTTCTTTGCATAAGCCAATACTAGTATGCTAAGTCAACTTTTATAAATAACTAATTATGACTAGTGGCATAACTGGTGTGAAAAAAATGCAGTGTAATTTACAAATAAAAACCTGTCAAGTACGAATCGAACGCACTTTTTTCTTGAGAAACCTAGGTCTGTTGATCCACCCAAAATCTTAATTAGCAATAATTAATTCTAAATTATCAAGTAGCATAATAGTTGTACAATGATATGTAAAATTTTCAATTCAGGCACTACTATTTATGTTCCACTTTTAAGCACTCTTATAGTAGCGTACTTCTAAACACCATGTGAAGTAAAGTTGATTTAAAAAATAATTCCTAAACAAATCATTATTCTGCAATATTTCTCTAATAAATATTCTTTATTAATATATTCTACAACACTTCGTTGCAATAATTCGGTTATAACACTAATAATAAATAAATAATATTTATCTGTTTGTAGCGCCTTCTTGCTCTGTGCATACATGCGTATGAACATGCAAGTATCGAACGTGCTTTAAGCGGTGTCACCTGCGCTCGACTTCGGCCTTTCCGTTGCACAACTCGTATGCTAGCACGTAATTGTTTTGATGATTGTGTAACGGCGTGTGTGGAGTGGGCAGAAAATATAATCTAGAAAGATTAGAATCTCACATTCGCACCGTGTCACAACTAGACGACTAACTATGCCTGAGCGCCATTTTGTATTTAATCAGCAAGCTTGTCAACGTGCGATTTCGACATAATCTATTTATGTTATGTTTTTGATTCCCACAATCGAATAAACTTATTTTAAATTAATTTTAACTTCATTTCATGTCTAGACAGAGACGGTGCAAAAGTAAACGTAAAACTATCGAAGGGTTGTTTAACAACCCTACTAGAAGTTCTAAAAAAATAAAGCGTCCATGAAAGCTACATGTTGATGAAAGAAACAAGGGAGGCGAGTCCAAAATATTTGTTAAACACGACTGATGTGTTTGTTTTTTGTAATAAAAGATGAGGTGTGTATGTAAATGTCAACAAATATAATCAATTTATCGAGGAAATAATTCTTCCTACGTACGATCTGCTATATTTTCTACAATATTTATTCAAGCCTATTGAGAAAATTGATCATTATTTAATAACATAAGCACGAATTCGAATTTCATCCGTGGCAACAATTTTACCAGTAATTTGTGTTATTTATAATTAATATTTATTTGCAGAAGTTACAAATTGATCCATTGACAAATAATTAACACATTCAGTTAAATCAGGGTAGAAATCAGTACGACAGCTGATACTAATCACGTAGGAATCAAAGCGGCAGCTGATATTAATCACTTAGAAATTACAGCGGCAGCAGATACTAATAACATAGAAATTTCAGCGGCAGCTGATACTAATTACGTAGAAATCACAGCGACAGCTGATACAAATCACGTAGATATCACAGCAGCAGCTGATACTAATCACGTAGAAATCACGGCGGCAGCTGATACTAATCACAGCAGCAGTTGATAATAATCACGTAGAAATCACAGCGACAGCTAAAACTAATCACGTAGAAATCACAGCGGCAGCTGGTACTAATCACGTCAGCAGTTGATAATAATCACGTAGAAATCACAGCGGCAGCTGGTACTAATCACGTAGAAATCACAGCGGCAGCCGATACTAATCATCCTTCATGCGACCTCCAGTGAAAGTGCGGTTATAAGGTTATAATAGATCAGCACCTAAGTATGCAATCTACCCCATGCACGGTGGTATAAACAAACAACCAATCCGCGATGGAGATAGTCATCCATATATACATAACTTAGATATACATACATAACTTAGACTTCATATTTTACTGAAAATCTTTGTAAAGTTTTGTGGATGTTCATAAGAGTAATATCAGATCGAAGGTCATAAGAGCGGAAAGATTTCAATTCAGCTGTTCTTGACCAATTATATTGTCCATCCCGCGCTTTATGACACATGGTCGACGTTGCTCTAAACATAAGATTAAATTTTCTGGTAATTTTCGACTTGAAAACTTTGTAGGATGTATCATAAAGATTTATACTATATATTTCCAGTTTAGTATAAATTTTAATTAGTACTAAAATCATGTATGTACTTGATTACACACGTATAAATATATTTGCCCTTTTTATCGAATTGGACTTGTTAGTTGATAGCATTATTTTTGTGATATCAAAATCGTTTTCATTTTTGAAATAATAGTAATTAAACTTAAAGTTTATTTGTTTTGAATTATACTAACTAATAACATCATAAATGCGAAAGTTAATGTGTTTGTTCCTTCGTCTTGCTTTCACTCGTCAACCACTCATTTTATCTACGTAATACTTCTTGTCCCGAAACAGAGTTCCTTTTATTTCGGGAATTGAACAATCACTTCGTTAGGAATAAGAGCGTGAAATAAGTATATATGTATGCATCTATAAAACTACTTAGCCATTTACAATATGAAGAGTCAATATTTTTACGAGAATATAATTAGGGATTGATATCTCAAATTGAAAAACGGAATCTTTAACAGATCACTCACGTGATAGCTGATAGCAGCCTGTATATCAAAGTCGATTTTCCCAGAAACTGCAAGGTATAAACTTGAAATTTGGCATAGTGATCTTATTAACTCATATATTTTGCCTTAGCTAGATTTTTATATTCATATAAGAATTAAAGGGAGGATATATAAAATACTCAAAATTTTTTTGCCAAATTTTAAATTGAATGTTTAAAAATATTTTCCAAAAAACAGAAGAAAATATCCCTCACCCTCATTTCCGAAACTAATAAACCAAAAACCATGAAAAAATAGATTTGGTAAAATTTGTCTAGAAAATTACAGGAAAACTGTAGCGATTATCCTAGATCACAATTTTTTAAAGCATAATGATTTACGCCCGTACAAAATACTATATAGTATTTACGTTGTAAATATTTGTAAATATTTTAATGCACACGCCTAAGTGTGTGCGGAACGAGGGTTCCGCACATAATTAGGCGTGTGCATTAAAAGTATTTTCAGGTAAATATTATTTATTTATTATTAGTGTTAAACCGAATTATTGCAACAAAATGTTGGAGAATATATTAATAAAGAATATTTGTTAGAGAAATATTGCAGAATAATGATTTTTCAGAAATTATTTTTTAAATCAACTTTACTTCACATGTCGTTTAATGGTAACGCTACTATAAGAGTGTCTTGAAAGTGGAACATAAGTAGTAGTGCCTGAATTGAAAATTTTACATATCATTGTACAACTATTATGCTACTTGATAATTTAGAATTAATTATTGCTAATTAAGGTTTTGGTAGATCAACAGTCCCAGGTTTCTCAGGAAAAATTAATCATAGTAACGTTAAGTGAAAACTGCAATAGATAAAACATGAAAAATTGAAAACATTTTGGCAGCTAATAATATATAGCTTGAATAGTGCTACGACTGATTAATACACTCATTTTTAAAACCTATTTTCCCAGATAATATAAACCCAGATTTTCGACTTACTCGACAATTTTTATCATAGTTCGGCCAAATTATACCAAAGCTTATATTGAATATATTTGGCGTTAATTTTGTAAAAATTCATTATTCGCAATTAAACGAAACGTGATGTAGTATTATTTCTACTTTCTTTAAGTTCTTTACTACGACCTAGGTTTCGTTGTGTTACAACATCTTCAGGTGGGCTATTAGCAAAGATCTATTATAAAGGGTTATTAGCAAGAATCTTTGCTAATAGCCCACCTGAAGTTGTAACACAATGAAACCTAGGTCGTGGTGAAGAACTTAAAGAAAGTAAAAATAGTACTACATTACGTAGTTTCATTTAATTGTGACCAAAGCTTATATTTAAATAAATTGTACATCTCAACTTTTCTCACGATTCTCTCTATCTATTGGTCAAAATCCGTGCAGTAGCTTTTGAGATTATCGTTATCAAACAGACAGACAGAGACTTTGTTTTATACTCTGTAGTGATATTGTATTTCAATAAACGGGTTGAAACGAGGTTGGTGTTTGAACATATTCGTAATAAAGAGTGTAATCGATTTTCACTGTGGAAACTGGTCAAGCGTCTGTTTGTGTAAGTTATATGTAAACATTGTACGTAAATATATTTTAATATCGATTTTCTTTTAGCATTTCTTTAGAAATTGTTCGAAAAAACATCCCTCAAAAATAATCTGTTTCATGCTTTTAATTGAGAAAAACGAAATCAGACATGCGTTTAATAAATGGCTAACGTTTGCGTTTCACTGAAAATTATTTCAAAATGTATATGTATTTGTTTATTTATATATGTTGATATATTTTGTTATGTGTAAATATGTATGTGTGTATGTTTGAATACGTCTATGTACATTTTTATTTATTTTAATATCATCGTTTGTTCTCACTGTCAATTGCAGTTTACCCCTAACATTATATATTTTACTTAATGATCTGATTAAATATTTGTGATTGCTCTTGAAGTAATTAGCTTGCTGTGTGTATATGCGAATATCAAATTATAAATAAATAAATAAAATATCCAAAACGTTACAGTTTGCTGTTGTTTTATCTCATTCAAAGGTTGACTTATAGTTTAGGCATCAAACAAGAGTTAAGAACATAATAAGGTGACGTGCATAAATATAAGTAAGTTAATTTTTCATATGGAAAATCGAGTAGATATTTTGTAAATGGTCTGTATACAAGTAATATTCACTCTGGAGATGTCCGATGGCACTATTTATGAATAAAGAAATAAAAAATGGAAAAAGAACTCCATTTTGTAGAACACCGATCATTAAGTTTATCCGTTCGAAGTGGGTGCAAGAAATGTTAGTACACTATCTATAGCCATTGGGACAAGATTTAAGTCATTTTATAGAGGATTGTAAAACATTAAGTGATTTCAATCGAGTAAGCAGAATATCGAAATCTACAAAGCATTTCTAATGTCGAGAATGCTTTGCTAAGGTCGAGAATTACGAGGAGTCTAATCTGAGTGTTATTTATGACTAAGAGTACTGTTAGTGGCTTTACTCAAAGCAGTTAGAATGAAATTTATACCGGAATGGATTAAAAAATTTATGGGTATTTATAAAATTAAAGAGTTTCCAGTAAATAATAAACATAAATAACACCCGATTTTCGATAAGACGTATAAATAATATGGACATTGTGTGTAACTAGCAACATGAATCATTCAGTGTTCAAAATGGTTGAAGGAATATACTAATAAATGTTGGGTAAATAAAGTGTATTTTCTGTGCACTTGGATGCATTTATTCTAAACGTATTCCTCTGAAAATTCCTTAAAGCTTATTTGTCAGTATTCTCATTCTCAGCGATGACTATTCGCGTATGGAGGCTATAGCACATGCAGCGTCCGTTCCCTCGCCTAAAAAATATAATTTCACTAATTGCAATACCCACAATATACCAAAGTAATCTATCATCTATAAAACAAAAGTCTAATGTCAAATTAAAGAAAGTTAGTCAAATAAAAAATTATTATTTAAAAATCACAAAAAACCTGTCAAGTACGAGTAGTCCTCGTGCAACGGTGGTCACTGCTTACATAATTTAAAGTGATATATATGCTTTTTAATACAAAAGATATATATTTTTCAATTTAAAGAGCTAACTTATTCCGTGTAGAAGCTCTAACTCACAGACAAACATACGACAGAGACTACAATAGGCTAGAGACATGGACTAGAGACAACAATAGGATTCCATTCTGATTATTTGGATAAGAAAACATGCAAATGGAGTTGAGGTAGCGTATTTTAGTGTATGTAAAGACAAATTATATCGATAGTAAAAGAAAAATTAAAGGAAAACTGAATTAATATTAATATGCCTGTATATTGTTATCGCCGAAAAGTTGTAAAATATTTCATAATACTCTATGTGTTGAAGTTTATTATTTACCATATAAGCGTGAATTTCAATTAAATAGAAAATATCTTCATAAGCCATTATCGAATAATATAAAATTTTGATAAGGTATATGATATAACTGGGAATGAATTAATAGCATGTATGTGTGAGTTGTGGAGGCCTGCAGTGAATGTTTGCTCAAACCTCGCTAATTAATAGCTATTTGGGAGATGAATTGTACGTTCATAAATGTAAATAAAATTTATTCGTATTGTGTTACTCGGGATTTTGCCATTACCATAAATTCTTTTTACACAAATACCTCCGAAATAAAATGAATACACTGTTCTTTCGAGTTTTATGCCAGGAAAGAGTGACATCCTTAAAATATAAGAAATACTATATAAATAAATAATACTTAAGTACAAGTGCCATGTGAATATAATAGTTAAGTCTTATTACTAATAGTATTAATTACGAATATATTAGCCGGCATTTACGAGATGTATATTATCTTCGTACAAATACGGATAATAATGAGAATTTCAGTATCTATAATTAAGATAAGAAATGACAAATTATCATTAATTTTTTTAAAATTATTTTTATAAAAATGAATCAAAATCTAAACAAAACTATTCAATTTTAATTCAGTCAAACACTAATTATCATTTTACACTTTCTTGCTTGTTTGAAACAGTTCATGTAGAAATTGCGATTTGAAATTTTACTGTATTTGAAAATATTTTGTAAAACCTTAAAAATTTAATCTTAGTTAAAGTTATCTATAGCTAAGCGAGTATTATTAAGATATCTGTAGTATTTATAATATTACTTTTCATTTCAAAGGAATGCAAAAATTAGATACAAGTGGCGTGTGTCAGAAGTGTGTCCCGCGTCGCCCACGGACCAGCGGTGAAAGTATTGTACTACATCCTGCTCATGTTAACGAAACGCGAACGGTTGCTCTGCATCACAAATTGTAATGTAATTAGATCACCAAGTGAATAGCAAAAGTTTTAAAATATTAAATTGATGTTTTTTTAATAGAACGCATTCATCATAATTCAGTATAACTAAGTTGCTCAAAATTACTGTTGAACATTATATGGCTAACGTTATATATGAAGATTGAATAAAGCTGCCATGTTAATTGTAATAGTTTATGGATTGGAATTGGCATGACTGACTGAAAATATATAAATATCACGCTACATTAGAAAACTACCAACTAGATTTATGGTAATTAGGAAGCGTGATATTTTCGAAATGATTTATAGAAAAATGAAAATTGTCATATTGATTTACGAAAGTACCATTTATTAGTATTCGCTATTTTAAATACTGTCTTCCTGCGAGCAAGTTTTCAAAAACCCTATGTTTTATATTTTGAATAAATATTAAATAGTGTTAAATAACATTAATTATCAAATTCAGAATATCATTATGAGTTTCTACTAGCAAATTTTCTATTTTCTAATCTTAGTACTGTTTTGCTTGGACGGCTATATCTAACCTTTGGCATGTTCACCGTTGTCACACGACCCTTCTTTTCTTTATTGCTAACAAATCGATTCAGGATATACCAAAACAAAAATGCAATTCACCTTCTGCACCTCATTGACATTTTATATCTCCCCAGCTACGTTATTTTAGGACTGGAAAATAAAACAAATTGAAAAGCAAAAGTAAATGGGGCAATTATTTCTATCAAAAGAAAAATTGCTAATGAGGTTGAACGCTATAATTTTTTATGTATAAAAGCAGAGAGCGTAAGTTTAAAATCGTATATTTCCCTTTCATGGTTTAAGAAAAATAATAACTTGCTTTTAAATAAGAGATTTTATGTTCAAATCTCAAAGATTTACGTTTTATATGAAATAAATGTCATAAGGAATGGTATATAAACTTGAAATTAATATTTACGAAAAATTGTGGTTTCATTAAGAAAAACGAACTCGTTGTCTAATTGTGGAACCAGAGTATGAAACAAAGTATAATAGATTGATTTTGCACTTTTGTATAATGCAAAGGGCATCGGTTTCAGCATTTTGTTCATATCCAACACACACGCAAATATATATATATATATATATATATATATATATATATATATATACATTTATACATTTAAAAATACATATCATTAATTTAATCGATCTTCATCTCGCGAAATGCCTGGTAATTTCCATCTCCTGTAAATGAAAAATTTCTAGTCATAATATTATATTTCCTTAAATTATAAAGAATGTTTTAGGTATATGGAGTTTGTTGAGAGACAACGAAAATATTGGCCATTGGGATAAAACTACTAAACTAGTGTACACTACTGTATTAAAAATACAATGTACTCTTATAGCTAATAAAGTATTTTTATAAACACTTAGAGCACACTCGATTTTAATACAATGACTAAAATTATTAAAATATAATTAAACTTCTTTTATTAAACTGGAGGCTATTTAAAAACAATCTCAAACTAATGGACCATCTATACTCGGAGTAGTTCATTCAAGTTACTCCGTTGATTGTCCAGCACTAACAGGAAATGGCAACATTTGTAGGATAAGAAGCTGAGGAAATATTGCTTATAACTTTCAATTAAACGCACTAGTGTGTGTGAACGCTAATACACGAAGTACCCGCCTACGTAGCAAGTATTTTACCCGTTACTTAAGTTTCTTTGACATATACGTATAAGGCGTAACGTAGAGATAGAATTATCTCGAACATTGTCGGTTTCTCCTGTCGCTCGCTATCGGCCGTAACTCAGACGATCGCGACGTCTTTCACATATCAACGTCCGACTACTTTTTTACTTTCTTAATCCGATGCAAACTTGAGTTTCCAACTGCATTTTTGTAATATACGTATTAATTTATCTTGAGTTATATCTTCCAGGCTTATTTAAGTTGTTGAGATGAATAAAATACCCGTAGTGTTGGCGAACATTACATTTTAGAAACAGGTTAAACTCAACGACACCTATTTTTCAGTAGTTATTAATTAAAATACTCACGTTATTAACATTTTGTAAAAAATCTCGAACCATACAAAAAATATCGTATTTTATCGTTAAATGGAATAGCGTTTATGAGTGTAATTTTATATTATTAATATATTTGCCTTTTATTTCCTTCCTTATCACAATGTAAACCCATTTGTCAAAGAATAAACACAAATTTTCTGTTTAAATTTAAATGATTTACTTTAGCTGATCTTTTACTTTAACCGATTTTTCATGGACAATGATTTACAGTCTGAAACTATTACAGAACACCGGATTATAACAGCCAACTGGAACTGCAAATTCGAAACAATTAAAAAATTTATACTTTTAATTATGAGTCTTTTCATCGAGATTTTATTAACCTATAATCACTTCTATTTTAAAACCTAGTTTTCTTATGACCTTTCCTGTATGTTATTTTTGAACAAATCATTATAGCGACTAATATTTCACCAAACTCGAGATTCAATAAGAAATTTATGATAACCGACGTATTTTTAGAATGAATTTGGGAGCACAATATCCTCACTATTACATCAATATTTGTTATAACGGCGTGTTCATAAAGTCTAAAGCTTTAAAGCTCAAAGCTCGTAGATATGTGGCAACATAATTCACAGTAGTCGCCACTGTCGCGCGTCGAACGGTACCGAGATCGATTAGTTCGCTCCGTTTGACTGTGAAGGCGTTGATTTAGTGCAGATTAAGTTTAACGAACGGTCATATTAGAAACTGAGGAGGATATGGAGGGCGGCGGAACATTTGCTAGAAGCCACCGTATCTATAGATGCTTTTTGAAATGAAACTTTTTATATATTAAAGGATGTAAGTCGATTTAGAAAGAGTCATTAAAACGTATGACGAAAGTAATACGATGAGAAAAGGAATAGCCCCTATGCTACACTCGAGCGTCATTAGTGTGTTAACTCGTCAAGTGGTTGTTTCTAATGGTTAGGGGAAATCATTACAATAACTTAAAAAATTGGTCAAATATAAATTATACTTGCATAATTAGTATTTTTGGCATCAGCTCCCATCTATTTATAGTAATACACTCCGGTGATATGCTTAAAGGACGTTCATCTACCCCGCTACTCGCCGCCGACTGCAGCACATCGTATATGTTTGAATCTGAGTGAGGAGCATTTCGACCAAGCCCAATTAAACATTTTAAAAAACACGGGTGTACAGAAGTTGTTTCTTATATAGTGATAAATATTATTGCCCAAAAACTGTTTCAGCACCTATAAGGAAATAAACAATAAATTATTTATAACAATCAGGCTAGAATTTTTGAAACCTAATAGTTCTGGTTTAATCTATACTTAATTCTAAATATTCGTGATATTTTTCAGATTTTTGTTATCGATCCTTTGGTGAAAAGAGTGCGGAACAGAATATTTGAGATTCTTCAAATTTTTGCGTTAAATAGTTTCAGACAACACCGAAATTTTGGAAATTTTGCCAAAAAAGGAACAAAGTTCACAAAAGTCAACTTATATATTACTATTTTATATGTTATGTTTTATCTAGTTATACATATGTATTTATGGGTTGATAAATATACACTACATATTATTGAAAGAAAGTCTTTGAAAAATTATCCCTAATTTATATAATTAAACTTATAAAGCGAATTTGGTGTAAATAAATTAGTTAATATAACATTCAGAAGAAAATAGATTTACCTTAAATGTATACCTACATAAATAAAGAATACCCCAATACGTAATGAATGCGTGTGTTATGTTCTGCTCATTTATTGTGCGACTGTCTTGATAACTATTATATTTATAAATAAAAGATCATGAGACCCGAAAGCTCGTACCTCACTAATATAAAAAAAAATTGGTAAGTATTTTACGAACAGGGAAACTTCAAAGAGATCATGCTGACTCAACGTTAAGATTGATTTCGTGTTTCATTGCCAAGCTTTAGGCTCTGGCTTTAAATTCCTATGAAATATGATATCACGAAATTGTAGTAATGCACTGATTCCCTTGAATACTTTATGGTCTTGTATCTAAATTTATGGGGAATTTTAAAGGGGTCAGGCGGTAATATAATATATTTCTGATTTTTAATGTGAAATTGAGAAAAATATAAAAATGATAATACACAAAATTATCCATCTTCCACTTTTAATCCATCTGCTTGCTCTGTCCAATAACTATATCTATATTTATGTGTATTACGGTACTGTATTATCGCATATTATTATGGTGAACTTCTTGAAGACTTTAAAAATATTAATAAAAATATAAACGAAATAGTTCTTTAGAAATCTATTTGTGTTTTACTACTTTAAACTTTCCTTGATGGATAATTAGGTAAAATTTAGTAATTTGCTTTGAGCGAACGAAAATTTCGCATCGCATAGTAAGCTGAAGATCATGATCGTTTATATAATTAGCATAATTTTCATTACCAAAAGGCCACTAAGGATACGGGCCGAACACTTCGTTGTTCGCGGCGCGTTGCGTAGGCAGCGCGGCGCAAAACTGCTGCCCATTATCGCCCGGCGAAGGCGCGGCGGCGCGACGCAGACATCCTTGGGCGAGTATAAATTGCATTTGCGGGAAGTGATTTTGTATCTCTCGCTTGAGCAATGTAAACTATGCAAACATCGAGCTGCGACTGACGTACGCCGTGAATTAAGAGCTCTCTCTTTCACTCGCGTCATTTGCGTCCATGGAAATCATCGATTGTTTGCAAGAAGCGGCACAACGATATTTTTGTTTGCAATTATCATTATGGCTTTAAATTTAAACAACCATTTCGTTAGACACCTAAATACTCAAACCCAACTTTATCATGGACTTTTATCATCGCATTTCTTTTGGGCATTCACATTTTTTCCCGTATACTTCATAATAAATATTTTTCTCCATATATCTCAAATAATTAAGTCATTTTTGCATTTTTTCCGGCGACTCTATTATTTTCAATGTCAATTTAAAAGAAAATTATAATTAATATAATTACCTTTAAATTGCTGTACCCATTCGATTTACGCTAAGAGTCATTAATCAACTGAAATGGTGCGCTATCCATATTAAATTTAATTTACTATTCAACAAAAATGTCTAACAATATTATCTCTAATTAAATGAAACTACGTGATGTAGTATTATTTCTACTTTCTTTAATTTATTTACCACGACCTAGGTTCCGTTGTATTACAACATCTTCAGGTGGGATATTAGCAAAGATTTGAATCTTTGCTAATATCCCACCTGAAGATGTGATAAGAAAGTAGAAATAATACTACATCACGTAGTTTCATTTAATTGTGAATAATGAATTTCTACAAAATTAAATCCAAATATATTCAATAAAATTGTCTCCGTCAAGTTACGAAAGTTATTGACATAATGTCATTGTTCAATCGATTAAAAACAACAACTGTACTTAAATTCTCATTCAAATAGAGAACACGCAATGCCTCTGATTAAATTACAGTATTCCGAGTCATAAATTACACGTTTCCAAACATTGGAATACAATAGAAGTCCAATCGACTGGTCAAGACTCGATTTGAATGAAAGCCGTTGCTTTGTCCTATAATTTTTGCGTTTTAAACTAAATCTCGTTTCCACTAGTGTCTATATCATTAAGTTCAGATATAAATCTATATTTTGTAGCAATCTAAGAGATCTAGCTTTCTGATAAGTGTCGCCTCAGGCTTCAATGATGTAAGTATATCGCTTATAAAGCGTTTGATTGTCGTGTTCAAATGCACCTATTTTCGGTCTATGAACTATTTATTATTATATAAATGACTTTCATTGTATAAAATGCTTATTTCGTAAAGTCTAAATGAAATGAACAGCGATAATTTTTGGTCTCCTTTTGACTTGATAAAGTTCTTAATTTGTCAAAAAGTATTGTGTGGATTTTATATAACAAGATATTGTAACAGATGTATATTGTCGCTAGTCGTAGAAAATATTACAGATAATTTGTAATTAACCATAGGTAAATACCATCTTCCGCACTTTAACCGGGTTCTATAAGTCAGGGCTAATTTTGGAGTGTGATTTAATTTTTAAGAGTTCATAGTATTATATTTAATAGCAATTTTTTTGTCAGAATCTTTCATTAACTTCATTACATGGGTATATTATCATACTTTATTACTCATTGATGTGGTAAATATATATATATATATATATATATATATATATGTACTTGCGCTAATATATGATTAACATCGGAATGCTAAAACAAAAGAAAGTAACATTACTAGGGTTGCGTAATGATTGAAACAAATTAATCAACATAATTAAAAAAAAAATAATTAGGTATTAATAATTTTTCAGATATTTCAAAAAAATATGCAAAATATTTTATACCAATTTGAAGCCTATTATTTTATAACCCGGGTTTAAACACGTAAAATTGTAAAAGAAAGCTTAAGTTAATTTTGTAAAACTTATAATGACACAAGCATTCCACCGCTATTTAACTTTTATGAGAGGAACATTAATTTTTTTTAAATATTTTTCATATATTCACTGAAATAACTATCTCAAAAAACTATTAGAAAAATTTTATGAATAGGTAGGTATAGTTATAAAACTATAGAAACTGTTAAGTTGTGACAGACGAAGGGACTGAAATGACGAAATTTTAATTTCCTTTTTTTACCACAGAAGCCTAAAATCAATTAATCATAATTTAGGGTTTTAATGCAAGCTTTATTTAATAAGTAATGGAATATCGAATACAATGAGAATATTTTAAGAGAGGTGCAGGGAATATTTCAAAAAACAATTTCCTACTCCAGTTCATTTACAGTTGTCAAATTAGACTTACCCTGTAAGCGTGATCTAACGATTATTTCCTTACCTGAAAAAAATAAAAAAATCAAATTAAAACAATTTATTTGAATTCCGATTATTTAAATAATCGTCAAAAGAATATAGGAGTGTTTCTTTATTAAAGGTAGTTTTAATTTTCATGTGATAATAAATAGCTGAAACAGTGTCTGAGGACAAGCTGATATTTCGTGTATGCACCTCTAACGCACTTAATGCAGATTTAGGTTTAGTTCTCAGCAATTATTGAGGCTGTATAAAATTCCACGTGGTTAAAATTATGTTATATTTCATGTGAAGTTGCTTGTGAACAGATAGTATAGCAATCAACCTGTTTTGTTAACTAATTAATGGTGTCGATTCATATTGCTTTCTCTTACCTTTTAGGCAAGAGAATTGCACTAAGGTTCCTTTGTTTGCAGATTAATTTTTTAAGCACCAAACATTGTTGAAGTAAAACTAATGGACCTAGATGCTACAGTTTCTTTAAATAATATTCTTGAACGTGTCAATAGAACATTTTAGTAGGCTTTTATGACTGCGAATCCCAAAGCCTTTCATGTAAATTTGGATTTGTAATAATTTTCATCGTTTATGTATATCGCAAATCGTGAGCTTCTATCGATAAAATAACATACTTAAATACAAATTTAAATAATACAAAATAATGATAATACTAAATAATCCCATAAATATGAAAGTGAATTTGTTTGTTTGTCCTGATTTCATAACTCACCGATTTAACTAACGTTCATAATATTTTGCATTCATTGTGTCATAGAAATAAATATAGAAATCTTTTTATATTGCAATATTTATTAAATTATTTCACTATTTTCCCTTTTCCACGCGAATAAACCGCGGATTACAGCACATTTTTGTATTTTAATTATTGTAATAGCAGTCGAAGTTCGCATAAAATTATATAATTTCTTTCACTTGAATTTTCTAAAGCATTTTTATATTAATATGTTTAAATAACTATTAACATTATCTATATTCTGTATTTAAATATCAAATTGATATTTTAGTACTACGAGTCATTTTCTTCCCTTGTATGTTTAACCTTCACACTATCATAAAAATAACTACAGGACTACGGCAAAGATATTGAATTTTGGCTAGTAATGACTGATTTCGCCATTCGTCAACGAGGCTATAAATCTTTAAATATCGAGACAATTGTAATAAGCCCGCATACTGGCAACAAAACATTCCACGAGCGTGCTTCCGGGGGCGCCAGGGTTCTGTGCCGATCGTATTAATTACAAGTATTACAGTTGATTACCCGCTCGCTGCGCCGCCTTACACAAACAATTTGCACAAGGACATTTCCGCACTACCACTGGACCTGTTCACTGCGAGCTAAGTTTTGTATTAAATGTTATTATTCGGTCTTCGATTTATGATCCAATATGGACATTTATTACTATCAGCTTAAGTTATTTGACTTATGCAGACTGCAAATTAATTACATATAATTGCGGATCGATTGTGTAGTACGAAGGTTGAAAGTACGAATACGCTTTATTCGATATTACAAAATTATGCTGTGCGATTAATAGGATCTTGCCCTATATAGGTTATCAAGGTGTCAGACGAAAACTTATTAAAGCACGAATTCGGCAATATACATGATGTATTTTTTATTAATTTGTCTAAAGTGTTTTCAGGAAAAATTGCTTTTTCCATCCTTATCACCAAAAAGATTGCTCGGATAAATCTGAGAAAGTCATGACCATTGAGAATTAGATAGAGATCGAATTAAAATTATCAGGATTACAACATTTTAGCGTGATTAATTATTATAAAAAACTTAATTACTTATTTTCTTATAACTAGTGAACTATTGGTTTTAAAGAAAAAGTGTTTCGACAAACAAAATTTCTGATGACGTAAGGAAAAATTTTTGCCCTTACGCGTTTTTCAAAATTGATACGTTTTTCAAAACACTACCGTCGTCTTTGGATGTCGATTTTTACTTTAGCTGGCATCCAAATTCAAGAGCAGCGCTGCACATGATCGGAATGCATGTATATTCATAATTTAAGTGGGGACTGTTGGCAGGAATACCAATTATGCAAGTGTTTGACTGATATTTTTTATTTAAGTATAGATTATGAAACAGCAATTTTAATAATAAAATTTTTCTACACGAAATATATTACATCGTTTAGTATAACAGCCATTACATGAATGTTTTTAATTGTTTTATAGTTGCAGTAAGCATTAACGTACATAATGAATTGACTCACAAGACGCACCATTAGTAAATATTGAAAAGAGTATGCGGATAAATATTTTTGCTAGAAAAACGCTTTGTATGAAATTGGATATTTTTAAAATCAATACTGGTAACAAACTTTGACTGGGTGATGTGTCTCATTTATGAACAAGTTAACATGGAACAGTTTTTTTCATATTAATTACCAGCTTTTACCCGCGGCTTCGGTTGGTTACCAGGGAGAAATTGAAATATGCAGCGCCATCCAGAATTATTAATGGAAGTTTAAACACGAACTTTTCATTTTAATGACGGCAATTAAAACTATAATATTTTCCTTTAAATTAGAGATTAAAGGAATCTTTTGCTCCGTTATATTGGGAATGCAGCGTTTTAAAACATCACGTCAATCCATTGTGACGTTGCGTCGTTATTCCGTTTATATACTTTTAAGTTTTAGATAAGAATTTTCCCAAAGAAATAAAATTTTCAGACACAAATAAGCTATTTCGAATATTAATTGCGAGTGTTATAAAGGTATCTTAATTAAGGACTACTCAATATGATTTACGATAATTTATTTGAGTGACTACATGACATCACCCCACGTTTAGACGTTGATGTAAACAAAATAAAAATTGGTGATGACAATTGATATATCAGTCTACGAGTAATTTGAACCAAGAAGAATTTTTTTATATTTATTTTTTGTAGCATTTGATAAAGAATTCATTGAGCGAAAGTATTACAATTCGATGGAATTTTTTATTTTAATCTTTTTCTCAAAATGCTAGAAAATTTAAAATTGAATTTCAATCAGCTGATATCAATACGAAACCTTCTATATTTTCTCATTATATGTTCACGTAGGATTGGAAAATTGTGAATTTTCCAGTTCTGCGCGAATTGGGTTTATCCCCATTTTGGTTTGATTGCGGTAAGCTGATGAAGTTAAGATTAATAGACTTTTTAATTTTTTTTATTGGCAGGCCATTTAGTATTCAAACTTTCAAATATAATAAAGAAGAAGTCTTGTACAAGTATTGTTCTATTTTTGGTTCTAGAATCTTTGACGATTTCCCCCAAAGCTTTACAATTAAGTTTAATGCTAACTTTTAAGTTTTCAAAGACCACATTTTGTCAGCATTTCGTTTATGTGAAGCCGTTCTATCGTAAAAATGTTACTTGTGTATAATTCTAACGACGATGGCAGTGAGTAGCCTGCACCAAAGCACGTGCGTTCCTCGCACACACGTACTACGGCGTCCGAGTGAGATGGCGCGAGGCGGTGCGAGCGGGACGAGCGAGTCACGACCGCGTCGCGCATGCGCTGTTCGTGACCTTGCCTAGACACATCGGAGGCGTGATGGCCGACAAAGGTCATAGTTGACGTTTGTTGCGACGCGACGCGCCGTTGCCACGACCGACCGCTGGTGCTCGCTTGCGTTATACTTTAATTAAACAAACTTTTGTGGCGTTTGCCAGAAAAAAAACAATAGTTAATTAAATAATATTAAAACGTAAGCGTTGCTCGGATGTTTTATTTTTGTATCTGCATACTTTTATCTGATACTAGCGAGTCATTGTTTAACGAAACTGTTGAGAATGCTTGTACTATTTCCGATTTACTATGAATACAGTTGTAGTAAAATCGCTCCATAGATTTAGGTCTTTCAATAATAATTAAATATTTAATTTATTTCCATAAGTCTACATATTGCATGTTGTGAAACAACGTTACTGAACTTTTCCGTTCATGAAAGTTAGTAAATGACAGAAAAAAAAGTTCATTACAATATTCATTGCGAGATATAAATTTTAATTTTATTTAGCTAGTATTGAATCAATAAATCTAAATTTCATGAAAATTTAAAATATTTTTTTAAGTTGCTCAAAAAATTAAGAAATGAGGTGTTCATATCAAATATAATATTAAAACATAATAACGCGGGATAGTACTTTTTATGCCACAAAGATGTCATTCTAAAATAAATATAGGTACTTTTCGATGTACTACTACAAATATGCGAACGCTTATACCGTCGGTTGGCTATAAATATGTAGATAGCAACAAAATGATTCGATTAATCTACAAAATGATTAAATAAATTACATTTTTTATCCGTGCCAAAGTAACTCTTTGAATATGGATACGCAGAACGTGTAATATTCATTTGCATGTTGAGGTAAGTTTTAACATAAAATCGAAATCAATAATGGAAAACATATTATTGTCATTGGTGGCAATTAAAGCCCCAACGCCCGTCCGTTTCTTAACAAAATTAACCTTCAAACGACCAAAGATTTAAAAATGATAAATAATTTAAAAAAAATCTTTAACACTTCGTAAAATCTTCCCGCGACAGGAGACGGAATAATTTACGGTCGACCTTGGCTCTATGAGCGTTATCGCGCCAAATTTACGCGCGAGCTTAATCACTCCCAAGGTTATCCGAGTCTCGGTCGGCCATTATAAGCTTCGTGAAATCGATGCGATGATCATTGGGATTCCAATTATTTAGTTTAATCTAGCTGGCTGACAATAATTAAGACAATAATCTCTAAAAAGCTTTGCACGGTTCCATTTTTGAGAAGAAACTGCAAATGTTCAGTAAAAGCGTGGGAAAACTGAATTTAAAGAAATCTTTTCTAATATAGAAAGAAAATAATTATATTGCCCATTTGTAAAAAACGTGCTTAAATATCCCAACATTAAAATTAAATAAAACAAATACTTTTTTCATTGAAATTTTACCAGACCGGCATTCAGAGAATGTTTTCTATTTGATGCAATATACAATGATATATTTCATGTAATACAAGACATATTATATAACTTGATACGCAATATATCCTGACTTGTAGCTAGCACCAATTTAATATAGACAGATTTTACGTATTTAGCTGATTTTAGCCAACAGCAATTTAATATAGACAGATTTTACATATTTAGCTGATTTTATCTAACAGCAAATTGATATAGACAGATTTTACATATTTAGCTGATTTTAGCTAACAGCAATTTGATATAGACAGATTTTACATATTTAGCTGATTTTAGCTAACAGCAATTTAATATAGATAGATTTTACATATTTAGCTGATTTTAGCTAACAGCAATTTGATATAGACAGATTTTACATATTTAGCTGATTTTAGCTAACAGCAATTTAATATAGATAGATTTTACATATTTAGCTGATTTTAGCTAACAGCAATTTGATATAGACAGATTTTACATATTTAGCTGATTTTAGCTAACAGCAATTTGATATAGACAGATTTTACATATTTAGCTGATTTTAGCTAACAGCAATTTAATATAGATAGATTTTACATATTTAGCTTTGTTTGGTAAAAAAAGTTTTCATTTCCTTAAGGAGCTATATTTAAAATATACAATTGAATAAGGTATTAGATTTTTATTGTTTATTTCCAGAAATGTTTATATTTTAAGGATAACTATTTATAAGAACGTTTTGTTTTACTTTATGTAAATAAGTTTACAATACATGTTATTATTGATTTACTTTTAATTAAAGTATCGAAAATGGAGAACATTTTTTTCCAATTCTTGAGTCATTTATAAACATTTGCGTACGTTTTTTGAATAATGGCAATTATTTTTCACATACTTATTAGACACGTGTACGTTATATACTGCTTATTTTAGCAGTATACCAACATAGAGTTAATTAAGCCTATTTGAAATTCACGCAGTTTTTCTAATTCTCGGATAACTCTCTAATTTGAAATCAACTTTTTCCTTGTTATTACTTTATTGTTTGTTTATTTATCACACCGTTCAATATGCTGGATATTGCGCTATCGTTAAAAGCTTGTCTAAACATATCTATTGTGTGGATGTACCAATTTTTACTTGACACATGATTATATTATATATCTATTATCACTTTATTTATTTTTATATGAATCATTAACTTATTTTCATGCTTGTAGGAAAATACTACGTGTGATTATTTTTATGAAAAATTTGCCTGAGTCAATTTTTAACAAGAAAAATGTTTCAGAGTAAAATATGACACAAACCTTAATACATTTCCTATTCCAATTCTTTTACAAGATATTCCAGCTCATTTAATCTCTATTATTATTATTTTCATTCCAAAGTCGGCAAGAAAAATATAAAACGTATTCAAGTGGCGCGAGCTCGCACTGCATCGCATCGAGTCTCCAGCAGAAATGTGAGCGGATAAGTCTATATAAAAATAGTATTTAAATTGTAAATTGTAAGAAAGGTGCGCTCGGCGGCCACAATACGGGCGGCGCGGCGGGCGAATAGTTGCGGACCGCGGATGCCTGGAGGACCGTTACTGCGCGCCTTATTTGGCGGTGTCGGCTGCCACGAGCGGGAGCTCGGAGCTCTCGCTACGCCACCTCCTTGTAAACGTTTAGCAATATATTCACTAGTTGATGATAAATCAATAGGTATTTGTGACTAATATTAGTCTATAACTTAAATTATAATATGCAAGAGATTGCGCCAAAGTAACGATAGTATAAAAGTTATTATAATTTATTACAACGACGGTATTAAGTATATATTCATACCCTTATAATGTGAACAAAATTATACGATGCAAAATCTTGGGCTAAATGAATGAAAATAGCACGTAAGTTGGTACAGTTTAGTACAACGACGTGTATTAAATATATAATTATAATAATATAAAGTGAAAATAAAATATATGATGCTAAGGGCTGCGCTGAATTAGTGACGGCAGTACGAAAGTTATTATAGTTGAGTACAATGAGGTGTATTAAGTATACACGTTAACCTTTATAAAGTGAACAAAATTATGCGATGTAAAAAACTGCGCTGAATGAGGGATCACAGTACAAATGTTGCTATAGTTAGGCACTATGAGGCTATATAAATATATATAAGTAAACAAAAATAATTATTTTCAGATAAAGCCGACACATGAACCATAGAGAAAGAGACAGAAAATAAAAGGAAACACGTATGTGAAAGAGATAGTTATTGTGAAGACAAAGCAATTTGAAGACCACTTTCGTCGTGATGATGAATTTAGAGTGATATTTAATACCTAAAATGTTATCGGTTATATTTCATACCTAAAATGACATTTTAAAAAATACACAAATTGCTAAAAGTTAACAAATTTATTCGACCACAGTTAAATCTTTCCACCGTCTCTCCACTTTGGTCAGTCTTTTTTACACCAATTTTAAATATTACGAATTGTTTAACTAGTGTAACGTTTTGATCTATCATTAATATTAATAAAAATATTAATATAAAATATAAATACCCGTCAAATATTAATATTAGATAAACCATACAATTCCGATGTATTACGTGTTGTTGTAGCTTATTATTTTTCCACTATCACTAGTTTTAACTCATGATTTTTTATTCGAAAGTCAAAATTACATTTAAATTTAAAATTACTCAATATAAAATTCTTTTTCTACTTCTGAAGATTTTTTGGGAATCGTTTTATCAATTACAGTCACAGTTTCGTTTATATTTATATATTTTTACTTATTTCGCTCATATCGCACTCATTATATAAATTATTATCTGTTATATATAGTTTACAAGGATAAGTATTCGTATTATCGAGACTATTATCTACATGATACAGCATAAAAAATAGCACGGCGTAATCATAATGTAACAACCTTTAAACCAAAATAACCATTTTAACAATGGTACGGAAATTCGTAAACTATGCTGTTTGGTTATTAAATAAAGCACTTCATAATAATAGTAATCAGCTAAGCGTGCGACAAATTGTTTATATTTTTTATGTGTTAATGGCGCAACAACATTAATAAGCCGAATGGACAAGACGGCGCGCCAGTCACGAATGCGGCGCCTGCGAAACTCGGCCGCTCGCTCATTGAGCTAATCGAGTATCGTTCCGAGCACACAATAGCCCTAGCGGAAGTCGAAAATGTGCAGCTATGTTAAGTTTTCTATTTGTAAATGGAAATACTGAATAAATTGATCTGAAAAGTGTATTCGATTGAGAATATTAGTTTATAGCTTTTTATTTTCCTAAAAAAGTCACTTAATCTTCCATGTCCTCCGCAAGTTCATTGAATGTTTCTTTAAATATAGCTAAGCATATTGAATGGTGATTTTTTGTTACATATTGTTTACTAGTTATGCCGCCATTTCGTGAGCGCAGACCACCGAAAAACGTACCGATACAGTCTTTAATAAGTATACTTACACACTTCGCATCCGGCCAAGTCCACTTCCAGGTGGAAAACTTCATTGAGCTATTTAAAATAAAGAAGCGCCATCTATTTATGTACATAGATTCACTATACATTCGCGTAATTATTATACTTCTTTGTAGTTGTAGTACTAAAACAATGTAAATGTATAATGTAGAAATATTCCGAACCGATTGTAATGAAATAAAAATGAAATATTATTTAAGTTAATCCTTATATTTTTTCTAGTAACTACATCCGTATCTGGCCAGTTATTTTTACGTGACGCGCGTACAAAGAAACACAGAAAGGAACATACAACAATTCCAAAAATTATCTTAATGCATCAACAATACAATATCCTTCATCCTCCGATTTACTTTGAGAATATTTTCAATATATAGGAAACAAAATGTTTATTTTTATTATATCTTTAGATTTAATTCGTACATCATAATTCGCAGTAATATAAAGCGACATTTATTTAAATCCTCAAGTTAGAAATATATTAGTCGTAATCATTGTTCCTGCATTTTAATAGAGTTAACTGTATATACCGTTCGAGTAAAATATTCATATCTACTCGATTCTAGATTATAGTTCCTATCGTTGTTAAAATTTACTATCAATTCTACTGTACCAAGTAGGTACTAGACGCCATTTGAGTTCAAAGACTGCAATTTGAATCAATACTTTACGAGAGAATATAGCGTTATGGACTCTGATAAAGCGCTATTATAAAATGATCTCACCAGGGGAAATTTGTTTTAAAATGTTTTATTTTTACTAGCTGTTTAGTTAAGGGCCATCCAGCAATTACCTTGAAAGTTCCTTAAATGCTAATTATATGAAGAGTGGCATTTATAAATGAAAATAAAATTTAGTTCAAAAGATATTTTTGAAAATTCTTACTAAGGAAATTGTTTATTAATTTTCATTTTCTTTTCCTTTTATATAAACTATGACATAAAAAGTTATTTTATGTCATAGTTTCTAAAAACATGACTTTAAGTATTTTTAGGTGTCCATAGTAACTTATAATTTATTTTCTTATATTTAATAAAGCAATAAATAGAGAATATAAAGAAATAATAAAAAATGAATAAAGAAAGCTTACAATTTTATTTTCGTTTGAGGTGAAAATTTATATTGGTATACTTTTAGTTAATATACATACAGCAATGAAATTACAGTCATTTTTGGGGCACTCCTTTTCTGTTCCAGATTGCGAAGAAGATGAACATCTTCTTCAAGTGTTTTTTTTTTCAACTCATCAAATAGAATATCCTTGAATAGGTCTTTGGAAACGTATGAAATTGCATAATATTATGTTTTTTATTTAGTCCAATCCCATCCAAATGTTTTTGGAAAGAACTAAAAAAATTTATGTAATAAATTTGTGGAAATATTTTCTACGAAGGTTGGTAACGAATTTCCCATAGTTTTATTATATTTTTTTTATACAAAATAAGAATAAAGCAATTAAAAATTGAAGAAAAACAATACAAAATTTACATTTTGAGTGAAACAACACAAACAAAATTAACAAATGAAAAAGAGAAATGTGTAGAAAATAACATGTACAAATTTCAATTGTTACTGAACTGTAACTTGATACATGTCCGAAAGCACTTGGCCTGCTTTAAATGATTTTTATTGCGACACATGAAAAATGCCTTTTCCATCTTTAAAACTAAGTGTTTACCGTTTCATTATAACGTTCATCCATATCACGTTCCACTCTTGCCGAAATATGAATCTTTTGTATTATCAGTATGTGAGAAAACCTGAATGTGAAATATTTTTGCTTGATCTATATTAGATCGCATCATATTTATTCTATATATATATATATAAATAAAGAGGGTCTGTTTGCATTTCTGTTGTTGTATTACGTATAAAAATTTAGCAAAACTTTATTTTCACTGCTATTACATAAAATGTGATAATAAGTACATTATCGACTTGTTAAATGAAACACATTTAAAAAAATTAAATGTAGAACAAATTGAAGCAAACAAAAGAGACCGGTGATAACGTTCCTGATGGTATTTTTTTAAAAACTGGTATTCTTTATACTATAAAAACCCAAACAATTCAGCAACTTGAAAACAAAGAAAAAGAAGAAAATATAATTGGGACCATAACAGAAAATAAAGAAAAATTATCTTCATAAACGCACATACACTATGTTTTTAAAATATCAAGAATTGTTAACGACAAATAAAAATAACGAGGGAAATGTAATAAATTACATAATAACTTATTAGGAACGATTAAAGAAGTGAACAGTGCCACTTGCTTTCCTTAATACGTAGCCATTGCCTAAATGAATTTAAAAAAAACTTAACTAACATTGACAATGTTTAAATGTTAACAAAATGTGTGCCTTTTTTGTGCATATCGAGATTTACGTATCTTTTTTCGATGACCTTGTCGAGTCTGTAAGTATCATTGATTAATATGATACATCTGTGGATGGAGGATAAAAAGAGACACAATCTTGCCTTTTGTTTTATCTTGCTTGTTCAAAGGATTCCGCAAAAATAACATTTGTAAACTATCATGAGAAATTATCTAACTTCATAACAAAATATGAGCTTTATCGCGTCTGATTGACAATTTTGATAACTCTTTTAAGGAGCTTGTTTTTTCATTTTCTCTACATAACTGTACCTGGACCAACCACTATATGAACTTTTGCACGTTTCATATACCCATTTTCGTAAAAAGTTAACCGCTGTTTATACTTTCGGTATAAATGATCAAATATAGAAAACATAGTCAATAAAACGAAACTTAATTTGTTGAAACCAAGCGTAGGTGGTACGCTTAGTCAATTTAGCAAAAATTATTTTTTTTACTTTTATTTTCCTGTTTTGTTATCGAAAGGCCAGTCTGAGTATTTTCGTGGTGTGTCATTGATTTTAATGACAATACTTTTGGCGCTGCTTCTTTAATCTTACAAATCGAATAGTTAAAGCAATAATCGATTCGTAACTTAAAAAAGCGTGTAGGTATAAGTAATTACTATAAATAATTTGAATAAATACTAGCGAGAGAGATGCCGAGTACCATACAACAACCACGACCTCTCTGTCAAGAGCTTTACGATGGAAAAGAAGACTAAATTTTACAAGATACAAAACAAATGTTTTCGTTGACTAAATCATGATTTATATAAATAGCGATTAGTTAGAATATTACAAGAAATGATTAGTATCGTCGTAAATTGAGAAATCCGTCAACTTGTAAGTCAGGCTTATAATACAAGTTACTGGATTAATTATGACTGACCATTTAGTAATAAACTTTTAATAAAATGGACGGTTGTTTTGTTCTAATATATGTTTATATATATATATATATATATATATATATATATATATATATATATATATATATATATATATATATATATATGTATATATATATATATATATATATATTTATATATATATATATATATATATATATATATATATATATAGACTATAACATAATATACTAGATAAACCTCTCGGACGATATTTCCATTTAGACTAGTCGTAGTATAACGAAAACTTTTTTAACGGACCTAAAATATTCTTTACTGAATTCAAAGCTTCATTAGTAAGGTAAACTGCAAAATATTGTAGGAAGTTCAGAAACTAACAGGAAATCCAAAATAAAAAAGTAATTGTTATAGTAAGGAATAGTTACAAAAAATGTTTTCATTTTGTTACGTACGAGTAAGAATTTTAGCCAAGATTTTGAAGGCACAATGTAGGCGGAACATTTGCAAAACTTCCAGAATTATATTTGAAAGTTTATTATATATATATATATATATATATATATATATATATATATATATATATATATATATATAGATATTAAAGTTTATATTTTTTCCTTGTCTACTCTATGTACATTTACGCATTATTATTTATATTAATTGGTTGACATTAATACAAATTAACGTATAACAATGATATGAAGAATTATTATTCTTAGATATTAAAATCTGTAACTCTTTATTTTATACATATTAACATTTCTTCGATATACAACATCTATACAATATTCAATATACTACATTTTATTTAACCGTGGTTTATACACAGGTGTCCCAGTGACGACACCAAGGGTTATAGATAACAACAGGGAAAAACAGTGGATAGCTTTCTAAATATGATAAGCCACTAATACAGCACGCTTTCCACCGCGCAATATATATTACTGTTATCTTTATTCCATTTCCGGTCTTGTAATTTATCATTTAAATTTGTAAACCACTTTAATGATTAAACAATTCAACAATAGCGCACCGTCAGATAAATCTTACGGCTGCTAGTTCCACCGCGCTCGGCCGGCGGGCCGCGCAGCAGCCCCGATAATCTCTAGCCCGGCTCGCAAGACCCAGCGTAACTCTCTCGTAGACCGAGATCCATTGTACAAGTGCCGCTTTATTTTAACTATTTTAAATAAACTATTGTTATTGATAGAAACGAACCGTATATTGCACACTGGAAGAGCTTAAAATATTTGCATTTAGTTACTTACTTTAAAGTTAGTAAATGTACGAAGGTTTAATTTATTATTACGGACACGATCAACCTAACGTCAGTTACTTCGATCAGAAACAACCATATATTCATATAAAATAATTAGACGATTATATGACTGTCGTCGTCGTGGTGTGTTGGATTGATCACAAGGCCGTATGCCTTTGACGGACGCCGCGCCGGGGGGCTGGACTGGTGTTCCAGTTGGCTGTACGAATTTACTCTCGTAGCAATAAGTCCGCCGAATGTTTCAGCGGTATACATTGAAGTATATAAATAAATAAATAAATATATGAGGGAATAATGTAAAGAATAAAAAGAGTTCATTAAGATAATTACACCGTTGACAGCCTCCTGTGTCATAAATGTCTTTATTCATTGTAATTTATAAGCTATTGGATGGAAAATTGTCGTACCCCTTCTGTCAAATTATTATCCTATTAAATCAGTCTTGAGTTGTATATATCTGCATTTTTAAAGTTATGTATCTTTCACTCGAATCAGGTTGATATTGCGAAATATATAAATAAATTATAAATAAACAAATAATTGATATGCGATAATTCTGGGGCCAGTACACACGTTCATTTCATTGTGCAAGAATGTACCAGTTACAAAGTTCTTTATATTTTTCACTTTATATATAAACTATCTATTATTCATATTCGCGTGAATTTATATAGAAACTCGTGTACCTTTTCCAAAAAATATTACTGGTCCCTATGTGCCATCAATTTTTTTCACTACATAGCGACTATTTGACATGGAGAAATCATGAACTTCATAATTTCTGCTGCACGTGTACGTGCTGCCTTTTCATACATCCCGGTTGTTGGGTAGCCGATGCCGGGTATCCGGCGGCGAAGAATATGGCATTCTATGAGAGCTTTCATACCCACCGACTCTTTTTACCTGGTGAAAGCTAAATGTGGGACTGGACAATCAAAATGGCACTGATTACCCATCAAGGGACAGGACAATCGGCATTGACTACCCGTCAACGGTGACGTTTAAAAGGTACTTATAATCTTAAATGGTTTATTCACTTTAAAATTTCGGCTTCAGAGATTGCTATTTCCAGGTTCATCTATAGTATATATGATTATTATCAAACAAATAAATTTATTTAAAATTTTAAAAGAATTACATGAAATATTTAATTAACCTCGAATATGAAGTGGAATGTTATCATCACCAAGCCTAATTACTTGAATGATCATCGTTTAATTTAACTTAGTTTGAATCCAAAATTATTCTGACGAACTAGACGGGGTACCGGCAGTGGAGTGAAACGGGCACGAAATTAAATCACATAAAGTAGACGGGCACAGACTAGATAAACAGTTTTTAACTACGCAATTCGGAGTCGATCGTTAAAAATGACCGTCATTACCGTCCAAAGACATTAATAGTTCCCGAGATAACCCCGATCCACGCGGTCGCGGCGCTATCTTTGATCGTTCGCCGGTCGCCGTGATTAATAGGACGAGCGACGCGCCGCTGCCGCGCCCGAACCTAATAATTGATTCATGCAAATGGATCTGAAATAAAAAAATATATGATTTAGATGAAAGTTAACATAGCAAAGACGTTAACAAACAATACGAATATTATTCTTATTTCGTCAATCATTTATAGAGCAATTAGATTGAATAACAATAAAGTATCGCAATTTTAACATAATGGGCGACAATTTCGGTAAAAGCAGTGAATATCGACGAAATAAAAGTATTTTCTTTAAGTGTGGTGAGATTTAATAATTAAAAAATTTATTTATTTTCTGCTACACTTTTTAGGACTTACTAGAAGGAAACGAGTTATTTGTTTATTTATTTATTCAAACGCTCAGAAATCAAAGTTACATTATGAGAAATGTATAATAGAAAGGTATGAAATTATAGATCTGAATATGCGTGCACTGAATGATTTGAATGAATATATATATATATATATATATATGTGTGTGTGTGTGTGTGTGTGTGTGTGCGTATGTAATTTGTAAGGGTTAGTTGCGATAGAGAATAAAAATAAATATGATTAACTTACAACAAACCAAAGAAGAAAGAGAGTCGCTGTAATGCAGTCAGTTTCAAAGGCGACTAACAGTGCTTAAATCAATGTATTACGAACATTATGCAATACGAAAAGCATGCTATGATCTCGGAACTGTCCACGAATGACATAGAAAAATGTTTTTTAATAAAATTTTCTTCAAAAATTTCCCAAACCTGTGAAAACCGATCAACTTATTTAAACACGTTGATAATTCAATTGCGTTTGTTTAAGACTATAATTTTCATTTGTTAAAAAAAATCTTTTAATTATGGCTCATCATTATACCGCAGCAAAATCGGTTCATTCGTGTTGAAAATTTGAATGGTAGACAACTTTATAAGTAAACATGTTACTGTCTTAAACATATAATTCTTTTCTTTCTGTCTTCTTTCGGTAATAAAAATATATTTAATTGGGGCTACGTTAAACTATTTTTAGCATTCATTTTTTTAAACATGTTTACTTAATTTCATACTCTTTTAACTATGCTAGACAATCTAGGTGTATAATTTTCGATCAACTGGAATCGATAATGACGACACAGTTATTCCGTAATTGCAATACTCCAATATTCGTTCAGTCGGTCATAAGCTGCATAATTCGATACATAGCAACGCTGCGTATCCTTGCGTAAAGCTAACTTTCTCCTCAGATATGGCTGGCTACCTGCAGCCGAGAGCGAAGTCGCGGTGTCACAACTCAAGCGGAGCCGGCTACCTACCTTGCTTAAACAAATAATGTTTAATTACCTTTAACTACTGTCATCGTAGCAGCTTAATAACCAATAAAAGCTCCAAGCTGTTAATTTAAAGCTATTTGTTAAAGTTAACGCAATAAGTTCTGGCTTATTGTGTCGACACTTAAATAATTTTCATTAATACTGTAAATACAGCTTTCGTATTTATACAAATAAATTTAGTAATTTTATTTTCTAGTAACAAAACAAGCGAGACACAGTTGAATCATATTAATTAATTTCGAATCGATAATCTATCTAGATTACAAATTGAAACATCGCAGCCAATTAAAGGTTTCATCCTTTTAGCTTCCTGTAATTGCAAATATTGCTGGAAATTTATAATTCGGTTTGGAATGGTTCTACCATTTCCCAAATAATATTTACTTAATTAGTTGATCATAAAAGTAGTTTTAATCGGTTAATGTTTTTTAAAAACGTAGCATATTCTAAGTAACTTACGGTAAACTATAAATTAATAAATTATAATTTTAATTTTACATTTATTATTAAATAAGAAGAATACTGAAAAATTCTCAGGAATAGTATAACATCTTTATAATTGTTTTGTTATAACAAATTTTCTTCATTAACTCACAAGTTCAACACTGTACCGCCACATAGAAAGATGATTTACAATGCTACTATGTTATTACTATTTGTATTAGTAACCAACATGCAAGAATGAAACAATAATAAAAGATCTTTTTACGGATGTATAATACGAATATGGGTAAACCATACACAAATTGTTCATAGTGAGGTGTATACTTGGTAATGCATTGACGCCGACTGATGACTATGCGGGATATTTTCAGTCCCACTCTAAGGAAATGCCTAAGACATTTTTTATATATTACTGTGCTGTGCTATAGCCGCGCCTGTGCGTATCATTAGCAGAAAACATTTTTTTTGTTATTTTCTTATATGTTGTTCCCATGTATATACTATTACAATACCAAATTTCATCAAAATCCGTCCAGTAGATTTTGCGTGATACCCGCTCAAATTAACACACAGAGGCAAAAATTCTAAGGAAAGGTTTTCTGGCTTCTATTGTGATTCTATACACTAAAAAATATTTTCCATGTACACAATTCACTTTTTTACAATTTTATTACAGGTATAGATTAGGATGTTCAAAACATTCTATATACTTTACATTAATGGAAATCAAAATTGTATAAGTAAATAAATATTCGATACTGGAATTTACCAAAAGTTTAATTTTTATCACGAAAATATTGTAATGTCCAATAAAACAATATATGTAGCCATGGGGACTGTCGGCAGAAGAAGAAGTAAAAACTTATAAACTATGAAATAATTATACCATAATTTTGCATTAGTAACCATATTTTAAAATCTGCGACAAAAATATTATCGAACAACTAGAAATCTATTTTATCTGATGTCAGAACAGTAGATGTTATATACATATATATATATATATATATATATATATATACACATACATATATATATATATATATATATATATATATATATGTATATATATATGTGTGTGAGTGTGTGTGTATGTGTGTGCGTGTGTGTGTGTGATTTCACTGCTCACAACACGTCATACTCATGGCTACAGATATAGTGTTAACATTAACATGTCGGTGACGTGAAACCATAATTCCCCGATTTTCCATGATATTCTTCTGCTAAAGAGGTTTTCACTTTAAAAATTATTAGTGGAAAAATTACACATTTAAATTATTTGCTTGTTATGTCGCTACGTTGGCATTGACTGTAACTTGTTAACTATGCAATTGAACTGCTTCAGAAGATAACAATTTAAAAGCTTAGTTAATTTGAAATTAAAATCAACGTGGCTCGGCAACGTACAACCATCTAATGTTTGCTAGATTTGTTTATCGCTCGTTATCAAGGAGAGCACTCAGTGCCGCAACTCGCCACTAACGAAGGACGAGGCTGATGAAGCAATATACCTCATACAATATCGTCAAGTTAGTGCAATTAAAGATTAAGCGTCGAGCATCCTATCGGTTTATTGCATGTTTATGGGAACAAAAATGCTGGGAAAATACGTAGTTACAGAGACAACGTTAAAGTACATATGACACTACTTGTAATAATAATGAATTAGCTATAATTACAGCTGTTATAGAAGTTAATATGTATTATTAGCAAATACGTACTTAAAATTGGAAAGGTAATATTTTCAACACAGTGTAACTAAAGGATATATAAAGACTCCATTATTTTTTGACTGATATTTTTAAATATTTGTTTTCAACACTTCAAAGTTCCCATTAAAACAATAATTAGATGCATTGTGTTGACTTTACATATTTATAAATAAATTTACAAAGGTATATAATACCTTAGGTAATACCTTAACTCGACCGAACAAGAATGTTTTATTCTATAATGAAACTTTTTCGAGATGATTTTATGTGTAAGTGATAAAAGCAATTATATATCTCAAGCTATAATATCCATTATAAATATATATATATATATATATATAATAAAATTGTAACAGCGTTAATTCTGTAAATGGAAAATATTACAAAAAGAGTGATATAGCGTATTGAATATGAGTACGGCGATAATATGACCATATACCATTTTTTCTACAATTTTTATCTATCTGTCTGTATGTTATTTTGTGCGTCAATCACGCAAATGTATTAGAGGGATTTTGATGAAATGTGTTATAGTAATAGTTTATAAGAGAAAAATATATGTTCCAAGAGCAACGTTCTATTTCAACATAGGAGAGAAAAGTAAATATTTTCTTATTCCGAAATTCATGCGAATAAAAAAAATTGAATCAGTGGGGCATATCTAGTATTTACATATTACTGTTTCAATATGTTTATATTTTCTTTAATACTTCTATCATTTTATGTTCGTAAAGTGCATAGCGCATAACAGTAAATGACACGTAAACGCCGAGTATGATTAAATGACAAAGGATATAATTGCATCAATGCAACACTGAAAGACGTCAACTTGTACGGAAAGTATTAGTATCCATTAAACAATATAATACTGGCGATTTATAACTAACGGTAAGCAGGTAAATTTACGTTAGATTCCGCGCAGCGGCGCGCGCACGTACGTACAGTCGGGCGAGCAAGAAAGCTCGGCGCTGTCGTCTCGTCGCGTGACCTTTAGCCGCGCTTACAGCTGCGACCCTCATTCCCGGACGAGAGAGCCTCTAATGCTATTGCCACGGCCCCAGCCTCCAGCGGTCTTTACTCTAGCGGTAAACTTGTCAATATCCACACATTCAGTGGGCCATTGTGGGAGATTCGGTGACACTGCAGTATTGAGATGTGTCATCTCTATACATAGATATCGTATTGTATCTCCCTTCGACTGTTTGTTAAGTTTTAAGCGACACGCATTTTTTTAAGCGACACGCCTCTGATAAATTTTTACTCAGTTTATTTTCAGTGTTATATGTAATTTTTGAAAAATTTTAATCTTTCTTAAAAAATCAAAGCGTGTGGATATCATATGATTAAAAATTGTAAGGATATCATTATACGTAAATGTATTATTTCAAGATGGAATTTTTTAGAGATACTAATAGATTTTTTCATATAGAATAATAGAGATCGAAGTAACGGATAAAAATAACGTGAAAAAGTATAGACAGTACAGGAATTCAAGAAAAAACGCACTATGTGTGGTCAACTTAGTGTTTAGAATGACAGAAACATATTATTTTATTCAGCGACGGAGGAAAATTAAGTGAGATCGCATCGTAGACTGTGTCACAATCTTACTTTGCATTGAGGAAAGTAGGGACATACTGAATAATATATAGTTAATATAAAGAAAGTTTTACATTATGTTATTACTATAACTGAACTTGCAACTGTATCTGAACACCTCTATGCGACTAAGCTATCATGTTGTGCCTTCGGTTTCAAAATCACTAACTTATTCAATAACAAAAGGAACTTCGCCCAACGACGAATTTATGTGACAGCTTTAGCGATGCACAATACAATAAGCCAGAGTTCAAGTAGAGATTGAGCGCGTGGTAAAGTATCGAATCTACATACAGTACATATGTGTTTACTTCAATGTACAGCCTTGATCAAATGTACTGATTATTTTCGGATTTTCTTAAAAATATATTTTATGTACTTCCCTTGTATATTATTATTTCATTACCGCGTTAAAATAAAAGCTCAAACAATGCATTTCCTTATCACCCAATATGGAAATATGTTCTTTTTTTGAAAACTAAATACTCTTTTAAACTAAATAATTTACTATGGATACCCGGAATGCATTTTACATGTTACTATTTTTTTTATTCAGGAAAATGAGTATAGGGTTTTGGTACAACAAGCAATAAATAAGTCAAAAATTGCTAAAATGGAAAACTGTTTCCGAAAAACGAAAAAACTTTTACATTATAGTTATGAAGGGCAGGTAAAATGTGTATAGGCTTTTCTAAAGAATTGAAAGAAAATTGTTTGCCCTTACTATCAAATTTCTGAAGGGTGTAAGTAAAAATATTAGTTAGAAATGTTAAGAGGTGACTTTGAGAAGCGAAATGACGTAAAGGCTATAAAGTTAGAAAGAACCTGCTGCTTTAAGAAAGAAATAAAAATATATGCTTAGACTGGCCTTTAAGATATGAATATTTAATTCACTAATACAGACCGAATATCGTGTGGTCGGACGAAATTCCCTTGACACTTATTTTGAACCGAATGAAATTGTAAATACCTCAAACTTTGTGTATTTACATTTGTGTAGTGCAACTGTGAAGTATGGTGGAATTGTGGTGTAAGGCTATATGGCATCAGATTATATGTAGTTTGCAAAGGTCAGGTTGACTCGAAAAAGCACATAGTCTCAATTAGTGACCAATAATAATATGTGATTTTGCACAATAATATTACGTTAAAGATATTTTAAACAATATCTTGATTCGATTTTAATGCGGTTAATGAAACGGTAAATAATGTTCAAGACACTAACCGCTTGATATTTAATATATTTTTTTTTTCATACATAAGTTATGCAGTTTAAGAAAATAAATTATTTATCCTTTAGAGACATTTTGAGCATAGCTCTTTCCATCAATCGCTGAACGGTTTTAAAGTTATGGATCAGACCGACTGTGGCAGTCCATTTTACAACCGTATACAATTATGGGCAGAACGCATTGTTTACAGACCTTTTTCCTTAATGACTTCGGAATCGGCGACGTGACGATTTGGCGAAATTTTTGAAACGCTGCCCAGTCAATTTTTTCTGCAAGCTTCTTTATTGAAGTTGTTTCAACCCAGCTTTATCATTTGTCAAAAATAGATACGTTCTTGAATAACTTTTTTGCTCATATTACCAGCGTTCAACGGACTTGGTACAGTCTGTGGGTTAAACATGACTTCATTTATGTTCAAGTTCTTATCGAAGCCCAATCTTCTAGAATAATCAACAAACTGCGGCTTGTTTGCCAAAATTACTATACCGTTAATGAACCTCAGGTGTGATGTGTATTTACTATTTACATTGATATGCCGTACTTTCCCACCTAAGGACAAGAATTTCTAGCGCGTTCCTGAATAGCTGCGGATATGTAGACCTCTCTTCCCAGCTTTTTACTTGGGCAGTATTGTAGGGACGTCATATAGACTTCCCGATATTTCGATATGTCGCCAATTAACTTGGTATCGCTGCAGAGAGCCCAGAAGAGCCCAAGTATCAATAGAGTCAAAGACTTTCTCATATGAACTATGCACTAAAAGCTTGACACAATAGCTGGTTATACTCTTCAGTCTTTTGCATAATATGTCGAAAAGTATAGATCGGATCTGTGTTGTTCGATGGCTGGAAATTTTCGAATTTTGGTTAGAGATGGTTCGTAGTAATTCTCGAGAACAACTTGTAAACGTGACTTCAGACTGAAACCGGTTGATAGTTCTTGAGAACTATCAACCGATAACTGTTGAACTAAAAGTTGTTTACTCTGCATAGCGTCCTTCTTTTAAGAATGGTATAACCATACTCTTGTGTCACAGTTTGGATACAATGGTATTGGATTCCGTTGAGAACAATGACATTGATCGATTTCTGCAATATTTTGAGGGCTATAGTTCCTTATTGTCTCAAAGTACTGTGGTAATGACATCGTCCTCTGAAATTTTGTTGTTTTTAAATTATCTGAGAGCTTTCTTAGTCTTTGCCCATGTATTTATTGCTTAATGTGTTACGTATCGCAAGACAGTCATTCGATATTTATATTCCTTATTATAAGTGCGAATAAAAATATACCTACATGTAAACATATACGACAATATTCTCAATTTCATTTTTTAAAAATATTGTCTCATTGCTCCAACCATATTTTATTGTGTTTTTCATGTTTTTCTTCGTTTTATTTGAATATTTCAAAGTCGTGATTTTATATGATTATTACGAGTTAAAGAATCAATTGTCTTATTTGCTATTTTCACAATTAGCAAAAATTTTCTCTTTAATTGTAAATGGCTTAAAAATTTAATTGCGGAATATTCAATAAATATTTAATAAAAATTGATGTTTAAAAAAGTTAAAATAGTTTTATTTTGATGGCGTGACCTGTAGCTTCAACTAACGAGATTATGAAACGCGTGAAAATTTCATGGGTTTTTTTTATATACTTTATATAATCTTTATATAAAACGAAGAAAGTAGACGATTGAATAAAATCGTTTTATACTTCTCATCTCACTAGAACTGGTGAATTTTTCCCAGTTGCAAGATCAGTGGAAAAAGTTTTTAATACAAACATTTTACAAAGGGTAATGTTTCTGCCTCTTAAAATATTTATGTTCAAAACGTACATTTACTGTACTTACTTGTACTGATAAACAGTATTCCTCAGTAATTCGCAATTATGTCCTCAGTCTCTCTCAAATCTCAAAAAGAGTGCTAATATATATATATATATATATATATATATATATATATATATATATATATTGATTATATTTTGTGGATAAAGTAATAATTACAAATATTATTTTGAACCATATTGTGGACGAATCACAAATAGCGTCTTAATTTATATTAGTCCGGTTTAGCCATACATAAATGCCAGAATCTTAGAACATACAGTCTTTGCAAACAATATCATTGGGATTTTGCATACAAATACGTTTACTACGTTATTATCGAAGTTACTGTCCTGAATTCTAGGATGGTTTGGAAATTTTAGCATGCTTTTTAACAAATAATTTATTAGTATCTTTATACACAAAGATAGAGGCATACATGGATTAGATACTTTACAATAAAAAAAACATTTCATTTTGAATGATTGTTTATTAAGTTGTATATATTATTTTATAACTTTAAACACTGTGGGCCTTGCTCGTCAGGAAGTATAAATATTTTTTTAATTGAAATATTACTATTTATATAGTTTTTTGTCAAAATTTCCCCATAGTTTTCGTAATAATTCATTTTATGTATCTTCATAATTCATGTAAATATCATGTGAATTGATCAATCAGTTTAAGAGAACCCATTTTTTTCGAAACTTTAATTTTATTCTCTTTCTCGGAATATATAACAATAATTGAAGTAATAAAAAAAATATTTCGCACATTAGCACCAAGACTGACTTACTGACTGTCAAAACTGACAAATTAAAAAAAAATAATCAATTAATTAAAGGAATTTGGGCTGAAGGCATTTTTGCTACAGAAACCTAATAACACCCTCTTTAATTGTAGGATTCATTCGCTAACAGAGTGTTTCATTCGCTCTCGTGCATATAATGAGAAGTACTAAAACTGACGTCACAGTTCTTTACTGCCGTCCGTTAACTTAGTAACTCGGTAAATTTTTAAACTTTTACCACTACAAAGTTTTTTCACTCTTCATCAGTTAAACGAACTAACGAATTTTTCATCATTTTTTCGGAAAATTATGAAAAATTAATTAGTTTGTATGAAAGTGAGTTAGTGAAAGTTCATAATTTTGTCGGAATTTACAATATATATAAGAAATACAAAATTATCGAATACCCTATTGCACTCTGCATCACTCATTTTGTCAGAATCGACAAAAGTAGAGTATAAAAAAGTAAACAACGTGACTTTCAAATAACTTTAAACTAACTAGCTTTTCTCTTTTATCTGGGTTTATATAAATTTGAATTAATCGATTTGATACATAAACTTGAACCACGAACATAAAGAATTAGTTAAGAAATGTAATATGTAATTTAAACAAGGGATGCTAAATGCATTGTTTAATAAACACACTTGTACATGTCGTTTGATTTTTTAACTTTAGTTTCACCATGAACTGTTGGAAATGTTAACTCGATAGATAGTCGTCACCAAGTTTTGACGAAAATTGAAACGAAACAACAACTTAAGTGTCACTTAATCAAAACGCATGTTGAAACCAACGCAGGTGTTAATTTTATTTACCAAGTTTTATGTAAAGTCGAGCTATGCGACCCAGTTAAAATTAACGGCAAAATAAAACTGAAGTAAGACCCTAATAATCGAATATAGGGCACATAATAATTCTTAAGTTAGAAGTACTAAATAATTTGTTACTATTAAATGTGGACAAAACCAACAAAACATTTAATGAAATCACTGTTATTTCGTAGTTTTCATTGTGAGAATAAATCCAAACACCTGCACTTTAGCGGTGGGGACTTAACCCCGTTAACGAAACGAGCGCCATACCTTAGCTCCTGTCCTCAATTAGATCGAATATAGACAAGCATGGGTTATAATGTATGTTGAGGTGTATAATTAACATGTTTTGAATATTATAATTATAATAATACTATAATATCATGTAATATAATAATATTTCAAAATTTAATTTGTTACTATTAAATGTAAACAAAACCGACAAAATATTTAATAAAGTCACCGTTTTTCAATAGGTCAATAAATTCAAAACACCTGCACTGTAGCGACTAGGGTCTTACCTCCGTAAACCACCAACCGTACATTAGCTCTTGTCCTCAATTACTTCGAACATAAACAAATATTGTTTATTACGTATGTTGAGGTTTATAATGAACACCTATTGAATATTATAATTATAATAATTATACAAGTTCTAATTATAATAATACATAATTTCTCAAAATTTAGATGATGTAGGTATTAGTTATACGACGGTGAATATCATACCTTCTACGTTTAGACAATTACATATTTAAACTAACTGAGATAAAGAAAAAACATTACTTTCCTCGTTTATTTATTGTTATAATATTATTTGTGCAAACAAGTTCAAACACTATTGATACATTTATTTATATGTATTAATTTTCTTCTATGTTTTGGTTCTGGAAAAACGAATACCGAGTGAGTGATACTCAATTCAGCCAAGAGCATTTTTCATAGTTTCTCAAAGTGAACAAGCTCGCGTCACGAAGTACTGATATCAACCAACCTGAGCTGCTCACAAGCATAAAGTGGGTCATACGTGAATGTGATCAAGTCGAACCGAATATTACATCACTGCTGCATTAAATGCATACAGTTGCAGCGACATATTTGCACTGTTTGTCACAGCAGTCATTCGATGAAGGTCCATAATATTAGTCGGATCACGCCTCCTTCTTAACTTGTGAAGCCTCATGCACGGATCCTGTTTGAATGTCTTTTGAAAAACCATTTTTCAAGAGACAATCAAACAGGTTATAATACGAAATAATCCTAAGAACGGTAGGACTTAAAAATTGTATACAAATGAAAAGATAATTTGGCAACTACGCCATAACTAGCCACTTCTATAAATTACGTTCCTCAACGATAATTTCTGCCTTTCCTGAAATCAACGTCCTATACCATGTCACGACGCATAGTGTCCTTATTATGAAGTTCGTAGGACATATAATAAGGATATTTCAATATCAAGTTTTAACTTAGTGAAAGCGAAATCTATATTTCAAATCCATAGATTGTCTTCCATACGTTTGATCGTTTATTATGAAGTATTTTGTTTAAACAAATAATATTTCAATTCATTACGATAGCATTGAAAGAGTTTTATATTACATGAAGAAAATATTGGTTCTAGAATTTTTACTACAGTTGTACTACAGCGCCTGTATGGTGTAACCGATAAAAGTTTCAAACGGGTTTCTCTTTACACAGATGTAAGAATTTCTTCAGCCTTGTATAATTTCAAAGTCGCAGAAAACAAAATGTAGAAATTATGTAACTAACAACTACCAGGATACTATCCCTACATAAAGGTATAAATTATATAATTTCCAATGCTAGAAAAGGAATCAATCACCTTCTACAGCTACGGAAGCATGAAAATTCCCACGAAGGCGGATACGCGAGGTGACGGAGCGCGGTATTATTGCAATGTGCATTACGACTGTTGTTTACCTGTGTGGGAGACGAGGAGAAAGTATATTCATATAAGATAGTTTCATGTAGTTTCTAGATATGACCATCATTAAAGGCTTTACCTGTACAAAATTATGAAGTAAATTTATATTATAACGTCATGGTGAAGGGAGGGGGAGGTAGTGAGAGGCTTGAATAGTTCAAAATAATGTAACGCGACAGGATTATTGGTATTCAATACTGAACAGTTACTCGAACGAACAACAATAACGAGCATAGTTTATACATGAGATCGGCTGCGGAGATAAGCCGAACGGATCAGCTACGGCGCATTGGGCTGTCAGTGCGCGGCGACGCCGCGCCCGCCGGACGGCGGCGCTCCCCGCCCGCTCTCGGATCGATCAGATATACTTCGGCTAATGGAGCTTCTGTTCGGTGGCTTCCGTGTTGCTTTTATCGGCTTCGTCAATGAAATCTTTTTCACATATCGCCACGCTATCGCGACTCACTGCCTTGTGCACCGCGAATTTCATGGCGTTATCTGATAAAGTCGGACGGGCGGCGCGCTGAGCGACAACACTCTTACGCAAGTTTAATTGCGTACGACCAGGATCCAAATAGAATTTGTTTCATGAACAATAAAAGAAACGTTGTTCAGTAGTCGGATTCAATTCCACTAAGTCTAATTAAGAAATAGTCGATTTAGTAATACGTTTAGTGTTGGAACTGAGAAATGGTACATATACATTTGAACGTACATATTTTTATGGAATGAGTCAGGTGTTTTACGATTTGCAAGTCATCTATGCAAACGTTGCTGAAATATGTCGCGGAATGTGCGAGTCCATAGTAACTTGGTCGTTTAAATAAAAAAAAGTCAAGGTATTAATGAAATTAAATGGCACTCACATAACGGTCTCCTCCAATAGATATTCAAGCTCGTTCTAACGTTTGAATTTAGTTTGTTTTAATTATATTTCCGCTTTAAAATTAAATACACTCACACCTTCGTAAACCCCTACAAATTTCAGTAGACGAAGTGCAAGAAAGGAAATTTAATTTGTTCATGGACGGTCCCTTTTATCAAGTTTTTTCCGAGTGCTATTAAACTGCCGTCACATTCTAAGGAGTTTAAACAAATAATCCTTGGAACGATAATAACAAACGATTAAAATAATTCGTACCAGCTTATCCAAAAGCTGTGGCCGAAATGCTTTAGATTGCAAGGTGTTTATTCGGAGCGACGGTGACATCATTATAAAGGCATTTCCGCTTTAAGCTATTCGTTGTGGTATTGGCACTATGCATACGACAATGTGTATTCGAACATTTGTTTTTTTTCATATTCCTTCTTTTTACATCGCTCTTCCGCAATTATCTATTATTAGGTGTGATTCCTTTAGAAGTATAATAAGGATGAGAATTCATCTCCAATTAACCATTGAGTATTAAAAATACAAAACGAACAAAGTTTTGTATTAAAAGCGAAAATCTTTATAATCGTTATAAAAAATGTTACAAAATTTTATAATCGTTAAAATTGAATCAGAAATTATCGTGAAATTAAATTTTATTGAGAAACAATGTTTATAATAATTTCATTGATATTTGTCAATTATTGTTTTAAAAAAAGAAGCTTATCACTTTAAGAATTTTTGTATTTGTCTTGAAATATTAATGAGATATTTAATCGGTTTTTGGGACAGTTTAAATTCTACCAAGAAAATTGAAAGTGTAATAAAGATATAGTATCCATTTAACAAGTTTAAAAAAATATTAAACGCGGTGTTTTGCATATATAGAATTACTGAAGTACACTGAAGTATTACTGAAGTTTTTATAAATATAGGAAAATAATGTGCCATTATATGAAAATGTGTGAAATAAAATCAGTATATATGTGGTATCATAAATAATAAATATCCTTAATTTCGGGAATTAACACATAATAAAATTAAATAAGGCTGTGAGTTCTGTGATAATACCTCATTCCATTTGATCTCGATTTTGACCCACTTTATAAAAATGCTCGGTCGGAGATTATGAAAGTGGTCTTCGAATTTCCGGGTCACAACACAAAACCGCGAAAGGTGACCACAAAAAACAACTACATTTTTGCAAATTCCAGTGAAGGAGCGCTCTCGAGCTGCGAGCGCGCTTCCGAGAAGCGTCCGAGCGGCCGCACGGCTCCCGCTCTCGGCATTCTGGGTCGCGCAATTAAGCGCCGACTCCGCTGCATTACGGGCCGATGAGACTCGCCGGCCAATTATTGTTTGTTATTTGTGCGCACTTTCCGAGCTCTCGCCTGCGCCGTTCCCAAGTGCACTTGCACGCCGGCACGCATGCGCACCGCCCTCTCGCCGAACACCAAAATAAAATTGAAAAGTTCTCTCCCTTACGTCTAAAATCTCTAGACTGTCGTGTCAGTGACCTTCCGCGGTTCACGTTCTTAAGGCCTGCGAAGTTAAGTATCAATTATTGCATTACATCCCGAGTGAGACTTGAAATTTATGCCGTAATGTCAGAATGCAGAAATTTAATAATATCGATAGTAGAATTTCGTGAGTAAATTCTGTTATATTGTTGTAATTAATAGCCTGGAACCTCTCCTTGATGAAGTGCCAGTGAAAATTTCATTCAGATAATTTGTGACTTAACAGAATGCATTTACACATTCAAATGGACAAACTCCTATCACCATGAATTATTTGATAAATTAGTTGGGAAACTTTTCGTAAAAATAATTACATTGAATTATAATCTAACATTTTGTTTGAAAATTACACGTTTTGTTTTATCAATAAATTTGAGCAAACTTTATCTGAAGTTACCTTAATTTATCTAATAACAGTTAGAATATGTTAATAATCCAAGTAAAACTTTGTACGTGGTCAATTTGTAAGAAACAAGTAAAAAAGAAGCTTCGTGGTTGAATATTACAGGTAGTGGATGACTTAATACTCAATATTTACTTTTTTTATTTTAATAGAAATGTATTATACGCATAACCATTTTTAAAATCTATTATCGCAATAGTTTATCCGTGCTGTTATAAACGACTAAAGACGATGTTTTATATGTCAGTCATGAAATAAAACTTTGGATTTGTCTTATATTTTATTCCTGTTTACGCTCTCATTCTGTACAATTCCTCAGAGGTTAGGGTTTATTATAGATTTTAACTCCAATTTTAAATAAGCTTTTAATTTTAACTACATCGGAACAATCTAATGGTACATATAATAATATTCATTGATATGGAGAAAAAAGTAATTATCATTTTGTGGCGACGTTTAATCGAAATCGCTTAATGTTTGAAATACTTTTTGTGATTGATATATATCAAATTTGCTATTAAACATTAGTAAGAATAATTTAACAGTTATTTTTTCTAAGTTTTTACATTAGACCATAATTTATGCTGCTTTGATGGGTTATTGGTTAGAAAATAAATCAGTCTGAGAATGTGAAAGTTGATCACATTTTAAATATAGGTGCATTTAGCTATAAAATTTGATAAGTATGATAATATAAGTTTGATATTTGATTCGAAAAAAATAAGCTAAAAGCGTTAAGTATTTTATAAATGATATACCGTACGAACACGTATACAATTTTAAGCTTAATTTGCATTTTATAATAATTATTGACCTCGATCTATGTTTCATTTCAACTCATTCACACTAGGAAATTAAAATGGGCACCGTAATTAACGGCGGCTTTTAAGCAAATAAAACTGATTCTTTAATCGGATTTCCGCTTTTAATATCAAATCCGCTTTTAACTCCTTAAGAAAGTTTATTTAAAACTTTAATGAAAAAGACAACCAATTTCGGATGATTTGATTTATATCAGACATAATTTGGAAACTAATATATATGGCTGATATTATATGTATTTATTGGCAGATTTAATTGTTTTTTTTTATATTATATTTTACTGCATGTTTTCTTAACGTTAATGTTTTCGAAATGCAAAAAAATCATTCAAAATGAATAAACATGAGAGAAAAAACTATGAATAAACCTTTAGAATAAACTTGAAGACTAAACGGTGACATATATTTGTAAGTTTGAAGTATTAAATTCGTCAAAATTTAGCGGGTAAATAGGGTAATAGGGTAAGTGATGTCACAGGGGTTTTAAAATGGCGGATGCTGGTGGACTTAAAATAGCGGATGCTGAACGACTTTGTAGAATTTTCGAGTGAAATGTCGATAAATAAATAATAAATTACGTTATTTACCCGTTGTTACATCCGCTTTCCTCAATCTTATGGTTTGTTAGACGAGATCTCTTTAGGATTAAGATCACCTTTAAGAATTAATTTTCTATTTATAACTCCCTAATAATATTGTGTGCAATAAATCGTGATGATAGACGTATATCAGCGCTAAGGGTTGTAAAATCAACATATAAAATAAAAAAATAATGAAACGAAAAATTTGTAAAAAAGAGCCGGAAACTGAATATAGAAAAAAAGTCTAATTCTTTAAACTCTCACTCACAAAATAGAGAGGACTCGCTGTTGGAGACCATTAAGCTAATACAGGCAATATGTCATGATAGGGGATAACGATGAGTCTGTATAATATTAATGTAGGTATATCTTTAACAATTTGCACAAAATCTGAACGAGTTGGTTTATACCAGCCACTGTGTCCTTATCACAGACTTATATGTATAAATATGTATATATATATATATATATATATATATATATATATATAAAAGCCTGTGATCAATCCAAAACACCACGGAGCCGACGTGGGTACATATATTCCATATATGGTTTTCCCCCAACAATAGACTTAATCTTAAATTTACATTAAGGTCACAAAATGATTGCAAAATTCTGTGTCTCAAATTTACACAAAATTTATTTCATGCCAGTACAGTTAGTCAATCAATCATCAAGATTTGAGTGACAGATGCAATTTGCTTCAGACACAGCAGTAAAGGGTTGGTTGCATTAATTTCACATTCAACGAATTAGTGAACACGATTGACGTTAATTTGGAGGCTTTATCTCGTTTTGGAAGTAAAATATATATTCCCACTTTCTCGACAGCAAAGGAGACCGGCGAAGATCTATATAATATTGATGATTTGTTTTATGAAAAATCAGATTATTTTTCATAACAGTTTGTAAATTCTATTTCTACAGTGTTCTTTAAACCACGATGGAATAAAGTGCGGTTACGTCCTGTTAAATATTTTATACACAGATGTAACATGAAACACTTACAGTCGATATGGTTGTCGAAAAAGGTACGTGAAATTCGTAAAGAGCGTAAAAGACATTCAATTTGACAACAGCAGAACGAATATTAATGTCAGTTACTTTTAATTCCTTTAGTTAATGGCTACACATTATAAAGAAGCAATCGATTTAAATTATTTTTTTAATCGTTTTTAAAAAGTCCCATTCAGAATTTCGTTACATTTGTATTATTATTATTATTTCTTAATTATAATTATTGATTTATTACAAACGTAAAGTACGCACATTCTTGAAGGTGCCTTTTTCTTTTAAATTATGATAACAAATTTAATTTAATTTGTTGCTCTTTTCCTAGTTACTCGTTAAATTGTGTGGTTTTCTATATGTTTAAAGGAATTAACATTTTTTTAAAACTATATTTTATTTATGTGACCTCAGGTCCTTTTATTCAGATCTCCTTTAAGAAATTACGTTAGTAAAAAGTCATTTTAATGTTTTCTAAAAAATATATTTATAATAAACACGACATTGAATAACTGAATGGAGACACAAAGGTCGCCGAGAAATAAATCTGCTTTTCATTTCTATAATATATTTGTTCTCGTTAGCTTTCATCATCAAATTTTGTATGCAATCGGCTTCCCAACAATTCTAGCCTACAATATTTGTATTAAATATTAACTATCAGTTTTAACAATTAGAAAGGACCTATCCGTGGCGGACAGAATAATTAGTAGGTGGGCGGCGGTGCTCGCTAGGTCCAACTCGGCGCCTTGGAGATACGAATAAAATTACAATAACTGTAATGGTTTTCTCTTGTTACGACGCAACATAAAGATAGCGTTGAATTCGCGAGTACTTTATTTATTACGAAATTGCCACAATGTCTAAATTTCTTGTAAATCTTTTTAAGTAAAATTGATTTCACATCGATTCAATTGTTAAACGTTGCATGGTAATGTGATGTACGTCAGTTTCGTGGCCGATGTATGGAGATGTTGCGTTGTTAATTGCAATCGACTTGGCTTGCTTGCATAAAATGTCGTAACAAAAAGCTCTGAAGTATGCATTGATCAGTTCAAAATGATGGTTATCGGTAAAGAATGAATGCAAAATTGTCTGCTATGTCAAAGTTGAGAATGTGGCTATTGCTTAAGTGAATGGTTTTAAATTATTAAAAGTAGATGCATATCGTACAGAGGCGAGGAGTAGCATAATAGACGTAAACATAAGCAATTAGCGTGGCAATTTTCATGCCAACGGTAAAGCGTTGGCATGAAAATGGCTACAGTGATTATGAGATTATTGTGAAACATAAAACCTGTAGTATTTACAGGTTTTAAAAACAAAGATTAGATAAAAGAAATTAGTCAAACTAGACAAATTCTATAGCTTTTTTAACTTGACTATATTTATTAGTTTATATTCTATATAATAAATGGAAACTTTGTGATGTTTATTTGTCTAATAATTAGGTGTATTATATTTCATAATATATCTATAAATTATTTTGAATAATAAGAGATTGAAAGAACGAAAATATTTTAATATGAATTTTTAGCTTTTTCTTCATATCTAATAGAGTAAGCACAATATACGTATTATGGTATTGAATTAAAGAGATTTTTAACCTATTTTTTACTTACGCACAATCTTTTTTACGGAAAAATCTGCAACATCGAAAGCCAATATTTGGACTCAGTGATTTAGGATTCAACATGACTTTTGGAGTAAAAAACTCTGAATATATTGATCAGAAATTTATACGAAAATGTGGGGTTTTAAATATTTTAAAAAACCTGTCAAATACAAGTAGAACTCGCATTAACACTGCACTTTTAGGCACTTATAAACATTTAAGGGAACATTGTAATTCTATTAAACAATATAAAATAATGATCTTTCACATGTGTTAAAACATCGTGAATGTTACAAAAAAACCTATTTTTTCATAATTTTAAATCGATTGGTTTCGTAAATAAATTATGGAACATATTTCTGTTACATATTTTTAATACATCTCTGAAGATAACTGCATCTACCTAAAGTTATGAAAAATATTTTGAGGGCGTTATTATAAGCCCTTTCAAACGCTTTGTATGCAGATAAAAAAACGAAACAAATTTGGAGTAGTTAATTTTCTGATTTCCATTAAATATTGTTGAGTCTTAGCTTTGCGCGGATTAATGTTTTATTACGATGCTAAATTTCACGTTTCTATCTCAAGTGGTTTTTGACAAAAACGGCTGTGACAGATAGACAGACAGACACCGGAGTGATCTTATAAGGATTTCGTTGTTACTTTTGAGGTTTAAAATAGTAAGAATGAGATATTTCCATACTTTAACCATTTGAAACTTATGGTTTATGAGTTCTTATTGAAAGATGGACAAAAGATAACTATTAAAATAAATTCCTGTAAAGATACTATATAGATTGTCGTCATGGAAGGACTTAACTTTCACAAAACGAAGCGTCTCATACCTATTCCACGTACTTATACTCGGCCTATCAATCATGGCTTAAGTGTTTTAATAATCATTACCTTACAGTGGGAAGTTAACGGCTGTTCGTTTATGGTTTTAGAGGTCTATGACACACGTTTCTTGTTCATGTATCTAGACCTTGTGACGCTTGTGAAGATGTATAATTTATATTTTTTAATAGCGTTGTAAATATTTTAGATTTTTTCGAACTCAATTATCAAGTAAATATTACACAAACCTTTGAATAATGCATCTAATTATTATGTGACTGTGGGAACTTTATAAAAATTAATAAACAATTTACTTCAACCATAACACAATTATTGACGTGGTAATCTTTTTTGAAATAATTATTGTTTAGAAGTCGTATTAAGAAAAATATATGTTGCTCTATACTATATTCTCTGTGCTGTGTCCTATGTGCTGTCTTATTTTCGTTTCACACATTTTAAATATTAACTAATTAAAATATAACATTACAAGCTAACACCTACAAGTTAACTTCGTCTTTCTTTATATACGTCTATCATTGGGACTTAATCGGTGCAATATGAATTTGTTTAGTGTTGAAAGAAACACAAAACACAATTTAAAAAATCTTTTAAATAACCTCAGTGGAAGAAAAAAAAATGTAAGAAGTAATGGAACGCCATATTTTATCGTAAAGAGTAAACCATATACTCGTATTATTCGGTTAAAAAACGTTTCCTCCACCGCTATACTCGTATTGCCTATTATTGAAGTCTGAAACAGCTCCATACTGAAATCTCAAAACTGTTTTAATAAACTTTTTTCTTAATATGCGAATTTTATTTCTGTTCCTTTCTTCTACGAGTATCCTTAATTTTTTGTGTCACAATGCTCTCTCCGACCATCGAGACTTAGAAACAGCCAATTAAAAAAATAAGAGTATGTTCCATAAGACTATAAATATCATATTTGAAATCTGCAAGTGAAATATTAATATAAATCATTGCCCCTGAAAATCCTTTTCCTGGAATATAAATTAAGATAGAAAAATATGTTTAAGTGAGAGGTCTTAAATGTTTGTCCATAATCAGACGTCTTTATAAGTTATATGTGTATACCGATACTTGCCAAAATGGTAAACAAACAAACAAAAAAATTGCTGTCATACATCAGTATTTCTACTATTATTCCATGATTTTTGAAGAGTAATTTTTTTTACCAAACTCGTGTATATTTTATCTGTAACCTCTAATTACTGGCGTGATATAATTTATTCTAACAATTAATACAAATTAAAAGTGAATATATCCATTTATTTGTTTTCAATTTACAAAAGCAAAGAGAAAGCCTCTGGTTGCACCCGGAATTCACCATACTCAAAGCAGCGTAGATACTCGACCGAACTCTGAGGACCACAGGACAACTGAGTTATGCCGACAGGGTTACCTTGTATTACGTTCCATCGGCCAATTATGGTTCTTCTACCTTTTCTTTCCTTGCTCTTGGACTTGATTAATTGGCAACGAAAGTTGAATTGAAGAACATAAAGATCACCTACTAGTTGCTACCACACTAAGTGCTGCCAGCTCAACCCACCGCGAAGTCCCGCGGATAGATGATCCTCTTATTCTGTTGATGGAATGCCCGTGGCGTAATATATTATTAAATATTTAAAAGAAGGAGAAGGCATTATTACCGACGTGTAAGTCAACTACCTTCATAATACGGCTGCTGTTATTTGACAAAAGTAAAGACCAAGGTGCCCTTCCTACATGACAGCACGCGGATGACTCTCACTTTCCACCACTGTTCGATAATTTAAATGGCAGAAATGGGCTATGGTTCTACGACCAAAAAATTTACGTCGGGCACAATGAAATGATAAAGGTATCCTTTTTGTCATTCCACTACTGAACAATAAAAAAGAAAAATTAATGTAAATTCCACGCCTTTATTTAAATTATTGAATTTATGTTAAAGAAGTTATTCAGTGCCACGCAAACACAATACTTGTATTAACTGCTTATCATTCAAAACTGATTCTAAACATTTCGTTTCATAACAAACAAAGAAAGCATACGACTTCAGCAAGTTAAACTGGGTATTTAAATGATTTCTCGATACCCTTGAATCACCGATTTTGTCACTATCCAAAGCGTACCACGGTAAGGTTACACGATAAAAAAAATAATAAATTTTGTATTTCCATGCCGTTGACAAAAAAATTAAAAGATTAATCTAAAATTTGAATTGTGGAATAATAAGACAGAAGAAGCTACGTTTTGATTATAACTGTTAGTTTAGGCAAAAACCTGTTGCAATTTTTTTATTAGAGTACTGCAAATACGCAATTTATATTTTTGTTTTCATTCAATCCACTTTACAAATTTTTTAAAGCAGACATTGCAGCATCTTTCGTGTTGCTTTTTCTTTCATCTCTATACGATCAATACAGGAAAACTGGTAGTAAATGAATTTTGGAATTTTTTTAGGAGTCAAAAATAAGCTTTAGCTTCTTTATGCGGGCAAATAAATAAAATTAATAAAACTTTGATGATGGTACCTTATGAGTAACGGAACCCTGCAACTGTTATTCGTCTTCACGGGATTTACATTGTCCGATAATTTAACTGATCTTATATATTCCATATCATATTTCATACACTTTACAGTTATTCAAAATGATAATTTAATGTAGCATTAAAATACTCTTTGAAGGAAAGTACTTTGCTCTAAATACCATTCAAACCGAAGACCAAAATAAAGGCGATAGCCGCAACTTTGTAACGTCGTAACGACCCTCGGCGCGAGCCGTTTTAATACTCGCGCACAATTTAAAGGTAATGACCGCTGAACATGGAGGCAGTACGCTAATTGCAGTCCGCACAATTCGAATTGCGACCCGCACTTATTACCTTCCTTCCACCGTAAGAAATAATTTATCAGCACCTTCATTATATAAAATCGTCCAAATTAAATAAGCTCCATGTCTTTGCTTTGCTAATTGTACGGTACGTGGGAGAGAAATGGACCAAAATTACTCCGATAGCCTTTTTTATTTTATTAAGAAATCGTGAATGGAAGGCAGTTGCCTTAACGGTATATGCGTAGTGTCTACAGATATGCGGACGCTGCGCCCAGAGTCGCGCAAGGAACGATTTTCGCTCACCGTATATTCGAAGTCCACGTCCCTTGCAATTACGAGTATTAAGATTGGAAATAAATTAATATCGACACTTGTTATTTATATACGTTTCTAATATTCTTATATGTTTTCAAACAAAGATAGGTGAAATCGAGATGTACTTAAGTTAATAATAATAATTTGTCAGATTATTATAATCAATTTCAGAAATGATAAAACAGTGAACATTTAACAGAAATTACGGTAATCATTTGAAACTAAATTATTTGTATTTATTGTATAACAAATCGCTCTCCGGTTCAATTTGGTTTAGATGTCTGAGCATTTGTGAACAGGAGGACGGTCGAAAATTCCAATTTAATTCGGGTTCAGTATCGCAAATACTATTGAGCATAAATAATAAATATTTTAAATAATATTCGGGTAGTGCAAAAGATTCTTTGATTTTCAATTATCTAGATATATGTTTTATAAGCACAACGTCTTTGTCGAGTGACTTAACACGAGAAGTTCATATAGATAACATACAAAAGTCACTTCTAATTGGTTAAATTGCTTCGTGGAAATCCCAAATTATAGGGTCTTATTTTATATAGTATGCACCTTAATGTCCATTTGCGCAACATAAGACCAAGATTTTTTATGAGTTTTAAAGGCTTCATAAAAGGAAGATGTTCTCAATTCCACTATTATATATTTTTTTGTTTATGTTACCTCATATAAAACATTTTTGGAGTCAGTATCAAGTGAAATGTAGCATTCATCTGTGTATGTGGTGTGTATGTACATGAAGGAGATTAGAAGCGTCGATTTGGCATCCATTCCAAAAATCTCTAGCTGTAGCAGTTGCTATTTTTATAACAGTATTTTGCAAATTTATTTACGTTCGGAGACGATATTATACTGCAAAGGATTACTTATATTTTCATTACTTTTTACTTTTACGTGCGGTTCACATTTGACGGTTGTTTGAAGTCGATGCAATTTTATTGTAACCAAGTTTTACTTTAACGATTCTTTCAATGAAAAGTGCAACATAATTATTTAATTAAAAATATTAAAGTCTTTCTCTAATCTAGAAACCGTCGAATGTTTTATCTCAATTTACATAATAGTTCATGGGTTCCAATCAAATATGCGAAAATTATAAATATAATATCAATCTTTATATTAAATGACAATTAAATATTTCATGGTACATATATATACATATACATATACATATGTGTGTGTGTGTGTATACATATATATATATATATATATATATATATATATACATGTATATAACCCGACGGCACTCTTCAAAGATAGATAGACATCTTTGAAGAGTGCTGTCTATTGTTAAATATACAGATTTTTAGGAAGGTGTCAACATGTGTACTATGTGCTGATTCTGAACAGTATTAGGAAGCGTGATATAGTGGTAGATTTTCTTATATTTCTCATACAACACAGAAAATATATGTTTTAAACTCAATTGGATTTATACCCAAGATCTAAAGTTATAATGCACTCGAGGTTATATATGTTCAAATCTTTACATTACCTTTAGATAATGTGTAAAAAGATCGAAAATAGACATTTTTCTATAGATGAAGCAAATATGTTTTAGTGCTTTAGTTCTTACTAGTGCTGAAGGGTTTACGTATTAGGTTTAGCACTTAAAAATAGAAGGTCGTGAAATTGTCACGCATTTTGAGATTTTTGGAAAACCTATTTTTTGGAAAATAATATTTGGCGTGTACAGATGATGTACGTAAAAAAACCCTTTGGGGAAAAGTTAAAACAGGTAATCACGTACGCAGATGGACGTCTGCTTACGGCAGTCGGGTGATGTAACGTAAATCGATCGGAAGACGGGCAAAGCAAGTTCACCGCCTCGTGTGCGCTGAAGATGTTGCCCTCGCAGCTAACGACCGCCGCCGCTCACGTTATGAATAAGGCATCCCAATCGATACCGCGCGCTTTCCGCGTCCCGCGACGTCAAGTGCGCGGCCGCACTCCGCTGGGCGCGGACCTGACGGATACAGTCATAGCCAGATAAATGTATCAGATAAGACTTGTTTACATTTATTTCTATCTTCAAATGGCTAATGCACCTATAGAATTAATTCCACATGCTTTCGAAAGATTCGTTTTAAGATAACTCGTCAGTTCCGAGCGTCGGTGTACGTGAGTACAGTCTGCGTGTGGCTGCTATTTCCTTACGATCTGCTGCCTTCCCTGTCGATAGAAATGTCCGTTTGCTATCCGATAGCAGTACGCTTGCGTCGTATCTTCAAGTACAATTTCAAGTAAAATATAATTTTAGAATTCTGTTGCGGAACAAAGAACTTATAATTTCATTATATTCGTCCATCCGGCCACCTGCCACAGTCTCACACTTTCTGCTATTTTATATCGTTGTACATGAAATTTGGCAATATGTATATGTGATATATATTTATATGTATATATATATATATATGTATAAATATATATATATATATATATATATATATATATATATATATAATGTGTTTCTAATTCTTATCCCTGGATAATATGGTGAACAGTAAAACTATAGCATTGAGTTGCTCTGAAAAGAGATTTATTACATAAACAAATGTTTACACTTTTACAAAACAATTTATAACGTTAATTAATCACAAACTCACCTGAAAAGAGAAACAACATTTAAAGCTCTTGCTTCACTAGTTCGTATTAATTAAGTATTAAAATATTATACTATATCATATTATAATTCATTGATCGTTTCTAAGAACATAACCTATTTTTCTATCGTGGCGTGGCGACATGTCCAAGTGACAGCTAGCACAGCTCATATGCGAACTTACATTATACATATATATATATATATATATATATATATATATATATATATATACATATATAAAAGGGGAATTAACATTTAACGACAAACTCTGCAACTCCGTTTACAAAATATTAAGTTTTAAAATGTGCAATGCGTCTATCTAATTGTTAAATGATGGATTTGAAAAAATCGAGAATAAATTTTAGGTTATTATATTATTACAAATGTCAAATGAACTTATTTTGAATAACAAAATAATTTCAAGAGATATAGACAACTACGAAACCCCATTGTAAGCGTGTTCCGATATGCACTGGATCGATTTTTTAATTTCATGTACTTTAATCAACTTTGTTTGATCTAAACTAATTACAAATATACTCTTATAATATTTAAACTGAAATGATGATACATCTATTGAAAGAGAAATTGTTGAAAAGGATACGTTTTTTCGTGACTTAACTGAACCATCACTTATAACATCGAAATTTATTTTTTAATATATTTTTAAAAATCGGCTAAGCCAGAGTCAAACTCACATTATGAGGGTTTCATACACATTTAGGCAGTTATAAACATTTAAGAGTAGATAGTACTTCTACTAAACTACTAATTTTTCGAAATGGATTACCTCCATGATTGCAACGCGATTATATTACCTATTATAACCTTCACTGACGTTAAAACATGGTATATGTTTCAAAAATTTTAAGATCTAGGATAATCGTAATAGTTTATATCTTTGCCTAGAATTCTAAAATCTTACTTTTTGATAATTTTAGGTTCATTAGTTTCGGAAATAAAGGGAGAGAACCCATTTTTTTCATAAGTATTTGTCAGTACATCTCTGAAGGGATCTTATGCCTTTCGACGAATACATCACACTATACACGAAATTTAAAAAAATCCAGTAATTAATCCGCCCTCTCCCCTCCCTTCCTTATAATTTCCACATTTTGAATGTTAGGTATTGAGGTATTTGTGGTTTAATATGTTTTATTACTATGTAAAATTTCAAGTTTCTACGGCAAGGCGTTCCCGAGAAAACGGGTGTGACTGACAGAAAAATACGTAAATGATCTTATAAGAATGCGATTTTTTCTTTCGAGGTACTGAACAAAAAAAATTGTCTTCATTGACCTAACAATTTAAATTACGAAAGATATCAACTTCATTTCTTCAAGAGACGAAAATTAATGAAATTTCTACGTGACAATTCCACAAATGTTTGTATGTCACCACTTTCATCAGGTAACACAATTTATTACTTTGTAATAGTACTAATTTACTCTATTTTATACGAGCGAAACGATCATTGTAATCAGTAGTAATGAATCACGAAAGGAGTAGATACGGTGCGACAGCTCGGGCCCTGCGGCGCCGCACGCGTTTAATTGCAACGCCCGGTTTGCTTAATTGCATCAAATTGCTCTCAATTCGGATGGCGGAAAAATATTAGTGAAAATTTCCATCGGATTAAAGCTGCGAATGTAGTTAGTGTTTGTTAAATCTCTCGATTACGACGACTAAACCGATAGTTGTATAAAAGAAATATTTATTACCAATATTTGATGTATTATAGCTTGTATTTTTCAAACTAAATTTGGGTATATAATTTAATGACCCTTACTAATGGCCTCGCATAAAGACTACAATTCACATATCAATAGATCGACGCTCGGGGTTTGTTTACGAAATATGATCCGTAATGTGGAGATCCACAGGAGAACTAAGGTCACTGACATAATTCGTACGATTGGCACGCTGAAGTGACAAGGGGCAGGAAACGCGCAGCACCGACAACTGATGAAGATGTCCGATTCTCTCTCGAATGACCACCATGTACCGTAGAGAGGGATGATCCTTCGCTGGGTGGGCATATGACAAAATAAAGGTGGCGGGAAGCCGTTTTATATAAATGGCACGGGATCGATTTTGTAGGGGTCTATGGGGGAGACCTATGTTCAGCAGTGCATGTCTTGCGTTTGATGAGGAAGATATTTAGATTTTTTTAATTTAGATGTTGATAATCGCTGTACAGATAATTTAACTGGGCGCTCTGAATGAGTTTCGTCAAACAATTAGAGTCCTTGTTCTTAAACTACTAGAACAAAATTTCACTATCAATTTCACATGAAACCATCTGGTCTATCGGATGGCGTATATTATTTGTGGCGACTGAACTCATAAATTAGAAGAATCCGTACTGGATGTGGATTTAAATCCATTTACTTTGACGTAATGCATTTGAAGACTTGGTGCTTCGTTCTATTTATGCAAGGTGTGGGTAACAGGTGAATGAATGAATCTAAAGAATCAATGGCTAACAATTTTTAGCCAAAAATATTTTTTGTTAAATTGTATTTACCTCTTGTCTCGTTCATCGCAAAAATTATAACAATACCATTTTAACACTTGAAATAAAGTGGTGAATAATGTTATGTTATATTTTATCATGTGAAGCTATATTCTTAACCGACGTGGATTTGTATATAACATTAGCACTAGCACTTATTGACATGAAAAAAGGTGAAAATTGTTTTGATCTCGAAAATTATCATAATAAGATGGCAAATTAATAAAAAAAATGTTACATTCTGCAGTTTATTATCCATCAATAATATTATGATATTTATACAAATAATCATCGAGAAATTAAGCAGGTTTTATATTAATTTCGGGTCTTGTCCATCCTAAATACCATAGAATAGCTATTGTATAGACGAAACAACCTAAGGTTCTTCACCCAAAAACAAATTCTTCAGCAAACCGAGTCGTCAAGTACAGCAAGTTCAGATCCGAAAACAACAGCTAAAGTAATCATGTTTAGAAGAGAACTCGAGGTTCAATATCAAGCCAGTTTGAAAATAAAAATAAAAAAAGTGAAAAAGAAGAACACAAGAGTTTTTTACGCTAAACAAAGAATGTCCTTTTTAATTTTGGCTTTAAAACAAAATTTTAAACGCTGTCAGTTAAAATAATAGTTAAAACACATAGCGTTTACTTTGAAATCGTGATTAAAATTGAACTAGCGGTATTGTCAAAAAAAAGAAATAAAAAATTAAATAAATGAATCTTTACCGTATTAACAATTACTGAAATAAGTTTAATTTATAAAATCAATAACAACAATTTCTTAAAAATTTCTTTACTCAAATTCTAAAACTATTTACTGTTTTATTTCACTTTAAATCCGTAATAGTTCTTGCGTTCTAATCAAATATACAAATAAAACATCTAACAAGTAGTTGACTGCAAATAATTGACTCTTTGTTTAGCTTTTATTAACCAACAAAATTTCTATTCAGGATGGATCATATTTTATAAAAAATATTTTCTACATTCATCCACGAACAAATGTTTGCTATGAGAATTTTTAGTGAAATCTTCTAACGTATAGAGACAAAAGTCAGTTACAAAATTAAAGTTGGCCGTAAGATAATTGCGCAAATAAATAATATACCTATTAATTATCAATAAGACAAAACATTTGAATGGTTACACCGACCACGAGAATATGCAAGTACGTAGTTAATTACAAGCTCAACACATTAAACTTTGTATGTGGGTACTTGCCGGTCAAAAACCCGACATTATTACATTATAATGTCTTCGAAGCGCGTATACCTGAGCACAAAGAGTAAAACCTTGATTAATGTCTTTCATGTTATCTTTTCATAACATTAATCATTATGTTATTTAAAAAAAAACCATTGTAACGACCCATGACCTGCGGTCGATAAGTCGCCCAAACATGGCGAGTCATTTTGCCGCGCTTACATCGTTATTGCCGTTAATTTTTTTGACTTATTGACTACGGTATCCAGGTTTGTGAAAAGTTAGACTTTTCAGTTTTTAAAATTTGTTTATATACAACCTACTCCTATTTTATGACCAGAATTTTGAGTCAGCATTGATTCCATAATTGAGTAAAAATATATTTACAGAATCAACTTACTGTACCAAACTTTTTCTTAATTATTTACGCAAACTAAATTAATACCAATCAAAAAGATACTAAATCTCTTATTTTTATTCCGTATCTGTACTCTTTTATATTGAATTTTAACTCTGAACGACTTTTTAAATTTTATCGCAATTAAGTATCCGGTATTAGACAATTTTATAAAAAAATGATAATAGTTTCAAGTTTGCTTTTGAATTGTTTTGGAATGATGATTGTTATAACAACATATTGTATAACTATCAGCATTACAAAAAAGCTTGAAAGCAACTTGAAGCAGTACAAAAAAGCTTGAAAGCAACTTGAAGCAGTACAAAAAAAGCTTTAAAGCAACTTGAAGCAGTACAAAAAAAGCTTTAAAGCAACTTGAAGCAATGATAAATGATGATAGTAAACATAAATCGTAAGTATTTTCCCCCTATCGCTAGCATTGAAAGGTCAACCTAGACGACTTCGGAGAAAATTTAATTAGCAGATGTAAGTAACATTATAACCCTAAACACGCTTTTTATATATTCGAATATGACGAATTCATGAAGTCATTCACACTTCCAAGATGTAAATTAAATTAGAAGCTCGTACCGCTTAATGAGACGTGTAAACAGGGCGAGGAAGGTGACAAGCAAACGACTGCGCGTGCATGGTCGGCGCTAGTCGGCGCCGCAACGTCGACGTCGCCGTCCTTTGTGCGAAAACTTGTTCCGATACACAGACTCATTTCATTAACGGCATTACATTGCATTTCATTCGGATCCGTCTGGGTCCGTCGGCATACGTCATGTGACGTACGCACGTCATGCATGCGGCGTGTTCGTGTTCATTCTGCATTCACTTTGACATTTGCTTCAAAAAAAGCTATGACGCTATTTAGAATGTATGATAACGCGCATAAATTATCTGGAAAGACATTTACTTACAAGATTTAGAATATATTTTATCGACGCATGCTAAATCATGATTGTGTAAATGCAATAATATTGAAACGGTACATATTTCAATGTTATACAATCGAATGCCGGTGTCGCCATGAGATACTCACGTTTTCTCTATATATCAGTATATATATACTAATAGTATATTCTTGGTTATCCGAGGTCATCTGAATACCATATGTCTACTATGAAGTTTGATTAACAAAAGATGACAGCTATCATCGAACGATAATTTCGATAAGAACTCAATGTTAACGATGAAAAAACTGCTAAATTTCTGTCAACGGGTTCGATGGATGGGATGGGTTTTGCTGTTATAAAGGAAAGAATATTTTTGATTGAAACAAGTGATTGATAAAAAATTGATGTACACATTTACTTAACGTAAAAAGTTATAAATAATCTCATATTCAACTAATTTCAGATAATGAAGCATGATAATTGTATTTAATTCTGTAACGTTTACCAAAAATGTGTAATAAAGCCATTTTAGCATAATTTGTGACCTGTATTTACAATAATGAATACAGGTCACAAAATATGCTAAAATGGCCTTCTTTTATGTTATTGGAGTTTTACCAAATGTTTTTACCCAAAACAACATTTATAAATAATGAGATTGAAAATCACTTTATTAATTAATATCATCAATATAAACAAACGTAACGATTAATGCTAAACAGTTCTATAAATGTAAGGTTTATTCGATTGCAACTAATAAACCAGCCATTTTTTTATTGGTATGTTGTAGGAACTTCTCGTATATTATTAGTAACCGAATTTCGACGAGTAGAAAACAAAATAATAAAAGTGGCCAGGTGTGAGAAAATAACTGTGTACTTTGGGGAAGAAATTAAAATATTCTGGTCAGCAAAAGATATTTTACTGAACACTTAAACTGAGGTGGCGGCTTTATTAGCCATCAACCTAATAAGCTAATTCTCAACCCGTATTCGCTTACAATTTGTGAAGTTTTATCGTAAATATGTACCCACCATTTATTTAATAATATACTAAATTAAATATAAGTGTTATTTTCACAAAAACACCTTTATGTATGTGAAATTCCAGATAGTTCCGTGCAGTAATTTTAATGTGACTGAGCAATCAAACAAATTTTCAAATTAATTACTGATAACAATGATTAAGATTTGTTTACTTACGTGAAACATTATTCTCTTTTTTTGATCTACGTAACCTTTAATTAGAGCGAGACCCACCGGCTCTGTTACATCATAAAGTCCTTTCAGCTCCATTCACACTCTTCACTGATGTACGAAACATCCGAGATAATCGTTAGTTTCATAAGTTTTAAAAAGTTTTGATAACCTATTTTATCGCTTTCTAACACTTTGTCATCACACAATTCGTATATTTAAGTTATTGTTGTTTTAAGAAAATTTTAATGCGAAACTTTGTATCCTATACACGTTTGTGTGATCTTATTCGATCAGGTTAATGTGTATCGTATATTATCGTATATTAGTTAAAGGATCAGTACTTATTTATACTCAAACACTTTACGACAGCATTAAAACATATCTGACTTCACCTTAACCATATTATTTCCGTAGTCGTTTTCATATGTGAATTCAGCCGACGCTATATTCTTCACACTTGGATCTATCGTCATATTTATTTTATCTATTTGCATATCCACTTTATTTATTTTCTATGTGGTTAAACATTTTGAAAAAGTAAATTTATGTACATAATAACTTTTATAAGCGCAATATAGTATCATTTATTTGGACAGTACCAGTTAAATAAAATATAGATTTATCTAAAATATTTCGACGTATGTGTTTTATTCAATTTGAAAGTAATGCACATATACGATAATACATTACGCATATTCAACTAAGTTATAATTTTTAAATAAATTTGCGAATTGATAATATAAGTAACGAATACGACAAAAATAGGAAAAGAAAAAAGATATAAAATTTTATTTGAGACGTTAATTCCCAGTTATACGACGTTAATATAGTCATATTGCTAAATACATTGGCAAGAATGACAAAACGCATTTATTTAAAATATATACTTAACTACTACTTAACTAAATGAAGAAATATATACAATTATAAAATCAGTAAATAATTTTAAATATTGATACAAAATCACAAATTCCTAATACAAGTTTAATGTATTATACCTTCATACTGTATATCTTTTCTCTCATATAATTACTATTTTTAAAATACTAATAAGTAATTTATTGAATTGGAAAGTCAAGACGCAATTACTTACTGACAAATCACGAATGAGGAAATTCATTCTTCAACTGCCATGGAAACAATAATCACCAACGGAAATCATATTATAAAACTTTAAAGCACGTTATAGGCAAACAAAACAATATGACGGCAAGGCGAACAAAAAATGATGACGAATGGCATATTTCGATAGTCAAAATTAATATTGACATTAAACGCCACGTACTTATTTGTATTATGATGTAACGGAAATCGTGCAATAAGCATCCGGAATAATCGCTTTAAATCGTTTAGTAAATAATACATACAATAACGCTGAATTTACATGGACAATTTAATCAACGGGGAAACTCTTTAACCTGTCATTAATAGAAACTTGTGGTTTAAATGCACAACTGCGAATTCAACACAAAGAGAATAATGAAATGTATGAACGATTGAGTTAGAATTAATTTTCCCGGAGGAGCAGATATATGAAAACATTGCAAATAAAGTCACATTAATATGTTTTTATTAAATTAGTAGAATTATTATATAGGCACAAACTGCCCTTTCCAGCTTTGATCGGCTAAAAAGAGACCATTATTGCATTTTGTTTCATTCTATGATAATTATATACGATTAGTGATTTATTTCTATCTGAAAGTCTGGATACAAACTTTCACGTCTCTAACTTTAATTATTTCAAAATTCCCATACAATTTTCCCAAACAATTTCCATACCTTGAGGGGTTGATTTTCAAAAAAACGTTTTCTTAGTGAGCACGCAGAAACCAATAGAAACACACCAAATTTCCAATTTGTAGGTTTCATATTTATGGAGATTTAATAATAAGTCAGTTAGTGAGTGAACTTTGACTTTTATACATAATAATATTATTCATATTATTATTTTAAATATGCTCTTTATCTTCTTGAGATATTTAGGCATCTAATAGTCATATAAGTAAATAATTTCAATTATTTCACAAGGTATCTAAAATGTTTTACCATCAGCATTATTTTCAATTTTTTTTATCCTGGTCTTCTCTTTTCTTTTTATACTAGTATAAAGAAATTTGTTTAGAAAATCTCAATATATACACTTGTGTAACTAATTTATCATAGAAAAATATTGAGTGGCATAGCTAATATATAAGATGCCAACTCGGCTTTTTGTATTGTTAAATAACCAACGGGTACCTTTTATAATATATCAAACCAATTGTTTTACGGTAAATGTAAAATGTTGTTAATAACTTAAACTCTGCCTTGTTTAAAAGATTTGAATGCTACGAGTTCACGTCGGTCGAGAATATAAATAATATCGGTTAAATTAAAATAGCATAATAGCTATTAAATAGTTGTTGCTATTTCTCGTAGTTTATAGGCTATCCGGTAACCAATTAAGCTAACCGGCACACTATCGGATCTTTTGTGATATAATATTGTCGTTATTACTCCAAGTTTGTTATATTTTGCAGCATTGCTATTAAGTAACAAAATCTCAAGGCCGATCATTTGTCTCGCAGCAATTATCTAATAAGAATCTTTCAATGCCATCTCCGCTGCCGCGGCTCCGGCATCGTCTGGCGAATAATAAAAACGTGTCTTCCACTGTTACGTACCGACAATGAGATAAAGTCGGCTTCTTACGACATCGTTGTCGGTTACATGCGTAGGTGGGATTATATCTGTGTTTTCCCATAGCATTTCATTACCACTGAGATGATAATAATAATACCAATCGAAACGAAATATTTGTCTACGAATGGTTTATGGAGTAGATAATTGAATGCTCGTATTATAAATAATAATATTCTTCTGATAAAAATATATTCATTATTTATACTCTACGGAAGTTACTTTTCAATAAATACTGCGAGAGATTATTTATAAAAATACTTTTCGTATGTGGATACATAGTTTTTCAAAGTGTTTAATAATTTTTTTAAAGTATGCTATTTTTATAACCTACATATAAAATCTCAAAACGCCACGTTATTGTTCGTGTTGATCTAATTACTTGCGTAAATATCCAATAAGTACAAGCAAATGATCAAAAAGAGAGAGAGAAGCGAGATCGTAACTCGCGCTATTCTCGTGTCAAGAGCCACGTTACCGCCGCACACAGCTACGTACACTCCACGTACCTGCGATATCGCATGTAACGTACACACGTAAAAATACAATAGACATTTACGTTCGCGTGCTGCTTAAACATAAGGTCGTAACAATGAACTTGAATCGTATAACGAACAAATAGTGACTTATCATAATTTAGGAAAACTATTAACTACAAATATGAATTGAAAGTTACCCGGCACTTGAAGATTTATTTATTAAATTCTATTCATAAACGTTTTCTTTAGAACGTGGTAGGGAGAAAGGGAGGACATAACTTGTTTTATGTTCTTCAATACATCCATGAAAATATACTAACAAAAATTATGAACAAATATTTCTGCCAAAATGTATTTGGTATTTACCCCAAAATGTATTTCTATTAATAAAAAAAATTAACATTTCTGAAAAAAACGGCTGTGGCAGTGAGACTCACAGCCACATTACTAATCTCGTAAGGATTTACTGGTATAGAATCATAAATATACTGAATATAAATTTAAGGGAAATTTATATTCAATGTAGTATTGAAAAGATAAGGATTTGGGCGGAACAAAATATTTAAAACAATTATTAGTCAATACCACTGAACTAATGTTTATTTTTAAATGAAGACTTTTCTACAATATTTTAATTAGCAAATTTATTTAAAAACAAATAAAGCAATGTGAAAAATCCATCATTAAAATAAAACGTTGCCATTCAAATATAATAATGCTTAATAAAGAAAAAAATGCCATTTTTTGTTCATTTATCAGGTCAAAATTTAACTCTGGTTTATTGATAAGCAAAGAGCGATCTGCAACCAACGCCTTACGATCCGGCGTCATCGAGTAATGGCAACTATTGCGGGCGCCATTTTCTCTATTGTACAAACTTAAAAGAAAGCTCCGAAAGAAACGACATCCGTTGCTTACGCCCACTATTTAATATTGTAAGGCAGAACTTTATCCTATTTCAAAACCACAAACGAGAAAAAATTATGAAAAGTATTTTGACATGATTGAGTTGAAATTAGAATGTTTGTGTAAAGAAAGCATAAAGCTAAAACAACTACAAATCGAATTTTGAAAGTTTTTCAAAACAAAATATACTTCCTCATAATCTGTTTTCAGTCGGGTCGTATCTACGTTACATGTAAAGGTCTGGTAATGTTAAGATTTGATCATACAGGACAATAAAATTTAATTGTTTGTCTGGGATTTTCGAATTTTCAGCTTTTAAATACTTTTTCCGTTTTGCATACTCTATTACAAAAACGAATGTAATGTTAAAAAAATTTAGTTTTTCTGGTTATAGATAGATTTTACGACTTTTACATTGGTTATAAAGAGTATCCTTGAAACAATTTAATTTTTATTTCATTGTGATATCTCAAATTTTCTAAAATTATAGCTGCACAGAAAAATTAAACGAAAGCTCCGAAACACGCATTGTGGCAGGCAGGGGCGCGACGGGCTGTGGGTACACGCGGAAACGGGTAGGGGAACGGGACGAGAGGGATGGAGCGCAAGTTGGCCCGAGCGGGAATTAAACTAAATTAATTATTTGCTCTAAAATAAAAGCATAAAATAAAAATATTAAAATCCTACACTTGCATTTGGGAATATCATATAGACGAAATCGTAAAGTGTCTTTAGTAATATAAGTTTTTCTTACCAATTTGAAACATTATCTATAATATATAACAGTTATACTACAGGTAGATTTCTTATGATCATTTATAGATTTATCTTAGTCGAGAAAACACAACATATTGAAGAAAATGTTAAGAATTAAAGAGAAATTGACGGAAATTATTCTGCCAATTTGTAGTTAATACACACGAGACATTTTTATTCGACAAAAAATATCGTCATTGAGGTCATTTTGAGGCACGACCGAGTTGTTACATGGAAATGAATTGAAACAATAGCCGCATACCTCGATCAGATATGTGCTCGTGTAAAGCATAGGTGATTGATAGCGCCGCTGAAGTTGCCGTTACGGGGCGGCGCGCGTGTGCGCGGCCCGCGGTGCGGCTCGATCGATGGTCGGCGCCGCAGATAGGTCGGTGATAAGTTAAAATGATTTATACGCCTCTTACAAAATGTATGCGCTCCCGAGGCCGCCGGCGCACTGTTTAGATTCGTCTCTGTAAATAATACTGAACAATTATACTCGATAACAATCTCGCTTATTGAAACATTCGAGCGTGACTCTCCGTTATATTTGTCTTAATCGTTTTTTGTGAAATAGTACACATAGGTGTTTACGACGCTGTCCGGACTCGATTCTTATAGCCTTTATGAAAAGTGATTGCAGAAAAAGGTTTTCGCTTTTTTGTTATTGTCATAGAAATATTTTCTATTTAGATAAATAATAATAGTACCATTCTATCTGTAAATCGTTATCTATTCAATAAATGTTCAACTAGTATCAGTCGCCAGTTTAATTCTTATTTACATACTTATAGCATACAGTATTTATTTGTTCAAATTTCAAAAACTAGCATGTTTTATTATTTCAGTTTCTAGTCAGCAATTTAAACCTTAAAACAGATAGAAAACCCCTATATAAAGCAGTAGGGCATTTGAAGTTGTTTAGAGAAACTCGAAATAGCAGTGCACGACTGGGGAAATGTATAATGAAATGTTTCACTAACAAGCTCATCTACAATAATCATAAACAGAATTGGTGGTGCTATTTATGGCCATAATAAATAAAAAATTAAGTTTTTTTAAACAACACTAAAAAGCCTGGAATATTATGTCTGTAGTAAACAATGGTACAGAAAACGAGCATTTAATTCATCAAATAGTAATTCAGATTACTTCAGAATGCTTACAAATAGAAACAAAAAATATATTTTTCGCATTAATATTTGTTCTATAAGTCTATATAATTTCTCGAGTTAAAATGTAGCCTATGTATCAAGTATAATTATTGACTGTGTATATATATATATATATATATATATATATATATATATATATATATAATTTCACAAATATATGGCCAACAGTTCAATGCGACTGAATAACAACCATAACAACACATTTTTGTGGTTTTATTTTTACGGCCCTTGTAAATTTATGTATTTCATAAAATTTCTTCTGATAATTTTTTGGTCTTCAAATAAAAGAATTTTTGATTGAATTAATTTTTGAAACTAATTTTATGATATCATTCTCAAGTTTAAAAAATGATCTTCTTGTTGTTTATTCGACCTACTAAATTTAATAAAGTTTTTTTTACATAAATTGGTTTTCTGATTTTGTTTATTGAAATCACAAAGTATTATTTACTTAGTGATTAAGATATTAATATAAGTTATCAAAAATAGCATATTAGAATTCTAAAATTGAAATAAGAACAATCAATTCGTTCAATACGAGTTATAATTGTCTTAAATATTTACAGGTAAAAAGGATATAATGATTGTTGACCATTTTCATGTAAGAAATGATGCTAATACGATCAAAAGTTTTGCAAAACATTTAAATATCGAACAAAGTAAATCATTGATCCATTCAAAATGAGAAAGTATATAGTTATGACAGAGATGCCATTAAAAGAATTTAAACCAGAGGTTACCAAACTTTTTGGCCCGTACCGCACTTTTTAACCGATTTCCTGCTTAATATTGAATTTTCCCGTAACCGATCCTGACCCATAACCAATTTCCCTCTTAATATTGAATTTTCATAAACATTTTAACATCAAATGTGTCTGTTATAGATTACATAGTGCTGTTCATTATAATAGAATTATTTTTGTAGAGCGAACTGTTTTAAAAAAAAACCTTTTAATTTTACTCAAATCTTTATAGGAAAATTACTGTTCTTAGACACTACTAAATAAAATTATTTTGATTTACTTTGACCTATTTATGTTTATGTTTTCAGACAACTTTTCTTCTCGAAATTCAGAAAGAAGAACGGCGATTGTCAGTCACACTTTTATTTATAATGCTTGATTAGAACAAGTCCGTGCAAAGCTTTGGTTGATGTATTGATTCTGATGTGAAAACTTATAAAAACCTGGACATGAAACATAGCCCATCACAATTTTAAATAATTCAAATCACGATTTTTAAATAATTTTACGAAATAACAAATAAATAATTTAATTGTAATTCTATAGTACACACCGTATTAGTGTCTCTTACATGGGTTCCCACGTACAACTCATGGATACCCAAATCCTTTTCTCGCTGACGTGGACCCCAAGTAAATCTAAATCGATCCCTGGAGGTTCATAGAGCCCATTTTGGGAATCATTGGTTTAAAATATTTAATCTTTATGAGTAAATAGAAGGAAATAACGATATTAATTTATCTGTCTAGGTGGAAAATGGTGTTCAGCCTCGATCGATAAATCATTTGTCCGAACATTCTGCTATCTTTTCAAACGTACGATTTATGCCGGTCGTAAGTCGAACGCACGTAAAGCAAATTAGCCAACATCCGTTTCGCATTCGTGGTAAAAAAATTGATTATGTGCCAACACACGTTGTCTACGCGCACCCACGCCACTTCTAAAGTGTTAATATGTCTATAGGTGTCAATTACTTATCGAAATCCTGCAGAGTTTTGCACATCATAAAAAAGTTTACTCTCGGTCATTTTAGCTCAATGCTTTATTATTAAATATTTAAGCCTCTTATTATTTTTGGTTCCCACGATAGTTGAAAATAATTTTGTATATTAACTGTAACAGATCTAGAATCGACGGCGGAACTGGAGCGAGCGTGGGTTTAAACTAGAATTTCGGTTTGTGTCCAACGATATATTTATTTAAAAGTAGGTGATAGTAGAGTTTTTGCATTGAAAACATTCCAAATGCTATCCATATGAAGTATACGAATAATCAGAGGTGATTATATTAATAGGCCAAAGGGGAAATGAAATCAGATCATTATGGCTAGGTTAGGTTAATATTTCTTCTATATCCTTTAGAAAACATTTATATTATATACCTCAAAAGAAAATTGTATCTATAATTTTTTCATAATAATTTACAAATTTGTTAGGTCGGTCATATTTATATTTATTTCATTTCCATGTGTTATCATTACGTATAATATTGTAACAGAATTCTAACAGAGGAAATTGTAACAGAGGGATTTCTGCAAACGGGAAATATTTTAAAAAGAGTAAATGATTCAGCGTAAAGAATGATAATAGAAGCCAGAAAACTTAGGTTTAGAATTTGTGTCTGTTCGTATGTTAATTTGTTCGTCAATGATGCGAAATCTATGGAAGGGATTTTAATGAAATTTGCTAGGGTAGTAGTGTATACCAAAGAGCAACATATGAGACTAAAACATCTAATATTTTTCTTATTCCCAATTTTATGCGAACGAATTTATTACAGCTAGTAACTAATAAATATATTTTATGGTTTTCTGCATGTTTCAGTTCAAAGTTTAATTTAGTACCTTGTTATGTCTGGCTGTATATTATATAGAGCACGTATAACAAAGTATTTGCCAACGTAGTAAAATGATTTGTTTTTAACAATTTAAGGGCGCCGATGGTGCCAGTAATCCATGTTCTTGTGCATCTAGGGCACAGAAGATGAACCTAATTTGAATAAATCTTAAAAATAGAACGTCGCATCATCATTAATACCTGAGTGCAGCCCATGCAGTCAAGGAGCTGATTTCCCCTAACGTTATTTCGGCTCAGTATCCACAGTATTCTTAATTAGATATTGTAACTCAATTTAAATAAAACTACTTCGAATTGTTTCGATAGGTCACGTATTGACAATTCATTTTTGTAAATACTAAATTTCAAAAGAGAGGCAAGCCAAAGGCTCTCAATATATAAGGACGCTGCCACAACTGAACGTAAACAACGTAAACGAATTCGTTCTTTTACCTGAGCTTAAAAACGCGTGCGAAGTCGGTAAACATTTGCGTTGGTTCACCGAGCGAGTGACGAGCGCGCGTTGAACAAACGTGGGCGGTCGCCCGTTCGCCGCGTGAGTTGTCGCGCTCGCCCTGTTCGCTTATGTATTTACTCCCTTGCCTTCGATTGTGCTCTATAATAATTTTTAGGGCGATTCAGCTAAATTATTTAAAAAAAGGTCGTTTTTTCAATAGAAAGCATACATTTTTAATAATAAAAATTTACAGCTATTATACTATTTGATTGCAGTTCGTTTTGAATATAGAATAGAAATTTCGTTTCATTTTATTTGAATACCAACATTTTAATGAAAATCACGCATCTAAAAGTTTACATAATTTTAGACTTTAAAGCTTAATTATGTATTTATTTATAATTAACTTTTTGCCTATTGTCCGCTAGCGTGGATTTTCAAATAAAACTGACGTAATGAGACTCTCCTTTCACGCCACCTATTTATATATTTATTAAACAAAGAAATAGATTTTTGTTCTATAAGTCCATATAATTCCGTGAGTTAAAATGTACCCTTATATAGGCTAAATTTTTACTCGAAGGATTGACTGTGTGTATATATATAATTTCACAATTATATGGTCAGCAGTTTAGTGCGACTGAATAACTATCATACAAACACATTTTTGTGGTTTTATCTTCTCTGCTAGCGAACCCGCGAATAAGCCATGTGTTAGTGAGCTACACGAACTATACGCATGTCAAATTTAGTAGCAATCCGTTGGTTAGCTGTAATGTTATTAGTTATAATAAATACATTCATATTTATAACATTAGTGAGGACTACGTTTACATCGATAAATATGAAGGCGCTAATCTGTGGAATACCTTGTATGAAATTATCAGATTTGAGACCGACAAGACTTTCCAACATATTTGTGAAAATATTCCTATTGCTATATATTGTATTAAAATTGCTTTTCACGTTTATTCTACTCAGGCGCTCTATGTTTTCATGAAAATTAACTTTATTAAACTATTTAAAGATCAGGTATAGAAATTTCTTAACTTTATAGATTGTATCGACATAAGAACATAAAGCAGTATTTCACAAAAATCTTCATTTTTTTAGTTGAAACTTTCACCAAAAGTTTCGATTGAATAACAAATTAAATGAAGTGCCTAAAGTAATTCACATATACACGTAGACCGTAAATCATAAAACTACTTTGTAATACATAAAGTTTCAAACTGGAACGGAACTTTCGGTCTTTTAAGATAGAATCTTGACTAAATCTATTTACATTCCTTTATAATTTAAGGTATATATATGTGTGTGTGTGTGTGTGTATGTATATACATATATGCACATTTATATATATGTGTGTGTGTGTTTACCATCTCAGAACAAAAGTCAAACACCTTTATAGATCTTGAGATGCCCTTAGGTGGAATTGCGAGAAAATAGTTGGGAAACGTATTGTCAATGTATGATTGGTTATTTTGAGATGTCACATTGTGAAGATACAAGTGAAATTAATGAACATAACTTTAGTGCCTCGTGTCTTATGCTTGCAGATGTTGTTGCCTTATTAGCTTATAAATTTTATGAATTTCGAAGTTCATAAAACCAGGTGGTGGAACTAAACTTAGTCATAATAAAGTTGAATACGGCGTATAAACTTATATAGACCGGCAGTATACGCCAAGGTAGAACATTTTATAAAAGAAAAACACGCAATCGGACAATGCTCGCCCGAATTGGGTGTCGCGCTGCTGCACCATAAATAATGGTCGGTGTGCGCCGATGTCGGTGTGGCCGTCGACGTATCTGTTTGATTGGTCCGCCGCGCCGCCAACTTTGCGACCGCTGGCTCGCTCTTGTCTGCCGTTTTATTACACGCCATACACACAACTGGTTGCCTTCAAACTACGTACATAAATTTTTAAGAAAAGCACTTGTAATCTAATCTTCATAATCTCAAATTTTAATACAACAAATAGCAATTAATTACTTGCGAGATCATTATCGCAATAAAATAGAATCTTTGCATCTTCCCTTATTAGTTGATTATTGTTACTATTAGTTGAACATTAGTTGAATATTAGTTAAACTTAATAGTTGAATATTAGTTGAACTTATTAGTTGAAAAATTTCAATTCTATTTCGATAAATATTTAAATATAAGATACGTCTGCTTCAACATGTTTAATTTTTTTTACACTCATCATGATGAATGACAGGATCTGTTGTTAATTATGAATTGTGGTAATAATTCATTTCATTTTGATAACGAGAAAATTATCCGAGACAATTAAATAAATAATAATATCTTGACAAATATATAAATTTTCTTTTAAGTGATGCTTGTTCAGAAAGTTTTAGTCGAATTCTATTTATGTTCTTATACAGTATTACGTTCTTCTTATGTACAATTGGATGTTAAAATAATTTAAATAATGATAATGATGGAATCGGAAATATTGTTGACAACAGTATAGTATTTAAGTTAGGGTTAATCATTGTCCTACCGATACTTCAAAGAAATAATTATTAGCCCATAGACAAGTTATTAGTTACAAGGGGCTAGCATCCGTGCGTGTAAACCAATTGCCCAATATAATTAAATGATTTTATATTCGTGACTAAATATAATCACGTGCACATATAACTATGTGCATATACATACGTATATATAATATATATATATATATATATATATATATATCTGTATCCATATACGTCCATATCAAATATTTCGTTTTATCCTTATTTCCTTTGGTGCCTGATTTGAGGCTGAGACGCCTTTACATGACGTAAGATGAATGAATCATATTCCTACCATTACCGCGATTAATGTTTCTGTTCTGGTCCTATCTTCGTGAAGTAACCAGCTCATAATAATCATTTTAAAAACTATGATATCTGGGATTCTATATGATATCTAGGATTTATCTTTAATAAATTAATTGCATTACTTCGGGAAATTTTATAGTGTTTTCATAACACAGAATATTCTCCATTAAATTTAAAAAGATTGTAACTTAGACTTTATATAAAGGTGTCTGTCCATTTAGTATTAATGACAATAATTAGATATTATTAAAAACATTGTTGGGTAAAATTTGAATAGATAAACCGCACAATAAGCCACCCACTTAGCGACGCCGAAATAAGCATTAACTGAAACTTTCCCATGCGCAACATAAAACCACTAGTGTTTGCACAAAAGGACTTGAATGAAAATGAAAACAGAAATACGCAAGGAAAACCAAACACGCCTAATAATCTGCTCAAAAGGCGAGCAAGTAACAAAAGCTTGCGTCCGCACAAAGGGGTACGCAACTCAATGGGACGAGCAAAAAATGTTTTAACACGAAGCTATGGAGGGATGCCCCGAGCTTCGACCTATTTACACGGTACGTTTTTATTTATACTTTGTAATGTAGGTGAATTTTAATTTAGAATGTCGAATTACTACATTCGACTTCGTTAAGATAAAATTTGTCTGCTTTTAAATAAATTTTTCATAGTTATAAACGTTCAGACAAAATTTTTCAAATCATCTTTTTTTTAGGGTTCCGTACCGCTAAAGGAAAAGAAAACGGACCCATTCACCTGTATGCCTGGGTAATCTCTGTTTACGAAACTATGCGACGTGAAAATTTTAAACATGGCTTAGAAATATATTTCATTAACTTACGTATTTAGCACTAATTTTTTAGATATCATTTGAAAGGACTTGTTATGAGAAATAGAAAAATATTTAAAATTGAATAGTTAAAAAGGCATAAAAAAATATGCGAAAAAAGAGCACACGTGCCATTCTTTCTGAAACGAAAAATCATGAATAAAATGAATTGCTAAAATTATCTAGAAGATTATAAGAAAACTATAGCAATTATCCCAGATCTTATAATTATTACACATTTACATATATATATATATATATATATATATATATATATATATATATATATATATATATATATATATGTATACACACACACTCGGGGAGGTAAACTTTTCAAAACATACTACAAGACGAACTATATTCAAATATTAATCAGTATTTGATTTGATATCCCTAAAAGGTAAAAGCAAATTTGTGAAAATATTGTTTGAAAAATTAAACAGACGTTAAGTAACAAAAATATTTAAAACAATACATTTGTTTATTTTAAACATTTTCTTGCCATCAGGTAAAACTTACAGATCAACGATTGCTCTCGGGCTACGATCACATCTATTTATAATCACCACGCCACCAAGGTCGAGGTCGTTGGCATTATTGAATAGACAAAACTTTGGGCTTGTCTCATGTCAAAGTAAAATAAAAGAAGGCCATGTTGAAATTGTTCATAAACAGATTCATTTTACGTTAATATTGTCCTTAACATTTTGAACAGCATTAGATTTCATAAAAAATAAGAATTTTTTTTTATTTTTATTTTCCTTGTCATATAAAATATGATACCATAAAATAATACCACATATAATTAACTTTACTTTTATTTTAATACACGTTTATTTGTATATTTTCATGAAAAACAATTTTATATTAATATAATAAATAAATACGGAAATACGATACTCCTAAGAGAATATATTGAAGTGACGGTGGTGACCTGAACGTAAGGACGTCGGAACGATTTGAACGATCTGCCGATACACACCGTATAAATGGGGCCTTAACGAAGCCATACAAAACCCCTTTTACGAGTTGGGGTCTCTTTTTTGTCCCCAGTAACAGGTAGAAACTGAAGTTATAAGTATGTTTGATAAAATTAATAGCCCCCTCCGTATTAATGATCTTTTGAGGATGCTTTTAAAGTAGGATGAATGTGCAGTATCTTCGTGATTTTATAGTTTTGATTTGTTCATATAACGTGGCTTTGTATTAAAATTTTCATAATAACAAAGTAAATTATGTACTTTGATTTTATCTTATACCATTTAGTTTCTAAGTTTAAATTTAAGCAATTTCTAGGTCCACAATTAAATGAAACTACGTGGTGTAGTATTATTTCTACTTTCTTTAAGTTCTTTACCACGACCTAGGTTTCGTTGTATTACAACATCTTCAAATAATATTCAAAAAATCTATTAGCAAAGATTCTTGCTAATAGCCCACCAAAGGTTTTTGCTAATAGTCCACTTGAAGATGTTGTAATACAACGAAACCTAGGTCGTGGTAAAGAACTTAAAGAAAGTAGAAATAATACTACATCACGTAGTTTCATTTAATTGTGAATAATGAATTTCTACAAAATTAACGCCAAATATATTCAACAGTTTCTAGGTATTAGTTGTATGCATGCTTTAATTTGATCCTTTTTGTGTGTAATGTATTGAATATATTGGAATTGGTTAAGTATACTTTCTGTACCTATAAATTCAATTGAACTTTAACAGATTGTTTTTTTTATGTGAAACATTTATAGGCGCGGGTATAAACCGGATCGTTGGCGTGGCGACGCTTGCCGTGGCGACGGGTCGCCACGCTACACTAAGGTATATATATATAGTCTATATGTAGTAGAGTGTACGATATGGCGACGTGTCGCCATGCGCAACCGACTACGCGGACCCCTCCTCACTCAGTTCGATGCTGTTGTTTACTACGGTCCACATAACCCGTGCTTTATTATTTTTGTATTAATTGTAAATAAATGTTTATTAAATAAAGTCACCATTTTCTGCAAGGAATTCGTAATACTTTATTTTTTCGTTATACTATATTTAGTTCCTGTAATAATCTTGTCTTTTATGCATATTACTTGTAAGAACACGATGTTTCACATCTGCCAGGCGTCCCGTGACGGTTCACTGTTTTATTTATTAGTTATATACAGTATTGACCCAAAATAAAGCTAACGAAGAGTTTAATTAAGTTTTTTTTTTCAGAATAAAATATGCAACTATGGTAATAGTATCCAATTTCAACAAAACTGAAATTTATATTCTCGCCTTGACGCTTATGTAATAAATAAAAAAATCAAGATTGCAAATGTAGCACTCGTAATTACGAAGTGACTTTAAGTTACTTTACAAAATATATTTATTGCATGTCCATATTTGAAAAACCATCGCAAGTAGGCAGGTGCATATATAGTGATATCTCGACGTTCATTAAATTGATCATTGAAAGGCGGAGAAAGGTTCCACCATGACCGAGATTCGGTCTCGCGACCTCGCGAATCACATTCCCAGCCCTTCTATTTTGCTTCTCCACGGGCACGTAGCATTTTCGAAGGTCGATTCCAATTAACAGTTCTTTCCGATGGTCGCTTAATTCGTAAATAAAGCTCGAATGCCTGCCTTTCTTTTATATTTGCAGAACCTCTTGAATAATTCACATTGTTGTACATTTGTAATTCGGAAACTGTTGAGTGAAATTAAATTGAGAGAGTCAAGGTTTTGGTATTTCTACCATAAGTTACAATTTGGGTCTTTCCGCTAGGTTTAGTTGAGTGAAAAATATTATATGTACATGTTTTAAAAACAAGGTAATAGCTTTAAATTCACCTCAATAACTAAGGAGACCAATAATACTGCTGGTGTTGGGTTGGCTAACAACATTTTAGATACGAATTTGGAACTTTTCTAGATAAGTTGTCGAACATTCCAGAATATTTTATTAAAAGGCATATAAACAGGCTGCAGTGGGCTTAGCTAGTAACTGGGGATGAGAACGCAGTGGCTTCGTACAGGACATACATAAGTTTCAGTGTCTAAACCTGAACAGAAGGCCAGAAAAGTAATGCTGAGCTTCTAGTGAAACAACAAGGGTGATATTTATTAGAAGTTACGTTGAATGCGGAAATTTATAAACAAAACAGAATTTATTTTTGATAAAATATATTCAAAAAAACCCGTCAAGTAAGTGTGGAACTTGCTCTGCAAGGATATATATTTATAAAAAACCAGTCAAGTAAAAGTGGAACTCGCTCTGCGAGGATTTCGTACACGTTTAGGCACTTACAAATATTTAAAGGTACATAGTACTTCTATTAAACTATTTCTAAATATTTATTTCACACAATGTAAATATATTGCCATATATATTGCCATTGTGAATAATTAATTTCTACAAAATTAACGCAAAATATATTCAATAAAGGATCCCTATGTCATAAAATATTTATGACATACCACCAATATTTTTGATCTACGATACTCCACAGAAGGGTATGCGAAAAAATTCACTCCTACCTTATATTTAGGGAAGTGTCTTAAAAACTTTTTTTAAAGATTTAATTTCCTAACTTTGCAGACGTTACGTATTCACAGACAATTAGAGCTATTTTATAAAAAAGTATTGATCATATCGCCAACATTTTTCAAAGAACTATTCAATGATATCCTGTACAATGAGTTATGGGAAAAAAGTTACCATTACTTTATCCGTCCTGAAGTACCTTAAAACGTTTTTTAAAGATTTTATGTATAATCGTGCTAAATTTTAGTTTTGTAGCTTTAATAGTCTGTGAATAAAACCGTTATGACCTACAGACTGACAGAGAGGCGGATATATAAAAATACTTAGGTTCCTAGTTAGGCTAAGGATGCCTAAAAATTACAAAAGTGGAACTGGTTTCTTCTAGTATATCTAAAGTGTTCACCTAACATTGTGCACCTGATATAGGTTGGGAGACTAGAGATCTAGAGCTTAATGACGTTTAAAAGATAATTTTTATAATAATTTTTCGACGATGCCGTATTTGTATAAGGTCGCGATTTTGGAAAAATGAGGTAATTTTTTTAATTAACTGTAATTTTGGCAACTTTTATTTAATTTTAATCATATCTTTAATTACGTTCAAAAATATAATTTTGCACTTACTACACTTTAGGTTCATTTTTAGGGGCATTCCATAAAGATAGCATATCAAATTTTTCAGTTAACAGGCTTATGAAAAAAGAAAATTTTAAAGTTGATTTTGAAAAAAGTAATGTAAACTTTTTTTTAAAAATGACCTCAAAATTAAGTTGTAAATAGTATGTTTAGAATATCTCGTGTTTTAATAATTTTTTGGCGCCATGATAAGACAAATGTAAATATTTTTATCCCAGATAATTCAATAAAGAAAAATTAGCAAACTAATCAGTAAAGAAAAATTATTAACGATTATTTATATCACAAAGAAATATTTTGTCTTCATTTTAATTTTGGCTACAAAACTCAAAAAATATAACTCAGAAACTTTTAGAAATCGCTGAACATATGTACATAAGTGTTTCGGATAGGCCCAGGCTTATACCGAGAATATACACTAAACAGAGAATATCCAAATGTTCTCTACTTCTTCTGCTTGACGCTATTTTTTTAGCTGCATATATCAATTCGCCTAACACGATCCTTCTTGATTATTAATGTTATAGTCGTTTTATGTTTATATATATATATATATATATATATATATATATATATATATATATACATATATATAAATATAAGTGTTCGTTTACAGAATAAAAAAACCGACAGTATGGAAATCGTTCAAAAAAATGTTGTGAATTTTTTTTTAAATTTTCATCACCATATTTTTATACAGAATGTATATAGTTACGTAAGAAAAAATCGCAGTAAAGGACTTGTGAAAATTAAGCATTTATTCTGGATTTTTCCAGCTGTTTATTTTATCAACACTTGTCTTTTTTAATATGCGCTATCATTTATTCTTTATTTGTTATTCGTTTCTTCCATACACATAAACAATTCAATTATATCTAAGGGGCATGTAAACGCAAATATATGCAAAAAAAATAAAACAAAAATCGTTTGAAATACATCAACGTACAAACAGATCCTACGTTTTATTACTATTTAAATATATGTTTTTTTTTCTATAGACATAAGTAGGATTTTACCAAACAATTTGTGACTGTTCTAACTATTCACTTTTTTTGTAAGTATTATTGATATTGCATTGTATTAGACCGTTGGAAAATGCGTACAAGCTTCAAGATTAATGGACGCCAATACGTTACTGATTCTTATCTAGCTTCTAGCAAACATAATAACATTTGCCAGTACGAGCAGTGCGTCAACATTGTAAGTGGCTTCGCATTGTGGCGCGTCGCAGCTAGATGCTCGCAGGTATCCTCCATACACTTACACGAGCCGCGTTGTAAAACGTCGTAAGTTATTAATGATAATGTATGCAAATGTGTACCTCGATAATTTTTTTCTACCTTAGTGTAGATTCAAACACTACAATATAATTTTGATCTCTGATCCTTGTAATTATATATTTCGTCATCACATGTAACCTGAATATAAGCTGAGAAGAATAAAGATGATTTTATAGATTGATATTAGACAATACTTACATATGCATCATACATCACACAACACGAAAGAAATAAGTTTCGTCTCTTTTATGCAATACATTGACATACTATGTATATACATTATAATAAATACAAAATTACTAAATTTAAGATTTTTCCACCTAACAGTCTTCCTCTAAGTACATGACTTTGAAAAGATCACACCTGTTTTGTACAACACACCAATCCCAAATGTTTTATAAAACTTATCACTTAGTGATTTATAAACTGTATACTCTATTAAAATTAGTAAATAAAAATAAGTTTACGTCAATTTAATTTTAGTTTATAATTCAATATATTGCAATGTAATACCTGAATGGTTTGCAACCAAAAGTGTGTAATAGTTAAAGATCAAATCTTAATGAGATCGATTACCAGTAACTAAATATAAAGATATACAAAATTACTAAATTTAATATCTTTCCACCTAACAGTCTTCCTCTAAGCACATGACTTTGAAAAGATCACATCCTGTTTTGTACAACGCACCAATCCTAAATGTTTTATAAAGTACAACTTATCACTTAGTGATAAATAAACGGTATACTCTATTAGAATTAGTAAATAAAAAGAAGTTTACGTCAATTTAATTTTAATTCATAATTCAGTATATTGCAATGCAATACCTGAATGGTTTGCAACCAAAAGTGATAGTTAAAGATCAAATTTTTATGGGATCGATTACCAGTAACTAAATATAATTAGTCGTAACATTTACTTATATTTACAGGTTAAAGTGGACAAAGAGTGAGCAATGGTTTGATGATCGTGCAAATGGTAAGTCCATCAGCGTTGAGCAACTACAGCACTGGAACCGTTCACGAACTAATTTACATATTCAAACATGGGCATAAAAATATACTTTTTTCATGACGGTAAATAGAAGTAATATATTAATTATAAATTAGGTACTTATTGATATTCGCTGTATATGTGTGTCGGTTACGTGCAACACGCTTCGTCGCATTTGAAGCGCCCGGGCGATGCGGGTAGCTAAAAGTGAGACAGGCTTCGATAAAAAAAATGATAACATATTATCGCTAATAATAGCGTATTACCCATACAAGATGAGAATACATTATTTTTAAACTGGAAACCAATATAAAATTTATGTAGTTTTTTATACAAATGAACGTAGGAGGTATGTAACAATTCATACACATTAAAATTTATCCTTGTATATATAGGTATATATAGGTGGCCAGCTAGTATTAATTTACTTTATTTATTTCTTTTCTTAGGTACTTTAATGTATACAACTCATACATATGGCGGACTTATGGCTACCAGAGCAATTTTTTACAGCCAACCAGAACATCAGTCTAGCCTCGCTTGGCGAGCGGCCACGAATCGAACCCGGGTTTCCGCGCCGTCTATCTGGCCGTATGTCTTGCGATCAACCGAACATATCAGGACGACGATAATATTTAGCATCAGAGTTGGTTTATTTAACATCGCTATACCATATTTGTACAGACTTAGATTTATAAATGATCGATTAAAAGTCGTTTACCGACGGGTAGATTTGAAATATAATTTCAATATAACATTTCAATAAATTACAAACTACGGATAATATATCTGTGTAAGTTTTTGCTTAGTTTTATTTGACTACGCTCCGTGGTTCTAATATGTATCACACAACTGCCACGAGTCTGTGTCGACTAAACCGTTAGAATTTATGTAATCTGTGTATGCACTTGATGTCCTCATTGTCGCAGCTTCATTGTCTTTGTTATGACTAAATCATTGATAATCAGTGATAATTTCAGACTATTTTGACGATATAGACGTTATGTCTGATTTAACAGTAACGAGTATCGGCCGAAATATCGATTGTTGTGCTAACGGAGGTGGAAGAAAGCGTCGAGCGCGGTGTTTGAGCACTCGAGCCGCGCGCGGCGGTCGCGCTGCAGCGGAGCCGGCAGCGGCCCGGCGGACGGCCGGCTCGTGAGGTCAATAACCATACGTTTCATCATTCGGTTTATTTGATAAGTGGAATTCGCTTACAAGTTCAAGAAGTCAACGAAATGTGTTATTTAAATATTTTAGACGTTTTATATTAGTGGAACGTGCACGCTGGCAGCTTGTGGAATTTTCTCGCTGTTAATTGTATTGAACTTCGTTTCCGTGTGCACTAGTGATAAAATGAAATACGATATTGTTTAATTTAATTCATTATGAGCAAATGTACCTATTCAAAGATATATGCAAATAAAAAAACCCACACACAAGATGTGTGTAACTAACTGTCACCGAAATACCATTTCGTAGTTTAAATGCTACGAGAACGAAGTGAGACATGTTACATTTTGCTTTATTCGTATATCAAAAAGAAACAATGATTGGAAAAAATATTCATTCTCCTTGTTAATTTCCTCTTTCGAAATCTCATCGATTTAATTCAGAAAGAAAAGCACAGACCTATTTCATCGACAATGACAGTTCTGTACTTTATTTATGTACAACAGGAGATGCATTTTATGGGTTATTTTATTTTGTCGCGCGTCAAGTAAGATTTATTCGTCGTGTTACTTTCAACATCAGCCGAGTATTGCCGAAATTTTGTTTTTTATTTAGATAGTCGAAAGTATTTTACGAAAACTCTAATTGATAACGTAAATAGAAGCAAGACAGCCCTCAATTCTCGAGTACGGATTTTACAAGTTTAACTACATTTTATAGAAAAACTATAGCAATGATTCTAAATTTCATAGTTTTTCAAAATTCATAATATTTTTACTCCTGTTATAATAATAATACATAATGAAAAATTACTTTGATCTTTGTAAATACTTTAAAGAAATAGAATATACCATTAATGTTTATGAGCACATGTGTACGTATATATATATATATATATATATATATATATATATATATATATATATATATATATATATATATATATATATATATATATACATATATATACATATATATATATATATATATATATATATATATGTATACATGTGTGCCTGTGTGTATCTAATGCCCATTTGCACCACACACGTTCTGAACTGTCAGTCGAATTTACTATTAGTTAAAAACGTATTTCTGTTTTTCATTAATTGTCAGTTGAATCGGAACAAGAGTCTACTATACCGGCCGTGCACTATTGCACGGTCCAATTGCTAAACTATCTGCACAAAATATGTCTTTAACTATCAGTAAATCCGACTGAGAGTCCTGACCGTGTGTGGTGCATCGGGCGTAGTGTGTTCGAAACCCTCGAATAATAGGTTTTTGGAAATCATGTTGCAATTACTGAAAGTAAAACTGTCATTATTACATTAGTGACGTTTGCATTAACCAGGGTGTTAATTTAGGACCACTGACATGTCTTTTAATTATTAATAATGTTCGACCTTTAGTGATCAATAATGCAATGCTTTATTTAAGTCGGTTATTCGAATTTCTTCTAGGAGTAAATAAAAGGATAATTGCAAGGTGTGGCAAAGTGGTGTCTTCTATCTTATCTGGAAATTTGAGGGTAAACTTTTTTTTAATGTAAGCCAGTGCGCAGTGGGTAATCTACTCTAATTCCTATTCCATTGAAAGGTTCTAGACCATGGTACTAATTTTGAGAAACATGATTACTAATATTTGTAGAACTGTATTTATTATTGGTGATTCTATTTCAGAAAAATGTACATTGTCTTACCTGGAAGTTTTAGAGATAAAGTTTATTTTGGTATAAACATATGAGTCATAACTTGTTCTAATTTCCGACACATAATCAAGATCGGTATACATTAGACGGTTCTAGACTTTGAGAATAATCTCTGAAAGCACGATTACTGATTTTTGTAAAACTGCATTTGTTATTCGCTACATTTATAGAGAGATGTTTGCTATCTTACCTGGGAGTTTGAGATTAACTCTCAATTAAATGTAAGCAAATGCACAGTAGCAACTTATTCTAATTCCCGAGTCACTATCAGAATCGGTATGTATTGGAAGGTTCCTGACTACGGGACTAATCTGTAAAAGCACGATTATTAGTATTTGTAAAACTATATTTGTTAATGGCGCCAATATTTCAGAAGATGTTCACTGTTACCTGGAAGTTTGAGAGACAAATTTTATTTTAGTATAAGCGAGTAATCATAATTTACTATAATTCCCTAGTCACAATCAGGATCTGCATGCATTATAAGTTTATATATTACGGAACTATCCTGTAAAAATACGATTATTGATACTTGTAAAACTACATTTGTTAATCCCGTTTTTAATCCCGTTTTTATGTCTACTGTTTTACCGGGGAGTTTAAGGGATAAATTTTATTTTAGTATAAGTGAGTAATCATAATTCATTATGATTCCCTAGTTACAATCGGGATTTCTATGCATTATAAGTTTGTAGACTACGGAACTAATATATAAAAATACGTTTATTGATACTTGTAAAACTAAGCTTGTTATTTGCACTACTGTCTCAGAGAGATGTCTGCTATCTTATCTGGGAGTTCGAGGGATAAGTTTTATTTTCATGTAAGCGAGTGAGTCGTAACTGATTCTAATTCCTGAGTCACAACCTGGATCAATATGCATTGGAAGTTTCTAGACCATGGAACTTTTAAAAATATTATTAATGATATTTGTAAAACTGCATTTTTTATTCGCACTCTTGGAAATTTTATCATGTTATTTGTATTAAGACTCTGTTTAAGCTCTTTTTAGTATCAAATTGTGAACGAAATAATTCATTTGATCTACTTATTCAGTAATGTGTTATAGAATAAGTTGGAAATCTTTATTCAATTTATTTGCTTTATTATTTATGAATTCTGTCCGTTCAGTTATGGACAATGTATATACGAGTAACTTTCTGAAGGTAAAAAAAGATTTGTATATAGCCCTATCTTTATTCAAAATGTCAGTGGTTACAATGCTGCGATCAGTGACCCTATCAACTAATTAAGGGACATAAGCACTGGATTTGTAAGATTTTTCTACCAGTCCGCCTGACTTGTGTATTCATGGGACTTTGATGCTTAATATAATATTGATATGTAAATATATTAATGTTCAGACTATAAGTTTAGTAAATTAAGAAAATAGTTGCTAAATAATATTTATTTTATGGAAACGTAAAACATAACTACTCTTATGTACTACTTGATTACTGGACAACTAATGAGGGACCATTTGGAAACATATAAAATAACATAAACAGAAACTAATTGCAGACTCAAACTTGTTATTATTGCTAATATAAACTAAATTCAATTTACCACAATACAATTTAGTGTCCAGTATGGTTTCGATTGTTGGATATAACCATTTGATATCGACGTGGCTATCAAATTTATCAAATCGTTAAATGTTTCCATAGAAATATTGTTATCAAATCGTTAAATGTTTCCATAGAAATGTTAAATCTTCTCGGAAAATGTAATAAATCTAGTTTGTAGAACCAGAGCTTCAAATTTCGACTTCTTTTTTCTTGACTTCCTACCATAGGTGCTCTATGAAGTTTAGTTTAGTACCGACGTCTAATAGCGACACGATGCTAGATGTCCGCACTTAACTAAACCCCGCAGAATTTCCTTTGCGAAGAAAGGTTTGGCGTACTGCGCCGTCTTTAGGGTCTTCATCCCAACGTACATAAAATACGTTTTTTTCCGTATAAGGCATCATAGTTTCCTGAAATATACCTTTGTATTAGTGTTGAATAAACATGACAAACTTTTTTCGCAGGTCCCACTCCAAGTCCCGAAAAACAGTCCAATATTTTTATATTGCCTCTCTGTTTTACTTTATGTTTAGTGTATTTTGGGTTCCTTTAACTTTTACGTATACGTATTATCTACTACCTGATGAAATGAGATTTATTTTGGTTTTGCTGAAAAATAACACATGTAGGTATTCATTGAAAATAAGTCCAAAGTTCATATTTCCAAGCAAGCACCAACCGTGATGATCCGTGCTTCATTTTCAGTCATAGAACTACTCAACAATTCTCCCGAACTGCTTTGCCATCGAATGTTCCTTGCTGAAACGCCGGAATTTGATCCAGATACTAATATGACATCCTTTAATTAATACGGAACCTTTAAAGTGATGACTCTCTTGGTAATTATTACGACCCTACAGTTTTTTTTCGGGGTTGTTTTTCTTGGACTTTTTTCCAAGGAATACTTTCAATTATATTACATGTTTGGAAATATGTATATTATAAACCATAATTTTGGAACAGTTTAGATATCTGCTAGTTTACGGTACGGTCGTCGACTTTAATAAAAATTAATATTTGCTTTTCGGATTCTTGCATCATAACTCTTATTGCGACATACATTTATTTTAAAAATTACAATGAAAATGTGCACATAAACAATGTTATATTCGAAAATGGAGACAAAATTAATTTATGTGAAAAGAAAAAGTATTCATTTTTTAATTTTTTTTTAATTAAAACATCCACAAAACAAAAAAACGGTGCAGCTATGACGATCCGAGTATTATTTCAATAATAGATAACAAACAGTATTAATAATAAAAGACAATGTTGTATATTTCAGTTGACAAACGGTTGATAGGGGTCCGAACAATAAACTTTGTCCAGAGTTCTATCTGTCTCTCATTAGTTGATCACGACTGTATGTAACCCATAAATTTATATATCATTAAATACGTCTTGTAAAACTCAAATTACAGGAAATTTAGACCAATACAAAAACAGGAAATTTAGATCAAATTTACTACTTTTCATTCCTTATGTTTGCGATGTATTAACTGATAAAATGAAGCGCTTTGTGAAACATTTCTGAATGCGGGTCATTGATTTGAACTTTGAAATAAAATTATTTCAGTTAAACTACGGAAACCTATTTTTACGTGGTTCGTCAATTTGTCAATGACCTTTTTCGTAATTTACACTTTTATTTGTGATCATAAATGTTACTTTGCCATTTTGTTAGCTACTACTGAAAGCTGGCTTGCTTTTTTGTATTTGACCTTTCCTATATTGACAAATTTATTTACCAACCCGCCAAAATATGGAAATATAAATAATTAATAAGACACCAACTTATACAAATGTAATTTGTATGGTTACCTCTTTATTGAAAAATAGTATCTTATATGAAAATTCTTTTCAGAAACGCATATTTGACATTGGTGTAAGCTTAAAATATAGCAATATAAATTACCATATTATCAACCCGACGACCTCTATGTCGAGCTTTATATACTGGTATGTTTTCTGATATAGTGGGATAATTTTGTAATACTTTTTAGTTCATATATTGAATTCACGTACTAATATGTAAAAAATTATTTCAGTTAAACTACGGAAACTTATTTTCTACGTGGTTCGAAATAGTTGTGGTATGTTTTCTGGTATAGTTGGATAATTTTGTAATACTTTTTAGTTCGTATATTGAATTCACGTACTAATATTCGTTGGCGATTTCTTGTATTTTATGCATAGCGATTTGTTAGGTTGTTCGTTTCGCAATTTGGCATTGAATCAATGGAATATTTTTTTATTGTCCACGCGTAATTTATAATTATTTTATGTAATTGTTATATTTATTTCGGTCATTGTTCCGGTTTCTGTTTCTTTCCGGTACCTGTCTGGCCTTTTAAATGTTTCTTTCCCTTTAGCGAGTTATCATTTGGACAATGATTTTATTTGATAACTAATTAAAAGTTGGTGTCATAAAGATTTCTCTTCTTTAACGTAAAATTTATAAATTGTCAGTAATCAATTTAAATCTACTATGATTTGTATTGCAATGACTGTATGAAGAAGTTTATGTTTCTTACAAACCCAATAGCAATTAGAATTAGTTTCTTCCAGACCATATTAACAAAAATCATGAAATGCGTCTGAAAGTATTTCAAAGAAATTTCCCTCAGAGGTAAATGTAGGTATATCAAAATCAGTTAAAAGAATCCTTATTTTTTTATTTAAATAAATTTAATGGAGTGTTACAGACCCGAATTGAAATGTTATTAACTTAATTTCATGGAAGAACATACCTAAAGATCTTTTTTCTTTCCTAAACTCATATTTATTATGGGAATTAAAAACGTCATAAATCAAACATATTAGGAAATCAAAGAATATGTTCAAAGCACGTTGCAGACAGATTTGGTAAGGGTTTTGCGTTATTTATCATCTTCATCTCTTATACTGAATAATTGAATACTTACACAGATTCGACTACTAACAGATTATTTCTAACTGTTTCAAGCCGTCGGCCGATCGGCCGTCCAATCACTTTGTAATAAAGACCGTGCAAGAAGCATAGATGCCGCTTGAAAACTATACAAATGAGAAAATTTGGTTACATTATTGACAAACAATACAGTGCAGAATCGATAAAAAATATTAAACGTCATTAAATATAAAGATATTATGTTATGAGCGGATACGATATTCGATTTTTAAAAAACTAAATATTTTATTATTATTTTTATGAATTATTAAAAACACTACACAATATGTAGGCCTTATAAATAATTTCTATTGATTACAATATATAGTCGAGCTTTAGAGCGGATAAAGTTATTTCGTGGCTTTCGAATGTTTGCTTGTGTTTTAAAAATATTATCAAATATATCGACTAATGACTTTTAAATTATTAGTTCGGGTATTTTTTGGAAAATTGTCAAAGTTCACCAATATTTTATTTTAACCAATAAAGAGACCTAAACGCGCACGTTTAATCAATGAAATGAACGCAGTTTAATTAAAATGGATTTAAATCAAAATCAAGTACGGACTTTTCTACTTTAGTAATTCCGACTGGGTTATGATATGAAGACTGTCATGAATAATATATGCCAAGCGGAAAGTCAATAATAACCTACGGAACGGAAAACTTTGGTTCAGTAAGTTTAAAATGTGATTTTGCAGATCGATACCACTTCGGGGCCTATTGAATTACACGTTCAACGATTACGCAATAACCCAATACCCAATTGATACCTAAAAAAATTAGTAGTTTGGCTGATAATATTCTTTAACAATTATAACTTTTAACAATTTTCCCAAAAAAACCCGACTGATTACTCATCATTTGCAAGCATTTCTCAATACAGTCACGGCTCAATTATAAATTTACGGAAATAAGACACATTTCCGTATATTCCTATTTCACGGAAATGTGTCTTATTTCTGTAAATTAGGAAAGTTTCAAAACGAGATACCTGTGTAACTATAAGAAGTAACAAGGATTAAAAAGATAATCGAATAAATTCTACAATATACTATATATGCCTATTTCGAATGAATCAAACATAAATGGGAATTTATGAGAAGTGTGTTCAAAATGCCTATTTTTCCATAATACTGATTAAGCTTCATAACGTTCTATGCGATGCCACTACTAAGATACTAAGAAAAATATAAATTATTCTAAAATACTTTGACGAACTTCTTAATCCAATCAGTGTTCCCCTTGTCATTGTAATCAGTTGATTAAAGACACTGCTCGTATGTGAAGTGATTAGTCGGCCATGTTGTATTGCCTGTAGTTACACATATATTGTTAATTAGCTCTGCTTTCATGTTCTTGACCTGAGTCGTTATAAAAAATAAGGCAAACCTCGTGCGGGCAGTGTCCGTTCGAATCATTACGCTCCATCTCACTACGTGTGGAGCTAGACGCTGCTTGTGTCTCATTCTTTTTATTATTTTAGAAATTAATTATTCAACTGGATCAAATATATCTTTAATGGTTGTATCTCTAGCCGGCCTAACAACATGATTAACATACATTTGTGAACATGGAAAATATATTCGAAAAGCTAATTATTGTTAATACGTTATGTGTTTTTATGTAACGAAAAGGTGTCAAATGGCATATTTTCATAGGTATGTGCGTATGTACATAAGTCAACATATGCTAATATATATATACAAATATATATATATATATATATATATATATATATATATATATATATATATATAAATACACAGTATGAATGGGTGCATATAGGTATGTATCAGAAAAATTTATAAAACCTTTTTTATATTCTGGTAAAAACGACGTCTTTTTAGTTAACTGAGTATTAATAAACTGTACCTGGTGTTAAAGCCAATTATTTACCAATAAGAGAATTAATATTCCTTTTGATTGATGACAGATGATATCTAAGTCCAATATTATTTTTGCTCTCATTTTGATCTGAATTTTAAAATAAATAAATTTTTCCCATCAAGATAATATAGATTGTTTGGTTTTCATTAAATATTTATGAATATATTGGTATCATATTTTCAAGCAACTTATGCAGATAGTCAAATGTTTGTCTATGAAATCAATTCTTTTCACTTATTTTAAATATAATAATATCTGCGAAGCACGAGAACCCGTACACGCTTAGATATATACATACAAACATTCAAGTTTATATAATATTTCTATTAAAATATTTAGAAATGTCAATATTGGATTTCATCATGTATTTATTGCCAAGTATGTTTTTCATATACAAAAAATACCGTGAATTTCTCAAAAACTATAAGACTTATATAGAGAATAATTTCTATAGCCTTCCGATAATCTTTAGGTAACACTTTAGTAAACTTATTTTTCATTATTTTGACTTTAGCAACTTCAGGGAAGGGTGGAGAGGAATATGTTTTTTGTAATATTTTCAGCAATAATACTAGAAAAATCTTAGATACGTAATATTATAAAAGAAGTTTTTAGAATCATTTTGGTCGTTTTTTCAATTGATATGGGCTGATGACATTAAAGAAAAAATCGTGTACTTTATTTGCTGTTTCAAAAATTTCCATATGTATATTTTTTAAGTGCTTAATACTGAGATAATTGTGGGTTAATATGCTTTATCACAGGGCTGATTATTTCATAACTCTATGTCAGACGGATCGTCATGTAAGGTCTTATAAAAGTTTTTCTTTTGGTGTACAGAAACCTAATAATAATGTTGGGGATCATAAAACTCCTCAAAACATATAACTTTCAGAAACCTATCTCGTTGGGCTCATAATGTCTCAATACACAGATAAATGAGGATAACGGAAAACACGTGAATGCAATCATTTCCATAAAAATTACTGCAGTGATGCATCCATGCACTGTATTTTTTTCCAAAATTTATCCGGGCAGAATGTGGTCCTGCGTCAGTTGAATATAAAGTATTTCAGAAAGAAGGGAAAATAATAAACGTCATGCATGCATTTTAAACTCGAAATAGAAAATGTGGAGAACTCACCTTGGAATACTGATGACTTGTCCCAGTTCATCGACCATATGGTCAGCGAGCACGAGGACCGTGCCTTGCCCGGATGGGCCTTGCACCACCACCGATACACCGGCTTCCACTAACTGACTACCACTCGTTATTAACTGTCCGTCGTTTAACTGTCCACTGATCATTTCCACGCGCTTCTGATCGGGCGTGGTCGTGTATATAACAGTCTGTTTACCGTCCTCGTATATTAAGTCTATGGGGGTCTTCTCGTCTATAGGTCCCATGTCCTGGCCATACATGTCTCCCTGCATAGCGGAAGGAACCACTTTTTCACTATCCTGAGTATAGTTTATGATATCGTTGGGAGAATGTTGATATATTATGGCACCCTTGTTGTCGGAATGATACACGTCGGGATGTAGCGGCGCACCCTTCTCCGAGTAGACGATATCAGGGGGGTAGCCATCGTTGGAGTCTATCTCTACTTTATGGGTATAGTCAAAGTCCTGGGCGGGCACCGGTGTCATAGTGGCCAGTACGGTGTGTGGACTACGAGCCTGCGGCGGTGAAGCGGCGGCTGGTGAGGCCTGCGGCGGCGCCGGCGACGGCAGTGAGCCGCGCTCCTCCACACTCTGCGGCGATGCGCTCATCGCCGAGGCCATCTGACTATCTCAATCTTGTTATTCCTAATGCACTTAATTTATGTATTGCACTGCTTAGTTTATGAGTATGCTTACTAGGGCTTAGTCTATCGTACTATTACATGGCAGATTATTTTCCTTTTGTTTTTCAACGGAAGACTTGCTTTATGGCACTTCGTTTCAGGAGATTCGTCAGCTCATCTGTATTTATTGAGATTAGGCAATGTTTCCTGTAATATATTTGTTCACTGTTGCACTGAAATGAGAAATTATGGTTTTAAAAGTGAAAGGAGCGTAAAGCGAGCTATCGCTGCCCAAATGACGTGTCGCTTAACGCTCAAAAACAACGTCGCTATCACCGAGCCGATCGATTCAATTTATCAACTATAAAAATTTTCCAGTTACTAATATGAATAATCAGTTGTCGAAATTTTAGATAGAACAGCAAAAAATCATGATTACGAAATACGCGAAATCATTGGTGACATTTAACAAAATATTTAATGAACCGATATGACCCGACTGGCCCCACAACTTCTTAAGACATTTAATATTCTTCATCAAGATTAAGTGATGCGCGCGCGTTAACAAAATATTTCGCGGTTCGAAGCAGAACATTCCGTGTTCGTCTGAGCGGCATAAATCAGACGCAAAGCGAGTGATCCATCACGCGCTTTTATTACCTCCCCCGGGCGTGTCGTAAAGCAAATAAACATCTTATCGTAAAATGTCTGATGTAATTTGTAACAAAGATTCTGTAAAACGTTTAATTTTAGAAAGTTAAATACACCATAATTACGATACATGTACTGATCTATTAATTTGTGTTACAATTATCAACTTATATTAACCACAGAGAACATTTTCTTAGTACCGAGTATGTTTCCAATATCGACCCTAAAAATATAATTTAAACGTTCTAAAATCCGTATTCTTTTAGACTTCCTTAGTGGAACAAGGAAACTTCATGTCTCTCCGTCCGCCTGCCCATCACACTCTCGCAGTTTTTGTAGTTTTTGTTGATGTTGCAAGCAGGTGCTTTATACTAAAACCTCAATTAACATTGGCAAAATATTAAAGAAAAAATGAATTATCTCCCCGTATAAGTAAAATGGGAGCCGAACTTTTTTGCGCGTCTCGTTAATTGGGAATCCATAAGATACATATTTTAAAATAAAATTGTGATTTCATTTTCCATTTTCATGTTTAAGCCCTATTTGTGAAATACTTAACTTCAAAATGATATACTATAGGCCTTCCCGTTCCCCATAAAAAATTTCAATCATTGCTGCGAAATATCTCAAAAACACTTAGATACAATAGTTTAATTAGAACTTTTAAGTAAAATTCTTCACATGAATTGCGTAAATAATAAAATTGTTTACATGAATTGCGTAAATAATACTACGTAAACCTATTCGCTATGTATGTTCTATGTTACACTTAGCGGGGTTTAATAGTATAACTTAATATTTATAACTATTTGATACAGAATTAACATATGATCCTTTTTAAAAATACTATATTGATCATATTTTAATTTTACTTTGCATTCCAATATAAATCATTTGATTAAAAGGGTCAAGTGATTGTGAAAGTATAACGTAATTTCTGAACAACTCTTGATCGATATGAAATTGTAGCAAGTGGCTAAAGCATAAGTAAGTGATAATAGGCACAAGTGGTCGTCGGATAAAAGCATAATACTATAATTATATAATATTACTCAACCAAATCGTAATGACATAATAATGGCAACACTAATCGGAATCGGAAGTGTCGGCGGAATGACGCGGCGCCACTACGGACGTGAGCATTCATAAACCCACGTCGGCCGCGTACGTAGATAAACGTAAATACGACACTTGTATACACGCGAATAGTAGTAATGTGCCTAGTTCCGAAGCGGCATTCCAGTTATTCTGACGTATAGTGAGTGAATGACACCTGACGCCGCGTTTTTCCGCAGTCGTAAACTGGTTTGGTGGCGGGCGGAGGCGATGCGGCCCAAACCAGTCAGGAATTGCAAGCGCCGCCGGGAGTTTCCTCGCTCCCGGTTTTGTCTATGGCCGCACGCACGCTCGACCGAGCGCACATATGCACGACCTCTATTTGCATCATTCATTCAATAGTGTCGAGCGAGTTAAGTCGCCTGGTTCGCGCACCGGTATTGAGTGGCACTCTTACTCTCAATCCGGTTGCCTACATACAGGTTTCGACAAAAAACCGATGCTATTATTTAACAATTATTATGTTTATATCGCACTCGTCCGGCGTATCGTCTAACCAATCAAATTGCTACGAAAATAATGTATGTTTGATTTGCTTTTTAATACGCAACGTGTATACAGACGTTTTTCAAGTACCGGCCCGATTATAAATCCGTTCGTTAGATTTTTGTATTCGAAAATGTGTACTAACAATCCTTATATATATCCGATGGTTCTATTTCAAGTAAGATTCGGAATAAATATGCTTCTGTTAAGAAAGTCGTTACGTTGGGAGTGTTTGTATTTTTGCTGTTTCCAATGACAATGTGTCGAGAGTGCATATCTTGTTTTATTTGTCGCCTTAAAGTTGTCCAACTGGTGCATACGTCGGTCTTATTCTAATCAATGTTGAGCATAGCTCTTCATCCTATTTGTTTTTCTTTACTCCATGCGTGACTTCAGAAATACAATAAAATAATATTTCTGTGATAAAAAATCCAATCCAATCACGTTTTTTTTTCTTTTTTCCTTAATATATTTTGTCCCCCTTACCACCCGTTTAACGTTTTGTGAGCTGTAAGTTGAGCGATTCAAATATGTAAATTAGGATTTTATTGAGCAAGAAAAATGTATTACAGCTTCTAATAGATTTAATTTGTATCAACGGCATCGGTTGTGGCATATTCCGTAATATAATTTTCGCGCTTTTTCTATGATAACACGTTAACAAAATAACGTTCAACATTTAAAACCACGTAGGCAATAAAAACGAAGATTCTTAAATTACACTTTTCACAATTATATGTAACTAATCATAAAGATAAAAAAAATTTGGAGGTAATTTGGGTAAATGAAACATACTTTTAAATTAAAGAAATTAGATGGCAAAAGAAATTAATGAATCCAGACAGTGAGCCATATTAACAAAGATATTGGTTAACCATGCACAAAGTAATGTTAAGCTTTATAAAAATAGAAGAACCTCATGCCAAGATAAGAGAAGAGAAAAAGTATTTCATGACAGCGGAGGAGTGAGCAAATTGTCACTACGTGTCGTCCCGCCTAGAATGGAGACAGCATGAAAATGTCAATGGATTTAAGAGAGATTGTGATTAAGACCTTCGGTGCCTTTGAAGATTGAACTGCTCACTAGATTATAATACAGCAGACCTTATTATTTCAAAATCACTGATTAAATTACCAGAAATAACAGGAAGGAAGGAAGGAAGTCACGCAAGGACACAATAAAGGTCTGTGGGAACTTTCCCAGAGGGGCGTCGGGGCGGAACACGGGCCCCGTTTCGCCTCTCCGCCGCGTTCCGCTCCACGCATCCTCTGTGAGTGTAGTCAAACAGCTAAAGTTAGTTCATTAGCACTATGTTTACGTCTTTTGGACGTTTCTTCCGCTATAACTGGCTCAATGGGCAGTAATGATTATAATAATGTAGGAATTTTAATGAACTGTCTATTATTGTTTGCACGTCAGTGTGCACAGCATACTTGATTTTGTTACACTGTTCACGGATGTAAAGTTATAACGATGTTAAAAAATAATTAATATATCGTGACTGTTTTTATTGTTATTTTTAAAATCTTTTGGATATTACTCTTCTTCAAAAGCTCTCCAGTTCGATCGTCCGCTTTTTATCTATTTCTTCACCGTTTTAAAAATTAAGCTTCTCCTTCGATCAAGTTGTAACTTATCGTTTTTAAATTTTCCTCAAAATTATTTACTGAATTCGTTTCCGACTCTTTTATTATTCTTATATACATTCATCAAAAAATCTCGTTACAACTGCACTAATCTTATTTCATCCATATTAAAGTTAGCTGGCCTTATATTACTCATATTAGTTTCCAACAGCATATATCGAAGTCCATTATTAATACTAAAGGTATCAGAAATGTTCTAAATATTTAAAACGAACCATTTTCACAAATTATGAACAAGCTATTTTTTTTTTAAATGGAAACAAACTTAAATGATTTTAATACTTTAGAGTTATAAAATGACTAATTCGAACAGTGAAACACTTCTATCTTTACTTTTAAATAAAATGCGAAAGTAAATCTTACGCACTAGTTTCATTTCGTAAGACATAAAGAAAATACGCTACTCGATGCTAGTTTGCATTATAAAAGTGACCCAAAAACGAGAAATGATGAAGAGATAAAAACTGCTATGATTGACCCTTGCCCGTCGTCTTTTCTTAACTGTAAACAAAAAAAATACTAAAACCACAGCGCGCCGCTGATCCTGAGAACAGGTATAAACTAGTGACGTCACGCGGTTACTCCTTTCGACCGACCAACATGGCGTCCTCTTCTCTTGATCACTACACCTGCATATATGTACATCGATACCTTCATAATATAAAAACGTTATTGCCGGCCATATGACCGGCCACTTTGTATGTGTGTATTTGAGCGGTTATAAGTTGATACATTATATGTATGTCCTAGCGTACTTATATACAAAGCATATTGTAGAATATATTTATTAAGTATATATAAATTAAAGATACTATTGCATTCGAACTTCAACGAGCGGAGATCACGTCTTACCCGTGCGTCGAAATTCGTTTCTGATAACTTGCTTTTGCAAAACTACTTTATGCGTCATTGAAGATGTATTTAACTTAATCATGAACATATCAATTTCCGGGTCGAGTGTGACAAGTACAACTATACAAGTAACTAATACATTACTTTTCACCGAATATATACGACAAAGAGGTTAGAAATATTATTTCGATACATCGTGAACAAGAAGCATTTAGAAAAATATAAATATAATGCATAAACGTAAAAAAATTTGTATGTGTACGTCTTTATAAATATATGTATGTGTATATATATATATATATATATATATATATATATATATATATTTATATATGTATATATGTAAAGACATATGTGTGTGGTTATTAGTCAGCTGATGACGCGGTCGACAAAATTCGTATCGGTTACAATATAGACAAAATAACAACAAATTATTGTCTAAAGTTCATAAGCGTAAAATGCATTACGAATACGAAAAAAGCAAGTTAAATGTAAAAGATATAATTGGTATACAAAATTGAATAGTATCTGGCGGGCGGGTGGTGCTGCGAGCAGCGCAGCGGGCACGCCACACAGAAGACGAAATATAAATATTTCGTGTGGACAAGGCCACGTTGTTTGATTATGTTATGCGATGACGCCATCGCGCGAAGCAATTAACTTCGGTGTGGAATCGGTGAAAATATGTCAATTAATGGCTCACAAGTAATAAATGTTAATAGTTTTATACATTTCTGAGAACGAACGGCCGAACGTGGTTCGGTTCTGGTCTTAAATCGTTATATGTGTCTCGTATTACATTGCGCTACGTTTACACGGGCCTTTCCTATTCATGGTATAGATAACTGCCCGTCGTTTAAACGGAGTCCGTTTTAACCATGTGTCATTTTATCTAACTACGGATTCGATCGAGAATCTAAAAATACTCGTAATTTATGACTTAACAAAATTAAGCACATTTTAAAACAATGCTAACTTTTATTTTTGAATATTAACGTACACAAGTTAACCTAAGCTATACAAACCACGGTAATTAATCATCTAATGTCCGTGACATTTAAAGGAATATGTTATTTGCTTGTCTCTATGACTGAACCGAATATATGACTAAATAAATTATATTAATCCTCGATTGATTACCGACAAATTGTTGCAAATATAAATCAAATTTTATAAAATTACTACAAGCGTACAACATCGTAAGAATTTAAGTCATATCAGGAACGTAGTGTGAATGTGGCTTTAGGGCTATAATGGGATTACTAATCTAAAATTTAAGCGGAGTTATAAAAATCCACAATAAAACATCGGCACAGTGTATTTTGCATTAGTAGGCAATCATTATCTCAGATCGCATTTAATTATCTATTTACGACTGTAAAACACTAATATGCTCTTAAGGAGGTTTTTTGAATTTAAAGTATTAATTATGAAAGCTAAATTAAATTAGGATTGAAATAAAATCGTCCGATTTATCAATTAAATTAACTATAAAATAATATGAAGGGTTAATGGTAAAAACTTCATAAAAATTATCGCAAATAAAAATAAAACTTGAATTAACAAAGATTACATGCTATTAGCAACAGCTGATGCTAAATACCAATAAGAATCTAAGCCGGAATGTGAACATGTGTTATGGAAGCTCTGGGGTAAAGCCCTTTTGACAGTACACCACAAATACCGGTTATAGATGGAACGTTTGATAAATACCATATCAGTGAACTTGTTTAATAAAACATATTTACATCTAACGAAGCTTTTTCCTTTTTAAAGCAGGCGATAATTAAATTATTGACCTGTAATCATTAAAAAATAACTATATTTACTTGAACTGTGTGAACGAGCAACTCCAAAATCAACTAAACAAATCAAAACTGGTTTTGCGTTGTATTTGTTTTGACGTTTACTCACGGCGGGTAGGTAAACCATGTGTTTCTTTCCGCTTAACATCGCGTAAATATTAACATGTTTTTGTTATTTTTTCAAGTGATTTAGTTCAAAAAAAAAATTAATAGATTAAATTCATTTATCATGCACTAATCAAATAGTAATAGTAACCTTGTCATCTTCGTTATGTAAAAAATAATAATCATAAACTTGTACCCATTTACTTACCCTAAAGTTTGCATCGCCGTAAGGTGACTGAAAATAGTGTAATCACTGTGTAAAATTTTCTACTAGAACTGCAATTAAGCAACACTATTTTGCATACATGGGCTTTACAAATAAGCATTTTCATTAAATAAACCACATAACCTTACGTTTCAACTATCACATTAGAAACCGATGGAAAAATACTCAAATAACCAAATCAAGCATAATTTTAAACATCGAATGAGATCAGTTATGAAATGCGGATGGTTTTATTGTGGCAAACGACCTAGATATGCGGTGATCTTTTAATTTCCCTCTAGATTAATATTGAAATTATAAACATTTCGAGATGTTATCAATGCGTATATTAACCAAAATTCTTAGGCCAGTCGGGTAATAAACCAAAAACGCGACGACTTCAAACGATGAAAAAATATTAAGAATTTCACTATGATATTCCTATTTGAAAGCGTCGGAAAATGGGACTAATAGAAATAGTGGCAAAGAATATTATAGAAAAGAATATATTCTCGTAAGTGCATAAATTAATACGTAATGTTCGCTACGCCGTGTCCTTGCGAGGATACCTCTCCCATAACGACGGGTAAGGAACGAAGCTACGGAACGCATGGGAGAGCGAGCGAGACGGAGCGAAAAAATAACAGAAGGAATCTCCGCTTGTGGAGGAAGGTGTGCGTGTGTGGGGGGGCGCAGTCGGCGCGCGTGCGTCGGTCTGCGTGCACACGGACGAGGCGGGCGGTCAGCGCCGGCGGTCGCCCCTGTTTACACGCACATTCCGCCGGCGAGGCGAACCGTCCCTCCGAACGCTTCATCCCTCGGCGCGGCGCTCCCGGCGGTCGTTCACACGCGACGTCTGTCTCGTCTCGCGAAAACGCATTGCGAACTGGATTATTCGGCAGCGGACCGGCTAGACGGCGCGTTAGGCGGCTCGGCGATAGCGCAATCGTTAGGCGCGCGTGCGGGGAGAGGTGGGGGAAGGCGACCTTCCCGCAACCTCTCAGAGGACAATCGCTCACTTCCGCGGGTGACGTGTGACGCGGCGGCGGCGTCGCGGCGGCGCGCGGCGGGGAGGGCGCTGCTCGCGGCGGGCGGCGGTCCGGCGCGCGGGCGCAGGTGCTCTGAGCGCGCGCGCTGCGAGCCGCCGCCGCCAGCCGCCCCGCCCCGCGCGCCCCGCTGCCCCGCCTTGCGTCCCGCGCCTCCGCCCGCGCCTCGCGCCCCGCTCGGATGCTGCGATGCCTCCTTAAATTATCATTTTGCTACGCGATTTTTTTTTATGATGCCTCCGACTGTGATTTTATACACAGTCAACGTATCTACATTTCGTTAAAATTAAAAGTTTTGTAGTTACACTGTTTACTAATTTAGATTTATCAGTTTAATGTAATAATCAAAGGTATTATTCCATTATATTGGGTTATAGAACACTTGTATATAGTACGATATTAAAAACATTTATAGTTTTCTAAAATTATTATCGTCGCATTTACTTGAATCATCTTAGATTACAAAACAAAAAGAGTAATGGAAAGCTCAAAATCAAAATAACATTTCCGAAATTTAATTTGTAATTAAATAAAAAAACCTATCTGAGAACTCCCATCGTACAACGACGTTATCTGTGATGAAGTCCAGTTATTTAATTTAATACCTAATTAATTTTAGAGTTTTCGATGTTAGTTGCCTTTATATTCGTTTCTTGTACGAACGTCGTCATTAAAGTTCACGATACATCATCCCATAAGAATATTAGGCCGTATAGCAATAACATATTGAATAAAGAAAAAGTTGATAATTTTTTATTAAATGTAGATAGACCGACTTCACTACTAATTTTTTCCATCAATCCCGTGGTATCTAAGTCTTGAATATTTCTTATGTAAAAGTCAAGTAACTTATCACAAAAATACCACAGGCCATAACAGCGTGCCTTATTCCTTTGACCAGAAATAATTTACTTAAACTAGACGTACTTTACTTAGACAAGAACTATTTTACTTAGACTTAAAATATTTTATTTGGACTACTATTTCTTTATTTAGACTGGAAGTATTTCGTTGCAACTTGAAGTACTTTATTTAAACTGGAAGTATTTTATTTATACTAGAGGTACATTACTTAGATCGGAATTACTTTAATTGGCTAAAAGTATTTTATTTATACTACGATTGCTTTACTGAGACTGGAAGTATTTTAATGTGACTTGAAGTACTTTACTTGAGCTGGATACTTGCAGCTCAATTACAAATTCTTTACTAAGTCTAGAAGTATTTTATTTTAACTTGAAGTACTTTATTTAAGCTGGAAGTACTTTACTTAGACTAGAAGTACATTACTTAGTTGTTTTACTCGACTAAAATATTTTATTTATATTACAATTTCTTTACTGAGACTGGAAGAATTTTACTGTAACTTGAAGTATTTTACTTAAGCTGGGAATACTTTACTTAGGCTGGAAGTACATTACTTAGATTGGAATTATTTTACTTGATTAAAAATATTTTATTTAGACTACAATTGCTTTACTTAGACTGGAATTAATTTACTTCGATTAAAAGTTGTTAAGTACTTTCCTCGCTCGCTCGTTTCGTTTGTGCCTAATTCTTCAACTGCATTGTTTTCTAGTTATATATATATATATATATATATATATATATATATATATTATACATATGTGTGTGTGTATACTTATCTAAGTCAACAAATGTTTTATACTGTGCAACTTGTTAAATATTTCTCATTTTGAAATCAATAAATGATCACAAAAGATAAATTCTCGTCCTAAAAAACATCCACTTCGACATTATTTGAAGTTTTCCTTTTATATCCTTGATTCTCATAATATTTAACATTTCCAAACGATTTCCCATCCTAACTCATTTTATAAATCCTTAAGTTCAAATGGATGAATGCGTCCATGTTTGTTACGTAATTTCCACATGAAATTAAGCACAAGAATAGATTACAGCCTAGATATACGTATAGATTTTGATCACGAAATCTGAACGGGCGAACAAGATGTGCTAAAGTTAGTCTAGACATAAAGCGCAACGGCTACACTTATCTATCCTGCTATGTATCTTTCGCATTCATCTTGGTCGTCCAAGTTCTTTTTTCATTCATGCTGCTTTATCGGAATTTCGTTATCAACAGGCGAGACGTCATCATACTGGTAAACCTTTTTTTATTTTCACGATAAAATTTTGTTTAAAATCCGCTGCAAATATCCTCATCAAAGAATGTTGCTCCATTTTTTAATTTGTCTCAAAAAAGTTACTATATCTCTATCTCTCTGATCTCGCTTCCCTTACCGACCATGATTTTATTCTTACTATTCTCAAGAATTAATTGATAATATCAATATTAACTTAATGTAATCTGTATGGTTAATTTAATACATTTTGTTTTTACATATTTGTCAACTTCTTGGTTGTTACGAGTTGCTCGAACTAGTTTAGGCCTTATGTATTTAAATATTAATAAAAAAACACTTCTACGCAAGTTGCAATTCTATATTAGTAGCTTAAAGCAGAGGTTCCTATAAAGGCTTGCTTACGCACGACGGCATTGCAAGTTCAACTTAAAGACTGATAATTTAGATTTAAAAGTTTTTACATCAGTTTAGATTTAAATTAAACCATTAAGGTTAATGGCACAAGCCAGGTGATAAATTAAAATGCGTGGCTTGAAATTATGTAAAAACAATCTTGATTAAAATTATATAATAAAGTTAACCAAATTTTTTAATATATAAACCTTATAAAGGGATTTAAAATAAGAGTATTGGGCAATAAAATTTCTTTCCTCGTATAATTATAAAAGACAGTTAATACGTGGAGGTTATTTAAAAACATATAAACCAGGAATCCAAGATAAACCTGTATTTAAAATAAGCTCACCGTACATCAAAAAATATCTTCAAAATTACGGTAGGCGAATGTTTACATGCTAGGGCTATAAAACAGCAATATTGTCGTAATTCGTATAAACCTCGTACTGAGCAACCTGCTTACAATAACAAGTATGTACGTATCTGAAACCTATATTATAAAAATACGGAATTAGAAACATTAAAAAACTGAAAATTTAATTTAATGTTGACTAGCTTAAATTGACAAAAAAAAATTAAAATATTTTCTTCATTTTTATATTAATGCAATACTGATTAAAGAAATGTATTCAAAGTAAGATAACGTATTACGACTTTGAAATATTATAAACAATATTACATTAAACAATTTTTTTTTCATTTCTTCCTAAACTTTTCAGTTTTAATACCACAGCAAATATATATGTCTCAATATAATGTCTCAATTCAAAAATTTAATTGAGACATTATATATATATATATATATATATATATATATATATATATATCTACTGTAATAAATTTCAAAAATGTTGATTTAGCCCTATCTCCTATAAGAGCATTTGAAGAATTTTATAATGTTTGTTCGTCGAAGATGTAATAAAATATAACTAAAATTCTGAATAAGTAATTCAAAAGTAATGAAACTGGGAGTCAAATGTCTTTTCTTGTTATTAATTAGAAGTAAATTAAAAATGTTTATAAGACTGCCACACGTTTATTGGTTCGAGTAACGTAAATAAATATTTTATTATGCGGCACGCAGGTTCTGACGCAAAACGATATTAATTAAGTCGGTGTTTATTGCTTTTTAATTTGTTATTTTTATAAAAATAAAATTAAGAATTCACATTTTAAGTTTAAACAGCTTTATCCCGAAAAAGATTTAAAATACAGAACTTTCAAAATATTTCTTTTAATTTCGTACAAAGTATTTTAAAAAAGAATCAACATGTCTAGAAATATATTTTGCTTTTCAATATTATATTTAAATCGTATATTGAAACATTCAAACTACCATTTCAGGGTAACCTTTAATTAGTTACAAATTAATTCAGTTCATTTCTTCTGTCTTCCGTCATTATTCTAATTAGAGCTATAAATGCAAATATCAGTACATTTCACGTTTATACCTCTAATTAGAACGTGTGGCCAAAAAAATGGTCTGAAGTAATTGAAAATAGTACAAGTATAAATATAAAGAGTTACGCTTAATGATAGCAAAATGGAGCTTTTCCCAAAAGTTCCCTGGGCGAGCTTAAACGATAGCTCTAAGGTATAAGAGGTGCGTCGCGCACTGGCGGCGGTCGGGGGAGCGGAGGCAGGAGGCGGCAGTGCGGGGCGGGGACGCGAGCGGCACACACGCGGCGCGCACGCACTCTGTCGGCGTGCCGCGGACCGACGTAATTACCGACCGAGAGCAAGCCCGCTTCACTGACGGCTCACCGAAACAATTTTTATTATTTCCATCGAAAAAACGTTCCTCGGAGCGGCTCCGAGACGAGGCAGCGGAGCGGCTCCGCGTTTTTTACCGCCGCACCTTATCTCGCTCGCGGTCATCCTTGCGCCGGCCCCGCTCCAGCCTCTCGCACCTCTTGCCTTTGTATCGATTGAATTATTGTTTTCATACACGTTTACATTATATTCACTTATGAACATTTGTTGTCAGGATACACATCGTAGAAGCAGAAAAGAGAATTATGGCTGCGATAGAATTCTATTACAGTCAACCATAAAGTAATAAGTGTATCTCTGTGTATTTATTTAATACAAGTTAGTATATATATCTAATGATGAACAAGTAAAAACTTAATAAACTTTTGTCTGAACAACCGATACATAACACGACAGTACATATATATATATATATATATATATATATATATATATATATATATATATATATATATATATCAACTAAAGTCTGGCATAGACAAACAGCTAGAGAGTTACGTATAAAATCAATAGGATGTCTGAAAAGAACTTTATGTACTAGAACAAGACTTCATGTACTATCAGATAGTACAAAATTGTGGATGTCAATGAAACAATAAAATAAAGAAATGTGGGAATTAAATGGGGAAAGAATCAATGTATGATTTTCTTCACATTAAAAGATCAATTATGATCCACGATGGTACAGAAGTAAGGGAGTATTAAGGCGACCAAGTAGCGAATAAATAACGTTGGAAGAGAACGGAGCTTCACGGTCGTCACATTAATAATCGAAAGGTGGAATTTCCAACGTACACGTTGCGGTAACGTGAGCATTTAATAAAAGTAGGCGCTGTAGGAGTATACAAAATCAAATCATTTCTAATCAAAATATACGTTCTTAAAGTAATTACGCATGACTCACATTTATAATATATCCTTGTTTAATAAAATAAGGCTTTCCCTTATTAGTTTTCCTCCATTTTTTTTTATTGAATGGACTAAATTTGGAATGAAAACATGTCAGGTGATTTTTTTTTTCATTTAATGTTTTATATGAGTGAATCTTGCGATTTCGTAGAACGAATCTCGTATTTTAAGTGCATGCTACCGTCCCTAGTAAGTCTAAAGGCTACGAGTTTTGAGGATAATAGTAAAACATTATACATTGTCCCTAAACCAATGAATTCCTTTGACATTTAAAAGCTTAGTGGGGTTTACTTAGTGTTATATAGTAACTAAACACATACATAGTCTAAATGGACGTTATTATATTTTAGTAAATTATATTGTTCAAGCTATTTCTCGTTCTTGTTAAGAGTTCCGACCACAAAAAGTTGGAGCGTTCCATTGCCATCTACGTCACTAACAACATTATTAAAAATTAAATCTACCATCTATAAATTTGGTGAGTATCACATTTAGCCATAGGAATGTTTTGATATCGATCTATGTTCACTAAAAAGTACATGTCAAAATGTCAATTTAACGGTCCGCATAGACAAATGTGGAGCGAAGCGCGATTTCAAACTTCGATATTGAGAATCATTAAAACGATCCGACGACGCGCCGTCTTCTCAGCTGCACTGATAACGCCTCCGATTACGCATAAATTAAACGACAAAATATAATAATAATTTACAATACGCCAATAATTACACCGTCCACGCCAACGGCCGTCCCCTATCTGACTTGCCCCGTCTCTTTTTCTGCGCTTTCGAAGTTCCTCAACCTGTACTCTTCGCTTATTGGCATGCTGTAAAATGTATTAGATATTAATACGATAATGTAAAGTTCTAAAGAACAAATTATATATATATATATATATATATATATATATACATATAGATATATACTATCACATATACCAAAACACGAAAAATGAGTCATTTGAAAGTTTATATGTATATATAAACATGCACAAATATATATATATATATATATATATATATATACATATATGTTATTGACGTGTGGATAAAATTTCGTCTACGGTAAAAATATACAATTTCAAGATATTATGATAAAATAGTGAATGTATAAAATTTGTCCAAATATTTGCTTTTGTACTGCAAATAATTGATAAATTTTGCATTTTTTCTCAAGTTTTCAAAATAGCAGTTAAACCTGATATAGTTTCAAATATAAAATTAATTGCCGTTGCGCAACTTGCTATGACCAGGGGTTTCAGAGATATTGATGCACAAAAGGGGCAGCGATTGCGAAACAAGGTTCACAAACGGTACGAAACGGCACCAAAACGGTGCGTCGACTCTCGGGGATGGAATGGGACCCCATAATGTTCCAAAGCTAATGAGGTAACCCTTCCTCCTCTCTCCTTCCCATGCGTACCTATCAATAATTGAATATTGTACCTTATTTGTGCAGGTACACTTGAGCTGGAAAAATGAATTTCGTCATAGTTCTGCGTCCGTTCCGAAATGGTCAGGCAATTCGGCGTACCAAATTTTTTAGTTAATATAGATTTAATGACTTACACTGGATATATCGTTATCGCAGTAACTACTTTTCCATATTTATTAGATCAATGCTCAAAGAAAATTAAAAGCTGACTGAATAGTTCAAAACATAAGTGAGAGAAAACATTTCTCGTCGTTATAAAAAATCGTTGCTTAATATTGCCTTAAAGAATAAACGTCACGTATTTTAGTAAACATAATTACATCGCAACTAAATAGTTTAACCTGGAAAAAACGTAAGAACAGAGTGTAGTTATGTTATATATTCAAGTTCTATAAAAGTAATAAAACATTGACAACCAATGTTCAAACAGACGCACACACACACTAGTGTGCACAACTTAGTTACAACATAAGCATATATACATCTATGTACCGATAGTGTATCGACGAACATGTGAATCTATATATAGCATAGACACTTATACAAACACGTAATTCCGTCACTATATGCTACGAGAGCCATACACGTCTGTGGTCCTTATAAGAACAACGATCGGTGAGTATTCAACATGTGAGTGCTATCTACAACTGTGGATTCGTATACGAACGAACATTGATGTTTATGTATAGGCAGTACACATTTATACTTTAATATGTAAATATTAGACATCTATATATTTTATTATAAACAATGTTGAAATCTTTTATAATGGTCTATGATTATTATTATATGAGAGAAGTAGAATCAATAAACTACTAGGTAACAAATGAATACCTAAGAAAATACATATTTTATCTACATATTTGAAATCACGACATCTCGTCGTGTTCGCGTCATTTCTGTTCACAGTGTGATATTAAATAAGGATATATGAAATGTTCGCGTTTTTTTCTATACGTACAATTTTTATATTCTTAGGTGTATTCGTGTTGAAGTGAATAATTTTAATATTTACGAGATAAACGAATGATCAGTCGAGACGGAAAATAAGTTATTCTTATTATAGTCTATCACTGTAGAAATAAAATTAAGTAAACCCAAAAATGATAACGCAACTATTAGACTATTTTTTTATGATGTTTTTTAAATTTATAAAAATTACTTCTTATTATAATATATTATTTTTCTGGAAAGAGTAGGCATCATGAATTAACACAAAAGAAAATTCGAATATTAAATTTGTAATATATAATTAAATTGAATTAATAATTTATTTTAATTTGATTTTTAAATAGGACATTCAATTGATTTTCTATTAATGTAAAATGTAGAATGTGATTTAAAATTTTCAAAGTACTTTTAACTCTAAGGTGTTAAATTTGGGCATTGAATCTGCATTAAGTTAATATTTAATTCAAGTTTAACGTGATATGACCGCGCGTTGAATGTTGCACTGAAAAACAAGAAAATATTTTGTAACATTTATATGTTACTTTTGTTATTGCTGTTAATAAAAACACCAAGATGAAATAAATACTAAAATTATAAAAAATACGTTTTTTCATAAATTTGACTTTGACAGTTTCTGAGAAGAGGAAGCTATTGTTTTTTTATGGATACTTTGCATTATATCTAGAACTGTCTTAAATAAATTTTGAAAAAAAAAGTTTGGAATTTTTCTAACTAAATCTTTACATCAACAACCCACACAACACTAGAAATTTAAAAAAACCAGTGATTCATTCTCACCTATAAAATTTATATGCGGATTACATACTTTATAACTGAACGAAATTTCATCATATCAACGTCGAATAGTTTCTGAGAAAAACAACTATAACAGACAAACGCGAATAATCTCATAAAGGTTATTCTTTTTCTTTGAGGTCCAAAAACATGAAAAGCCATACGGGACTATTATTATGGCTCGTAGATATTATTATTAATTTACATATTATTAGAAGTGTATATATGTGTGTGTATATATATATATATATATATATACATATACATATACACAAGTCTTTCTAATGCTTCTCTTTTAACCCTGAAACCAAAACGAATACGCGAGAAAGTAAAACTGAATACGCCACAGCTCGTTCACACCTGACCTAACGCAATTGACATAAGTCCGTATGGAGGCGCGAAGTTTTTCGAAGAAAGAAAGAGTAACCGCGGCCGCGTTGAGTAACTAGCCGCACTGCCAGAGGTCACGACTGATCTATTGTATCCCTGATCCGCGTGACTAACCGATTACTGTCTTTTGTTGCGTTTCTTATCTGCGTCTACGTATTTTTATTTCCTAAAAGAGTTTAGCCCACTTCGCATTAGCCATGCTGTTTGTACCGCATCATATAATCTTATGTAAAGAGCTCGACAGATAATGTATTGTTTAATAAAAGAGAATTCGTAATGATGCAATTCGAAATTAACTTTTTAATCATATTAAACTCTAGTAATAGATAAAGATAAAATTGATATTTGTAATGTAGTCGTAGTTATTTTGTTTTCCCAATTATACCACTAATATTTTCTTAGGTATAAAACATTCTATAATGATTTTACAATACTGTGTAAGAAGTAATATATATATATATATATATATATATATATATATATATATATATATCCGTAACGACAGCAGAAATTAAATCGATATCTGATACTGTTAAAAATGATTTACACCCCAAAACCAGCCGACCTGCAACACAACCAGTTAAGTGTGTACAGCGAGGAACTCGCCACTAGACAACGAGGCTGTCAATAAAGCACACGCCGCGAAGCCCGTGCACGCCGCGGACTGCGAAACCAGAACCCCGCGAAAGATGAGTCGTCGGTGGGCCGTTCCATTTCACACCGGTCGCAGGCGCGCACTCGACTTATCAATGAACGAATGGATTCAATGAGGCAATGAATGAACGCTAACGGTTTGCCTAAACCAGGTTCACTCCTTTTATAAAAAGTGAAACGGGTACAGAGCCGGTTAGCGCGTACCGGTCCCCGGCGAGAGTCGCTCATAGCCCGACTGGTTTTACGTTTCTAAGTTCAAGATTTGGTTCTGTAACGGGTATTCACGTGTACGCCGTGGGCACTCGTTCACGCGTTCGCCCTTCGACGCCGCGGATTAAACGCACGTGCTAAACTTGTCGGATCATCTACAGACTGTACGTTTGAGCTTGTATATGATGTTTTTATCCCACTCGCGTTGCATTATAGATGCAAAGCTTTATTCTCAGATTGATGTGATCAGCAATTCGGTTTTTATGATTAAACCAGTAACTTTGTTTTGGTTCAACAAGCAAGTCGTTCTGACTTGTCAATTCGACTAATCTATAGATATACTCTTAATATAGTATCAATCAGGAAATGAAAATTATTTGAAAATAGCTGAAAATTATTTGAAAATGAAGCCAAAACTATGTTGAGAAACTAAATGCCACCAATACAGACGTCTTTTTCTCTTCTTCTTATTACTTTCTTTCTTTATTCTTAGGAGTATTTACATATTATTTACGACGTGAAACTAATCCTAAAAACCGACACATAGTAAAAATATAAACGTTTTACAAATTACTGTCTACAATTTTATAAAGAAATTTCTTTAATTTTAATATCAACTCTCCTAACATGAACTTAAATGAAACATTTCTTAATAAACTTTATTAGTTTAGATTTCATAACAAACTTTAGATCAGAAAGAAAATTTCTCAAGTAATATAATAGATATTATCTTAATAAATATGTCATTAACTCTGTAAACAAACAATTAAGATATTGTATTACTCGCCTACTGCTAGTAGTAGATTTGTCAGCCAGTCAAGTAAAATTGTGAATATTATTATATTAACGAACGCGATTTATGCGCTAACTTACCTACAACATTGAGTTCAGACTGTGTGTACAGGTTCCAAGTAAATAAAGGTATAGTTGGTATTACAACATTTACGATTTGCCTTTTAGTATCGTTTAAATAGTGTTAAAAATAAATATATTAATTATTATTAAATAAATTGGATATTACCAATATTATAATTAGTTAATGGCAAGGGAAGTTAAGTTTGTTTCAGTTATCAACTGAATAAAGATGTTACATTATGAATGTTATGCTAAAACCTCAAAATGTTATATGATTTCTGACCATAAAAAATATTTGAAACTATTTTAACAATTGTTTTCTCTTTTTCCGGTGCCCAAATAGTATTTATAAGTATTAAATTATGACCACATTTAACAAAATGCAACATTAAACCTTAAAAATCATGCACCTTTTTCCATGTAAATACAATTCAAACGTTTCTAGCAAAATCCACTCAGGGAGGGTTAACATCTTATGTAAACATATTATGTAAATGTACATTTATTTTACTAAGATATAAAAGATAATTATTCATTAAAAATAAAAATAAAACTTGCATTGCAAATTCATTTTAATTCAGAAACTTCGGTTTTATTCTGTCTTTAAAATTTATTTTCGTGGTATAAATTTGTCACAGTAATGATATTCCTGAAAAATTCTTTTTTTTACATTACAATTACATTGGACAGGATTTTCAAAAGTAGGTGGCTTTTGTCAGATACTTGCTTTTGTAAAATTATATGAATTAACAAACCTAACTGATATTAATTGATTGTGCTTGATGGACTGAATTTTTACGATGTTATTTCTAACATGTAAATTAATATAACTTAAACTTAAAACTGTTCAGACTACTTATTGCTTGCTTATACTTACATAACCCTGTCATAATCTGAATTCATGTACATCCCACAGTTAAATTTTGTGTTCCTTCAGAAATGACCGCAAATTTAATGTCGTTTAAATACAATTTCTTGCATTTTTTCACATTGTGCACTCCATAAGTCTAATAGCAGAATAGGAAAGTCCTCAACCCAAAGAAACAAGCTTTGGAAAACAATCTTAAAAAGTTCAAGGATAGGTTATCAGAATTATACAAGTTATGGAAAGATATTCAATTTTATTTTTGCTTTAGATTCCACGTATCTTATTTTTAAATTCGCGTTCTGATCAATAAAAGCATGAGTTCAAGATTTTTATAGTACAATATGATGTCTTTTTTTAGTTGCTGGTCCCATCAGTACGAAGTTCTTAACCAAGGAAAATATAATTCTGCTTTACCTTGTAAGGCATATCGGCGAAGAACCTTATTATATGAAAATAATTTCGAATTAATTGCGTCATTGAATTTTTGTAAAGTAAATTGTGCAACACAATACACTTTTACTTTTCGTTATTGTCGTTCTACGTGCTTACTTTTTCTTATCGTCATTATTAAGAAAAAAACAAATAATTGTATTTAATTCTGTAGTTTATTTAAATGCATGTCCAAGAATATCCTTTGGGTAGACTTCAATGCTTGGGATTTCCTTTTCATTATGACTCATTACAAAAATAGTATTGGCAATGGAGAAACATTTTCAGGGGATATAACAATATATCTATGATGCTTTTTTCTACTAAAAATACGTCTTCAAAGACATTAAGTTACTGTTAAATTATTATTTATTGCAATACATAAATTCGATATCTACGTAAATAATGATTTGTTAGCACAGCAAAGCAAAGTGTTTCATAACGCGGTAAATAAAAACAATTTTGTTTTCACTTTATAATAGCAAATCAAATCTCTGATATAGTAATTGCAAACATTTTTTTTATGTTTTAAACATGTTTTTTGTTATTTTGAAGAGGTTCTTCCTCTTTAAATGTGATATATCGCTAATTTTATTAAATATCCATTACATGAATGTACCTTCATCTCTTTTGTAAGATACACAAAATTTAAAAAAAAAACGTGATAGTTTTTATTAAGCAGATTTATAAAATGTACCTTAGCTCCCCAAGGTAATTGTTGTAAATCTAATGCTTATATCTTTTTATAATTATGAAAACAGAGGTCCTCATATCTGTTAGATTTAGCAATCTAATGAAAATTAAGACATTAAATGAACGGGATGATATTGCAAGTTATAAACTATGTGATAATTATAATTACAAACCATGTTCGCGACCTAACCTTTTAAAACTCATTTATATTAGCAACTCAGAATTTCATTGTTTATTTTAGTATAATATACTCGTACACCTCATAAAAATGAGTAAAGTAATATCAATCAAAATTTAGATCTGTATATTATATATTATATATATATATATATATATATATATATATATATATATATATATATAATTATTAAAATTTCATGCTTACACACTTCCACCATAACAATTTCCAACTTCTTCGTGACAACTTTCTTTCAATGATTTCGGTTTCTTAACTATAAATGTAAAATACAAATCCTGATATATTCAATGATACATTTCATTTTTATAATGTTCTTCTAAATAAACTGGGTATTACAACTTATAAAGAAAAAACCCTTTTGACTTTTTAACTTCTATTCGGCTAACATTCGACCACATTTCAAAAATCGTCAATATATCGTAAAACTGGAAACGAAACCGAGTCAATGTGACGTTTACTTTAGTTACGCAATACTGTTTGTACTGAGAAACCAACTGTACTGGATAGTATTGTAAATAAAACAAATTTAGTATTGTCCTAAATATGACTAAAAAATTAACTGAATTTATTTGAATTTAATATACCTTAGAAAAACAACAAATTATCAAAGATGCATTAGCTCCTCACGAAAATCTTTTAGTATTGAGAAAGTGATTTTTCTAGGTGGCTCCACATATATAAATTTAATATATTAGTCGTTAATAATTATAATAAATAGGCACAATAATTTACACTGATCAATCATAAGTATGTCTTTACATCCAAATCCTAATTTAAATAAATATTTTATAAAATTTTTATTATATTTAATAAATGTACTCTTTTATTACTTTTACTTAACACATTTGTTAAATTTAAATTTTTAGGAGTGACGTCATTAAATGTTATTTATTATTAAATATTGTTTATTTTCTAATATAAAATCAACTCCTGAATCTAATATGTGCTTAATATATTGACTTTTATATTCAGATTCCATGAATTTTTGAATAAGTTATTATAGTGTTTAAATGTAGGGTAGGTCAGGGCTAGTTGAGCATAGGGGTAAGTTGGGCAATCAAAATATCTCGAAACCACGCACCGCACGCTAACACATCACACGACGGAAAGGAGCGGTAATGGAAGGGGAACTCATCGCGCGACCGCTAGTAACGACCTGTCGATCGAGTGAAGTACGCGCACGCTTTGTTTATTTTGTGACTAAAAAGAAAAAAAATAGTGCATGGAAATATTTCTTCTGTATTAGCCAAATATTATCCGTTTTAAATCAGGTAAGTGTTAATCTATAATAAATTTAGTACATTTTTGATACTTATAAAGGATTTGATTATAATTCAAACAGTTTTTTCATAACCTCACTTTTGTTTCAAGTATTCGGGTCGGGGTTAGTTGACCAACAGTTGCTCAATTAACCCCGCGATTTAAAATGAAAGTAATATATGATTTTTATTTTATTTTAGTTGACCAATCGGTGCTCAACTGACCCCGTGATTCAAAATGAAAGTAATATACGTTATTATTCTATTTTAGGATGCGGTCTTACAAAAGAAAACTTCGAGAGGTTCTTACTCTACTCAATAATTAAATGATGCTGCAAGGGCTGTCAATGAAGGTAAAAGTATGAATGCCACCCCCAAAGAATTGGGTATCAAACGGACGACTGACAAAATTTATGAAGAAATTAGAGTCTAAAGGTGGTGTTTCATCAATGGGTTATGCAGCACCGAAACAAGTATTTTCTCCAATCCAAGAGGATTCTTTAAAAAAAATACTTGTTACAAATGACATCAATCTTCTATGGATATTCCCTGAAAGACGTTCGTCGCCTTGCCTAGTAGTGTGCTGTTTAATTCAGCATAAAAATTCCAGCCTCCTAGACTACAAATAAGATGGCAGGGAAAGAATGGCTTACGATGTTTTTAAAACGAAATCGCGAGTCGTCTGTTCGGAAGCTAGAAACCGCCAGCCTTGATAGGCCGATATCATTTAATGCTCAGAATATCTAACTTTTTTTTCACAAATTAGCTCAAGTAATGGATAAAATGGATTTAGTTCGTCACAAATATGGAATGTGAATGAAACAGGGGTATTTACTGTATTGCAGTTAAATAAAATTGTAGCTGCCAAGGGCGAGCGTAGCATCGACGCCATTACTTCTGGCGAATATAATGCTAACGTTACAATGTTAACCCAGACAAACATTCAAAAGTCACTTTATTATTGGTGGTCCCCCTGACTGTACAGGCAGGTTATGCCAGTTGATGGATTACAGACGAAGAATTTATTAAGCAACATTTTATAAAACATTGAAAACCGTCTAATGAACACCGTTTTATGCTAATATTAGATAACCACTCATTTAGAGTCTCCACGTATAAAACGTGGAGACACTAAATTTGGCTAAAGAGAACGATATTTTTATATTACTAGCGTGACCCGTGCGAAGTCTTCGCATTATTTATTCCATTATGAAGCTCAGATGACAGATCAAACAAATATTTTACTAAAATTGACATATAGAGGCGCAAGTATCAAAAGCATTGAGCTAAAGCGCCACTTTATTTATACGTGAGTGGATTTGAAATTAAACAAAAATTTTACCGACCGTCAATCATATTGACGTTGAGCCGTTAGATGGCAGCATTGCTGTTTTGTGTATATAATTTTAATAATTAACTAATTTGCAAAAACAATAGCAATAATAATTTTTTTAGTTGTGGATGCCGGTAGAGCAAGCAATTATCTATAAAATTATATATAATTTATGTGAATTAGTTGTGAGGTTTTTTCTAAAAAGGTAATTTATGTGGATTAGTTGTGAGGTTTTTTCTAAAAATGGAGTGTAACATCTTAACCTTAGCGTATTAATAAATGATTATATCCACCGCATTGCAGCCACAAACCGCAGTTTTTGGAGGTCTTGGTGTTAGGACCCTTCAAAAAGTATTGCGTTTCTTCACAAGATACATGGTTACGAAAAACCCATGAAAGACCATAACAATTTACGATATATCAAAAATTGTCACTGATTCACTTTCGTTTCCTCAAGCATAAGTATTATGACTGTTTTTCAAAAAACCGGCATCTTCCCATGTAATGCGAATATTTTCAGTGACGATAAGTTTTCACCAGCATTTGCAACAGACCGTCTAAATCCAGAAAAAAAGATTCTTCAGAACAAGCTATAATAATGTCCACCACTGAACCTGATCCTGATTCATTTACCTCCACCAGCCAATGTGAACCTGAACCCGGTACAAGCAACAACTTTGATCAATGGCAGGAATTTTCCCCAGAAATTGTTCGACCATATCCAAAGGCAGGTCCAAGGAAGGAAGGCATAACTATCCGAAGAAAAAGGATAGCTGCTATTCTAACAGACACTCCCGAAAAAAAAACATTGTAAGAGGAACAAAATAAAACTGCTAAAAATTTACGAAGAGAAAGAAGAAAACTGATAAAAAAAGAAAGAAGAGTATTTCTAAAAAAATTCTTCAATCGAGTGAGGAAAGCAACGAAGATGCCTGGTTTGCTGCGACGCCTATTCTGAAAGTTTACCAGGGCAAAGATGGATACACAATGTGCGCCAGTTACTGGTCTTATTTTCCTTTGCATTAATTGCACCAGCAACAACGATGATTAAGTTCTTAATATTTCACGAATGTCTTTTTTTATAATTTAAGCTTTATTGATAATCATATAAATGTTCAAGTCTAATTTTAAGTAGGACTGAATCTATTCCAATAATTAAGCTTAAGATTCGCTGAATTTTTGTTGATTCTATTTTTATGTTTAATATTCAAAAAGAAAATCAATTTCAGTTTCATTATATTGTTACTAAAAGTTTATAAATAAAAAGTTGATTGTCAAATAAAAATGTTATTTCATGTCTAGGAAACATTTAAGCCTTAGTTTGGCTGTAATATCTAACTGCTCAATTTGTTCCATAGCTTTGCTCAACTTACCTCACCTATGGGGTAGGTTGAGCTTATCTGACTTTCTTTCATTTAAACGGATGTAGCTCTTAAATGCGATTTATTAGAAATAAATAATTATGGAAACTTTTTGAAGGGAATAAATTATTTGCCCATGAGTATGCATAACAAGCAATTTGGACTTATCGTTTAGAAGCTATGATTGATCGAATGGAAAATTGCTCAACTAGCTCCGCCCTTCCCTACCTGTAAAAATTTTTTTCAATGCATTTTCATCATTATGGCATGAAAATTCTAAATTTCGCAATTTTTTTTAAGCAAAATTATTCCGAAACATGACCTGCATTTGACTTTTTTTGTTGAACATCTGTATCGATGAATTTGAACACTCTTTCTACAGGAACCCAGTAACGGCCATTGACTGTTGGAACTTTGATCATTGAATCGTTGGTGAGTGAAGATCTAAGATCTGGACTGTGACTTTGTTTATTAATTTGCTTGGGGAATGTTTTCCATAGCGTTTCAATATTTAACAAAAATTTCAACATATTATTAAGCTAATTAGAGTGGCTGATAATTTCTTTAGTTCTTTTTTATATCAATTCTGCTTCTGGTGAATGATGTTGACGAACATGTGAAAAACTTGAACTCACATTTTTGCTGAATATGTCCTCGATTAGCGCTGTAAATTTCGAAATTTAAACGTCAACCGTCTATTTTTGAAATATGTTATGAATCCATCGATCCTTTCTCCAATAGTATATTTCCTGGGAAAAAAAATAAAAATATTACCATAGTTATATTTTGTATTGATATAAAATCATTATATGAAACCTGTTATTGACTTGTGTAAGCGTAATGAGATCCATGCCCATAATGAAAAAAAAAAATTTACCCTCCAGCGAATTCTTTTCTCTATTTTTTTTTTCTATGACTATGCATATATATTTATTAGCCACAGGCTAATAAATATATGTCCAGTCGTTGCCACTATGTTTTCCATTCTGTAACATTATGGATACACATGCTCGATGAGATGATAACCCGAATGATGATAACTTAACCTCGACTTTAGTTTATGATATTTTTTTGTAAACTTAAGAGTATTGAATGTATATTTAAAAACAATAACACTACCACTTCTGATACCATGCACTGTTCTAACAATGAAAAATGGATTAGGTTTATGTTGATTTATTATAATTTTGAAACATACATTAATTTGCCTTGTTTTAAGTGCAACTCGTTGTCTTTATTATTTGTCAATGTCGAATTTGAATTGCTGGCTATGCTACACTAACTAAATTAGTCCCTAAATTTTTGTCATCGTTGGTCGGCTAGTAAAATGAACTACTGTAAAAAATGGAAAGAAAAAAAGTAAAAAAGAATTACAGACATCACATAAATAACTACTAAAAAACTGTAAACATATATACGAGTGCAATACTGAAATATATAACACAAACATGACAATTTTTTTACAGCTTGATTGACTGAACAACAACAGTTGATTAATCCGGTAAACCAGATATAACAAATTAACTTCATAACTTGTTATATCCGGTTTACCTTTTGTTCTGATTTTTCTAGATTATTAATTTTTATATGATATTTTTTTTTATTTTGTACTATATAACATTTATTACAAAAATTAAATAGAGATATTTTAATTTAAATTTCCATAAATAAATTCCGCAAATAGCATGCATAGCATGACTGAACAACTCTTCTAGCAATCGATTTTATAATTTAAAACTAAACATCGAGGGGTCCAGTGTGGAATCATCTTTATGTTGTTGGCATGGCGAGTGTTACAGTTGAGGTGCGCAATAAAACGGTGCCATGTTTTTGTTTATGAAATCGTAAATATTAAGGTGTATTTGCAACGAGACGGCGGCGGCACGTCTTCGTGGGCGGTGTCCGGTGAGCCGCCCGAATCGTGGCAAACAACGAAGCTGTGTGGGGGTGGCAAAGCTATAGACGATCATTAAATGGAGTGAATAGGTTCATATTTTTCAATTTTATTTTTGTTTTGTTTTTTTTTTAATATTTAATAGAAGCGCTATATTTGAGTTAAATAAGGTAGTCGTTATAGCCTATAAGATTAAACATTCATAGACCGAACCGAGACTGTAAGGAGAAATAGTGCTAATTTAAATCCCAAACATATTATAAAAAATATATCTGTATTTTCGTCGTTAGTTTAGTATTTAAAATAGGCATCATTATGAAATATTTATGTACATAATTATGTAAAAATGATTTTTAAGTATAGAATTCGTAATGACAAATTCTATCGTGAATTTATCATCTGACGTATTTTTTGTGGGTGTATTTTTTGCAATAACTATTCAGTAATATTCAAACGTATCATATGTTTACGACTTAATGATTAGGTAAATGTTTCATATATGTTTATTTACAGCCTAAAAAATAAACCTTATCTCAGTTTTCGCCACTTTGCCCCATTCTTTACTGAATTGTTATTTTCTGGTTCTACATCTCAAAATCTTTAAAACATAACACAATCGTGACCGCTCAAATTTCATTTCATTTAAAAAAATCGACCTGAAATGTTATCCAAATTAATTATGTTTTGTTAACTAATAATTTATTATAGTTTTCCAACTTAACATGCATCTATACATATGAAATGTCAAATCAACAAGTGTGTGAAGTTTTGTTGTCATGTAATCTTGTTTTCTTTATTGATTTTTATTTATTTTAAGTCCATTCATCACTTTGAATGTGACCACTTAAAGTATTGTGTTAATAACGTAATATGTAACGTTACTGATTCTCAATTACTCCTAAAGTTCCAATTCAAATATTGTCGACGAATAATTTTTTTTAAATATTCTACTTCTATCTTATTTTTTGTACATTATTTGTTCATTAAATTTAATACGTAAATTAATAATTAGCATAAATTAAGAATTGTCGCAAGGAGGACCTGGAATGGCTGTCCAGCTGTATTTTCTTCAACGACGACGGCGCTACCGCCGCACACGACAACGGGAAGTCTCGCCTCGAGCCTCGTAAGATTAAATTACTTTCGGAATTTATGGTTTCCTCGTCTCTGTCGTCATGGCGGCGCGCCGACCTCTGCGACTGCGTTTCAACAAACTAAATGGTAATTTATTAGAAATATTCTAATAAGCAATAGGAAACACTATCACGCAACTGACCAATGCTATTCCAATCTCCTGCTTTATAAGTAATAATTCCGCTTGCGAGGACGAAAAATGTTATTTGAATTATCTTAAAGCATGATACCTGTTAAACGTATTAACATATTAACAGTTTAACAAAATATTCAATTACTTTTTATTACATGTCAAAATCATGATGGAATCGATAAGATACTCTTACGGTTTTACATTGAGAGTCAATTATGAACGACGTTTCAGTCAATCAGGTTTTACATCTTTATAATTTCCACACGTTATATAACATTTATTCATAAGGTAATTCACGATTATTGAAACAAAGAAAAGTTCATTATTTTTAATCACATTACGTTTTTTTTCACAAGCTTCAAAAATCAGGGTTCCAGATCTCTCTGAAATGTATTATGAACGGTTTTTGTATAACAAATATCATGAAAACATATTTATAAACTAAACTGACTTTTTGAACAAATATTGATAAACATTTTAAAAATAAAAACAAAACTTAGTGAAATTTAATGTAAAATTCAAACAAAATATTAGACAACACTTTAACCCCAGAAATCATTATATACATTTTTCTTATATTACGTACGTTTTAATAGATCTTAAGTGAGTTAAATATTCATAGATATTTATTTTAACTAGCTAAATATTATCGAAAGCAGTTACCAGGCTGCGGTATATTTGCTTACAAATTTATTGGTAATCAATTTGTATTATTGGGAAAATTAATATCAACGTCAGGGAATGAGGATCATTACAATTAATTAAACAAAAAAACCTAAGTAAAACTGTGCCAATACTAGGATTATTTTCATCTTTACTGTAGAAAGAGATTGTCATTGTTAACCAATTTCGCAAAACTGTTGTAGAAACTATGCTAAAATTAGATACATCAGCTTCGATTGGCAGAAGAAAATTTAAGTCATGGAAATTAAATAAAATTTAAGAAAATAGAAAAAAACTGTATTTTTCAAAGGTGATATTTATTAATACCGTTTCTGATTAATGGGCATCTTTCTTAGTTACACACTAATAACTTTCATTGATATTATTTTTAGCATGAAATATGCGGTAGAAACTTTAAACATAATTCAACTATAAATAATGACGGTAACATTTTCTATCAAATGAAAACCGCAATAATCTTTCCATCACCGAATAGCTTGGTATTGAACTTCTATTAGTCTCAAGTAAAGAACTGCATTGGTACCAGAAATAACAATAAAGAAGTACTACCGGCACACACTACAGCCAGCAACGAAACTTACGCACAACGAACTTATACGGCACTACACTCCTACCTTATAAATCTACATAGCTATTAAGGCGGATACCTGCCTACTCTGGAAGTGTAATATTTACGATAATATTCGAGAACATTCGACGAGATACGCGCTGCAGTCGTAAAGTTAACGCCCAGCATCCGATCCCGCCGCTGCGGAGTGCGCCACCGTCCGATCCTACTTATGTATGTGAAAATATTATTAATGGACCAATGGGATATCTTTAAACACTCACTTGCGTGTGTAACGGTAGATCGTTCTCGTAGCCGTATCGAGTGCCGCGAGGCGAACGATCTCATATCGCATCTAGATAAAAACTCGCGCACTTAAACGTCGATACGAAACAACGCAACCTTACTGCTTCAATGAGAAGCCTCTCTACGAGGAAGTGTTGCTTCCATTCTACGAGGAAGTGTTCTTGGTAAAACTTTATTTTGTCTTCTTATTATCCTGTTAAATTTACTATTTAACCTCCTGTTATAAATCATTTCTTTTCCGTCTTCTTATTCTACGGAGTGACGGAAAATTACGATGTTTAGATCCAAATCGTCAACGTGATTATTATAAGAAATATATTAAATACGATATACGAGTAGGTAATTCGCGTTAAGGGCGTTCACGTCGTACTTAAAAAGTATCGTTTAAAAATTTACAAATATAAATATTATTTCCCACCATGTGAATATATAATTATGCTTAGTATATTTTTCACAGACATGATAAATACATTTTAAAATACAAAGTTATCTTTCCAGTTGTTTCATCTCATTTGCATGGAGTTTCTTTGAGCTTTTCACGGATTTAACTACACGTCATTAGTCGTTGGACTGTTTATAGTAAACTAGTAGAGTTAGCTGTGAAGGTTTTCCTTTTAATTTCGTTATGCACAGTACTATTGCTAATAGTTTTCAGATTTTCGAGAACAGCGTGTCAGCTGGAAGAGGGTGAGAACATGTAATTCTAACAATAACGATCATTTGAGAGCTTAATGTTTCTTAAATGGATCCCTGTATCGAAAAATCGTTCATGAAATATACCAATATAATTGAAAGAGTTATTCAACAATATCTGTAGAGTATTGAGGGAAGCAATTTAAAAAAAAATCACTCCCACCTTTACATGTAGCGGAAGTACTCTAATTTTTTAAGCAAATAAAAAAGATTCACCCCCACATTACATGTAGTGGAAGTACCCTAAATTTTTTTTAATATCTTTTATTCCCTAACTTTGTAGGCGTTATAAATATGTATAACTATGCCAGACCATACAGCATTAATAGTCTACGAGTAAAACAGCTGTAATATGCAGACGGACAACCAAACGGACATGACGAACTGTAAGGGTCGTGCTGCGGAACTCTATAACATATTTATATATATTTTTAATCAAGTTAAAATATAACAAAATGTCAAGAAAATCATATACTTTAGAGTTTTTATTTTTTTTATATTAAATAATACTTTTTACGCTACCCTTTCCTGTACTAAATTATTATAATAGAAAAACTATAACAAAAATTGTGATGATAAGTTATTTTAAATAAAATAACATTTAAACAGTTTCATTTTAATAAATTATGATTTAGTCCAAGTTTAAAATTTGGGGAGGCTGTTTTGCAATTTATTCATAACAAAACTTTTCTTAACTATCATTTACTTAAAGATTTATACTGGAATTATTGTCATGTCCAAAGAAAATTCAAAAACGTTCTTGTCTGATCATCACAAAAAGCCTGTGGTCAAAGCCTGTGCATACAACACTATTATCGCCATCCACAGACTGGCTATAATCAAACGTTGCTATCATACTGATATGATGTTTAAGGTCTACGTGAGAAGTGTTAATATTGTGTTAAAAATATTTGGCGCATACGACATTTCGTTATTGGAGACGATCTAAAGCTCGAAAGGGTTACTAAAACGGACTTATTTCAAAACGTTGGATATGACTAATTTAAAAGTTTTACTAAACTTTCAGTTTTTACTACACTTTCAGTATTATTGTTTGTAACAGTATATATTTTCATGTTAATACAAGTCGGGGACCTCGCACTAAGAGAGTTCTCTACATACTTAGGCACATAAAACATTTAAATTAATTTATATTTATTTAGTGTTTGCATTAAACTATTTACAAATATTAACATTATTTTTCACCACGTAATTATATTACTTAGTATATCTTTATAGGCATACCTATCCTCAAAAACTATCATCGCTATAAATTTCCGATAACATTTTGGCAAACTTCAAATAATGTTGTTTTTTTCATAATTTCACAGTTTCGAAAATGGGTTAGACATATTCTGAAAACCTTTTTAGCAATATCCCTGGAAAGTAAATTGCTGAAAAAATGTTTTAACTGATATATAAAAGTCGAAAAAAATCGAGTACTTTATTTCATAATATATTTTTGTGACGAGTGCGAGTTAACATACTTTCCACAAGTTATTCTGCAGACAGATAGACATTTTAGTTATTTTAAAAAGGTTGTTTTCTTTCCTTTTAAGGTTTAAATGTAAACTATCTATACCTTAAAATTACTGTATTTATGAAAAAGAGGTTAAATAATTTGTTTTGCGTATATGGAAATTGAATACTGTTTGATTTCTGTGAACAATACTGTTCTACGTTTGTTATTACTCACAAACGTAGAACAGTATTGTTCAGAAATTAAACAAAGTAAATAATAAGAAAAGGAGTACCTAATCTTAGAAGTAACTTCGTTACGGCATTTATTTCAAGTTCTTATAATTTACATAATATATTTGATTTGTTAGCTCATATATTAAAGAAAAATTAAAGTTAAAGGAAAGTTATTTTCATGAAACCAAAATCCCTACTGCACAGAAAGCTGAAAAGAAAACAAAGTTTTCCTGATAATGTGAAAAATTTGTTAAGCTGTCACACGTAGGCGAAATTCTACAATATAATGAATATATCGAACTACGTGATATAGTATTATTTCAACTTTATTTAAATTCTTTACCGCCACCTAGGTTTTGTTGTATTACAACATCTTCAGGTGGGCAATTAGCAATACAACGAAACTTAGGTTGTGATAAAGAATTTAAATAAAGTAGAAATAATACTGCGTATAACGTGATGTAGTGTCATTTAATTGCTAAAAATAATTAACTTTAAAATTTAAAAAAAAATGACAACTGTACATTAAACACTGTATATAAAATATATCATTATGTGTGTATCTTAAACATTTTCGAATTAAGAACAAGTAATAGACCATTTTCGATATTTTTGTCTGTTTGTCTCTTTGTCTGTTTGTATGGCGTAAAAACTACTGGTTCAATTCGGATGGAAATTTTAGGAAAAACCTAGTGATCAACTTGAATTATCATTTGATACTTATTTCAGTGCAATCGGTTCGAACAAACGGAAGATAAACAAATTTAATATTTCAAAACATTCATTTACATTGCACTAGTACGACAACAAAGAAGTACCCAGCTACTCGAAGCGTAGTAATTGCACAAATACATAGTGTACTTAGGAATATCAATAGATGGCTATACGTGTATTTTAAATTGCGCAAAGAAGTTTTCCATCCGAGCATGTATTGGTGAAATGGGCATGGCCAGAAGTGAATTATGGAGTAGTGCGAGAAGAGCAGGTGCTTGAGCGAGCAACGCTAACGCGGGTGATGTTGTAGGTTGTCATCCGCACATAATATTTTTCGATGTCCAATTTATTCCGTTTAACTATATTTTGTTTCCTCAATTTGTTTAAAATTTTAATCTGATATCAATATATATGTCATTTAAATACTTTGGTAGACTTAATATTAAGCTGTATAAATTTGTATGTTAAATACTTTATTGTCTTTAAACTGTAGAATTGGTCCATTGAAAGTACTTTGTGAAACAGTAATTTAGGGAAACATAACAAAATTAATAGAGCCAAAAGTATTGTTTTGGCATTTTTGCAGTAATTCTATGAAAAACAACATCACAAAACAAATATCTCGCAACACGCAAAAATAGCTAAATAGTTTTCGATAAAGTTTTTACTGATGGATTATGTCAAGTTCGGGGTAACACATAGGGTATGTTCCATTCCAACATAAGAAGACATGAAATTTTTATAATAAAAATACTTTTATAATTATTATGATAGATGACGTTACGTGTGTTAATCTTATTGCTAGCTTAACATTATTTGTTAATAGTCCACACGCATGAACCTGCGAGCACAGCCAGTATATAAAAAATATTAAAACTATGTGAATAAATCGTTTGTAAAATAGGAAAATTTTTATATTTTTTGAACAGAGTTCATTTTCGCAAATATATCGCATTTAAGGTGAAGTTGACTTTTAATGGGATTAACTGTTGTTTATTTTCATTGCCAGCAATCTCATAAACTGCAATATTTCCTTTTTACTTATAATATTGCAGGGTTGCTTGGTTTTTGAGGGAATCTTTAAAATTGCTTACTTAATATTAAATATAAACCTTACTTACTAATTCTGAACGAAATCGTATTACTAGTGACATACACAAGCAGATATCGCCGAAATTTGTGTTTGACAGTAACAAAAGATACTTTCAACCTATGCCACTGCATAGGTTGAAATCACCAAACCACAAAACATTGATCAAGACAGTATAATTTACTAAATTGTTATTCTGTCATTAAATTCTACAGTATATTAGATTAAAGCAATAACTTCAGATTGCCTTGAAAGTAAATTATATTGGCAACATGACATATTGACTTGTCCATATAGCGTTTACAAGCTCCGGGTAGTTTACACACAAAGTCCATATACGACCGTACATAAAGATTAAAAAGAATGTTCGGGTAATGGTCTTTTGGACTGACCGAAAAAATAAAATACAAAGCCGAAGTGACGAAGAGTAGCGAAAGGTATATCGAATCTCCATTGAGTAAGAAAAGGACCGCCGTATTCATAAGATTCTTTTTTAAGTTTCGATGGTAGTTTGTTATTTTGATTATAAATTGCTCGCGATAACGTAACAAGGCGGTCTGTTTATATTCCAACATTTAAACTTCGATAAAACTTGCACTGATTGGGTACTTGATTAGAAACCGTGCGATGCAAATGATAAAAAGTAAAAATTGAACAAAAAAATAGCAATTATATTTGCCGACAACTCAAATAAGTATAAATTACTGAACTAATTAATCTTATATTTTGCATGGCGGATAATTATACAACTTTGCCGAATTAAGATTTGCTTTAGAACAGAAATAAAAATTTTGTGACTTTTAGTTTTAAATATTTTTTCAGGTAATAAAAAGACATCAGATATTTGAACATTTTTAAGTTTGACTAGTGTAAATACTAGACAGAATAAAAATATTGACACTGGATTAATGTATATATCGGATAATATTAGTAGATGTGTTATCCAAAGTTAGTCGATACTTCTTGAAATATACTGTTAGAAACTTCTATTAACCGGATTTTATAAAATCAGTCTATGAACCTACGTGTTATATATTTTTTATTATCTAATTGTAAGAACTAACTTATTGCCTTGTTTTGAAAAGGAATCAGATTTTTCACATTTTAGTCAAATGGTACACGAAAAGTAAAATTTTTTTTTTATTGTTATTATCATGAATAAGTATAGGTACAAAAATTCAAATGAATATTATATTTGAAGTAGGAAGTGTGGATATGTTTGTTGACAGATCAGTTTCAAGGACATGAAAAAAATTGTTAGAAAAGTTGAAGTCTGTTAGAGGATATTACTCTCATTGAAATTCATCTTGAGAATAGCATTTTTATATTACCCAATTCGATAATATTAGTACTTTCTGGAACTTCCGTAGATAAAATCTAAGACTTCCATAGAGGTTCATTGAGTTGACTTTCGTTTAATTTCTTATTACGACTACAAATGCGGTTAAATCATTTTTAGTGTGATAGATTTTAATGCATATCAAATTCATATATTAATACTTTTGCTTGTCAGAGGTTTTTGATACTAAATTCCTTCCGATCTACTCATTGTGAATGGAAATCAGGATGCTGCAGGATTGAGACAATCCGCTAAATACAGTCGAACGTACTAAACACACGAACGAGCCAAAATACAGTCGAATATTAATACATAAATTTGTGAAGTGGTATTTAAATTGGGATATTTATATATTTATCTACTTTAATGTATCTAATTGATACATATGGCGGACTTATTGCTACAAGAGCAATCTCTTACAGCCAACCACAACACCAGTCCAGCCCCGTTCGACGAACGGCCGGGAATCGAACCCGGGTTGCCGCGGTGCGTAGCATCGTCAAAGGCCATATGCCTTGTGATCAACCCAACACACCACGGCGACGATATATAGATTTCAGCATGTTTTCATTAAGCTTGATTAACGTAATTTTATTAATATTTGTGTATAATTATAAAAAGGTTATGTGAAAAGTATATTAACCAACCTAATCACAAAATTTGGTATAAATAAATTAATTAATATTATATTCAGAACATAGAAGTCTCACTTCGAAAAAGTGGGTTTTCATGTACAGCTTTATAATTAAATTTTGTTTAGTTATTCACTTTAGCACAATGGTGATGGAATTCCTTTGTCATTTGCCTTTAAAAAAATGCCAGCAATATATTATATATTATATAAATTAAATGAAAATTCGTATTGATTCTCGCAAAAATATCACTTATCACTATCACTCCCGATATGAAGAATTATGAATATTTTTTATTAATATCGTCATATTTTGTATCCACGAATACACAGAAACCGCTTTACTATACCACAATATATCTCGTTCCTTAATCACAGTATTTCCTCTATATTTCCCCAGCAGACTACATTAATTCCTCTCTTAAATCTAATCTTAATCAACCGATGTTTATTCGATCAAAATGATATTATCACAAAACAAATAATTAAAGACGATACCTACGAACGGGCTCAGTAGAAGTTTTTCAAAGACCGGCAAAAATTATAGAAGCGATGTATTTAAGAAAAAGCAGTTTATTTCGAAGTCTACCGTCATTATTAAATTTATTATTTTATAATGACGGTAGATTTCCATGTCTAAGAGGTTATTTTTTATCACTTTTTTTAATGTTACAATTTGACATTTTAATTACTATATTGAAGAAATTATTCATATAAATTATTAATATACTCAAAAAGTAATATATTACTACTTACCGTCACTGTACGTCACCATGAATCGTTTCCAACACCAATACGCTGCAAGAAAATGTGAGTGTGAGATTTATCAGAAAGACATCGTTAACATAGCGTTACTTAGTTAGTGGAAAACTGACCGAGAACAAAAGTAAATGACGAAATGGAACCTAAGTATACGATAAAACAGGTCATCACTGATTTCATTTTGTTTAATTACGCTCGTGTACTAATGTGTGTATTAATTAGATTCGTTAAACCTTTTGAAAACGTAAAAAGATATTACAGAAATTCGCGGAAAGGAATACAATTTTGGCGAAATTTCTTATGGTTATGGTATCTATTTAGAAATATGAAATATAAATTATTTATTTTTATAATTATGTTCATGAAAAGTAAAAACTTAATATGAATATTACAATTATTCAATAATATTTGTACTGCTTATGAAAAATGAATATTTTGTACGTTGTAATTTTTATGTCTTAAGAATATCAAATATAACTGGTTGCATAATATTCCCTTATAATCACTTCGTGAACTTAACAACGTGTCTTTTGAAACAGTATTTAATGAAAAGATAATTTTTTGGTTTAATTTTATTAAATTTTAAAAAGAAACAGTTAATTTCATCCTTACTTTACCATTAGTATTTCAGAAAAATGAAGGATTTATAATATATAAAATAAATCCTAAAATTAATAAATAATGAAGAAAAAACTATTTTAACCATCCTAAGTTAATTGTTCGATGTTAAATTGTTTTTATTTGCTACAGAAAAAGGATCAACCGATGGAATCCGTGGATATTAGAGTGTAATGGCCTTTTGATCATAAATCAATCAAGGCTTATCATTAGGACTGATTCAATCTTGTATTTTATTGGCAATAAAAATAAATATATTTCAGACTCACAAATCACGTGCCGTTGAACATTTGCATATTTTAGAAAACTTAAGTATATTAATAACTTACCAAACTTTAGATTCAATAATATTCAACTACATAATTTTACTTAACTCTAATTATAACACTATAAATATTTTGTTCATTATAGCTCAGTTTAAAATGTTTAATAAGTTTAAAAAATAATATTAAAAACGTTACATTCCATCCCGTTGCGTGACATTCCATAATTTAGAATGATGATTACCAAATATGAGTGTAATCGACATTTCATACCTAAACAACAATATATTCCAAAGTAAATTTAACTACCGAGAAAATAAATGTAAAACCGTTATTCGTTATTTTACATAAGTGATTTCCTAATATTTTCCGGAGTCGTATCAGGTCTTAATTGTTGAAACAACTTCATAAAACTTAAAATGATCCATCTTGCCTTTCAAAATTCTTTGTGTCAATAATTTGGAGATGGGAATCTATGGGTGCCGGAGAAACTATGAAATAAGAGGATTTTGATCAATAATTTTTTTTCTAACATCCCTTCTTGAGATACACTATTTCAACGTTATTGCAAGAATTAAGCATCCTGCAGTACGTGAATGCCGAGCTACGCGATTCTTTAAAACCATGTTTTACGCAACACGCCAAACACATTATTCGGCCGTGAATAGTGAGCGATATGAGTACAATTTCTCAAAAAGAAAACTCGGTTATACTGGTGATTCGGTGTTTTCTTTAAGGATTTTTAAACACTTTTTTTCTTAATTTTTGTTTTTGATACAGAGATGTTTAAATATATTATGAATAAAACAAAAAGATTGAAACTAAATAATATTTTGTGTAATAAAGATTTTGCTTAATAAAGAAAATTTATAGCTGTGAATATTTACTCTTTGTTTGTACATACATACATATATATATATATATATATATATATACATACATATATATATATATATATATATATATATATATATATATATATATATATGCACCAGGTTTAAGGTCAATTTACTAGCTTTACAAACACCATCTCTCGGGAGCTTTCTGTAAAAACTAAGCTAAATCACTTTGCGTGTACTGCCTGCACGTATTATATAGTTCACCATAAATCTGTGTTACATAAATCGACTGATCTAATCACAGGATCATAATTGCGCCTGCTCCAAAATGACGTCATGGCAACAGTATTTATGAAATATTATGCTCGCAGTGAGCCAATCCTTAAAGCACACAATAGGACAATTCAAATGACTGATCTCATGTCGCTTCGACGATTAGCACAATGCGGTTGTGAGAACGACATGTTTTATTTATAGCCAAAGTTTAGGTATTCTTTACGGCTATTGCCTAGCCGAAAAGATGTCGGATAGATGATGAAAAAGACGTCGGATGTGATGTAGAATATTGTACAGATATTATTAATTCAAACTTACTAAAAGTCCACCACCAAGACTACAAACTTTAAAAGATGTTATTATATCCAATGGAGATGTTAATATTGTATCAAATACAAGTGTTCTTTATTTTGCCAACTATCTTCGTTTATCCCATTCGTAGTCTTGATCACTATATTCGTTTATCCCATTCGTACAGAAAACATTAGGATTTTATCATTTCATATTATCAAGATTTTTTATCATTAATATCATTTTTACGTAAGAGATTTTTCTGAATATTATATTTTTTCATTCATATTTATACTAATAGCTAAAATTAATGTTTTATTTGAATGTGAGAAATCAACTTAAACGTTAATTGTATTTTCACTTCAAAAGTTAGATATAACACCTTAAGAATATTGAAAATATTTTTTCGTATTCTATTATGATGTAAATTCGTATTGTAAATATTTTTTCGTAATGTATGAATGATTCGTATTGTATAATGAAAAACAGATGTACCTATAAAATATGTAGAATTACATCGTTTAAAATTTAAAAATTATGCCCATTTTTTCTTAAGCGAGGGTAGAAATAGAGAGAAAAGATCGTGTTTATCATTAAATATAAAAAAAAATAAAAGTGATATGAAAAAAAATAAAGAAATATTTACATTAGCATAAATAAATCCTGCACATTATATATACATATATATATATATATATATATATATATATATATATATATATAATTTTTTTTCTTATTTTATTTTACCTGAATATCTATATGTAAACATGTAAAATTTCAGAAACCATTCTTATAAACATCGATATTATCTTTTACACCACTGAACACTACTTTTAATAAGCGGCCCTGTGTACCAAGTTTGAAATTCTAAATATTATATAAACCCAGGGATATGTCCCGAAATCATAGTAAAATAGATAATATACAATAGAGAGCATACTTTAAAATTAATTTGCTTTCAGGTTCTCTAGATTATGAAGTTTTTTTTTTCAACCAACATACTTACAAATTTTCGTCGAATGAGTCGTCTCCCAACGAAGCGACGGCTCACTCGTCGAATAGTGAACGATCCGTTGGCCCGCCCACAGGCTGCGAGTACCTCGTTACACGGTTCTTTCAACGCTTGAATAATTGTTCGACAATTATTCTCATTTACGTTTGTGAGTATTAATGAAACGCTCGGCGGCACCGTTTGTTCCCATGGTTCGCATCGATAATGACTTGAGGCTAGGAAATATAGACTGCGCATAAATCTCTAATTATAATTTACGACGCTGATTAGCCGATTGCAAATATGCCAAGCGAGACCATACTTCTGTGAGCAACTGTGCTTTGCGCCCTGGGGGATTAGAGATTTGATTAATCGAGTAAAAATCCAATCGTACATCGATCGGCGCTATTGAATAGCTCCATACGAAGTCGATGATAAATTGAGCGACTGTGCGGTGAATTTAGCGAGCCGCGCGCGCATACGTACAATGGGGAAATGTTAGTCATTTCTTCCTGGCCTTTCACGGTGATAAATTGCACCTGTGTTCCGCCGAAGCAACGGAGAATACCAATAACTGCATCCGAATTTATTAATAACACCTATTTATTATTCTTGTTGAAATGTCAGTATTTTGGCAAACTACGACATTAAATTGTGTTTCTCTAACGGCTTCCTTCTAAATGAACTAAAGTGGGCATTTTCTCCTCTTCATTTATCTCTCGGCTTCCCAATATTAATTCTATGTTTTAACATTAATCACAAGACGAAGTTAACATTTGTAAATTATTTCGCAAAAACTCTTTGGGCGCTTTCGAAAGCGCTCAGAGGTTTGAGTTACCAGTATTTGCTGTAGTTTTACAATTGACTCGGTGTTTTACAGCTGACATATCGATTAAACTTTATTTCCTCTGACAAAACCCTTTTCCTTCCTCCTTTATCTGATAGAACCTTCCTTCCTCTTTTCCTTCCTTCTCTCCTCTGACAAAACTCTTTTCCTCCTTTTCTCTTCCATTCTCCTCCATGCAAAAGGTCGCAACCTCTAAGAATAACTTTTTACTTTACGTACTTTATTCGAGGTAGAGCAATTCCGATTGGACTAATCCATAGACTCTTTTCTCTTTCTACCAACGTGACCAACAAACTTTAACAACAATGAGACCTAAAAATCATGGTATTTCCAATAAAGAAATAATAATTACCTACTTTTTATTCTTCTTGTATTTTATTAAACCTATTTTATTTTTGGATGTGCGTGTCTTTCTTCCGTAATGAATTTTTAATTTTCAAACATTTGTAGTTAATATTGAATTAATGATTCCCGTTTATTTTAAAAGTATTTACATCACACAATCGAAACTTTCATACAAGCGTTATTTGCAACGTTATATATATATATATATATATATATATATATATATATATATATATATATATGAATACGTTTTGACAAGCTTGTACAACTTTTTAATTTCCTGCTTCCGCAAATAGATTTAATGTTATTCTTGTAGGGCTTATCGTTAAATACTTGCACTCAAAATTGTTGAAATCCTCGTGAAGAAATTTTAATACATAGAATACATTTTCACTTTGATGACCGTTAAAAAATCGAACGAACACTATATTAAAAGTTGGGTGTACCAGTCGCTTGTTGTTAACTTTCAAAGCCATAAATATGTATTGACGTTCCCTCGTATTTCCATAAATAAATTTTGGATTCATTGTTCAAAATAGTTATTATATAATTATAAATGTATTAGTAATTCATTATAAATGTAATAATTTATATTTTTTTCACAAAAAAACAGAAGATGACTAAAAAGCAAGGGAAAGGATGAAATAAATAACAACCGTGTGAAAGAAATAACAAGTATTTCTCAGATTTTGAAAATATTCACACCTATGAAATTGCGTGCTTCGAACTCAAATTTATTTCCTGTCCTCGTAGTCATTATGGTGAATGATCGACTATAGATTTTAATTTCTATAGATTGTGCAATATTATGGAAAAGTCAATCTACATGATGAGATACATTCTCATTATTTTAGTTTGAAGCGGAAGGTCTTTCAGAGAATATCGTTTACTTTATAATATTGATAACACTCAATCTTGTTGAATGTCAGCGAGTAGTTTGGTTCGATGAGAATAAGTATTATATTAATTCATTGCTTTTTATAGAACTACATACACAAAACTTATGTCATTTCAAAATCGTTTACGAAAAATTCAAAACACTAAGAGTGACTAATAATAGTCAAAATGAGCTAATTGTATTTTGGAAAATAAAAAAATATTAGGTTTTTTGAGAATAGTCGATAATTTTTTTTAAACATATAAAACTACGTTTTGTTACCTTTTTACAATATATATGTCATAATTATAATTCAATTTCAGTGTCTTGTATTGGTCATGTTTATTTCCTGTGACACTAATTGCAATTTTTAATTAATAATTTATTTCCATAATGGTTTCGTGGTTACAAAGTTTATTTTTCTCTATTTTTTATTTACTCGCCCGGAGCTCAATGCTCCCATCAACGCGTTTTCTAGTTATTAAGAATATTTCATGAGATTTATCTATTTCATAATTAAATGAAACTAGATGATGTAGTATTATTTCTACTTTGTTTAAGTTCTTTACCACGACCTAGGTTGCGTTGTATTACGACATCTTCATGTGGGCTATTAGTAAAGATTAAATCTTTTTATTTACCAAAGAATACCATTAAAATCTGTTCACAAATGTTATCAATGAATAATTTGTTTCTAACCTAATTTAATATGGGTTTTCTTCGCCTAAAATCTTACTCAGTAGTAGTTTTTAGTTTTCTATTAGGTCCGTCGCTTGTTTATACATTATTTTGTCGTGTGCACTACCGCAATGTGTTCTGCTTTTATGAATTTACCCCTTCCCTCCATTAACTCATGGGATTGATCCTCTTGAGAAGTCTCGCTTGGTCCGTGTATTCCGAGAGCTGGATGGCATCAATGTCACGGGGTGATGGAGCCTTTCTTCATGATTACTATTAGACAAACAGTATCAATTCCTAGGTCTTTATTATTACACATATTTGAGAATTACACATATTTGAGAATATAGTTGTATAGAAATATCTTGTTGTGGATGAATAGTTTAGAATGTTATCCTAGTAATCATCTTAATATCTTATAATTGCTGCCAAGCTCTTGTTGTTTCTTTTTTTATGTGTGCTTTCCATCTTAGATTCGCATCAAGTGTGATACCCATGTATTTCACAGCAATTTAAGACAAATACTATTTAGCATGATTGGGTGGTATTGGCTGCATTTATTCGTGAAGTCAATGTGAATGCACTTTGTTTCATTTAAATTAATCCGGTCAAATTAATAATTTGATCAACTTTACATTTGATCTAAGCAAGTCATAGTTTTCATGTTGCCTCTTCGTGATGCCTTCTACTGGTAGGATTCACCAGAATTGGTAACAATGGTGTATTGACTCGAGTCAGGAATGTCTCTGGTGTATACTAGGTTTCTCCAGCTTTATTTTTCTCAGATCAAAATATGCTTCCTCTTGCTTGATTCTGAAGCATCTATCTAATATGTTTGAATTAAGCATTGTTCTGAATTAATTTTTTAGGGTTCTGAACCTCAAAGCGAAAAAAGAACCCTTACACGATCACTTCGTTGTCCGTCTGTCAAGACCCTTTCTCAGGAATGCGTATGGGTATCAATATCAAATACTTAGGTCTAGGATCCCTTGGATCTGTAAAAAAATCAAACTTCGAAGTTAACGCAATTAAGAACTCGACACTCTCAAATAAATCAAAACCTATAGGATACTTCCCGTTCACCTAGAATCATGAAATTTGGCAAGAAGAAAGTTATTGCAAGTAATAAAAAAAACGAATAATCGTTAATTTAAATTTATATCACTTGCAAAAATATTTTTTAAATGTGCGCCTGTGAAAGGTATAGCACGCAATATATTTCCCTTCAAAAAATTTAAATTTTGTAAATAGTTTAATAAAAATATTTTGTACCATTAAATGTTCATAAATGTCTAAATATGTATGAAATCCTCGTGGAGCGAGATCCGCTCGTACTTGACGAGTTTTTTAATTGATTACCAACTTCCTTTTTCTCTCTTTTATTGTACCTAAAAATTATAAATAATACAAATAAAACTTTACTAATTATTAATTTTGAATTATATATATATATATATATATATATATATATATATATATATACATTCAAATTAAAGTGCTTCTAAAACGTGTGCGTTCTTTTCTCATAATCCAGTCTTCAGTAGTTTTAAGAATAACGTCTTAAATCGTATTACAGCTACAAACTACACTTCACTATCCATGTAACCAGTGTTTGAATTTTTTAGATTCATACCCCGGTTAAATGGACCACAGATGTTATGGGAGCATCCTACCTATCCTCAGTACCTATGTGTAAAAATATTCTAAAATCGTTGTTCCTTTCTACCCCCTTAACCATTTCTTACACTTGACGCCTTATGCGTTTACTTTGATTTCTCATGTTATAATAACTTTAATTTATTATTTACATTCGTATCATCGCCTTTGTTAATAAATCACTAACCGCTACAACACTCTTTTTGCGTTGTGTACGCACACTATTATACGTTGTGTACGCACACTATTATACGTTGTGTACGCACAGTGTTATACGTTGTGTATACACACTATTATACGTTGTATATGCACATTAGTAATCCAAGTCAACCTGGATTATTAGTGTGCATATTGTTTATTTCCACTGTTGACTTAAAAAAATATTTAATTTTTGCATATAAAGTAAACAATTAAATGTTTTCCTTTGCATCTTATCTATGTATCTACAATTATTTTATGCTAATAAGCATCTATAATTATAAGTATCCGAATTAATTTCTTGTCCTCAAATTTCCTTCAGTTTTATTATGATTTTATCCCTCCTAATTTACTGTTCCTATATTCAATCTTTTCAATGTTATAGTTTAAATTATACACACACAGATCTCGCATAAATCTTTAATATACTTACGAATTTACATACAAGAAATGTTCATTAAACCATTATAAAACAAAAAAATTTTTGAAACTTCGTGGAACCGGACGCCTAGAAGTTGGGAAACATCTAATTGTTTTGTGTTGAAATATTTTATTTGAACGAATTGAAAACGAAAGAAACTAATTTTGTAGATAGTTGTCGAAAATAAATAAAACTGTAATAATAAAATATTAATTCTATTTTATTTTTGTTAAATAATTTTTACCGAAATATTTCTTAACAATCTATTGAAAATACATTTTGAATTTTATAATATTGTTAGTCGACAAGACACGGAGCTGTCCAAATTAAGTCGGAAAAAGCCGACAAAACACAAATCTAACCGAATTAAGGTGGAAAGAGCCGACAAGACTTGAAGCTGGCGGAATGGCACGTCGCGGCGTGCCATCAGATGGTTTTAACTCCTATATAAACACTCATTTCCTATATTTCACACTAAAAAAAACATAAAAAACATTTCTGACCGCAACAGACTTGCAGGAAACCCACTAACAACGTCACTAATACTTAAACAATAACCATAAAAAGTACGATTTCTTTATAATTCACTCCACACACAACCATAAACTAGCGTTGATTGTAGGCAGTCGTCGGGATCCTTTTAACACCTGCCGCCTCTACAAATTCATTTCAATGACAATTATCTTCCTTTTCTATTTACGTTATTAAGTGGTTTTATGAAATATAACCACTTTGTAGACTTTAAACACAATCAGAATTCAATGATTATGTGAGTCTAGCTGCGGAACTTACGACCAACTACCTAATTTATATTACAAATGGAAAATTTACGTAATATAATTTTTAAAAATCATGTTATTCTTGTTTTCCATCTACCCCTAACCTAAACCCCATTAATACAGGGTAGGTATTTTTTTTCAACATAAAAATATACTAAAACTATACTAATAAAAAACTAAGGCAAATTAGGTTTATACCAGTCCATCATGAATTTTATAGCATTTAATTTATTTAGGCTATCATACATTTAACGACACTCAAGAGTATAAAAACAACATTTAGTGCTATAATCGTTTTTCAAAGATTCGAATCATTAAACACCTCAAATCGACATACTACGTCTGATATCTAAGGTTATTCCATCAATATGTAAGAAAGAACATAAAATCAAAAAATTAAAAGCATTTCAGTAACTATTGTATGGTCGGAAACAAAAAGTTCACGATAAAGCAAATGAGCAAAGAAATTTAAAAAGAATAAACATTAATTTATTATCATTCGGTACTTAATATATGACTTTATTACAACTTTTGCCAGCTAGTCTAACTAAAGATTCACATTCACCCTTTGAGAGTGCGTCACATAATTTAAAATGAGTCTGCCAGTCATAAAGTCAGGAAAGCCAGAAGCATAAAGTATGGCGGCACCTCTTGAGACCAGTCAGTACTTAGAAAAAGTCCTTAAGACTTTTTCTAAGTAGAAAGTATTACGATAGGTCATAAAATTATTAGTTAATACCACGGTCGACAAATTATGCTCCTAAACAGTATTGCGAATAATAGTCTGTACCATTGCCAAAAAAATAATTATTTTTTTAATATTTAAAAAAATATCCTCTTTATTAATTATAGAATAAATATTAAAAATATGTTTTTTTCATTACATGTATATATATATATATATATATATATATATATATATATATTTGTATATACTTATATTTTTTTAAACACCATCACATTCTTATATACCTTGAAGGGCGTACATCTCACACAGGTGAGTTATAAGTAGTTCGCATAAACTTAACGTATAACATTTGATCCAATATTCATATGCAAAACACCATAAGAATAAGAATACAAAGTTATTGACGATTCGTATTCAAAGAATGTCTTAATTGTATCTTATCATAAAGTGGAATTAAATTCTACGAGAATATGAGAGAAGGCGCACTGACCGCAAGGTGTTTTTAGACTGCAGTACCGATGAAGATAATATAGATGTCTCGCGTATGAAACGTGGAACAATAAAAGCCCAGTCAAATTTATGTTTCTGTACGTATGCATTTGCGCAACAATGTTTTAGTAAGTAGGTTTCACAACAAAACCATTCAGTATATTAGAAAAATGCCTGTCTTCATTTTGTGCTCTAAATTTTAATACTAATAAACCCAAAGCAACAAAATTTTTTTTTTTGCATTTTTGCGTTTCCTTAGGTATTTCATAATATTTACACTGACGAAAGGACCACATATACAGAATTCTTCAGTTTTCTCTCAAAATCCAATAAGTACGAAATGCCCATTAGATTTTAAGTATGTTTTTGTATAAACCTTTAAACAATTTTAAATTTAATTAAGTCGTATTTTTATCTATTTTTGAAAATCATTTTCTAACTATTAACCTACGTTTTTATCACGCTTTTATTAACTTGCCTGAGTCAAATCTTGTAATACGATTTTAATCTAACTCTATATACCTACCCGATTGATTTGAAACTTTTGTACGTACAAATGTAGTGCTGATAACAATGTAACAAGTGGTTTATATGTTAATTTAGCCTGGAAAGGCATTATGTAGCAAGCCTCCTTAGTAGCAAACAGTAAACACATTGTAATAAAACGAGCAGTTTTATTTTCTAACTGAGCATTTTCTACGGAAATGGTGCTAACGGCTTAATAATGGAATAAGGCTAACAGCACTTCTTAATTGTGAACAGTAAACGTACTGTGCATGAACTCGTCTTCCTCCCTACATTGAGCACTTTTTACCAAGATGAGATCTTCGATTTGAACAATTCAAGATGACGCCACAAATATAACGAAGAACTATTGCTATTTGTTGTTTGATTCATCTAAAAATTGATTTTTAAGATAACAAATTACGAATGTTTGGTGAAAATTTTATAAAACCGAAATGGCAACGTCCACGTGGCGAACAAATTTTGAAATTTGTGCCCCGAGTCATAATCGGTATCTGAGGGTTTTCTAGGTCGTAAATTACAATTTTTGAGTTAACATTTAGATATTCAAAATGATGACACCGAAATGGCAGATACATTTAGTTATTTATGTCATACGTTGCAAAACATCGCACAGCTTATGATAGTTCTCTCGTAATATAGAAATAAAATTCAACCAACTTAGGCTGGATCTATTCCTTTATGGAATGACTCAGCCTAAGCTCAGTTTATTCCTTTATGGCATGAAAAATGAAATTTCTCAAAACCAAGCTTTTAAAAATAAGATGAAGTATCTCCTATGTTTTTCACTGTTATTCTATGAGGATTTGGATATAACTATTCGTGACAAATGCGTCACTTTATTGCCAACTCACAATTTTAGTTTTATAAATTTTTTTATGTATGACCCAAACTTTATTTCGTATTTTTTAATTTACTTAATATAAAGGTGTTTTTTTTTCATTTCTTAATGTGTTTATATCCTTATTTCAAATTATTTTATAATAATTTTTAGTTTGCCTTTTAATAATTAAACTAACATTCACCTACCTCAAGATGCAACAGGCTATAAATTATTGCACAACAACTTTGGGAATTTTAGGTAAATGAAAAAAGTTCATTTATCTCAATTAAAATTTATATTCCAAAGATTTTTTTACTAATATAAAAAAAACGAACGTTCTCCATAAACTATTCTTTATTTATTAATTGTAGTATAAATATTATAAACATGTTTATTTTATTTCACCTAACAAACATAACGTCGTGCATATTTAATACGCTTTTAAGATTATACGAGAGATATTTCTCACACGAATGCCAGATAGTTTGCATAAACTCTGTAAATAAAATATGATTAAATATTTATATGCAAAGTGTCATGGGAATAAGAATATAAAATTATTGACAATTCGTGTTCAAAGAATGTCTTAATTGTATCTGAGCACATAGGGGAATAACATTTTACGAAATGTATCGACCGCAATCTATTGTTTTTAAGTGTAAAAGTCAGTTTTTTTCTAACTTTGCTTCTGAAGGACATTACTACAATTGATTTTAATGAAGAGGTTTTAACCATGGAAAACGGCTTAAAATGAAAAACAAAGAAAATATAAGCTAAATGAAATTTATAGAGTACTCAAACTTTACTGAAAAAATTACTTTTCTCTTGATATACAAGATAATATTGGGAAAAAAGAAATATATATGCGGATAATATTTCATTAATTTCTAGTTTTCTGTATTACTAAGGCGAGGTATTAACGTTACTGGATAATAATAATTCATGTCACCAAATTTGTACAAAAACGTAAGCATACATACATATATTGTCCATTTACAAAAAATAACTCTAAACGCAATGCAAATTCTCTCACAATATATTTTACAGCTTTTGTGTGACTTATCAAAAATCTGTGACAAATAACATACATATCGACTGATTGTTAAATTTAACTACAGGAGAATAATAGCATCATAAAAAGTAGCAAGAATATCTGTAAAAAAGAAAATATATCATCAGTCCAACAAAATACAGACCCCGAAGAGCCGTTTAACATACCATAAAATTAACCAAAATAACAACATAATACCAGTTTCGAAAATATAAACATAATTGTGTGCCGTCATTTTAAAACTTTCGAAAGCCATGCGGAATTTATTGTTTATGTCACTGCTCGCGAAATACCAGGCGACCAGCAATGCTCGCAAGGTTGCGCGCGGCGCATTCGTCATAGTCAATTAGGTATGAGTTAAATCGGCTCCGCGCACGTTATACTATCCTGGTATTGTCTATTGATATATCTTGTGTAACTAACATGTTCATTCTTGCGATTGCCAGCCGGCCTGTCCATTATTTATTTATTTGCAGTGTGTTCCTTTGTTTCACATTAACTCGACACGAATGCTATAGAATTAGCCTATTGAAAATAAAAAGTACATACTTAATGCCGTAAGAGGAAAAAAGTGTTTATTGTTAAAATAAAAATAAAAAACAAATAATTACAAAAGTTATTAATTGAAAATTATATAAAATACAAAGAGTTACACAGTATGCTTCTGATTAAGTATCCTAATAGAAAACAGTCCTCTCTCATTTTCAACTATAATTTTTACACAGAATACATAATCCAATAAAATTTTAAAATAACAAATTCCATATTTTCTGTTCCATAAATACTTACCGAAATGATTGGTAAAAACGGTTTTTTATCGTTTATGACGCGCTGTGTTCCCTAATGGGATTGCCATGTGGTCCTCTTTTCCCGAGACACTACCTTCTTTTAAAAGCGCGTGTGATAATTCGGTGGGATTTTTTAAATGTGTCCGGGGTTTTAAAGAAAAAAATTTCTATTGTTAATTCATTAGTTTAATCAATGGACTAACGAAAGAATTTAACAAAAATCGAAAACTGCAAAATGATAATGATTTGCCACGAATGTTAATATTCCCCGGAGTTCTAAAACCAGGAAATTTAAAGCGTTATCTAGTTATAATAGGCTAATAATATATTAAGATGTTGTGTCAAAAATTCTTTTTTTACTGTTGAATTCATCTTTAAAATTGGCTACTCACAATGTTACCTTCTGATTGAAGCTTCAGAGTTTAAGTTACGTATATTTTAATTGATTTTTTTTATTATTCATGCAATAGACGAAACATTATAATTGTTTTAGATATATTCATACTTAATATTTGTTGTTCCTCCATTTCGAATTTTCTAATAGTTAATATGGAAACACTTCTTCCAAACTATTAATTTCACAAAATTGCGTTTTTGATAAAGCTTATAGATATTATAGTGCTTTATAGGACAGCCGTTTGTCATTTTAATGCTTAGTTATTAGTTTACCAATATAATTAGAATAAACTAATTTTTGTATACTTCAACGCACTACAATTTGTAAACATTATAAATCGTACGAAAATGGTTCCACGACAGAAATTAAAGAAATCTGGACGCTCTACTAAAGTAATTTTATGCTTTCAGTCATATCAACTGTTAATGAGACTTAAAATTTTCTCAGAGATGCTAATTTAGCATAACCAAACACCCCCAAAGAATTGGCAGCATATTCTGAGTAATTTGGCAAATTACTCAGAATATAAACAATACTGTAAAAAAATAGAATTGGAATAAACTTGCAAAAAAGTACAATTTTACTGAATTCACAGTGAAATATATGTTTCCATCCCTGTACTCTCAGACAGACCTACCAAATGCAATGCAAATATGGATTAAAATTTGCATCGCATTTGGTAAGTCTGAGAGCAGGCTGGTCAAAAACCTTAGGCATGATACATTGTACTCTAAACTGATAATTTTTTAAATTAATTTTTCATAACGTCCAAGACGTCCTATGTCTTGGACGTTCCTGCAGTAGGACGTCTTGGATTTAAATTAAATACAAGGCCCACGACTACTTAAAGGAATCTCGATGAAAAATACACTTTAACTCCTTGCTTTATAATCTTCATTTAAATTTTCCACACAGTCGTATTTTTATTTTTTTTAATTATAATTTTTTTTTAATTATATGCTTTCAATGATTGTCGATAATTCTTAAGATTTAATTTTATTTGGCTTTCGTCTAAAATAGACGCGTAGTATATAACTGCAAATAAATATATGATAAAAGTCTATCGTATATACTTTTTAAGTAGTCCTTGCAGCAGTACCTCGACTTTTTTTAGGGAGCTCTAATTTCTTTTTTTTTAACAACGACATACCTAACTTTTACCATGGGTACCTAGCTACGTAATCACTTATTCAAAATTAGCATGCGCAAAACGAGAATCCTATTACAGTAACGCTACGGTTATTATAATATTTCCTAGAATTAATATTTGCATCTGCCATTATGAAATAAAAAGAGCACTAGATAACGTCCACTCGTAACAGCATGCGCCCTCACGTGTATGCCAGCTCGAGTTACTCACTATGTGCCCTCGCGTGCGCAATCGGCAGTGTAGATATTACTGGCAAACATATATTATTTATTGTGATATTATTACAATAATTCGTGAAGCCTTACTTTTTGACTGAAGTCACAAATGGCCTCATGGAGGTCCTCAACACATTATTTTTATTATTATTTTGCCATTTTTTTTCTTTATGCCCTAGTATTATTGGTGACAGTAAAAAAACCTGTTCCGAGATAACCGTTTGCGAGATAATCAATTTCATAGTTCGAAAAAAATTATTTTTTTATCATAAAATTACTAGATTTATTTCATCATGTCCTACTACCAGAAAAATAAAACTTTAACAAATATTAGAAAAGCGTTTTTTTTAAGTAAATATCACTAATAATACCAGCTGATGATCTACAAATTATACATATGCAACAAAAAACGTGTATATTATTCAAATTCTAAATTTCACACAAATAGCTTCGTTGGGTTTCGAGATGTGGCCCCTCAAAAATTATTGATTATGTCTCTTACTCATTCACTGACAAATCACGAAAACCTATCGACCACTTCAACAGTAGCAAGAACCTTGTAATTGGATTCATTAGATATTGGAGTCGTTTGGAAGGTAGTTTAATGTATATACACAAGACGACCATAAAAAAACGATGACGTTTATCTAAAAACATGAAAACATGCGGTTTTTAAAAAGAATTCCAAGGGCTTTAAGGCGCATACTTCTTTCTGGTAATCAGAAATTCTGAAATAATTGATAAATGTGAAATCCATTCCACGTTCAAATCTTGGTTTTAAATTGAAAATGTTCTTTATCCATACAAAATGTTTCGATACAGACTTCGAATAGAAAATGAACTTGGTATATTTTTAGATTCCAATTCTTTTTACAGTTTTCTCGTGAGGGTTTTTGGTTGCTAAATGCTATACCATTCTGGAAAAATATTTATTTTATGTTAATTTACTTTTACCTCATCATTCTTCTAATCGGATGCAATATACACTAGTAATTGGGTGCTTCCAGTAGAAAGATTTTTATTTAATTTTTTTATCGATTTTCCTTGCATCACTTCTTTATTGAATTTCTTAAATCAACAAATTAAGAACAAAAAAATTGACCCGTATTATTATTTTGAAAAGTTTCGTAATTAAAAAAAATGTTTATGATAATAATTGTGGATTTCATCAAAAATGTCAATAATTGTCTAAAAAAGTTCCATATTTCTATTCACAAAAATTTTAGCTCGAAGAGTGTTACCGGGGCCCCGGTGAGATCCGCGTAAAAATCCATCAATCTCATTTTTTGAACGTTTATTTATCTTATTTTATAATCCTACAACTAAAGGTGATATATGAAAAGAATTTTTTCTTAATTTTTGACATCCACCCGTAAAAAATTTAATGGGAGATACACAATGCACTTTAGTTTGAAGCTTAATATTTCGCAATGCGAGCCTTAAAAAAACGCGAAAAGCACAATTCGGGTCCGCCTCATATCTTTCGTGAAAAAGCTGGGTTAAAATTATAACAAGTTTCATATTAATAAGTATAATTTAATTATCTCTGGAACCAATCTCTCAGGAAGCTGCATTCGCTTACGAGTTTGCCGCGACCAATATATATGTTTATCTCTTTCACCGAGTCTCAAGATTGTATCACTTTCGGTCCTAGTAGTGCTCCTCAAGCTCTTCACAATGATACCCAAATCAATATCCTACCTAACGCGGTTTCACGCTACACTAATTTATAACTTTACAAAACGCTAATTCGCAACAGTCACGCGTACGCACCTACACTAATCATACGACGTCACAGGCAAAACAAATACCGCACGACAAATACTAACAAACATACTCTATCTGTTGTGAGCTCAACTATTGTTAACGTATTATTAATCTCGTAGTTATTAGCGATTTAAGTCTGACGGTATTTTGTAACACAAGAAAGTTCGACCGGCTATCATTATACTTAACGTGCGAATAGACATTTTCACGTCAAAATATATAGTAAATTATTAATTGAGATCTCTAACTGAAGCATCCACTTGCAAAATTCCAAGGATATAGGTGTATTCTATAGAAGCTGTGAGGTTGTGCCCGATCAGCGATCAAATGGACGAACGAATGTGAAATTAGTATAAGGGTTTTTGTTTGACTAAGGAACCCTATAAACCCGGGAGAAGTCAGATTGAAAGATCATTACGAAATATGACAACTTGTACGATTTCTTATTATCGTCTGGGTGCGTGGCATCAGCGCTGCCTAGCGTCCGCAACTTCAAAGGCGCGTCAATTTTATTTGTACCAATTATTTGTCAAATTAACGGCTCTGGTAAATGTTTACGTGAATAATATAAAAATAACGAAAGATATCAACTGTAACATGTATTTTTTATATGTTTCTAACTACGTATGTTGTTCCTTTCTTAATTTATCGAAGAAAAGTAAGTATCATTCGTGTTTCGATAAAATTGTGTTAAGTTAGATTGTCTATCTAACTTAACACTATCTCTACTTTATAATAAATATATTGTAAAGTAGAGAAAAATATCTAAATAAATGACTTTAGTTAACAAATAATAACAAGATTTTAGTTGTCCATACCCAGACTATATAATGTCCTTTTGTTTTCAACTCAACAAAATGAGTACAATAATCAAAATATTACCCATATTGTAATCTTCCAACCACAAACAATGTCAGAACGAATGGGTTTTATAGCAGCTATCCATTTAATTTTTTTTATCTAATTTTCAATTCGGTAATGGAAACCTTTAAAATGTGAATTTGCTATTTCTAGAAGTATTTTTACTACTTAACTATCGTGTCAAGTTTGGAAAATTCGCTTTTAATGTATAAAATGTGGGGTATAAGTTCAGTACAGTAAACATGTTAATTTTTGGAATTTTTTAAGTTGGATAATAAATATAAAAATGACCTATTTAAAAAAAGTACTCGCAATCAGAATATTTTCGCATTAAATTTATAATTATATACTACACACTCATCAAACGTCTAAACAGAAATGTTGATAATAAAAATTAAACAAGAAAGAAATAAGAATTTACAAGGTATTAAAAAGGAAAATAATTATGACGTTTAAATATTTAGTTTATGATATATACATTTCTAAACTTTGATTTCATGGACCATTTTTACTTACTTTAAATTTCATATTTTTTGGCTTGATAAACACAGTGAATTTCATATTTTTTGGCCTGATAAACACAGTGAATTTCATATTTTTTGGCTTGATAAACACAGTGAATTTCATATTTTTTGGCTTGATAAACACAGTGAATTTCATATTTTTGGCTTCATAACAACAGTGAAATTTTCATTATTGCTAAATTGCATTTAATCCCAGTTATTAATGTATTAATTATAAAAATCCTAAACTAAAGATTTAATAATAAATTTTAAAGGTTGGTAGAATTTAATATTTTTGTTAATATTACGTAAAATAAACGTCTTTATTCTAAAATTTTGTAAATTTTATTAATGTCTTATTTGATGTTTTCTCTTATTGTCACTATTCATATTTATGTTTGCTAAATATGTAATATCTAATTATTAATTTTAAAGCGAAAATAATGAAAAAAATTTGCAACACAAAAAATGGAGAGGAGTAATTTTTTATTCAATAATTTTTTTGTAATAAAATAATCACGACTGAGACCTATTTTTTAAAATACATTTTTAGGTTATATCCTCTCATTAAAAATCAGTTAAATTCGCATTTTTGATAAACTTAACTGGTTCTAAAAGTATGAGAATATACGAAAGTAAATTATATTATCTATGACAATATTTAACAGGAGCATTTAGATATTTCCTTGTCTGTTACAGCGAGCGATGCGGTCATTGCCTGCGACGTATCATACCTGCCTATTTATAAGTGAATAAATGCGACTATGACCTTAAACGAGAATTATATTTAATACCAATGGCTCACCTTTCTGGGAAACGATCTGAAACTCTAAATACATAGCAGCAGTTAGTACAACTGAAGTTACTTTTTTCCTTTTACTTATTACAGTGACAGTAATTCTGCACATGTTTTAAAACATATTGGTATGTTTCTTTCGTTTCATATCATTTTGATTTTGCAAAATAACTATAAATAAACATGTTAAATACAAGTAAAACTCAGAATACAAGGGTTTCATACATATTTAAGTATTTATCACAATTTGAACATTTGAGAGTATGTCGTGTTTCTACTGAACTATTTGCAAATGTTAACTTTATTTTTCGCTGTATAAATATATTGCCTAAATACATCTTTGGTAAGCTCAAAATATCGTAAATATGTCAAATTTATTAAATCTATACTGACAATATGAGGTGTAAAATTTCCTTAGTACTTACAGAACCAACTACCAGGCAAACACAAACTTAAGCGGCCATTCCGTGTATTCTACGACTATCGTCCGCTGTTTGTAGTAGACATCAGTGAGCACGATACATGGACGGATTGATGCATGTACATATGTGTTGCTTCTATACAGGTAGACGTCCTACGAATATAATTACAAACCATTCAACTAGTTCAACTCTTATTGATGTTTACTCGCCTGGTACCAACAATCGTTCAATTATGTAGTTGGATTGCCAAATATTTCACATATTTTTATCAGTATAAAGCATTATCTATCATTATAAGCATTAGCTACTTTCTATCATTATAAGCATTAGCTACTTTAGATCCAGTATTAAATATAAACCTCTCCTATATCTCCACATCTGCTTCTGCGGTGATATCGCTGCACAAGGGTTGGCTGTTATATGCCAATCTGGTCTTCGGTCAAATTGAATATTCAGCTTCTAACTCGAGTCCCCATTATATCCATCTTCAATTTCATCGGTTAAATTCGCATCTCATTAGATATCCAGCTAAGTACCACTTCAATCTGGCAGCTTTGCCTCTGATGTCAGTAATGCTAGTTTCTTCTTTTTTCGTTTCATTACGATCTCGAGACACGCAGCTCAGGCCGTTGCACTTTGTGCGACTTTCAGCCTCGATACAATTATCTCAGTAGTATTTAATCTAATACACTTTAATGTAAAAATTCAATGTATTTAATTTTTTTAATCATTTTGGTGTTTAATTAATGAACGTTGATGCAGAGAAACTGTTTTTAGAAGTTCTTTTTCTATCGCTACCTGGATATATCTTATATCAGTTTCGCTAATATTGCAAACACGCAGCGTAAATAATATTACTAGAGTTTACTTTATATCTCTAGTAATAAATTGCGACTATTACATAGACTTCAGACTAATTATATTACCAGTCCCATGCCTTCAAGTAAGCCGCTTCATATTAAGAACATACCGTTATGTTTTAATACCAAATTTATTATTACTATTCTCAAAGTATACAATTTACAATTGAACCAAAAAAATGTCCGATTTGAAAGACAGCGCAAAGCTCCTACCTTTTATTCCCCAGACAATAAACTACCGTCGATACGACATAGACAAGCGAATAGATTGTTTCGGTATTGCGAGAGGCTGTGAATTATTGTCTCCGTACCCGTGAGGTAAGTTATAGCCGCGATAAGTGATAGATATAAGTTAATGAGTGAACCTCCAAGCGTCAGGCCAATTAAGGGCCAACTGAAACCATGAGACACGTCAACGGAAATCTGACTCCAATGCGGTTACGCACGTTACGTAAAGTCTCAGTAAAATACAATAACTCGCAGAATTTGTTTTATTAAATGACTCAACTACTCTTAGTACTGTCCGCGTAAACATTGCTTTATTATTGTGTATTCTCATGTATTATGTGATATTCAAATCAATTAATTTTATTTAAACGTATTTTCACGGATCCTCAAATTGTTATAAGGATAATACATGTGTGTATATAAATAATTATCCGCTACTCATAATTTTGTTTATGAATAAATCAAATTAAAATTGAAAAAAAGATAAGAAAATAATCAAAGTTTACAAAAAATTAACAATTAAATTTCACAAGAGCAATATTTCTCCTGAATCTTAACGGAAAGTTAATAAAGAGTATCGGTTGAAAACGAAAATGAGAAAGAAACCTGACGTTTACAGAAACTTCCTTAGCACTTTATATTAATTTACTTTGCACTGATTAAATGTATAGTAACTGAACAGACGAGACCAATACGAAACCTTTAAAATCAACTGACGGTAAACCAAACTCTGCTTGGGCACATTAAAGAAAAACATATTAGCAAACCCAAAACTAGCACCAAAGAACGTAAAGATAAAAAAACATGGCCTAAATTGGATGCTTTTTTCGTTCACTGTACAGAAGGTCTAGAAAAAAAAATTGTTATTTATAAGAAAGGTAAAAGAGAAAAAAGAGTTGTGTCAGAGCCTGTGTGGGTGCAAGAACATAAAAATGCATAAAAGAAATATAATATAAGAATAAAAAATCAAGTAATTTTGAAAATGCTCAGAAGTAGTAAATGTACGTGTCTTTAGGAAAATTAATAAGCGCTAAAATGATTCCATCAATATACATTTAATGAATTGCTGAAAAAAAATAAACACAAAAGATCACGAAAATTATAAATCTCTTCAATCTTCTGATCTCCTAGTATTCCGAATCATCTTATTCTTTCCAGGCAGATGTTTACATCGAATGATAAAACAGACAATACCTTGACAGATGAGATGGATGATTCGTTCGAGATTAGATACGTTATTATTATAATGGAAGAAAAAAAAAGTTAGTGAACCACTTGTTATCTGATATCATATCGTAAGACAACAGTTACTATCTATGTCAGTATTATTAAATATGTGATTGGCATATATTGTTTTTTTTGTATATTTTTTTATTACTTTGTGTTTTATCTGTCCATACACATTAAACACACCATCGGCAAATGAAGTGTATTTCTGAGCTGCATATTTTTGCATGTGTTCGTGGTTCCTTTCATTTACTGTCTTCATAAGCTTCAATCTCCCATGTACCTACATACGCTCGTACTTGTTAAGACCTGACAGGTGATCCAATGAAACATAATTTTATTCTTCTATCAGCAATTATTTCATAGTATTTTGATTAACCTCTTTTAACCCGCCCAATCATAATGCAGCTTTATATTAAAACTTTTACATTTTAATATTCTTTATGATTTGTAATGTTATGTTATATTTAACTGTCCATGTGTCTTTTGTTTCTCACAACTCATTCTTAGATATGCACATACTGCGGTAATCCCATTGTCTTTTTTAAGTTTTCTTGTCATAAATTTTTATCCATTCTTTCGTCTACTCTTCCCCGAAACGTACTTTCCCAAACAAAATTTATAGTAGTAGCTTAATAGGTCACAGCAACAAAAAATAAATACATTGTGTTATATATATATATATATATATATATATATATATATATATATATGTATACACACACACAAATATGTATCAGGTATGTATTCTTAAGCCATAAGGAAATAGACACGTTCTTTGTAACAACACACACACATGGGTAGTCGTTACAAAGAACGTGTCTATTTCTCTATGGCTTAAGAACCATAGGGAAGACAAAAAATTTCAAGGAACTTTAAGGAAATACTTGAAATTTTCTACTCAGTTTGATTAACAAAACCACCTGTTTGAATAATAGAAACGTTCTCGTTTAAATATGGATATAAGTATATGTCCCTTCATTTTTTGTTTGTCTTTCTTTCGCCCTTAAACGGCCCCATATATTTAAATTAAAATTACTTTTGAATATACTGTTTTAAATATATATTATTATAAAAAAATTTACAGACCAAGACCAGGTTAACATGAATGAACCCCACATCCGCACATATTTCAATGAACTTAATTTTACATAACCTACATCTATTTCCGCCAGCGATTCAAATAAGGGAACTCCGTATTAGAGCGAATAAAACACAGTATTCAACACAGTTTTGAATTAACGTCTTTCGGACTCATTTCTTTATACATTGCATTTATTTTTACAAAACTTTCTAGAGCGGTATCCGTACGCTTCACTATCAGCTTAGTTCTTTTAATGCTCGTCATCAAACTATGTACCACACCTCCATCCATTAAATATCTACACGTAATTTTCACATTAAACTGATACTACCGATACCACCAGAGTTACTAAATACTAAATGCGCAGAGTTTACCTGACCATACAAGAGTGCTCAGATTTCCGCATATTCCTTTCCTTGAACTCAGTCTAAGTAAAGCTAACTCGTAAAATATCTACGCTTATTCTTTTAACTTTCTCGCAATTGTATTTCGATCACGTTGCAGCTGTACTGAGCATGTTGGAGGGATACAGTAAAATCTCATAACCTTAGTATTTATTAAAACAAATTAACTCGCATTTCGCATTTGTAATAATTATTATACTGTGAAATATATTCTCCTGTATAATATGCCTTTATAATTAATGGTAACACTGTAATAATATATCTGATAATTATAAAGATTTACTCTAATGTTGTGATTAATTCTGACTTCATTTACATTATCATAAATTAGCTGGTGTCATAGCGACAAGTGCTCACGGAGAGTAGAATATATTAATGCCCATTACAATTTCCTACACAGATATGGAATTCCCAAATCTATAAATAATAGAAGTCGACAGGTTTTTTCGTATATTAATCAGCCAGTTCGGTATTAAACTATTAGCATAATCCGAACTTCAATTATGAGACTAAAGTTATACGTAAGTATATCTAAAATTGGCTACTTTAGACGTTGTATACGTATGACCGTTTAGGTCAGTGGCTAATAAATATGAACCCCAGATTTATGACCTAATATTTCCCTTAAATTAAAATACCCATTTAATTTCCTTAGTATTATTCCTGGAATGGAAAAATAATAGTTGAGATTTACAATATTTGAATTATCTGCTAATGAACCAACCATTACTATAAACGAAGATCCCTCTGTAAAGAATTGTTGAAAAACTTTTTCTATTGCGGTCGCTCATTATTTTTTTATTTTAATTAATACCGTTTTGAATATATTATTAATTTGGTTTTCTTATTTGTTTACCGACTTCAAAAAGGTGAAGGAGTTCTCAATTCGATACGTATAAACATATCTCTTGGCGATTATCATGCACAAATTCAGTAATCTTGTATCGTTTTTGATGATTGTGTTTTTTTATTTCAATGAAAATACTTGCACGATGCACTCCGGAGATATACTCTGGAACTTCTCAACGGATGAGAGAACAAGTCTCCTTTGAGAAATTTGAAACCAAGTTTGAACTCATTTTTAACATCTTTGTAACTACTTTTGTCATGGATGTTAACCGGAGTCAGATAGTGAGACGAAATATGGTTAATGAACTACTTATTAGCGAATAACAGATTCATAGATTTTGGGCTCATTTGATTTATCTTGACGAGTCTTTTGATTGCAAACGGCGGCTATAGTTTGATGATGAAGTCAAAAGTTGTGACATGAACTTCACAATGGCGAAGAGTAGATTTATCTTGTGTGATAGTTGGTTTTTTGCCGTCCAATAATACACTTGGTAAAACAGTTCCAAATAAGCTTCTGTCTCGAGGATAACTTGATCGTTTAAGTTTACTATTTTTTCCGCAAGTTATATTTTTATTAGGGAGGAGTAGTTTTTTTTGCGTTTATCCCTATTATAACCTATTATGATTTGTTTACCGAGATTTGTTAGTGAGTCGATTAGGAGCATAAATTCAATTGATTCAGCACCGGTGGGAGAAGTGCGACAGCCGCCATTTATAAATAAAGACCTTTTTACGAAGATGTTGAGAACGACTGGTCCTATGAAGAAAATACCATATTATTTTGTTGATAAAAGAACAATCTTTCGTTTTCATCTTTAAAGTAATTTTTTTTGTTTTCTAGGGAAGAATAAAATTTTAACAGAAACTATTGACCTCACGAAAAATTGTTTTCAAATTTCATTAACATTCTATGAATCATTATAGATATTCCAAAAACATTGACTATACCAAAAACATTTCAAGTAAGGCTGAAAGTCTGAAATTCTTTAAGGCATCATTTGAAAAATTGAATAAATGTAGTATACATTTTAATAATGCCAAATTCCCTTAGCAGCGCTACCCTTTTTAAAAGACAGGGTTTTTAATTCCATTCTAATATGCAGATTAATATTTTTCTGTAAAATGTATCAATCAATAAACTTTGCTAGCACATGTTACCATCTTGCATACATAATGTTTATATACACGAATAGTACAGTTGTTAGGTATGAAATTCACTTTACGGAATTCTCTGTCAAGGAAACGGATAAAACATTTAGACTTAAAAATAATATAAAAGCTTTTTTATTTTTTTTAAATTTCTAAATATTTACTTTATTCATTTTTTTTAAATTTATGATGGCATCAATAATTTTGTAGAAATTCATTATTCACAATTAAATGAAACTACGTGATGTAGTATTATTTCTGCTTTCTTTAAGTTCTTTACCATGACCTAGGTTTGGTTGTATTACAACATCTAATAGCCTACCTGAAAATGTTGTTATACAACGAAACCTAGGTCGTGGTAAAGAACTTAAAGAAAGTAGAAATAATACTACATCACGTATTTTCATTTAATTGTGAGCAGTGATGGTGATAAAAGATATGATAAAAACATTATTTTCTATTGCGCAATTCCAAAAATATCTTACATTTAATAAAAAAAATATATCAATTATAAATTTTCTCACTCAATAATCATATTTCATTTACAGTAACAGTAATTAATAAAATAATTGCACAAAAACAGTGAAACCATTTAAAAATAATCGTGTAATTATTTTAGGAATTACCGTTATCGTAATTGTAATATGATGATGGATTAAATTTCCTAATCATTAAAATCATCATAATACATGCTGTATATACCAGCGTAAGCCCCTGTATTTCATATTTTCATCACAGAGAATCATAACAAAAATTATCTATATATTAGATAAATAATTAGTTAAATTGAAACAATGAAAATAACCTATCGAGTGCGCATTTCACTTATGTAGTAACATGGTTACTAGCGCCACTCAAACGTAAATAATCAGGATAAAACGAGATAGAGATGTAGATAGTTATATATCATAGGAAAGATAATTAAATAATAAATGGAATGATAAAACAGTCATCCATAGTGTACATATGTATACAGAAATTTTTTAAAAAATCATATTTTTGAAAATTGTGTATTTTGGTTTGAATAAATTAGGATAAATTATTTTTTTACGTTTAGGTTAAATTATTGAATGTACTTTTTTATGCTAGATCCAGAAATTACATTTCATTAGAAACTGTTCTTTTATAAATTTTATTTCTTACAAGGAAATTTTGTTTTTCTTGTTTTCATTACTTTCTATATTCATAATTATATAAATATGGTATGAACGCATTGACTATGTTGTAACTACTTCTCTATCCGCGTAAAAAAATGTATTACAATAAAATTTAAATTTTTGGAGTAACTCACTATTTCATCGACACGGTGCGAGCCACAGTGTTACTTGAAAGTCACTTGCACAATCGAGGGGTTAAACATTAAGAGGTTATTAACCTCTACCTACTGCATTTTCAATTTCTATGCATCTTTTTGTACCATAAAGTAAGTGCAGATATGAAAACCTAACTTGAGATTATCTTTTTCAATGTTTTATTTTTTTGAGAGAAACCAGCGCCAATCAACTTCTGATACCAATTTTCTGATTCTCTTGCAATCAATCTATATTATACTGGGTAATGAACACTTGCTTTATTCCTTTAAACACTAGCTCCCTATTTATACGTATATAATATTAACGCATAAACTAGGACAGCTAAGGATTTCCTGACTGATCCTTACTCAATAACATTTTTTGTGGTGCTAGCGAGAAATACAAATTTTATTTAAATGCAAGCGACCGTAAGAAATACACGTTTTGTTTTCTACCGCAATGAAAAACATGTTCTAATTCACAGACCGTTTTTCTTCAAAATTCTTTACTCGTTAATTGGGGTAATATGAGTGAATAAGTTATACATTTTCCAGAACTGTAAACTACTTTAATTTAAACCGTAATGCACTTTTATCTTCATAAAGGCTACAACTTAAACCAAAGCCTAAGCTGGAAAGTTTATGAGCGTTCTTTCAATCTCATTTCTATTTTTTTAAACCGTAAAAAATGCACTATATTGTGAGTTCCATGCACTGTACTTTTTTTTGTTAAACAATTTGAAACTCTACCAAATTGCTCACGAAATTTCGCAGCAATTATCGTAATCATTTCTAATTATAGTTTGTCCTTGTTTTGAAAATCAGTTAATAATAGTTATTTTATTTTATTATATAAAAAAATAGTTATTTTATTTGTGATACAAACCCACAAAGCCTAAAAATCGACATTATTGCATTAAAATATAAAAATATTTATATACCTACATATATAATTGTTATCGAGTTAATATCGATTTTGACCCAGTAATAATTGCAAAATACGTTTAGACACAGTGAAAATTATGTAAAAATTATTTTCACTTGTCACTCAAGACAATGTTCAAAACAGTTCGTTAATTTCAAAAAATTACTGATTTGGTTATAATAAAAACCAATCGCTTCATTAACTTACCCGACTTTTCTAAACTAGGCCATCACCTTTTTTATCTACCTCCATCCGATCCTCGCTTCGAGTAACAAAAAAGACAGCCGATAGGTTGAACAGTCACAGTAAAGCGATCCATAATTACGAGAGCAATATATGGTCAACAATGGCGTTTCATACGGTCAACGTTAACAATTAACGCAACCCATCATGCATTTACTCACAGACCACGAACGTTCCGAAGTGCTCGACAAAAAACGACATCTGTTTTCACGGATCAAGTGGTAATTATATTTAGCGCTTGTTTCTCGTTCTGTCTCAGTATTTTTGTTTATTTTATCTTGTTTTCAACTTAGCATAAATGTGTTCCCATGATCGCAATACACAGCCAATCAAACCAACCCCTTGCGTGGTTTGTTTTTGCCACTTGTCAATCAGGTTGGCTGTCGCATCAGAAAATACGAAGAGGTGATTGGACTCTAAATGGAAAAACCGTTAATATGAGGCTAAAATATAGTTTGAAGTAAATCTGTAAAGTAGGAATGGAACTCGCACTACGAGAGTTCCGTACGCATTTAGGCGTGTATAAATATTTAAGGTATTTCTGTTAAATCATTCGTAAATTATTTTTCACAACGCCTAGTAAAATATAACGAATTAGTCAAAAATATTTTAGTTTTATCACCATAACATTTTTTACTTAAATTATTTAATTTTGTTTAGTGCTTGTTTAAATAAAAGATATCATAAATATAGATATTAGGGTCTACCAAAGCAAACGTTTGTGAGTAAAAAAATTTTAAAAAACTGTGTCATGTTTTACCCAGTATGCTTTTTTGTACAATAACCCTATGCCAACGAATAATTCTTTTTCAGTCACTCTTCTTTATTCAATTCATAAAGATGGCATTTCCTTTTTACATTATATTAAACCTTAATTAATTCTAATATAGGGAAGACATTAACATTATTAACTGAAAGAAAACATTGACATTATAATTTCTACAAAATTTTAAAATTTGTTGTACTAAACAAAACTGACAACTCAACAAAAGTTCGACTTACTTTATTTTACTTTTATTAGTTTAAATAATGGGCGCTAACACCTACAGTATGAAATTTTCATTCTTTTACCTGTTCATCAACCATAATTATTTTTTTTTTTTGGTGACTGCCTGTCTGAATGTCTGCTTCACTGTGACTGATTAACTGTGATTGGCGGTATGAGACTGACTGACTGTGATTCACTGATCACTGCTGACTGACTGTCTGGCTCACTAGTTGCTACACACTGGCTGTGAATGACTGATTATGGCCGACTTACGGTGGCCGACTTATTGAATACTTACTTGAGTGACTTACTGTGAGTGACTGGCTATCACTGGCTTACTGTTGCTGATTAACTATGACTGACACACAATGAACTACTGGTTGGCGGTGGCTGATTGACATGACTGACTTGTGTGTAGTTGACTGTCAAATAGCTTTTTTGAATATCTAGAAATATTCACAATAGTAGCATATATACGAAATTAATATGAAAATTATCATAGCTAAGTAGGTTCTATTAGTTTACTAGTAATTGTCGACCGACTTATGATATGTAATTCAGTCTGTAAAAATTGCATAGAAACTCTATATAAGTAACTTAAATCACCTGCAAAAATAATTTTGTATTTTAAAATATATATTTATTACGCACGTTAAACATATTTACGTAGTGCAAAATTTAATATTGGTAAATAGTTTAATATAATGATACGTACCTTTAAATATTTATGTGCGTAAATGTGGCGAGACCCTCGTAACACGAGTTCAACTCATACTTGACAGGTTTTTTTATATAATTGTGTAATATTAAATGAATTTTCATGGTGTGCTAACGAGGTTGAAAATAGCGCAGTACACTACATCCTGGCATTTATGTGCACCGAGTATCCTCTCCGGTTGTAGTAAGTCCGAGACCTTTACATCTAATTCAGACAATATAAATTACATTATAAAGTAAGCCAAAATCGAATGCATCATAACAAATAAATCACTATGCATTAATATACAAAAAAATTACTTCAAAAATCTAACCATTTTTTGTTAACTGATATCAGGTCAAGAATCGAAATATTTGAAAACATATTACGAATTTAGGAAAAAAAGAAGCTAAATAAAACATATAGTATAATAAATGGTTGTGCTAGGAAAATTATAACTCATATTTAAACGAAATGGAGGCAAATGCGAATGGCTACAAAAATAAATTATCATTTATATTAGTTAAAATACTGCAATATACGTCTTCGATCTTATATAAAACCTAAAACACAAATATATTGATTAAAAACAGGACCGCTCGAGAGATGAAACATTTAATTTATTCATATTTTTGACGTCATTATAAATGGATTTCGTGTAAGAAGACAGGTAATTACGTTGAGAAATAATCACTCCTAATATATAATTTAAAATGAATATAAATTTATAAATATTAAAATAATTCATTGGAACTGTTACTATTAAATTTTACAGCGTCCGGTTTTTATAACAGGTATGCGGTTTTCAGAAAATAAAAATGTTAGTTTTTTACTGTTTTAATTTCACGTTGTTGCAAATATAAAGTATGATTACAAATATATCATTCCCTGTTATATATTATCTATCCACAATTAACAATGCGCAATAACGACGAACGATATAAATATTTAACTTAAGTTTATTGTTAGACTTAAATGCAGTTACTTACCCATGTTAAATTATGACGGTGCACGTCAATGTTTCCTATTCGTTTTATTTTGTGATTGCCACGGGAAAATATTGTTGAATATTAATTTGAATATATTTCGAAAGTGCAGAAAAGTCTGCGTTTCGGCAAAGAAAAATTATCACAGTTCTAATGAGAAAGGTCGTCTAAATTTTTTTTTATTTTTATACGTCGCCTTATTTCATAAGCGTGCATACTTTTATATTTATCTATTATATCTAATAAGTGCTAGGTATTTACCATAGCTAATAAGTTTGGTACTCAAAACTCTAATTTAGTAAAATAACATTTTAGTAATTTAGTAAAGCTGTTGGCAATGGTAATTGATTGCTTCAGATTTTCTCAGACAATAATACAATGTTATGCCATGTTTTCCTTATTTTATTACTTTTTAGGGTTTCTCACCTAAAAGGGAAAAAAGGAACCCTTATTATATCACTTCGTTGTCCGTCTGTAGGTCTATCAAGATTCTTTTTCAACTTGATACCTCCACGCCGTCCTGAGGACCGCGTGGAGGTTATCAAGTTGAAATTAATATCAAATACTTAGATCTACGGTCCCTTGGTGCTGTAAAAAAACCAAGCTTCCATGTTAAGGCAATCAAGACAAAATCTAAAAATAGGGCCATTTATGCCGCATATTATGACACTCGCAAATAAATCGAAACCTATAAGGGTACTTCTTGTTGAAATTTGGTAAAAAGCAAGGTCAAAAAACAGCACATAAAATATTTTTGTTAAATATTTGTGAAAGATATAACAGGCAATATATTTTGTTGCAAAAAATAAAAATTTTATAAACAGTTTAGTAGGAATATTATGTACCATTACACATCTATAAATACCTAAATATGTGCGGAACCCTCGTAGTGCGAGTTCCACTCGTGCTTGACATGTTTTTATTTTATGTACAATTACAAAAACGCAACAGACACCTATGCTTATAAATAAAGATAAAGAAACTAATTGTATGATAAATAAAACATTTGTAAATTATATGAAATAATAATATATGATTAATTTATTTCGACGCATCATTAACCAATGATAGTCCCATAACATTGAAATAAGGAGTTTACTACGGTGGGAAGTTCTAGATACTGGTATCTGCAAAGATTCTGAACACACGAGCGCCAGAAATTATTAGGTACAAAGAATAATAGTGTTCTCAACAACACAAATCATGGAATCTTTCCACTGGACAATCAAATTTCATAGAAGGAATCTCTCTTCTGAATTGCAAAAACTGGAAAATTACTATACCATAGATAAAAATAGAAAAAAATAATCTATGGAAGTCATCTTACAGTCTCATATACAGATCCTGAAATATGCCTTATGAATATTACTGAACATTTAATCATGAAGTACTGGGTTTGTGTATTCCAAATTAGGGAACTATATTTTATCGAACTGAATATACATTGTCATCATATGATGCAATAATAATAACTATTTACATCACTACAATGCAACGTCAAAATTGTCAAATGTTCCATGACTCGTGGGTAAATACCATTTTATCTAAATACTTATATACTCGCACTTATTCGTTGCTTTATATACATGAATTATTTTTAAGTGCATAGTATGCATATGTTTTTAGTAAGTGTTTATATAATTCTTCTTTGATCAAATATCATTCATTTTTGGGGCAAAAATAAAAAAATATTATGTAATTAAGAAATATATTTTTAAAATTTTCTTTTAATAATAAGTTTGAAGACACCTAAGTCAAAGGGTACATCCCTTTGATTTAGATCAGTTTAAAAGTGCAAATGTTGCTTTAATATTTTATTGCATTAATATAACTCAAAGGCGTTGCTATCTATGGGTAGAATTGATGAAAAATAATTCAGAAAGGAAATTGCATGTGCTTAATGCAAAAATTAAATTTAAACTTATCTTGAAATTTCCTAATACGGAAGCAGTTTAACCTATTATAAAGCCAATTAAACTACTATTTCCTTTTAATTTTGGTAACGTGAACTTGCAAACCGTTAAACATAAAATTATTTTCATTGTTCCCTAGCGAAGCATAGAATAATTTAATCGAGATTGATTTTAAAACTAAGTGTTGAGCGGAGTGAGAAAGAAATAAGAATATTTAACCTTTTACACAGTTTCCTTTTCTTCAGCCATCCCTTATTGACGTTTAGGAAAAGTTTCTCGAATCTCAATCGATTGCATTGCATCGCTTTTAAGTGATTCCATGAAATTACGATACGTGTCTGATGGAAAAAGTTGTCAACTGATGAAACAATTTTAAGGAGTTAAACGGTTTTTACTCAAAAAGTCCTGTACCTCAAAAAGTAAAAAAATGATAAGATCGTGTCATTTCGCTTGTATATCTGTCATAGCTGTTTTTCTAAGAAACCGTTTGATTTAAAAATTAGATTAATGTTTGTCCCTTTCAGATATTTACTCTTCTTGGTCTATCTCATTTTTGTTTGTCTATCTGAGCACAACATAAAAATTAATAACTTAATTTGAAATTTACTTTTACTGAGACAATTAATGAATGTTAAAAAATAATCTCCTACGCATATAAATTTAATGTTAAGAAATAAATTCCTAAGTATATAAATTTCGAAGCATGAATGTTAAAAAATAAATTCCTAAGTATATGAATTTCGAAGCATGAATGTTAAGAAATAAATTTCTAAATATATAAATTTCGAAGCACGAATGTTAAGAAATAAATTTCTAAATATATAAATTTCAGAGCATGAATGTCAAGAAATAAATTCCTAAGTATATAAATTTCTAAGCATGAATGTTAAGAAATCAATTCTTAATTATATAAATTTCTATGAATGAATGTTAAGAAATAAATTCCCAAATATATAAATTTCGAAGCACAAATGTTAAGAAATAAATTCGTATGTATATCAATTTCGAAACATGAAGTTAAGAAATAAATTCCTAAGGATGTAAATTTCTAACCATGAATGTTAAGAAATAAATTCCTAAGTATATAAATTTCTAAGCATGAATGTTAAGAAATAAATTCCCAATTACATATATTTCTAAATATGAATGTTAAGAAAAAAATTCCTAAGTATATAAATTTCTAAGTATGAATGTTAAGAAATAAATTCCTAAGAATATAAATTTCTAAGCATGAATGTTAAGAAATAAATTCCTAAATATATTAATTTCGAAGCATGAATATTAAGAAATAAATTCCCAAGTATATATATTTCTAAATATGAATGTTCAGAAATAAATTCCTAAGTATATAAATTTCTAAGCATGAATGTTAAGAAATAAATTTCTAAGCATGAATGGTAAGAAATAAATTCCTAAGTATTTATATTTCTAAGCATGAAGGTTAAGAAATAAATTCCTAAGCATATCAATTTCGAAGCATGAATGTTAAGAAATAAATTTCTAAGTATATAAATTTCTAGGCATGAATGTTAAGAAATATATTCCTAAGTATATAAATTTCTACGCATGATTGTTAAGAAATAAATTCCTAAGTGTATAAATTTCGAATCATGAATGTTACGAAATAAATTCCTAAACATATAAATTTCTAAGCATGAATGTTAAGAAATAAACTCCTAAATATATAAATTCCGAAACATGAATGTTAAGAAATAAATTCCTAAATATATAAATTTCTAAGCATGAAAGTTAATAAATAAATTCCTAAGTTTATAAATTTCTAAGCATGAATGTTAAGAAATAAATTCCTAAATATATAAATTTCAAAACATGAATGTTAAGAAATCAATTCCTAAATATATAAATTTCTAAGCATGAAAGTTAATAAATAAATTCCTAAGTTTATAAATTTCTAAGCATGAATGTTAAGAAATAAATTCCTAAGTATATAAATTTCTAAGCATAAATGTTAAGAAATAATTTCCTAAGTATATAAATTTCGAAGCATGAATGTTAAGAAATAAATTCCTAAATAGATAAATTTCTAAGCATAAATGTTAAGAAATAAATTCCTAAGTATATAAATTTCTAAGCGTGAATGTTAAGAAGTAAATTCCTAAGTATGTAAATTTCTAAGCATTAATGTTAAGAAATAAATTCCTAAGTATATAAATTTCTAAGCCTGGATGTTAAGAAATAAATTCCTAAATATGTAAATTTTTAAGCAAGAATGTTAAAGAAATAAGTTCCTAAATATGTAAATTTCGAAGCATAAATGTTAAGAAATAAATTCCTAATTATTTAAATTTCTAAGCCTGAATATTAAAAAATTAATTCGTAAGTATATAAATTTCGGAGCATGAATGTTAAGAAATAAATTCCTAAGTATATAAATTTCTAGGCATGAATGTTAAGAAATAAATTCCTAAGCATATAAATTTCTAACCAAGAATATTAAGAAATATTTCCTGGTTCCTGTTGTTCACTGTCTCACCTTCATCACTCGTCCCTCGTCACTTTGGGTACTTACATTTGGGGTCGTTACACTCCGATGGAAATGAGAAAAAAATAGTTTTTCAAATTCCCTGTTATAAATTACCCGCATATATTTTAATAGTTAACATTTATAAACATTTACGTAGTTTTGAAGTGGGCCAATAAAGAAATGGAATTTTCTTTTAATCGTGTTTTGTGTGAAATATTAATTGAAAAAGCGAGTTACATGGCTTCCAAAACCATCATTTTCAGAATTATGCAAAACAGTGCCTAAAAATATATTTGCAAATGTCCCTAAAATCTTATTTATCTTCGAAATGGCTAAACTTAAATTTACAAAGCCCTAAATTTGCAAAAAAAAATTTATACCTCATAGCTTTTGAGATATCCACAATCTTTTTACACGTGTAAAACATATATTAAGCATATTTATATGATGAAAAATAAAATTATTCTTTGTAAATTTTATACAATTTAATAGAAATACTATGTAACCTTTCATATTTATACGCATTTAAATTTATGCGGGACCCTCGTAGTGCGAGTTCTATTCGTAATTAACAGATTTTTTAACTTCACATAGAAAACGAAAGACTAAGTTATTATAAAAAATTATATGAAACCGAAAACCTAATAACATTAAAAACCAGCTTTAGCACGCGGCATCGCTCACATATATTTTTAATATTTAAGTTGGAGTTTTTCCTCTAATATCAATATGTTCACTTCAAAAATAATATTGTAAGAATAATAATAACTTGTGTATTAACTTAAATAACATCTGTATATCAAAGGTATTTTTGACTGTTATAAACGTAAATTTTATCTTACGTTGAAATTTCAGTCAAATAGCTGTAATGGTCTCGACAATTTCTATACACCAGTTTTAGTCCTGCGCGCTCGGTCTTGCTGCCTGAGTGCTAATAAATAAATTTCAATTTCCTTTACGAAGAAATATTTTAAACTTTTATCTGCAAGCATTGCCTCAGTAAACGTTTATTTCAAATTCAGTTATTAGTATCTATGCTGTGCTCACATAGACAAACAAATAAACAAAAACAGATAGGAGACAGATAGACAACAGGAAATATTTCAAAGGAATACACGTTAATCTAAGTTTTAATTTAAATTCCAAGGATTATCTTAGTAAAAGTTTCATTCAAATCGGTTAAGTAGCTTTTAAAAACTACCTTTTAAGTTAAAAAAGCCTAAATAGTACTTTCCACATTTTTTTTTAAATGTCTGCCTTATTCAGACCCTTACGACAGGATGATTATAGTATAAATGTTTTTACAAAAGTTTCTTTCCGTAAGAACCTTTACATTATCTTCTAATTTTCGGAAACTAATTGCCACATTTGTCACATTTACAGATAAACAATCAAGAAATCATAGCACGATCTTACATAAACTTTGGCACCATGTTTATATATCATCATTATTATTGTATATTGTATTATGTGTGCTCACTCTATTTACTCGCAATACTATTAACTCAAAGCAATAATTAATTAAATTGACTTCAAAATCTGTTTTCTGTTTTTTTTAATTTCATGGGACAACAAACGTATGAACAAACTAAGAAAAATATTAATGACTCATGCAAAAATTGTACGATAGTTTTATTTTCCTTCATTAAAGACATTAGATATAAATAATAAAACAAGTTGCAAATTCTGTCACAATTTTTATTATATATTGTTATGAGTTTACACGGTAATGTTCAAATTTTGTGTACAATAATAAACGTTCTTGGAAAATATCGTTGTCATATAAATTGACCAGTGGATAACTTTAGAATAATATTATAAGCAATGTTCATTTATCAACACAGAAAAGTTTCTTGTCGAAGTACGGAAAACATTTCTACGACTTCCTAACTTTATAAATAAAGCACTGAATTTTACCCTTAACCTGGCGATAACAATTTTGTCATACCAAGATACCGATAATATTTCTATATAGATACAGGCTATTTTGAAAAGTACCTCTAATCGTATATCATTTTGAAAAATGTGAAAAGGCAACCTCATTATTACTGTAGTGTGTTATAATTAAACCGTATGTTCACATTAATTTCGTAACTGGCATGGCAAAATATCAATATCCCCCATAATGAACCACCTGTCGGTTAATTCCCTCCCGCACCAAACCATCAACGGAGGGAATTTAATTGGCAACATTATTGCAAGACATAAGCAGAGAATATTTGCTTTCTGTATTCCGTTCTCGGCATTTAAGTTTTCGCATTTATATTATGAATAGCAGGACGTTTTTAAATCGCATTTAACAGAAATTAAGTTGCAACGCCTCTCTAGGGTAGAACCGGTCTGTTGTAATTGTGAATTGCAGAGTATGATAATGAAAAACAGTTGGCGGAGGTTTTTCGATCTCATTATTAATTGCGCCAATAATTAAATGTACATAACATTTTCTAAAAATACAATATTGGATACTAGTTGTATAACTAGAGTATAAATTTAGAGCAAAGGAGTTTTATATCAATGTAGGGGTGCTGTTGCTAATATATAAAAATACATACTATTGTAGGTAAATAAGGTTCCAATAATGTAATTATTGTTTTGTTTCACAGAAACAACTGGGACCTCGTTATGACATAGTTTATAGTCTTAATATAAATATAATATAAAGTCATCTTTATTCTAGATAATGATATTGAAAATAATTTAATGAACCAAATTAAAACAGCATTCTAAAGCAACAAAACAATTACAAAACCAAAATTCACAACGTTAACTATAAAACATACACTTCCATGACATTAATGCCATCTTATACTGTGCTATTTGTTCACCATGCAAATTGATTTACACATTTGAAGAATTTTTCCATTATTAAATTCGGCCATTGGGCATTATCATGTACATGGAGCTTTATCTACGTATACAATGTGGGGTAAGTTACAATAAATAAAACATGATTTTTTTTTATTTATTAGAAGGGTATGTAAACTATAAATAATTTATAGTAAGTTCAAAGGAACTTCAAAATCATTGAACGTAATTATGTGATATTTTCATTCAATTCTGACAAGAGTTTCATCTGCATAATTTGTGAAAATTTGAATAAATAAAAACATGGTGTTGGACTTTTATTTCATCAGTGTACATTTCAGAAATAACAAATATCGCTGGTGAGCTTTCCTTTTTGTAATATAAAACTATAATATACCCGTAATATAAAGTCATCTTCTATTCCACAGGTTCTTAATAAGTAAATATGAAATATATGATACAATTTAAGGATCTGGAAATCTAATGATCTTCCATCATTGTTGGCAGTGTGTTTTTTGCTGCTTTTTTTTGAGAAATCGCTAGAGATAGAAACTTGAAATTGACAATGAAGCATATTAACACGCGCCTATGACAATACCTAATATTCAAAAATGGTTATATCGAAATGTTAGGGTAATGTTAAATTCCATGTGTAATGCGGAATATAATTTAAATGTATATATATATATATATATATATATATATATATATATATATATGTGTGTGTATGGATTATTTTAGGTACCTTTAAAGATACACTAAAAATATACAAAAATATGACCTCCCTCTTATTTTCGAAACTACAGAATCTAAAATTAAGAAAAAAAATTGAAAATTTATAATCATACGCGAAGGAAATGAGAAAACTATAATGATGATATATAATAGTTTCTTACATATTCGCAATAATATATAGTTATCTCCCTCCACCTAATTATGTTAGGTAAATGCTATTGAATATTTAACGCACTTGGAATTTCATATTGGCGATGACTGAATAAATAAAGTACCCTCACTTCAAACGAAGTACGGAACCTTTGACTCATAAGCCATACTCATACTTAGCTGGTTTTTATTATTTACAAAATTGTTGGCTGATCTAGAACTTAGTATAAGTTCTTTTGCGTCTTGCTTTAATAGATCAGAAAGAAATATCTAAAGGGATCAGCGGCAATTGCCTCACAATTTTAGTATAATCGCGCCGCTGAATCCATTTGATGTTTTATAATTTTTTTAAGAATCGAAATAAATATAATAAAGTTTATAAAATAAGAAACACGTGATGTTAATTTGCTATGACGTTTTTACCCTTTTTTTATAAAAGGGTATAGCACAAACAAAATCCTGTATACGTTGTTAGTTTCTTACGATTTAACTAGTTTATTTTGCAAAAGAGCTTTCAAGTAAAATACAAAAAAAAGGGAAATTTTAAAATGCTAAGGTATTCATTGAATATATTGTATACACCAATTTATAATGAATTTTTAAATTTTGTAATAAATTAGGCTAAGCAACGTATTTAATTGCGGATTTCCATTGTCCTAAGATTTATTAGTTTCGAAGACTTGGCGCTCATTGTGACATATTTTAATTGTCCCTCACTCTGAAAAAGTCTCCTGACTAAAGCCAGAAAATACATAGTTATAATTAAGATGTCTCATAAAAGTCTTAATCCCCCTAAACTTAATTATATACTTACTATACTTAAACTATGACATATAAAGAAGTGTGCAATTTAAAGAAGTTCGAATTAAATTAACAACAAAGCTTTCAGTCTGTTTGTAACAAATTTTTAATATTGAATATATTTGGCGTTAATTTTGTAGAAATGCATTATTCACAATTAAATTAAACTACGTGATGTAGTATTATTTCTACTTTCTTTAATTTCTTTACCGCGGCCTAGGTTTCGTTGTATTACGATATCTTCAGGTGGGCTATTAGCAAAGAATCTTTGCTAGAAATTAGAAATAATACTACATCAAGTAGTTTCATTTAATTGTGTAACAAATTTGTTTGGTGGTTATAAAATTATCAAGATGAACTTTGAATTTTACTGTTACGTAATGCGGGTTCGTTCACAGTATACATTTTTATTAATACTCTTTCTAACATAAAGGCTTGTTGATTTGCGCTTAAGTAAAACTGCATATAACTCTAAGTCATATTGTAATATTTAGATAGGACGTATATTTGCTGTAATAAAATAAACTATTTTATATTTCAAGCGACACAAAAGTCAGATATTAAAAGATAAGCCGCCTGGTATAAAATATTGCCTCGTTGCCGGGGACCACCGTGGCGCTCGCACTCTACGTACGCGCTATTCCCGATACGAACTAAGCCAAGCCGCAGTGACTGTGCAATCCCACGGCTGACATTACCGGGCGCGCAACGCTAATCACACAGCCTCCATCGCGAGGTGTCACAGATCGTATTAAAATCTTAATTTTGATTAATATCTCCCCGTTGAATGACAGCCGTAATTAATTCCGCTGGGTGACCGACGCGCCTCGGCCGCGAACTACATGCTGCTAAGTACAACCGACGTATGAGCGCACGTCTCCGCCACGCCACCCGACGGACGAGACCTTATATCACATTTGACTTTTCTGGGACGTATGAATTAGAGTAGAAACTTTCTTTTCGAACGCATTATCGTTTCGAATGGCAAACGTGACAGTAAAAATGTCATGCCACTATAAAATGTTAAAAGAACATATTACTTTAGGATAGTTAAGTTTCCAAATATATTTGACCTAAAGTGTTTACACACACAAAAATGATAATCTAAAACAGCCCCAGTAACAAGTGGTAAACGCGTCACTAAATAAAGAATGACGGTTTTATCACTTGTCCCTCGTAAATTTGAGCACATGCGTTTGGCGTCCTTATACTTCAATGGAAATGACAAAAAACAGCTTTTCCTATTTCACCTCCATTTCAGGCCAATTCAAGTGATGATAAAGGCATGTTAAAGAAACTTATTTTTCATTTATTACCCGCTGCTTTCTTTAAATACAATAGCGATAGAGTAACAATAGAGAGTTTACTTTGAACTACAAATGTACTGAGCTCATTACAGATAAGTGAAAGAGATGTCATTAAGAAAATATATAAATCTTAATTTCTTTAGCCTTATTTAAAATGTTAGTTCTTTAAGTCTCACTGCGAGAGACAATGGATTTATTCTGACAATGATTGTGAACTGAAATTCTGTTCAGTGAAATGTCTTTAAAAACAAATAGAAAATAAAACTATATTCTTTTTTATGTACCGTCGTTCTACAACGTTTTTGTACATAATTTGTATGTATATAGTCAAACGCTATCGATGAGGGATTTTCAAAAATATTTTGTTCATTGTGAAAATATGTGCTTTACTTTCCTAACAAATATTAATAAAATTACAATGTGAAATTATATAAGTTGACTTCTAATAAATTCGTCATCGTTTCCAGCAATTTTGGCACGCTATAAAAACTTCTTGTTCGTCTCTGATAGCGTATATAAAAAGCTCAACTATCGCTCTTTTGTTAGATAAGCAAAGCAAGTAGAGACCGAAGCATGACAATTTCACAAAAGTAAAGATGTACTCTTCTACGACACAGAAAATCATTGCTTCCCATTGGAAGACGATTGACCAGAAAACTTCAAAGAAGAAAATTTTAATATCAACAATGATTCTTATCCAGGATGACCAAAAATTTTAAAAAAATGTAATTCCTTGTTATAACAAATTTTAGATTAAACCCTGGTTATCTGATAGAGACATTCCTGTATTCTTATGTTGCAAGAGAAAAATAACTTCATGCTTTTGGGAACTAATCTAAATATTCTATTTAGCGTAAGCTACCACTGATGAATTAGGATAGCGGGTTTATTAGTTGCCAAACTAATAAATTATCCGCATAATGATATATATATATATATATATATATATATATATATACTGATATACATAATGATCTATATACTTTTTATAATGATATGCATAATGATATACATAGTGATCTATATATTTTTACTATTCCGTACCTCAGAAGGAAAAATCGAAGTCCTTGTAAAAAGACGCACGTATCTGTCCGTCTACCTATCACAGTCATTTTTTTCAGATATAGCAGATATGTTTTTTTAATTTGATATGATGATAAAATAAATAGAACCGCATGCATTTCAACAGTTAACAATTTTAGGTAGGTAAATGAAATACTTAAAAACTTCTTTTATTGTATGGGACATTATACGAAAGAGCCAAGTATTCTGTAGATATTTTTGAAAATATGTTCGATAAAAACATACCTCTACCCCTCCCCATTACTGAAATTGTGAAAATCAAAATTATAAAAAATACCACATAACTAAATGTTCACTAAAATTGATCAAAAAACTGCAAAGATGATTCTAAATCCACGATGTTTTAAGCATGTGAAAGCCTACTAAACTATATATGAGAAACAAACGTTATAAAAATGATATAATGTTTGCGAATTGTTTAATGAAAGTATTTACCCTTAAGTGCTTATATACCTATGCTTACGTGTTTACAGAAGCCTCGTAGTGGAAGTTATACTCCTGCCAAACATATTTCTGATATTTTCAAATATAACAGTTTTAATCTTTTCTATTTTTCCTTGATCTGTAATTATTTGTTTCGATATTGGTTTAATGGCGGCTATTGCATATCACATGGACGACATTGAGGATGTAGACAAGTGTTATTTTCAAAGAGAGACCGTATAGGCTGTACGGTTCTCTACCACTCTTTTATTCGGTAGGTTGAAAGGCACATAGCTTTTAAAAGTTTGTCAAAATGTTTAGGTAACTTGCTCAAAAGTAAATTCACAGATCGACCTGGTTATCTTCGCATCAGAAAAAAATCTAGTAATATTGTCTACAAAGTGACATTATTGAGGAAATGTGACGTTTATAGTGACGAAATTATGATCGATTAATGTCTTCAGCCGGATTTCAAACGGTCTAGTTAATTATGTACGAGTAGTATAGTAGTAGTAATAATTTATGCATATATATATATATATATATATATATATAATAGATCTTCAGAGCGTTAGGATACATATTGTATTAATCTACACATTAAACATTTCCATTAAATAACTATAAAGGTTATAAATACTCAACAAAGAACTACACAACGATGCAATTAAGCCTATAGAATGACAAGAATTCAATACATTAACATCTAAGTACAATCGCATTCCCCACTAATGTAATATTTAAGTATTTTTTGAAGAAGGTGATTTACAAGAACCATATCACGACACAAGAGGCTCCCCAATATAGATCGGCTTGGCACGGAGATATCATGAACAATTTTAGCAATCATGGACCTGAGAACCTTTTCACCTGAGAGAGAAAAGATGATATCTGAGATGATAATTCAGGGGCATAATAGTTTAAAAATTGTTAATGTTAAAAACTTCTAGGAACGGGAAAATGATGCCTACTAATATGTAATAAACTATTTGAAGCAGTAGGGTCAGATGGGGTAAAAATAAATCACTCAAAATGTTAAGTAAAAATAAGACAACATTATAATTCCACGAATATAAAATATTTCAGCGCCGTATTTCATTAAAAACAAATCTTATTGGTAACGTAATAATGATATAAATTTTATATCGCCTATTTTTAGTTATAATTTTTTACAAAGTATTTTATTCATCACTACAAATTTTGACGCGAAATCGTTTCTTGTCATTCAGACCACTTATCGTTGTCTCGCTCTCGCCCACGTCGCCCACATCCCCGCTCGTTGTGTTCGTTGGGACTTGGTCTTGCGATTGATAATTGCCTCTTCAGTCTATTTCTAAGCAGTGCGCGGGAGAGTACGTATTTTGTTGAGGAAAATTATGAGACAGGCTAAAGAGAAAATATAAAACAGTGTGCGGTGTTAAAATAAGACAGCAGAATGAAACATGCCTCGCAAATATATGCCTAAACCAAAAACATATAATGTACTTATATTACAAGAAGCCTTAGAAAAGGTGAGAACTGGCAATTGATCACTAAGAAAAGCCGAAATAAAATATAAAATTGATAAATCTCTATTATGGAGAAGAATTCACAAGTTGAATACGAGTAAACAAGGAAGAAAAACTGTTTTCGGTAAGGAAGATGAAGTAGATCTGTCCTAGAAAATTAAAATTATGGCTAAACGGAGTTAGGCGTTAACAAGACAAGAAATAAAGTTGTTCACGCCTACGTGATTCAAAATAACATAAAAAATAATTTCAAAAATAACTGTCCAAGTAAGGGCAAGATGCTTTCGTTTTTTGAACGAAAATCACATCGCCAAGCTACTAATCATCCTTTCATTATTTATGACTTCTATGATTCATTGGAGAAGACAATAACTACTTTGGATTTGGATGGTAAGCAGCATTTTTAACGAGTGGTTTGCTAACTTTTGTAAGATTGTGAAAGATAGGCCATCGCTTGTAGTATTCGACGGGCATGCTACTCACCTGGATCCAGCTACGACCAATTTTGCAGTACGCGACAACGGTATCTTTGTTGATGTTGGCCGCCCATATGTATTACAGACGTATTACAACCAATCGAAGGATCGAAGATGGAACGAACATCTTATTGAATGGCGAAGACTAAATCAGAGATCTCTCACTAAATCAGACTTTTGCAATCTTTTATGTGAGATAGGGCGCGGTGGTCTCTCAGAAGAAGTAATAAAAAATTCATTCGAAGTGAGAAGAATTTACGCTGTAAACAAAATTGTTTGCCTGAAGGACCGTCTAGATCCTGAAAAATTAGAAAGATTTAATAAAGCTCAAAGTTCTGATGTTTCCATCCCGTAACTACTAAATATATTTGAGAATTTACCAGTTGAACACGTAGAATGCATTTCGCCCCTAATGCTCGAAACTAGATCACTGTGTGTTTCAACCTCGTTGTTGGAATCTTACTCATTCGAAACTTTACTATTGGATAACATCAAGCATACAACACTGCCCGTTTGCAAAAGATGAAAAACATATGGCAAAGGAAAAGTTTTCACTAGCAAAGATTAGATTATCTGAAAAGGATTGAAAGTCTAAAAAATAAACCAATTAAGACTGAAAAAAAATCAAAAAACCAAAAAACAAGCGCAAAAAATTGCCAGGTAGGTATTCGACACAAAAACAGATTCAGATTTGTGTGTGGTGGTGTACAATAAGTCGATGTAAGTGACATAGAAACTTACACATTGGCAGATATTATACCAGATGAATATGACAGAGCATTCGACGCGATAACACCACCACCCGACCTTAATCGTTTAAACTAAATCTATGAGGCAGAAAACCAACAAAACGATGAACCATTCGAACCCAAAATTAACTTGAATCCATCGTTAAAAACGTCTGAAGATGCCATTGTAGGCGAAGCAATTGAGTCAGCTTGCTAAGTTGGAAATTTAATTCTTGTTGATCATTTAATGAAAAAAAATTTAAAAATATTATATAGCTCGAATTGAAGAAACTGATGAAAAACAATTTTCAGTAATTTATCTTAAAAGATCAAAGATAATTATCTTTGCTTACCCTGCTGTTCACATAAAATACTCTGTCCGAAAAGACGAAGTAGTAATGAAATTGCAATCTCCAACACAAAGTATTCAAAGAGGCGCCTTAATATTTGATATTGAATTTGAAAAAAATATCGTAGGTGAGGCGCAATAGGTTATTTGTGCGTATTTTCTTTTATTCCACGTTTTTGATTTAAATTGTTCCTGATTTTAATTGTTCCTAATCTCATATGTAGCAAAGTAATTAAAAGGCTGATTAATCTAAATATTGCATAAGTAGTATAATATTTCGTTGATTTTGTTTTGAGTTAGTGGTTAGAAATATAAAGTGTTTTTTTATTTAAATCTTTATTTCTACAGTTAGCTCTTTTTATAGTAATATAATACTCATCTCGTATTTCATTATAGACACTTTAGTGTCTACAAAATCTAGAATAAATGTTTTGTTTATTTTTGTTTAACGTTTGAAGCACACAAAAAAGCGTTGATGATTGAATTTAATGAAATTTGTTGTATCATTTTTAACCTCTCTCTTATAATTAACTCTTAAAACTGTAAATGTAGCAAGATATGGAAGTTTAAAGCTATCGCATTTTATACCACCAGTGTTTTATATTTGCCCCATTCGGAGTAAAATGAGACACTTATTTTATATCGAAACATATAAATTTCTGAAAATTATCCGCAAACTAGTTCAATTTTATTATAGATATCAAGGCATGATATAGTATAACTCATTTTAATACGTCAAAAATTAATTTCAAGTTCGTGAGGACTCAAAACTTTTGATAATTATATTTGATTTAGGGCATTTTTACGGCGACTCTTGCTATTAAGAGATAATCAGTTCTAAAAACGAAATAATATAAAGTAATTGCTTTCTGAATATTAAAGTAAGCTTCGTATGTTGAAGTTCCCATCACAAAACATTTTATCGTTCACCATAGTCCATAATTATTTCTGATACAACATTGCACCGTATAACTTAAGCGCTATATTCCGACATAGTCAGGGATAATCAACCCGCATTCTACAGTCATATTATGGATACCTCTTGAAAGTCATTCAAGATATTCGCATTTATTATTCGATATTCTCGAGACTATGAGCATCCATTGTGTAAAAGACATTAAATGCAGTTGCAAGGAGTGAATTCAACGTCAACGTATATGTTTTCCTTTTTATTATAATTTCAAAATGATGGGAAAAACCTTGAAATATAGCCTCGACATTTATGTAGATAATTCTACACGTGCCCCTTGTTTCGAAAAGTTTCTGATAAAGCATTGCGAGTATGAACCCACTTTCTGCGATCTTGAATATTCCTATGTCTTTATGATGCATTTTTAATTCAGTTTTGAATGGTATACACTTACGTATCTTCCACGAGAATACGATTAATATATTCTCGGGAGGCTTCAAATTTTTCATTTTATAAGTTTTTTCTTTTATTCCTGATTATATGTTGGTAATTTTATCCTAAAAGTTATGGACTCATAAATTTCTCAATATCGTTGAATGTGATAATTGTAATAATAGGAACATTCAAAAATAGTCATATTATTACAAAAAAATATCAATAACCATTTTAGGCAAACCTTAAACAGTTAAAACCCAAGTTAAAAGCTTAACGAAACAACTGTTACGGCTTATGGCATATTTACTTAACGCATCCATTGTCTTCCTCAAGTAGGTACTATCCAGTCTCCCATCGGCGAACCGCTGGGTTTTTTCTTCAAAAGCGATCGCACGACGGTCAGTCGTATATCATTATCGCTATTCATTCGTGAAATGGTCATTTACGGACAATTGTACCGTGCGGTTAATGCGTTTAACCGCAGCCGGCTCACGCCCACCGCGCCGCAACTCGGTAATTATTGTTATTGTTATTCTTACAAATATCGTGTTGTTTGTTAAACATATAGAAGGTGTTTGTTAACAAATGTTGGTGTCATTCTGTCTTTTATTGGCACGTGGCGGTTGTCAGAACTTGCATTTTTATTGGAGCCGTTATCTTTAAATTTTACAAATCTACTTAAATTTGTACATCTTCTTGACAATTGATCCACTATTTTATGTACATCTTCTTGATAGTTGACTGCAGACATTTTAAATGCTTCTTTTGTACATAGCATTTGCCTCTTTACAAACCTTCTGTAAATTATGTTACTTGTTTAACATCAACTCCTTAAAACTGGTGATATCACTATGAATACTTTTGAGTCTGTTGTGACCACTTTATTATGCATTAACTAGATTTGATCCTGAATTAAATATATTTTACTCAAAAACCATGTATTTTTATTTGTTTACTATATTATTTATTCATTAATCGTTGTGAATGTACTTCGTTTCTGTTTGTGTTTTCTCACATTTTCCATTATGGATAAGCTGAAAATTAATGCTATTTTTTACCACGAGTTCTACGGTAGAAACAGCGAAAGGCAGACGCTACATGACAATGAGACCAAACGCCATTGACGAATACACCTTATAAGTTTACTATATTCTCTTTTCAAATATTTCAATGACAAGAATAAGTCCAATGGTGTTAAAAAACAACATACTTCTACAGTAAGTGGTTTCATTTTAAAGTAATAGAGGGAACTAAAGTGATAACAGGAAAGTATTCTCCTCAAACTATGGGTGAAGTAGCAAGGTTTGATGTCAAACTAGCTTTAAACCTTACAGCTAGTTCAACCAAACTAGTTAAAAATAAAAATGAAGTAGCCCATTACCTTATCGAGCACTCTGCCCTGAACGCTACTCTGTAACATCGACACAAAAATTATGGAATTGTGAAACGAATGAATACCCGTAATGAAAAATGAAGTCGGTACTAAAAATCGCAATTAAAATTATTAATCCAAAAATCCGATTGCATGTTTATTATTCAATTACGTTGTAAAAGCTAAACTTATTGGGATAATGTGTAAATATAATAATGTTTCACCTTTCCGAATAATATAAGACTTTATTTAAAAACTAAACTCTTCCCTGGAGATAAAATTATGACACGTTCTAAAGTCAACACGATGGAAACCGAAGTCTAGTTAGAAAGAATCCAGGCGTGTAGGCAAAACAATACCCACGGCAGAAGTTCAGCAAACAGTTCACCGAGAGGATCTGGAGGTCCAGTGCCGGCATTATCTACTATAGTAGTAATTATACTCTGTCAAGAAGTGTAAACGAGACGTTTCCAATCAAATAACTGAAACTAACCAATTTCTTTTCCTCACTGCTAATACGCGATCATACGTGGCACAGCACATGCTTAATATTCCAAGTGCTGTAAAGAACGGAAACCCACCATCATCTACCGTATTTGCTGAAAATCATTCGAAATTATTTCCTCCTTCATTTGATTAGAAATTTTTTTTATAAAAGCACAAACTTCAGTCGCCAGATGTAAAAGAGCCTTCAAAGGAATCATCGATTCTCGCTCCATAGACTTTTATATCAGCTGCATTGGTAAAATACGTTTTAAATGATACAAGTACATTATCATCATGAGCCTATAATTTATTTTACTGAATTTATTTTTCGTTTCGGAATTTAAAATGGTAACGGCAGACTCAATAAATAGGACAGATGAATGAGCTTCAGGTATAAAGATTATATGTTAAGAAAAAATAAACTAGAAAATGTTGGTGTATAAATCTTTCATGTCAATAAAATTTCAGAAAAAGAACCACGAAAAAGTACTGCAGTTTAAGAAATTGTCGGAAATAAAAAGCTTCTATTGAGTTTATATCATAGTTTAAATCAACAGAGGATGAATAAGTTACATAACCATAGTGAATAGCTGATAGGACTTAAACCATTTTTGAATTTTCTTTAATATGATCTGAACTATTGACAAAAAGTATTCTACTTTGAAATATTGGAAAAACCGTATATCTGACGAAATAATTTAAATGATTTTATGCTCAACGCATTCTTGGCTCTAGACCTATCTTAAAATTAATTTCATAAACCATCGTAAAATAGTTTTTATACGAACATATGTCGCGGGTGATGTCGCTGCAGACATGTTACGGGCCCAATAGTCAGCACCATGTCCGCTGCGAGTGCCTAATGTGAAGGTTCATTAAAGCAACAATACTTTACGATTTGCTTCAAGTGATAACTTAGCCGAATACAAGGGGACGCGGTAAAGTTTAGACCTACGTTTACTCAATATATTGGTAAGTTAGAGGGCAACTAGCCGCCAACCAACTGACGACCGTAGTGAAAGTGGACATCTGTTGCATTGTTTGTTAAAAAAAGTCATTCGTCGCGGATAATAATTTTCAACGCGTCTGTGATTGTAACGAACTTTAGGCTTTTACTCTGCGTCAAGATTCTTTTCACTCTTATTGGTATATTCAAATTATACATGTAATTATGTCATACAAACTTGAAATCTTTCATTTGACCTAGCGCATGAAGTTTGAGTCTACAACTCATTTTTCGATCGAAATTAATAAGAAATTTTAATTAAAATGAAAATAATTCATTGCAAATTGTGATAGCACAACCCATATTACCGATGTTATTATATATCAAAATTAGAATTCGACACCACTAGTGGTCGAACCTCAAGATCACATTTATCTCTAGAGATAGTAACAATTATGCTTAGTCTGAATTTGGGCATCAATTTTAAGTACGAAATGAATAACCTTTAAGCAGAACGAGTGATTCGAAAAAATTCTATACCAATCTTAATTTTAGCAAAACTTGGACTTCAAATAACGTACTATCGTTACTAAAACAACAATACATGATAGCGGTAGCCATGAGATCGTAGGGGCAGAACATCATACAGACTTCTGAGGTAGTCCGACTATAATTGGTTTATTGTTAAACCTATATAATCGAACATAATAACGACCATATAAAACGTCTCGTCAAATTTTATATTCGTTTATCTAAAACGACTCTATACAAACTCAAGAATTATATCATATTTATAATCAACGACGTAAGATTGTTGCTACAGAAATAATCAAATTAACATAATATAATAGAAATATTTATACTTTCGAGGTCGATCATACCACATTCGACGGAATTAACAACTTCACAGGTCGCGAATCGAGCTGGAGCGGTCATAGCCGGTGCCGCCTACGCGTACCGATGCTCGTAAATAACCATCTAAAAGCATCAAAAATGATGTCATTATCAGCGACTATAGAAAAATTCTGCATAAAATTCTAGATCATGAAGATTATTTTGTAAATTTGTTTTTGTGAAAAAAAACAACCACAATAGATCGATGGAAATAAGTAAAAGAAGGTCAAAAAAAACTTGCTGCCGCTCTACTGTCGTTACTGACAAACGAGTAGGTTTTCACTAATTTATTCATTGTGGCTAATTGTTCTCAACTCTGAATGAACACCATAAGCGACAGGAGATATTGAAAAAAAAATTATATTTTCACTCGAAATTTGCAATGTGCGCAAAACAAAAATTTCTTTCCACAAAATCACAAACAGTTACAACAACGTTCCATTTTGTTTTCGATATGTTCGGTAGCTGATTCAAAAAAGATTTAACCTTACTTAATACTTTGAATACTTTTTGGTTTCATTTAGAACATCTATTATAATGCGACAACCAATACTCGTACGATGAAAACCGTCCTATTTTCTCAATCAATTTCATTATTAATAAACAACGCAATTGAGACACGGCAAATTGAAAAAAAAACGGTGCAAATAGCCCCTTTAAAATAAGTTTCAAATTAATTTATACTAAAAATACAGCCTAAATATTGAATAATAGTACGCTGTTAATTATATTTTAATTAGCTCTGTTTTTGTCGTTTTTTTAACAAAGCTCTGAATTTACATAACTCAAGTTCATTAAAAATATTTTACGATTGAAGTTAGCCAGAGAAATTATAGTACACATTATTATAAAAGAGGAAATAAATAAAATATAAAACAAGGCATTTTAAACAAAGAACGCGATTTTAAATTTAATTTACACGAGGAAGGATAAATTGGTTAGAGTTCATACAGTATGTGCGAATCCATACTATGATAATTCAAACGACGTCCGCTCGCGAACGGCGCCACCGTACAGACGTGAAAAGCAGACGCAATAAATCGCTGTCAACGCTTAAGCTAGCGACCAATAGATGGCGCTATCTCCGAACCAACTACGCCGGGTATGTTAATTTGAATGTATTTATGACATTGAACTTAAGCAGTTGCGACATTTTTATACAATCGAATGTATTTCATTATATTTGCACTCCCATTACGTTATATTTTATTACAGTCTCCTGTATTAAAGATTAACTAACAGCAATGGCTGAGTTGTTACGTGGTAAATCGCTAACAATATATTTATGCAATTTTGCAATATTGCAATTATGGCAGTAATAGATATAGAGATAGCTGTTGTTAGGATATCAAGAGTAAAAAACCGAATCCTTATATAATCACTCACGTTTCCGTATGTTAGAACCGTTTATTTAGAAAGGGTCGAATGAACAAACTTGAATTTGGCGTAGTAAAATAGTAACACACATAATATCCCGTAATTAACTCACAAAAATGTTAATTTGGAAATTTTAGAGCGCCAGATAATATACTCGATTTTTTTTATTTCTTGTATTGTGTAGAACATGAGTATGTTCAGACAAAATAAGAGGGAGCCAGCGACGGTAGTGATATCATAAACAAATATATCAATACCGCTGCTGGAAATTGGCCCAATTAAAGCAGAACTAAATGAAAGAGAAGAAAACGATAAGGAAAAACATCTCGACAAAAAGTCGATTTCCACAGCTTAAATTTATTAAAACTAATCATTTTGCAAAAATATTTGTACCATATAACATTGAACGCTTAGAAGCTATGAAATTGTTTCTTTGCATCGCTCACCACCAATTTTTTTTTAAATGTGGGATCTTTACGGAATAAATAAAACCATGTTTCTTACAACCAACGGCCTCACAAAACGCCATCATCATTAATATATACTAAAAATATAGAATTTTATAAAATAACTTTATTTATTTGCAACTGGCTTTGCAAAATGGGGAAAATAAATGTTACATTTCTTTTAATTATTCTTTAAAATGACATTTTAAATACTTTGTTGGAATTATCACATAGCACAAATGTTTATGATTTTTAGAAAAAAATATAAAGCTTTTATTCTTAATAACCTTAACAGTTTACGATAATTGCGTCAACATAAAGATATTTATGATGTAAACAAGGTATAAAATACAACGTCATTATAATACTTAAACTTCTTATCTTAAATTTCCAATTAGATACCTAGTCAGATATTTAGAATCAATTTAATATAACTAGTTATAAAAATATAAACGATTGACGCAGAATATATTCTTTTCCTAATATCTACACACGCTATAATTTTTTTTTTATAAATCTTAATTCAAAATTTTTTCACATTTTAATCCGACGATGTCTCACATCGTAACTTATTATTTAAATTTCAAAATTTAAATGGGTTATTTAAAAAAAACTTAAATATTTGTATTGTATTTCAGAAAACACTAAAATACTGTTCGAATAAATGATTTAAAAATGTTCCAACCTTCCGTGTAGTTTACTATAAGTTTTTCATACGTAATATGTAAACAATTCTTTGGACCTAAAATAACAAAGAAACGCTAACTGCATTTGCTTAATTACATTTTCTCCAAACTTTATGTGACAAAATTCACTTTTTAATTTTAAATCGCAGACAGTGTTTATTATCTCTAAATGACACGCCTTATGATCTGTGCTACTGTATGCCTTTTTGTGCATTAACGATCTAATTATTTTCAGTTAAACGCGTATTTTAGCTCATAATCACAATTTATTGGAGTCACTTTTCACCAGTTTGATACCTCTGTTTTCTCTGAATATAATCTTCATAAGATTGATACTAGCCTAACTAATATATATATATATATATATATATATATATATATATATATATATATATATATATAAATATATGTATATATACCTAGTTACGTACTAATAAGTAAAGTGGATTTTTTTCAGAAAAGTACCATGAGAAAAGCTTATAAAAATGAAAATATACTTAAGTTTCTACTCGTGCATTTTTTCTGAAGTTTTGTTAACAAGGAAACTCAAGTATCATTTGAGCATCGTAATAGCGTAGTCAACAAGGCGCTGTGCGTTAAAGCATATGTATATAGCTGCCTCCTCGCAGGGTGTATATACATCCGCCGTATCACATTATATATTCCAAAGGCGATCAAGCCGATCGTGTCCAGTATAATTGTACTTTCACATTATTACTAACATAATATTATGAGAATCGTTTATATGCCTACCCGGACATTCGTAATTACCTCTGTAATAATACCACGTGAAGATAATATAATGAATAGTAACTTTACATTAACGTCATTATAAAATGAAATTGTTTGTGGAATCGAAAACACTTCAATTAAGTTTTAACCCTTTAAGAGTAACCCATAGTAAGAAATATCGTGCATCTACATATGTAAATTAAAGGCGCTTTTGATACTAGAAGAATAGCTTAAATGTCACATGTTAACAAAATATAATTTCACTCATAAAACGCAAATAAATCTATGAGCTTTTTTGGCGACATTAAAGAAATACAGCATTGTCAGTAGTGAAAAAGTTCGACAATTCGTTTTACTAGTTTATATCGCACATGGACACTAAAATCTATTACATCAGCTCAATAAAATATGTACATTTGATTGTAGTATAAAAAATACGTAACTTCAACCTTATTCATATATACAGAAGTTTAACGTTCACATATACTTCAAGGGATTATAAACGATATGAAACATGTAATGTTTTATTTAGAACTAAGTTTTTGCAACTTACTAAGTACACTATTACGAGTACCTAGTCCGAACTTTATATTCCTATCGAGTATTATCGGCAAAACAGTTAGCTTTAGGCTGATAATCAATCGTTTATCAGGTGAACTGCGTCCACGATTACCGAGGAAAACATCAAACGCGTAGGAAAATAAATACTAAAAAACAGACGTTTAAAGACTAGAGAACTGGCAGCAAGATAGGATTTTTCGAAAATAACAGTGTTGTGAATTCTTATTATTTTCCAATAAATAAGATCAGTGCAATGCGATTTCTGAAATTCATTTCGGCTGGTCGATGCGACGTGTGAAGTCTGTATTGAGTTTGTGTCCTGCTGTGAAATTCGATCGAAAAGTTATCGACTTCATTGTTACAGAAGGAGAAACTATGGTTCTATACTATAACTTTCTATTGAATCAATGAAAGTGAGTAGTCTCAGCTTACTCCGTCCCAAGAAATCAATTGGTGCAATCTAGAAAAAAAATATAGCAGATATGTTTTGGGATTATAAAAGAATCTTATTTGTGAATTTTAAAGAGCCCAACACTACAGTAACTTATTATCTACTACATTTTGTTACTGCACCATTCAAGGATACCCTTGATTGGTGCAGTAACAAAATGTAGTAGATAATAAGTTACTGTAGTGTTGGGCTCTTGGATCAAAGAATTTGTCCAAGAAAGTTGTCTCACCCAGTAATGTTGCTGCATGGCAATTCACCTGCGCATACCACTTTTATCACCGAAGTTGCTATCCAGAAATGTAACTCGACAAAACTCCAGTGTAACACTGAAGTCGAGTGGTTTTAGCGCATTTTTGAGACAAAAATTTCAGACTATGTCTTGAAAGAAATGGAAATTTTGTAATATAAAACTTGTAAAGAGTGTATAGAAATATCTTGAAACTATATGAAAAAATAATAACAGGTATTTTCGTTTTCATTCATTATATATATAGCTCAGACCGGAAATTTTTACACTTTTCTCTAAGCATAAAATTATTAAAACACTCGCAATACTAGGATCGAATATTATCATATGAACATTATTTTTTTTAAAAAATATCACGGCTTTTTTTTCTTTTTCCTCTTTTAAAGCCTCAGAACAAGGCTTATATTATGTTGTAAATGTTTAAACCTTTCACGTCTGTTCACTTATTATGATTTATATCTAATGAAAGATGAATAAAGTATATTAATATATTAAAAATATCAATTATTCAAACAGTGATTATTATAAATAAGCCCTTTTCTCGGTCAATTATGAGTCATAACATTATTCTCCCGCCAAGGCAGCATACGGTAAATTTCGCTCATTACCTACGTCGCCGTTTATGCCTCGTTATTTATCAACCATGGAATAATTCATCAAGTTACATTTCGCTCGATTAGAAGTCATCAATGCAGGTGGCTGTACTGTACAAAAATACATTTAAAATTTACACAAAATTATTATAATCAAAATTCCGATGTTAATATAACCGGTTTTATGATTTATCTTGTACCAAGCGCAACGATTCTTTTATGAACGGCTTAATTTTCTAATGATCAGCGATATAACAATCCACACATTAAACAAGAAAATAATTTGAAACGGGTACTGTGGAGACTGTACCACAACTTTCAACGGAAAACTACACCGCTACTGTATTGCTTGCTCTTATCAAGTTTTAAAAATTAGAAACCATCTGAACTTTTCCTTCTTGTAGTGAAACATAACGCTAACAATATCAAAAAGAGATGGCGACAGTTTTTTACCTTTGTTTCGTCTATAGGAGAACGTAGATACAAAATAGCATTTAATCAGAATAAAATGTGTAATGCTACTCTACTCGTATTTAATAATTAAAAAGTAAAACTTATTTTATTATAAGTTTAAATGTACGATATGTTTAATAAAATAATTGTTATAACTTCACGATTATTAATTTTGGAGACGTAATCGCTTAAAATGGAACATAATTTGTTGCATCATACTCTACGAAGAATCCCGATCGAATGCCGGGTAAAATATAGTTATACCTCAAAAACATTGTAACGGTTTAACTGGCACATGAAGGCTTCCGTTCCATACGTCCTTCCGTCCACTTATGATACAAGAAAATTTCCAATTTATTGTTGCATAGAGGTGCTGTCTATTATAATTACAAATATACCTATTAGTACATTTGTAATGTTAATTATCTATTACAAATGTACTTGTTAGTTATCATTCCAGACATTGGAAATAAAAAACAATACTATGGACTCCGACCACTTGCCGCCCTGCTTACCGCCGACGGCACCAATGCCGTATCACATCGTGTATGCGCAGAGCTGGCTGGTGAGCATTTCGAATGAGCCAAATTGAAAATTTGAAAAAAGCGTGTGAGGACAAAAATTGTTCTTTACATCGTGAGATTTTTTACCCTGAAATCAATGTTTAAGCAGTTATAATGAAATAAACGATTAAATTGTTTTCAATAATTTTTCAATCCTGATAATTTTGATTTAATCTATATCTAATTGTCAAAGTTAAAGAATTTTTTTAGGGCTTTTTGTAAGCTTTGTAAGCTTTTTTTCTCGAAAAATATTTTAGGAGATTTGAAAGCTTTTTTTCTCGAAAAATATTTCATAGAAAAATAAGTACACAGTATGTATTGTTGAGTTTGTGCTTCGATAAATTGTCATTTGACACCTTACAAAATCCTCTTATTTTTTTTAATTTTTCAGTTTACCCCTTGAAATTAATTAAACTTTATATGTTACATTTCATAACAGTTTCCGAGAAAATCGCTAGTGAAAGACGGGTCCATCCATCTTGATTCCGTAAGTTTTCCGTTTTGGCAGTGTTGCCACGGGACACTGAAAAAAGGTTAAACATATTTTTTTCAGCTTTTTTTAAATCTTTGAAATAAACGATTGGAATAAACATACAAAAACAGTCGAGACTTGTTTACTTTTTTTTAAGGAAAACCTCTCATAACTGATGTTTTTTTATGAGCAGTAGTGGACTCTCGTATTATGTTAACTCACTTAATTAAGCATTATACTTATTACTCAGAGATTTTTAAGTTAAATTCTTGTTATAAGTTCAAATTTTACTTAAACTACTGTAATTCAAGTGACTGAGCAAAAACCTAGCCTAATAACATTTTGATAACATAATATTTATTTACAACAGACTTTTTCTTTTCGAAATTTAATAAATATAAAACCGACTTACTGCACCAACCCACAATGTAAAAATAAAGAATCAGAGTCTCGCTCGCCAATTATTATACAATATTACAATTTAATTAATATATTAAAAGACTAGTATGCAACAAAAGCTTGTCAGTGTCCACAACTTATTGTCCTTTCTATGGTTTAATATTTTAATAAACCGAAATCACTGTTTCTATCAGTCATTTAGTTATTTAAGTCCTAAAATCATTTTATGATGCAGGAATTTTTTTTTGTGATTATTATTAAAATTTGAGTAAGTTACTGAGAAATATACTGAGAATTTAAGTAACATAGTAACAATTTATTGGAATAAATCAGTTTAAATGAAAGGGAAATGTAACAATGTTCATAAAAATTGTATTTTGCTCTATGTGAAAATATTAACAATATCCTGAACCAAACTATATCGCGATATTCAATTTTTCAAATTTTTCCTTGAAAAGCTTTATTTGTCTTCCATGATTTTTTTATGAATTTCATAGTTTTTTAGTAAATAGTTAAGAAAACTGTGAGCATTTACTTTTTTCGTTATAATATTAAAGTTTTAACTCGTTTTAATTAGGTCGACTTAAATGTAACTAATACTGTAATGGAATCTGCGAAACTAAACATCATGCTTTCTAAATTGCATGCATTTCTAAATGTTGTATCATCAGGAAATTTGGCAGTTGTGCGTAGTTTTGATGTCAATACAATAATTCTATGAAAAACAAACAAAAAGGACTAAAAAAATAACAGAATTTTTAAATTCGATTTTCACCATTTACAAACGTCCGAATTATTTAAAATTTTGCACACGTATTAAAAACCGATAACAACACAATAATTTCATGAAATTAAAAAAAATACCATCTTACAACAAAAATGGAAGACTAAAAAAAGTAAAAATAAATGAATAGTTTAAAAGACTAAAATATCAACACGCTTTTATAAAAGACTGCACAAAAAAGCAAAAAATAATTATCGAACCTCTTTTCTCAAATTAATATTAAGTGAATGAAAATGCTTTTTTTTAGTGAGATATCAAAATAAAGTGTCCCACACTTTCACACTCAAATAATTAAGCTCAATATTTTCTCACTCAAAAATTTTGTAAAACCGTGCTTTTTTTAGTTTTTTAAAGTATTAATTTATTATTACTTAAATTTCATGTGAGCAAATTAAATAGTTCTCGTCTGATTTCGGCAGAAAAAGAAATGTAAAATTTTATAACACTGACAGACATACGGTTTTTTTATTGCGGACATAATGTTGAATTCAAATTTTTAATCAATTTTTATTCAAAAAATTAATTCTGTTCAGTGTAGATGATAGTTATTTTTTCAAATCTGAGCGCACACTAGTGCACTACTACGTTCCGAACCGCGCTATCGGACACTACCCTTTAACTGTAACTATTTTAACATCCCCATAATTCAACTCTAACGAATTATGGAAATGTAATTTTAGCATGTCGGGAAAATACATTAACTTGGCCGTAATAAACCCTTGTCTGTCTATCGCCTTACAACATGATGGATCTATAAAAATATTAGAATTTTCTCTTTATAAACTTTTTCCACCGCGGCCATGGTCAATGTTATTATAGGTATTATACCTACAAATACATTATTACATACAGGTATTATACCTACTTCTACAAATACAAGCGAAGAGGCCCTAATTCAGTCATTTATACCTACCTATCAAAGCTCGACTAGAATTTGGTTGCTATTATCTACATGCTTTGGTTGCTGTTTACTATAATATTTTTGATGACATTTTTTGAAAAAAAAATCTTTAGTGAAAGAAATACGTAATCATTTTCTTAATTTCTGCTTACATTCAGCAGCTTGAAAGGTTGAAGAAATAGAAAATGACAATTTTATTCGAAAAAAGTCTGTCGAACGTCGCATCTAACTTCCATCATATACTCGTGGCAAATGATCAGTAAATTTCAATTAATATTCATAAGAATATGAATATTAATTTCAATTAATTAATTTATATATACATTCCAATTAATATTAATTCCTTTAAAGCCCCGAGTAAAAGTTATTTTCAACATACTACTTAAATTTTAGTTATAATTATGTCGTTCCCTTCTTTTTCATTCCAGTTTATTTACAAAAACAAATTTGTGCACCACAAAATAATTTTTCCTCTTAAAACTTCTCGTATATGGGTTAAAAGAAATTTAGGATTTAGGTTTAGAATAAATAACTTGTTACCTCTTAAAAATAACAATGCAGCATCTAGACAGTAAGTCTTTTACTATATACTACTATTTTAAGCATTCAAAATACGCGAAGTGGAAATATACGAAAATAATCTAGATGGATATAGTCAATGAGATATTTATTATTGATTATTCATACAGTTACAGAAACATTACTGTTATGCATACATATGTTTCAATGACAACAAAACTAAATTTATGAGGAATACAACTATCAATAAAAAGTTTAAAAAACTTGTACAAAATACACGAATGTCATCTAGATTCTAAAAAAAAAAACTATTAAATCTTCATAGCTGACAGAAACCATATGTTAATATTGAGAGTGTCTATGAAAACATGAAATGTATACCGCGTGTTTCTGGATTAGTTTGTCATCATCATTACGTCGTAAATTATTTTTTTTTAATTGTTACATCTAAATAATAATTTTTTGATATTCTGATAATCTATAATCTGACGTATTTAAAAGTTTTGGTAACTTGCACAGTAGAAATATTTTAATATACATTTACGATAAATTAAATCTTTATCAATTTAAAACACAGTAGCAATGAAAGCCTCCGGCTATGCTACCGCTCGTTAGAATATTAAGAAACATTGATTACAATTATCTCAACATTATAACCGGTCGGTGATAAATTGTCGCGACACTTAACACATTCCTGAGTTCCTTAACACAACCACCTAGTCCAACTAAAAACTCCATAAATTGAACAAAACACGACCGTCGGGGGCGTTTTCATCATTTTCTATCACGCTCTACGGTTATTGCACTATTAATAAGTCGTTAACAGCTTCTAATGGAAAATAATAAAACTTTTTGTCGTCTAAGGTAGGGCTGCCGTGTTCGAGCTTTAGAAAAGTATTTTGTTAATAAAGTTAGAGGATCATATTTTAACGCGTTGTAGTTAGTTAAAAAAAAGATTCATTTGCTTTTTGCCATTTTCTGCGTGAAAGTTATCTCTTTCTCAGTTCCTACTAGCAAGAAATATAGATATCTCTGAAAAACAATAAAAATAAGAATTTTGTTTATTTATTTGTCAATGTCAGTCGATATTTTTGTTAATTAAGAAAAGGAAATTCAAGTCACGTCCGGTTTTCAGCAGAAAAACTTTAGCAATATAAGAAAAAAGTTTAAAATGTTCATTAATGTTACACAATTTAATTCTCAAATAGATATTAACAGTTTTTTGCCAAGTATTTGTTGATGTCAACTAAAAACACCTTGTTGAAATTAAGTGCCGAAATGAAGCCACTGTAGATTATGACGATTGTAAAACAAATTGATTGAAAAAAGGCTATATTTACAATAAAATTACTATTTTTGATGTAGGTGACTTGTATATACATAATGTAATATAAAAAAGTGGTTACATTGAAAGTGAATGTGACAACAGATTTTTGAAAAACTAAACACAACATTATATTATTTTAACGAATTGTTTGAGACTTATTGATGAATAAAACATATTTACTAATATTATCTAATATTCATTCAAAATTTTTGTTTATCGGTCATTTATAAATATATATTTGGGGATTTTGATCTATTGTACTGCAATAGGTGTTTGGACATATTTTAAACTACGTACTACACCATATTCATACATTATATAAATTTTAATTGATTACGCTATGTAATCTGTGATACTTTTCACGAAAAATGAAAAAAAGTTTCTATGAACTCACCACAAGACATGACTGATGCCATTTTACACGGTCCACTTATAGTTAAACTATGACTTGAAAACTATTGAAACTTTCCTTTAAAATGGATGTATGTAAAATGTATAGATGATGCATTAGTTCTTTTATGTTTTTGGTAGATCTAAAAAGTAGATATTTTAAAGATAAACACTTTTAACAAAACTTTGTTTTTTACTTACTGTTATTGTAGTAAACAAAATTTAGAGGCAATAAAACACTATCACTAATACTACTGAGAAATTAATTTGTTTTGTATTTGAAAAACACGTTCCTCAAAATTTTATTTTTCATAAAATTGATCAATTAATTCCTTCGATACATTATTCAAATCAAAACTTATGGTAATTACTGAAAGTTACAGTTCCTCAGATTCGTGTTAAATTTTCCAAGCCTGTTAAGACATTTATGAACGAAGACATTTAATTATAATTTAAAATAGAATAATTATCATGTAAAACTAACTTTTCTTATAATAGTTTTCTATTCTAAATCCCAGTCATATTCAACTGCAAGGTATTGTGTAAAAAATGTGTAAATATATGAAATTATTGATACATAATGACAACACTTTTAGAAAAAACTATATTTAAGTTGAATAACGCTTTCATTCTCTTTAATTTGTTAAATGATACAGGTAACCGAGTTTCCAATTTTTTTAACAAAATACAATAAACACGATACACCTTAATCAATTCCTTAAGCGACTTTAATGATATTGTAACAATTGTTACCGGTCTTATTAAAATTCATAATAATAGATATTCTTAACCTTACCTTAGCAGTGCCCGCCGTGTCTGATTTCTTTAGATTTATGAATCCAGTTTAGAACCACATTGAATGGTTATAAATCACATAGATATATGTTTTGCACGTACCATGAACAGCACATTTCTAGTAAATAAAGTGTCATTCGGCTTGCTCTAGTATGTTGTTAAAAGGAAGTGGAATGAGATTTGAGTGACGGATTTGTCCATTACCATTTAATTTGATTAAATATAGCCTCATTTCCACACACATTCACAGTAGAAATTAAATGCTTTCTCTATAATCATTATTGTAAAAATTGTAATTTTTGTCGATTCAAATGTATAAAAATCTTTAGAATGAAACCACATTTTGAATCAATATACACAAATTTAATATTTAGCGTAAGGCTACTGTGACATCATAAACATATAAAAAAAACAAAATATCTTATAATTACTTTTTCATGAATATTTAGTACATTTAATAGGTACATATATAATTGTATTATTGGTAACTGGCTCCGGACATAAGTCAACTAATGCCATCGAAGTGTCCATCGTGAAAATCCAATAGACCCAATAGAGTGAGTTATGTACCTACATATATTTGGAAATGGTGCCTATCAAACAACTATTTTCTTAGATTTGTTCATATTTACTGAAATCTTTCTGCTTATGTATTTGAATTTTTTATTTGTGTTTGACTTATACTCAGGGCGATCGTGTGCTTATTTTATTATTAATGGTTAAAGTTAACAGTAAGTTAAATCGCATGATATTAAATGTAATGAAAATTTCCTGAGAGCGACAGCGAGTTAAGTTAAGGCCATTGCCAGAAGGTCAGCTAGAGCAGGTAAAACAGTTGAAATGGCAACGATCTCAAAACTCCACTAACTTTTTTTAAGAAACCGTTTCGTTTATAAATAATCCATACTTACAAAGTCCCAGACGATTCGAATCATTACGCAAACCCCGATCATTGCGAAATATAAAGCTTTTGTTTTATATTTCGCAAAAAAAGAATAATTAACGCGCTATGTATAATGAATAACTTTCAGAATTTCCCAACGTAAAGCACGTTCACACAAATGAACAGTTTTATAGTAGATTGGGAAAATAAACGATGAAAATGTAAAGGACTTTAGAAAGGAAGGAAGATTATTCTCAATTTCATTTTTTTGCATTTTTCTAAAGTTACTACACTATTGCTTAAGATAACTTTTTTTATTTAACTACACTAAATATTTACAGAAATATATTCAAAGAATGAACAATATCTGGGTTTCCGATTCTAAAGGAGCAAATGATTCAATAAAAAGAATAAGCCAATCTCTACATTGAAAACGAAACTAACTCGCTATAATTCAGCTCTTGGGTGCCTTTAAAAGTACAATTATCTCTCAAGACCAACCTTGCGACGCTTTAATTAAAGCAATCTATATTTATGTTTTTGAAGTGGAAATGCACGATACAAATCGACGCATTTTCCTTTATAACCCTAGAAACGTATTCATTAAATTTCCACTTTTCGAGTGTACCGATATTCATACGGTGGTCAGTCACACGAGACATTTATCGTTAACGGTCATCAGCAGCCTATTCAAAATCTAATCGCGCTGCATCCTACGCACATTAACCGTTGTTAACATTTGATACTTACGTATCACACGTAATAAAGCACATTAGGAGCGCGAGCGCTGGCACACAAAAATGTCCCGTTCACACGAGCGCAGCCGTCCGTTGAGTTCATTAGCTGATTATGTCAGCTGATAAGGTGATTTTAAGAACATGTGACATTTAAGATTTTAAATTGCTCGTCAGACCTAAGTAAGCCGTAGGTTCTTGCTTAGATACTAGCGACTTAATGCGCTCGAACTTCTAAGAAAGCCGACCATTAACCATTATCTCGCGACATAGCAGCATACGATTCTCGTCATTTGCGGTGTATCGAGCGGACAGCTCGCTGGAAACATATATCTGACGTTGTTTTTCTTTATTCATAAAGATATTTATTCAGGAGATTTCCCTTTCGATGGATCGTGCTTTTCTTTAGATTCGTTTAACGAGTGCATAATCACTTTTAGTTCGACACTTTGCTTTTAGTTGCGAGCGTTGACGAATTTACTGGTATTGAAATTTAATGAACTTTTATAACGTAATTTTCATTGTGATGCAACTCATTCACGTGCACATATGTATTTGTATGAGTGTATATTTACACATATGTGTTTTTGTGTATATCGAAAATTGAATAAAAAAATAATAAGATACTAATATGTATTCGAGATTATTTTCATATTTATATCAAATATAAGACCAAATTGATCTTAACTCTCTTGATTTCATCTTTCATTTGCATTAATGACGTAACTGACAGAAAAGATATATCATTGGTTTAAACAATCTTATAAAAATTCTATTTAGTGCGAATAATTTATCCTTAATCTCCGTCCCACACCGACATTAATATATACGTACACAGATGTTGTATACAAATTTCATTAATATATGCAAACGATTAATGTTACTAGTGGTCACAATTCATAAGAAATATGATCCATATTTTTAAAGTTTGGATCTCTGGCTCTTATAAAATTCTATACATTTTATTAAACTAGATATAGGTATTATGTAAATGCGTAATTAATACGCATTGTAATTAGTCCAATCGACTAAAAGAATTGCTTAATTTATTAATTTAACTATACCAATGGTGTAGAAGACGCAACGTGTCACATTGCTATAAAACAGTAATAAGGTTTGAGGTCTAAATGTTTTCAATCAATACTTCTTTACAAATCACACACGAAAAAATGATCAAGCGCATATCGGAACGTGCTTAAAGTAGAGTTCTGAAGTGATATATATTTTTTTAATTCGGAAGTGTTATATATATATATATATATATATATATATATATATATATATATATATACATATATATATATACATTTACTGTTTATTCAAATTAACTAAAATAACGTTATTGAAAAGTTCTAATCAAATATTAATATCTATATTGATTTTGTATTAATTTTTTAAATGCGTATTTGAGAGAAGTTGAGGAACGGAAGAGACCTACCAACAGATTTTAAAATTTATAAATGGAATGTGAATTATTTTTCTCGAGAAAATATTTTAAGAAATATTGCCGCATGTAAACAATCTACTTGCAAAAATTCATGTGACAGACGAACGGATGGAAGGACGGGGGAACATTATAAGGGTTTCCTGTTTCACTCCAAAATCATAAAATCCTGAGCAAAAAAAAAAATATTAAGAATTTTCATTGCTGACACGATTGTACTTATCAATACATTGGCGCCGTCAAACACAAATACATGTCATGTCCATTGGACGTGAAAAATATATTTTTCTTATAAGTAAAGTTAGAGTACAAATCGACAAGATACAAAGTTAGTTACGTTAGTTACATGTTACAACTCACTCAGGCAATTGAGATATATCGATATATTTTCAACAACTCAAAACCGACTACATTTCTACGAGAATCTGTAGTAATGTATAATCCAACGTCATAAAAAATGCGTACATACCCACTTGTACATACTGTTGAAAATCAAATTATATTACCGCTAGAAACGAGATTCAAAATGGTAGAAATAAATCGGCTGTATTAAAACAAAATAATAGAGTATTAGTAAAACTATCACTTAATCATTAATATTATCTAGTGTACAAGTAATCTCGGAGAATTCTCGATTCAGATTTTTTCACCGTGGAAACCAACGGTCGTTTCGCGCCGCGTTTTGGCAAATTACCGCAATGTAACAAAAATGAGCTACACGATTTAAAAGAAACGATCGCATTCGCAATAAACTTCGCATCGCGCACGAACTTTTTACCTTGCGGAATATTACGGTGTTTAATTTTAACGTGACTGTGTAACGTAGGTCACAGAGCTTTCTTCGTAGAAATAAACGTTAACGCAACTGACTCAGTGTTTCGAAGAATATTTATGCCTTAAAATAATGACTCATGTGAATACGGTTACAAAAGTGTAAACGAGTACATTTTATTACGTATACGGTAAATTGTTTTCACGAATGACTTATTTACTACGGACATTTGTTTGCAATGAAGCTAAAGAAAATGCAACTTGATCAAATGCTCGCCTCTAAAATTCGAGCAAATTTTGTCAACATATCCTATCGTTTGTTGTAAACAAAATTCACCTTTTTTATGGTTTTCAATATTAACATGTAAATATGTTTTCAGTAGAACCTATTTTTGATTTTCTTTATATACAAGTAATATTTAATGATAATATTTTTTAATTTGGAATTTTTTTAAATGTATTTTCATTTAAATTTTATTATAAAAAAATTAATTACCATTTAGTGCAAATGGGAAAAGAACTCGTATCTTATTGTTTGGTTACAAGTTGTTGCCAATGATTTTAATATGTAATGAAATATTTATATCATTGTTTTAAAATTAAATTATCTAGACAAATCATTAATTGATTACATTGTATTACGTTATGTGCTCTATATTTTCTCATAAATAGTATTTGCTTTGACTATTATCAAAATGTTGCCATGTTAAGTAATCTATTAATAATACACAACATTTGCTATTCTTGTTTCATAAACTGGTATCTACTACAGATTCCCTGTTTATGAACGGTATACTAACATAATGTTAAACATTTTAAAAATGCACTAATATTCCAAATGAATCCAGCGTCATTACACGTCACTGACAAATGTATCTACTACAGATTCTCTATTTATGAACGGTATAATAAGTAATGTTAAACATTTTAAAAGTACACTAACATTCTAAATGAATCCAGCGTCGTTACACGTAACCGACAAATATTTCTACTACTGCTTCCCTGTTTATGAATGGTATACCAAGATAATGTTAAACATTTTAAAAATGCACTAATATTCCAAATGAATCCAGCGTCGTTACATGTCACCGACAAATGTATCTACTACAGATTCTCTATTTATGAACGGTATAGTAAGATAATGTTAAACATTTTAAAAGTACACTAACATTCTAAATGGATCCAGCGTCGTTACACGTAACCGACAAATATTTCTACTACTGCTTCCCTGTTTATTAATGGTATACTAAGATAATGTTAAACATTTTAAAAATACACTGATATTCTAAATGAATCCAGCGTCGTTACACGTAACCAACAAATGTATCTACTGCAGCTTCCCTGTTTATGAAAGGTATACTAAGATAACGTTAAACATTTTAAAAATACACTAATATTCCAAATTAATCTAGCGTCGTTACACATAACCGACAAATGCACATATAAAATTATTTCTCGTTATTGGCTAATAGCATAAACACGAATTTAACCATGAAAAATATTCGTTACTTCAAAAAAAATTAAATGCAGAAATTCAATATGTGTTATTTTAGGTGCCGGTTTAGAATAACAAAATTTTCTATTTTAAGAAAAAAAATTGAAATGCAGAAATTCAGTATGCAAGCTAGAATAACAAAATTTTAAATAGTTCAAAAAATATTAACATGTCCGTAGATGCCCTCTGCTAATCATCTCTTTCCTAGTACTAGCAGCAGCTATAGTAATAAATGAGCAGATGATTTAATATATTCAATCCAATCCATCTGCTGCTAGTCGAGATTTTGTTACTTGAATATTTTAATGTTCATTCCCTATTGCTTGTAGGTCAAGCAGTAACTTCAGCAAGTTTATAAAGTTTTATACTAGGATGTGTATGAAAATTTAAACGTTTAAAGATACGTAATATTTCTATTAAATTATTTTAAAATATTAATATTTTTTCATCACGTAAATACATATATTCTGCCATATTAATCGTAACCGAAATAGCGTAACTGAATTTTTTTCGAATTTGATGTTTTATTCTCAAATAACTTATATCATTATCTTGAGCTTAAAAATACTATTAAATTTTTTTTTAAACAATCATCAAATATGAGTGGTGATAATCAGCTGTATTATCATCTATAATTTCATAATCACAGTTGGTTTATATTGATATCATCAAAAAATTCATATAAGATATCTGTACATGGCATGACAGTTAATTGTTAAGTATATACGAGTATTTTGGAGACGTAAATCTATATTTTGAATTTCTTAAAAATTTAAGATTTTAAATTGATTCTGTATTTTTTGTTTTTTGTTGACGTTACGGTACCTAACCGTATATAGTAGCAGATAATTTCAGATTTTACAACTTTAACAACCAGAGTTAGGCAAGGAAAAATATCTAGTGACTTTCGATCCATCGCATAGTAAAGCTATAGACAGATAAGAGTTTATCGCGGCGAAGTTCAAAGTTATGATAGATATAATACTCAATAAATCTGGACGCAAAGCTCTAGCTCAGTCATCATCACTTGTTTAACAAATCTCTGGAAGAAATTAACCCCCTTTATCTTGCTACTTTTTATAGCAGACTTTTTAATGAGGAACTTTTTCGCTTTTTTGTCAAGTTTTTTTAAAGTGACTGAAATAGATTCGATAACGCTAAGCTGTTACGTGTATTCTAACTTTTCCTTTTATGTATCGTTTTCCTTTTCTTTTTCTTGGGTTCATCAGCATATTGAATTTGGCAATAGTTGGTCGCATAATCTATTCACCGTATTCAAATATTTGAATTAAGTTTGACCCCGTTCGTCACAATTGTAAATCTGAAGCTCTTTCCAATTACTATTACAGAACAAGAATGAAAAAATCATGATCCATAATAATCTTCGAATAAAATGCTTTGACGTACAAACGGACATACCGACAGACGGACATTGACACTATTAAAGTTCCTAATATAGCTACTGTACCCTAAAAATGAGTCGCCATCCATCTCAAACAGATGTACTAAGAAAATTCGTGATCCTAAACAGATCTTGGTTATTTCTTTATTTACTATTTTCTGAAACCACAACTGTTGTTCCAATGCATGTAGGGAGCGGTAGAGACCTTACTACTTATGTAGGAAAATTTACAAAAACGCTAAGAGACTCTCAGATTTTTTCATTTTTCAGACTTCCAGATTTAAAATATTTTCTTTCACTGGTATCATTTTTAAGCTGTGATGATCGAACAGTTCATGAGCGTGTGAGTGCGATTTGAAATTGATATTTTTCATGTCATATCTCTCACAAAAAGTACACACAATAGACATAAATTTCAACTATATAAACACATTATAATCAAGTATTTGTGTCTTCCTGTACTAAGTCAGATATCCGACGTTTGCTGGAGTTGAGTTACGTGGGTTTCCGTCAGCGTGGCTCGGAACTTGGCGTTACATTATTTCATAATTACAACTTTAGCAATTTTGGAGATGGAAAATGTATGTGACTACCCTACATAAATTTCTGGTTATAGTAATGAAATCAAATTTTGAAATATTTCTGTAATCCGTGGCTTTCAATTGTTACCCCACACGATATACCAAACTTGCCCCTTCCAAAATTTACAGCCAGATATTTTTTATGCTCTTACTGCTACGAAATATGTGGATCAATTAGATGTTATGTACAGATGAATGGACACGTAACTAATATTGTACGGTTACGTTTATTTTCTTTCGAAATGGAGAACTTTAAAAAGATAAAATTAATTAAGTATGAATATAGTTTTGCTTCTTGGCCCTTCTACAATGAAAACTGTAACTGATATGCCATGAATGTATATCATTAAAACTAAGAGAGTTACAATAAAATTGTTACCAAAATTCTGTCATCGTCGTCGCCGTGGTGTGTTGAGTTGATCACAAGGCATACGGCCTTTGACGATACCGCGCACCGCGGAGACCCGGGTTCGATTTTCGGTTCGTTCGTCCAACGGTGCTGCACTAGTGTTATGGTTGGCTGTAAGAGATTGCTCTCGTAGCAATAAGTCCGCCAAATATATCAGATACATTAAAGCAGATAAATAAATAAATCAAATTGTAATACAATAGTGATGTAGTAGCAAAAGCTATTACAGAAAATTTCAATACTATTTTGAAACACACTTAAAATTATTATTTCTTAAACATAACAGGTGCATAGGTGTTAATTCTATAAATAACGTCGGCTTTAATTAATTTAACATCTCTTTAAATAAATTTTAAGGCGTCGTATCAATTCCAACTTTCACGATCCGTAATCGTAACTACACTACTACTGCATTTATAAATAGCGGGCTTATGTCCGAGAGTATTAATTGAAACTATTATGAGATACGCAGACGATACAGCGACGCTGGGAACGGTGTTCTTTGAGAAATTGTTTATGTGAATATATCCGGTGGGTAGCAACCGTCTTCAGTATTGATGGTTCGACTTATAGATGCATAATGTAATTTCTGCTTCCGATTTAAGATAGAACCTTGGCAGGATATAAATTAAGTAGATTAATTATTGTGTAAATGTTGTAAAAAGTAAACAAATAGACTAATATCGAAAGACGAACTGCAACTTTCGATTTAAAGAGATCTGGAAAGATAATAATTTCACATGGTTATAAATACTAACTATGCCTGCGACTTCGTTCGCATGTAATTAGGAAAAAAAATTGTTTTTTTCTTTTATATGTCTCCTCCTCCTTGATATATATTATTACCATACCAAATTTCATCAAAATCCATCCAGTAGATTTTACGTGATACTTGCTTAAATTTACACACAAATAGAAAAAATTGTAAAAAAGTAATAATTTGCAATGTACAGAATTCACTCTGTCACAGTTTTATTATATGTATAGATTACAGTTGTTATTAATTCAATATATTTATTACAAATATCAATTTTAAAAACACTGGTTAAAAATCTTGCCATGTCACATTTTAAGAAAATATGTCACATTGTAAAAATATGTGTATATGTTTCATTATTAATAAATAACCTGCTTGCCAAAAGACTTTGGATCAATGTTTACAAATTGAACAATTTATCCAAAATTGATCCAAATCCGTGCGTTCGTCTAAATTTAATGCGTGAAAAAACAAGTTTAACACACCGCTCAATATCCGATGCGCATAAATTTAGAATTTCGTTAGTTACGTTTATACATGTAACAATCGTCACAAGGGAATTAAATAAAACATAAGGAAAACATATAATTCGTATTAAGTAAACTTTTCCAAGATGGCAATTAAAATCTTGATAGACCAAGATTATTAAATAAATGAAATCAACTTGAAAATGAGCGACTGTCATTATTGTACCGTATGAGTTAAATTAGAGGACATGCATTTAAGTCAAACGAGTATAAATATAATTACTCGTATTTTTAAAAGAAGAAAAGTGTTACGCCATTAACTTGTTTCCGCGTACAAGACTACTTGCGTAAATGCCAATTCTGTTGTCCGCTACATTAACTGCATTGTTTTGTTACTTTAAAAGTTAGAATGTACAAACTTCCTAACGGTTAACCAACTAGTTCTACTATAAGGATATGCATTGAATTAATAAATAGCCTACGACCTACGAACTTAAGCGAATTAAATCTTTTACGTTTCTTTATTGTATGTCTACGGAATAAAGAAACCGGAAAGAGTATATTTTAGAACTCATTAATTTAAGCTACGTGGTTTCCTATATCTTTTGAGGTTGATGATAAAATTTCATGAAAATTATTTAAATGCAAATTCTAACCAAATTCTATTACATAAAACTGTAACTTAACATAATATTTTCCAAACGCTGTTTGAAAATGAAATGTCGATGTATAGTAATATTATTTTTGAACATTTTACAAGATGTCTAAATCTGACACTTCGAGACTGTGACGAACAGAGATGTAAAGGTTGCCTTTTTCGTCATGGAGCCCTAAAATATCCGGTAGATACGGAATATACTATATCTCGATCAAACTGCTCTCGTTAGCTTTATCATGAATGCTCGTTCAACCAGTGCTCACTGTGAAACAAAATTAAATTCTACCTATTCTATATTAAACTAACCAATCCAAGTCTTACAGCTATAGAGGTGCTACCTTTCGCATTTCTTCATATACTTCAGGACACTTCCGCCCTTTTCACTTTTCCGACCTCATATTCTATGGAATTAATTCATTCGCACATCTCATTTTATAAAGTTATCCTACTTAATAAATGCAAAAGTAAGTTTGTTTGCATATTTGCTTGTCTCGTTTTCACTCTCGACCACTCAACTGAAGTTTGTGCAATTTGCATGCCATTTTGTGGAGTATCGCGATACTATTTGTTTCCAAATAGAAATGGTTTTTTTGGTAATTAAAAAAAATCATTCTATATAAATATATATTCTTACAAGAAATTTTTTTGATTTTTAAAACATTTATAAAAAAAGTGGAAAATACTTATTGGTTTTAAAAAATATATTAAACTCATACTCATATCTCAAAGATAGTTTATTAAATAAGATAATAGACTTAGCAAAAAAAAGATTGAACATTTTTTCATATTAGAACAATACATCTGTTGATACATCCGTTATCAATATTTCTCGACATTGTTTTACGTCCCTTAATATTTAGTAGACAAATAATAAGTTAATGCATTTCCAAATCACACCACCATTTTCTTTTTCTTTTCCAAAAATATTCTGCATATTTTTCATACTTCGATATTAAGAGATTGGTACATCGTTTTCTAAACTTATCGGCACAATTTTATTTCTTTTAAACATTTTTGGCAAAGTATTAGTTCCCGTTCTGACAAAGCTTGACATTGTGCACCTATTAATCTTCACGATAAGATCCTGACTGTGCAGTAGCTATAAACTTGTATGTCGGTACGAGGTAACGTAATCATATAAGCGTCGCTTCGAAAATTATAGATTACGAAGCAATCATCCGTGCCGTGTCCCATTAAATCGAAACTCCCGTGAGATTACCGGATTCTATAACGGTTTATGCGCTGTCATATCACTTTTAAACCCTAATTTCTACATTCTAATGTTCACGGCGCAAACTCCAATAACACGTTGTATCTAATAATGGAACAAATTTCAAAGTTTTAAAATGATTAGATTCTAAATTGGCGACAAAAAAGAAATTAAACTTTTAAATATATTAAACTTTTCTATTCCAATGTTCTTTAGTAAATCGGAAAAAGCATAACACATTTCTTGAAAATGCATCAACATAATCATTTTTCATATATCCTAATTTTGGATTTAATCATTTTTATCTGCTTTGTCACATACTATAACAAAATAACAATTATGGAATCAAAAATAAATATAAATATACAAAGCGCGCCCTCAGTATCTCCATTCATTACCTAAGGTAATCTGTGGATCGAAACCCTTTCAATATGTCCCTGATTAATTCCCCACCCCTCCTTTGTCTGTGCCATGTCGCTTTTCTTATTTTGTGTAACTTCATATCGTACTTATGTCGCTGATATAGATCAATGTAAAAATATTTTCACTTTTCTATTATCATTTGCTTCCATGTGCTAATCATGTACAGTCTGCTAGTGCATTCACATTTAGCACTTGTCACATTGTGATTGGCTGTAACAGGTTATTTTTGTAGTAATCAGTCCGCTATCTATTTACTTAGATTTATACATTTCTGTTTACTTAGCTTTAGAAATTTCTGTTTATTTAGCTTTATAAATTCTATTTATTTAGCTTTATAAATTTTTGTTTACTTAGCTGTATATATTTTTATTTACTTAGCTTTATAAATTTCTGTTTATTTAGTTTAATCGATGTCTGTTTACGTAGCTTTGTAAATTCTGTTTACTTAGCTTTATAAATTTCTGTTTATTTAACTTATTCAATTTCTGTTTACTTAGCTTAATAAATTTTTATTTATTTAGTTTTATAAATTCTGTTTACTTAGCTTTATAAATTCTGTTTACTTAGCTTTATAAATTTCTGTTTATAATTTTTTAATGAAAACGATCAAAATTAATTATTTAAATTAATTAAAAACGCAAAAAAAATCAAGTTAGAATAAATATTGAAGTTCGCTGAAACCGGAACGACCTCATTTTTGGAAGACAATTCAAAAGTTACGATAAACTTGATAGTTTAGAAATATTATCGAGTAGTTAATAAATCTTAGCTGTAAGTCATCACGTATAAACTCGTTTCATTTTCCAATTCGCCTTGTATTACAATAATGCGACTTTCAGTCTACATATCATTATAGATCTCAAGAAGAATTCCCCTAAAAAATTACGAATTTAAAATGAATATTGATAAAATGTTCAAAAAAGGAAAAGCACAAAACAATACAGAATGATATAGAACGAGGTGGACGTTCTCTATTTAAAAAGGCAGACACGGTCTGATTGAATGGACAGCAACAAAATATGTCAAATTTTAACCTAATCTTCTATATTTAAGGTTCTGTAGCGAAACAAGAAAACCTTAAACTTGCGTCTTCTCCGCCCATTTGTGCCTCGCGGTCTCAGTTTAGGCCCGCGCGCATACTAAATTTTGTAAATATTTGCTTCAGCCAAAATATTTAAAAAACTAATTTTAATGACCATCTCCATACACCTAAAATGCGGGCAAACATTTATTTTTTACTTTGGAAATGTTTTTCAAAATTAAATGACATTTCTTTCACTGTTTTTTTTTTACTTTTAAGCCACTTTTTCGAAAAATTAAACTTGAAAATGACATATAATTTGTCCCGCTCAATTCCTTATCTTTCGACTGTGGATTATTTTATTATTTAAATAAGCATCAGATTAAAGAAACTTCGGGTTCCTGCTTTGTGTTTGTTCCGGTAAGCAGTTTTTAATTTAAAAAAAAATAAACCAACGAGTTTACAGAAAAAGGTTCAAGCGACAATTTAATTATGAAAGTGTTCATTTTTCCATAAATTTTGTTCGTAAATTATCTACAAACTAAATGCACGCTCACAAACAGGTGCTGAATGAACAACACAAGTTGGATAAATCGATTACCATAAACAATAAAAGTCGGCGCGAAACTGAAATAATAATAAATTGTCTGCTTCTCGCCGCTGCACCATCGCCGTGCCGCTAACATTTCGTGCCATTCGCATTTGCCCATTAACTAAAACTTCTTACGACTATTTCGATCGATAATACCAACAGCGGTCTTTAACCTCGACAAAAAAAGCGAAAAATTATAATTTATTCAAAACGTTAAATTGTTCGGTAATGTTGGTAGTGGTGTATAAATCATACAGGTAAATGCTCCCGCGTCGTTGGTAGCACTGATCAACTAGATTAATAACGATCCTCTCGAGAGCGGCCGCTCCCACAGCTTCGGCTTCTCGCGTCGTAACTTATATCTCCGCTCCAACGTATTTATAAAGGCGAGCAGTTAAGATTGTATATCTAATATAAAAATAAATTCCCTCGTCTCTAACTATTGAGAGCTGTGCTTCCAATTTATTATCAGCGGGATAAGGCTATCGCTTGCAGTGAGATAGCGACATGAATATAAACACAGGAAATTTGGAAATAAGTGTACCTGCGAGTAAAACGATTTTTATGGTTCCTTATATTACTTTTTACGAGCTGTGTAGGTATTGATGTATTGACCATCACACATTTTATAAAAGACAATACTATATTTTACACACCACCTTCTGTTTACACAACTCCCGCCCATTGAAATTCCATTGGTTCAAGTTTTATTAATTATTTTTTATTAGCTTTGATCCGTGGCTTCACTCTCGTGGAAAAGGAATACAGTGCAAACGTAAGTAAAAAATAATGCTCTTGTAAAAATGTTGGATCCTGAGATTAGAAATTACTATGTAGTTTAAGATGCACAAACTCATCTTCGCATTTATAATATCAGGATTCAGAGAAAGATCTGTCAAAGTGAACGACGATATTTGCCCTTCAAATCAAATAAATTGTTGACATTCAACTTCTGTAAATCTTCATTAGTTTGTAATAAAATACCGTATACGTAATAATTATACAATTATTTAATTCAAACTTTATTAAAAAATCGATATTACCAAGTGTTGCAATCAAAATATGTGGTATAATAATATAAGCATTTAAAGGGGTGTACCCTTTAAAGAAAATAATGTTCATTTATTCAAAAATGTCTTTCAATTTTAATTTAAATATAGTCTTTACATCTTTAGTATCTGCAAGCCAGTACAAGAAAACTATGAATTCAAGAATTCACATATTAATATAATGCAGAACTTTTGTTCACTGTTCACTATTAAATCAATATTTAATATATTTGAATTTGAAAAAATTACTTCTCAACAAATTATGAAGAAGTAATGATTCAATTATGATGAATAGACGGATGATACTTATGAATAAAAAGCTGTCGAGATGTTATTTTAATATGGAAAAAATTCTTAGGCCAGTGAAACTATACAAAAATTAGACGAAATAACTAAGGAATTCTCATAACGAATTTTATTGACTTTTCTTGTTTTATTAGGGTATATCCTTATATGCTTTCTAAACTGTCTTACATATATTTTTTGAGGTTGAAAAGAAGTTAAAAATAAACTTTTGCGATTTTTTTTGAAAATTACAAATATTTCGAAGAAAATTGCGAGGGATTATAACTGCAGCACTGAAATTTTTCTAGAAAAGGGTTGTGTATATTTTTGCATAAAGGTAACCGTTAGTTAATTATTAAAACTTTATTTGATTGACCTATCACCTCGTAAACATTTCGAGAATTTAATATTTGTTTCATTAACATTTGATGTAATGATAATTGATAAAAAAAGTTGATAAATATTGGTAAAAAATTAAGTTGATATCGTATAATAATTCCATACTTCCACAGTACTGTGACCAAGATATTCAAAGTGCTAATATAAATATATACTGATTTAAACCAGTTTTGGTACAGGACTGCATGAAAAATTCTTTAGTCTTCATGACAAATGCGACAAAGAAGACAATTATAGTCGACGTGACCCCATTGAGAAGTGAATACTAATGTGCTCTAAGGACGTTTGACCCCTATGAATTTCTATTATCTTCAACCACCCCTTTGACGTTACCCGCTATCCAACCACCATTACGGTGACAACTAGTTTTCTTGCGATTCCTGTGACATGTTAAGTATTGTCACTTCAAAGGAATATAATAAACTAGATTTATAATTTACATGATAATCGTCAGTTTGCCGTGTAACCAATTTAGATGTTTTACCGACATGAAAAAATAACGGTTTGTTACTAACGATATTAATGGCTTTATTTTAATTAACGATTATTTTAGTGATCGCTCACAGATAGCATATTAAATAATTACGTGTGTAATTAGAACAATTAATTTTTTATCAAAATCCCTTTTACATTAATAGAGAACCGAGATCGTTCATTAAAATATACCTCTTTTCAACTGTCATCTCTTGAATAATTTTCACATTTCAGCGTTTCATTCTATAAATTAAAGTTTTCACTCACTAACTCACTCTCACCAGACTTCTTTATAATTATACTTTCACTCATGTCTAAAATTATAAACGTTTCCTTCCAAGTTGGAAATAACTAAATCGATTATTGTCGAAAAAACGATGGTTTTATGTAATTGAATTTGTTTTATATCATTATTTTAGCTGCTATAAGTTTCTGCACTTCACTCTTTGTTCCAGATCAACATTTGTTTCAATACATTTCGTGTCAAAAAGCTACTTATTGTAAAGTCAATTACTTGTCACGATCGTATTATAAGCTTAAAAAAGATATACAGCTTTATTATGCATATTATTTAGGTTACGCGGCGTAATAATAAAACATAGCTCCACTGCTGCTATCGGCTTAATCAATTAATTAGTTTGCCTTAGTACTCGTTTTTGTCGCATTTATAATTGTATCGCAGTCCGTGTACTTTTTCTCTTTACAAATAATGGATCCGATATTAGCAGACCATATCTCCGAGGGTGATTCTTAAATATTATTTTTAAATGAAATAAAATGTGTATATATGCGTTATAATAGTATCCCTCTGTTTAATTCGTAGATGATTTGTCTATACGCGTGCTTAGATTATTATTTGATAACTATTTAAAATGCTTCACAAAATTGAAGAGAAATCATTTTCTTAAATACATTAAAGATGCCAGTAATTTCTGTTAAGCTGACAGAGTCGAAACAAGATTATATCTTACGTAACGTGTTATGTTACAAAATTATGTAACATAAATCTTTCACGACATAGTTCTAAGTAGGTACGTTTGTTTTTAAATAAATAGTGAACTCATTCACAACCAGGCTAGTCTTAAAATGTCATGCCCAACTAGTCACCTGACAAACCAGATCACTATCTCTGTCAAAATAACACCATTTTGTATTATGACAGCTGTCGAATGCAACTGGCAGCAAGCTATCGGGTCTGGCCTTAAACGAAATTACAAGAATGGTTTATAGATACATGAGAGAGTTGACTACAATCATAACAAAGCGTAATATATTCTCAAATTGTGACGTCGCTAGTATTTTGCTTGGATCATAAAGTTTATTGCATACTCTCAATTTGTATACGCGGGGGACCTTCAGAAGCCATGCTTCCTCATCTAGCTGTAAATTATTATTTTTTGAAATAAACTATAATACGTGTCTATATATAAGTGCGTGTGTGTGTGTGTGTGTGAATATACCATCATAAGTATATAATGACGGCGTGCGTAATAAAAATACAGCAATTAATGTCAATAAAATAACCCAAAACAAGGCAGTTCTTTATATATTTAAATTAATAAATGGAGATTGATAATCTAATAGACCGTTATGCTAATATTATTAACGACAAGTTTTTAACGTCCACAATCTGTTTTGACACACTTGAGTCAAGGTCTTTTTAAAAATAAATACTTTGTTAACAGTCCAAATTTTAAAAATTAAAAACAATTATACTTTCGAGTATAAATGAACGATTCGTGAAGTTGAAAGATCGGTAATTGAATTTGCTTATTTACTTAATTGATCTAGAACAACTGGAAAATGTATGTAATAAGATATGATATATGGAAAAATAAAACCTAAGTACACCCATTATCCAATGTAGTTAGTGGTTAGCATTGGATAATTTTTGTCAAGATTTCTATCTATGAGTCTAAAATATGAGTTCTGGTGACAAATACTCCTGCAACATTCAAAGTGATTTCTATCTATGAGTTCTGATGACGAATATTCCTGCAACATTCAAAGTAATTTCTATCTATGAGTTCTGGTGACAAATATTCCTGCAACATTCAAAGTGATTTCTATCTATGAGTTCTGGTGACAAATATTCCTGCAACATTCAAAGTGATTTCTATCTATGAGTTCTGGTGACAAATATTCCTGCAACATTCAATTTCGGATGTAGGATAGGCCGAAGTCAATACGCACGTATAAGTCCTTCTGCAAGTTAGCAACTACCACGATCGCGAGCGTTTGAAGAGATGAGCGGGAGATAAGAATCGTGATTGCGGCGCGGAGGCGGTCTTAATTACCGCCGGCCGCCGACAGCCTCCCGATTGCCCGCGCCGCGCCCTTATCTCGCTGCTGCGCCGCCCTTCTGTTTGTTCTTTGCGCGACATCCGTTCTCGCGTATCTCTTTTTTCTTCTGATATCGTTTTGTAAGTGCGAGATGATTGAAGAAACCGTTTGATTTTATAAATAAAGTATTTGTAAACTGTTTACACATACTTTTTACAAATAATATACAAAAGAGAAAATAATTCGAAATTAAATTCATTATAAAATATGCTACTTTGGAATATACAGACCTAATTTTTTTCTGTCCTATTTTTTTAGTAAACAAAACCAAGTTGCATCTTTGAATAATTCAGACCATCCTATTCACATAAATTTAGTACAAGTCAAAATAATTCAACTACGTGCGCTTTTCAGTGACTACTCTGATCAAACTTAGTTAATAGTGGCTGAATGATAAACTTAAACAAAGTCAATCCAAATTAACAAATCAGGAATATTACATTTAATTAATGCAGTAAAACAATGTTACAATGACAATTAAGAATGACATTATTCCTGTTGTTTCATAAACTCGGAATTTACAACTCTCATCGTGACAAAGCGATTATTTCACATTATCTTACATTTTGTGTTACGACATAAATTGTAATTGAACGTGAATTTAAAGTTGACTGCGTAGAATAAATTTGCTGATAATCGTTTGCTTTGAAATGTTATTGAACTTAAATAAGACATTATCCTACCGAGCCAGTCAATCATTTATTGGTGCAAAACTGTTTTTTATAATGTTAGAAGCCACCAAACGTATCTGAGGCAAGTATCGACTTTTGTGAGGTTTAGCACTTGTGTGAGTCCATAGGTAAGGCGCAACGTGTTTATCGATAAGAAGGTGTCGATAAGTGGCTCGTCGACTCGCGTCCGTCCGGTGATTGATGATCTCGTTCCCTCTTTAACACGGCCAGACCGGCTCCCGGGAGGTTTGAGTAATGTCCACCTATGTCACGTGTTGTTATGAATCCTTTCATTTTTAAAATAATGTAATATTCTTTCACTCAACAATTTAAACTTAATCCTTCAGTTGAAAAATTTATAAACGTCCATTTTGAAAATTGAAAAAGCAAATCTGTAATGAAAATGGTGATTGTGAAAAATGATACTATAACTATGGCAACTCCTGAATACTGGATGCATCTTCGCGTACGGATAATGGCCTGACTACAATAAACGTTTCCGGTCACCTACTATAAAGCGAAGTCAAATTTTATATCTTCAGCCAATATTCACGAAGACAAACATTGATTTACAACAAGTCCCCTGGCAACTTCGACTGTAGTTATTGCAATTATTTATGCCTTAACAGCCGACAGTAAATTGTCAATTTATATGCCATAAAATGTTAAACGCCGACTAGATACGCTTGGAAATAATATCAATGCACATTGCGCATTGCGGATTATTTACGATCCATGAAAAGTTTATTTACCTGCATTTTATTATTTTAAGACTCGAATGACACATTGAAAAAATATTTATCTGTCATATTTACGAATTCCAAATGTAAGATAGTTTTATTTTTAAGTTTAACCCGTAACTTGTGTCTACACTACTGTAGAATATATTCGATAAAAATTGTATGTTGTAGCAAGCAGATCGAATGTTCAGTGCTACAGCGCAAGCCGCGGCGTACAGAGCCAATGCTTAAACCTTAAGAGACGCTCTGCTCTTCTTATCATTTGTCTCGGTGTGAAAATATAATATTTCTTCCTGTAACACGATACAATATTTTCCATACTATTATTATGAAAATGTGTTTTTAGTTCGGACGTGTCAACGTGGGAAACAATATCTATGATGGAAAGTGTAAATTATGTGAAAAATATCAGATTTGAAGGTAATTGAACGTTTTTTGCCACAATTATGGAAAAATTAACAGAATGCATAACTCTGACACGAAAACCCTTTTCCTTCAAATTCTTGGCGGTTTACAAATTAAATGTCATAACAAATTGGTATAACTATTTTATATAATAAATCTATAATAGAAACCACGAGAATTGTGGTTTGTTTCTTTATTTAATTATTGCAATTTATTTTATTAATTTAAATATCTTTAAACCGTTGTTGTTATCTGCTGAGTTACTATGGAGAATGAGAAATGGTTTAGAAACGGCGCATGACCGATATTGCTAATCTAGTAATATTTTGTATGGGATCAATATCTTCAAAACATTGCAGGATGTGAAATCGAACATAAACATAAATGAAACCGCGAAGCCACTTTAATAAACCAATATTTAAGTTGAACGATATGTTGAACTTATGATTATGTATAAAGCGTGATGAAAGCTAAAATTAAAGCTGTATTTAAAATTATATTTAACATGTCTTGTTATTACTCTAATAAATATTACTTAGTAGGTTTGAATAATAAAATTGTTTCGATTGTTTAATACTTTATAAAAGGTCTTACGAACACATAATTATGTGTAACTTCTGATGAAAGCTAAAATTAAGGCTCTCTTTAAAATTATATTTAACATGTCCTGTTATCAATGTAATAAATATTATTTAGTAGGTTTGAATAATAAAATCGTTTCGATTTTTTAATACTTTATAAAAGGTCTTACGAACAGATATTGTGGAAACAAATAGCGAAGTGGTGATACTGATCCATAAACTAGCCAGTAATAAAGTTAACGAAGTGTAATATAGCTCTGTTTTTTTTCGGATTTAATCCAATTATATATAAGTAGGCTAGGATCAGTATACATGCCACACCACGGTTTACAGTTACCACGAATTATAATTGAAATGTCAATTGTCACATTTGCCTGAGACGTAATAAAATTAATCAATTAGCGACATAAATCAAGGGTATTAGACTTACGTGACCATTGTGGTCGTGTCACTCACAACAATTGTGTCCGTGTCAATCGAGATTAAGCTTTTCTCTTCCTTAATTAACATTAGTACACGTTACAATTAACTTACAAAATTATATTATAACTAAATTAAAATAAACAAATCAATTGGTACAGACTTAGAAAAATACAGACATTTACGGATACATAGTATTCCTATAAATTATTTATAAATATTATTATTATTTTTCATCGTGTAACTATATTGTACACTTTATACAGGCTTCTGAGAAAAACGACTATGACTAACGGACACACGGACATGAGATTGATCTTATAAGGTGTTCCTTTTGGAGTATGGAATTTTAAAAAATTAATTTGGAGAAATTTATGTTGGTAAGTGGACATACAGAAGAATTAAAATAAAGAAGAAGAATTAAAAAAAAATAACTACCACAAGGTTTTGTTAAAAATATTATAAAAATGTCGTGTATAAACCTCAATTTAATTTTGTTTTAGAAATGTATAAATGCGATTTGTAAGTATTTCTGCAGATACTTTAAAAGGTAGTATTAAAGCACAATAACGTTATTTGTCATTTCATGAAATAATGAATACTTTTGTTTATTTCATGAAATAATGAATACGTTTGTTTATTTCATGAAATAATGAATACGTTTGTTAATTTCATGAAATAATGAATACGTTTGTTTATTTTATGAAATAATGAATACGTTTGTTTATTTCATGAAATAATGAATACGTTTGTTTAACATGAAATAATGAATACGTTTGTTTATTTCGTGAAATAATGAATACTTGTAGCAAATAAAATATGTAAACCGTTACTGTGTCGACTGGCAATTCGACAGAAGTAATTCCCACATTCGCAAAATTGGGTAAATCGGTTTCAAGAAATTTGTTGAGCATGTAAAGTCAACTTTCAATGAAAATCTCCAACGACCCTGACTGTCTATAAATACGTATTCGACTATCAGGCATTCCTTGATACGCAACCTGCTGCAACGCAAAGCAGCTGTCGGAAGTTACGCTGTATCTTACACAGGTTTCAAGAGTATCATGAATATTTAAAAAGCTATGAGATTTATAATAATTGCTATAAGTAGGACCAGTAAGACTTAAATGAACTTATTAATGCTATTTTTCTGCTAAGTTCATTATGAGAGGGGGAGGGGGAAGCGAGGCATATTTTTGTAGATCTTTTTATTTATCCTTTTTAAAGTTCGTCCATTTACCCACCTTAAAACTGACACATGAATATTTTTGAGCATAAACTATAAAAATATGTGCAAATTAATATGATTCTCACATGAAATTGCAAAGCAAATAGTTTTGAAATCTATAAAAGTTGTTCTTTCAAATAATATATCACACGATTACAAGAAATGGAAAAGAAAAGTAGAGAGAGAACTTTTTTATGAAAAAGTTTCGTATTTATAACCTTAGTGGGGATGCAAATGATAACAAAAATAAAATAGAACATATTGCTTAACACTTGAATCGCATTAATATATTATGTTAATAAATTTACCTAATGACTTACAAACCTCTCAAATTAAATGAAACTTGAATTTAATTCTATAACTGATTTTTATGGATTTATTTTAACCTTAATCTGAAAGATAGATTTCGTTACAATATCTTTTACGCGAGTTTTATTTTAATAGAATTATAAGAAGTCAATTAATTAGTCTAAGCAGATTTGAGAAAAATTATATAAATTTTCAAGATAAAATTCTGCCAAAAATGTATGGGTATCTTTTCGAATTCAGTTCTATTGACAATATCCTCGCTCAATTTAAAAAAATGAATCGTTTAAAATCTTGGTGTCAATATTTGTTATAAAATTTCATCACTAATAAAATATTAGAAAAACTATTTGTTTACTTGTCACTTTTATCCACGATTTATATAGACATTTTAAATTTCCGGTTGATGTATGTGAAAAATGCAGACAGAAGTTTGCAGAGTGGATTTTCCTCCTTCTGTTACTTTTTCAATTGAAGCAAATAAGCCCGGAGCGGGCGCGCAACCTGCTTCCCTCATCCTCGCTCGCACATTAAACTAATAACATATGAAAAGTACTCAGGCTTAAGCAGATAATTGGCAATCATAAAACGCCGCCTATGTTTGCACCAACGCGGGTCCGGGCCCAGCTCTCTGCCAGCCGGTATATTTTAATGACCAATAATCATGCGATGCAGCCGTACTCCCCTCGTCCCCTAGTGATGTCCTGTCACACTCCATATTTGCATATCGTAATATTTGCTTAAGAAATATAAACCGACGAAGATGCTATTACTATTAAAAACGTATACGAATATTGTTGATCTAAAGCATGAATGACGGACGATCAGCGTAAATAGAACATATTATTGTGGAATTAAGTCGAGAATAATAAAGAAAAAATATGACGAAAGACAAAAAACAAGGATTTCTATTATCAGAATAAAATTGTACTACAAAGAAGTATAATTCAAGATAAAGGTAGTTAGGATTGAAATTCACGCCTCATAATAACATTACAGTTCGGTAAGCGAAATCTTTCGAAAACTTTCTATGCAATAGCAATATAATAATTACTAAACCAGCTGGATCTCCATAATTTTAAAGAAATGTTTAAAAGCTTTTTTATTGTGAAAACATAATAAAACACAGAATAATTTTTAGATTAATAACGACTTATGGCTCCTATGCTAATAGCGTACGTTTCATTTGATTTGCCTTTATAATTAAATGTCTGAATAACGGTTATAGCTATTTTATTGCTAAAAATGAAGAAATCGGCCAAGTGCACATCGGAACATGCATACACTGGATTTACCTAGTTGCTGTATCTATTGAAATGGCTGATGCAAATTAATACAAATAATTTTAATTAAAATACCTAATCAAAGGCTTACCACACATTATGTTTTTTTTCCAATTAAAATTTTTCAAGAATGGTTGGACTTCACTCTGAAGCTTAATATTTCGCAAATGTGGCCTAAAATTTGTAAGTGGGAACTTAATTTAATTTTGAATGAACTCTCCAATAATATTCCATCTGGTGGACTGCCTGAAAAAAATATTTGCTCCTACTTTATAAGAAGGGATATAAATAATTTTTTTGTTCATTTTTGCCTAAATCTAAAACTGTAGACGTTGTGAAATATTAACGAACGGCTGCACTAATGTGATGAAATTATAAAAGTTACTTTTTCACTACGGAAAAATAAAAATAGCAGTAGCAGTCCGTATGATGTAACAACAACGTAAAAACAAAAAAAAACAGTAAAATAAAACGAACGTTTCGTCAATCGATGGATAAGTTAAAACAAAACAAGTGTAACATCCCATCCAATTTCATTTTATCACGTTGCTTGTGGTATAGTCTTCGCATACAACTTAATAATTTTTATAACACAAAAAAATCTATTAAGAACTAATGGCACTCACATTTAATTTATTTCGGCATTTAACGGCGCTTTTTATTTTTTTTTAATTCATTCCAATTAAATATTTATATTTTTTTATAATTTTTTACAAGTTCGAATTATATATATTTATATCACAAGTGCAAATCACAGTTAAGAAAAATTGAAGAAATTGTTTTCCAGTTCTCCTTAAAACACTCATTACAACGGCGTATCTATGGATATGTTCGTTAGAATTTTTTTCGTCACTCCAATTTATATATTCTTACAAATTCGGCTCTAGTTTCAGATTACCATTTTACATAAACTAAGAAAAATTTAATGGATATTACGTTGATAGTTTAGAAGCTAAAGGGCGGTGACAGATGGATGGAACATTAAATAACCGAGCGAGAACAATATAGCTCCGTCCGGGTGCTTTGGATAAGGAATCCTAAAAACTCATAGGGAAGGGGATTCACAGGGAAACGGCTTATAACAAAATAACAGTCAGTAAAAAAAACATATTTATATATTCGTTAAAAATATTGTAATGAAATGAAAGTTTTGAGAAAAACCTAATTTATTGTCCCTTGTATATTTTAAGATCAATACAAATTCTAAAGGCCATCTTATTTGTGAATTATTTTATCAATATTTGAACAAATTTACAAAGACTGGCCATACTTATTACATTGGTAACGTTTGACGTGTCAAAACGCCCTTGCGATTTGATATAAAACTTGTGCTAATATGAAGCTCGCAAACCAACAAAAGTACAGAAACAAACCTATTGACAAGTATTAGAAAAATATATAAAATTCTTAAAGTATCATTTAAAAGTGAGTACAGGAAAAAAATTAAAATTCTATAATTTTAGCAATTAACGATATTAAATAACAAACCCACAAAAGATGATGGGGATTGTCAGTAATTTATAATTCCCTCATGTTTCATAAGTTTATTGTTATATAAGCTAAATGAAAACAAGTATGTTTTGAATTAAAAATAAAGATGTGCGTGAATATATCCACTATTTGCCCCACATCGAATGTCAGTGAGAACTGTGTTACATCTTGGTGCTGTACCACAACCCTTGACATTCACATATTTCTTTAAGTATGCCTCGTCACCAATTCCCGATTACTACTGCTACAAATACCGACACGTGCATAAGCGCCTACGTATCATATTACCGCGGATCTTATTTAAAACATGTTTAACTTTCTAAAGTAAAGCTGACGCTCGCGTTGCCGGAAGTGGTGCGCGCGCATGAGCGCGCGCCGGACCCACCGCGCCAACGACCTGATCACCATTCGTCGCGATGGATTAATCTTAGCCGCTGATCGCTTATGATATCACCACAGCTGTTATCTCTCCGATTTAAGTATTTAGTATCAAATCTGGATTTAATTTCAATTTCAAAACGTGCTGGAAGAGATTCTGTTTAAACCACCGTATTTAGAAGATGTAAAAGGAATACTTGGCTCTCTATCTGCCGTTACGTCACGACTATTTTTCTCAACAACTACTATTGCTGTAAATATGAAATATTTAAGACAGTTGTAAAATTTGGTTTCCTACGTGTATTCCAGAAAATTAACTGTAAACAAATTTTAAAAATAATTTTATTTAAAATGGGGTTCGAAATGGGGCAGGGGTGGGGTATTTAAAAATGGCCGACAAACTCTCATATTCACGAATTCTATTTTCAACAGTCACTCGTCTTCCACTTATCACTAATCAACAATCTGAAATAATTCAGACTGACAGAACACCTTGTGTGTGTGTATATATATATATATATATATATATATATATGTGTGTGTGTGTGTGTGTGTGTGTGTATATATTTGTCAGTTCTAATATTTCTAACAGTTCTAATCTTACAAGTCAGTTCCTAATATTACTCTCTCTCTCTCTTACTCTTTCATTTCTATGCCATAATCATATAAATACATACACATCGAAAAAGTGTTATAAAAATAAAATAATAAGTTGTAAATTCTAGTACCATTATTGTTTAAATGGTACTAGAACTTACAACTTAAAAAAACCAGAGCCGAATTTATAAGACATCACTTAATAAAATTATTTCTTATTTCACAGGTGTATGACTGTGAAAAATGTACGAGATAACATAGATGTAAAATAACATGAATGAAAAATCAAATTTAATATATGTAAACAGTTTAATAGGAATTTGAGTATCACTACAGGCATTATACCTAAATGCATGCGGAACCCTCGTAGTGTGAGTTCTATTCGTGCTTGACAAGTTTTTTTAAACATACAAGATCTTACAATTCGATATCCGCTGGTGACAATCGTTGAGTTTTTACAATTTCCACACGTGTCTTTCACATACGTTTCTTTTAGGTATTGGGAATTTAATATAAATATGGACATTATTTTACAGAGTAAAAAAAATTAGAAAAATTCTAGAATAGATAATGCAATTCTCAGTTGCATTGTCCATTACCCTACGGACATTCATGCGTCATCCACTTTTCAGGGTAGCTCTGACAGTCACGAATGTTACATTAAAACAATGCCAAGCTGACAAATGCTTCGACAATCGAATGATTGATAAGAGTAATATACCACGCTCGATGAGCGAATGTCGATAAAAGTTTAAACACCAAGTATTTATACGCGCACATAAATGTACACTCGCATACATACCAAAGCTTTGCCCACCCATGTGATGTGTGAATAATGAAATATTGGAACTGTTCGTTAAAACATTCTTATCGTATCTTACAAAGTTTTATTCATAAATTAAAATAAACTCATCTATTCTAATAGGACTTCGAATAAAACTTAATGCAACGCTTTTGTACGTTGTAAGGAATATACTACACAACTTTTAATCAATCTGTTAAAGTTATCTAGGTATGAATTGAATATCTCCTGAATATCGTATGTGATCTTTCATATAAATTTATTCCAAACCAACAATGGCCTTGAAATATATTTTGAACTGTATCTTCTGATGAATTGAGCTAGTTCGCGAATTTTACATGAAATGTTATATTGGAAATACCTAAGTTATGAAATATATAATATTGCAGTTCAATGCTACGAGCGCACGAATCATGAGCGAGAGGTTGGGATCCGAATTTCACTCAAAATAAAACAACATTGTTCCTTTATTACTTAATTTAAAATTTTAATACGACATTATAAACGAAAATTTCAGTTCTGAGTGATAGTGTAACAGTTGGACTATGATGCGTACTGCAACGTTGTGTGTTTCTAATTCTATTAATTCCTTCCTCAAAGCCTTCAGTATTCATAGAATAGAGAGGTTTCATCAACACAGGTGAATAATGGAGATGGCGTTATGCCCAAATTATAGCAGTAGTGAGCTAGAGTTACGGTAAAACTATGGGGTTTTCCCGGGAAAGAGAAAATACTCTCTTTTAAAGTTATATTGGTAAATTACAGGAAACTCTCTCGTATACTCGTTTGTTGCCTCCTTTAATTTATAAATGTATTGTGATAGTCATAACCGTATAAAATGTGGGTTTATTAAATAAAATACATAAATGAACATTTTTCTTAACGGACAAAAAAATAAGTCGCACATTTCAATTACTTTTGAATTTCCATTGTACAATAGTTGCCTGCCTTTATCTTCTAGACAGAATTTAAATCCTGCAATAATGATGAAAATTTTCCGAAGTTCCCCCCGAGAAGAAATGTATCGATTTCTTCCATTAATATACCTAATAACAAAATATTTTTTTCCACTTTTTACTTAAATCTAACATTTCAACCATTTTCTTTTATCAGAGTATATCTTTGGGCCATGAATCTATTCGCGTAGAAATTACAATACTAGCATTTCGCTTTTATTATAGTGTGGTCTTTAAATTATTTACTATCATCTCTAAATGGATAAAATTGCAGTGTATGTAATCAAAATTGTTTTACTACAAAGCCTGTTAGGTCTGATTTTATCGCCCGTTAAACCTCATAAAGAACGCGCAATACCATCATCAGCCGAAAGACACTGTTGAAACTGTTGAACACTGGTCTCCCCCACATATTCCTATAAAGATTTACAAAGTGCCGCTTGTACCCAACGGCTTTCCGCGCCTTTCATTAGAATATCTGTCCACTTAGCGAATGGATGTCTCAGTCTGGGGTTTCCTGTATGTGGTCTCATTAGAAAACCATGTTTGCACGTTTGTTAGAAACTTAGATATTAATTAGCATGTTTATTATAAATTTCAATATTTTCCAATATCCCGTTAACATTTTAATTGAAACAATATGGTGTAAAGGGCAGTTCATGTATGTCGAATACTTTTTGTTAATTTCCCAATTCATGGTTCGAAAATATCGATTAAAACATCTTTACATTTTCTTACTTTACAATAATTTATTTATTATGAAATGTCAAATATATTACCACTAATTTTTTTGTAAAATCATGTACAAACTATAACTATTTCAGATATCTTTTTAGATACTTTAAACGATTTTAGCCAAATATGTCAAAATAGATAGCAATTTACAAATCATTCTTCTACTTACACCACAAATATATTTACGACACAATAACTTATAACGTACATAAATATCATGTGTACTAAAACATTCCGTAATAAACGATCTAACTAAAAGGACAAACCGCATCGAAATTCATCCAGCAATAGTTATAAACAAACAGACAGATGGAAGTTGCGTTTTTACATCTAAGTAAGACGTAGATCAACAGGTAATAAAGCATTTGATTAAGCGGTAATAACGCATTTGATTTTTATACTAGTGCATCGAGATTTTACACCACAATATACCTTTATATGTTTAGATAACTATATGGAACGTCCATTTTTTTATCAACTTATATACATGTTATTATAGTACCGTGAAACAATATAACTTCATATGTTTAGACAACTGTATGGAGCGTCCGATTTTTTTATCAACTTACATGCTTTAACTTATGTACATGTTATTACAGCACGGTGAAACAATATAGCTTCATATGTTTAGATAATTATATGCAGCGTCCATTTTTTTATTAACTTATGTACATGTTTTTACACCATGGTGAAACAATATAGCTTCATATCTTTAGATAACCATATGGGGCGTCCATTTTTTATTAACCAATGTATCTCATAGTTCTGGCAAGTAACCATCATTAATATGCTCAAATTACGCTTACTTTGATAGTTGCTTGCCGTAATATAAGCATTCAAATGAGCCACGATTGTTCGAAGTAAAAAAAACAATGTATTAGTCTTGTCAAATTTATGTAAACACTTCGAATAGATGAAGTGAAGACAATTTTGATATGTAGTTAAATATTATCTCGAACCGATTAACGAGATTTTTTTCAATCATCGACCTTTTGCAACCCACAAAATTAACAACTGATTGCGCGTAAACTGAGTTGCATTTAAGTAATTGTGGAAGGATATGTTCAGGTTATGAGTAATGGACAGCATCAATACAAAAATGCAATAGTCATTCGGGCAAATCGCGATGAAGAACTGGCGAACAAAGAATGGAGGCTTGCGGCCGACCATTAGTCAACGTCCGCAATCTTCGCAGGTGTCCCTCCCTACGACGCTCTCGTTGGTTTTTATCTTTTTTTACAAAGGGAACGTCTCATCTTAACGCGTAACCCATCCCATGTGCCCCGAATTATTAAACCCGTTTCTCAATTTATTAATTCGCTATTACATACTATTCAATCTTTAATGTAGTTAAGAATATAGAAATTAATTAGAAGTTAACATTATAAAAAGTTAAAGTTAAGGGTTAGTTTCCTTTTTGGTCTTATAGCAATATTTCACATCTACTTATTATATAAATATAAATAGTCATAGCAGACGTCTGAATGTACCGATTTATCGCAAGAAGGATGGAAAACAAGTACTTAGCTAATAAACGAGAGATAGACGAACACGATGGAATAAGAGTAGAAGCGTACACATGCGAGAAAGCAAACAAAAATGGCCCCCACGCCCATTGATACCAGATGTTTAATACGTTTTATGTGTTAAAAATAAATTGTTAAAATTTTGTCGATTTATTTATTTATTTATGATCGATTTATTATTAATTTTGTGTATACATAATTCATTACAAGTATATGTACTAAATTTATTTATATATGTACTAAATTTATATTGTGTATATGTACTTAATTTATTTATAAATTCTGAATGAACCCACACATATAGTTGTACATATAGTTGTTAAACATAATTTGCAACTGGAGCTATACATTTCGACTTCCTTCAACCGGCGTGTAGCTGTGTTTTGGGAGTGGTATTGCAGCTATTTTTTCCTTTTTTTTAATGGCTTACTTAACGTGGTTAATAAGGAGTCTTCATTTATCTCACAGGATAATTTAATTGACAATTGTCTATATAAATTTATGCGAAGTTTTTATTTTTTATATTATATATTTTCATATATAATATAAAAATAAAATCTATATATAATATACCTTTCCTTAACTTTATCATATTGGAAAATCTGGGCAACCCAACGAACAGATCTTCGGCCACGAGATCTCTTGCTCTTCGCCCTTCCCAGCAGGATGCCTTACTCCAGGTCGTCTGCGTTTCTTCTTATAATATGGCTGAATTATCTTAGTACCCGATTGGAAACTGTAGATGACAGCCTAGCGTGGAAGCCGATTAGCTGATGATGGAGTCTTTGGTGCTATGAGCAGTTCAAGACACCAGCAGTGTGTGTCGCTAGCGCCATATTACGAAGGCGTTAATATGTTTTTTGTTTGCGGCTTTTATAATCCACGTCCCAAAACTGTAGAAAAATATGGAGTGAATCAATTTTTCTTTATTTTTTGTTCTCATGTAATGATATTCATTTTTATTATCTCCGTTGATCCATGGACAAGAAATACGTATCTCATGTTCAATATAATTACATGATAAAAGTGTCTGGTAAAAGATTTTCTAAATGTGGTACGCAAATTACTTTCTATTTAGATATCTAGTACAGTTCAAAAATGGCGACACATTACGTAATAATGGATTTGTGCCCAACTCCATGTACGGAAGTGGTTAGCTACTGACATTATCTAGTAGCTAAAAGAATACCTACTCAAAAGATTGAACATGATTAGGTATGATAATTAGAAAAGATAACCACTGTCTCTAACCAAAATGATATCAACAAACATGAATTTAGAATTAATATGATAATAAATTCACTTTTGTGGTTACAGGTTAGGTTAGGTAGGCAATCTTTATATATATATATATATATATATACATATGTATGTATATATATATATATATTTATATATATATATATCTTTTTTTTATTCCATGTATTGATTTCCTTACCAGGTATATCTTGTATGAAGATGTCCCTACTAATATTATAAATTCGAAATTTAATTTAATATCTTTGTCAGTTTGTCTCTTTTTATCTAATGATTGTTCGAACGGCCAAAGAAAACTTTTGACATACATATAGCTCGGAGGCGGAGTATCACAACGTCTCGAACATTGGATACTAATACCACGAAAAGTTTGATTGGCCGTTTGTTACTCAGTCAGGCCTAAATGGCTGGACAAGTTTTCATGAATCTTGGTACAAACATAGTGATTCGTATTAATATATACTAGCTATTAAATAAATCACAAAATAACAATTCAATAATAAAAATTTTAGTATAATGGCACAACATGTGCATTAAATGTATTGTTCACTTGTATCAAGAGCCCAAACTTTGCATGTTTTTTGCTAAATATAAATATCCATATTTGGTACATAAGTAGCAGTGAAATATGTAATATTTTGTGTAAAAAGATGTTGCGATAACCTCACAAGGTTGAGGACAAATGGTCTCGCAGCCACGTGGGAAAAACAACGGGTAAAAACGAATTGAACAACAATATGAAGCTTGAACAAAGTAGATTCTGATAATTGGAAGTAGGACTATTAGGAGCCAATGTTGTTTTTATGTCGATATATATTTACTTATTAATATTTTCTAAACCAAGAAATTAAATAGCCAAAAACTAAATATATAAATTTTTAACTAATTTTCCAATAAAAACCCTCATTGGAAAACAAAACATTAAAAAGGTTAGCATACGCATGATGAAAACAAAAGTCTATAAGTATAATTTCACTTTACTTTTTTGCGTTCCATACCTCGAAACGAAAAACAGAAACTTTAATAAGATCACACACGTGTCTGTCTGTCTTTCACGGCTGTTTTTCCTCGAAACCACTTGACGTAGAACCCTGAAATTTGGCTCAGTTACAAAACATATACTTTTGTGTATATAAATGTTCATTTAAGAATTTTAGGATAACAAATTAAGTTCTTGAATTTTTTCATTCCATGTATTGAGTAAGATATCATTTGAAAGAGCTAGTTATAAAGGTCTCAAAAATATTTTTTTCATACTTTTAAATAATTTACCTTTAAAGATATAATAAAAAATTCACAAAACCATACACACACCCTCCCTCCCCTTCCCTTCAACTTACTCAACCCCGAAATTACAAAAATATGGTTTTATAAAATTCCTACCCAAATTGCGCAGGAAAACTATAGCGATTTTCTTAAATTTCATAATTTTCTATATATGCACCATGATTTTACACGTGTCAATTTTATAGTAAGCAATATATTTACGTTGTGAAAAAATAACATTTGTAAATAGTTTGACAGAAATACAATGTACCATTAAATGTTTACAGGTGACAGATTTTTTAAGTGGTTTTCTGCCGATAACTTTATATCTTTCGCTAGAATATCTACTACAATGAACTGAAATAGAAAAACTGCGTACATAAAACTACTTTTTTACATTTAATCGTTTTCTTGTTTCTTTTTTCTAACAACTATATTACTCTGATATTTGTAATTCACATGAAAAATTACTTATTTGTTTGAACTTTCACCAAAACGATGAAAGTATTGCGTTAGTCTCCAGGAGGTGATCAACGAAAATCATGCCAGGAGGGTGTCTTCAAAGGCAATGCGAATCACACAAACTCGTTACGTATACGTTACATATATTTTAATCTTACATCGTACAATTAATCATACTTTACAAGGGTCCGAGTTAACGGAGCCACCGTCACCGCTAGTGCATGACATATTCTTAATGTTATTTGAAAGTTTTTGACTTTAATGATTTTTAAACTTTTGCAATAGTCCATGAAATAGATATAGGAAAAGAAATAAACACCTAGTATTTTGATACGAAGTTAAAAACTTGTTTAAGTATAGTATTTAATATATAATTTTAGTTACAAATCAGAAGAACAATTCACAGATGTTTTATTTCACGACGGTGGTCGCCACCGAGATGTACTGTTCTCATCGATCACGCAAGACAAGTGATGACAAATGTATTTACAATACTTGTAACATTTACGAGGAAACCACACTCATATACGGAAGACATGCTCAAATATGGCGACCGCCTTAAATATTTTCAACACGAAGGCGCCAAGATTAATCTAAAATTTGGTTATATATTCAACTCCTTTCATCTCTGCACCCCCCATCCACCTATGTGCTGATCATTTCTGTAATATTTAATAATAACGCTAAAGTGAATCCATTATAGTATAAATATTGACAAATATATTTGCATAAATTAATCACATAATGTAAAGAAATGGCAAAAATTGTGTGCAACTAATAATTGGGCATATTAAATTATGTACATAATTGCAATCAATTCCTTTATGCAATAAATAGGTTATTATAAACACAATACAATAGTAAACTATATCTAAATTTGCTGTTTAGTGAAATTCCATTAAAATGTACGTTGATTAAAAATCAATAATGAAAACGTTATAAAAAGCAGCTGTCAAGCACGAGTGGAACTCGCCCTACGAGAGTTGCATATAAATTTAGGCATTTATAAACATTTTATGTTACATAATACTCCTGTTAAACTATTTATAAAATATTAATTTTTTAGAAAGAGAATATATTGCCACTGCATCTTTTACTAATATTGCATTACCTTATTTAAAAAAAATATATTTATGTGATTTTTTATTGCATTCACTTAAAAGCTTCATTTTTTACAGCTTCAAGGGACCGTAGACCTAAGTATTTGATATTAATTTTAACTTAATACTTCCACACGTTCCTGAGGAAAAGGGTCTTGAAAGCAAAGAGACAGATGGATAACGAAATGATCCTATGAGGGTTCCTTTTTTTGTTTTTGAGGTACGGAACTCTAATAACTGTACTCAATTTTAATACGACTTGTGATCTTCTAAATTTGGCAGAGTAGAGTGGATTCCAGACAGAGTAGTAAGATTCCTATTTTATAGAATACAGTGAGCGGTATTAAAATGACATTAAAATCCAGTATGGCCGTCCTTATCTAAATGTTAAGTTTAAACTTTTACAACTTAATTAATTTTGATGGCTTGTCAAAATTGTTTTCATTACTCGTTAGATGGTACCTTGAATTTACGATTTATGAAAGAAACAGAAATTAATTAAACGCCCTGTTTACACATTTATGGCATTCCTCAATTACACATAAAAGAACGCTTCATCGATTTACATCACTTAGCAGTTTAAACCAATAAACTTTTCAAATCAATACTATGAAACGTTAGAACTTCATCATCATTTAGTACATAAGAATAAAAGCATTCAAACATTCTTATTATACATCATACATGATTACTACCGACGGATCATACAATACATTTGCATTCAGATTCTACAATACTCAATTTACATAATCCACAAATCATAATAAACAAAATCCTCTAAACCTAAATTTTTCCTCCTTTGAAATGAAATAATATTAATTCAAAAGACGCTGAATATCTATCAGGTAAGATTTCTCGTAAAAAGTGTGCATAATTTTAACAAACCAATTTTGACAAAATTTCACCCAGGATCATATAGAAGTATTAAATCAAATTTTCATTGTATTTGGATTTTTACAATTTGTTTTTAATGATGACAATTTTGGTATTGGTTTGCACCAATGGACCACACACTTGAGTAGTAATTTTAAGATGCGCCCAGCGATAAAAATCCTGTCTGCCAATATTGGCAGACGTAACAGCGACGGAGACACTGCTGTTGGACAGGATTTAGCAGACAACATATTAAACAAAAATTGAATCAATATTTTTTTATCCTTAAACTGGAAGGTGGAATGATTTAAAGAGAATTACTTAATTTAAGTGAAATTACTCGAAACAATAACGCATATCTTCTGTGTAAAGCAAAATAAAACATTATTAAACCTATTTAATACGCCTTAAACAACGCGACGATGATGAGGGACATTCTAAACACATGCCTTACGCCAAGTCCACGGCGGCGCCTAATCTGTCTCGCGCTAACGAAGCGTGGCAATATAATTACGGCCGACGGGGTCTTTCGTAACCAGCTCCGCATCAAATCGATCGAACGCCCGGTGTCAATGAAGGTCGTGTCAAGGCGCCACCCGCCATCGAACGTGAGCCCCGTACTTATTTATGTGCGCTATTTCGTTACAACTGTTCGCGGCCGCTGTTGGTGCTCACCTACACATACATGTTTCCATTTCCAAGTAATAAGTAATGTTGCAATTTTTTTTAAATCTTATAAATAGCCTTAATGGAAATTGACCGTTCGATTTGTCGTGGTGTCTAGTCGCGGTTCAAATTTCACTATTTTATTTACTTCTGAGTGTAAATAAATAATGTATTTTTGGCATTCACTAGCTGTAATTTAGTTTGTATCATATAGACGTTTTTGGTATCTTTATAAGTATATATAGACACAAGGTTTCATTAAAGTGTGTCAGTACTGTAAATTAAATTCTTTCGCTGTATTCATATTTACCTTAAAATTTCGCATGTTTAAATATTTCAACAAAACGATTATAGAATTAAAACTCAATGATGTATTTAGGTAGCCTTACCTTTAAACCTACAGCACGAAAAGTTTCGATCGATTTACGATAGCATAATTATAAAATCAATTATTTCTCGGGTATTTAAATAAACCTGCTTTATAATATATCTCACACATTATGTAAAAACGGTGACTGGTGAAACAGTTGCACTCGTGTCATTTTGGTTCACTTGAAATTACGTCCGAAATGTTAAAATTAATGTACGATACATCTGCCTTTAATTTCAATAAAAGGCAAATTAAATTCCAACACTTCGTCTGTTATTTTAAATGTATACATAGAAAAGTAATTACTTTTATGTTGGAAGGGAATATATTAAATTTTTAAATAAACATAGTTCTATGGAAGAATATAATTTAATAAGGCAATGACTTCAAAATTGATTAGATTTACATAAAACTTTTACGATTTGTTGGTGCGTTGATAAGAATGATTTTTCCTTTTTTTTGTCCTTTCAAAGAAGTTTCCACGCTCTGAACTGAAACCACGTGGTAAATAAGAAATAAAAGCAAAATAAGAAACCACGTGGTAAATAAGAAATAAAAGCAAAATAAGTTATATAAGAGGAAATACAAATATCGCACAGTGTAATTTATTTGTTATGACTATGAATTAACAGCTTGCGAACAAAAAAGAAAGTAATATCTTTTTTTCGACGTATTTATTTTGTATTCAGCACATGACAAATCAACGAACAATTTTTTTTATCATACATCTTCCTTAGAGACGCCAGATACCTTACAAAATATTAAATTAACGGACTATGTTGCTATAATCATATCACCGAAAATAGAATATGGTTATTTTTACCTACAGAAATATTTTTCCAGTTTTAATTAAAAACGATGGGTGATCATAGATGGATGAACTATGAACAGCCGGCAATATGTCTGCTTCCAATTAATTAATTTTTCTTTGCTTTTGAGGACATAGGATCATGTTAATTTTTTTGTTTGGCATTACTCAAGGGCAGAACGTATTTTCGAACTTCAAAACTTATTGTTTTCTTTCGTTGAACAGTAGCAAATAAAAAAGCCGAGGGCGCAAATACGTACCGATGGACGTGTGTATATACAGACTTCATCGAAATATATTGTCTATATCGAAAACTTTGTGTCACTCTCGATACCACGTTGCTGTTTATTTATTTATACAAGAGTATAGATAACTACTCTTAACTTTATTGTTTTTTACCAAAACATTGGTCAATTAATACAGTAGTGAAAAAAATTATGGAAATTGATTAAACAATAAGCGAATTATGAGTGTCAGAATGTAAAATCTTGTTATTAATCGCAATATTTCTTAATTTATTTTATTGCTGTGCTAGTTAATTTAGGTCAAGAAAAATAAATATGACATTTATGTTAAAAAAGTACACTGATACTAAAGTGACAGGATACAGGGGAAACTAGATGCATCTCATATAGTTCTGTATCAAAGATGACGGCCTTGCAATGCTCTAAGGCAGAGAAGCCTCTGTGGGATGATGAGATTTCGTATCGATACGTAACTCTGTATTCGCTCTCTGCTCCACCTTAGTGTGATGTACAGTTAAATATATCATCTATGTATGTATAGGTGTGTGTGTGCGCGCTTGCGTGTGTGTGTGTGTGTGCGTGTGTGTGCGTGTGTGTTCATATTGCATAATTTTACTATTCGCATTTTCTTTTCAAATTTAAAAAAAACTACCTGTACACATTTTGACGTTTTCATGACTATGAGGTCGATTATTTTTTAATAGCCAAATCTATTGGCGTAATCGAGTTAGTAGGAATTTTAGGTGATGTGGTAGATATGACTCTAGGATAAAACAGTTTTCGGATTCAATACTCTTTAACACGTATATTGAGACTATGTTATTGACATGTATATGGATTATACACATAGTCTGTATATGTTAGCAATTGATATTTTAGATCATTTACACAAACAATTTATACTATATGCTAAATCCTTGAAACATATATTAACGCAAAATTTTAGTCTGTATACCAAAATTTGAGGAAACAATTAAAATAAAGAGTATTTATTATTTTTATTCTATGACAAACTTCAGTTTTTATCCAAAATTCTACTCAAAGATGATGTTTTAAGCGTTCATGAATCTCTCAGTTACAAGTAACTACACATTTCCATTTTTATTGGATGTAATTAAGGTCTAATCATATTTTTACTATTTATTTATTCCTTTATTTATTTATCTTTAATGTACAAACACACAAGGTGATATATTACAACAGGGGCAATCTCTTTCAGTCAACCCAAGCACCTAGTAAAATATATAGTGTGTTATGATAGACTGCACCAAATTGTGTATACAAATTTCCGTAGAAAAAAAACAATTATGTCAAAAACAATTAAAATAGCAAGCTAACAAGAAATAATAACAAATAATTAATAAAAAGCAAGCTTTGCAAGAACGAAGGAAAGCGACAGGATTTAGGAGAGAAAGCCAAGGAGGAAACATTGAAAGTTATGAATGAGATTTACGAAACAAATTTTCTTTTCGCCCAACGTATTAATGTGTAATTCCGGGATCGAGATCTTAATTATTCCTCATTGTGGCAGCATAAACAATAAAGGAACTTTCGTGGAAGGAGCAATTATGTTTTGGGATTAGTATAGTGAGAAGTTCAAAACCACGCGCACATAAGGCTTCGAATCTGGACCTTAGTCGGAAATATAATGAAAATTAAAAGCGATTATGAAGGACATCAGCCATCATTTCAATCAATTCTAGACAAATATTAGAAGTTTTCACAGATTGCTTACGGTTAGTTAGACAGGACCGAATAAACGAAGAATTTCATATTAAATATAACTGATATCGTTTTAAATGTTATTCACATATTAAATTGTTTTTTAACTACTATTACAGATACATCAAAAATTATATTTAGGGTCTGCCAAACCCCAGCAAGTTTTGTGTGTTTCGCCAATAAATTAATACGTCCGTCACTAATAGGTCATTTGTACGATGTATTAAAAAACAGTTATATTTTTTCCAACTCGAGTAACGTGTAATAAATTAACATACGTGTGCAATAAATAACAAATTAAAGGTATAAGTAATGAGCACGAGTACACTCTTGACGCTTTCTGTATGTTCGTAGCGAAGACAACGCTCGTTGGATAGTTTGACCAAACAGCCAATAATATTTGAAACTGTTAAGGCCAAGTAATTACTTTTTACATCGCAACATAAACTTTTTACATCGCACATCTCATCATAACATTAATATCATATGCCAAAAACATGAATGGATGGAGACAAATTTATGTAAATAAGTTAGTTGCCATCCATAGCCGTATGGCCTATCCTTTAAATAACGAACTGTCCTAAAATTCATCTCTGTTAAAATGTCTACAATGAATACATTTGGACAGTGATAGTCAAAATGACAGTCAAAATCAACTCATTTTGAAGATAGATCAAGTTTTCCCGATTTATAAAAAACTATTACATACCTAATTATAAAACCACTCAACAATATAAAACCACTCAACAATAAACCACTAATCAATAACCGAATTATGTAGTAATATAAATGTACAGAAAATATGTTGTTTAAAGTTTAGATTAGCAAAATGCAAAACTAGAAAAATATGTTCGGTACGTAGAGTACAAAAAGTAAAATAAAAGAAAAATACAGAAAAAGTAGCAATAGTAAGACTAAAGGAAAAATAAGTTATGTACACATCTTTACCTGAACTATCGTCACAGCAAGCGCCATAAATGTGCAATTCTAAACCGCTATATACAATACGAGTATAATTATATTAGAATTCATCAAACAATACAGTAAATTTCATCTTCATACAAAAGGGTGCCCTATAGTCTAATAGATAGTATTGCTACTATAGTTACTAATACGTAAATATAAATGCTTATTAAACTATAAACATTTATAAAAGTTAAAATAAATGCTGCCTTCTAGAGAAAAATTATAAAATTGCATATTTATGGCGGTTGCTTGTAAAAAAACAGATGTTGCTGACAATTAATTAAGTAGTAATCTGTTAAATAATTATTAAAATATCTCATTTAAAGTCCAATGCCTTCTAAACTTCCAAAATATGAATTATATATTTCACGTCATATTGGTAAAATGTATTCATAAATATATTTAATGGAAGTTTTGTAAATTAATTGACTAGCTTATCAAATTAATGTTTCACGGTAGGTATCTATTTCTTGATCAATATTTTTATTATCGGAATGATCATCAATTTATTTATAAATGTCACTATATGCAATTATTAAATTCTATACAGCGTCAAATTCATAGATACACTTGTTTCATAATTACATCGACAATCATCATTAATTCTATAAATATTTATATATTACTCTTAAATAAGTTTTTAACGTAGGACGGAAATAATATTTCTCCGTTTCACGTACCTTAAGTTCATTGCGATAATGTAAGGTTTGAAACATTAAAACACTATCAACTTAAAAGTTAATTCCACTTATTTAAATTGTGCAATGGAAACATAACGAAATAATAATTTAAAGACGCCAGCTGCGAGCGGATTACTCTCGAAACCTCATTAACAATCGACTTTGTAACTAATGTCACATTAACATATTACACGTCAATAAGTACTGGCGAACTAAAAAAGCTCTCACCGTCGTCCCAATCGTACCCATTGCCCATAATGGTTAAACTAATTACTGGCATAAATCAAATAGTGGACAAGCATAAATAAAACTGTCCGAGGGCGTAACCCGGCCGGTGGCGGCCAATCTAAACACCATTATAACTAGCATCATAAATCAGTCCGGCCTTTCCTTCACAATAGGCAAAAATTATACTTAACACTTATAACATAATGGAAAACCTTTTAAGGAGGTCACGTAAGGAGGTTTACGACTGACGTTAATCTTAACGTATGGATTTGCATATTTGTTCACTTATTAGATAAATATTTGTATTTGAATATTATTTTCTCCCAATAGATATGCGGAGGATTCAACAACAAGGCACGTATGGTCAAAAGTCAAAAGGTGGAAAGAAAATAAATTCAAACTATTATAATGGAGATGGATGGATAACTTTTTAATTATTTTATGTATTTTTTACGTTCGTGAGTGCTAGATGCGGGGTAATCCAAAACTAATAAGATAATAATGACTAATTAAAATAGCATAACGCAGTTAAAAATTAAATTGATTTGTATACTTAGTCTCCTCACAAATATATAAATTCAGTTCATCTTTTCTTCAAAGTTTGAAAACCTTGGAAAAAAATTATTTTCCTAACTTTCGGAAAGATTGAATCTTTTTTTTTCTTGAATCGCCATCAGTTTTTTTTTCTTTCGATGCCTTCCTTTAGCTAAGAAAAAAGTATAAGTCTTTAGGGGCCAGATCTGAAGAATAATGTGACGATGAACCAGAGTTTCTCACGTATTTTCTTCTTGATCATCTATTTTAATTTTCTTATTTCTTTTGCCTAGTATGAGCCTATGATATTAGCTCTATTTTCAGTCTACCGTAATTATTTAGAAAAGTCTATTCAATAAAACGAACGTTGCAATCTTTCCCCCCAAGCTTGCGGTTTAGAATTTCTTAAAGGTTATAAAAATGGTCTTTTCCAAGCTATTATTATTTCGTTTTAGAGACTAAGAATAAAGACGTGGAGCCTTCCATTATTTCTACTAAGTCGACGATTATCTGCTTCGTAAATATTCTTAAGCAAAGATGTTTTACTGAGTTTTTCTCCATTTTCGTGTTACCGCTTCGACAATTTTTATGCAAATAAATGTAACTCCCAGTGATTACACGCTATTTATATGATAATTGTCAATCGGTGTAAATACAACGAGACCAAATCTCAAACATTGTTGTTAGATTCAGCAAATTACAAACATCTGTTTATTATTACATTTAGATTACCAAACTCATCAATTATTTAACTTTTAATATTCTGACTATGATACAAATATTTGAGTTCAGAAAGAACGTATTTTTCCGAATCAAAGACCTCAAACATTAACATACCACGTAATCTACCAGAATTCAAGTAAAACCCCCCTGACCCGCACTTGGGCTGTACTCAATATTCAACTTTTACTACTCTTTTTAGACAAACGTACCTATTTATTTGTTATGTGGTTATATTTTGTATGTAATTAACATACCTTTTATAAATTAAATGAGCATATTTGTTTGAAATTAAAAAATTATTACTTATTGTGATGTTATTGATTTGACTAATTTTATTTGTTTTCTAAGTTTCTTATTCAAAATTTACCACATACACAGTGCGATTGTATTGTTTGACAAAGTTTTGACTTCTACTGTGCGAACTTAAACACACACAATTGTTTATTTTAATTTTTTTAATAACATCACTTTTTACTCACGACGGAACTGAGGAGGTATATGCGTTTAGGGTGAGAGGTTGTTTGCTTGTTTGTTTGTGTGGACAAACAAATGTCCCCGTTTATCTCCAAAACGGTTTCATCGATTTAGATACGGTTTTCTGTAAAATGTTTGTCATTCGTTGGCGATGGTTCTTAGTTATTACGGTCATTATTAACCAGGGGGCGCCGCAGTAAACATTTTGTGGCAAACGAATGTTCCCATTTATCTCGCAAACGGTTTGACCGATTTAGATAAGGTTTTCTGCAAAATATTCGGGGCTAATCGGCGATAGTTCTTAGATAGGCGTTATGATGTTAGCTCACAATAGGGCGCTGCAACATTGCAAACGGATGTTTCCATTGATCTGCAAAATGATTTGACTGGTTTAGAACGGTTTACTGCAAACTATTTGGGACTAATCGGCGATGGTTCTTAGATAGGTGTTAAGGTCAAATACCCGTTATGTGCTGTACACGGGCATTTTTTTTATTTCTTTTTTTTTCTCACCAGGCCATTTTGTTGCAAACGAATGTTCTCATTTATCTGCAAAATGGTTTGGCCGATTTAGAGACGGCTTTCTGCATAAACGTTTTAATCGGAAAAGTATAAAATAAAAAGCAAAATTAAAAATTTTGAAAAAACCCACGACGAATGTAGTCGTTGCAATTGGAAAACTATTAAATAATTTTTTGGAAACCCTCCGACTAAAAGAGAGTAAGAACCTACTAAATTTTTAATTTTTCGTTTTATAAAACTCACTCTTTTAAATGTCTGTTTTAACCAAAAACAAACTTGTTAATTTTTATACATACCAGATTATATTTTTATTACAAATTTCTCTAAATTACTTGCTTCTTAAAAATTTCAATGACACAAATTTAAATCAGACCCTCCCTAAATCTGCATCAAAGGATTACGAGATCTGATTATTCTTGGTAAGCACCTAGGTTATACCTCAAAAAGAAATACATAAATGTAAATAAAGGAAAAAATATTATTTGCCTTAAATAATTTTAAATTAAAATAACTGTCTTAAAATTAACGTAGTTTATTATATTTATGTTCACAAATTTGCAGATTGTATGAATGCATTTGGTCCTTTTCACTCAATATAATATGCATTCTAGGAAGATCGCCTATTCATACCGAGACGATGGAATAGATTGCATGCGTCCAGTAAAACACGCCTCAAATGCATTTCATCTCGTCACTCGTTATCAGCTGCGTGTTAAATGAATGCGTCTCCATTTGTACGCGCACCTACAGTTACGGCGTGCGGTCGATTGCACCGTCGGAGGTGGTCCGTGTTTTCAAAAACGGTTTTTGAAGACTCGATAAATTCTGAAGACAAATCTGAACTGCGTTTAACTTTTTGTTTATTCTGTATTATTGAGTTATTTTCCATTATATTCGTTTCCAATTATTTCCTGTCATTATGAGGAAATTCTAAAGTGTATTATTTCCTTTATATTCATTTCCAATTATTTCATGTCATTATGTGGAAATTCTGAAGTATTTTATTTCCTTTATATTCATTGCCAATTATTGCCTGTCATCATGAGGAAATTCTGAAGTATATTATTTTATTTCTGAAATTATTTATATTCATTTCCAATTATTTCCTGTCATTATGAGGAAATTCTGAAGTATACTATTTTATATCTGAAATTCTGAAGTAAGTTATTTTCCTCTATATTCATTTCCAATGATTTCCTGTCATTATGAGGAAATTCTGAAGTATAGCAAGGTTTTCGTTGTTTCTTTTGTAAGCGAAAGAAATTAATTTAGTAAAAAATATGGATCGATTCAAAAGTTGACAGAAAGTTTTATTATCGTGTAATGTCTTATTTGAAATGTAGAAGGCAATTAAGTTAAATCTAAGTTAATTTGCATAAACTCATAAATATTAAAATTAAAATTAACGTTGATGTATATGCATAGATATATTAACATAATTTTTTTCATATGTAATTTCCATATGTTCAATGGATTTTTAGTTTCTATTGATCCTCGTGAAACTCCTCAAACAAACAGTTTCAATTTTTTCTAATTAATTAGGGAATTTCCCATAGTTTTGCTTCTGTAATAATACGTATATGTTTAATTAATTCCTATACAATTTTTTTCCTATCTTATTTGAAAAGTACCTTCAGGCGGAGTAAATTTCCTCAACCAATTACAAATACGTTTAAGGTAACTATATTTTTACATTCGTAACACCAGGTTTTCGTAATTAGAAAACTATGAAGAAGGTATATCACTTCAACAATAATAGTAGCTCCAGTGGAACTAAGCAATTCAGCGGTAGCAACCACTCACAATCACAGAGTATATATATATATATATATATACATACACACACACACACACATATATATATATATATATATATATATATATATATATATATATCTATTCGCATGAAATATTCATCGGCCCCTTAGAGCAATTAGCTTATTTTAGTGCAACTCTTCGCAAGTTGCTGTCTATAGAAGACGCCTGCACATGTCAATACAAGATGTAGAGACCACATTATACAGAGTATACGGTACACGGTACACAGACCGACGTATCGCTAACAGGTCGAGGTATATAATTTCAATCCGACGTCGGACTGTGAAATCGTACGATGCGCAGGCCGGATGGGCTTTAGATATGGTCGCCTTCATTATGCACGGGAATAGATTTTAATAAGTTATTAATTTATTGTTTATTTGAGTCACGTGCACCGTAAACTAATTACTAGCCTGGCAGACGGCCGACTCCGAGGCATGTTTAGAGTTATTAGTTCGGCCCACACAAGCTTGTGCCGAAGCGGTGACATTTCGTTAGGACATTGAACAATGGATTCAGGTTAAATTGAAATCAATTTATCACGGTTTATTTTGATTAAAGCATTGTATACAGCTTGGTTTGGAAACGGTAATACGTTAAAATTACATAAAAATTTATGTCATTAATGTTATTTATTTTTAGGATGGGCGCGTTAACTATCTTTAATTTCAATTAATTAGTCATAACCACTCAATTTGTTTTTTTTTTAATTATGGCTGTCTTTTATTCTTATCTTTTTGTATAATCGATACATATAATGATACTGTAGAATTTGTGTGTTTGTACATTGGTAATATTTATGAAAAAAATATTTAGAATTTTTGTCTATTTATCTGTCAGTCTGTTAATCTCAAATCCCTTTAATTGTCCTTACACCATGCCGGACCAGCTAAAGAGATTTCGGTGAAGTTTTCACCGACGAATTCTATTGGGACTGGGGTAACATGTATTGGGGAAACAGGTACTGGAGTAACAGGTACTGGGATTGGATGTGAGATACAGTAAGCTATGTTTCATCATGATCGATAAACTAAAAAGAAAATATAGTAATTTGACATTTCAATACAAAGCCCACTTACTTAAAAAATAAGTGCGCCTCTTTTTATAACGACCAGATGCCACAAAAACATCATTATCCAAAAGCACCAAAAATATTTCTAAGCATATGAAGCTTTAATTGATTGGTAAACAAACTAAAATTAGCAACATCTTGCTGCCAGCATGGCGAAGGTTATATACCCTATTTTCAGCTATGATTAGACCTAAAAGTTATCCTTACATATAATACTCATGGTCAAATATAGATAAATCCTATCATAATGAGAGTTCGCAACCCCTTTTGGAACAACTGCGCAATACCGAGCGATGTAAACAGCTGTCATATCTTTGGCAAAAACCAGCCCTTCGAATTGGCTTTTTATTGAATTTCTGAGACACCACGTCCCCTCGCGATAAATGCGAAGCGTCTTCCCTCCCCTATTTATAAAGGGACGATTTCGCGACCGGCTTTGTGTGACCTGACCAGTGCCAGCGGTCGACGCGATGCACATTGTTTCATTAAAAAATTACACATGCGTTTCCATAAATCAAAGGCGGTGTCCAAACCGGACTGACCTGTTATCGCGAAATGTCCATTGATTTGTGCGTGAACCGGTGTTTTGTTAAGTTGACCGTATCGGGAGGCGACCGCGCTGGACAAAGAAAATTCGCGTCTTTTGTAAATTCAGAGGAGGGCAGGGTGGAATTATCTATTAAAAAGATGGGCCGTAGATATAGAGTTGTTTGTTTTTTAAAGAGCGTTCACGTGGGAACTCGTTTTTTGGCGTCAGCCTCGGGCGTGTCCGGCGGCCGTTATCTCAAAATAATTTGTGCAAGTTGCAATACGTTCTAAATTCCCATTTCAATTTTATTTTTCAAGCTATAATTTATGCAACGTAACAGTGCACGGTGGATTTATTTTCTGCAATTAAAACGTAACGGTCATTTTTGTAGAGATAAGACTTAAAAGTGCCTAAGAATTTATAAGTGCCTAAAACGAATTGTGGGGGACAGAGATAATCAACATTTTACATTTATGGGATTAAATGAAATTTTTAACTGACGTAACTTAAGCCTGGAAGAGATTGATATTTATGTTTATAACCAATCTTGTGATGTATCCTTAATTATAATTTTAAAATTACCGTCACGTAATTTATAACTTATTTGAAGACACAAAAATGTTTTGAAATTTTTATATGATCATGCAACATCAACGCCATTATTTTAATGACCAAAATATCAATTTCAAAGCCACGTATAACTTTATGAATATCAAATATTCATAATGTTATACAAATATAAATTTACAAACAGATTTACAGAGTCAAAAGGGGTATGATTTGGAATATTATCTTTTAAATAAAACAAGTCACAAAAACTGCAATTTGTAATGGAATTGATTCAACCTTATTTTCTGTAATATGCCATTTACCTCATATTTATTATACTTTACTCATATTTATTATATATTACTTTAACAAATTTCGAATACAGTAAAATGTATCGTACTCCTTATTTTATTTAAAAGCCCGCTTCGTCCACACAAATTAGCGAAATCTCCCTCTCCGCCTTCGACATTTTCAAACATAATTTCGGCCACAGAGCGACAAAATTAAATCAGACAACCCCCATTTACCAAAGAACATTTTGATAAAATGAGATTACGATATTAATTTAAGATCTTAATCAGTTGGACTGGACAAAACGAGTACGATCTCAAATGAGGCAAACCATACATTTGTATTATTTACGCCGTGCTCCGCGTAACAGATTCAATTAATAACTGAGCAAGAGTAACAGACCACGGTGCAGTCATTATCGGCGGTTATTAAGTATATCGATTCGATCATAAAATTTAAACAGCCGTTTCCTGTTGATGAGAAATTATCTACGAGCAACATTGCCGCCTCCACGCGGGGCGGTAAATTGCTAAGTCGAGCGTCCGATATGAGCTTTGACGTTTTGAAATAATTGAAATAATAACATACGCTCCGTTAAGTTTGTACGTCCGTTATGCATAACGTAAACGACGGAAAGTTTATACTTATTTCGAGGAAATTACGTTGTTATCATATTATCGCACGATATTGGAGCTTATTATTCGGGTCTTTTGAATGTTGCCTTCATTTACCTGCCCTTGAGCATGCGAGTAATATTCCGCTTCAACCGTAGCCAGTTAATTCGCAATAAAAAAACTTCTTATTTTCTTGCATACATTTATACTTGTTTATTTTTTTTAACGTAAGTTTGACATGTAAATACATTAATTTATTAAATGTGACAGATAAATTTACAAATAAATTCAAAACACAGTAACTCTCGTGTTTCGTTAAAGTACTTATATCAAAGGGGAAATAAAATTTAATAATTAAAAATGGACATGGCAAAAAATATATTGAAATGATTAATGAGTAAAAAAGACGTTATAAAATTAAAACGCAACAGAAATTTTAAAAAATTAGATAATTTAATTTGTAAATAGACTAAAAATTAATGATGGCTGTAATAGAAAAAAATGGGTAAAAAAAAATATTAATTTAAAGAAAGCTTTATAAGTCTCAAACCAAAAACGGAAGTGGTTTAAAAAATCCCCGGAATGTTAATGCATAATAAAGATATTACTATAAGTTTGACAATACAGATAATTGTTATATAATACAACTGTGCTCACGTCGAATTAAACTGTTATTAATTATTGGTTTGTGACTAAGGGACGTTATAATAAAACTGAACATACGTTTGACCGGTTTAACTGTAAGGGAATAAATAACTCTCAGAGTAGCCTCAAAATGACTATCACATTCTGCTATTGTCCCTTTCTCTATTAAAAAGTGAATTAAGTTTATAGATATAACATATGTATGCGTAAGATAATGAATCAATAACAACCCACTATAAGCCAAACAAAATAACAACTCAGCCGGCAACGTCAAGTAACCAATACTTGTAAAAGATTTTTCAGCCGAATGTTTTTAAAACATCTACAATTACTTCTAATGGAAAAGTATCCATCCACTTTTGTCAAACGCTTACTACGTTTGCACTTTGTCTAAATATAGGTGGAAATTTATTAAATAAAATGGTAAATTTTCAATAATACTTCGATGGATAGGTTGGAACATAATTAGTTGTGGATAGGTGACCATCGCAATCCAGCTCTTCCATTTTTTCGACTCGTCTTTCACGTTTTTAAAATATTCATAATCCAAATTGTCCTATATTTTTAGCCTTGAATATATATTATATGAATATGTAATATATATTTATATTTTTGAACATATATTTTAAAGTTTAATATGAAGCTATATTATTTTGAATATATATAGCTTTATACTAAACTTTAAAAACTTACTCGTCATTTATAAACATAATACATAATTTAATTAATACTTCTAAACTGTACCGTATTTCAGTATTATTGAATAAAATACTCGTAGATGTCGATGTCTAAATTAATTTTATTATATTTGGTGAAAACACGAATTAATAAGACAGTTATCTTATTAATTCGTGTTTTCACCAAAAACTGAATATTTATGGAAACACTCAGAATCTGTCGTTAGCATTTTCCCTGACACCATTTGGAAGAGTCATAACAAGTACTGGCCATTTCGATATGTTTTCATTTTTTTGGACATCTTTAAAAGACAACAACGAAGGCGACGACAATTTTTTATCAAGATAATAATAATTTTGTATTAAATTTCGCGCAAATTAATTTATTTCTATTATTTCTGAGCACTAAAGAAAAACTTATTGAAATACGAGTTCAAAATACATCATTTATTTTGTATTGTAATTTTTTTAACAAAATTCACAAAAATTTCCGAATAACTGTCACCCATGATAAACTATCGGTAAGAAATTTTTTTCAAAAAAAAACAAGTCATCAATAGTGCATTCCCCGATATATATATATATATATAATATATATATATATATATATATATATATATATATATATATATACATATATACGTATATATATATTTTTTAAAATTTTTTTTTATTAACCATTTAATTATTTGATTCCGAATTACAAATATCGAAAAAATAATAAGTCACGTAAATTATTCATATTGGAGTCCATAAAAAAGTTATAACCATTATTTTTGATACGCTTGTTATACACACATGCAGCGATTGTCAAATCGGTTTAGCAGACCGGCTTCTATGGGACCCCGAATAAGACGATTACAATCAATAATTTTTTTTTCCATAACGTATCCCGTACTCGCGATACAATATTTCAACTTACCAATATACGCGCACCGGGGAACCATGCGGTTCATCGATGCATGATGCGACGCGCCTAACACCTTATGAAAAATTCATTATGCTGGTAATTCGATTTTTATCTTAGATTTTTTAAATGGATTTTCTTTTTCTGATAAAGAAAAGTTTCAATAAAATTGAAACTGATAAAATGTTGAAAATACAAAATATGTGGTCATTGAAAATTAAATTATTTTTCCGCAATAAAAATCCAAATAAAAAACGGTTATAGATTATTTTCCTTTTTCAATTTTGCAAAGGAATCTAAAGAAATGCTCGCTATGACAGTAAACCAACAAGCTATGTATATGACAACAGTATAAAAACAATCGTTTTTATTATTGTTGGTCGATTTATGTAACAGGTTTTTTTCAAGATTCCTCTTGAAATTTTATAACGAAACCATGCTCATTTTATATCATTTGGCCTTTTCTATCAGAGATAAATAAATATTTCTATTATTGTCAATATTTTTCACACTTTCATTTAAACATTGTATTATCATAAATAGAAACTCACTGAAAAAAAGACAACTTGCGTAAAACACTGAGTAATCAGTGCAATGGATTTTTCTTCGGCGAAATAATACTCGTTTCGCTCTATATCCAAAGCCGAATAAGTAAGCGGATCGCCACGTTATGTCGTATCTTTTGTATTATACCGAATGACGCCCGGTGTGGGTGCACTGCCAGACGCTCAACCCCAGCATTAACTTTTAATCATCCCGTTCTCGAAATACACTATGTATTTCAAGAACGGGATAATATGGAAAAACATATATATTGATAACAATCCTAGTATTTTGTACTCAGAAATCCATAGAAGCTGGATTGCTATACTAATTTAAATATGTGAACGTAAAGTTTGTACGCGCATCGGACGCGATCGGTACGAACTTCACGTACTCATACGAGTTTGCTTGTAAAAATAACAGGCAGTTTCAGTGACGCTAAAAGTGTATATTAGCATGCTCTGGTAAAAATTACTTCATTGAGCGAGGTTCAACCCGCACTGACCGAATATTTTTATTATCCATTGTTTTGTACATTCGCAAATCTAATTTTTCCACCTCATACTCATTCCACCACATTCTTCCACATTACATTCTTTTTTAGTTTAATGTGCTTTCATTAAATATCTAAGACTGGCCGTGTTTTAATAAGTTCTGAAAATGTGCTTGTGCGCGAATCACTTAATAAAAAAATAAATGCTGATTCTTTGAAAAATAGAATCTCCTACAGAGTTAAATTACATATAGCAGCCATACTAAAACCTTACCATCGTCTAAAAACCAGGTATTATGAAAAAAAAACAATTTTTTCTTCTTTACCTCTTCGATTTTCATTTTTATTTGCACTTTACGGTTAGAATAATTTCCGTGAAGTAGCTTTTACGAGGAGGGGAAAGCTAAAGAGGAGAAAGATTGGAGTAAGATCAGGTGAGCACGCAGGTGAGTGCCAGCGGCCGGTGAACGTGAGAACGGGTCAAGAGGTCTCGGTTCGCTCTCGCATTCGGAACGGCTCGGCACTGTTCCGCCATCGCCGTGCTTGACCTTAAACGCGCGAATTGATTTATTATTTATACAAACAGCTATGCACATAAAGACAAATTGCTAATATTTATTAAATTTCCATAAGACTGGGTAAAACATGTGCTGCGAGGGCATGGTTCATCTGTGCCATTGTGGTTCATCGTGTTCAATACAATAATAGATTCATGAAAATTATGTATGTATTTAAAATACAAATTTACTTATACGTACTTTATTATTGACGCATAAAATAGTGTCCAAGTTTTATCACACATTTTAATAAATACGATAAGAGCCAAACAAACATTAAAATTAATAGTTTAAAAAAATTAAAAAACACGTTTTTACAAGACTGCACTAAAGAGAGTTTTATCACACATTTTAATAAATACGATAAGAGCCAAACAAACAATAAAATTAATAGTATAAAAAAATAAAAATAAACACGCTTTTTACTAAAGAGCAAAAAATAATCATCGAAACTGTTTTCTCTGTCTACTCAGTAAGGAATTTAGTGTAAGCTATTTGTGTTGTTGAGTATAATATTTGAGATTTAAAACGTTGTGTTTTGAAATCTGACCGCTTTGTTTTGAAATCTAATAGAAATTTTAAGCATTTTCATTTACTTAATATTAATTTGAAAAGCAAAAAAATGTATTTTTAAGCAAAAGCACCCGATACTTTTACACTCAAATATTATACTCAATAATAAACATGGCTTACGTTAATATCCTTACTAAGTAGACAGAGAAAACAGGTTCTATAATTAGTTCTTGCTCTTTAGTGCAATCTTTTGTAAAAGCGTGTTTATTTTCAGTTTTTTAAACTTTTCATTTATTTTTTAGTTTTTTAATTTTATATTTTAAAATTAAAAATTGTTTTTTTTCTTATTTTATGAAGTTATTTTATTGTCATCGGTTCTTGATACGTGTGCAAAATTTTAAATAATTCACACGTCTAGAAATAGATGAAAAATTAATAGGATTTAATAGGAAGTATTCTTTTGTATTTTTTTACTTAAAAGAAAAAAAAAATTATTGTATAATATAACTGTACTGCCATCAGAACTACGTACAATTCACAAGTACCATGATTATACAACAATTAGTAGTGCATAAAATTTAGTTTCGTAGATTCCATTATATTATTAGTTAAATAGTTAATAACATATTATAAAACTGTTTCCGGCTGCGTCCAAATCTATAAAAAAAAAATTCGTAAATAATCACTTTAAATGAAGCTCAAATAAGTAAGCAAAACTAATGTGCAGATATATATTGTTATAACAATTAATTATTGCAACAATAAATTATGAAAATAAAAACGATATTAACAATATATCTTTAAATGACGAATTCGGTTACTGAATTGAAAATTAATAATTAGAAGGAAATTACATTCATTAAATCGATAAGCACAAGCGCAGACATTTTAAGAACGGTAATATCAGAAAGCTATAAAATTTTACTTCTGGACACTAAAAGAAATCTCCCACTTCGAGGTTTATATTATTTAGGTACTAATAAATTTAGGTACGAATAAATTTAGATACGAATATTATTTAGATACGAATAAATTTAGGTACAAATAGACATTTAAGGCTACATTGTGTTTCTATAAAACTAATTTAAATTATTAACGTTATTTTTTATTGAATCGACAAGCATCATTGAATCGATAAACACAAGCGCAGACATTTTAAGAACGGTAATATCAGAAAGCTATAAAATTTTACTTCTGGACATTAAAGAAATCTCCCACTTCGAGGTTTATATTATTTAGGTACTAATAAATTTAGGTACGAATAAATTTATATACGAATATTTTTTGGTACGAATAAATTTAGGTACGAATAGATATTTAAGGCTACATTGTGTTTCTATAAAACTAATTACAATTATTAACGTTATTTTTTATCATGTAAATATTTTTTACGTGCATAAAAATATTTGGATTTCTCGAAAATTATAAGATTTATAATCATTGATCATAGTTTTTCGGAAAACTTTTGGTAAAATTCCTACTGACATTATTATTTTTCATAATTTTGACTTCAATCGTTTGAATATTACATAAAATTCGTAAAAAGTTTTCGAAGTCCTTATAATTCGCTTTTGCAATTGATGCTCCGCACAAGCCAGAGAAATTATATTTTCCAGAATTTAATTTGAGCGCCCCAAAATTTCCACATAAGGATTTTGGCTGTTAACCATTGTAACATATGGTAATTAATATATTTATCACTATGTAAAATTTTAATTTTCTGCGTTATGCAAGCAATTTATCCGACTATGACTGGCATATAATTGAATCTCGCAAGGGTTCCGTTTTTTTAAGAGATAAATTTTTAAGAAGTAAGAGCAAAATTTCTAAAAATGTTATTTCAATTCCTGAAAAAAATTCATCTTTTGAATAGATTATCCAATTAGTTTTTTTTCGCAGTAAGTATGCTTTGACACTGGACAAAAACGAATAAAAATCCGAATGTGGCTTTGTCGAAGACCCGGCCATGTGTTTAACGTGAATACGTGTACATTAACTGGTAATATTTTTACTGTTCTTTCACCGCTTCACTGAATCATATGGTGTTTTATGGGTATTATTGGATTGCTCTTGAGAAGCTCAATCCAGTCGTATTCGATTTCTATATTTTGATTTGGCTTTTTTACGAATATAGACCGATATTGTATTAAGTTTCCTTAATTTTTAATTTTAGCACCATACATATCCACCGTAACCATTTCACACTAATATTTTATACACGCAATCGATAAATCTTGATGAAATCTATAGATTGAAACTCAAACGAGCGTTATAGCTTCATCGAGTCAAAATTTATACTAAACGGAACTTATATGACGCGGCGAAACAACCTCAAAATGGCGGCGCGTCCGCCTCCGCCGCATGCGATGCGTCACAGTCCCCACTTAACGTAATGAATTCTTTGATAATTTAACTATCGAGTAGCGTAATTAAATTTTGGATATAGACGATAGTTACATAGCTACAATGCCAAACGTTATACCCCGATTTTTTTATCATCAATTTTTATGAATTGTCTCCTACTATAGAAGCTAATTTAAAGACGCGTTCAAGTCAAAACTCACCAAATTTCCACAAAACGGCAGCACAGGTCTGTACGTACGCGCTGCGCATTACCATATGAATAGACCTAAAGCTGAAACATTAACGTGCGTAGAGAGCCAGCGAACTTAAGTTACAACTCTAAAAGCCATTCGCATCTTAATTACACGCATCTACCGGTCGCACTAAAGCAAATAGTTTACAGCCCATTGCGCGGTCTGCTAGCAGATTAAGATCTTAGTGAAACGACACCGGCGCCGCATATCTGGAAATAATTAGTATGCAGTTAATAAGATATTACCTATCGATTGTGCATAAAGGTGCAACTACACGTGGGTGTGACGCAGCGCATCCGCCGATCTGCGAGATACCACATCACATGCCTCAGTAACGATACATAACTTGACATCTCGACAGCAATTACTAGAGTATTTCTTCTGTCCGAAAAATCGAAAAATCGATACAATGCATATTAAAATAGCCCGTTATTAACTTGTTTGTTCTTTTCTACTTTTATCATATTTAAAACAAATTTAATGTCATAAATAAAATATAAACAAAAGTAGGCAGTTGTTTTTAAATTGACAAAACAAAATCGAAATAAATCTTCATAAGAATATATAGGTACTGATTCTTAAAATTTTTTTTTTAATATTACAAATGTTCAATAACTTCGTGGTTAGAATTTACTACACTTGCTTGTATACCGTGTTCATAAATGATACATAGATAAGACGTCCATAATTTCCAAAAAAAATTATTACATTACACACTGAACAAGTGTTCAGTATCAGTTACATTACACACTGAACTTATAAAATATTTACAAAAGGCTTGTAAAGAGTAAAGCAGGATAAGCGACGTGTGTGTGTGTGTATTAGAAATACCACTTACGTATGGAAACTGTTCCATACGTAAGTGGTATTTCTATAATAAAATTTAAATGACGAAAATGAAAATGATGACATTCGACAAGCTTTTATTCCTATACCAGGACAGTCAATTCAAAAAATAAGTTAATGAATGAAAAATTGCAACCTTAAGATGATAGAATATGATCTCTTCTTTACGTTGGTACACAGATGTATGATTCCTTATGACACATTTTCACGGGGTTGATTCGTCCCAATCAACCCTTATTCTGAATAAAAAAAGGAAGAAAAACTTAAATATTTTGAAAAAATGTCGTTTTAATAAACTGAGTTTTTTGCTTGAGACAAGTCGCGGTTATAATGACAATTCAAAAAAAAACGTCACGTCAAAACTGTGAATCGTCAGATGATCTTATTATTGACATTTAGATTGAAAAAGAATTTATTTTCCTATTTTTTTTTATTTTACTTTTAACAGTAGGATTTGGTAAAATAAATGCGTTGGAGAGACTTTATGACGAAAAAGTTTTTTCTTAATATCGAACATTAAAACGATTACATGAGAAACGGTTAGTTTTTTCACATTCATTAACATTTTGCGATCAAAAATTATGAAAAAGACGTACATTTTATATCAATAGCTCGCGAATTACAAGCAGTGAAAATAGTTCCTTTGAAACATTTCAAGCCTAGTATGATAATCGGTATACAGCATTATTCTTTTGAATCATTGATGACTAGTACTAGACAGAGTGGGTAAATCGATATACATCATTATTATGTTGAATCATTGATGACTAGTACTAGACAGAGTGGGTAAATCGATATACATCATTATTCTGTTGAATCATTGATGACTAGTACTAGACGGAGTGGGTAATTGTACAAAAAAGTATTTGTACAAAAAAGTAAAAATAATAATGAAACAGTGTATTATGCATACACCGTTAGAAATATTTCCTGTCCAATTTATTTTAAAAGTAATTCTCAAATTATCACTATTAAGTTTCCAAATAAACTTCGTGAGAATAATATTACATTTCAGCGAAATAACACATGGCCATATAATTAACTTTTGGTTAGAAAATATTTCAGCGACAATAGATTACGTACCCATCTACTCTACACGAGACAATACAACAATTAATTAAAATAATAACATACTTTATTTTTTCTTTCGCCCGATGGATGATAAAAATTATTTTCTAGAAATTTTTGGTATTTTTAAAAATCTTTTCGACAAATACCATTTATGTACTTTTTTTAGTATGAATTTTCAGGGGAATTTTTAATCTTTGAATCGTCACAGTTTTGCGCCCATCCATCTAGTTTTATCCATCTAAGAACTTGGCCGAGATTTTCTCCTGAGCTTTTTTGCTTCACATCTAGGTTCAACATACAGGTGTATTATTCCTTGTGATAATTTTTGTTTTTTACAGGGTGATTCGACATATTATCCTCCTCCACAAAAAATATTGTTAAAAACTAACAATATTATAGTAAAGTATCGTACCGATATAATTTAAAAATCATTTAACATTCTCAACACGGGAACTAAATTACTAAGGAAATGAGTGCACCTCAGCAAATGTGAAATGTTTCCTGTTTTTATCTATTTAATTGAAAGAAAACTTATACTAAGTCTTATTTTGAGTAATTACAAATCCTATAATTTTTGTTTCATAGAAATATAATTTTTTGCAACGATTCATTCGTTGCAAAAAATTATATGTGTGTTATGTCAATTTTAGCTTTGTCGATTTAATTCGCATTTTCTTTTGATGAACCTTTTATAATAAATAAGAACGTAAATTTCGACATATTACACATGAAGAAAACAAAAAAACCTTAAAAGTGATTTATTTGAAAAGATCTTTCATATTACGCAAACATTTTTCAATAACAGGCTTTTCAATCGTCTGTTTCTTTTTCGACGTAATCATGAACAGCCCTTATAACAGTAAACTAAGTTGGCTTAAGAACATTTTTATTATTTTGAAAAAGGGTTTGGAAAATTTAATTTTGCCGAAATGCACTAATATGCCGCGAGACGTATAAATGGCGTGTCTCTCATTGAAAAGATAAAAAACTAAAAATTTAGAACAAAACTGCATTTTTTATAGCAAGAGTTTTTATATTCGCATTACTATATATATCACATTAATTTAATATTACACCTAGGCTGTGAATATTTTACATCACAACTTATAAATTCTGCTTCAATAATAATAATCCTTTCAAATTTACTACCATATTGGAGCATTATCATAATTACTTCAACGTAACGTACCTTCAGCTGCTCAGCTATAAGAAGGTGATCCAAATGCAATGCATTAAAGGGTATACATTAATGTAGATTTCTATGCTTCTACTAATACAAATTATCTATAATTCGAAGTGTCTTACATTCGCGTTACCATAACTTGCCACTTAAAAACACCTTGAAGCAGCGTAGGTCTCCATTTACCCTAATGTGCGACTTTAGTACAAACGTTGACAGTAAAACTAGAATATATTGCTTAGTGTAAAGTATGCAATTAACGCTACATCGACGCCATTAGCATGCTAGTAATGAATCATGTTGCTATAAGAGCTAAAAGCAAACAATTATTGAATTAGGTCAAGACTGCTTTCATGCAAATTATTCGACGCCATTACAACCCATCTTGTTAAAGTGAGAAACCGTTAGCTTTGCATATATTATGACGTCGGATCAGTCTTTCATTTCATAAACGTGACCATAAAATTGATACATAATAGTTATCATAACTGAACTTTCAAATGTAATTACGCTTAATTTGCATCAACGATTTCAGGCGATACAGAAAACTATGGAGGTATAGTTTAACATGTTTTGAAACGCACTTGGTAAATTTTTAAAATATTTTCATAAATTAAGTGCAAACTTTGTTTACGAAGTTGTATGGTATTTGTCAGTCGTTATTTTTCAGTGACCAATACGAGATTATTTAAGGACAGAATGATTATCTGCCGTATAAACAATTGTATCCGTGGTTTTTGTATCAGTTTTCACTAAAATTTTAAACACTTCTGTTCTAAATTACGTGTGTTAAAATAGCTGTTTACGAAGCTATTCTAGTCTATAATTATCTTTAGTCAAGTTTTTTACTATCTTCATCCATAAATTTATCGGGTATTATAATTAATTTATTATCATCTTAAAAAGTTCTAAATGTTGCTTTTATAAATATTTATAAGTCGTAAAAATTTATTTCTGCATTCAAGAATTACTATACGTTTAAACATGAATAGGTACAGAATAGGATACGGGACCGCAAAAATATATAAAGTTAGTAGTCTTTATAAATTGCATCAATATTTACCTATCCATATTTCAAGTCTTACTTTCTGAGATATCTACTAGCCATTTATAGTCACTAAGATTGAAGGAAACCAAGTATATAAAGAAAGAGCAAGATATATACAATTGACTTTCTAAGAAAATTTTCTCCAAATTTCTGTATCAAACATAAAAAAGAATGATGCCATTAATAACACAATTAAGCCAACAGCAAACGACAGTCGGGAAGGTCAGCCAGGAAGGAAATTCGTAAGTTTTTGAGTACTTATCTAATACAATAGTCCATTTTTTTCGCAGCACTTTGATCCGCGAAAATAATTTTATGAAAAAATATTAAATACTTGTGCGAAATAATACACCATTTAGTAGAACCTTAATTAAATGTTTAATAACATTTCAATTTAATTTCGTTATACAAATAACACAGCGCCATTTTCTAACAAACTTGATTAACGGTTAATTTTATTGTACGACGTTATCTATGTATCTAGTTTAGATAGCGTATCTCTACTCCACGCGAGAAAAAAGAAAGAAAATTTTTTAACAAGCGAGTTTTTCATTAATAAACTTACTAAAATATGAACTCAATCCGTTTCTCAAAGAAATATTTATAGAAATAAAATTACTTTGTATCTAGATGCCGTAAGTATCACAGATACACAGTTTGAAATGGAATTCCAAAATGTTATTCATTTTTCTAAGAAATTATGACAAATATTTCATAAACAAAAGTGATGTTTTAAAATTTGATTTAGTAATGATCATTGCGGAAAATAAACTTGCTTAGTACGAATACCAATCACACTACGAAAATTCCCTAAACACGTCGAAAAGTTTGAATATTTAAGGATACACAGTGTTTCTGTTAAAATGTTTAGAATCGTTTATTTATATTATTTTTTACTATGTAAATATTTTGCCTAGTATATGTATCTCTTAGAGGTGTAAAACACTTGATTGTCGACATTGCTTTGAAGTAATTAATGTATGCCACTGCCTTATATATATATATATATATATATATATATATATATATATATATATATATATATATAATATACATTTTTTTTACAAGAACTACAAAAACCTGAAGAAACATATCGCGTAAGAAACACCATTTCCAAAAAAATAACTGAACATTTTCGATTGCGTTTTAAAAAACCTCTTTAATAACACTTTACTCGATAGGGCTCGTGAGAAAAATGTTCAGAAGTTTTAGATTTACAGAAAAATATTGGAAAATAAAAATGAGAAAAATATTTATTTCTTCATTCACTTAAGTATACTTATACATTCCTATAAAATACTATCACACAAGACCGATGTCTTGTAAATTGACAACTCAATGCTGATATAGTATAGGTACTATAAACGGACATTATGAAATTACAGATTCCTTTTTGGCCATTTGGCTAAAGAACACTAAAAAATAGTTGTAAACTTAGAATATAATCACAATTCTCAGTATAAAACCAGCGACTACCGATAAGACATATTATCAACCTACATTATCGAAAATTATGATAACCTACAGAACTTAAAACCGCGGCTAACACACTGGAACATTGGAAAAAAATGTCGCCCCAACTTTCGACTCACCTCCGAGAGAGGCCAGAGTCGTATCTCGTCATCTCGGCCCGCGACAAGACTCGTTCGCTGTCAACACGTCGGGAGATCGTGTTCATCTCTGAATGTAAATACAAAATACAAATCACGACACTCCATTTTTTGCACGATTTCAGTGGTAAGTGTTAACACCTGATCGACGTCAATTTTTTATGAAACTTTAACGGCGTCGTGTTGCGATCTTTGTGACTGAATTTCTGTTTATTGTTTACTTACTCAATTTGTAAGTTGTTTTTATTAATTGAAACACGGTTCTTTTTCTTTTTTTTTCGTTTGTTTAATGGCAATCATTCTCTTTTTGTGAGAGAACCTTTCTTATTACCCGACTACGGCGCAGCAAAGGAAGGGTAATTTATTTAACAGTTTACGTATGTATGTATGTAACTACGTATGAATGTTTGATTGTACTCCAAAAACTGCTGAACCGATTTTAGCAAATAAAGTATCAATCGGTTTTTATTTAATATAAAAGTGTTATACACTAGGTTTTTAGAGACAAAATTATTTTTAAGCACTGGAAATAAAAAACAGAGTGGAAAAAAAGATTTGTATCGTCAGCGTACGAACGCGGCAAGTTAAAATATTTGTGGGTTTATCCTAAAAAAAATTAATTAAGCTATTTGATATGTTAATACATTGTATTATACTTTTACTGCAATAGATGGGATATTAGAATTTAAATATTTCATGTTAAAATATTAAAGTTAATAGTGTTAATATTAAGTAATAATTTTAGTTTTCAATATTTTGGTTGTTTTTCATGTTACTAGAAACAATCAAAACCAAAACTTAATTTCACTAAATGATAATCGTCATTGAATTGTGAAGCCGTAAGTGGTGTTCAATTTTGACACATGTTCTACTGGAAAAAAATATTGACATCTCAAAACTGTACATAACCTACAGCTTCTCAATTCGGTGACAGTAAAATTAATTAATATATAATAAATGAATCTTTCAGTAAATTATGATTGTCTAACTTGTTTTTCTACTCTCCAGTTTTTTTCATTGTAGTCTGGTTTTAGTTTTTTATAGCTTTGTTTTTATAGTTTTCCACATGAATCACTATTCCCATCTTCCACCCGGGTTGTCCCAGGATCCCTCCTAGGACCCGTAACGATCCACCTCATATAAAATAATCATTGAAGGTCCCCTCAATATCGAAGGTTCCCCAATAGTGTCCCGTATATACAGTCTCAGTGCTTCCACTCAACAGGGTTCAAGTCTGTCCCTTCTCAAAGAGTCATTTAGTACCTCCAGTTTTTCAAGAACACGTTTAGAGAACGCTCTAAATGGCTCAAAGATCGGTCCATTCCGAACCAAATCTCGGTGATTAAAGATACCGTGTTCTAAGATTCCGCGTGATTCTACGTTACTATTTAGATGCATGCTCTCTAACAAAACTCTACGCGCATCGTCTTGTTCACTGCAGTGAAACAAAACGTGTCTCATGTCCTGAGTCTCAAATCCGCAAGTACACGCCGGTCTATCCCTAAAGGCAAAACTATACAAACTGGCACGAAATGCGCCATTTCCCGTTAGAAACTGAGCAACATAATATTCACGAACGAGCCAGTTTTTACTCAACCACACGGACACCTCGGGGAAGAACAACCTGGTCGTTTTCCCTTTGGAATCAGGGGAGGACCTGAAAATGAGCCAGTAATATAACCAATTTAGAAATATCTATGTGGACAAATATTAATCTAATATCTTCTTAGGATACTGTTAATTGTTAATTTTATGCCATTTCATTCCAAGATGCTGATGACGTTTTGACGTTTTAAAACCAAGAAAAGTTTGAACAGAATTTTAAACCATCAATGTGTTCTAACCATTCAAATACATGTACCCGTACAAACAGTCGTTAACTTTAACTGCACTGGGTATCCGATAACGACTATTGTTCTGTAATATTACGCTACTGGATATCCTGTAACGACTATTGTTCAGTAATATCAAGCTACTGGGTATCCTGTAACGACTGTTGTTCTGTAATATTAAGCTACTTGGTGTCTTGTAACGACCATTGTGTTAAGCTGGCAACTAATAAAACAGCACCATTTTTCAACGATTTCTGTAATGTTATAGCAAATCCTTGAACGTCTTTCGTAAGTAATACGAAAACCGCGGCATTTTTTTCTTTTTATTACTGGAAATTTTGAGAAAGGTGGGAGTCCTGAAGTATTAACTGTCTGCAGAAACTTTAATTAATTTCACCTATAATCTTCCTATCACGCTTCACAAGGGGCAGTGTTCGATTCTTTCACTTATGGAAATTTTAATGACATTTGTAGAGGAAAAACAGTTCCATGTTAACTCCAGAAGGTGAAAATTTGACGATAATCATGATATTTAAATTATGTGATATATGAATTTTATGCAATGAGCAGACAAATCTTTGCTTTTTGTCTGCTCATTTCATTTGCAAAGTTTGAAGGGTAATATCACTTATTTGAACTTAACCTAATGCTAATCTAGTATACTTATTCATTAGACAAGATTTGTCGATTATAAAGCCGATCGATAAGTACTATTGTCACGTTCACTTACTGGTACTACACGAACCCAAACGCTAATCATTCTAGACTATAATTAAATGTAAATACATATTTATTGTCTATCACAAATAAATAGCTTTTTGTGTCTAAATTTCGACGGGTGGAAAACAAACAATACATGAAAATTTCGCGGAGAGAACTTAGGGTTCTCCTGTTCGTGAGTTCTTTTTAGGACGAAAAGTGGACAAAGCAACACCTAATACACGCACTACAATGGGTGAACTTATAGTATTTTATGCCACAATCAGATATTGCCTCCAAATATACAAAAAATAAATTTTCATCTCTCTGATAATTTTCATCCATGTGAGATATCCTATATGAAATTAGGAAAATGAAAAAAAGAACATAGAAAAAACAATTTCGTGCTTTTGGTGAAGGGGTGGAAATATTCTATTTAACTACCAAGTGAGTTATGAACAAATTATCGTATTATTTTGATTAGCGATCGTGTATCATAGGATAACACAGGGATGTAAAAAGACATTTTCCAATATCCACATTATTAATTTCACTACAATTAAGGAGACCGCAATGACGCGAAATAATATTTAACTGACCATCCGCAACGGGCCATTTATAGTACGTAGATTACGATAAGAAAGTTCTAATACAATTTTAAAAAGTTATGTTTAACAAAAAAAGGCGCCTTGGAAAAAAAATATTTATTGTAAGATTTACATTTCCACGTCATAGCAGCCAAAATACAAAGAAGCATCTTTAGTTTCTCAGCTGTTACACTACACGGTTACCGGTTAAAAGTGCGTGCCTACACGGATAAACACAATATCATTAAGACAGTTTCATTGTGGTCCTGTCTGATTATATTCCGGCCATTGTATCTCCCGGCGACTGTGCGCTACTGTTCATATATAAGGAGTGTTTAACGCTTGCTCCAGTATCTCAAACAGGGTTGAACTGGTGATGATACGAAATTAATCGAAATAATTCCTGATATTAATATTAACTACAGTTGAGTAAATAAAAATAAGCTTTAAAGGTGTTGAGCATGTATCGGACTGCAGTAATCGAGTGTGTTAATATCGAGATGCCAAACAAACACAACTTTCCTGTTTCCGTAGAAAGAAGATTTTTTTCATGAATAAAATTTTCGTCATATCGAAAACCTTTTATATTTTTAAATCACACTAACCAGACGCAGTTCGAGAAGAAAATGCAATAAAATTTATTCAAGTTTACACTTGACACACACAAAAAGATTTCCAACAAGACTTATAACACTGGGCGTTAAAAATTAAAATTATATGACTCATAAAGTTACATTATTTTAATATCGACCAATTTTAGAAAATTCAGCAATTCGTGCTATTATCAAATCAAAAGTACTTAATTCTCAATGAAATAATGTACTCTTTTTTATTAAAAAATATAATTTTCATGAAATTCTTACAATTTTAATTACTTACGGATCACAATATCGTTTTCTCAATTAATTTTTTATTATAACAATAGAAAAATATGGAATAGAACAATTCTTTAATAATACTGACCGGTACTGACTTCAACTGTAGCCTTCGATAATAAAAACTTTATTATTATAGCCTTTTGACAGCACAAGCGACAGCTTGATGGTTATCGCAACTTCGTATTATGTAAAGCCTGACCTTTACTGGGAGTTTCAATTTCAACGGTTTTTGTTATTTTATATACATGAAAATATACATTTACAACCCTTCATTTTATGTACCAAAGTGCAAGGGACACAATCCTCTTACTACCTGAAAGAAAGTTGAGCCAACTAATGTTTAAACACATCTGCTTAAATGAAACCCATTAGATTAAGGTAAGTTTATGTTATAATTTACTATGTTTAAGTAACATATTAATTATATATATATATATATATATATATATATATATATATATATATATATATATATATATATATATATGTATACATGTATAATCACCCTGTTTATAATTAAAATAAAAGTTAATCTAGTACATATAAGAAAATAGTATATAAAAACTCATCTGTTCGTATTTAAAGCAATTAGAAGCCGGCGCGCCGGCGGCACACCTTACCAGCTGCATTCGCCAAATATGCAAAACGCATCCTATGATATTATCTCTGCGCAAAGCGGGTATTGAATGAGAAAAGTTCGATACAAAGTGTAAAGCCCTACAGCAGCGCGGAGTCGGTAGTGCGGGTAACAATACATGATTTACGATAGGATCGGGCGCCGCCGCCGATACCGTGGCTATTGTTCATCACGCTCCATTGTCCATTGTTCGCGATGCGCGATCGAGGACAAAAAATGCCATTGCATTTCCCTAATTAAGCTCTTTATTTTCGATAAGTTCGGTAAATGCAACGAGCTTTCGAGAGCACGGAAGTCGCCGCGGAGAGAACGGTTTTGGTGTACATATAACGGGAATTGTCGCTATACGTGAGGTATATAAGATTGTGAACACAGTAAAAATAATATACCGATTTATATTTTTTCTTGGAATATACTAAACGATTGAATTTAGTGGTGTACCATATAATTTTCAAGATATCGACACATTGATTTTGCGGCAATAAATAAAAATTATTTACTGTTGCGTCAAAAAGCCCATTCAATAAACTACTCGAAACCCGCGAATGAGGTAGCAACTGCCAATTGCATAGCAAATCGCGCGTATATACAGCAACGTGTAAGAAGCCAGTAACAACAAATACATAAGCGAATTCTCACAGGGCCATCGTATAATAAAACTAAGTACAAAAATGGAACTTCCAATCTGGAAAATCCAGTTATCACCCTCCCTACGAAACTCAATTCATTTCTTAAAACGAACTAGAGGCATCGCGCACTGCGGCAGTCGAGTTATCCCCGTCGTCGCAGAAGGGTTCGCTTCATAAAAGTGGACACTGTCCATTCACTCCAAACAAGCGTCCTTTGTTCCGCGCCATAATAGATTTAAAGAACTAAATACATCTTTTAATTTCATCCGCGCCAAGTAATGGTGCCATTGTCGAGTCCTTGTGTGAAAAATGATATTAATAGTCCCGTCCACGTGAAAAGATTTATAACTGGACATTCAAGTTTTGACTAAATCGGTAAACATCGTTCGGTCATCGCCGCGACGTAAAGGGTTACAGTTTTGACAGACCGCGAGCGAAGCGTCCGTTTGACCTCGTCTTAACAAAATAAATGTACACGGATGACCCTTATTATTTCTTTAAAAAAAGGATGATAATAGTTTACACCGTTCGAAGGGTGTAGTTTGTTTTGTTCTGCTCATTACGTTTCCCACGGATCAGACGCGCCGCGAGCGACGCGATAGTTAACGAAGCTTAGCTGGGATGGCGAATGAATATTGAAATTTACGCCGGTCAGTTGTCGTTACTATTGTGATAATGCAAAGGTCCGAACGTCAGTTTTTATGATTCATAATAATATAGTCAAATGAACAATTTTTGAAATGGATATGAAATTTTATGACATCCATTATTCATATACTTATGTACGCAACAATTTATATGCGCATTAATAAATATATTTTTAAATAAATTGAGTTACTTTTATATTACAGGTGCTAAAACCAACAAAAAGACTTTTATAAACGCTTATCCATAAAAGCTTTATCTTTATCGAAAAATATATTAAAAATCAAATAACAAATGGTACTATAAATTATGAAATTATAGCTTTAAGTAAATACCCATGTAATTAATCATGTACCTTGAATAGATCGAAATACTAATTCGATATTTTAAATGTGATATAACTATTCATTTTTAAACGATATCAATAAATTCATTAATTTCCCCCATCTCATCTTTGCAATTTAAACGTCATTAATTATACACACAGTTATTCTTGTGGAATTGAATGATTTTATAACTTATAAAAATGATCTTAAAACATCTCTGTATGTTTGCCATTAAATGCCTTACACACAAATTTAATACGAGGTTTTAAGAAAGTCTTACGAATGACACTAAATACTACATGTATTTAGTGTCATTCGTATTTAAAAACATAACATTGGCGAATTATTGACACATTTAAATAAGAGTATGTCCGTAATTATGAAATACCAGGAATTTTAACACAAAACTATACACACTTGGGATACATTTTCACTCCTTAATAATATCCACATAACTTTCTAACTATATTTCCAAATTACGTAATTATAACTAAACAAATAAAAGGATGTTATACAGTGGAGAAAGAAGGCCTTAAATAATAATTAAAAGTGAATTATACATTTCAGTAATTCTTAATTGATAAATTAAATTACATGCAAATAAACACAATAAATGATATGTTCATATATTTATAATACTTGCTCAAATTTAAAATTCTAGGAATTACCCAAGAACAAACAAAGCAACGGTGAAATAAACAAAGCGATGTGGCCAGATGTTTTTAAATAGCACAAGTCGATAAATAAAACTACGTGTGAGAAATATTTTTTTCTTAAGCCGAGAACACGCTGCTCATCCGTTTAAATACGTTTGACGACTAAATAAAATAATGATCCACACGAGCTCCGTTAATAATTTGATAGCAAGTGTCGGAGATCGAGTTAAAGAGCTTCTGTTTATCAGCTCCGGTTTTTCCAGAACTTCAACCCGGGACAAGGTCGACAGCCGAGATTCGTGAGCTGCGGCGCAAACCTGAATGTGGACCAGTCAGATACTTGCCATTCCTTTCAATGAAACGTTACAAATACACTTCATACCAGTTCCTCAACTTTACCATCGTGAATGAACAAGTCATCGAATGTAACTGACCAGCATTAACAGGTGTGCGGTACGGAAATATGCAAAATATGGCTTGACGTTTTTAATGGATATGTGTCGTAGTTAAATGATTTTTGTTAGCTTTGTTTTGGTTTTTAATAAAGTCAGTATGGTCAAGGTCGATCACGATTATAATTATAAAATCAAAGTAAACTTACGTAAATATAATCAAACTAAAACGAGACGGATTGTCTGAAAGTGCAGTTTTTTAACCAACTTTGAAAAAAGGAGGACATTCTCCATTCGACTGTTTTTTGTGTGTGCTGCTTCGTATCTCCGACATTCATTAACCATCCAAGTGAAATGTAGCACTTATCTGTGTGTGGATCTGTGTACGTGAAAGCGAAGAGAATTGCTGACTTGGTACCAATTTCAAAAATCTCCGGCCGTAATATTATTTCAAAAATATTATTTATGTTCATAAACGATATCATACCGCAAAAGTTTCAACTAAATACTCATATTTTCACAGTTAAATGAAACTACGTGATGTAGTATTATTTCTACTTTCTTTAATTTCTTTACCAAGACCTAGGTTTCGTTGTATTACAACATCTTCAGGTGGGACATTAGCAAAGATTTATCCCACCTGAAGATGTTGTAATACAACGAAATCTAGGTCGTGGTAAAAAAATTAAAGAAAGTAGAAATAATACTACATCACGTAGTTTCATTTAATTGTGAATAATGAATTTCTACAAAATTAACGTCAAATGTATTCAATACTCATATTTTCATTAAATTATACTTTTCAGTGCCCTTCTTATTCGCTGGTTATTTGAAGTTGGTTAAATTTTATTATAAAAAATTTTATGTTTACTCATAAATATATATGTACATATCTATATATTTTCTTAGGTCTTTAAATATATAATTTTAAACTACCTTGTTAAGAGACAGATGAAGAAAAAACATAAAGTTTCATTTTCTGACCATTTTAACAACTAATTACCAAAAGAATACAAAAGGTAAAACTATAAGATACAAGAATGTGTCTTTAAATAACAACAGACAATAGATAAAAATACTTGCATAATTTTATACGAATGATTAACTATTGAATATTAGGTGAAATAAGTCAACCAAATTGGGCCGACGGAAAGACCCAAGAATGAAATTTACATGCAATCCTCCGATCTGAATGAAGTACTTCATAGAATTTTAAATCGCCGCATAAAACAAGTGACGCATTAGGAAATGAGACTGGGGAAAATTGTCGATACTGGTAAAATAAGGAGATCGATTCGTCCATATATCGTCGACGGCGCGACAGGTTTGTCGTCGTACGTACGGATTGATGAATGCGTGACACCTGCGCAAATATTGCGCGAACTGCGGCAGTAATTCGGAGGAGCGGTGCGGCAGCTCGACGCGCGACCAATTACCGCTGGAAGCACCAGCGTCTTCATTGTGCACGAGCGCCGCGACTCGCACCACTAAATTGACCAGATTTATGGGCGGAGTCGTTTATGTAGAATCGCCCACTGACGTACTGAAATGCTAGTGTTACACCTTTTCAATTACCGTTATGAACGTAGATTTATAGTGTTCCCACCAAAAAGGTAATCGAGCCAAAAAAAACCAATGAATTTCGATAGCGATAAATTGTAATTCCCGCATTTTTTCCCAGTATCAAGTTTGTTCTTCATTTCTGCTCAATATTGGTAAAATTTACATGACTAGTAGTATGGTACTCTAATCTATATTCGATTAAAAAAAAGACCGGAAAAGTATTACAGAAGTAGAATATAAGTTGGTACTTTTTAGATTGTAAAAAGCACAAAAAATAATCAAAATTGAATAACAAATAAAATACAATTTGCGATAGTAACAGGAAGCAAAAAAACCTTTATAAACGTTCATACATTAAATATTTAATATCAATAATTGTTAATAAAAAATACGAATAACAATAAAAATCGCAAGAAGTGCATGATAAAACGATTACAAAAAATTATCAATATTGATTACTTTTTTATTGTACTATGTAGCCATTGCCTATATTAATTAAATATAAATTGTTAACTGACATTGACAATTGATCCGCTGTCAAAACGAATGTCTTTTTCTCTCTTTTCAAAATTTGCATGGCTTTTTTCGACGACCGACTTTTTTATCGGACCTGCAACTTTCGTGGATTAATATGTTACACCTGTAGGTATTTAGAGGATACAATGAGACACAACATACACTTTTTTCGTCTTGCTAGTTCACATGGTTCTATGGAAATAAAATTACAAAATATTATCAAAAATAACCTAACTTTTCACAAAACACTACAAGATTTCTTAGTTGTCTAATTGAGGATTAAAATGAAACCATTAGTTTATTTTTTCATTTCTTTATTTAAAAGTCTATAAAGAGATCAATACTGTATGGACTTTTGCCGCTCTCCTTTCTACCTTTCATAAAATATAACCTTCATATCTGAGTACACCTGATGTAAATTGTGTATAATTAATTAGTTACTTGTTTAAATTGTAACTTGCTATATTTATTGTATTGAATAACATGGAAACAGTGAAATAAATCTTGCCATTGATCAATAAACAATTATTGACGTGCAAACGTTTTATTCAGAACTGAAATGAATATACATAGATTTTTAATTTCTAATTTATGGGACAAAATTTGATTCTATCTTTATTTCAAGTATAATAACTATAACTATCAATTATAACTACAACCAAGAAAATATAGAAATCGACAAATAATAAATTACTATATATATATATATATATATATATATATATATATATATATATATATATATATATATATATATATTTATATATATATATATATATATTTAAAGGGTGTCCAGTGGCAGATTTCAATGTTTGAGAAATTGTAAAAAAAAACTACACCTCTAATACAAAGTAGGTTTATTTTAACTTTATAACAACAAATGCGGATTTCATTTTTTAAAAACCACGTTTTCCAAATGGCGGCCAAAACGCGTTTGCAGAGCGACTGGGCTATCCTACTGACTTCGTCTCGAATATTTTCTTTAAGTTATGTCACAGTGCTCGGATTTGTTTTGTAAACAACGGATTTTAAGTATGCCCATAAGAAAAAGTCACATGGGCTTAAATCGGGTGATCTAGGTGGCCACGGTACGGTACCGTTTCGGGATATGTTTTATTCTGGAAATAACTGCCGCACTGACACATTAGCAGTGTGAGCTATAACCCCGTCCTGCTGGAACCATGTGTTTTGGTTGAAGGATGGACTATTTTGTAGTTCTATATATATAACTACTATTATGGACTATTTTGTAGTTCTACTCTGAAAAAGTCATTTAACATCTGGGCATATATCTCCGAATTCACAGTTACAGTTTGGCCACGTTGATTTTCAAAGAAATAAGGCCCTATGATTGCAGATGCAGACATGGCACACCAGACTGTTACTTTAGGCTTATGTAAAGGCTCTTGATGCATTTGTCTTGGGTTGTGGGCATCCCAGTAACGAAAGTTCTGCTTATTCACATATCCTCCAATGTGAAAGTGAGCTTCGTCACTAAAGAATATGTTGCCCATCCGGGTAGCAGTACGAAATCTAAACAACATCACCTCCGCGTAAGTTTTTCTTAATTCAAAGTCAGAATCGTGTAAATCTTGAACAATTTGAATTTTATATGGATGGAACTTGACCTTTTTTCGCATTATTACCTGTAAAGTTGATTTCGGAATTCCCAATATCGATGAACGTGTACGCAGTGATAAACGGGGATTTTCAACGACAGAAGCCATAACGCGCTCGACATTTTCATCCGTGGCTACCAATGGTGTAGGTCCTGGCCTGGGCCTATTTAATGTTGATCCTGTAGCTCTGAACGTTGCTATCCATGACTGAATGAGGTTGATCGATGGTCCATCACGTAATCGACGAATACTGTAACGATTATTAAATCGACGGCGTGCTACAGACAGCGAAAATCCACTCGATATGTACACCTCGACGGCAAAAGTGCAGTGCCCTCCACTCCACTGTTCCATGGCTACTAAAACATCCGCACCCCTTGCGCTTTGAAATCTGCCACTGGACACTTGTATATATATATATATATATATATATATATATATATATATATATATATATATATCGTCTTATCTAAACCTAACAATATTGTGGCCGTTTCTTCCTGCCATTAGAAATCAATCATTATGACCTGTTCGTAATTCGTCCCCCATAAACTAAATAACAGAGAGCAATTACCATTCGTGAGTAAAGTGAAAAAGCGAATATAACTTTATTTTACATTTGTCATTAATAAAATAATAGATATCGAAATATTACACTGAAAACTGACTTCAGTATTGTAGTCTTCGTGTTTTTTTTCACCACCGTGTTCAATAATCCATATTGTACTTATAGCTTAACATCATTTCCTGCCCATGACCTAAAGCTACATTTACAAAATTCATTCACGCTTCTCGCCTCTAAATACAGTTCATTATAAGATTATGTCACGGAGTTATGGAGTAATTCGTACATCAGGACCGATAATTCACACTGTTTTTTTTCAAATGTTGTGTCAAAAAATTATAATTACTCCGATTTAATTCTCTTCTACCCCTACTTGTTCCCTTCTCCCATCCCTCGAAGTTCATTCTTTTTTAAAGAAGTTTAAGAAGCCAAAAAAACCTCGTGTATAACCGATTGTATTAACTGTGCCTTTAAAATTGTTATCAACAAGTAAACAAATATTCTAATTAAATAGTAACAAGTATATATCACTCGCGAACGGAAATCGCCAACTGAACTTTTGATTTTTCCATTTTTCTCATTTAAAATTAAGGTCTACTTTAATTTCCTCATATTAACTTTTGAGTCAATCTTATTTAATGTATTCTCATTACATTTTAATCATAATATTCTTAATTGAACAAACGAACAATTCATTTGAATAAATATTTTATAATAAGATATTTGAATAAATATCTTATTATAAAATATTCACAGCAAATTAATACAGAAATATATTACGAATTATAGAAACCCCGTTGTAATAAATATAATTTTAATTCAATTATTTTAAAATAACGAGACTTTTGTACAAATGACAGATATTACAGATTATGTAAGTATAAATGATTCTAGTCCATGTTTCTAATTTTTTTCAGGTTTCATTATTTAAAATTAAAATCTACTTTCATTTCCTCATTCACAATTAAATGAAACTACGTGATGTAGTATTATTTTTACTTTCTTTAAGTTCTTTACCACGACCTAGGTTTCGTTGTATTACAACATCTTCAGGTGGGATATTAGCAAAGATCTTAAAGCAAAAATCATTGCTAATAACCCACCTGAAGATGTTGTAATACAACGATAGCAAAAATCTTTGCTAATAACCCACCTGAATATGTTGTAATGCAACGAAACCTAGGTCGTGGTAAAGAACTTAAAGAAAGTAGAAATAATACGACATCACCTAGTTTCATTTAATTGTGAATAAAAATAAATATATTCAATATTTTCCTCATATTCACTTTTGAATTAATCTTAATTAATACGTTCTCGTTACATCGTAATCAAAATATTTTTACATTTATAAACAAGCAGTTCCAAAGAAATGTCAAACAACATAAATGACTTTGGGGCAGTGTTGCAGCGCAGCAGCGACAGCGACCGTATTGTCCAAATATTGGCGTAGTCTTAACGAGCAGCGCTCGCACGTATTACTCTGGCTCCATCTGCTAACAACTACATCTTGTATGGAAAATTGCACCATTTGCTTTTGTATCTGCGCTCGGCCATTCCTCGACGCTCCTTCGGCGCGCGCCACCTCCTTTTATACCGCAGCACGAGAACTCTATTAGCATTCGAGGAGGATTATGTTGTCCGGCCGAGTCTAACTTTTGTTCGATCTATGGATTTGAATTAACATGATCTGGGGGTACTTCGACACGGCCGTTGGTGGAACGTGCTCTGGGCACGAATGTGTAAGTTTAGTTATTACATTAGTTGGACTTAAGTTAGCTAGTTGGTTTTAAGTTAGCTAGTTAAAACGTTTTTTAGTTCGTTTACAAATGATAATTTGTTATTATTTGTTTTATAATTTATCGTCAGTACGTAGGTCTAATTAAGTTAATAAACAATTCACTGTCATATAAAATTCGGTACGAATATAGGTGCAAAACAAAGGCGTCTAATAAATGCATGAATACGTTAGCGGGTTCTGAAGTTGATATTTACGATTTTTGTCATTATTCGTTGTATAACTTTTCGTAAATAATAAGTTTAATTAAATTAATAAATTATCGATAGTCTTATTACATTTGGAACAAATATAGGTGTAAACAAATCACATAATAAATGCACAAATATACGTGTAAATTGAAGTACGAATATAGGAACGTCTAATTAAATTAATAAATGACTGTCTTGTGAAATTCAGCACGAATGTAGGTAAAAATCAATATACGTAAATGAATATACGTATATAGGAATAAATCAGGAGAGTTTAGAAAATATTTATTTGTATCGACAAACAAAACAAAAAAAATAATATTCCAAAATTGGTAATTACATGCCTTAGAAAAATGGTATAGTTAATCACTAATACGAGTACAGTAAGTACCTTTATTAAAAAATTACACCCATTTTGTAAGAAACTGAATTGTAAAAAAAAAAAAAATTATACAATCCATTAATCAAACAACTCAATAAGATTTAATAATACATTGCATGACTATACGCTATTTCTTCTATTCCGCTTTAATTTTAATTAGTATATCATACATACACATGTACGGGAATAAGTGTCAAACAAAGACAGACCCTAATCGTTGGCAATAAAGGAATAAAGTGTCGTTGGAATAAAACGTAAAACACGCCCTTTTCTAATTGAAAGTAAAAAAAATATTACACCTAAGTCTTTTTAAAACATCCAATACTTGCCTGGAGCGCAGTGTTGACACGCGCAGCTAAATGTTTTCGCAGCTGTTCGCGGGTTATTCCGCTGAACGGCGCTGAATAAAGTGCGCAAGTATCGTGTGTACGAAAAAGATAGCAAATAATTATTAATATAATTTTCAATTTTCTGAAAAAAAGTCATTTTTTAAATTTTATTTTAACGACAATCAACTATTACACCGTATATATATATATATATATATATATATATATATATGTATATGTGTATGTGTGTGTATGTAAATATAATTTAATGTATGTACGTATGTGTATGTTTATAAGCAGATTTTAAACATTTCCTCTAATTTTCCACACCTATCCTCTGCTCGCTAGCAACAAATCTTAAAACGGTAGCGGTTTGTCGCATCTCCTTACCCCGTACGGAGGATGGAAATTCTAAAAGACGGAGCAACGAGACTGATGCAGATATTTTTGTATTTGTATCTTTTTAAAATATAATTCAAGTTGATAAGCTTTACAGCGAAAGCCTCCACTATGTCCAAGAGCTATCATCACAAAAGGTTAAATCATCACAAATTGGTATCGCAAATGGCCATCAAGCTCCAAATAATGTTTCGGAGTTTGTTCTGTGCCGATGACACGTGAATAAATTGTTCTACCCGAAGAGCCCTCGCGCTCGGCGCGTCGTCGCCTCGTGAGCAATTTATCGTTTTGACTTATCTAAAATTATTATCGGATGCGGAGGAATATTTTTAATTACGAGCCGAGCGCACGCGGCTACAATCTGATACCAAAATAACCAATTACCCAAAACGCATTTTGCCTCAATTCTTCACTCTTTATGAAGCCACTCGTAAATTATCGACTTAGAGATTAAGGTGGACATTCACGGCTGAGTGGACATTCTCTACCGTGAGGTAATTGTACGTACGGTTAAAATATTAATATAACGTATGGAGAACTTTGACCGCGCCGTAAATTAAATATTTTCTAGCTTATAATGTAAATTAAATATTTTCTAGCTTATAACGTAAATTAAATATTTTCTAGCTTAAACGATCGATATTTGTTAACAGTATAGCAAATAAAAAAGTAAAAAGATGTTAATTAACATATATTACGTCTTCCCAGAGGTAATGATGACGCGCAGGAGATAAAAATTTCGCTCCAAAAATGATTATCATTTCAAATTTCATCTTTTTTTGCTTGACGCGATTAAGAATTATTTTTGCTAAATATATGATAAAAACAAGCGACATTAGTGGTTTTGGTGAAATTATAAAAATCTCTTTGTCTTTAAATATCTCACTGAATTTTATTTAAACCTAATGTAGGTTTAAATAAAATTCAGTGAGATATAATTCTTATTTTTAGATTTTACATCACATATTATACATAAACATCTTCATTGCTTGCCTAGAAGCTACTCGTATGCTTACTTATAGCTTTCATATGATATAGGGTCATGAGAAAAACATCGCATCTACAAATATTTCTGCGAAAACTAACACGAGTATGTATTACATTCTAAAATTCACTACAACAAAGTAAAGAACATTTATTAATTAACATTATGGGCTTACATATGCCATTTTAATATAAATATCATGAAAGGACCATAATTCTATTTTGTTTCGTTTATGTTCGTTCTACAAAAACTTATTTTAAAAATAAATACTGAAAAATACTATTAGCTTCCTCACATGATCAGAATTAATTGTAAAAATATTCAATATTATTATTTTAATTACTCTTTCTATATATTCTTACTCGATCTAATGACAAATGAAATGCTTCTATTGATTCCCAGTACGGCAATAAAAATAATAAGTACAATAATTCGTAATAAAAATTTCTTTAAATTCGGCTGCTAGCGAAGTAGTCTCCATGTTAGATTTGCAAATCATATAATTAGCCAAAATATCAAACATTCAAATATGGCAAAAAACGGTACTTAGGTATACCACAAATAGTAGTTAACGCTGTTCCGTTGCAGCGATTTTTTTGTTGAAGAAAGTTAATACTCTTCACTTTCAGCCAATTTCATAAGGTGTAATATTTTATAATTAATGCATGCAATGCGAAACCCTACATCTGGTCAGCTCTGTTCTAACCACCAAATTGCCCTACCGATACCTTCTAAATTTTTATCTACTTCTTCAAGTTTGACCATAACACTTTCAAATAATTCTCACACATCATAAATTAGTATCATTTTAATGTAGTTAGACAAATCACTCAAAAATAGCAAGACACAGATATTACGAAACGCCATACTGATATTAGTACTTCCTAAATGTTCATCTATTTATTCAAATTATCACCACAACACTTTCAAATAATTCTCAAATTTCATAAATATGTATCATTTTAACGTAGTTAGACAAACATTTCCACTTACTCATGTGATCATTTTAGATGTGTGACCAAACTGATTGAACTGGAATGAGATCTATACGTTTTGTTTATCGCTTACTTCAAAATGCAAGCGTTTAATTTTGTCGTAAATAACAATGTCGTGAATAAACAGCGTAAAAATAATCGATTACAGTATAGGAAATGATCGTTCGTACACAAGAATTGTTATTAATTTCATTGCAGAAGGAACGCACCGGGTAGCGACCGAGCATTTATTATTAATGGAACAAACAGCTACTTCAAGTCCCGACGCTGTCGTCGCGGTGCCCCATTCACGAAGGCATACGACGCGCGCAAAGACCTCTAATGTCATTTGGAATAAACTGTTTCCTAACAAGAATGTTTTGTTAAATGTATTTCAGTAACTTTTATGCGACATATATCAGACGTTATTATATCGTCCGCTCTTCGTGCCTAATAAGTATTTATTTTCGCGCTATATCGGCATGTACATAGAACCGAATTTATTGAAGTTTCCCACTTTCCCACAGCGTACAATTGATCAACCACGTCTGATCACGATTATTTATATGTTTGTGACTGATGAGTCAGGATAAAACTTATTGATTTTTTGTTATTGTCATGGTTTGCAGTGTTGTTGAAGTTATTTGTATTTTCACTGAAATGCATAAATGTAATAACTTTTGTGTTCCCATAACTGTATTATGTGAATGGGTAAGTAAATAAAATCAACCTTGTCAGCTATCTACAGTACTTACTTACGATCTTATACTTATTTATAAAATCCATTTATACAGACCCGTAAAATTAACCGCAGTTTAAACCATTGAAGGAGTTTAAAACGATGGTTCAGCCGTAATTACATAAGATGAATGACGGTTTAACTTTGTTGAAAGTTATATACTAGATTATTTTTACTGGCTGTATTGAGTCGTTCAAATTCCTCTTCGTAGATTAACTGCACTTCCAAATTTGTTTTATTGTTATTTTTAAAAACTGGCCAATTCAACCACACGGTTGTTTACAATTTCGCCTTTCTAGCAAACTGACATTAAGTAGTCATATTATTTCAGTCATTGTTAGGACATCGTTTTCTTTTGTCTTGTTAGTCGTTATATTTGTCTTTTCATATTCAACAAAGTAGCGTAGTTTTTTATCACCTACCTTCGTGCCACTCTCAATAAAATTGTGCACTCTTTTTTATAATGTCAACATTATAAATTGAAAATGGATAAAATTGGTAAAAAAGACACTTTCGCCAATCAAATAATCATAGATTTTTACAGTTGTTTTAATTTGCTGTATTCTCATATAAAATCAATAAAAATCTTCCGTGTTGCAAGTTACAAATAAAATTAACTAAATTTAGTTAAACGTAGGATATTGTAATATTAAAATTACCATTTTAACGTAATCGACAGATTAATTATATGCCAAGATTTACCGACAGTTGATATAAAAAACTATGACCGAACTTACGGCCCTAAATCGAGTTAAATACGAGAAATACATCTTCAAACCTAAGGCTAATCGGAAATGAAAGGTTTCACGAAAAATAGGTTGATTCTCAATCGACAATTAAATAGCTCATTTGTCTATCGACTTTGTTCAATTCGATCATACTGTTTAGGCAATTATCGATAGGCGCTTAGATTGAATCGGCCAGAAAGTGGCGCGGTAGAGCATGAATCGGGCCTGAGTAGTAGTAGGTGCTCGTTGCGCGTCGTGTCGCCGTCCGTTTTGCGTAACGAATTGGACGGAAATCGTGATGGCTTTATGATAGAAGATGATAGGGTATACGTGCATTAATTATGACTTTTAAATTTGTTTTTTTTTTCGTTATATTTTTAAAAACTATTAACGCAAATCGATAAGCAAGACTGATTTCAAGTTTTTTATTTTTTTAATTTACGTAGAAAATGTACATAGTAAACTTTTCCGGTATAACACGCTATCAAACTCAAACTGTAGTAGCTACTACAGTATAAATGCTTAGCTACAATAACGTTGTTGAATTAATGTAATTGTCTCGTCATTGGAATGCATAGGTGTAATAACTAATATATTGCCATAACTACATGTAAATGGATAAATAAATAAAATTCAATCGCAGCAACCGTGACACAGTACTTGCGTTCTCTTTTCATTTTAATCTTATTACAAGGTAAACGTATATCTATTATTATTAGATTCATTTTGATAATACTTGTACTATTCACAGAAATAACAGAGTGATTCCTATATAATAGTGGAAAGTTAAATTCTAAGCAAAATATACGTAATAGTATTAATTACTAATAACATCGATTACTAAATACAATGAGAAAGAACATTAAGAGCTTTAGATATATTTTATTTTAAATCGTTTTTGTAATTTGAAAATGATTATCGCTCTTTATTTGATTAATAACGTAGATTTTTTAACTAAACTGTAGTGGATATTACAGTACATTACTCGGTTACAGTAACGTCTATAAATAAAGGAAAATTAGTAAAGGAAAATTGTTCGCTGCAAAATTGATAAACATAAAAATATTAGTAATTTACTACTTTCAGAATTATAATAATAACCCTATGAGGGTTCCGTACACTTGTAAAACACACATTTAAGAAAACTTAGTATTTCTGTAAACTTTTATAACCATTTATATTAATTTCCACTATGTAAAATAAGTTCCCTTATATATATTTCACAGGTATAAGAAATAACTGCCTTACCTTTGTATCTCTTTTATTTATTATTACAAGTCGACCGAATAATTTTGCACTGAAATACCTACTTATTAAATGCTGTTACCGTGTTTTTTTTTCAGATCTTCGGTATTATAGTATAGATAGAGAGGGATAGACACACTGGAAAAATTTTCTTTCTTTCTCTAGTTTGATATACATATTCCATACAAACTTCAAATTAAATTATGTGTTTACATAAATCAACCACCTCTTTCAGTAAAATATCATCGCAATTTGTTATAAATTAAAAGGGCTACGATACTGGAACATACAGACAGAATGGGATGGAGAAAGTATAAGAGACGGAAGTCTAGGAAATGAGACTAACTTCGTTTAACGGCGGCACTGAAAATACAAGTGTATTGTTTAAAATACATTTATTTGCCTGGAAAGAAAATGACTCAAACGACAATATACCTATTTCTACATCTATAAAATGAATATAACACGACAATATACCTATTTCTACATCTATAAAATGAATATAATTCACATTAAATATAGAAATAACATGTGAGCAAAAAGTATTTGATTTTATCTATATAGCACCCATAAAGAACTCCTCTGTGAAGTGATATTATTTGGCGCATTCACTCAAAAATTATCTCAATTAACTTTGATTAGTTAAGCAATGAAATGATATCGGCGAAAATGGACCTACTACTACAGGAATAAAATACAATTAAAAAAATAATTAAAAAAAAAAAGGTTTGAAAATAAATTACAATTTCCGAAAAAGTTATTTTTACCAATGCGTGTATATTGTATTTATCATATGTAAAGTATAGTTAATAAAATGGAAAAATAATAATAAGAATCTAATGACGTACACAATAACTTTTTAGAAACGATTACAAAAAAATTATATCGATCGCTTTCGAAATGTGACGTTCTGTTGGTGCCAAAAATAATATCTTTTTCGCTCTTTATAAATTTTACGGTTTTTTTACTATCCTGCGAATTTCGTGGATTAGTATGTCACATCTATATGTAGAGGATATAACAGGACACAATCTGCAATATGTTTCATCATGCTGTTGCTGAACAAGTGTTCCGTGGAAATAGCATTCATAAACTTATGGAAAATAACCTAATTTTATGGTTTTTTTCAACGATTCGTGGTCGTAGATTAGTACGTCACATCTACGTGTAGAGGATATAACAGAACACAATCTACACTTTCATCGTGCTGCAGCTGAACAAGTATTTCGTAGAAATAGCATTCATAAACTGTTATGGAAAATAACCTAATTTTTCATAAGAAATATAAGATTATTCATTTGTCTGTTTGACGATTAAAACAAAACTTTTAGAGGGTTAACATTATTAATTTTCGCTATATACTCGTTAGCGTGTCATTTATATTTTTGTAACCCCTGAGCCTAACACTATGGACTTTTGCTGGCCTCCTTTCTACACGTGACCTGCTTTTGCAAGTAGCCTCAAAATTAGATCTAGATTTTACTTACATAAATAGATCATATCAAATTGAAAAAAAGCTTATCTCGCTTTAATATAATGAAATTTCGCAAAAGTCAAAATATTCGAAAAATTGATAGTGCCTACGGTATTTAATATCTTAAAGCCGTTTTTATTGTTGACCACTACCTAATAATTGTCTCGACCAATATATATTGAGCAACTCTATTTAAATAAGCTATAACTTTCAATACCTCTTGATTGATATTGTCATTATACCAATAGCATAGGTATGTCGGTCAACATCTTAATGAGTGATCGATCAAAACGATAAGCAGAGCTTGATCTCTCGTTGAGATAATCTCGAAGGCATTATATTTGTTACTAACGTTTGCCTGAGGCGCCACTCAGTTTTATATCGGATTGCATATTATGTAGATATATGGTCAAAGTAAAATAAAACTCATCGTATGACTACGCTTAAATGTATCTGCAAAATCTTAAGTTATCAGTTTTTCAAAAAGTCGAAAGCCGAAGGAATTCTACAAGGAAGAATTGTCATCTATGTAATCACGCTAGTGACAGATAACAACTTTACTTTTATAATTAATTGAAGACTGATTTTATTAGTTACATAAAAACAATAAAATAACTTGAAGAACTACGATGACGAGAAATTGCAATTATATATTTTTATAACTTTAACCCTTAAAGTCATGAAAATGGAGATGGAAACTTACATGAAAATTTCGAAAAATTAAATTTACAGACATAAAATTTGTATTTAGTCCCTCCGATAAAGATGAGGAAATATCAAATTCACCATTTTTTTTTAAATCTCTAAGCGTAAATAAGTACTATATAAAAAGAGAATTAACCAAGTGCAGCTATGGTCTCTCGCTCTCTCTCTCTCTCTCTCTCTATATATATATATATATATATATATATGTGTATATATATATATATATATATATATATGTGTATATATATATATATATATATATATATATATGTATATATATATATATATATATATATATATATATATGAATGCTAAATGCATTTACAGACTAACTGTACCACTCAAAAATACTTTCGTGTTGGACTTAAAAGACTCGAACAATTTTTAAAAATATTTGAGGTTTTCATGTTTAAAAAATGTAATTTAATTAAATAAAGTAAATCTAATTACAAAGCATGAACCTATTAGACAAATCTATCAAGTCTTAGGCTGCTATTAAGAGGCATCCCTCCTATTGCTACAATTAAAAGGCCCTATCAAGGCTTAAAGTATATTTTATCGATTAAAATCTTAACTGACAACCAGGCAGATGTTGCAAGTTATTGATACTTCTGGAGAATAAATTCTAGATCATCTAATCATAAACTTAAGTCCACTTCTGTCATACATTATTACCACCTTTACTTGGCTATGAAAATATGTACTATCTAGATGTTATCAAATAATTGTTCAACAAATTATAAAGCTTACAAATTATATTTCCATTAGATACTTGACCTCAAGAAGTAAGCACCCTATTTCTAAATTTAGGTCACGACTCAGTTGGTTAACAATTCTCAATTGGCATATTTCAACTAGTAACCACAATTTCTTTGAACCCATCTGGCTTTTAGTATAATAGACTGTTTAAATAGGTGTGCAACCGTTAATTACAAAAAAACAATGTTGTAGTATGACCGTTTTATGTACATGTTACATTAAATATAACATAGACAATTAAATACATTGTATCTAGCACTCTCTACCAACTCATATATATATATATATATATATATATATATATATATATATTCGGTTTAAGTAATTGTAATGTAATTTGTTTTTATTATATTTTTATAATATAGTTTTCATGTACGTAGATGAAATAAATTGATTTTATTTTTAGATTCCATATCTTCAAGTAAATCCAGAAACGTTATAACTTAGTTATGTCGGGTGTGTCATTTCTTGTCATAATCTTAATTGCCACAATTATAGACCTGTATACATCAAACCTTTCCTGTAGATATTTCAGATTTTTATTTAAAGTTAAAAAAAAACAAATATATGTATGTGATATATGAAATATGTATATGATATATGAAGTGACGTTAATTGTTTTTTGTCCGCCCCTTGAAGGCAAGTTTCATTGGGCAGATCTTTCTATATAAAATGTCTCTCTTCCTTTTAATTTTTCAACTAGGGAATTTTGGAAATTCCGAGAAATTTCAAGGACCACAATTAGACTAGTACTCCCAATTTTTTTTTCCATTTAACTTGCACACACAATATCAACCTTGTTTTATCCATTCACATATTTTTATACATCTGTGGCCTTAATTAAACCCAGATTTATTTCAATATTTTAAAGCAAAACATAGATAGGTAAATTATAGCAGCATTTATGTTCTAAACATAATATGTTTTCATGTTATAAGAATAAATCGTTTCTCATTTTTCATAACATAAAATTTTCTGAAGAATTTCACTTAATAAAAAATGCACTTTTTACAAAATAAAATGATTAAAAATGCTAACGTTTTCTAAAAATGTTTATATTTTAATTATATACTTCAATTCCTTATATGCTTATTTGTTAATGATAATTAGCAGAAGTATTGGCGGTATTGGTTTTGAATTATTATAAATGTTTTTTTTTCATTCAGAACGTAATGCTTTAGAATTAATTATTTTAAATAATAAATCTAGAACTTAAATAACATTCTTTAACTTGTTACAAAGTTACGATGTTTCGGACATTAAAATAATTTTAAATTAGGAGAAAATCTATGTAAGACTGAAGTTTATATTTCTAAATATTTCATAAAATAAATTAATGCAAATTTGTTCATAGAAGTTGTTTATCTACAGTCCAAGTTGCGATATAGTAATTAAGATAATTTATGTGAAGAAACTAGTAGAAAATTGGTAGATTGCAGACACCCCGCACAACCTTATGTGAGTTTCGACACGCACTTGCTCAATTTTGTACTCAGTCAAACACCTATTAGACTTTTCATATTATGTATTAGTACAGATCTAAACGTTCGTAACGATTCGTAACTAATGGATCAATCCGCAAGGAGCGGTGCGCAAAGGAGTCGACTCGAGGGCGGCCGCCGCGACCTCGAGTCGCCTCGTGCTCGCGTCGTTACGCTGCGCGCTTCCTGTATTCAGTCACGAACTCGCAACGTCTATATTGTGGTCGTCTCGCCGAATTCGCTAACGTTCACGATAATAATACTTGCATAAATCATCACTTAACTACGATCAAAAACTATAGTCGGATTCAATCGTCTACGTAAGTATATGTGCGTTCGATGTCCGTCATTGCCCGGATATATTTCGTGTCACGAAATTTTAATACGGACTAGACCTTTCGATGCAAACTAGAGGTACCAGACTAGACGTACCAAACCTTTTTAATACAGACTAAACGTTTAGACGCGAATAGACGTTTTACTCGCTTAAACATTAACTGATTTTTAATTAACTTGATTCAAAACTTGTAATTATTAAACAAAAACGGTTATTTTATGTTATTTATTATAGAAAATACCTATCTCAAACTTTGGCATATGTCAATATCTATATTATTGTATTGACTTGGGTCCATATTACGTAGCAAGCAACTTGAAAGTTACTCCTTCGATTAGCTCCACCTTGTTTGAGGAGTAACGTTGTAACTTACTTTTCGCGAGTTTGCAAGAGAGCGTGTCGAAGATACAAAACAACAGACAAAAGTACGGACTTATCTTGTTCTTTCATGTTTTTTGACTTTGTTAAAAACACTTACCGATACAGAGGCCAAACTGTCTTGTCGATAAAGAAATTAGCAACAACACCATAATTGTAACTCGAAAAGACCAAACAATAAATTATAATGCTCTCACTTGAGAGCACCGACATGGTATATAAGTGAAAATTCAATCTTAATTTGGTTATTGTTTTTGATATTCGATGTTAGGTAAAAATTTTAATTAAAAGTTTTTCCCGTTGCACTTTTAGTTTATATTATCGATATTAGTTTAAAAATTTTACTGCCGATCTTAAGGATTTATTTCTATACGCCACCACGAAAACATTTGGTATAGAAATATTTAAACGGGGACAATTTTCATTTACTTGTCTACGATAAATAAAATCATCTATACGTAATTAGGTAGACTGGCCTACTTACACTAACGATTTTCACACATTACATTAAAAAAAACATTTAGCCATTTTGTCATATCATTACATAGCATCCATGCGTTTTAGTGACTATATGCATTGTCTTATATTTAGTGATATCTGTGGACAGATGCTATAATGGCTTTATTCTCGTTGAGTTATTTTTGCTCTTGAAATACAAGATCTGCGGTTTCCACAATAGGAAAACACTGCTCTGTATACTAAAATTTATTCGGCTAATATTAAACTGTTAACATGTAAACAAAATCAAGTGCAATTTTTTCATTGTTCACATATTTCAAAATTTTACGTTTTATTCCTAAAACTGTAGATTGAACTTTCAACAACGTGATATTCATTTTGTTATTAAGACATAAAATTAATAAAGAAGTAGTTAGGTAAAAATTTAAAATATCAGACAAAGAAAACCATATTAGGACAACGACGTAATATCGTTATGTCAGTCTAACTTTTATTTTTATTTTTTTTTAAATTATAAAACCTTTTCCACAGGTAAATCATGCAGGAAACTCTCAAATACCTTGGAATTGATATCGCCAAAACCAATATAAAGTAACGATATCCTTGATGACAAATAACATGAAACATGAGAGCACTTTAGAAAGCAAATGACAGCTGTGAAAGCTGCCGCGATAAAATTAAACAGAACGAGAAATCGAGAACAAAACGGAGCGAAATTACAATAAAACAACGTCACCGCAATTAATTGCGTGCAACAAATTCCTTCCACGGCCCGAGTTGCGGGCCGAATTTAATTAACAGAATAAGAGCAAAATGTGGCCGAAAGTATTAAGTGGAAACGTTTCATTAAGGCTGGAAGGTGAGTTGGGCCTCGGCCGATGACAGATTAGCGGCGGCCCCTTTTCTCTCTCGACCTTTTCTCCGTCGCTTATCTGCGCGCGGCACGCACGCACCTCCTTGTTATTGCGAAGCGCTCGGAGCCGTCGCGGGATTTCGCAATTCGCCTCTCCACTGCTACCGACTGGCCCCCGTTTTCCGGTGTTGTGGTGCCGTAATCATTAATTTCGCGGAAGGTATTGCGTTTCAAATAAGTCGTTTCAATAAAAGTGTCGATGTAACCTCGTATAAAATCAGAAGAGGCGGCGGCGATATCGCACCGTGTACTAATTACCAGCTCATCGCCGCCTCTTCACTGTTAGATTTCAAAGTTTGGAATTCAATATTGCCAATCATTCCGTTGCTCGTCAGCCAATATTTTCATAAATTGCATTTTCTATATTTTAGGGTAATTTGTACAATAATTTCAACGCGTGTTAATTTTTATAACCAAAAGAAATGGGACGGTGGTCAATTTTTTTTCTTTTTTTTAAACCATTGATTTCGGAAAATTCTTATTATATTTACGAGATAGAGAATGATATTATCTACCTCCTGAAATTCTTTAAAATACCGTCTATTGAGTTCATCACCGTCGAGCCGAAACTGCTAAAGCTAGAACTTTGAAATGTGGACAGTAGTTGTTTTTTTTATGACGTAGACACTAGATAAGCAGGATTTTTTCCAAATTCAATCCTTCGGGGGTAAAGGAAAACAAGTTTGAAGAAAAAAAATGATCGGTCTTGCTTAAAACCTAATAAACGAACTCGAAAAATAAATTATTAAACACATGTTTTACAGCTTTTTAATAATCAACTTCTTAGAAGGTGAAATATGAATTCAAATTTATATAAAGTTATCACCGATTCTCTTCATTTGGAAACAATATTCTTTCTATAATTTAAGCAGCAATTAGTGAAGGATATTACAAAATTAAACTTTTAACGGGATTAAACAGGGATATAAAATTTATAAGTAGGGATTACATGGCCATATTAACTCGATTTGTTTTTAGGGTACTATGAGAATTCTTACCGTAAATAGCTTAGAATGATAAAATCGAAATAAAAACATATTCATATTCGCACAAAACTATGTTGAAAAATGCATCATATTATCATAATATCGTAATTTATAAATATTGAATATATTGTTGTACATAACTATACATATTTTAAACTGCACTGTCGTTTACGTCATCGAGATTATATTTACCTCTATTCCCTCGACTTCCATGTATTTTTCCAAACTTGTATTATATTTTAGTTCAATTCTAGATGTTAATTTAGTTTTATTTGGATTACGATATTCTACTTTTTACTTTCTTTTTGGTTTCGGTTTGGTTTTTGCTCAGAATTATTTTACTCTTTATTTATGTCGATTTGACTTATAAAATTGGACTTTTGGATTTACATTTTGATTTCGGAGTGGTTTTTATTTGTATTGACGTTTTTTATTTTGATAAATGACTATTCGGTGATAAATATTAATAAGCAAATGGCGCAATACATTGTCGTACCATTTATTGGGATCGGAACTTACCTATTTCGTTCCTTCCTTTCATGATGTTCAGTGCATAAGATATGGCAAAAAATCAAATTTTCTACTTTGTAATAAACAGTTGGGATGAATTTTTAGATTATGATACACAAAAAAAGCATTATTTCTGCTTCTTTTGTATATCATACAGCACACCAAATGAGCATTATACTGATACTATTTAACCTTCAAGGCATGTTATGCATGAGAGCTGCTTTGACCAACCAGGGTTGTCGCTGACGCGAGATTTTGTGACATCAGCATCCGCTGTTGCTGAATTTCTGATATTGATGTTAGCCGATGCTGACGTTAAAGATATTATTGAGTCGTCAAATAAATAATTTGTTTACTATTAAATTTTAAATTAAAGGAAAATATTTGTCTAAAATATTTCGATTAAAGATAAGTTCTTATTTTTCTAGGGGTGCTTCTCCAACTAGCGAAGGTTGACCTTCAGCTCTAAGTATTTGGTGTTGTCCTTGGCAAGGCGAAAGAGTTCTAGAGCATTCGTAATCCCTGTCCATTCTCGGATGCTGCCCAACCATGACTTTCTTCTACAACCGGTTTTCCTTCTCCCGCCAACTTTTCCCATCATTATTAATTGCAAGAGCTCGTATCTGTCATTCTTTAGTATATTCCTCAGATACCCAACTTTACGTTGTTTGATGGTTTCCAAAAAAATTGTGTTTCTGTCCAACTCGCCGTAGAATCTCATCATTGGTGACTTTCTGAGTCCAAATGTAGACATCATGCATCTGTACATTTTGAATGTTTCTATATGTTTCCTGAGATCGTCTTTAATAATTCAGGTAAAGAAGTGTCGCATTCGTAAAGAAGTGTTGGTCAATTTTAGCACTGGAGAAGACGAATTCGAAGTGGGATTTTAAAGCAATGATTGCGAAATGTGTTTTTTTATTTTTCCAAATAATTTAGACAAGATATGAAATGAAAATTAATTTTATTAGGAATTGAAATGTTAACTGTAAAACATGTGAATGTTCATAATATCCCTTTATCTAAAAATAAACCCTAACAATACGATGAGTTAATATATTTGCAATATTTTTTAAATATCCTAAATTTACTTTTTCCAGTCAGTTGTTGTAGACAATTTCATAACTTGAAAACAATCTGTATTCTTCAGCATATCAAGACTTTAAGTGCAATTTACTACATATTTGTACGTCCTTTACGGAAGTAACTTTTTACAAATATTACACCACGTTATATCTTGATTTATTAAAGTGAAGTAACGCCAGATTGCATTTTAATTTTATTGGCTCATGAATTAAGAAGAATTATTTTTAAACTTTGCTAATTAAATTAACGAACATGAGACGTCACTCGATTTGCCTGAATCATCCAAATTCTCAATGGGCAAAATTATCGGTAAATATACAAAAATGCACACGCATAAATAGCTACCCTCGCCTCCAGCTTACACTTCGCTAAATGAACACCAGCATTACACTCCAGCATCTATCAATGCGGATACTGATGCTGATATTGAAAATAATACTGAAGTTCTGCAGAATTTGATGCTTATACTAATATCAGCAACAATTCTGTGACCAACATATATTACTGATGGATTGGATTAAATAATAGTTCTTCCATCCTTGCCATCAAATCGGTGGCCTTGAAATAAATTGGTCTCTTGGATAGGTGATAGTTTGTCAGTGCTATTCAAGCCACGATAATAATTTACGACGCAAGTAACGTGCCAAGTTTGTAGGAAATATTTGTACTACTGAAGGGTATATATCAATATATATATATAATTCTTTATCACAGGTCCTTGCTACGTTATTCTAACTTATATTTTTATTTAAAATAAAAAAGGTAAAATAATTTCTTTGTTTATAACCTCCATTGACAGCTCAACTCTTTAACTGATCATCATCAAATTTCGTATATGTATAGGACATAAATACTTCATGTTATCATGGAGATAAACGCAGAATATTTATTCCAGGATAGAATATTTACCTTTTTCTATACCAGCCAAAACTAATAATTTCTCACGAAGTGTGAGCAACAGCTAGTAATTTTATAAGAATTATATACGTCCCGGTAATAAATACTTCACGTTAGCATGGAGATAAACGTAGAGTATTGATTCCATTATAGAATATTTACCCTGTTTTATACCAGCCAAAACTAATAATTGCACACGAACGAAGTGTGAGCAACAGCTAGTAATTTTATAAAAATCATATACGTCCCGGTAATAAGAGAGAGCACGTGGGAGTAATATGATCATCACTCATAGTTACCCGTCCGCATCGATGGGAATCAGGGCGATGATATACCAGGCACACTCATTATTTTTTATAACAGTTTTGTCATTCTTTTAGAGCTTTAAAGTTAGCATAGCTAATTGCTATCCTACAGCAAGCATAATTTATTATCATGGTAATAAACAATTTAAAAGCTTACTGATAAAGTAAACGTTACTCGCATCTACGCTGCACATTTTCTCGCTATATGCAAGCTTATATACATGTTTTTTTATAATGTCCCAATCAATTTTATTGCTTTGTTTATTCGTCGGGTTTATGAGGTATTTGTATTGCCCGTTATTGCAACATCGCATAGCTTCCGTCGTATTCCGCCTGTGCAATACAAAGGCGCGCCATTTACTTCAGTTTTGAATGAATATTATTACCAACCTTAAACAAATTCTAGTAATGTGTGTGTTAAAGGAAACCATATGCGACGTTTAAAGGTAAATTAATTTTTAATACTTTTTTATGTTCGAAAAAAATTATAAAAAATTGTCTGGAAATAATTGTGAAGCACTTTTTGCGAACATCTAGTTTTATCGAATACGGCTTAAACCCTAGATCGTACGGCAGTCAATCCCATACACGCACACACACAAATTCTATTTTCGTATTTTATTTATTCTATTACAATACATTTCTATTCGACTCTATCGACTTTGATTTTGATTAATGATAACAATATTTTTTTCACACCAATAATAGTAAAAATACTCATTAACAAAACAGAAGAGAGACGTTAGCGACGGAAAGTAGATAAAAAGGTAAAAAAAAGAAAAATATTTGAAAAATGCATAATCCATATTACTACAGCCGAATACTAGGACTATGCAAATCGGCAATCACCATAATTTTTTTTAAATAGAAAACTGTCTTAAATCTAAATCTAAAATCGACTGACCTTAAACGTACTTAACAAATGTTTGTTAAGTATTGTTTGTAATTACTGTATGATACAAGCTTTATTTTAAAACCTTGTGTACAATAAACCGCACAATCGACAAATTGTTTAACAAATTGTTTTACAATATAACTGTTATTCTATAATACTAATGTAATACTTTCTAAATCATTTGCCAGGAAAGAGGATATTAAAAGACATTATAATTTTCTTGGGAACAAGAAACAAAAAGAAAAACAATAGATCGAACCAATCACGATTCAAATAAATCACTATACTTCTATAATTCTAATTAGCTCCATCTTTCATCAAATTCGTATTTGATTCTAATTGGTTTTCGTGTTATCAATTTAAAAATTAACGTTAATTACGTGAGATAAAGTGACTTTTTGCAATGATGTAATCGAGTGTAAACACTTACGTGCGGCGACGGTGGCAGGAGGCGATTCGGTTGCTTAATTGGACCATTGGCGCGAGGGGCTACGGGGAGGTGCGTGGGAGACGGCAGGTGCGGCCGCTGCACGCAACGTCACTCCTCAGCTCAAATTAATGCATTCCGCTAATTGCAATTAATTGTATCACCTTCTGCTGAATTTAATTAAATCTAATTTAAGTTTGGCAGGTTGCCTAAAATATGACTATTGTAATTTACTACCAGTGTCGATCGACGCGACGAGATTGAAATTGTTTTTACATAGATTCGGATCAACATTCAGCATCAACCAGCGCTAAATGAATATAAACAATGAAAGAATGCTATTTCGTTGCGATAATATTAAATACCTAACCAAGGATTTATGTCATATAGACATATCTAAAAGTGGTCTTAAAAAGACCTGGTCTTTTGAGAACCACTTTTAGAAAGTTAAAATATCTCAAAAATATTGTCATCTCTACGATAAATGAAAGCATTTATATACGCATTTCGTGAGTAACGCTACTTGGGTCCATCATTTTGATTCGTTTGATATATATTTATGTTCTGTGAGTATAACGTATCTGTTGAGTTGAAGTCGACGACTTTAGTCTTTGACTTTAACTCTTTACCTATGTAGAGGAAGACAAATATTAATGCAGTAAATTTATTCAAAAGTTTCTTTAAACTATTGAAATATCTAAAGCTATATCTTGAAGTTCTCTCTCTGCAGACGCAATTACCGCAAAATAATTGGGTTTTTATTAAAATATGATTATTTTTAGTTTTATAATTTTTTTTTAAATAATTTAATAAATATTTTAATATTACACGGAGTAGTAAGGACCTCTTGATCAAATATTTCACATTATTGCAATTGTGTATCTTTTCATAATTACAAGAAAATGTAAGTTACAAATATACAACAATACAATAGAATAAAGGGCGCAATCGAACCATATGTCTTGCGTTTATTGAACCATTTTTATGTATAGGCATTTTCGTGAAATACAATTCGAAAAACTTACACTTTTATTTACTTATTTATTAAAAAGTATAAAATTTCATCCAACGAAATTAAAGCGTCATTCATGATTAGAAATAATATGAAACATTAACCCGTAGAGCGCGCACGTCACAATATTGTGAGCCACAGTGCTCAGATATTGTGACCATATATGCTTGGGTGTTTCATTACTCCATCTCAATAAACAGTTGGTTATAAAATAGGACGCAATAATAGAACACAATCATAATTAAAATATTGAGTAATTCCTACGTACAAAAACAGTATGAAACGTGGGATTGAAACAGATACAAACTGTAAAAAGAAATATTTCCTATATTCGTTTTAAGTAATAAATCATTTTTCATCGTCTTATACGACGTAATATTTTGTTTAATACATTAAAGCGATATGAAACTTGATATGTGAGCCCATTAACAATTAATTTTTCACTATCGCCAACCATTATATCTTACTTATATTTGTTGAGACATAAATAATACATAAAATAAATTCATAAGCGCAGCGTGATTGCAAGCGCGGGATAATTTACTCGCAGGAAAGAAAATCTAAAGCGATCGTGGTTTAAATAACGGATTGCTTTTATTATGACTTTAAAGTATACCTACATTTACTTATATGGCTGCACTGGAAATACTCAATGTCTTGCAACTTTTTAAAATGTCCCTGCTAAATACGGAAAAATTTAAAAGGAAAAATTGAGATAAATAAAAAGCAAACAGCGTCTCACAAGTCGGAACGTAAATTTTTTCTACTCATTATTAAAGTTTAGAAATTCATATTCTTTACGAAATTCGGCTTCCGTCGATGTCAAATAATTATATTATTTAAATTGAGAGAAAAATAAATGTTTCAATTCAATAACTTTTTTATGTTTTTCTAAAATTACATACCACAAAAAGAAACAATAGTCTGACAAAAGTTACGCCAAATAAAATCTCATCAAAATGAAAAAAAATATTCAATATATGCTTTTACCTTGTGAAAATTTTTTTCGATACGTTAACTAAAATATTAGGTACCGTCTATAGAGCAATAAGGATAGCCTACACCTTATCCGGTTCCAAACAATTAAGTTTTGATTTAATTTTTGTAGAATGTGAGTTTAAATGTACAGTGGTATAACTCAATGGCGGAACAGATTTCCGAACTCGGAAATTTATTGTTTTATTCGTTCCGCTGAGCACTATCAAATTAGATCTTCCGTTCGAATTTTATAAATGCGTTTACAAAGGTAAACGCACACAAGTACGTACACACATACGTATATACCTGCGTACATACTTACGTACGTATATATACACAAACTCCAGGGACTTATCCAATAATATTTTTTCTGAAACAACCTTTTTCCCTTACTTTCATAAACCTGGATGCCTGGTAATGATCTGGATCCAAACTCAATACTTTGATCCTTTTTATGAACATTTATAAAACCATTTACGTGTCCGTTCTTCTATTTGTCACAGCAGTTTAACATAATGATACAGCACATATGTCAATAGTTATAACAGTCAAAAATATTTACAAAACAATTTTACAGGGGAAAACAAAGTAATCGGACATTTTTTAAATCGTATACCCTGTGTATGACTTGAAATGGAAATTTACAAGGCTCCTAAAAGTTTTTTTTTTAAATGTTATTTAACATAGTTTTAAATATATTGTTACCACGGTCAAAATTATGAGAAAACAGTATTTCTAGAAGTTTACCTAATGTTTACAGATGATAATGTTACCTAATGTTTTATTTTAAAGTAATGGAAAATTCAAAATTAATTTCAGGCGTATTCTAATATAATAAAATATATAATTTTAACTCATGGTGTCATAAAAAACACTCTTCAAGCGTAATTAAAATTTCGCAAAATTATTGAATGGAAGCCTTTTACCCATTTTACAGATCAAATATCGTGAAATTCTGTTAAAAACAAAGTTCGTTCGTATTATCACCAACGTTTAGCGCACTAGCTATACTTATGTGATTCAATTATTATAAAGTGAAATGTTAACGATTCCTCACTGGCGATGTTTTCTTTCGATCACATGGCGCAATCAACATTGATAAGGCATAACCTCATTTTTTTAAGTTTCATCCATAATACGCATCTCGCCGCCTACATACACTATGTACTTATTTTATTGATAATAGGCATGATGACAGTCACTGCGAATCACTGAAATTATGATTTGAAATAATAACATGGGATAGAGAGATTCTAAAAAATAATTGATTTTCAAGTTTTAAGTGCGATTATATTTATTTTAGTAAAAATAAAAATATAAAATATAGCAATACACCAATTTAGGACGAACTCCAATCAGAAGCGTGTGACGTCACGCTTTCATTAATTTCATTTCTTTAAGCATAATTTTTGACATTTTGTTTATTGTTCGATTAAACTTGCCTGCCTTGTATTTGTTTATTTAATAATTTATTTCTTCATTGTTAACTAATAAGTAGCTCAGTTTTGTGCTGCCAAAAGTACGACAAAGAAACGTTAGCTATGGAACCAGGATTCATTAAGGCAAATAGCTCCAATTTACCAAGAATCTACTTTTTAATGCTGGGAGGGTTTTTTGAATCAAACAACGACTTTTATTCGGCTGAATTTCGAAATGTTAAAACGTCTATGTAAGTATTACATAAAATAATAGTTAAAACACAATATAGAACTCAAATTTGTATAAAAATACATATTTTATCTCTATTTTGCAACAGACTACATTATTCATGTGAAACATCTATAGGCGCAGGTATAAACCGGATCGTTGGAGTGGCGACGCTTGCCGTGGCGACGAGTCGCCACGCTATACTAAGATATATATATATAGTCTATATGTCGTAGGGTGTACGGTATGGCGTCGTGTCGCCATGCGCAACAGACTACGCGACCCCCTCCTCACTCAGTTCGACGCTGTTGTTTACTACGGTACACATAACCTGTGGTTTATTATTTTTGTACTAATTGTAAATAAATGTTTATTAAATAAAGTCACCATTTTCTGTAAGAAATTCGTAATACTTTATTTTTTCATTATACTGTTTTTTATAATAGATTCCAAAGAAATTGTTTTCAATCATAACATAATGTAGTGTATTGTATTATTCATAGGAGTAACAGGTAAAGATGAAAAATATAGACTTGAACCAATTAAGATAGGAACTTATTTTCTGATATTATAGTTACAGTGTTCTCCTACGGCTAGTTACATGTGCAATCTACTGCCCGTCTCTTCCTATCAGCATACTCCTTCCCTTTTTCTTTACGTTCTTTATCCTTGTCCCTTAACTCCAGGTCCTCCGGTTCATATGTCATGTCTTGGATCATCGGCAATTTATCGCAGAATTGTCTGCGGAAAAATAGCTTACCAGGTATTTTTCCAGTAACAATATGAAGGTGCTTACTGTACATGACTAAATATTCTCGAAAAACCTCTCGCCAGTTTTTTTCTCTACTTGTGCGATTTTGAAACATTTTAAGATGCTGCAGTTTTGCCTTTCCACCTCACAGTTTTGTTGGGGTGAGTAGGGAATAGTATTAAATATTTGTATGCCCATCTCTTTACAAAACGTTTTAAATTCATGGCTAATAAATTCTTTGCTATTATCTGCAGTTAGGTATGTATGATTTTCCAGTTAACTAAAAACGTCATTTAATGTCCAATGATCTCTGCACTTGTTATGGACCTACTTATTTAAACTTCCTTATATCTCGTATAATAGTCTACTATTACCAAAATATAGTCATTAAATGGCAATCGACCAATTAGATCTATCGCCACATCCACACAAAATTCTGTAGGCAATTCTCGAGTTTTAATGGGTTTAGCGTTTTCGGAGCTGACACTAGCGTGCACCCCCTGCATGCCTTACACATGGTTTCAGTATCTCGGTCACACTGGCCACCAAACCTTCGTCCTTAATCTCGATTTCATACCTACAATCCCAGAGTGACCTTCGTGAGCGATTTTAAGTATCTGACCCTGTAATTTTTAGGAACAACTATTTGAGTTCCACGTAATAAAAAATCCTCGCGGAAGCACAACTCGCTTTGAAAAATTGTATAATTCTTTACGGTATCATCCCATTTAGCTCTCTGTATTTCAGTGTCATTCCGAGAATATGTCATTATATAATGTAATGGTATAGCAACTGGTCTGATATAATCAACTATACGATGCACGCAGTCTTCGTACAACGGTAATGGTGTTCCTGCTACTCTACACAGTCTGGACAAGGAATCAGCGATATTATTTTTCCCGGAACTGTACTTTACCTTAAACTTATAAGTTTTTAAACGTAGGACTCACCTTTTAATCCGTGCGCAAAGTTTTGATTTAGGACCGAAGATTACCTCTAAGGGTTTTTGGTCAGTAATAAGTTCGAACTCCTTTCCGTATAGGAACATATTAAAATGTTCCACAGCCCAGATCAGGGCCAGAGCATCCTTTTCTGTCTGACAGTACCGGCACTAACAGTCACTAAGTTTCTTATTTTGCGAATGCGATAATACACGAATCTTTGCTAACAATCTGCCAAAGCAACTGGACTGGCATCTGCCAGAAATACAGTTTTATGTTGGGTATCATAATACTCCAGCTGTGGTATATCCACTAATGCACCCTTTAGTTTATTAAAGGCTGTGTCTTAAGCCTTATCCCAAAACTTCGTGATGTCTGAATTCCTTCTATGCTTCTGACGAAGAAGCAATTTTAAGGGTTCTGTCATTGTTGCCAAACGAGGAATCCCTTTTTCCTACGTAATTGATTAAACTCAGGAAATTTAGTAGCTCTGGGATATTTGGTGGCGGTCTAAATTCTCTGAATTAATGAGCTGTACTTTTCCAGAGGCTTAATCCCATTTCCTGAAAGTTCATGGACTAAAAAAATTATCTTACTTGTCCGATAAATGCACTTATATTTTCTAGCTGTGATTCCCTAGAACTTCCGTTAATTTCTGGAGCCTTTCGTCATGTTCTTGTAAGTCCTGTCCGTGTATGAGAATATCATCAATAAAATTTATTACTCCTTCACACCCGACAAGCAGTTCCAGGGTTTTCTGAAATATTTCCGGCGCACAACTTATATCATCCTTTTATACCTAAATAGTCCTTTATTGATGATGAAGGTGGTAATGTCCCACGATTCCGGGTGAAGGTCTACGTGATAAAAGGCTTCTTTAATGTCGAGCTACTAAAGATCTTTGCATATTTTATTCGGGGTAGAAGCTGGTCTCCGTTGTTGGCAATTAATGATTTTCACGTCTGATTGCTAAGTTCGCCCTTCCCATATCAACGCACAAACGGACCTCGCCGTTTTCCTTTACTATAGGTACAATTGATGATACTCAATTTGACGCCCCTGGCACTTCTTCGATGATGTCTTTTGCGAGTAACTCGTCGATTTTTTATTAACTTTAACCTCTAAAGGGATTGGAATCCTCCTACACAGTTGACTCACAAGTTGTACAGTACAGTATTACCAACGGGAATTTTTACGTTACGAGTTGAAGTTAACGTTGATTTTTAGAACTTCTAATGTAGTTAAAGTCACTCGTTCAAGTAGGTCACGGGTGCCATCCTTGACCATGTAAAATCAAGCATTCTCTCTTCAATCACCAATCTGTATGCAGGCTTGAATGATCCTAATAACTTTCGGGTGCATCACCTCCATACGCTAGGAACTTCTTTTTTGGATTAGCATCTTGGTCAGTGACTAACGCATTATTCTTCTTTATGAGTTCCCAAGTTATATCCATTATTAAATTGTCATTACAACCCGAATCAACCGGCATGTTAATGTCAATCCCCGCCACCTTGCAAGTGGTAGAAGCTGCACTGTTAATATTAAATGTATAACCCAGTCCTTGACTTGTAGTTGCTTGTCCCGCCACTTCGATATTATCTTCGATATAGGTTTCTCACTTTCTTTGTTTTCGGGTTCGTTTTCTGGTTCTAAATTGTCGTCTGGTTCTAAATTGTCGCTGGAAGTGGTCCATAATGCCGCATTTTAAACAAAATTGGTTACTGGCTGAACAGTTTGGGTCTCGAGCAGTGTCTTGTGCTTGCGCATCTACTACAAAATTCTCGCTTCTGATTTTTGTTTTGATCTTAAATGGACTTCGCAATTACTCGATTTACTGTTTGGAAATCCGCAACCTTCTCTTCAAAGTTTCCTAACTGTCGGTTAATTACTTCTAGCGTATTCGCTTCTTTAATTACATTATTTAGAGTCATTGTCTCATCATGCTTAAGAATCTTTGTCCGTAATTCTTTTGAAGGATATTTCTCAGTAATTTAGTTCAAAATATTTTCATCCGTGAGAGTAAAGTGGCATCTTGTTGCTTGCTGTCTAAGCCTTACAATAAAATTTTCAAATTTGAGGTGTCTTGAGATTTTTGCTTAAGGAGTCAAAACAGATGGCGTTCTTAGACTTTACTTTGTTTCCGTGCAAAGTACTCATCTAGCTTTTGAATCGCGATATCAGACATAGCATCACCATCTTCATGTACACTGCCTCTGGGATATTATAAAAAAATTCTTGCAATTCTGGCCCTCCAAAATGTAAAAGACAAGCTTTCTTCTTGGAATCTTCTTCGATTCCCGCCGCTAATAAATATATTCTAAGACTTCTCTTCCGCTTCTCCCATCCAACTGCAACTAAGCTGATTTCCCCCGCATAATAAAATTTTTATAATGCAGTTTGAGCAATCTGTCAAGAATTAAATGTCATATTTTAACTCACAATTTAATGCTTAATATCGCATGTTAGTCTGCTAATATATATATATATATATATATATATATATATATATATATATATATATATATATATATGTATATATATATATATTTAATTTTTTTTTTTTGGTGACCAGGTATACAATAATTAATCCGATCATTCTATATTTATTATTGATGCTATTTATATTGTTAATAAACACGTGTACAACTACATGGGGTTATTTTTTTTTCATATTAATCGGAATCGTATTATAAATATATTACCCCACCGCTCTTGAAAAAAATTGAAATAGCATTTTTTTGAGGTACTTACAGACATAATATTTATTCTCGTCGTCAGTCATCATGCCATATTGTTTTTTGTGAGCAAATCAAATTTTAGATGATCCAAAATTGCAATTTCAGCATAGTAACTCAATAAATCTGTAATTATATCGTAGACAAAATTACAATGCCTGACATTTAGCCAATGGTCTCTCTTTTTGACGAAGCTAATCATTTTCAAGTGTTGTCAAAAAAATAGGATCACATAAAGGCATTTCCGAGACTGCACGACCCGTGGAAATGTTCTCATGGCTACATAGTGTACGTCTATTTGCGGTTACACATCTTTTTAGTATTTATAACTGTATTCTGTTGTATTTTTTCCTTATTTTATTGAACCAAAAAGCAATATTTTAATTACTTGTAAACAACTTTTTCCCAAAATTTCTTAAATTAGCATTCAATGAATAAAACCAATTGAGTACTTAACTCGCTAAATTATTATATTTTGAATTGACAAAATTTAAAGAATTATCTAATTCATTCGACTCACACCTTGCAAAAGTGCGTAATTTCTTAAAACCTCTTTTTACGAGTACGTACCCGATAAAAATAATTTTATTTAACCCTTGTATCAGCTGTTAAACGTTTCGCACAGTGTTTTTATAAACATTTGCTTTTTTTGTGCACATTAAATGATGTATAGATTATTTTATAAGCAGGCCTGTAATTATATATTTAATGATATTCGCTTGAATATTTAAATAAATTGAATTTGAATTTAATTACTAATATAAAAGTCGTATTAAACACTAAAAATTAAAAAATAGGCTGCACTGACACCTGTATTTTATGTGTCGTCGTTATAAATACCAATGCACGTAGGCAATTCAATTTTTTCGAATCCACTGTAATAAAATATTTTATCGCCAGTTTCAATATTTGCAAACAAACTATTCTCACGAATGTTTCTTAGACGAAGGATGTTATTTTCGCATGTTTTATTAAGCTCAATTTACAACACAAATTTGGTTATGAATATTTCATTTGTTATCGGATCAATTGCGATATTAGCCGTCGAAAAGATGTAGCTTTATTTTTAATAGAATTTAAAATTATTTATTGCGATTATCAAATCCATTAAGCAAAATGATTCAACATTTAACCGCGAGTTTTCGTTTTTGTACTAGTGTCTATATTATTCAAAATATGCAGTACTATATTAAATAATAACAATAACAACAAATTTTATACTTTATTCTCTCTTTGTAATCATACTTCACTAACTGTTGCTAGCGGCTTCTCTCACTGAGAATAATTAGTTTTTCCCAGCCTAAAAGATAAATATTCTGAGTTCATCCACATGATTTAGGCTACACGTATGGCAAATTTCATAAAGATCGGTTATATATTTGTGCTCTGAAATTAGATTAAACAAACATACAAATTCTCAATCGCACATGAATTAGAATTAGAAATTATTATAGGATTATTATAAAAAAATATTGGCACCTTCTAAAAGTGCAATATCCTATGGAAATAAAAAAAAGAATTTGATGGCTAGATCAAATTGATACAGTACAAACCGAAAATTGGAGTCAACTTGTGCAAAAGACCTTAAACTCGTCTCCCATTTTACGAAGGATAATTACTATCCGTCACTATCATTTAAGCCATTTTTGAACGATTATGTCTCTGAATTATATTAAATAATTTTTAATTACATAAATTTATGTGTTAAGTAAATTTCTGCGGCTCTCACGGTTACGATGTCCATCTTCATTAAATGACAATTGAGTAAATGGGAAAATTATCATTGTGTGAACCGCTTCTCCAAACAGTGCCTGTGACAGTCTATGGTGGCGAGTTGCGAAGCATGTCAGTCAAAATCCATAGTTGACTGAAGTCTAGCAATTCTATTAACGAACTTAATTCCCAGACTGACTCTCTAAGCTTAATTATTTATTTATTTACATTACTTTCACAAAGTTTCAAGTAATAGAATCGTTTAACAAGGTTATTCCAGTACAAACTTTTACGTCCTTAGGGTTGGTGTCCATAAAACAGTATATGGTATGATATACTGTTTTTTGGACACCAAATATATCGTATGATACACTGTTTTTGGACACCAATTTTAATTATTTATTTGTAGAATATCTTCTCAAACTTTCGAGTTAATAAACCTTTAATTTGTTTTTTTTTCATAAAAATATTAAACATCTTTTCGCCCCTTTAGAAGTTGAATTTGAAGACGTCCCTCCTAAGTTGCTGTCTAAATTATGGAAGGAATGTTCCCTCCAAATAATAGAACCTCTGATAAATTTATTTCGTTACTAGATTTTGTACCCTTGTTTCACTCTTCCAGGGGGCAGTATATTAAAAAAAATCATCCTTTACCTGATGCCTAGAGTATACAAGGAACGCTTGCTATAGTTACATTAATTAGAAAACCGTTTAATAATTTTAGCCATTAGAAATTTTGAATCCCTACAGGAGGTGACTCCTTAGGGATAAATGTTGAAAAAAAAATGAAACATGTATTCATTCAATCAACTAATTTTTTCATGTGCTTTTACAAAACTTCGATTAAATTCGCGGAAAAATATATATATATGTATATATATATATATATATATATATATATATATATATATATATATATATATATATATATTTATATATATATATATATATTACTTTTATAGATTGCCATAAATTAACTTGTTTTATAGACAGATGTCACAGAGAGTTCTAAGGACTACAACAGTCAATATTGTTTAAATTATTATTCTTATTCTCTTAAGATTGTTAGGTTCAAATACATTTCAAGTTTTTACTCGATTATCAACTTTCAACTTAACACACAACTTTCAACTTTTTCCTTTTACAAAATATAATAAAAATATAAAATAATAAAAATACTCTATAAAAGTTTACGTCCCCCCTTTTATTTTTAATCGTATTTATTAGAAAATTGTTAAAGTAATGAAGTCAAATGTATTTTTGTTGATTTGTTTGTGATTGTGAACCACAAAATTCGTAGTTACAAGCGCAAATTGAATAACATGAATATAAAAAAGTTCCTTCGTTACGAAAAGTATCCAAACTGATACAGGACATCGTTAACGTAATAATTTACAGTCAGCCAACTGCTTCCTCATCATAGGGCGACCAATTATAATTTAGAGTTAACATTTAACAAATTAAATGTTAATGAGTTAGCATGAAAATTAATCCGAGAGCCGGGAATATCGGCGGATGTTGTTTCTCAAACCGGACATTCGAATTCAATACTAGATTTTCTCGTCTTCCTAATGAATTATATTTTAAATAATTAAAATTTATTTCCAACATAACCACAAAAATGTATCTTAAGCGTTGGGTGGAAGGAAAATATTGACGCTCACGCTCATGCTCTCACACATGCATAAATTGAATTATTGTTTGCAAGTACTTGAACATTTCGGATTCTAAATATTTTTTTTTTTAAAATAAGTGTATTCAACAATATGGACCATATTGTTATAAATATTAAAATAACCACAGCTGTCGAAGACAACAAATACATTTCGAATGAATTTCAATATTTTATTTTATTCTGGCTCGCTAAAAGCTGTTTATAATAGGATACAATACAAAATAATTATGGCCTTTTTTATAAGTTCAAGACCAAAAAATACTTTCAAGACCAAAAAAGCTAAATAAACGGAAATCCTTTAAACTGTGACGTCGTTGCGTATCTGTTTATGTATAAATCATATGATTAGAAGTTGATATCTTTTAATTATTCAGCATTCACTCAAAGTTAGAATTTCCGATCCGAAGATATCTGCTGGCAGTGTTCGGTGGCTCATCCATCGACGTGGAGGCTGACACAGTGAGTCGTCCGAGAGATAGCATCGCAACGCATAAATCATACGCGCTACATAGAAAATGTGAATATAAATACATTTGTGGCTCATAAAGCAACACCGAGGATTGCGCTTGTAAATCGACGCTCGGTTCAACGGTCAGAAGTGTTTATGGGCGGCGCGGCGCGGCCTGTCCGCGCGGCACCGGACAGCGCACAGGCCTGCGTCGCTGTAACGGCACATTAAATCAAATATTTTTCGAACACTAAAGAATCTATTTTCTTTTCTTAATAATTCTAACATTAATGAAGAACTAAGTCATCTACTTTTTACATAGTCTCGCAATTATATTCAGGTTTTTCTCAAAAATTCAATCGTGCCATTGAAAGCACAACAAACATTAATTGTATTAACTGTACTATAATCAATAACCAAACCATTATGCATATCTTATACTCAGTAAAATAAGGTATGTTGCCTACGGTATCTTTATTAAGCACCTTTATTTTTTTTGTTCTTAGATTAGAAAGTATCCCATATAACCCTATGATCCTGTAACAAATGTACCTCGCCATATACTGCAAGTTAATTTTTTTTATATTTATGTCTATATATTTATATATATATATATATAAATATATATATATATTTATATATATTCTGTTTTATCAGTATATAAAAATAGTGATATCTGTTATAATGTTAGTGAAAAAAATTAAGTGCGTGTTGAGTACACGCACTTTATTTTAGGCAAAGGTAGTGTTTCTATGATAATTTTATTTTTATTAGCTAATTTGAACACCACTGTTCAATATGACTGAATAAACATTCACGAAATTTTATATTAATTCCATAATATACTACCAGTTCTAATACCATACATCTTTTGGAAGTCATACTATACATAGTTTAGTACCGGAAGTACGTTTCGGAACATATATATTTAGAAACCTCGTGTAGAACTAATTTCATCTGTAGGTATCTTTTCTAATCTGACTTGTCAGTTCTAGCCTGAAGCTTATTACAAATGGTTTCACACCGCGCCCTAAAGGCTTCCACACACAATGACCGATTGCCAGCCACAGCAATCGTGTACAGGGATGGCGCAGTATAGCCCGTAAATATCGATCATGCTCAACGATGATATTATTGTCATTTTTCAACTATGGTGTGTCGCAACCGTTGTATTCATACAGTGACCAATCATTCAGTTTGTAATTATCCGTGGACGGATTAAAGAGAGTTGAAAAAAGATTGAAATGTCAGCAAAAAGTAATTTTTAAGACTTATATAAAAAAATCGCATTAATTTGTAATTATCACTTTGAAATTTATGAGGAAAACATAAAATAAAATACGGGGAAATTAATTTTCAGAAATTTACTTTATTATTATTTTCGTTTTTATCGATCTACGTAATATATATCGCAACACCCAATTATAATTATATTCCATATTTTAATATTATTTTACAAATTATTTTCGAAAACACAAAGTTTTCTTTTTTTACAATAAAAGATATAACAAGTTGTTTCTTAATTTTATAACATTTTCGATGAGATTGAAATCGTTGAGGCGAATACTGTTATCACAATTTCAAATTTGTCTTGGAAAACTGTCGCAAACCAGTCCTAATAAGTAATTGATAAAATTTCAAAAATAGTATGTTGTATATTTAATATTTAATTTTAGTAGCTAAAATCGCAAATAAAAAGCGAAAAAATAACTTGAATTTGAATTCACGAGGCATGGATATGCGAATGAATTTAAAAGCTCATTACAATTTCATTCTGTCAAGAATATACATTTTTTAACCAAAAATTGGAGTCAACAAACTGAAAATTGGAGTCAACTTGTGCAAAAGACCTTAAACTCATCTCCAATTTTACAAAGGATAATTACTATCCGTCACCATCATTTAAGCCAGTTTTTGAACGATTGTGTCTCTGAATTATATTAAATAATTGTTATATGTGTTAAACAATAAAATTTATGTGGCCCTAACGGTTTCGAAGTCCACATTCCTAAAGGGAAATTGAGTAAATGGGAAAATTGTCATTGTGTGAACCACTTCTCAAAACAGTGCCTATGATAGTCTATGGTGGCGAAGCGTGTCAGTCAAAATCCATAGTGTAGTGGGGTCTAGCAATTCTATTAACGAACTTAATTCCCAGGCTGACTCTCTAGGTATGCATTCTTCGACATGAAGTTTTCACACTACGCCATAAAAAGTTTTACTACAAAATATTTGTATTAATAATTTTCATTAGAATATTATTTAGACACTGCAGCATGGCCTATTGAAATATTTATTTTCCCTTATAGAGTCGTGGCTATCACAATAAATGTAAAATGCCGTTTTGAGGTACGGGTTAAAAGTGAGCGCGCTTTCATTATGCGAAGCAAATGCTTTCAACTCGCGATACTAGAAAGTGTGCGGAACTTCCGGGCATCTCAACCACGTTCACTGCAGCTGCAGGCTTAGTGATACACACCTGCTGGACATATAATCGTGAATGTATAATTCATTGATTTCAAATTTTCGTTTCAGATCTAAGTGGAGTTTTCACGTTAGATTTTGTTCTTAAAGGTATCCCATCAAAATCCGTCAAAAATAAAAAGAAAACTATTGTTTTCCTACAAAAAGAAAAAGATTGTTGTTTCATAGAGAAAATCGGCAAACATTCACAGAGTGTTAACACCTGGTTAAAAGAATAAAAATAACACTCTCAAATAAAGAAAATGAAAGAAATAAAATCCTTCAAAATTATATTTAAATCGTCAATTAGACAAATGAATCTTGATATGAATATAAATAAAAATATTATTAAAAGTTAGGCTATTTTCTATAAAGTTGGTGAATGATATTTATGCCAAATTATTTGAACCAGCAAGATGAAACAAAATGCAGTAAACTCTCTATATACAGATAACATACTAATCCATAAAACTCACAGACTCGACAAGATCATAAAAAAACTTACTTAAAATTTGAAAAGATCGAATTCATTTTGACAACGTAGAACGAATGTCGAACGTATTGACATCCGTTCTGCCAGTGACAGTTTATTTTTATTTAATTTAGGCAATGGCTACAAGTTAATAAAAAACAATCGTTATTGATTGTTTTTGTGACCGTTTTTAAAACTTATCGTATTCGTCGTTAGATGTTTAATGTTATTTTTATTTCTTATTAAAAATACTTGATATAATAAACAGATAATATATGCGCATTTATGAAGATAGCTTTTTTGTTTTGTACTATGGTTACAAATGTGCCTTATTTTATGCTCTATCCTGATTTTCGACCGCTCAATTGTTTGTCTTTTTATATTCTAAAAAATAACACGTTTTGTTTTTAAATTATATTATGTTTCTATGACGCCAGACTCATTTTCGTCGGACACGTTTCAAACTTAATATTGCAACACTAAAAACGTGTATTTATTGTTTATTTGTGTAGTATTTTTTAAATTTTTTTGTTCCTTAATTATCCTTCATTTCGGGTAATAAATATCAAAAAACTTCTGTCACTTAAAAAAAGTAACACTAAGCAATGTCAACCAAATCCATCCAATATCCAAACTTTATAAAGTATGAAACTAAGCTAAACTAATGAGGCCAACTTATATCTTACATTTATTATTTTATTATTTCACATTTTTTATCCACATATTATTTCACATATTTATTTTCGAAAAAGACAAAGAACACGAATTTTCTATATATCTCCCGTATATCCAGTATATTTACCTACTGAACCCTCCAAAAATCCGAAAACCTCATAAGTACGAGTAGAACTAGCAATTGGGTTCCGTACACACTTACATATACAGTAAAGTATAAATGTATGTATATAGTACTTATATTGAACTATGTACAAATATTATTATTATTTTTCACCATTTAATTATGTTCCCTAGTATATCTTTTACCGGTACAAAATGTATACGATCTAGAATAATCGCTATAATTTTTCTACCGACACGAAGTACCTAAATATGTAAAAACTTTATTGTTATAATTTTAGAATCAACAGATTCGGGAATAGTGAACATAATGTAATTTTTTCCCAATTGTTTCAAAATGTTTCTAAATATACGTTTCTTAAAATTACTAAAAGATATTTTTGAAATTTTTGTAATTAAACTTTTTAAATTATACCCCAAGCGACAAATAGTATGTAGTTTTCCCTCTAAAAAGTCCACATAAATACAAAGTTCACATAAATGTTGAGAAAAATGCGGGTAAGTGTGTTTTATTGCTATGAGTAATTTCATGCATTTATATCGAACAATTTCTGGAAAAAGCTATGTATATATATAGATAGAAAAACACGTGAGTGTTACAATAAGTGTTCCGTTTTTCATTTTGAGGCACGAATCCCCAAAATGAATTTTGTTTCACTAGAACTAAACCACTTAAACTCAGTGATACTTCAGTCATATCATAAAAAGCATATTATTTCGATCCGTAATTTTATTACTTAATTTACGAAAATATAATTTTGAAAGATAAACACTACATAACTTGTAAAACTTCTATTTTTAAACGTTCAAAAATACAATCCTGTGACATGTAGATGGAGAAAGAGACGAGAAAAATTAAAAATGTTTCGAACCTTTTTTTTTTTTTTTTGTCGAATATGCAGTAATTTGAACAAAAATATGCTTGTGAAAAAATGCACGAATGTCATTCAAAATTCAAGTCTAAACAATACTAGTTTAGTTTAAACATTACTAGTTAGTTTAAACAATACTAAGTCATTATTATTATTGTTTTCAGATATTTTACTAGTTTATTTTGACGATATAAAAAAAAAGTATTCCACGTTGTATAGACCAGTAATTTTCTTAGTTAGTACACTAGCGTACATTATATATGGGATGAATTCTTAGAGGTACTACCATTCCAATACTTTGTAGAGGTCGCTGCTCCGGATGCTGCATTAAGGCTACATTATGTCGCGTTCAGAAGGCTATAAATTTAGTTGAGTCTCGCCTACTCCCACTGTAGATTTTACCACTCAAATTACTAGTAGTTCTTAATGATTTGTTAACTGATTGTTAGAGGTACTTTACCATAGGAATCCCGTTATCTATTCAATTAAATAAATCTTATATCTGTTTTCTAACGTAACTGACAGAAAAAAATATTTTCAAAATCAGTACGATTTAACGATTTTGATTTTTTTCAAAAAATATTTAATATAACCAATTAAATCTGACAAGAATTTCTTGCTATTACTGAGCTAATCAGAATACATCTAAATTGGCCAACTTGTTCAAAATTTACGAGATAATCTACTAATATACTAACGTACATTCTTTCATCCCAAATGTAATCGTAAACTCTCCATTCCGCCGTAGATCCTGTAATTGAAAATGAAGGGAAATCCTCTGGCTAGAAAAGTGTTTAAGATACAGAATATAAGAAAATATTCAATAAAACATGCCATAAATATTATATCCTTCCTTTGTATTTTTTCAAATACAATATATGTTTTGTAATTAATAATGATATCTCAGTGATAAGAATTAAATCATTAATAATATAAAAATCCTAAAAATGATTTAATTACTCCCTAAGAAGTTGTTTAATTTAAATTATTTACAATCAAATATATCATTACATCTATATTCAAGACTATATTTTAAAGCTTTTTTTTACACCACTGTGACCGTAGACAGGGCATTATCAGGATGCCTGCAGACAAGTCGACCCATAGTGTAGGCAGTTTTATCTACTTGCCAATAGTTAAAATGGAATTTTAGTGACCAGCTAATGGTGAGAGGACGCCGTCGTAGATGGGTATGTTATGTGTGAAAGCTGTGAACAAATTAATAGCCGAGTGGCGAGGGGCATAGCGGCGAGTGCGATGCGCACATTGAGTACCGCGCTTGATATACGACGAAGTAACGGATCATTGCGTGCCGGGAGGTGGCCAACAGTCGCGACATTAATCACTGCTGATAACCCGCCGCCCCCGTCGCCGTTGCCTGGATTGTTTCAACTTCGACTTCCTCGATAGTGTCCTGCGAACTTCGTGACAAATGCTTACTGGAACAAGATAAAAAATGATTAGATTGGCCCACGAACGGTAAACGATGTTTACGTTTTTCCTTCAGTTGCGGTTTTACAAAACATACGAAATCTTAAGGACCCCAGTCTTCCCACAAAATACATCAAGCACAACCTCATATTTTCAACATCAAAATAAAATAGGGAAAGATGGATCTTGCCGATTTACAAATTCATGAATGTGAAATTTTAGAAAATAAAAAAACGGAAAAGGTTTTGGAACTTTAAAGTGAAATTTAAAAACAACAAGAATGATTATTTTGTTACTTGGCAACATTTTTATTGTATTAAAAACAATTATCTCTTTGAAAGAAATTAAAAATTAGGAGTACCAAGTACAGCACCCTAGTATAGTTATTTGAAGCCCTATTTGTCTAGTTTTCATAGTTACTGTTTTGTAACTGCAAAACAAAAGTTAATCCGTCGTTAAAACAAATTATCAAAAGTAATTCTGTGAAAGGAAATTTTATACCGGAAATACAACACCGCACAAATATCTTCAATGGTGTTCGAATTAAAAAATCCACTTATAGATCCAAAAAATACACTTATAGATTCAAAAAATACACTTATAAATTCAGATATAGAGTATCTCATAGTAAATTTCATATATAGAAGACATGGAATTTTAAATATATTATTAGTATGGAGTAAAATGATGTCATATTTTACATGAGTCAACTAAACTCTTGAGGACAATAACAACAAAGAATATTTCTAAAACAGAAGTTGACAAAATGCATAGATATATTCGCACGACAATAAAAATAAAAAAAAACTAATGTGCCGCTGCTTCCTTGTAAAAATGTAATTTGAGCTTCCTAGACAAAAAAAGACCTTCAACGGCACTCGTCATTAACGACACGTTCCTATGCTACGAGGAATGCGAGCGGCACATCAGCCGGACGTGATGAAGATCGAATCGCGCTCGTGCCACCTTCAAAGACTCATCCGACATAAATACGAGGACCAAGGCCACGTAGTCGGCCGACCTCTGATCCGTTGGCCCGAAACTGTAATTTGTCTGAAGACATCGCGGTTAGCTTAATGGGCACGGTGCTTGGAATTTAGAAAACTAACTTACCACCAACGATCTGAACGTACAACACACATATCCACTATTACTTCTGCCCCCTTGACATTGAACTTACCACAAATGTAAACATAAGATCAAAGCGGCGGAAGCACCAATGATAAATCGTCGCTCTAGATGGCCGACTTGCTCAAAAACAGACCATATAACAGAATGCTATTGTCTTGCGTCCTAGAATGTTTCTATATCGGCTGCCAAACTGCTTTTTGAACAACATGCCAACGTTTCTTCCATTTCTTTTATTCTTGATTACTTTTAAATTTCCTTGCAACATTTTGTTACATTATTACCACTTATGAATAAAATACACCTTATAGAGTAATATTAACAACAAAACAAAACAACATTTAATCTTACTTGAAAAAAATCGACCGACCGCGTGTCGGGATACGCATAAAGCAAATTTCCGTTATTTTCATAAAATTGCTAATTCAGTTTAATTGAAATAATTATAATTGAAAATCCTAATCGAATGCTGATACCTAGAATTTTCCGGATTCTTCAAACACACGTTTAAAAAATTAAACTAAAAGAGATACCTACGTTGCACGTCACTAAGACTAATATTTTGAACATTGTAAACCGACATTAAAACTTAAACCTCACTTTGGTTCTAAATAATCTACGCAATGCCACCTGATGGTATGAGCGGGAAAACCCCATGTATTTCCTTTAATGTTCTTCTATATATTAATTGAAATCTCCACATTCAACGCACATTCCACATACACAATTCCATGCATGCAGATCCAGCTAGAATAATAGAAATAGAGAAGCTGTAACAGAAGGATGGACGAATATGACAGCTTATTATCTCTGGATACCTATTGTCTCCGGATATCTTATAATCTAGAACTGAGGAAAAGAGAACACTCTTGCTATTACATACTTCCCACTTTGCGTTAAAATGGCGAAATCGAATGTTAAAGGTTGTCTTTATTTATTATTTCACCTACTCGGATGAAGACTAAGACATATCGCACAATTTGTATACTCCGACTGATCGTCTGCAGATGATACGCGCGATAGCGTAACGCGGCACCAGCCCGACGGGTCTTATCGCGCGGCGCCCCTTTGTACTGGTCGTTGTACTGAATCGTCTCTTGAGCAGCATTGCCTTTCATCACTACGGGAAGAAGTTTTACTTCAAAACGTTATTACGACTTGCTAGTTATCTGATGCGGTCAGTTCGAAACTAACAAATATTACAAGCACATTTCTAATTTATCTTATTTTCCGATCAAATATAACCTGTATTTTATAATCACACAGCACTATGTGAAAAGCAACCAAGAAGACATAAAAGTATTTTATCACAGTACGTTATTTGTTATCCAGTGTAAATTTTTACAATACAATAAAAAGCTATTAAAACGCAATAAAATTAACGATAACAAAACAATAGGTAAGTCAAATTACTATTTTAACGTCTGAAATGGTCACATAATAAAAATGATGTTACTTGTAGCATGCATAATAGAGTTCATTATATCGGAGCCCAATACGAGCAGGATAGGGTGGTATAGGAGTGCGCATTTTCAATATTTCTTAGGTTATCTAGCTAACAAAAAAATTTATGTTTTTGAACTTATATGCAATGCTTTAGAAACTATTTTAAAAAAGTAAACCCCTTAAATGTGCCTTCTTGCGTTATATGTGAGTATGTAGTCAGATGTGCAAGTATACGCAGTAGGCAAGTATCCGTATCACGTAAACGTCACATATATAGTGGCCGCGTTTCCCAGTTTCTGCAAAATATACACTTTATACGATCTTCTACAATTGGTTCCTTATACATTTCTGAGCAGCCAGGACGTGCCCACACTATTTTGTTTGGTGCAGTTTTTAGCTTCTTGGATTTGGCTTTCTTTTTGCTGGTAAAAGTTTTTGGTTCTTTTTCACAGCTTCATCTTGAAGCAACCTTTTGTGTGGAGAACTACACAAAACTTCAGACCTTTTGCTCCTCTTGCTAACGGCTCATATAATAGATAACTTTAGGTATAGTGGCAACACTGTTAAATCTATATGAGATGAAATTGTTGGAGCTGGGTCGATTTGCAAATACGAAGGATTCGTAATTTCAAAGTTAGCGACATCTCTTCCTCACAGAGTCTTTTTGCTTCTTCTAAAATGTCTTGTTCTATCGAATAAAATTTCAATCTCATTTTTAGTATTCTATCGGTATGCTTGTTGAAGCCTTATACTGTTTGCAGAGGTATATTTGATTCAACAAGTTCAGATTGTAAAGTTCCTTCAGTGACACTGCTTATTAAACTACCAATATCAAAAATCATCCATCATAATTTTTATAAGGCCATATACCCGTTACTTTAAATCATTCAATGGCATTAGAAATGGTAAAATTTTAGCAAAAGTCGGTGCGACTTATTTCTCACACAATTGTTGCAATCAGCAGAGTAATACTTTTTTGGTGGACTAAAAAAACATCGATCGAGGGGTTATACGCACTAGTTGTTATGCGGAGGCAGTGAAAAAAAAATGATATGATCTTGACGACATGAATCAATAGCTGCAAGTGTCAAATGAGACGAGTGTCATGAGACGAGAGATAGTCGACGATTAAATGCACCGGCTGTTCTTGAGCTAGCCTTAAAATGTTGAAGTCCTAAAAATTTTAAAGCCAATGAAGAAACAATTTACTTGTTATAAAGCTGCTGTCAGAAATCATTTCGACAGCATATGAGGGAAGGGGTGTTATTCATAAATTCTGTCTTTATTCTGGAGTGATTTAAGTTGGTGGAATAAACTATCCACTGGCACTCATTTCACAAGCCACCGTAACGTTTCGCCCTCTCTCGGTACTTGAAATGTTGTTAACACATCATTTGTCTTGAGTGAATATGACTTTTGGCGGTTGTTGGGTACTGTAGAGAATCAGACTCGTAAATATTGAATATATTGTGTGGCTGAAAGTGATACTTATAGATCTGTTTTTAGAGAAGCGATCTACCTGTGGCTCATTAAAGCACATGGCTCTTGCGATGCCAGTGGAAGTCAGCTGCTGTAATGATAAAGAAGAATATATCTTTATAAAACCTGTCAGCCAGTCTACTCGCAATTTTCAATTCTTTATTAAACTGATAAAATATCAGTTTAATAAAGTAATATTTTTGTCAAAAAAATTTTAAGCTAAATTTTTACGAGTTATTCCAAAAAATATTGCATCAAGCCTTTCAATCTCCATTTGTGTAGTAAATGTACATCTATATCTACCTAAGGATTGGCACGGTCCTTGTTTTTAATCTCCTTTTTAGACCGGACTCATGTATACCAAGCAGTTCTGCTACCTTCTGTTTGTTTTTTTCCGTCTGCATTTAACTTACGTCCTTCTTCTATTACACTTGGAATCACATTTTATATCTGGGTTACTCTTTACCTTCTTAACATTCTGAAAATACATATTTTTATAAATAAGATATAAATATGCCTAAGAAAAGTAAACTTAGACCGATTCATCTATTTACAAGTAATGTGTAGATGTAAAGTTGTTAGGTTAGGGTTACAATGTTATATATATATCTTGGAGAAGAGAGCACACGCACTTTTTGACACTGTGCAATCTTGTAATACCCTGACTACTTTGAAATGTTTCTAATGCCATCTATTGAGAAGAATATGGAAATCACTCTGAAAAAAGTAATTTGATGGTATCTTAACCGAAATAAACACAAAATGTAGCATACTTTGTAAATCTTTCCTACTTCCTTCCTGCTTATAAAAGTTGCATCAAACAGGTCAAAAATACTTTTTCTTGTCGAAATCATTTTAAATTTAATCAAAACACGCCGCATATTTCGCGCTGCACTTGACGTGTGAGTGAGCTATTAAGAACTGAAATTAGCGGCGAAATGCTGCTCTCCGATTGGATAATAGCCCTGCGTACTATTGTACACCGCGTGCTCTCGCACCACTGTACCCTGTAAGCAAGTAAACATTTTAAAATAGATCTAATAATATCAGTAATAAACAGCACATAATTTATTTTTATTTATATATTCACATGTAGTTGAAAAGTGCGAACTTATACGTGTCTGTATTATTTTGGCTAATTCTGCACTGTTCTCTTTACATATCATATGAATTTTGTGACGTATAACCGCAATAAGTACAGACAAATCACACTTTGAAACTGCCTCAATTAGGTTAAATAATTGAGTCGAATAGCAATTAAACAGTTTCAAAAAAATATTCTGTAAAAAGGACTAATTTTATCGACAACACTAGGTACAATATCTTATGAATAAAAAATAATAAAACTATGTCTCCTTAATTCAAAAAATTAAAACCTAGCAGCTCAGAAAAAAATCGTTGAAGAGAAAAAACTATGATATCTCGTGTACAAACAATAAAATAATATTTAGACACATTCAGTCATTAGATTCTAATTGGCGTATCTTCGTATTGGCGTATCTTCTCGTGAAAAAGAATACAACCATCGAAGTCCCTAGCATTAGGTAACGGAATCGAAGCTTTGCAATGCGGATACGACTCGTGAATAGGTCTGGAAAAGAACGCGTATTGAATTGAACTATTCAATATTTGATTACATTGAGCTGCTTCTTTGTTTTCGATGACGTTGACGGTGTTATGCCAGGAAATTTTAGTTGCTAAAGATTTGGCAGCTTCCTAGGCGTTAAATTTTTGAAGATTAAAAACGACTGATGAAATTAACCAGTCGTATGAAGCCAAAATAAGAGGGCTTTAAAGCCCACCGTAAATTTTTCTTGGAATATTTTATCTATTTGAATTTAATTGTCATTTAACGCCGTCTTTTTTGATACATTGATTTCCTTTAGAATCACGGAACAATTTTTATGTACCAACTTAGGATTGATAATTAAAGCACTTAAAATCTGACACACTTACATGAGACTAATAATTTCAAGGTCAAGGTGTTTTGTTTTCAGAAGAAAGTCACAGACGAATTCAAACAGTATAAATATGATTTTTAAGTACCTTTACAGAAAGTCGCAGACATTTTCACCCAATATTTTAATATTTCCTTTAGAATCATTTGTCAAAATGTAGTGATGGCGGTCAAATCCGGAATATGCTAAAATCGAGTTAACTTTGAAGCACATAAAACTGAAACATACCTAATCGTAATGATTGTCATATGCGTGAGTAAACTCACTAAAATAAGGCGGGAGCCTTACTCGATGTTTAGTTTCCAATTTTTTGGACTTGCTTAGATCAGAATCTATTGTTTTTTTAGTCAGTCAAGAGTCTGTCAATATTTCAAGTAGGACTCCGTCATCGTATTTATTCACAAGTCCCATTTCATTTCTTATCAGCTTACTATACGTCTCTGGCACTAGAAACTCTCTAATCTCAGAAACTTGATAGAAATATATTTAAATAAAAGTTTGCACCCGGTCTCTTTAGGTGATTACTGAATTGTCGATCGTCTCCTTATGATTGGACAAGATTTAATTTTTTTTGACTCGTACAACTTTTATTTCTTAATTTGTTTAGTATATATATATATACCAATTTTTTTTATTTCGTCTCAAAAAAAAGCGGCTGAAGTTCTTTTTTATTACACAGAAGTATTCTCCGACAAATATAAAAATCATACTAGAGAGTATGTCAAATATAGACCATTTTATAAATATAGACCATTAAGTCATCGAAACTATTGGATTACACTGTTTTAATTAATTAAATTTCTTTTCCTGTGTCTAAGTTTAAAAAAAGTTACTTACTAATTATGACACTAGGTGTCGCGAACTTTTAGATGCGAGCTCTTATGTTAGGTACTTACTGTACAAACTTATATAAGTTTGTTTGTTGGAATAAAATATTTTTATTCTGTTTAAACTAATGAAATCTTTTTTTATTATTTTAACTTAAAGTGGTCAAGGGCCAACACCCACGTAAGTGATCAACAAAGAGCAGAGAAAATAGTAAATAGTGTAGAGAATTTGACAATAGAAACATGTGATATTTATAACATAAAATGGATTTCGGAAAGACAATAAACCTCAAAAAGTTCGACGAAACGAATTTTCAAGGTTCATTAAACGCGCCAAAAGCAGAAACAAAAGCGATTCAGTGGAATAAAGATGATGGAATGGCAATGTTTATAATAACATCAGCTATGGACTTAAAATAAGTATCACTCATCGAGAATTGCGAATCATCGTTTGAGGTGATGACTAAACTTGACTTTATCTATGACAAAAAATCCGAGATGACAAAATGATGTTACATGAATGTTTTTATCAATATAAAATGTCACCGGCAGATAGCATTGCTCAACATATAACCAAAGTTGAAAGCTTGGCTAAGCAATTGAAAGAAAATAGAGAGGATATCAAGGATACTGCAATCATGACTAACATATTGAGTGCACTACTTCTCAAGTATAAATCTCTTCATCAGTCTGTACAAATATATCACTTGATTCAAAGAAACAAATCATAATCAATTTGACAGTTTACTTAGTGGATAAGAAGACTAGCTTGAATGTAGAAGAAGAGAATGAAGCGGTTTTGTTAGTAGCAAAACAAAGTACAAAAAAGAAAACTTTTCCATCTATGAAAAAAAAAAAGGAGTTAAATGAAAAATCAATGTGGGAAATGTGGGAAATGCGGTCATTTTGCAAAAGATTGTCGTGCCCCTAAACAAAAACAAAACTAAAGAAAGAAAAGGATGTTAGCCTTCAATATAGCGAATAGTGCTTGGAAATACTATAATAAAAGTCGTAGACGGATATTAGATACCTCAGCTCACATGTCTTATAAACGCAAAAATTTTGCAGAATTGTACGAGCGTACCACATCTCGACTGAAATTAGGAAATCAAGAAACCGTAGAAGTTATTGATCAAGGAAATGTTTTAATTAACAAGTGTGTCAATGGACAGTGGGAGGTCCTTAAAAATGTTCTTTATGTGCCTGAATTAAGAAGAAACTTATTCTCCCAAGGAGTAGTGACATGATAATGCTATAGTACGAGTATTATAAAGAAACAAACTGATGCTTTGATTTACAAAGACAATAAAATAGTGACGTGTGCTTCTTTGCAAAGCAACAATTTATCCAAGTTAAAAGTGAAACCAATTCAAAACCCATTGTGTAATCTAGTACAAAAATTGGACTTTAAAACATGGCATGGACCTTTGGGATACTTTAATATCAAAGAAATAGAGAAAATATGCACAAAACAATGTGATTACTAATGTGAACTTATCAGACTGTGATAAGTTTGTATGTGAGAGATGTGCTTGTGGCAAGCATGCCCGCCAATCGTTCCAAAAACCAAACAAGGGACCACTGTGGCCAGGTGATGTTGTTTATAGTGATGTTTGTGGAAAATTCAATGCGCCATCTGTGCAACGTATGAAATACTTTGTTTTGTTTAAAGACGTTGCTACAATTTTCAGATATGTGTACTTTTTAAAAGCAAATGTGATGTGTTGGACTGTTTTTAGAAATGTAATGCAAAAAAATTTTAAAAAAAGAAAAAAATTATAAATGTAAAGGAAAAAAATACACGAACAAAAACTTCAAACAATATCTAGACAGTGAGGGTATCTCTCGTGAACTCACTGCTCCTTACACGCCAGAAATCAGGTGAGAAATGTAAGTTATGACTGGAGTCTATGAGTAAATAAGAACTAAAAGCTCATCATATTAAGTTTCGTGATTTTGTTTGTGGAGTTTTATTGACAAGAAAAATCATGGAACTGTAACTTCAAAATGGATTTCCAATACTATAAGAAACCAATATAGTCAAGTAGGTATAAAGCTAGAATTTGTATCCATGGGTTCACACAAATTAAAGAATAGATTACACAAGATACTAATCAATAAAGCTACTGTTATCTACCTCTACTGAATATAACTGGAGTATAAGGCAGTATATTTTAAACCAGCCGTCTTGTATGAAGAATTAGAAGGTGATATTTTTATGGAAATCCGAGATGGAGTGAAGCATCTGCGAATAAAATATGTAAACTGTATAAAACCCCTCCTCGGCTTGAAACAAATATCTCGTTTTTGGAAAAATAACTTTTCTGATTTTTTTTATTTAAGTTTGGTTTTGTTCAGTCACAAGCCGACAATTGTGGATTTATAGATAATGTTCATGGCATTAAAGCTTCGTTAATTTTATACGTTGACAATGCTTTGTCACATGCATTTATGTCTCATGCAAATACAATATTATACCAAATTATAAGTTACTTGAAACAATGACTTAATGTCACGGAGCTGAATGTAAATTGGTTTGTTGTCTTAGATATTATAAAAACTTTTGATTCTGTGCATGTCAGTCACAGACAATGTATTGAAGAGATAATAAATAAATTGTATATTCAGCATTCTCCTTCTCATGTAAATGTTCGAATCACTAAAAATGTTCATAATGAGCAGATTAATTTTCCTTACAGAGAAGCTATAGTACCATAATTGTTTTTATTTGCATCAACTAACCCAAATATTTCGTATGGTGTCAATCTGTTAAGTAGATATGTTAATAAGTCCACATCATGTTACTCAGCTTAAGAGAATAATTCGTTATCTTATTAAAACTAAAGAGTTGTGTATATTTATTATGTGTTATATTTTGATGTCAAATGGTGGTTTAGTATTTTGGACTAGTCAAAAACAATATTGAATTGCCTTATCAACAACTAAGACTGAATTTACGACATTTTGAATGTGAAGCTGCCAAGAATTTTTTAAGTTTAGGACAGTTTTTCAAAGAAATTTATATTAGTCAAAATTACACAACTCTATGTATTAATAACCAGAGTACTTTTATACTAATAAATAATCCAGTTTATCACAAGAAAAAGACGACAAAAGTTTGTTGATATTTAAGTAGGTATAAAGTTTTGGACAACTGGCTGATACTTTTATTAAAACTCTACCTACCCTTAACTTCGAACTTGTAAGAAATGAAATATTGTATGTTATGTAGCTTATTTACTGAAAAGTTTTTTTTGTTCGAAGCTGGTAAATTTAGATTTTTTTGTTATGTAAAATTTATGGGGAGTATTGGATTAAATTTTATACGTATACTAATATTAGTTGTATGCGTGTTTGCTTATGCGTAACATTAAAATAAGTTACTTATTAATTTTGTCTCACAAGTGTCGCGATCTTTTAAACGCGAGCTATCATGTTGGGTACTTACAATGCAATACCTATAAGTTTGTTTGGATTAATAAAATACGCATTTGTTTGGTTTTAGAAGTCACATACTCCTATGTAATTTCTCGTCGTTTTAAAAATAAAGGTATACTTTTAAAAGTAAAATTAATTTACATATTCAAGAGATTTAATCCCACACAATACCTAAATGTAGACAACAATATCTCACCGAAATAAGCACACAACCAAAATTTAATAACCTGATCAAAAACCGTCAAATAACATAAACAGTGCAATGACAGGCAACCCGACAACCACTTTCATCAATTAACATATCATTAACATTTGTCTACTGCACGCACATAGATTTTCCGTTCTTTTGTATGACAGTTACCTGCCATTAGCTACTATGTGATTTAATATTCTTTATCATTATTCAAATATACGAAAAAAATCCGTTTTTGACTAAATTTCCAGACCTGCTTTTCCGGTTTTATTCTAAAACAATATGCACCCTATGCACCAAAACCAAGAGCCTAAGATTTATTCGATGTGAATCCAATAATTTTTTCTTAAACATACGCTTAATGTTTTAAGATTTATTTCTGCAGAATGGTACGGTTTCCAAACTCACTTTTAGTATATTATTCACTGTCATTTTGTCCAAAACATATCCTCTGATTTTCATGGCGCCCTCCTGAATTCTAACGTGTTCAGAAAAGGTTCATCACTTTGATGAATATAAAAAAACATATTTTTTCCTAAAGTATAATTTATTAGATATCTTATCTATCACATGATAACGCTATTTTTCGATATTTTGTTATTTTTTATTTTGATATTTACAAAATTATATTATCATAAAAAATTAGCAAAAATTAATTTTTTAATACCTATAATCGGATTTTTAAATATCTACGTTATTTACAAGTTGAACTCGCAGTACGAAGTTTCTGTACATATTGAGGCTCAATAGTACCTATAAATATTCGAAGATAGGGAGGGTAGGCCGGATATTATTCCGCTTATATTACCTACTGTAATTCATAATCCGTACTTATTATGTATGATTTATTATGAGTACTTCTTTATATAATTTACTGATACAACAAGAAATTTATCATGGAAGAAAAGTTGGAGAAGATTCAGTTCATAAAATTTAAATTTTGGATCTGGTTTTGAAGAGAAAGACCCCTAACTGACGAATATCTGAAAAGCTCAATCTATAGTTAGGCAAAGAGTATAACTTAATTATGAATTAAATCTCATTTAAATTTGTTTCAGTATCAAAATGAATTCTGTACATGGAAAATATTTTAAAAAGAGTGATTGATTTAAGGTAGGTATAGAATAATAGTCGAAACCAGAAAACCGGTTTTTAGTATTTTTGTCTGTTTTTTTGTATATTAATGTTTTTTTAATCATGTAAATACCGCATGGGTTTTGGTGAAATTTGATATGGTATTTGCTCACACCCGCGAGCAACATGTAGGAAATGTTTTATATGGATAATACAGATATAAAAAGATACCTGACTTGATGAACATTACGATTTGGATACTGCCGAAATCTATAAGCGTTTTTAGTAAACTTTATGCTCATAGAGTTTTGAAAGAAAAAAGGAATAAAAAAGAAAAGATATTGCCAGAAACTTTTCTTATACCGATTTCCATGCGAATAAAGTGCGATGGTAAATCTAGTTTTTAAAATAACATAATACTAATAATCTCTAATATTAAAATCAAATCACTCAAAATAAACAAAACATTTGTTTATTTTGAGTGATGAGCTATTAGTTATTTCCAGTACAATTGTCGGGCCTTTAACTTAATGTGGTTTATTATAGATAAGCTCTCCCCATCTGCCTTCTTTTAGCTGTAATAAATAGAGATATTTTTTGACTATTTCCAAATTACTTTCCGCGGAAACAATAATTCTGGCATGGAAATTTCATCTCACCTTATTTCATTCGACCACCGACTGCGAGTCATTTTTGAGATAAACTCTTGCTTGTAACATTCATTAAAACTCAAGAGCCTCGGTGGGTTTATTTAGGTACTTCGTACACATGTAAAGATCTGCACGTGGACGGTCGTAAAATAATACGTAACTGCTCGATTCGGTTTGAATGAAAATATATATGACCTCGTTTACTTTTATTGATTTATTATTGTAATTACAACGCGTTGACAGTCTGACAAGATGCGATCTGGCTATCAATCGTAAATTAAATATTAATATCTTGATCAACAATTTATATATTGGTTTAGTAAAAAGACAGCCCTGACATTTTATATTTACTAAAGGATAATAACAATAGAAAATAATAATTTGGTTTTTAAAGATGAAGAATACACGCAATAAACTGTATGCAGAACAATACTTTATGTTTTTTTTTAAATACCAATGTCAGGCAAAGGTCAATCAATCTTACCTAACTGTCATTAATAGTTTGACCGATTATTCCGAAAACGACTGTAAATCCAATGTTAAGTTATCCATTCTGTTTGAACATTATATGTTCGTAATATTATATTGTTTCAATGTACTTTTTCTTTTTATTCTATTTAATTATTCTATTTATTCTATTTTTCTTATTATTCTTTTTAATAGCGACTGCGACAATCACAAAACATGTTATCTATCGAGAACGTCACTACAAATTTTGATTTGAATACATGGTTCTTATTTTCATGGCCCAAATTAGTCATTTCCACACACAGCGAATACAAGTAGAGAAACCACCGTATTTATGATCAACGCGGGTGCAACTCCACGGCGCTCTGTTCGAGTGCAATTTACTGACCCTCGGATGATGGAGAGGCTCTCGTCTGAATGAGCTAAGGTCCGACGCATCTATAATAGAGCATTGTGCGTCTGTCGCCATGTGTTAGCGCCGAGTTATAACGCGTGTGACGGCCCCCGTCGCGCCTACACACACGGACCTTCCGCGTGATAGTTCCGCGAACTTAGACTCTGAGATAAATATAGTTTATCAAGTTTACTTTAACTTAACTCTTTCGGACTGAACAGCACCTGCAGTCGCCGATGCTAACTCGACAACGCGCTGAATAAATAATGAAAGGAAACCTAGCGCTCGTGCCGTACGCGGATATAACATTCGTTCGTTCCAGAATATGAATTATATTTGAAAAATAAAAGAAATTAGTTTTCGATACAATATATTATAAGACTTAACTAATTTTACACAATCTACAATTTGACCGAAAACAGAATCGAGAGCACGCAATTTAAGTCAGAATTGTCACGTTTTTTTTTCGTATGGTTGTTGAAATAATAGTCAGTTACTGAGTAAAATGAAATATCTGATTTTTTACGTTATATTTCTAATAGGAATAACATTCGAGACACGTACTTGTCGGGAATTAGAAATAATTTGAACCCGCAAAATCAAGTTGGAATTTAAATATTTCTAATGCTACAATAAAGTTAAAAAAATAGACACAGAATTAGAATTCGTCACTGAATATAAGTTTAGAAGAAAAGTTTACAATTTCAATATTTGCTTGAAGCCTTGGTGTACGATTAATAATTCTTTTATATTGTTCGTAATTCTTTTCGTTTTCTAATAGTAACAATGCGTTTTCATAAAACACGATATTAGAAGTTTAAATATTGCCTAAAATGTGTAAAGTTAAAATATGTCACACAGAAATATATCTGGACAGGGGTTTACCCCTATCGTGACGTAATGTCACTCGTTCATATAAGATTTATACTCGTAGACATAATGTCACTCGTTCATATAAGATTAATACTCATAGACATAATGTCACTCGTTCATATAAGATTTATACTCGTAGACATAATGTCACTCGTTCATATAAGATTAATACCCATAGACATAATGTCACTCGTTCATATAAGATATGATTACTTGTTTAACGAGTAATTTCTATCAGGTACTCTTCAATCTGACCCACATATATGTATTTTTTCTCTGGCTTAGTGTTTTTACACCACATATTCGGTGTATACCTTATATAAGTTTTATTTCAAGAAACAAAGTGAAAAAAAATAATTGTCAGCTGTAAAACGTCTAGAGTATTTAACTTTGTTTAAAGTTTGTTCAACGCTCCTCAGGGAAAAACTTAAAGTAACTTAATTATGTTGGCTCCATGTGAGGCTACTTATCCAGTTTTTAATAGGAAAAATGTTTAGATTTAATATAAGATAGAAAACAAATATCCATATATTTAACCCAATGTTTTATATCGGATATAGCCGGTTGTAATTGTTTCCAATGATCAAAGAAAAAGGTTAGATCTGGGATTTATTTATTTTTTACTTTTAAAGAATATTTTTTTCTTTTTTCTGAACGTATCAAATGTGACAAACGTTTTTAATTCAATTTGCTAAATTCTATTGTACATTTCCTAAAATGTTTATTAATTAAATAGCATTCCGTTTCAACGTAAGTTTATCTAGCAATAACAAAACGATGCAATAAAGGCAGACAAGACCACGCACTTTCCGTCGAACCTAATTTGTAAACTGAGTGCACCTAATTCGATCGTTCCATAAAACTTCTACAGTTGGTCAAAGAAATACACTCTGACCAAGTATATAACATTACGACCATTTATACCTTTCAACTAAGATAATCTATAACATTTAATACAAGTTAATGGCTAGATAAATTTAAATTGAGACACCTCTGCGTATACTCTTGTCTCCGTTTTATTGCTGTGACCTAAATAACCGACGGCTCACTTAAAGGATATACGGCTGCATTTAAACGAGTGTGCAAATGGCAACATGGTGTAACGACACATTCGTTATCAGCGGTGGCGTTAAATAGAGATATGCAAAACATAGTAAGTAGAGTTGAATGTAGTCGAGGGCGTGGTCTCGTCGCCGGAGGTGACGTGTGATTGGCGGGCCGTCTTCCAATTACGACGCGTCACGCTGCCTATTCATTACGTGCGACATTGTGTGCGCGCGCGCAGATCGAGCGCGCCCCCGCGAGCGGCGCATGCGCGACGAACTTTCGCCGACGGCAGGTGATCGAAGCAGACCCGGTCTTACATGGAAGGATAATATGTACTGTTTGTCCGTGAAACCGAAGTTTTAGTTCACTTTAGATTCAGTCTCAAACGGACACGCTTTCGGCTGGATCCGAAATAAATTTTAATGCAAGTGATATATTAAAACGACCTGAAGAGATTGAAACAGTTCTCTTATTATAAAACCAAAAGGCATAACGTTTAGCAGATAATTTAAACATTATTTTGAAATTGTGATTTTAATAGTCTTGAAACGTCTAATACTTTTATTTGTACTTTCCTATACACATTAGTTAATAAATTGCGCTAATTTTTCGATAACTGTAAGTTTAGATTTTCGATCAGAGAAAGCTCCTCAAAATCCATCATTTGGTTTTCGATTTTACCCGAAACAAGAAGTATACTTACCCGTACACTTATTTGGCTGCCGACAAAAAGCGTGCATGACGAGTTTTGGGTAGGTACCTACCGCTAGAACATGCGTATGCTTGGCGAAATGGAGTTATCGCCGATGACTGAAAACCCTGTCATGGCGGATGCTGATCGTCACTTTCTTGGATCAACCCAATGCTAGGATAATTTACATTAAATATTCGTGACTTTGATTTTAGTTTGGTAATTGTGTAATATATTACCTCTTATTAAATATTTTTACATAAAAAGTATAACGTAAAGTTCTTCTAATGAATTAAAGTACCAAACAATGTTTATGTACTTATCTCTCCACCAAAAAGACAATATTCTTAATGACATAAAAAGTATGAAAATCTTTAACTTTTTTTACTAGCTACTAATATAATAAGTATGACATTTTAATATTCCATGTAATTTAGATTATGAAAGCAAAAGCGATATAATTATTTTTAACGGCAAAGAATGACTAAACACCTTCAAAACGAAAATAATTCAACTAAAAAAATCATAACTTGGAAAATAGTATTTAAAGTTTTAACGTTTAGCGTATTTAATAAATAATTAGCATAGCAGGTAGTCAGTTCAAGAGACCAAGATCACATAATTAGTACTATTTTTACAATCTACCAGAGATATGCGGTTACGGCGAGTACTTCCATTTCCAATAACAAAAATTTCCATTTTTTTCCATTTTATTTGCCAAGCCATTCGGAAGATACGATATTTCCTTGAAATTTCTAATACGATTTTCAAAATAAATTGGGTTGCGATTTAAAAACTAGTATACTGAAGGAAGGGACAACTACTTACAAGACCACATTGTACTCACACGTAAAATTACGAATATAACCTTCTATGAACACAAAGTTGAAACCAGAAACTCGCTTAGGGATAAAGTCAACTCTTTTATTATTAATTTCATTATGGTATAAGTGCTCCCTGCAAATAATTTTCTAGAAAGAAACGGTCTCAATCTTCAAACCACCACTTCAGTATTATAATTGTGCGTGGTATAATAATAATTGTGTTATCATCTTTTTTATAAAACAATTTTATAAAAAAATTCAAAACATCTTTTTATAAAAAAATTTTAATAAACATACTCCTGCCAATTAGTTAATACGTTATGACGCTAACAAAAAGCGTTAATGCATAATCATTAGCACTCTTAATAGTTTCTTTTTTCTAAAAGTAGGAAAAAACTACGAGTAGTTTTCAAAAATGCGATAATATTTTATAATTCAACTTTATATAATTATTTTAGATACATTATTAGCGTTGTATAATTCGTAAGACGTTGAAACTCTCATGTATACTCAATCAATTAATCGAGAAAATTTCGCCCTAAATAATAAACCAATGAGACAACAGTTATGGCCTCACAAAATCTAATATCGAAAGCTAATATCGAACTTGTAAGAAAAAATCCATATTATTGAGTGCAGAAATTCTATATTTATAAATGATTTTAAATAAAGAAAAGAAAAAAATATATAAATGGGATAAGAAAGCATAAAACTGGCATTTAATTATTGATTAGATACGGAATATATAATAGAATTCTGCACGTCAGCGCGTTTTTACATGGTAAATCATAAATATTGTAAAATATTTAAATTATCTTGTTGATAAGCTCTGGATTACCAATCAACTAACGTTTAAATAAATAGGTTTAACCCAAAAATTTTGAATGAAAAATTATACAGGTATCTAGATTAACCACACTACTTTTACTACTCCTAGAGATTAAAGAAGAGACAAGTGTTCGAAACTTAATTAAGAGAGTCCACACTTCCTATGAAACCTACTCAGAATATGAGTCTGTTTTCCACCTAATAATTTCGATTCCCAATATAATATTAAAGTGTTCAACAGTTTCAGGCTCCATTCAAAATGAGCCCAAAATCGCAAGTCCTTCAGAAATCAAAGTGATGCAATGCATGGCTTCGAAATTTTTCCTCTGGCTCATACTGTCAGTAGACGCCTAGAAACATACATCCAGGTAAAATAGTACATAGTAAACATACATTCAGATAAAATAGTACGTCCAGTCCTTTTTGAACAGCTGTTATCTAAAGAAGTTACCGGTTTGCGTGTTACGACTTATTATTTGCTTGTAAATCAATAACCACTTTCAGCCAGTGTTCCTCCATTAAATACCGAAGGCCAATTGTTTACAGATATCGTTTAAAACTGACTATTTTGTGTAAAAATATGAGACCATAGCCACTTTTTTAGGTCGTACCTGCATTTTGACCCGTTAGTGGCGATGTGACACCTCATTACTTCAGCACCTCGTCTAATACACTTTCGCTGATCACCGTTGCTACGGGGACACGTTTTTTACGCGTGATTATTTACATCTGACTCGATGCAGTGATCTTGTAATGAACAATCTATAACTCCGTTAGTAGTTATATATACAAACGTTTATTTATTTCCTTGTATAATTCTTAAAATAAAACATATAGACAATCGCCCCGTATGTAAAGCAGTAGCGCGATGCGCAGTAGTAATAAATCTGTCAGTCACGTGTAGAAGACCATTACGTGGTTTCCATACTCATTTAGCCACTTATAAACATTTGAGGTACATTCTATTTCTATTAAACTATTTACAAATATTAATTTTCCATAAATATATTGCTAATTATATCTTTCGAATGCATAAAGACATGGGACATTTTCCAAAAATGTTGACATTTAAAATAATCGCTAAAGCTTTTCCACAACCTTCTAAAAGGCTTATTTTCTTCATAATTTTAAGTTCAGCAGTCTCGTAAATACAAGGGGGCAACTTTTTTTTATATTTTTCAGTGGGTATATCTCAGAAGATGTAATAACTGAAATTATGAAAAAAATGCATACCCTTTTAACAAGGCACTTTCAAACGTTATCCTACGTTATACACGAACGTTATCCTACAAAGATTTCTCATGTACTTATTTAGCCCACCCCTAAAATTTTGTTCGTTCGTTTTGTTACTACGACAAATTTCAAGTTCCTACATCAACCGGGTTCTGAGAAAAACTAGAGTTAAGACAGAGAGAGGGAGAGATACGTGACTGATTTTATAAAACTTCCACATTCTCTTTTAAAAAGGGCGGTGTTAATTTGCCACTAGTGTCATGTTCATTGATTTCTTTTTACATAATGTACAGTTCGTATACCGAATAGTCTGCCGAAAAATTATGAGAGTAGACAATTTATAATTTTACTACTTTTTGTCACAATTGGAAGTTACTCGTAATGTTAATTCGTATAGCCACTGGTTCTGTTAAATATACAATATTACGCAACTTTACTCTACTTATTTAACGTCTAAATAAAGAAAAAATATAATAATATGGTAACGAATGCGAGAGACTGACTACCCTCCATGTACGATTGACAATAATTGCGAAATTATAAGATTGAACTATTATCAAATTATAGCCTTGGTCGTACGTTCTATTCGTCGAATATTTTTATGACCAGCATAACAGATGCCAGGTCTGCTTAATTGTGCTTAATTTGCGTTTAAAACTATTATTCCCAAATTTCAGTACAGGTTACGAAATATTAAAGAAAATTTACAGAAACATGTGTCATGATAAACTGATGTAAAATAAGGTAAACGTGTCATCTACACCGAAAAAAATGAAGTTATATTATATTATAATTGACTTGTTCAAAAATATCACAGGTATACCACAAATAAAGCAGCCGTAGGTATAACAACAATGCAAAAATCAAGAAATACATTACAACGCAACTTTAAAAAGTTTTGCGATATTATGAAACAAAATTAATGAAAGCTTTAGAAAATCGACATTTCAGTCATATTTTCAGGATTTTATGATTTTCCTAATATTACCGTAAATTGTATGGCCGAGAATAATATTAAAAGATTGATGAATTAACCGGATCAAATATATGATACATTTAATTCGTTATTGAATTACACCGGCTATAACCTATAAAAACACGGAATCTTCCAAATACACAAAACAAATTTAGTTCATAGTTTATAAATCATTGTACCTACAACCAATAAATAAGTCACGAGGACAGGTTCGGCACTATTTCTTGCACTATACTTGTTTCTTTTCCATGTTGGTCTTGACGTATATTTACATGTATGCGAAAGAGACATCAGAAAGAATCATTCGATCGCCGATTATTAATTTTTTTGTTCACTTGTAATATTTTACGTATCAATGATAACACCACATTTTTGATATGACGATTTAGTGACTATTTAGTGAAAATCATATTCGTGAGATGAAATGTCCATAATTTACTAGCGTAAATTGGTTTTATAACGTTAGAAATATTCATCAGGCTGTACATGCGTAAAGAATTACATGGTTGTTACAATTTACAGGACTATAGTTTAATTTTGATTTAATTATCACTTTAGTAAATTATACTGAAATAATAAACGAAATAATTTTTATTAAAACAATATTAATTGGTGTATCAGATTTTGTCATGCCAAAAAATATTGTTAAAACAAAAGGGTGAATTGACCGTTCAAGTAAAAACACTGTAAAAAAATATCAAACACTGTTTGTAACAAATTCTATTTTTGCATTACATTCGTCATTCGTCAGTACGGCTACTTTTCGTCACAAAATAATATTTTATTTTTTCAATTAAATAAAAAGTTTTATTATCAGAAAATTTCATTAAATAGTATCTCTATCTAAAAATTTTTATCACTATTGGATAAGATTTAGGTAATAATTAAAACAGAATTTGGTAAAATCAGCCGAACATTATAAACTTACTTAAGGAACCACACTGAACTTTTAGAAAAAAAAGTATTGCATGTATAAACTATGCTATTCAGATGACCAAGTTACATATACTTACCATAACATATACTTACATATTCATAGGTGTTCTTATATTAATAGAAATCACCACGTTAAACGAACTTTAATTTTTTACACCTTGGATAATTCGTGGTCATCTTACATATATACAATCAATTATAATTTGGTCTCAGACACATGTCATATATACAATCAATTATAATTTGGCCTCAGCTATAATCAAAACACAACGTTTTCTTACAATTACGCTATGCAGTCAAGAGTTAATGGCCTTTTGCCACAAACACTTTACCGCATATATTTATTTATTTATGGGCATTTACTTATTATATTTGCATTCTTAAAAAAATGTTCGTTTAACAGACTTTTAAGAGTGCGTCAATTTTAGATCACTTGTTTAGTTTCTTTTTCTCAAATTCTTGACACATAGCCAGATCGATATTTTGATTCGTGTGTTCTGTCGTCGAACAGCTTCCGGAACAAGTGAATATCAATGTATTATTTTCATTTTCAACAAGCACTGATTACCTTATAGACTTATATAGATTGGCGACATTTTTCTTTATTGTAGATACTATTATACTATCACTTCAATCAAGTTCGTCAAAAAAATAGGTAAACCATAATTTCATTCATGATATGATCTTTAATAACCTTTAAATTTGGATTTCATTATTCGGATTCGACAGTTGTAAAGAAAACAGATGCCAAAATCTGAATGGTATCTTCTATTACAGGTAAATTTGATATAGTTAGTTGATCGGTTATGTAATTCGAAATGTCTCCTTCTGTAGGTAAAACCGAGTTTGGTGATATATTTGTGGGGTGCAGTCTTTGATCAGGTTTTTTGAGCCTTTTCCCAATGCGACGTCTTTAAAGCCAGGGCTAGTTCCTGTGTCTTTAGCTCCTGTTTCTGTTGTCTTTTACTAAAAGTCACTTCGGATTAATTTCTTTTTCATGGATGGTATCTTCTTCGCCCTCATTAGGTACGAGATAAAATAATGGTTAGTTTTCACCAATTCAAAATTTTATTTTAAACAGTGAATTTTTGGTTCAAAGCCGCGGCATACGATTTTAAACTTTTCACAAAAAGAGCTAAAATCCCGATATGCTCACTTGGTACCTACTAAAGAGGAGCAAATTATATGTTTATATGAGGAAATTTGTTCTCTTTCGTAGTCCATGATATATCTGATTTTAACCGTTTTCATATATTCCTTTAATAGTTTGTAAGCATCAAAAATATCTAAAACGTCCTTCTCAAAATATATTTATTATTTTAAGACCCTCTTCACCGATCAGTCAATTTCGTTCAAAACCCCCTTTCCATGTCCATTTGAAAAAAATAAATGTAAATAGATACACCAAATAAAAATAATGTTTTATCGATATTGGGAAGTGAGTTCGCCAGAATAAAAATATATAGCCCGACTGATGGAAACTCTTGTTTCATTATTTTCAGAGTATTTGTTTTATTATTTTCAGAGTATTTATTTTATTATTTTCAGAGTATTTGTTTTATTATTTTCAGAGTATTTGTGCCCAAATAGCAGGAATGGTGTGTTCATCTTGAAAATACATCATTCCTGTATGTAACGTAATCTGACTTTTCAAATTGTAGTGCTTTGTATTGCTATGTTTGCTTAATTTCATCTTGTAATTTTCGAAATAGTTGCAAATAATTATAACTTCATTCTCTTTTAATACTATTACAGTTGTTTCGTACTTTTCTTGTTCATGACTAATATTGAATTAATGTCTACTGTATTGTTTGATATTGGTTTCAAATTCTCGTAATAGTCTTCCAAGTGTTCCTGTCTTTTTGGTCTGTTGTGATTATGTTATGCATGTCGAGCATGTAACTAAGTTAACATTTATCTTTGTTTTTAGGTCAACTTTCCTTTTATCCCGAATTACATCTGTCACATCATCTTTAATATAGAACTTTACTATTTCATCATGTGCTCCATTCCTTTTTTTCTTCTTTATCTTTCTGCCTTTTCCGGCTAAACTTTGAATAATTTTTAGCTTTTCAACTACCAGTATCAGTATCTTTTTTTGCATTAAAGAAATGGCCTTGTTTCATTTTTATGTTGTGTTGTAGGTCGCCTTTTCTTCTATTCTTTCCATCGTTCCTTCTTTTCATTTTATATCTGAAATTTAACTTTTTCGGAGGCATTTAGAGTCATGCTATACCTGTAACACAGAGAAATTAGATTATAGGTATATTTAGGCTGCTTCTCAGAATTTTTTTACGGGGGCATACAAACTAAAGAGTATACACTCACGTGAATCAGGGTTTAAACCTAATATCTGATATGTACCTATAATTGAACGTGCTGATTTTCACGATACTTATTAAATTTTCTATATTTAAATTTTAAATTGAAAGAAAAAAACTTGTTTCTACAATTATCAGAAGATAGGTAGGTAGGGATAACAATTATCAGAGATTATCAGAAGATAGGTAGACATAATCTACAGAATATTTCTGCTAATTTAATCGGTTTTAAAATTCTGAAATTCCACCTAATTCTATTCAGCTTTAATCTTTGCTTCGATTATGTTCTTATTACAACCCTATTTTTATGCTGTCTTGTTCGTTACTATTTTAGTCCGATATATACCTTACTAGTCGTAGGGTATCGGATAAGACCTGAAGGACTTTTATCATTTTCTTAATATAATCTGAATAATTTTTTCAGACCCTTCTCAGTATTAATTATTTTCTTCTGAAAATAATTAAACTGTGTGATATATCTACTATATATTTGCAGTTTAGCACGAATGAAATTTTAACTGTATTTTTATATGATGAAAGAATATACATTAAAGAGGACATATTTAAACAAAATCGGAAGAAAACTGGTTTATTATTATTTATATGTGTTACTGTATAAACAAAATCGGAAGAAAACTGGTTTATTATTATTTATATGTGTTACTGTATAAACAAAATCGGAAGAAAACTGATTTATTATTATTTATACAGTAACGCATATAAATAATAATAAACGAGTTAAAAGTTGGCAGTCAATCTGTCTTATCGCATAACAACATGTTTCGAAAATATATTTTTGTGTGAAAATGTGCAAGATTAGTCTTGAGAATCATCTGTCTTGTAATATCATTTTTATTAAAAAAACGTTCTATAACGACATTAAGAAAAGATGCATATTATTTCTACTTTATTATTGAAATTGGATACTAATACAGAAGCTGGGCCTCTCATTCTTGAATTCCACGTGCTACAGGTCTGTAGGCCGAGTGGCAAAAAGCGATGATGAGAACCCACAAATCACTCGACTGACTTTTATTTCTCTCTGAAAACTCTCGTTGAACAAACGAAAGATATGTCTAAAAAGAACTTTAATAGTATATTCAAATTTACCATCGGATACCCGTCCTCTGCTACACAGCCATCAAATCGAATCATCCTAACTGCTGTAATAATTATGGCAAAGAAGATGAAATTAGAAACGATTCACCATCGATCATTATTAGAGTACGTATCTAGTGTATTATCTCAATAGTTACACAAGATAACGCAATTGAATTAAACGATCTCATAAGGGTCTTAGAACTGGCTCAAAACCAAGCAGAACCTCAAGGTTCGATATTGCAACTGTGGAACCCACTCAGAAAATGTCTTAGATTTGCAGCGAACATATTGTAGCAAGAATGAGGGGCCCAGCATCTATTCTTGTGTCCAATTCAATATTAAAGTCGAAATAGTATTCTTCTTTTCTTAAAATCGTCATAGACATATTTTTTATCACTAAAAATCACATTACGGAAAATGTGAATAAACCTGAGAAGAAAATTCTCAAAGTTAGTCATATATTTTAGGAACATTTTGTTACGAGACAAACTTGAGTGTCAACTTTTACTTGTTTATTATTTATACATATTCCTGTATAAATACCTAATAATAAACGAGTTTTTCCAATTTTGTTATACGTCGTTTGTAATGCATATTCTCTCATGGTTGTATATATATCGTCGTCGTAACCCTGGTGTGTTGGGTTGATCATAAGGCATACGGTCTGTGAAAGCGCGGCGCATCGCGGGGACCCAGGTTCGATTCCTGGCTGCTCGTCGAGCAGGACTGGACTAATGTTATGGTTGACTGTAAGGGATTACTCTCGTAGCAATAAGTCCGCTATATGTATCAGTTAGATTCATTAAGGTAGAAAAAAAAAACAAAAAGAAAAAAAAAAAAAAATATATATATATATATATACATATATATGTGTGTATGTATATATGAATATATATATATATATATATATATATATATATATATATATACGTATGTATGTATATTTATTTTATTTAAATTTTTAAATTCCTCCAAAACTCCGTTTATGAAAAAGATGAACCATGGTGTGAAATCTGCAGCGATAACAAATGAATAAACACAGACAGTTGTAACCCATGATAAATCAGGTTGTAATTGAGTTCTTGCATTTTTTATAATTGCAAGTGTTGTGTGTAACTCGCACAGCGTAAAATAACTATATATTCTATATTCATTTGCATTTGAAGTGCTTGAGTCCTTACGTGTTATGTTGATCAGATTGAATAAGATTTATAAATCTTGGAGAATTCTAAAAAACTCGCTATATTGTCAAGGTTGCTCGTAGCTTATAAGCAGCTAAACACTAAACATGAAAGTAACCAAAAGAATGTAAAAAAGAGAAAGTGGATTATATTTTATTCGGGAAAAAAACCTATATATTGTAATATCTTAAATATTACACACTCTTCATAAACTAAAATCCATAAATTTAAACATTTTCCAACGTAATTGTTTAATGACGCAATGTTGGGAATCTCATCAACTGGAAAAGTAGGCACACACAATTTAATATTATTTACTTTATAGATTTTCATAAACATTAGTCACCGCAAAAATTGTTAAATTAAACGTGCACAAACGTAATGCAAAAAATATCAATACTCCAAATATCGTAGAAGAATTTACCTTATTGAGTAATTTTTCCTCAATAACGTATTACAAATAAGTTGTTTCCCGCTTCGGCGATTTTAGTAACGTCCTAAACCGATTTTAAATTTGTCCCTTCTCAGATAAAAACATGAAATAATGGCTGTGGCACTATCCTTGATGTGAGAGCAGAGACATAGTTACGTTTAATTGGTTTCGTCGCGGACACCTGTCGACGGCTTCCGATCAATTAACCGGCCGAGGTGTTGCGCGGCTACTCGATCGCGCTGCGTTCAGACAGCGGCCGCGCCCGGCACTGGTGCATTCTGTTGCGACAGCCGATGTCTCAATTAACTCAAGCCGCGGCATCTGCAAAGTTTTTATTATTAAACGCATAATTCGAATCTCCAAATGACAAAAAGTCCTTTTCATGTTTTTTTTTTGTATATCGCACACTCGCACTACAGCGCGCCAGTGGAATATGATCTTTAGTCGCTCAGCGCGCTGGATTCGAAATGCTATGTTATAATAACATTGTTAGAAATTCATTAAAAACTTCAATATAAACAGGGAACATTACTCCATGCTATAATTACCATTAATATAAATTTATATTCGATTCGAAAAGTCTCGTATTCTTCAATCGCTTATCCACACCGATCGTAATCCTTAAGACTTGCCCCGACTCTTTATTTCTTTCATGTTTTAATATAACGTTGAAATCCATTATGTCCAAACTTATGATTTAACCATTTTAATAAACGAATGATTAACATTTGATTTATTGTTATAAAATAATTATCATTTATAGCACTAAAGCCTGTTTTTGTTCTTTTTTTTATGTTACTACTTTTAATTTATATTCTATTAATTATAGTTAACTATTTCCGCCAAAAGTTATTAATTTTCTAAATAAAAAAAAATATTTCTAAAAAAACCGACTTCAAAAACAGAAGGTACTAAAAATTAAAAAACTATTAAGTCGAAATAGGTACCTACTTATTCGCAATCAATACTTAAGTTACTTATTTTTGAAGACGATGCCAGCACTGTCGACGTAAAGTTCGTTGAAAAGCAACACACAGAAATGAAGCAACAGTAGTAAGTGCGCCAGTGATCAGCCGTTAACCGTTAAAGAGTTCCGTTCTCCATATCCGAAGTCCGATATCAGATTTTGCAAAGTAACAACTAACCAGTAGCATATATATTGAATCACGCTTAATTTACTACCATCTTTTAAGGAGGTGCATTATTCATGTTCATAACTCATCATCAGAACTTGGCCTGGTCGGTGGTGTAGTTACTTTACAAAGTAAATACTACTAGCAGCAGATATCTTAAATTACGTTTGATTTACTACCATACGATAAGGAGTTCCATTGTTCATCTTAGAACGCATCATCAGACTCTGATATGGTCAATGATGGACTTATTTTGCTAAGAAAGAACTACCAGTAGCAAATATCTTGAATCATGTTTAATTTATTACCATCCGTTAAGGAGTTCCATTCTTTGTCTCCAGAACTCATCATCAGACCCTAACCTGGTCGACAGGGTAGTTATTTTGCAAAGTAACATCTACTAGTAGCAAATATCTTTAATCACGCTTAATTTACTAACATCCGTTAAGGACTTGTATTGTTCATTTCCAAACTTATTATCAGACCCTTACCTGGTAAGTGATGTAGTTATTTTGCAAAATAACAACTACCCGTAGGAAATATCTTGAATCATAGTACTGCCATTTATTAAGGAGATCCATCGTTTATTTCCAGACTTCATCATCAGATCATCATCATATTTATATGGACCCTTCTAAAACACCCTATCTCAGACAAAAAAAAATCATCGAAATCAATCCACTCCATAAAGAATTATAGCCGAACATACATAAAAAAAAGATTCCGATGGATTAAGAGCCTCCTCCTTTTTTTGAAGTCGTTAATAAATAGATTTGTTTTCTTATTTTTTTGTATCAATTTAAAATACAAAATTCAAATGGCTTACGTAGATATTAGGTATGGTCTAAAGCTAGAAGCTTACAAAAGTGTAAGTTTTTATTGGTGATTTAATTTTTTTGGCAATAATAATATATTCTAATTAATTAAAACAATATGATGGTATTTTAAATACGTATGTTAATTATAAAAATTAGGCTCGAATTGATACTTGTTTCGTTTTCGACAACGTGAAAATTCCAACCAATCGATGCAATCGAACTTAGTCAATATAAAACTTACTGAAATACTTAGAATGCCTCTGGCATTATGGACTCACCCGTAAAAAAAATTTAAGACGGATTTTATCATAGTAATTTTTAATTATGCAGTACTGAAAATAAAAATAATCACTTTTTATATTTCACATTAAGGTTGTGTTATTTTTATTATTCACATTAAGGTTGAATTAATTTTTTCGAAGATATCTTTCACTTAGAGACTTTTTTATCTTTACAGTTACATTACACGTGTGTAAATTTCATTTTATCATTCTTTTAAGATGTAATTGAAAATGCTATCCGGGAATATGTCAGAATACTAATATAAAATGTTTAAATTAAGAGCAACGCTTAATGCAAGCGGCGCACTATGCTGCGGCAGCTATCATCGCTATATTCGTAAATGTAATTAAATACATACCACGCCTTAGTGGCTCGGCATTAAACTGTTATGCAGACAATGTTGGCCCATGCTATACATGTTATCATGGACTTAAGGATTAAGTAACGGAAATTTTAAATTCTCAATTAATCATTCAATTATTCTGAAACAAAATAAATGACTTCGAATATTTCTGACTCTAATACCAACATGTTACTTTATAAAAAAATAGTTATTATTTTCTAAGTAACAGCCATATTTCGTGTTGTTCTATGTAACACGCAAGAAGCAGAAATACAGCAATAAAACCATAAGAATTTCCACATTATTATAAGACTAATTATTATCGTACAATGATTCGGTAATATTTTCAAATTTCAACTATCGACAGCGAAATCATTTAGAATATAACTTCCACTTTACCGTTCTTCAGTATTTCTTTTTCTATTCATCATAGGTTTTAAATAAGTTTTAACGAAATACATTCATACACGAGTACATTCACTTTTACCGTAATGAATAATTACACAAAATATTTAATAAACATTGCCATTAAAAAAAACCTCAATTAATAATTGTAATAAGAAGTGCTTAATCGCAGACTGGAAAATGATGACCTTAGCAAGATTGTTCTGTTAGACTAGGTTTTAATCACCCATTTCGAAATATAGATTTATTTAATAACATTAATACACATTTGGCTATCACATTAATATAAAATACGTAGAGCAGACGTATTATTAGCTACTATCTTAGTATATTATATAAAATTGATCTAAAGGGAAAGGATCAATTTTCTTTCAGAAACTATCTTATAAAATCATTATATTGTAAACTCTTTTCTTAGAAATAAGAAGAGAAGGGTCTAAAATATGGAAAACGGTAAGGTAAAAGTTGAGCTGAAAAGAAGGTACACGTTCCATTAGCGCACACTCTGAAGAGTAGGGAATTAATTTCGAATACCCAAAATTCCTTTGGATTTTGGAGCGAGGATGGCTCGAGGATTCTCAGGATTGTTTGACTACTGTTGGGTGAACTGATTTAACTAAAAACTTTAAATTTTATAAGGTTCCATAAAGGCTGTTCCGGAAGAGGTTAAATGTATAAATATATGTAATATATTATTAAGCCACAATTTATTTTAATTAAAAATTTTTTTTTAATGTGAAACCTAGTAAAATTACAAAAATAATTTTAGGTAACTTTTATTTTTATAATACATTATATTTAATTATATTAAAAAATTAAATAAACCACTTTTAGCTCGAATATTCGAAATATTTTAAACGTAATAATACTTCTTTTGTAATTCATGGGTTGTAAAGTCAACTATTCCATAGGGAAAAATCGAAGTTAAAATATAAATTAAAAATATAAAAACACCTTCATGTAACAACTCAGTGAAATTTTCTAGAAAACTTTTACTTAAAATTTTGAAGGTAAATATTTATAAAAACTTTATAAATCAATATTATTGCATTGCTAATTTTTAAAAAAGAAATAAACGAGTATTACGCTGAATGTTTACTTCTCGAAAATATTCAAAATCATCAGTTTTACAGCTAAAAAAATGTTGCAACCGAATCCGGCCGACGACCCGGACCTTAATTGGTTGAATTCTGCGAACTTACTTTATGTTTCCATATTTAGATACAATTTTAAGTAGAGTGCCCAGCCGACGAGCACGTCGACAAGGCTTGTTATGTCTGTTCTTCGATAAAAATAGCAAAAAATATTTTTTCACAATTTCCACTCTTAACTTTATGATTTGCAATTTTTAGTAAGTGGAAAGAAAGGTAACATGTTCATAATGGTTTAAGTGAATCCATACAATAACACCGAAATTGGGAATATCTGAAGTAAGACGTTAAAATGTAAATACCAGCGTCTACCTTCCCCTTCTATACCTCTCAGTGACTGGCCGGTTTGCAAACGGCCATATTATTTTCGTTATTTTATTTTTTACATAGTTTTGCTTTATGTTCTTTTGTTTTATTCTTATAGATTGCATATTATTTCATTTTATTTATCGACACTATATCTCTATTTTCCTTTTTTATAAAAATTAGAGCTAATATTTCGTTGGTTTTTTTTTAATGCGATTTCTTTAGCAATTATCCTTAAAGCACATGCTGCTATTAAAATAAGGTAAGCAAAAACTGATATTAGAGATATCGAGAAAATAAAATCAGACTGCTATTCGTATATTGCCATTGTGTACCGAAAACAACCCTAAAATGCAGATTGACTGACCTAAATGAAAATACCAAAAAGCATTAATAGTATATTCAAACTATGCTTACGAGCAATACTAGAAGACAAATTTATTGCTTATAGTTTTTTATATGAAATTCTGCTTATTGAAATATTTATAAAAGATGACTTGGCGTAATAAAAAATTAAAGACCTCACCATAAAGAAAAAATTGCTTGCTACTCGCAAAAGAGATATCGCGTGTTTAAAAAAGGCATCCTCACTTTGTGACTCTCATGGCAATCTTTCACCCGAGTAATTGCGTGTAATAAAAACAAGGTTATGTTAATTTTTTTTGTAAACTGACAGCAGTAATGGATAATCAACGCATTCATACAACTCACATGCGTCTAAAATATAGATAAAAGTGATTAACCTACGATTCAATGAGAGATCAAACATAGATTTCATCACTGCCAATGAATGTTGCATGACTCTGATACACGAGATCTATGCTCGTGTTTCGCATTTATTCATGAGTAAAAGAATTAAAGATGGAGCAGTTGAGACTAGGTATTTGCCTTCAATCTTAACAATGATTAAATAAAATATTCCATTTGTGCACCTTCTGATAAACAGTTAAAATTGGAAAAGCGCCTTCATGAAACTTAGTTATCGTCAGCTGAAGAAACAAGCGAATAATAAAATATCTTTAGAAGACATGAATCATAACTTGCATATTGAAATACGTTAAATTAAAAACATTAATGTAATTTTTATTTGTTTTATTGAACGATTAATAAGATATATTAACAAATTTCCCCCGATACCTTGTATGAACTAGGGCTTCGATTAATAGTGACGTACCCATTCAATGTACATAATTAGTAATCCAATGTACTAACGATAAAATTATTTTTCTTATATTAATGAACATTTTGTAAATAAATGAGATTTCTACTGAATATATACAAACATGCTAATTTATATTACTAAAAATACACAAGTAAACACGAAAAATATATTAATTCTTCAAATGTTTTGTGTAAATTACGGTATTAAAAATTTAGGCATTCAATCATCTCGACTTTACCCTAAATGTAATTCTTTATGCACATCTTCATTCCCTGTGCAGTTCTTCATTTTGTGAACTCATTTGAACCGCAAAAACATACAGAAGCCTTATATGTAACAATTCCAAAAGTTCGAATGGACTGCCAGACACCCAAATGAAACACGAAATTAAAATATGGTGTTTTTTTATTTATTGAAAATTTACATACTCTTCAGAATATTTTCTAGCCAGAACCGAAAAATTTCAAAACGAAAATAATTAATGAATCGTATTTTTCTATAGAATTATTCAATTAAATACAAATGTATTTAATAACGTTTAATTTAAATAACCATACATGTTTAAAAGCGGCTATTACCCATCTATACCTATTTTATATATCAGCATCAGGCATTATTCAGCAGCAAGCTGCCGAACTTGACTGATGTTACTTTAAACATTACATTAACTTCCCCGTACAATACCTCGATAAGGTCAGATACAAATTCATCATCAAAATTTATCATTTGGATTTCTAACCGAAATTTCCTTACGAAATTCCACAGCGATAAGATTGGTTAATAGATTATAAGGATTCCGTCTTGGAACTGCGTAAATTCTGAGTACAATAACATCACTCAATAATAGCGATAATTCTAATTAACTAAATGCACGGTTGCATATATCCTGGGTCCAGTAGGTTCAATTAAATAAAAGGTGTGCGCTTATAAAATTGTACAACTTGCAGAAAGCGAGCGGGTTTCCAGCTCGACAACTTCATTAAGCGGATGCGGCGACCGACGACTCGCAGCCTCACTTCTCCGCTTTTCTATAAATAGTGATCAATGAAATAAATCTATTGTGTGTTTGTCTATGTGGGCCATGAGAAATATTTGAAGTAATTTATATATCTATTCTAACGATAAAGTACACGACCATCTGCTGTGTCCTGCACGAGAGCCTTGCAACATTATATCTCGCCTACCCTTCATCAATGAATATATAATTGTATTTATTTTCATAAATTCTGAAATATTTTAGTTTCATATCACACTCACAAAATCTTTACAAAATTAAATTTTCCTATTTATTTGTTATGGTTTTACAAGACATATATAGATATTAAATCGGACTACGTAAAAGTCCGCCAAACAATATATTTCTTCACAATTAAATGAAACTACGTGATATAGTATTATTTCTACTTTCTTTAATTTCTTTACCACGACCTAGGTTTCGTTGTATTACAACATCTTCAGGTGGGCTATTAGCAAAGATTGCTAATAAAGTGAATCTTTGTTAATATCCCACCTGAAGATGTGATAAGAAAGTAGAAATAATACTACATCACGTAGTTTCATTTAATTGTGAATAATGAATTTCTACAAAATTAACGCCAAATATATTCAATCTATTTCTTCTTTAGATAAATCACAACAGGTCACAATAGACAATTTTATGATTTAAAAAAATTGGTCTCTATTATGTATTAATATTCAAACATATATAAAGAGAAAATATCAAATAAATAAAACTCAAGTTTTATGTTTATAAAATATTAATTTTCCTTTAAATGTTTATATACCTCTTCATATTATCTCATCATCATTTACCGGGAAAAGAAGGTATCATATCTTGCTTACTCGTATTTCCTTAATAAGTACGACGATTTTACAATTGAAATTAATTACGTGCCCTGTAATTTTTACTCGATGGTAACATAAATCACATTTATGTTAATTTCTTACTTCTGTGTCACTCTACTTTCATAACTCTGAATCTAAACTGACGTAAGTTCCATTAGATCTTTCACCCAACTTCTTCTTGTCTACATCACACTTAAATTTTTTTGTTATAGAAACAAATCGATCAGCGTATAATTTTCAATGTCCCACAACTATGCTGCAATCAGATGCAATCACTGAGTGATAAAAGAAACTGACCTTCTCACATAAAGCGCATCAGACAAAAACCATCGCTTTTGATGAAACACCAAAGACTCAGCCAACGTTATATTATTCGACTCTATTTCTATTTACTTGACTGACAACATCTTTTTTTGTAAGCAAAAATTATAAATGTGAATTTTCATAATTCTTCACTAGATGGCGGCATTTATTATTCCTTATAAATGTTTTTTAATTTAATAACGTATTTATATTCACACATTGCTAACTACAGTAGTTTTATTCTCAATCAAACTCTTGAGCATCCTCACGGGTTCACCCAAGTAGGGGAAAGTTTAAAGATTTGGAAATGTGTAATATATTTATTTACTTATTTGCATACTTTAATATACACACTCGATACATATGGCGGACTAATTACTACGAGAGCAATCTCTTTACTGCCAACCAGAATATAATTCCAGCCCCGCTTAACGAGCGGCCGGGAATAGAGCCCGAGCCACCATTATGCGCCACGCCTTCAAAGGCCGTATTCTCTTGTGATCAAAACAACACACCGCCGCGACGACAATTAAAATAGCACAACCTTTCCTGTGGGATGAATAAATAAATATGATAACCTAAGTTTTCTCGTTATGTTTTGGAAGAGTCCCCTACACCGTTTCAGCTCAAGTCGTATACTATAAAATATAAGCTTATATAATCTAAATAGGACGCGGGGTTATAGATTTCTATATTTTCTTTTAAAAAAATAGATAATTTTAATGATTTTTTTTAAATTTGAAATTTAAATTGATTTTTTCTTCTAACGAGCGTTTAAATGTTATGATCGTAGTGCTTCGAAACATTTTGCGGTCTTGACATACTACATCAAAGTTTAAACGTAATACATATGTTTTATACATTCTTACGTAATATCACTTTGCATCTTTCGTATATTTATAAGGTCACATTTTAACATACAATGGCCATAAATTTGCTGCAAAACCGTTCGAATATCCTTGCATGTTAAACGCCACGCTCACTTCGTTCAGTGCCTCCCTCTTCTGGACAACTTTCATTAAAGCGTTGACCGTTCATTCGCACGAGTGATGTAACTGTCAATACAATTAATAAAAGAAAATAAACATATATCGGATGATCATAAAAATACTTGAATGCGTTGTGCATTAAATTTCACATAGCTGACATTTAACATAGCATTCAGTTGAACGGCTCAGCGCTATTTCTCGTTACAACTATTTATTATTAAATTGCATCGCAATTAAAAGCGCGCACAAGAACCGCGCGCCGCCACCCGGCGCTAGAAAGTAAATTGAATGGAAAATATGTCCAGGAAATTTCATCAGGCTGAGATGGCGCAAATTGCTAGCCTGAGAACTGACAGCGAGCTTATAGAAACATATGTAAGTTGAACTGTATAGAGCTTGTAAACAAACTGCACTTAACTTTAATGACGACAAAGTGCGACGATACGTCTTTCTTTAACCTGGGAGTCTCTTTCTCCCTCTGTACGCAATTATATAAGCTCTCTGTATAGAAGATGATTAAGTAACGATATCTACGTATTCACAATGGTGGAAAACTGCTATCTGATTGTTACTTTTTTTGCATCGTCAAGTTTCAAAAAACAAAAATTATAATTATTTATCGTCCACCGTAATTATTGCCCACCTTATCCACAGCGTATAATTGTCCACCTTATCGCTTATTACAGTTTCTTTAATGTCTGTTGACCTGCTGGTGGTAGAAATTTAAAATTTACATCAGACGTTACTAAACTTTATGTCAGTGTACCTAAAATTTTAAACGGTCTTTAAAACTGTTTAGACACGATCACTTATAATAACAGACTCTACATAGAAAAGTATGGAAAGTTAGAAAAAAAGTCAAAAAAAAAAACAAGTGATATTTATAAATATATCTACTAGAAATTGAACGTCAAATTTTCATATAAAAGTTAACATTACAATAAAGGAATTCTATCTCATAAATACGGTATTGCACGTTACAGGATTTAAAAAAAATAATCAGACAGTTTTTCACCTTTTTCTCAAAGCCTGATAAAACATGGTATAGAATTACATGGTATAAATTAAAAAATATTGTCTTCCATTATAGTGTTCATTGCTTTTGTTTTGTTTAACTATAATAAAACAGAAATACACACTTAACCCAAATTTAAATTTTTATTTTACTTATGGTTCCAAATTTCTCGTAATTGGTACACAAGGACAGACGGGCAAAGAGGTCCCGGCGGGTGGATTCTCTTTTTTGAATTCCGTGGAACCCTAATGATTTTCTCTGGTCGTCTATATATCCGTGTGTCAGAACATCGTTGGTCTTTATGAATTCTATGAATGCAGTTTTTCATGAATTGTATGAACTCATAGAAATAAAGAAAGAAGCAATAATTCCAATTCCAAGCATCGAACCTTGTTCAATCATTACGCTTTTGGCTGAGTGGTCGTGTTTATTGTATTAAGTCTGTTGCACATGTGTGATATGCCACAGGATACTGATCTCCGTGTGCTATCGTGTGGAGACCTCCATAGCTGTCTTGACCTAATCTACCCATTTTATCGGTGCCATCCCACGCGGCTTGATATCTTCCATTTTACACTGTCCCGCCATTTCTAACAACGTATGTAAAAAATCTGAAAAAACAAACAATATTTAATAAGTACTTCAGTGCAAAATTATTTCTATCAACTTGTAACAACATATTAATATAAAAAAGGAAGTTATTCCTATTACACCTTTTACAGACAATATGTCATATTTACCAAGTAAGAATTAATATTAATATTAAAATTAGTTTAATAGAAATACTAGGTATACTGAAATGGCTAGATTTTTATGCGTACACAAGTGTGCACACAATCCTCGTAATATGGTTTAGCAATTACTTGGTTAGAAAACAAATTTCTAGCCATAATCAAATAATACTTATAACAAAATCTACAATCACCTAAAAATATTCACAAATAAACAATAAAAAATAGGCAGTAACTAAAAAAGACGTCCTGCAAAATTTGATCATAAATTCAATTATATTTTATGTTTTCCGATTATCTCGAGTGAAATTTCAGCTTATCTTCGGTTTTTTCTTCCCTTATTTCTTGGCAATTTTGTGTTTACTTACATTACCACCTGTTCGAAGTTATCATTCTTTACCGCCAAAATGAACATATTTTGGTCCTCATACAATGTAAACAGCATTGTTGCGCATTCAATACATATATGTACATACATATCATACGTTGACCTTGTTGATAAAACTTATACGTTATGCCGTTGTCGTGTTTATACGCAGATAAACGTTACGTTTACATTTTTCGTTAAACTCACAACTTGGGAGATATAAATTAAAACGAATCCACCTCATAGGACCCCTTTAAACTTAGTGGGTAATATATAACATTCCTGATAATAGTATGAAATATTTATTTGCAATTCCAGCCCCACAAATGATCACTAAAATTGATACTATTCATTCCTGAATTTATTTTTATTATAATTAAAAATCTCACAATATATTAAAACATTTATTACTTCTGTGTATCTGATGTACACCGATATGATATCGGTTTTCGTCGTGATAGGTAAAAACAGATTTTTCTTTTTAATTACAGTTACTTTGAACGATATATACTTGTAAAATATTTTGTAAACTAACCATCCTCCACTTATATGCCAGCGCAGAACAATACGTAGGTAATTACAGGATAGTTGCCCCATTTTTTGAATGAGCCTCATAATTTAAAACATATATAAGTTTACTGTAGACATTCCCTATGCTTGTGACAATTTTGGACTTTTTATTAATATTTAACCCTATTTATTTTACCATAAAGTCTGTCGGTTCTGTCAAAATGGGGTGTATACTAGACTCCTCTGATAAGAATAGATGCCATTAATGGAAGATAGAAGACTCATCTCGAAAATACTTCTGGCGTTGATGCCCTATGAAATAAAACAATTAAAGGGGAACTTTGTGAAATATTGGGAGATATTAACGTTGTCTCCAATAATTATAAGGTTAGAAAATAGTGAGTTAATTGTTTATAATTATAATAATTGTTTTTAATACTAATATTATATGTCTAATTAACAATTATAACAATATACGTATTCGAATCCAAGAAGAGATTATTTTCCTGGAGCGAATCACAGTCAAATTTTGAATAGCAGTCTGGCGTACGAAGCTTACGAATTAGTTTGAAAATAAAATCATTAACATCAATTTCTTAATTTTTTTAATACCTAAGATCAACTGCTCCTTTTCAGTAAATTGGACTCAGCCTAGTTAATTGGAGATTAACATACTGATGGCAATAATGATGGTAATGTTTCAGGCGGGAATACGCCGAAGTATTATATTAGAATTTTATTATATTTGGGACCCCAAATACTTTACAATTTTTATTAAATCATTCCTTTTTTTATACTAATAGTACCCAGAGGTCACTTGCTGGAGAAGTAATGTTAAAATACATTAGGGATGTCAGACCAACTCACAAAAACGTCCTGTCTGCCAATAATGCCAATACGCCAACAGTGGACAACACTGCTGGCTGCCAGGTTGGACAGATAGTCAATGTGTTAAAAAAAATTCATGAACGCAATAAACAGTTATATCAATATGTGCAAAATTTAAACAGTTTCGATGGACAAACAGTGATGTGTGAATACCGTTTACGTGTACATATGCCTCAATGGTATTCGCCGGTACAGTTATACGTATACATTGTTTTATTCAAAAAAATCACTTATTCAAGGGAAAGATACCGCAATGACAATACGCAGGGAGCGCGGTCGGTGCATTATATTTATTACAGGCGACACTGGAAACTGCGAATAGCGGCTGACGAATGAGAGACAGCGGCGAGCGCGCGCGCAGCGCGGCGCGATATGCATACAATGGAACTATAAAACGAGACGCACTTCCACCTCCCGCCGACGCCGCGTCTCGCCGCCGTTCGACGCAATTTAAGGCCAGTGGAATGTTTGGATATTTAGTGGATCTCCCATCAAATAAATGCACTTGTCAATAAGCACTTTGTTTCTAACGACGCGCCATTGCGCGATCTTCTAAAGCACTCGCGCTTGATCGCTTATACTTTACAGATATGGTGGTAAATAAACCTATAATAGATTATTTATAACATGCATAAAAATATCTGATCTGACTAATTTTGAGTTAAAAACAATAATTAACGAATATGACAAATAGTGAAGTACTACCTTGTTTTGAAATTCGCGACTAAATGCTGAAGCACAAATTGTTCTTCAATCAAAACGCGTTACATCAAAATGCACCGCACAGATCAAAATTTACTAATATACAGTCAACTTTAGGTAATTGTGTGAACAAGAAACCGCGATCCCATAAGTTTAATTCCATAAACAATTATATGTCCCTACAGAATGACGACCTTTGTGAAAGGGAATAGAATCCCCCGTTTTTCAACATAATTGTTTATTTGGGGTATCGTGGCGTCATTAAATTTACATATGATGTGACTAAGTGTTCTGGCGCGAAGCTTTCGATAGTTACAATAAAAGTAGATTTTTGCATCTTAAAACATAATTCTTGAGGGAAATATCACTATTACAAGTTTATGAGATATATTTTCAATAATTTAAGACACGTAAAATTGTCAAATATCCTAATGTTACTGGCTTCTTCTAGCGAATGTAATATATCGAGGATCATAGGAATGTATTGACAATATTTGTAACTGGTATTACAGTTGCACAACCATTGATGCTCTTCTATCCTTTCTTTCATTGGTATAAAATACATCATACACGACCATTTTAATTGACATATTTTTCAAGCTTTACACCGATTTCTATGCATTTAATGGGACATTTATACTTTTTACCATTGGATATAGCATAGATATATTTTATTACCAAATTTCCCCTTTCTTCTGTTGTCCTTATTTTTGCAATCACGGTCTTTTGGTTTCTTTAGACTATTACTAAATTTTTTTACCTCGGATATTTTTATATCACTGATTTTAATTTACTTTTCTTGTTCCAAAATCTATTATTAATTCTGAAATATAATCACATATTGCTCCTTTCAATTATCTTCAATTGTATGTCCTTATCTGTCAGTCTATTGTAAACAAACTGGTCAGATACACAAACCCATCAATTTCTCCGTTCTCTTTCCAGCGTATGAATATTAAACATATACCTTTACAACACCTCGTATTAAATTATATCCATTACTCTTATATTCCATTAAAGAGATATACTAAATTCTAGGAAATTATATACTACATATATTGGAAAACCCCAGAATAAACTAAGGGAGAAGAACAGCTACACAGTCTTCTTACCAACGAGCCGTACCCCAAAATCTCAAGGAACATTGAAAGGTTTGAAATATTTCGACATTTAAGTTCTTAGATGCGCTTTGAATGCATTTCAATCTAATAGAATGCAAAAGGTTTTCAAAAATGGTCAAACGTATTAAACCTAATGGCCGCAGTATAATACAGTTTTCACTTTGACACCTAGGTAAGGGCGATAACGATAGTAACCCCACAGCCAGCAATACTAACGAACACCTTAACGTATAATTTATTTCTTTCTTCAAATTGAATAGAAATTATCGACTTATGGCGATTTAGTTTAGAATTATCAATATATTAAAGTACTGAGTGAAGGATACCCTAATGAGGTGTAATCATTTGTCTCTTACGAGATAGAAAGTACACTAAGTAGTTCCCGAGGGTCTACACTCAATGTGATGGTAGTGATTGAGCTACGCCTAGCAGGCCCTCTCTCGTTATTTACATGTAGTTCCCTCATGCCTTCGATGTAAATTCTTGAAGTGTGATCGTTCGCACTCAGAGATATCGATCGCCTCAAGAACTACCATTCGACCCTCAATATACAACATCAAAATGAGTATACAATCATTACAAATAATACGCATTTTCATGTTCGGCTATTGTTGCCAAAGTAAGCTGAAATTTTAGTACATTGATGTCACCGTATGTAAAAGTAACAAAAATCAACTTTTGTTAAGTTTTGTAATTAATCACATACTCTTCTTCAATGTTAATCGAGGAATTAATTCATCTGTTAATTAAACATGTAACAATTTCACAAATGTCGCACTATCTTTAACAGAACAATATTTGAAAGTACTGAAAATTAACTTCAAAAACCTATCCTACAAACGAACATACCGTTTGTCATCTGTTTATCCATCTATCACCGCTTTCAAAATCATCCAACAGCTATTATAGGTTTGGTCTCTATATTAGTTATTTAATATGTCGATACCAATACAATGCTGGTGCTATATCTACAATAAAGCCGAACTGCAAGCGCCACTTGGAAAAGTGAGTTCCGTAAAATTTGTTAATGTTTTTGCTGCTTATGGTATTAATAAATATACGATGGTTAGAAGAAGTCAACTGCATTAAATTCATCCAAAAATCCACTTTTGAATTGAGACTTTCAATTGTGAAAAAATTCATGAAATAATTTCCCTGTTTCTGCGAAATAATAAAACACCATATCTGCATTATTTCGCATATATAGAAAAATTATTTAATGAATTTTTTCATAATTTTTTACGTGGCTTCTGACCTCGCATGGATATACCGTATGTATAATAGGTGTATATTTGAAATTCAAATTGAGACGTTTTAGTTTTTCCAATAAGCGATGAAAAAAATGAACGGGCAGGTAAAAAGGCTGGTTAATAAAAAATTGCAAACTTGAAGCATAATTATTTTTTACATTGAAAATTCCATTTCTAAGACGCCTCAGTTATGGAAAATTTCATCACATACATGACTATTAAGAAAAAAAAACAGATATGCTTGGTCATAACTACATTTCTGGTTTTTATGAAAATATTCGATTTTTTGTTATTTGGAAACCAAAATTAAAAAATCTTGTAATCCCCCAATAAGCGTTGAATTTGAATAAACAATTACATTCATATAATTCAAAGTAGAATTAAAAAATATTTATCTATCTTTAAAAAATGTAGTAATTATGGGAGTCTTTTTCACGAAGTTTTGGTTATCCTTCTTAAACAAAGGTAAATGTGACGCGTAGTATAAAGTGGCTTACTATGGGGAATTCAAATTTTTGTATATGTATATATATATATATATATATATATATATATATATATATACATAAAATATTTTCGAAATTTTGTCACCCTTATATATCTCAGCACAAAACTTGAAAATCTAAATAACATGATTTGTGTTGTTGTGTTAGAAAAATAAAAATGGCACTCTTGTACAGAGAAAATGAAAAAAAGTTTTGATTCGTCAATCAAACCAAGTCAATGAGAATTCTTGTACTGTTTTATGAATAGGTCAGGTTATTTTTCATAATATTTGTAAATGCCATTTTAATCTGTATACCACCAAGATGAAACATAGTGCAAATTATATCCCATTATGCTATTCATGCACAGACGTAACGTACTAATCCATAAAACTAGCAAATCTGACAGGGTAGTTGAAAAAAGACATGTAAAACTTATAAAGGGTGGAAAACACATTCAATTTGACGACAACAGAACGAACACCAACGTCCGTTAACAGTTTATTTTTAATTAATTTTTTTTTCGACAGCCTCCTTTGAAAATCTAGAAAGCTTCACAAAATGTGAAAATCCCTATGAATAATTAACCCTTTAATGTTTGCCTTCCATTTTTCATTGTAAGTCAAAGTTGAATTTATTAGAAAAAGTACAATTATCGGACGTTCATATATCTCACCTCCACCGTACGTAAACCTGTTTAGAATTGCTTTTTTTCATAACTTTTCCGGACAAGAAGGACCTTGGATACTTCAAGCGCGTAATAAATGCGCGACCAGATTCTTCATGACACTGAGGCGCCGTATATCACGCCGCATCTTAGACAGGTTGTGTTGAGAGGCGCATGCGATACGTCCGCGGGGAAGCATAAAGAGAGTTCGATTAGAAAGCTGGAAGCGACGCGGTGCGTGCGCCGCGCCCGTAGAAAGTCGTCGCTCGCACGCGGACGAATAACTTATTGCGGTATAATGAATATTTATGAACACTTTCCACCTATATCTGGACATCATTGTAAGAGTGACGCGCGTCTAAATTGTTTCTTGTGTAGCCAATTACTCCGACCGCTGTCAACCGACTTACATATCGGCAACTCGCGTATATTCGATCTATATGTTATAGCGAGAAGAATGACAGCTGTGATCCGTTCGGATGACGCCGGATATATCTGGTGGACGCGTGAAATGAAAGCCTGCGTTTGCAACGCCGCGCTGGGGAAAAACTATAGAAAGGCAGCGCTATAGTTACTGAGCAATAAAAACTGTAATATTAATGATGATTATGCAAAACAAATCGATGTTTAACTGTGTTAACTTATATACGCGCGATAGAAGTTATCCTTTTTTGACATAACACAAGAATAATTTTATATAGCACGCAAATAATTAATGGAAATAAAATAATAAAAGGATTGGAGCGTCATTATAAATGCGGTTGGTAAAATCTAAATTCAATCAAATAATTAAATTTTAAAAATTTAAATTTATTTACACATATAGAGTGGTGAAAAATTTTATCTTTACATCTAGAATTACAATCATTATCATTTAATAAATAAAAAATGAATATGACAAAAATTTATCGTAATTTATTAATTTAATAAATGATAAAACACACAGTCATCTGGCGAACTTATTGCTACAGGAGCTATCTTTTACAGTTAACCAGAGTTACGGCGTAATAAAAACAAAATGGGATAGGCATAAAACTACACATTATAAAAATATCTAAAAGATAAAGTAATTGAAACCAAAAAAAGAGACAAAAAAGGATAGGCAGAAAGTCACACATAATAATATTTAAAAATAAAATAATAATGACCAAAAAAAGACCACAGAAAACAAAACAAAAATCTAATTGGATATGTCTGACGGAGTTTTAGATCTTGATTGAGGCGAAGGATGGGTAATGAAAAGAATTAAAGGAAGTGTGAGATATGAAAGGAAATATAATTTTTAAATTAAAGTTCAGGTAGGTATAATTTTTTCAGACGACTTTTAAAAACTAGAAATGACGGTGAAAGTCTGATGTCAGAATTCAGTTTATTCCATAATTTAATATTCCATAATTCAATATTCAGAATAAACAAATGCTTTTTTTATTATTAAAAGGACAGATAACTTAGATTTGTATCAATATAAAACACGTGTTGTATGTTTACAAATACCTCAAGAAATATCATGAATATATTATCAATAACTACATGCATGTAAATATATTTTAGTGAGCAACTTCACCTTGTTGCTTTTTGCTGCAGAGTGCGCGCGCATCGTGAGCAACTTCATACTGTAGAGTTTTATTGCATCGTGCGCGCGCATTGTGATTGAACTTCATCCTATCGACTTTAGTTGCATCGTGCGTGGACAAGCGCTCATCTTAAAATTTCACTCTAATTATTTTTTCTTAAGGCGCCTAAAGAAGTATATATAATAAACCTAACTTTAGTAAGAAGGCATATACCTAAATTGTAATCACCGATGCAAAATCCTTGAAAATTTTCTATAAGTACTTGCACAATTATTTTTCCCTGGTATTAGAGAGGTTCCATCAGCTCAAGATATCAGCTACTGATAAGTGGCAAAATCGTCTAATATCCCTATGTGGTAACCGCTACTCAATCAAGGACTGGGATTATTTCTCATCCATTCTTGAATTAAACGATTAACTAAAGATGAGTTTAGACTTTAAGGAAAAACGATAAAATTCAAATTGAACTCGAGTGATTAATTCTCTGCGCCACAATTGAGATTAATTGAGTTTACACGCCACTAAAAAATCGTAGAAATACGTCAACCCCTCGTGCGTGCTTCAAATTTTGATTGCTTTACTTTAAAACAGTGAGAAGATAGACAAAAACGTTTATTATTTTTCAAATTTGTTTCAACAGATGTGTACACTTACATTTTACATTTACATTATACATATGACAATAGCTATTACTTTTTTTAGATTCCCCGCTTTCTAAGTTTTAACGAGTTTCAAAATAACAATTTTCGTGGAGTTGATGAAATCCAATGAACTCCAACAATCCCAAGAAATCAGATTTTAAATCAAATTTTGCTAGTAATGTTAAAAATAACAAAGTGTATATATATATATATATATATATACATATATTATATATATATATATATATATATATATATATAAAGTTATTTATCTTTGTATTAAATATAAATAACTTATGACTATTAGTCGCTAATAAATTCCGACTAGACGATTTTCACCGACTGAAATCGTTGCGAAACTATCCATATTTTTATTTTTATTTGTGACCTGCAAGTATAAAAAAAGCATATTATTAAAAAAACAATGGATTTTAAATATTTGAATGTCACAACAGCATAATATATAAGAAATGGTCAAATCATATATAACGTCAATGCCTAAAAAATTGTTTATCTTAATGAGCATGTCTTTTAACATTAAGCATTAAAATTTATTCCACCCTCCTCGTATGGAAAGGGCACAATAAAGATTACTTTCCGAATGACCGGAAATTTCTTGAATTCTCCCAATGAATACCTAATGTAATTTTATCGTTCAGTGTAATTCCGAACGATTCAGAGTAATGGCAGACAGTGAACACGCCGCGTATGTACAAGTATCTAAAAACACCCCCAGTTTGATCTTTATGGCTTCCATCTTGAATTTTTTTTACCCCGTGTCCGAATCCAAATGGTTAAATATTTATGAGGCGCGCTCGAACACGAGATGCGCGAGGACAAATTGGATTCCTATTCGCAATCGGCAGTCGCCGGGGGAGCCTTAACAGGACTGCATTACGGTTGCAATTACGTGCGACCCGCACATACGTTATTTTACCCGCATCGCCATTGTGAACATTTTTCTTCGTCTGTTTAATGTTTTTATTGATGAATCATTACATCGGGACGCGATGTATTGAGGTACTGCTGCATAAATACCGATGCGACAGCGTCCCCCGCCTCAGCCTTAAACTGATGCGGAATATTTATGGCGATTCTTTATTTTCTTTGTCCACTCACAGCGGGCGAGGCAGCCACCGCGCCTTCCTAGACGCGCTCGACTTCCCTCTTCGCATTTTGCATAGTCTGAATCTCCATTCATTCGTCTAGCGAGAATAATTTATATTCAATATCAAGGAATTCTTTTACAGATGTTACTTTTGCTTAATTTCTTTTTTATTCTCTCACTTATAATGTAAATATACAAAGGGAAATACTAAGATTTTCAAGCTAAGAATTAAAAAATTCGGGAGGAAAAGGTTTAAAAATTTTAAAATTTAATGTTTTTATCTAGAAATCGAATAATATATATTATCTAGAAATATATAAAATAACTATAAGAAATACAACAAGGACGTTAAACATATTTTAACAGAATAATTTGAGCTTTACCATAGAAACATATTAACTAGTAACATAACTCTTACTGGGAGCGATACGTACAAGTACGTTGCGGATTAAAACGTAAAATATGCAAAATCTTATTTATTATAAATTTTATTTCGATAAAAAACTAGCGATGAAAAAATTACTTTTTCATAAAGAGCACTCATTTCTAAAAATTATTTTCTCTAAATAAAACTTCTATCAAAGTCAAAGTAAACACGTATAAACGTGTGTACTTGCACGATAAGCGAGTTTTATTTTTTTTTTTATTCCAATAGCATCTGTGACAGATAACTTTGCTGTCGATACTGATAAAATGTCTGCGACTGATGCCAAATTGAAAAAAATGATTTTATTCAAATGTCTTCAACGAATGTCAGACCTAATTTCAATTATTTGACTTCCTAAAAAAACAGTTATAGGTAAAATGAAAAAACTCGCATACTTCTGGTGGCCAACAAATGCTCAAAATTTTACTCTTCGCCACGCTTTCTTAAGAATATTCGGCGTATACTCATAACACATTGTTTTAGGGATATTTCACGATAAAAATAGATAAAAACCTCTGTTACATTTAAGTTCTCAGACATTTGCTGCATCATTTAAAGCAGAAAACAGACTATTGCTTAATTCGGACAAGAATTTTTTTTCGGATTTCTCTCGAAAACAAAAAACTAAAATAATCTGTAATATTTCCTTTGAGTTATATTTAATTTGAGCCTTTATTACGGAGAGATAATTTATTTTTTAGAAAATTATGTTTAATATTTAACATCTTCTCAATCATTATTACATATTTCGGTATTATAAACAGTACCTCAATGAAAAATTCTGACGAGAAACATCGAATAATCAGTATTATTGATTTTTTATTTTTTCCCATTATTCCATGAATTGATACTCGTGTAGCTCAACGCTTAAATCCCAATAAAGGGTCAGCAGCGTTCAGTCGTATCGTTTTAAGAACAGCACATGCGCCCAGTGTGCGGTGCGCTGCAGGATAACTAATCCTTCCTTTAACGTTGAAATGGTGAATTGCGAGAAAGGGATAAGTTACAAAAAAAATACTGATTGTAATTGTCTAATTTTGTGCTCAGGATCCATAGAATTTCTACATCAATTTAATAGCAATTTTTTTTCGTTTTGAAAAATATCTAAATAATAAGTTTTGAGAATGTCTACATTGATTTAACGTCACCTATTTATTATTATAATATAACTTATGAGTTATAAACGGAAATCAAAAATATTTCAAAAAACCGTCGTCAAATGAAATAAGAAAAAATATTGTATAATTATTAGAAAGGTTGAAATTTAAGTGTAAGTTGCTGATTAAATTATAAAATATGCAAAATGTACTTCTACATCAACGCCAAAAAGCTGTAACCACAAGTAGTGATGAAAGCGGCGATAGAGTTAACCATCACACAACGGTTGGAAAAAGAGACGACATGAAACAAAGATAAAGTTAATAAAGATAAGATAATAGAAAACACAGATCTAGAATCTATTATTCGAATTGAAATGTGCATTTGTGATAGTGCTGCTGGCGGTGAACGCGAAGCCTAACTAACAGCTGCCTACAATTATTTATTGTCTATACCGCCTACAAGTGTTGAAGCCGTGCGAGCTTTTTCTTCCGCCAGCTATTTCTGCAACAAGCTGAAAAGTTCCTTAGCTGATGTAACATTGAATACCCTACATTTACGCGATCACATTTTCAAGAGCAAAAAAGTGGAAATAATTTATTTTTTTCATTTTTTTTATATCATGATTTATTCTTGATGATTTCATAAATATTACTTGTTTCTTTAATAAAAATACAAATATAGGTACCTCAAAATTTTCAATCTGACTTTCAATAATATGCTTCTAAAAATTGCAAATACTTTTTTTTTAATAATATCAAGTCAGTTACGTAATTGAAAGCCATAAATTTCTTACAGTTACCTAATTGACATATAAATAATATTGGAAGCCCTATATGTGATGAACTTGATAAGAGAGACAAAGTTGTAATCCAACTAGATGTCAATACTACTGGTAACATTGGACGAGTTATATTTTAAGACATTAATGGAAATGAGCTTAAAATTTGCATGGCAATAATAAAAAATAGTGCAACTATATAACCACATTTTATTGATTTTGTAACAATTCCTACCTATTTCGAAATTTCAAAAGTGTGTGTGTGTATATATATATATATATATATATATATATATATATATATACCCACACACGCACGCACACACACACACACGCACTCATCATTCGAGGTGTTTAAACAGAAATGTTTTCTATACTTTATAAAGACAATTCTAATTATAAAGACGCCAAATGAGAAATTTTATATATTTGTAAGAGTTAATATAATCGTACAGCATATGTTAACATTTTAAATATGGAATTCATAAAATAAAAATAACAACAAAATTAGTTGTTTATTATATATCCATTCACGGAGACACGTAAACAAACCAAAATAACGCAAAGCACTTTAAACTGATCATATTTTCTACATTTTGACATCAAAAATCATAATATGCATGATATATTATTGCATACAATGAATTTATAATAGTTTTGCAGTTACATTCATAATAAACTACATAATATATAAATACATTTGCCGGAAGAGAAAATATACATCTTCATTATAAATGCGCACTTGATATGTTGAGCATAACTCAAGCGCGGAAGAGAGAGGTTCCATTTGAATTCTGTTAATAAGTAATATTTTAGTAAATAACAAACGCATATTATACTATATTATACTCAAATAAAATATTAATAAGAAATAACAACAAATCGTGAAACGATGCACTCCGTGATAGGCAGTGAACTCGTTTGACCGAAGGGAGCCGAGTTTACCGGATTCAACTTCACTTACCCGAAAGTGACGATTCAGCGTCACCGACCCGAGCATGATGGTTCAGTTTCGTTCACTCCTCAGAAAAAGTGCGCAGGTGCGCCTAAAGAAGTTTTCACTTCAAAAATATCTTTGTTTTTCTGGTTCTCTGTTTACTTATAATTTGATTGTTTTTTCCATTATTTGACTACTACCTGCGAAATTAAATAAAGCCACTAAACACAGATAAAAATAATTTATTAATTTTACATATTATGAAATCATTTATCATTAAATGATTTCATAACACGTAACACACACAACCTGTCTCGATACGAAAAATTTAGTGTTTTGTTGCAAACAATTTAATTTTTTTTTTGTTAAATCACTGTATTTCGTTTTAATTTTGCAATTTATATTTCTATTAAAAATATGCTTAGCGCATAACACTTCTTTAAACTTAATATTTTTTCGGTAACGTGTACTGTTTAGAAATCCGTTTCCTTCTTTACTGTTTTTAACACAACTAATTCTATATATGAGATAAACTCTTTTGGTAATGAAATCTCCAATTTTTCATCTTATAAAATATACATAAATATTGTTTTAAATACTTTTCCTGTTCTGCGTCCATGTATTATGCGCCATCTTAGATTATTTAAATGTTTGACATGTACGTAAAATGCGATAGCTGTAAAATGAATCATATGTTCGATAGCTGTAAAATGAATCATAATTTTCCACCACTGTACACGACTCACTTGCTTATATTCACACCTACACCGCCCTTGTTTACAAAAAATACACTTTCAGTGCAAATATCGATATCTTACTGACCTATGGTTTCTACTTTTTTATATTTAAGATCGATTCTTTATTGCAATATTTAATCCTGTCCGAAAAACAAATTTTTTAAACGAAATTTAATAAAAAATAAAACAAATAAAAATATTTGAAATGAAAAAAACAACTCGCGAGGTACCCGGTAGTGTCAGCGTGGCGTAGCGAATTCAAAATCACCTTCCGCACCGAAAGTATTAATCCTCAAGATCAAAGATCGTAACGGAACATAAATTTATATAATTATACATAACATAAAAAATTGAGGTTTGATATCTGGTTTAAAATATACATCAAGGGTTCATTCTTTTCGGAGCCGAAATCATGGAAAAATATCTTCAATTATCTGACCCAAATATATCAAAGTCGAACACCGAAATGCGTTTATACTCGTATTTAGATTTATAGAATCTAGGCTAAAAATAAATGCAGGCATCACTGTCTCTTTACGATTTCGTACAGTTTATATATATATATATATATATATATATATATATATATTTTCAACGACATAATTAAAATAGATATTATATGTACATGACCGACAAAATCTGCCCGCTCAAGGAAATGTGTAAAGAAATTCAAGACCTTTTCTCTTAGCCGACACAGTGAACCATTTAGCGCAAAACGGCTGGCAAATTTAGTTCATCTTAATCTGATCCAGAACTATAGATCTGAATTGAATTAACAGACACGAATAATATAAACAAACAATCTCCCTATAGTGTCCCTTTTGCTCAGAAGGGGCAATGAAGCCATGCGTTTATTTAAAAAGCCAATTACAGCACAGATTCTATTGCCAATATAACTCAATTCAAAATGGAGATCGCAATGTTGTAGGCTATCATTCATCATACCTTTAACGTGCACGAAACCAAAAAACGTTGGCATGGGTACCGAAGGGCCAAAAATGGCGACATCCGATGCATAACGCATCGGACGGAGCGCGACGTGGCCGCGCGTCGAGCGCAATGCGACGCGCGACGCCTCATGCGCGCCGCGTACCGAAAAAACGCGCTCCCGGTACTAACTATGACGGATTCACTTTTTCTTTGCCTCGTAAAGGAAATGATAGGGAATATATGAATTGTACTATTCCCTTATGGCCTACGTATTCTCATTGTCTGTTTATGAGGACATCGCAATACAATAGCCATCTCTTTATCGGATTACAGCCTCTTACAGAACTCTTCTCTTCCGCGTAATTTCTACTAGGTAATGAGGAAACAACATACAGGAAGTTGAGTAGTATTCTTTACTTTCGCCATCTGTCTAAAAAAATAAAGAAACAGGAACCATGGTTTTATCAGTGATGCAGGCATGTGGTGCTCGTATATCATTTCTGACATAACCAATTGATGCTGTTTTTTTAACACCGGATGATATACATTGCAATATCTAAAACTGTGCACAGTGATATATTCATATAAGTCATTATATACGGTTATTGGACGTTGATAGTGAGTCACGTGAAAGTGAATATTTTATGTTAAATGAAAACAAAATGATATAGTGATATCAGCACAAATATCATCACCGGTTAGTTGGTTTCGGTGGGATAATATGACATAACTTTTACGATTTATTTTGTATAAAGAAAAATTATTTAAGGAAAATAGATACATAATAATTTTCCATTAAAAAAAATTAACGCAATGATGGATTGGCTCTAATTATTTAAAAATATCTATATACATTTTTGCAAAATATACTTTTTGCAATTCGCAATTGTCGAAAGTTCAAAACCAAATAATTGTAATATTTGGAAAGCACTGCAAATGAAAAAAAAATTAAGCTCCACATGCTCCCTGGAATTTATATTTAACAAAAAGAAGCAGTCCCAAGCCGTCACCAATACAACTACTAATCTCCCTCCACTTTGTTCACTTCTACAATTGAACAAAAACATTTTTATATTAGATACTCTTAAAATATAACATCTGTTATACAGATATCCTTAATATAATTTGACGTAAAGAACTAAAATATACTTCCGTAAAATTATACGATCACAAAATGGTATAATATACTCGTATATCCACAAATTAAATGAAACTACGTGATGTAGTATTATTTCTACTTTCTTTAAGTTCTTTACCACGACCTAGGTTTCGTTGTATTACAATATCTTCAGGTGGGCTATTAGCAAACATATTTTGATTGGTAAAGAACTTAAAGAAAGTAGAAATAATACTACATCACGTAGTTTCATTTAATTTGTGAATAATAAATTTCTACCAAAATTAACGCCAAATATATTCAATACTCGTATATCACAATTCAGCTTCTGCGGATGTGATAAGAAGCGGCATAAACATAACGCCGCAAGGCCAGCTTAAAACTGCATTGTTCGTAACAATTTCCTGTTTTAACGTAGAAAGGTGACGTAACACCGAGTGGCAAGTAAAACGAACCAATTTAAAAGGAATTACTTATAAGAGGAACGTCAATCGAATCTATATGCATGTGATGGGAGCGACGTATTATTTCTTTAAGAGGATTAAGTCCAAATTCGAGCGTAGCCTGCACTTCGTAAGCTGACGTAAAATTGTCAATCATTCTTATAACTTACGAGAATATTAAAGCGAAGATTCAACTCAAAGCTTCGCCTTACACAATTCGATACTCTTCATATCGACAAGTATCAAATCATATAATTAGAAGTGAATTCAATGAAAATGATTTTATTTCTGAATCATACGTATATTATGAAAAGTTTATAATTTTTTATAAAACCTTTATTCAATATAGTGAATAAACATATCATATAATATATAAATATATATATATATATATATATATATATATATATATATGTATATATATATATATATATATATATATATATATATAACCATTCTTTATCTTCTCGTTCGCATCAATAATAAATTCGAAGGAGATCGGCGCAAAAGGACAAGGCGTTACAGAAATAAAATATAATTAAAAAAAGCTAGTACTTTTAGAACACAAAAGAGCAAAAAATTAGTTACAATTTATAGCCGTAAAACAAAAATGTTATCTTCATAAACGCGAATGTTTTACATTTTTAATATATCACGAATTGTAAAAGAAGAAATAAAAATGACAAAAAAAAGTTTTTAGATTACAAATAAAATATGTCAAGCACGAGTAAAACTCGCACTGCCATGGTCCGTACACATTTAAACACTCAAACATTTAAGGGTACATAGTACTTCTAATAAACTAGTTACAAATATTAATTTTTCACAACTAAATATATTGCCTACTGTAACGTTCACAGGCGTAAAACGTAGTGCATATTTCAAGAATTGTAAGAACTAGGATGATCGCTATACTTCTCTGTAATCTCGTAGACTCAATTTTCTTCATGATTTATGATTGAGTAGTCTCGGATATAAGGGCAGAACTTTGTATATCCACATGTTTTTATAAAAAAATACGTTTCTTTTTCTCATACTAAGCCCTCTGAAATAATATCCTATATGGTATATAAAATTAAAAGAAAAAAATTAAAGCCTTTATTTAGCCCTTCTTTAATATATATATATATATATATATATATATATATATGAATATTATTAAAGTGTTACATGGTGCAAAATATGCTTATTAAAAATAGGTATTCATCATCATCGTCATCAAAAGCACAACAGGCCTCTGCAAGCCAAAGCTGACTCTCTGATTCTCCTCCACCTGACCCTGTCTGACGCGATGGCCCTCCACCGGTTGACAATAGGTATTACTGCGCCAAGTTTCTACGTCGCGCCATTACTATGAAATCGGTTGTGAATATAGAAAAACATGATGACATCTAGAACCATTGCTATAATTTTCCTACAACCTTTGTGTGGGCTTTTAGAAACTCATAGTTTTCCAAATTTTTATGGTGAGTAGTTTAGGAAATAAGGGGTGGGGACACATTTTTTATCATATTTTCAGTGTATCTATGAAGATAGTATCAAACGTTATGAAAAAACGTTTTTGAGACTCTAGTAACTAACCCTTTAAAACAATGTCCAACACCAATTATGAAATTTTTTTTTAGTTTTAACTATTCAAATATGTACGGGTTAACAAATTTCAAGTTTCTACATCAAGCAGTTCCTGAGTAATGCGGCTGTGACGGACGGGCGTAAGACACCTGAGTAATCTTATAACGGTTGCTTTTTTTTTCCTTTTAATATACGAACCCTAAAAATAATGAATAGCGATTACTTTCTTGTACCATTAACTAATTTAATTAAAAACAAACTTTTAACTGACATTGACTTTCGTTCTGTTTTCAAAATGAATGGTTTTGTTTGACGATCCGGTCAGTTTTGCAGATTTCATGACATGTTACATCTGTGTAGAGGAGATGCAACGAATCATAATCTACACTTTGTTTCATCTTGCTGGTGCAAAGAATTACGTAGAAGTGGAGTTCACAAACTACTATGAAAAATAACCTGACTTTTCGTAAAAAAACAAGATTTATCTTTTATCTGATCGACGATTTACAAGAAATTTTTAAAAAACTTATTTATTCATTTTTTTTTATTCAAAAGTGTCGTTTTTATTCTTATAACGCTTGGTCCCAAAATTATATGGACTTTTACCGGTCTCCTTTTGGAAATAAAAAGAAGTTAACCTGAGCAAAATAACAAGTGACGCAAGAGGCACACATACATTTCTAATATTACAAAGTTTGTAAACTAACTAATTTAAAATGAAAATCCTTATTAATCTGCCAGACTGTTTAATGACTGTAATTTACAGTCAAACAGTCACAGTCGAAAAGAACGAAGTACGTAATATTCTAAAGTTATCGTGAACTTCTAACCTATTCGTAGTTGCCTGTTATAGTTAATATAATATATTATCTTTAAAATTTTCTGTAAGTGGTAAGTTTTTTTATATCGTTTACAGCCCTCGTGATCTGATTAGAGATTCAAAATTCACCGGGAGTACCGGTAGTGAATCCACGTAGCTACGGTTCATGGAAGAGTCTAAGTATTCATTTTCAAATACATGTTTTTTATTCTCGAATGCAATATTTCTCGAATTATATACCAGTTCGAAATTTACTATTACTAGTTATTGAAGTTATACTTTAGGCGCGTTTTGAAAAAATGATGAGTAAAATGTTACCATGCGCGCGCACGATGCATGAAGTTGCTCCCCAAACATATATTTACATGTGTGTAGTGACACTATATTCATAATAGTTATTAAGATATTTGTAAATACAACACGTGTTTTATATTCATACAAATCTAAGTTATGTCCGAGCTTTTAAATAATGTTTTTTAGTAATTGGATTTAATAGTGGTTCACATAATCAAAAAACATTTATTTATTGTGAATATTCGTGACAGAGATACTGCTTATAAGCCTTTTAAAATAAATTATAAGTATCATGAAGTTAAGTTTTGGTATTTATTTCCATTATTTAATTCTTAATTGGCAATGATAGTAATTGTAGATAAAAAGATGAAATTGTTTACTACCCTGTATGAGAAAATAAATTTTAATTTTTAAAATTTAATTTTTTATTGAATTTAGATTTTAAGAACCGTATTTATAGTCACGCTCCAGTCATTTTATTATTTTATTTCCTTTAATTATTTGCTTGCTAAATAAAGTTATTCATGTATTATGCCAAAGAAGTAAAACTTCTAACGCGCACAATTTGTTTTTGTTACATTTAAACGACTACCAGATATATAACCAGTTACAATTAAACGACTATGATAACGAATTATGATTTTACCAAACTATAACCCATTACCCTTTCTAAGTTATTACATAACACAAATCACTTGCTTGAACAATTCTGCGATGCGCAAACCGTCTGAATTTTGACTTTATTAGAAAGTCTCCATACTTTTATATAAATAGCCTTAAGTTATTGTCGTTTGTAATACCTATTATACTTTTGCGTAACTTTAACACGGCCAGCGAAAAAATACAAAACCGTTTTGTAAACTTTTAAAATGAATATGGCCCTGAAACCAATACGTTTTCCTTTAATCAGTGTTCTTTTATAAACGAAACAAATTTATTTAACTTTATGTCACTGTAAACGTCAACGTTTAACAATTAAATGAAACTACATGATGTAGTATTATTTCTACTTTCTTTAAGTTCTTTACCACGACCTAGGTTTCGTTGTATTACAACATCTTCAGGTGGGCTATTAGCAAAGATAATCTTTGCTAATAGCCCAACTGAATAAAGATAAGATCTTTGCTAATAGCCCACCTGAAGATGTAATACAACGAAACCTAGGTTGTGGTAAAAAACTTAAAGAAAGCAGAAATAATACTACATCACGTAGTTTCATTTAATTGTGAATAATGAATTTCTACAAAATTAACGCCAAATATATTCAATATATGTCAATGTTTAAAAACATATTGACAAAATACATTACAGTTAGATCAGTGCTAAATTAATGCAATTAATACATATGAAATTGATAAAAGAACAATTAATGTTATTTCAGTTTACAAACAGAAATTAAATTTTCCAACTCGAAAGTAGAAACGTCACTCGCGATGTAAAAACAGTGTAATAAAATTAACTGAATTTATATAAATTGATACACGTTTATTAAAAATATGCAAATATATTTAAGTATATTTATTATTGAATATATTTGGCGTTAATTTTGTAGAAATCTTTGCTAGTAGCCCACCTGAAGATGTAAAACAACGAAACCTTGGTCGTAGTAAAGAACTAAAGAAAGTAGAAATAATACTACATCACGAAGTTTCATTTAATTGTGTATATTTATTGTAATAGTAGTGACTTTAAGTGAAATTCTTGTTATACCTAAACGGATAATATATCTAGGTTTTTCAAAATTACTATTTCGAGATAAGTAACCAATCACTGACGTCTCCTATTATTGACAAATATAATTATATTTTTATTGACAGTATCTTTATTTAGTCAAAACTTCGTCTCTTCTTGACACGTTAAAATAATTAAATTGTATTTATTATTTTTAATTGACACGAAATCAGCAATTCACCTAATTTGAATTGGTGTTTCACTTATCGTACTAATTTGTCAATGTCTAGTTTCTCAGTTTTCAATTTCCAATAGATCGGCAGCTGTATTAAGCGTGTACCGTTCCAAAGGAGTTTGTCGACAATTACAAGTTCGTTCAAAAATAACTGAGGCCCATTAGCACCGTTATTACAAACTATATTTTTGTTATGTCGGTCGAGCAACAACGTAATAATCAATTTAATCGATCGGTAATTGCCATCGGGATTGCGGGCGGCTGCGGCGCAGGAACCGAGCGGCAGACGAGTCGAAGCTTATTTTTTCTCAGCCGCTCGCTGGAGAGCGATAAGTGCGACTCTGCGCAGTTGGCGGTGCTAATTGAAATTACAAATTTCGATTCGTTCCCGTCGAGGAGCGTTTCCGACGCGCGTGCGTCGAGACGCTTTATCATCGGTACGTACGGCCGCGCCTGCGCCTCGCAGCGCCGATGGCTACCCGTAATTGCACCTATCCGATGATTATACCTCAATTTCTGACCTTGATTTTATCGTGAGGCGCGGCATTGATCAGTGAATCTGATGCAGGCACGGATTCCATTATATTGAAAGTGTCAACAAAATAGTTAAATAAAATGATTCAGTGATTATATTGAGGGTAGAAAAGCAAGAGATTGCTCGTATCAAACATTAAAAAAAATTAACAAAATGAAATTTCAAACATCACACCCGAATCAATCATTTCGAAAAACTGTGCTTTATTATTAAATTATGATATTATGAAACCGCATTCTGAAATGGCATAAAAATTTTAAATATTTAAATTTATATATTATTATATAAGTTTATTTATTATATAAGTTATACTTCTTTGGCTCGTTATGAAAAAAAACGATAAACGAAAGTTTATTAATGCGACAAAAATTTAACAGAATGAAATTGCTCACTATGCAACATAAAATCTAGGGGAAATCGAAACCATGAAGTTGCTCAATAAATATATATTTACATAGTTTATTTCAAAGGTGAGTGGTCCGCCATTTTATTTTTATGCTGGCTTTCTATTGTAAGCCAATCATCTGTCATATCGTTTCCAATTCGGTACGTATTTATATGAATTATAAATTATAAATTATTACTTTATAATTTATTTTCATTATTAATTAATCTTTACTTAGTTTGATTTAGTCAATTTTATAGTTAATTATAGACACGTGTTTATATTAAATTGAATGCTGAGTATTCATTTAAATTTTTAAAATATTTAAGTTCAATTTATTTAGTTAAATAAACTATTATTATTATTATTATCTTTATTATTAATAAAAATAATGTTATATTGAATGGTGGTGATTGTAATTCTAGATAAAAAGGTCAAATTTTTTACTGCTCTGTATGAGAATTAATAAAGTTGAAGTGCGATTATTTGGAAATGTTCTTACAGACGATTGGCTTACAGTGGAAAATCAACAGAAACATAAAATGGTGGACCACTCATCTGTCAAATAAATTACAAATTTTAATATTTAAGATTTAATTATTTGGTTGAATTTAAATTTTACCAACACACAATCACACTCCAGCCCTTTTATTTTTTTATTTCCATTAATTATTTGATAGTTAAATAAAGTTATTCTTGTATTATGCCAAAGAAGTGTAACTTCTAACGCGCGTACATAAGTACATACACAATTTTTTACTATCCATTTATAGGTTTGACCAGAATGAAATCTAATAATAATATGTAAAATAAAAAGGCAAAAACGGGACTGGTGTTACTGAAATAGAATAAAATTTAAAAAAAATGTTTTAAAATATAAAAAAAGCAAAAAAATTCTATGATTTATGGTCAGAAAAAATCAAAATGAAAGCACAGTTTGTGGTCATGATACAAATAAAAAGCAATCGTAACTGTTTCGAAAGTAGATTACAAAAATAATGCATATCAGTCGCTTTTTAAATATTTAGCCATTCGCTAACTGAATTAAAAATAAACTGGTAACTGACAGATATTCCTTCCTTGGTTTTATGCAAATAAATTCCTTCTCCGCTCTTTTCAATTTTTACATAGATTTTTTTAACGACTTTCTCGAACATGCAAGTACTTTAATGTGAATGAATATGTACATATAACTAATACGTAATAATAAATTAATATCTAATAATAGTGAAGAATAATAGTAATTAATAAGTGAATAATATACAATTAAATGAGACTACGTATAATAAGGTGAAATAAACTTTCTTTAGGTTTTTTACCACGACCTAGGTTTCGTTGTATTACAACATCTTCAGGTGGGAATCTTTGCTAATAGCCCACCTGAAGATGTAATACAACGAAACCTAGGTCGTGATAAAGAACTTAAAGAAAATAGAAATAATACTACATCATGTAGTTTCATTTAGTTGTGAATAATTAATTTCTACAAAATTAACGCCAAATAGGTATGTTAAATAAGTGAATAATAATAATAGTGAAATAATATGTACATAGGTATGTGTATAGGGGATATAAACGGACAAAATCTGCAATTTGTTTTATCTTGAAATTCCGCAGAAATAGCATTTAGAAAAGAAGCCTCATTTTGTACAAAAATGCAAAATTTTCCATTTGTCTAAATAGCAACTTGAATGAAAGTGTTTGTGGTTTTATTTTTTAATTTTTTTTCTGTATAAAAGTGTCATCTTTATTTTTGTAATACTTGGGAGCTAATACCACCTGGATGTTTGCCGATTTCGTATCAATTTAAAACATGTTATTTACGTCAACTCCAAATGAAAACAGCTAATCAACTGAAATATGTTCAATCAACTAGAATTTGGCAAACAAAGTTATAAAATTATGATGGGTGATTCTAAGTCTAGCTCTATAAACACCTAATGAATGAGCAACAAGAAAACGTCATAAGTGTACGTCCCAATCTTTATTTATTTTTTTCGTTTATAGTAACTATAGCGTTTTAAACATTCATATAAGTTTAAAAAGGTAATTAAAAATAAAAGTTTAAAAAGATAAATTAATAAACTTCGGATTACACTCCTTTCATTTTTTCGGATGAAGTACAATATTGTAACCAATCTAATTTATAATACCGAAATATTATATTGTTTAACGTGTTATATAAAATCATTTTAATAAAACGTAAAAACAATACAGTATTCAGGTTTTCAAAAATGGAATATCGTATTGACTCCTAACATAACGTCTTTACATTCAATGAGTTTGCTATTTTCTGTCGATGGAATACTGCGCTGATAATAATCTGACATGCTCCATTTAATAACTGGTAATTTGAACCACATTTAACCTGCCATTCAGATTTAACAAAAAATGCAACGTCCTCAAATTCGTGTTTAAGAAGTGGGGGGTATATTTAAACTCTACCATTCAGATTAGTATGAACGACTGAATGGAAAAATATTAAGTTCAATTCTGTTCAGCTACTTTTTATTGTCGTTGGCTATAAGTCAGCTAGTACATAATCTTGAGGCGAATTGGATCTAATTATTAACCGACTTCAAAACAAAAAGTCTCTAAAGAGAATACTTTTTGGCTTTTTACGTCTTCAGCGAATATATTGTTTAAAATACTAGTTTGACGTTTAACCCTTTATAAGGCAGCGGCAACTATATTACCACCAATATTTTTTATGTTTTTTTCTGGCATCTTTCAAGCTTTTCACATTTCTCAATGTTTTCACATATATCGTAACACAAAACAAAATTTATGCAGAGCAGAATCAATCTTAAAATGGGACGCCTGTGCATCATACTGACGTTACGGCATTCTTAGGAATAATTATTCTAATGGGGCTCCAAGGAATCCCAACTATTGATTTATATTGGTCAAGCCATAAATTCTTCCGTGTAGATGAAATTGGATCGGTAATGCTTTGTAAAAGATTTTTAAAAAATCCTCGAATACCTGCATATGAATAACAATGAGCAAATGCCACAACGGAATGTGCCAAATTATGACAAACTTTACGAAGTAAGACCCATCCTAGATATACTGTACAACGCTTGTCAACACGAGGCAAAAATACTTTATCACAATCGATAGATGAATCAATGATTCGATTCAAGGGGTGCTCTTCACTCAAGCATTATATGCCACTAAAACCTATAAAAAGAGGTTACAAAGTGTGGGTAAGAGGAGATAGCGAGACCGGTTATGTTTATGAATTCAGCATTTACGCTGGTAAACGTGATGATCAAGAAGCGAAAGTCGGTCTAGGAGTCAAAATAGTAAAATCTCTTACGCAAAAACTTATTGATTCAGGTTACCACGGCTACGCAGCTTTCAACAATTTTTTTGCTTCGTACGATCTATTGCAATATTTATTTGATAACGAGATTTATGTCACCGCTGCAGTAAATACCGGTAGATCTGATTTGCCACTCGTAATAAAAACACTAAAAAGAAGAACACACCAAGATAAGAAAAATTGCAATTAAAAAGAGGTGACTATAAATGGCATACAAAAATAACGTGTCTTTCATGATGTGGCAAGATACAAAAGTTGCGACAGTACTTACCATTGCTTTTCACCCCAAAAATCACAAAGGTACTTGTGAAAGAAATCAAAAGGATGACACAAAAAAAATCTGTGCCCAACAACTATAGTTGGATATAAGCGGAGTACTTATGAAGTTGGTGGAAGGAGCTAGAAATCCTGGATTCCCATTTTTTACTTTTATATTGATTTAGCAATCACAAATGCTTAACGTCTTTGCAGTTCTAACAGTCATGTCGACAACGTTATGCCACAACTTGCGGTTAGATTATCCCTAGCGCGAGGTCTATTAAATAATTTTACGTCTAGAAAAAGGCCTTTAGAGAGTCAAGCAATATATGCTACGACGAAGACTAAGTTATCAGATAATTACCAAAAGACGAGCACCGTAATAGATGATCTCCGTTTTTCTAGTGTTGGAACTCATAAGCGTGAACTGCTACCTACATATCGGCGGTGTCGCATGTGCTGCACAAAAACTAAGAACAAACTATCTAAAATGTAATGCTCTAGATGCAAGGTACCCCTTTGTGTGGTGCTTGTTTTGTTATTTTTTATGAAGCACAATAAAAGTAATGAGTAATGAAACCAATGTGGCAACAAAATTTTTACCTAATTTTCCTTATGATTTTCCCCACAACAAAAAATACCTCGGGAATTACTATCATATTAGTTTACTAAATCCGTTTAGTAGAAATTAATCTTTCCTATAAAGTTGCCTCTGCCTTATAAAATACCTCGGGAATCACTATCATATTAGTTCACTAAATCCGTTTAGGAGAAATTAATCTTTCCCATAAAGTTGCCTCTGCCTTATAAAATACCTCGGGAATCACTATCATATTAGTTTACTAAATCCGTTTAGGAGAAATTAATCTTTCCTATAAAGTTGCCTCTGCCTTATAAAATACCTCGGGAATCACTATCATATTAGTTTACTAAATCCGTTTAGGAGAAATTAATCTTTCCTATAAAGTTGCCTCTGCCTTATAAAATACCCCGGGAATCACTATCATATTAGTTTACTAAATCCGTTTAGGAGAAATTAATCTTTCCTATAAAGTTGCCTCTGCCTTATAAAGGGTTAATAAAAAATCGTTCCCATTTAGTAGTCCCATTAAATATGGCTGATATTTAATGGAAGTTAAATAATACACTTAATAAGATTCTAAATAACTTTACGACAAAAGAAAATAACACTTTACTTCATATAAGGTCGTAGTCGCATATTATCATTATTTTCATATAATTACCATAAATTACAAAAAAAGTAATTACTACCTTATATGTTAGTTCTATCCGCTTCTAAAAACATTTTTTTTTTCATTTATCCTTGACCTACCCCTATTTCCACGACCACCTACATTCGGTCACAGGAACCTCGGACGCATTTTATTCGCTATAATAAAATCGATTGGTGTAAGAGTTGCAGTGAAATGAATCAATGCATTTTTAGGGTCATAAGAAATATAATGAAATAAAAAAATAAAGTAAAACTCGTTGTTTTTATTACAAGTAATTGTTATTATTAACTTCTAGAGACTTAACGACCATCCCTGGTAAATGAGATATACTAGAGCATGAACTAAAAATTATAACTTAATTGTACTTTTTTTCAATAATTTAGTAATCAAATTATATACTGACATTGAAATTGTAATGAAAATATATATTTACAAAATAACAACACACAAAATTAAATTTTTTTTGCAGCATTTCATTAGGAGCTTTCCAAACACGTCAGTATTCTTGATTGAAAATATAAGCGATAATTTCAAATCTATTCTAAATCTATTATACTATGAAGTGTAGTATTCATGGTTTTTTTTAAACGACTACATAAAATAAGTCCAACGAAGGCTTTCAGTTTGATAAAATCTATGTCATGAACGCAACCTGCGTTCATGATGCTTCTTATACTAGGGTCTCATTTTACTTATTTTTTCTTTGGTACGAAGTACTACTATTTCATCTAGCACCTCCATAAAGTGTAGGCTCTACAGGTCAAGGGAAGGGAAGGGAAGTAGACATATTCGAAACATTGCGGTATGCCGATTTTACTCCCGGTCATTTTTGTACTATACCACACTACTGCGTTACCGAACTATGGACCTTGGATTTTCCTCTGTCGGTTTTAAAATTTTTTTTTTTCAAGATGTTAATATTACATTGACGTAGTTTTTAAACAAATCGTTCGACGCGTTTTTTAAATAAAATTAAAAGTGTGATAAAATTAATGTTTTTGTAAGTACCCGGAATGTTGATTTTACAATTTCTGCCGATACTAAACAGTAAAATATTTGTTTTCAAAATGTTAATATAACATAATTTTAAACTAACTTTGATTTGTTAGACAAAGCACTCCACTCGCGAGTTTTCTAAATAAAATTAAAAGCGTGGTGAAATAACTACTTTTTAATTGTGTAATTTTTAAGAGCGATTTTTACCAAAATTAAACTATACAATTTTTTTAATTTTAACATAAGTTAGATATTTATAGTTTGAATAATTTATCAAAAAATCAGTGAATTATATCGACAACGCGTTTTACACGATAATTAGCTTAAATTTTTCACAATGTCATTACAGTAACATACTTACATCGTTCTAATTCCCAGGATATTACTATGAACTCATAAGTGAAACTAATTTAATTTAATATGAAAATAAACAGGTTAATTCATAATGAAATCTGATGATAATATCGGCTTGTTTGGATATGCAATTTCAACAATGTTTTTTGATACAGATATTAAAAGGTGGACACAAAATAGCGCCTTCGGCGAGCGGTCGCTCCGACCTTGCGTACCGAACCATTGTTTATGAAAGGCGTCGCATATGAGCCGCCCATGACAATTCCAAATATTTGAAATGCCACCCATTTCGGCATTCAATGTTATTTGCTCTCTGGAATGCGCCACGTTCGCCTGCCAAAGAACTGGATCCCGACCTTCGCGATGACATTGAACTCGTAAACAACTATTTGTTTTTTTCAGTTTATAACGAGAGGCCTATAGAGACATTACCTTAAAAACGTACGGACAATTCCGCATTAAGGAAAGGAATTACGGCTCCAGTAATCAAGTTTTATACCGCTGTGGTTATCGCTTTGACGTTTTTATTTAATTAACGGCGCGAATCGATCCCACACTCGCTGCCGAATGTTTATGCAAAACGAATGATGGCTGTTATTAATTTTATGATAATTTAATAATTGCATTTACAAACAAGGTTTTGCTTTGGCCTTGGCGTGTATAATTAAATCAATAAGCTGGGAGCAATACCGTTCGAAATATTAAAAATAAATACAACGTAATATATATACAAGTGTATGAAGTTACGATTTATGTGGACTAAATTAATAATCTGAGACAATTATTTATTTTATTTATTAGCAACAGTGGTCAAGTTTATATCAACACGAGTAAACAAAATCATATAGTTGTAAGGTGTTTCAATATATAATTTAAAAAAAATGTTTTAATCCACCTCTCGTGTGGGCAAGAATTTTTACCACAGTTCGGAGCCAAAATAAAATAAGATCCGTATTCCTCATATCTACCCTTACAGAGTGGCAAGGGCTTTCTATTCAAGTTGATGCCACCAACGACCGAGTACATCAGCAAACAAGAACAGTGAGACAACCATTCCTAATCAGGTACTGTTAACTAATAAAGTGTTCAAGCTAATCGTCGTCACAGATTGTTAGTTGAAGGTTATCAAGTACTTACGATCAAGGCTGATTTCGTCGTACTTTATTAAAAAAAACTAATTGAGATACGCTCAATATTTTACGCTTAACAATTACAAACGATCAAATCATTCAAACAATGACTTTGTACGCGAGAAATAACAAACTAAAATACAAAAAAAAATTGTGGTGCACCGCTTGCGGATTTTATCTTCATAATTCTGTAAGATAAACCGCCCTCGATTGTAATACAAGTCTGGTAGCAAATAGAGATCTTATGCAGACTTGTAAACTTGACAGCGTCTGGCGCGTTCCCAAATTAGTAAATAATGGCAGTATTTGATCAAATCATTTCAAACAATCCGAGTTGTAACGCTATCTACGCTGCCATCGGGCTCAGTAAATGTACAATTCAAATCAGGTCCCCGAATGACAGACGACAATGAAGTGAAGTCGTTCAGACATTCCTTTTGAACTAGAATAGCGAGACAAATAATACTTATAAAAAACGTGGCAAAGCAGTTAAGCACTACCGTACACTGTAACGCTAAGTACAGGCGATTAAAACAATAAATGAAATAATAACATTCTTAATGAAATCGCGTAATTAGAACCGATATCTACAAATGGGAAATTTTTTAGAAAGGAATTGTGTCATTTTAGTAGCCTTTATATTATCCTGTATTAATATTGGATTTTAGTAGCCTTTATATTATCCTGTTTTAATATCGAATTTTAGTAGCCTTTATATTATCCTGTTTTAATATCGGATTTTAGTAGCCTTTATATTATCCTGTTTTAATATCGAATTTTAGTAGCCTTTATATTATCCTGTTTAATATCGGATTTTAGTAGCCTTTATATTATCCTGTTTTAATATCAGATTTTAGTAGGCTTTATATTATCATGTTTCAATATCGGATTTTAGTAGCCTTTATATTATCCTGTTTTAATATCGGATTTTAGTAGCCTTTATATTATCCTGTTTTAATATCGAATTCTAAAATTAAAATGTGCTTTGATTTAGTTATTTCTTTTTAATTAAATTTATAAATACCAGCTCTCTGTCGATATAGATATATTACTTTACAAAACATACTTTTTAGTAGAAAATGCTCATAAATTTTCAACCTATAATAAAAAAGAACGCTTTGCTCCATTCGTGAATTCGAATATGCACAAATTTCGTTTATAACTTATATTGAATTGGAAATTTTATAATTAGACTGAAAATGTTTTTAACGTATAAGGAAAAAATTATATTCTGGAAAAAGTTTACTGCTTGTGTGTATGTTCGTCTATAACTCGTAGCGGTGATATCAGTCAAAGTTTGAATATTATTTGTGTTAGAGACCGTCTATAAATAGATTATTATGATATACGAACAAGAAAGAGCAACATCCATGCGGTGAAGCCTATGGAAAATATTCAAATACTACGATTATCCTTATTCTATGAATGAATCTCTAAAGAAAGAAATATTTCGAGTAACCTTAAGTCTATTTAATTATATCCCTGTCTCATTCTGATCACAAATATAAAAATATAGTAAATGATTACCTGTATTTATTTACCACGCTTCATGTTTTAGCTGCTTCTTTACATCGAGATGAGATAAAAACGTAATTATATTCTTAAAATATGGTATTAAACAAAAAATTAACCAAACAAACAAAAAACACTTACAGAATTGTCAGAAGGTCATTCTAATAACGTCATACTAAAATAGTTTATTTACCTCATCTTGAAATCGTTATGATAGGAAAACCGGTATTATCATAAATATAATAAAAATGTAACGTCAATTAATTTGAGCAATAAACATAAATAAGTATATTACTAATTAAATGTGATAACAGAGTCATTAAAACGTTAAACAACATTAAAAATTAATTAGTTCAAAAATAAACATGAAATCAGTGTGATAAGGTTTAATTAAACTAATAGATGAGAAAGTTTTATAGTAATTAAAACTGTGTCGAACTAATGGGTTATGCACAAAATATTAACAGATACACGGTATAGATGCAACGTTTACAACACATGTGGGTCAACCCACAATGTGCTATGTACAAATGCACTTAGTGACATTCATTAGAATATCTTCACAATCTGTACATCCGTTATATTTTTGATCTGAAACAATACAACCATATTTCTGAACACAGGATATAACTTAAATGGTTGAAAGTTGCTAATCGATGCCAAACATTTACGGTGCTTTATTATGTTTTGCACGATCCAAATTATCCATCTACTTCTAAAAAAAGAAACTGAATCTCAGTTTCTTTTTATCGCCAAAATTTTCTTGGTTTTGTCAAAACCTGCTTAATCTAATTTTAACTCAGACACGCCTCTATCTTCTGTAAAAAGTCAAACTACCAATATTTGAAGCCAACTGAATCTTGACACCCGAAACTCGTCTTCTATCCACGTTTTCAAGAATAGTCTGAAAAATTCTACCAATACTAATCATTAATACCTACCCCTCCTTAATGGTATCATGCTTCCTTTCTATAGCAGTGTCAATATTTTTCAAATTTTTTTTTAATTTGTTTATTATTGATTTAATGTAATCTTTTGTAGTTTTCCATATGAACAACTTTTAAATTTAACTACTGTGATTGACTACAAGGGATCGTTCATATAGTAATAAGTTTGTCAGATGTATGAATATTAAAATCTTAAATAAATATCTCACTCATTGTCATTGAACTAGAACTTGATTTCATGTAAAATGGATGGATGGTGGTCACTTGTTGCGCTTCTACTAGGACAATTCCATATTATGTATATTATATCAAATATATTCTGTTGACCTAAGTCTCAATCAATTTGAGCGAATAGGTACTATTTTCTTAAATATTACAATTGCATGTCATTACCGTAAACTGCACTTAAAGATTATTACACCAGTCAAGAAAAACTGATAAAAACAAAAAATTTAGGGATGTTCATTAAACGAGTTAATATTTTTTTGTAATAACTTCATTTCTATAAATACAGCAAACCTTAATTTTCATTCAATAACTTACCTTTCTTTGATACATCTAGTTTCGATTTCTTTTCCACTAGGAATACCAACCGTCTGAATCGAGGTAATATTTGAATGTACAGACCATTCCCTATCAACAATTTTCTGGCCCTATTCTTTTTATGACAAAATGACTGAAGTACATTATACTCTCTTACTTATTGAGCTTTGACCCGAAATCTATAGTGAAAGTTTAGTATTTGTTTTAATTAGTTCCTGCAAAAATTATAGTGAAGTATTCGAATTCAAGAACACAAAGGCCGTAAACACCGCGTATGCCTCGTGGATATATATGCGTTGCAGGCGGAATTTCGTTATTAGAAAGTCTTTATAAATCTAATTACGAAATAAGTTACGATTTTACATTTAGAAGTACAAATATGAAATTAAGCTAATAAAATGTAAAATAAAGTTATTCATTCAATTGGCTACGTTTCGCGTTGGAAATTGTTTGAGAAAACCCTTGCAAGTAACTCAACTCACACTTTACTGATTTTACTATTATTTCCTACTCTTCATATAACACATTCTATACATACCAAATGTCATTATGTCAGTAACCTAAAGGCTTGATGAGCTGTCAGTGGGTACCAAATTTAAATATTTTTAAGGTCTATATCGTAGGATCTATCTGAAGTAACGGAATCAAATTTAGTATTGTGTACAAAGATTGTAGAACAACATATAGAAACAACAGATTTTAGGTATTTATCTCAAATGGGAACTAAACAAGAGATGGATTGACAGTGGCTTGCGTGCTTGCGAGAACTCACCCAGTGCACTACCGTGCGCTTAGATTTCAATGTCGCTATACTCAATAGACAAGTCATACCCATATAAAACGAACCTAAAATATTGTGTAATAGGGCTATGCGAGGACTATGATTAAAGGGATAAAAAAATCAAAGAAAGCTCGCGTGTGAAAGAGATAGTTACACTGAAAGCGATCCGATAAGAGGTAATTTAAGGCCCATTTTTAGAGGCTAATAACCTGTGTATTTAATATAACCTCATTGGGAAATTCTTCTCATAAAAGAAAAACAATTTCTATTTTGATCCAATTAACACATACAATAATGTATTGTATTGTACTGTAGATGAATATAACGCTTCATCTATTCTTGTCCTGTGGTAATCGACCATATTAACATTTAAGTCAAAGTCAGCACATATCAGGAAGACAGATTGATTGATAACAGAAACACTGTATGGTACGAATTTCACAGAAATATGAACGTTCGTTATTTATTTATTAAAGTTATGTTTTAAAATTGTACTTATTGTTTACAGTTTACAGTGTCAGTCTAGTTGTACAATTGAAATTTATTCAATTACTTATACATTAATGAGACATGTACGGTGTCATGATGTTTGATTTAGGTTTTAGCAGCGGGCGCCGCGGAATTGTGCGCCGCGCCTTTAGCGTACGCCATTCGCTCCAGTCGCTCTAGCGCCAATCGGAACAGCAAACTCCTGTAGCGTATCCGTAACAGCGTTTGCGTAACAACTGTACCGCTGTTACAGCTTATAAGCACGCTCGTGGCTCGGGATGCAAATGAATCGATAAATCATAGAGGGAAGGAGCGATTTATCGGCGTTGTTTCGCTGAATCGCCCGCGGAGTGAGCGGTTTAGATAGTGCCACCGATAGCTATCGCGCGCTTTAATGACCGCCCATTATTGACCAATGGGCAAGCATTATGCATCGTCAAGGAAACGCACTAGACAGGGTGTGACGCTGGCAATATCGTTTCAATTACTGCGCTCTTATTTATTCTAGTCTAGTCTACAAATAGTTCTAAAAGATGTTCACTCTAAATTCTTCGCCAATCCAGGGTAGATATGTCAAACTGTATTAATTTAATAGTGCGACAAAATGTTAAATTTAATTTAATGTGTTGGTTCCGTCCACAACCAAATGAAAAAGTAGTCCAATTGTTTCCCAGAGTTTCACTAGGATTAAAATATTTAATTACATATTTATAAATATATATATATATATATATATATATATATATATATATATATATATATATATATGTACACACACATAGATATATGTATACGTACATAATTACAAAGTACGTTATTTTTAGTATCTATAAGTATAGTAATAATTTATTTGCCATGAATGCGAAAACTTAATTCATTGTCAACCACATTTTATTAAACTGAAGAAAAAAATAAGATGATGCTTTATTATCTGTAGTGAAATTTTGAAAAAAGAAGCAAAATATCATCGATTTAACTTATCATTTACGTTTTTTTTCAAATAATTTTGATTGACATCCTTAATACGATTCTATAAAGTGAATTAGTTATACGAGACGATATTCCAAATGGAAAGAGAAGTTAAACTTGTTATAAGTTGCTTGGTAATAGAGACCATAAAATTATCATTAGCGAAAAGTTTTCTCATTCAATAAGACCCCTTTTCGAAGAACTGCAAATAATGAAACATTCAAACTCGTATTCTGGCCATAGTTTAGCAAAATAATGATAATACTTCAATCTCTTTGACCCTTAAATTCATTATGTAGCAGGAATTCTTTGACACTTAATTCATTATCTCACATGAATTTTAAATCGGTTTTAATGTTTACATTCCTGAATATATTTACGTTTTCAGAGATTATTCTTACTTTCTATCAAATATGACAAGATCACCGTGTCATATCTGTCGTGAGTTGAGTTGACCGCGAGCTTACTGCCTTTGACGGAGCGTCTCATCGCTGGGTTCCAGATTTGTTTCCTGTACGTTTTTCAAGAAGAATTTTGTAATCGCATATCTAAAATGCCATAGACCAGTGAGGGGTAGCAGCGCCACTGATGTGAGAAGCTACGCACCGCGATCGTTCAGCCGCCTGCTCAGATGGCGATTATGGGTATTACTCCCAATGATACGCACATTTTGCGTGACCTAAATCCTGCAGTGAACAGAGGGAGGCTGTTGATTAGATTTGATTTTGTGATTAGACAATAAATTAAGTAAACCCTTTTTGTTATAATTTTCTCTTGATATGAGCTGTACATTGTTTCATGGAAAATACTAAATGACATTTTTAAACATTTAAAATATAAGCAGCCAAAAATTCCACAGAGCCAGGGAAACTTCTAATATTTCGGATTTTTGTGTCATTGAGTTTTCCATAATATTTATATTACGTTTCACAACAATATCATAATGCAGCCAACAGCGTTCCTTCATTTTCATGCACTAAACGTATTACTGCAAAACGTTGTTTTTAAATTAGTGTTCCATTCATATAACGTAACGCATAATCAATCCAAATGGTGCTTACTAATTGGCCTATAATAAATATAGATCGTCACACACTATCGCTAAAATTCTAGAATCCTATTCGACCAGCTAGCTGTAGCTGCGCAGGCCTGGTTTTGCTATTCCCCTTGCAGTGCGCTTTTTTGGTACGGCACTAATTTGATCGAAAATCCTTGATGACTCAATATTACTTTGAAATTACTAATATAAAAATTTAAGATATTTTGGGAGCATCAGTGACCACAGTTTCACATTTTTGTCACTTAAGGTTGCTTGTAAATTACGCACACTCTATATAGTCCCCTACTTAACAAGCGGCCCTAATAAAGAATTGCTCTGAATTAAAATAATTACAAAAGCTGTTAGCTGAATCAGCCATTATTATAATAACACGTTAGTCACCAGATAATCGTTTTCAATTTATGTTATAAATAAAGTATTTTCGTCTCCTGGTATTTGTGTCACACGAGCGGCGGCGGACTTACCTAACGTATTAATTGATTCACGGCTTACTTTTCGTGTATCGACTTACTCATCGGCCACCTGTACCGCTATATTCGTGTTATTCACATCACTATTACCTGACTTCATCCGACTGGCTAATGCTGTGTTAGGTTAACACGAAGTTCACAATGTTACATTTCCTAACTGTTTAAAACCCCTTTATTTAACTCGGTGCATATATACATACATATATATATATATATATATATATATATATATGTATAATATATATATATATATATATAAATATAGGTAACCTAATATATATATTAAATCTGAATAAAACCGGCCATATGCATATTTTGGATCGCGCGCAGTGAAAGATTCCGTAGTCAGTACGGTTGAATAGGGCTTGCATACATGTTTTAGTTAAGACTTAAAACGAGTCCATGAAGGACGATGATAACTAAAGAATGAATGCTGTAACCCAACTTTTTAAGGAAAATTTGAAATAAAGGTCGAGTCAATGTCCAAAAATGAAACCACTGCTGACTGTACTCATAAACTAAATTACTCTTATTTTCTTTCTTTACTTCATCGTATATATGTATACAATTACTTCATGTATATACACAATTAACATAATGTAATGAAAGATAAATATACAGTGTAAAATATAAAGCTATTTTCACAGTTGAATTAAATAATTTATATGTAGCTTCTTGACCTTTTTACAAACTCTGATCTGACACAGACACAGGCAGTCTTCTGATACCAATACCTAAATTTAGTACTTCTATGAACTTTTTACAAATACCTTAAGTTGATCTATTATTACTCGTAAACTTGTAAAGTATACTTAGTTGTGCTAACTTTTAATATGTATATATATATATATATATATATATATATATATATATAGAACCCTAAAATAAAAGAACTACTTTTTTTATTCATTCTAGACTGTGACTAACTAAACTAAAATTAGATTTTAATTTAATCAGACATCTGGAAATCATCCTATTTTTCTCTAACCGTTAGATTATTCAATTACACAATCTTTTCCTGTTTAATTTAGAAAACAAATTTTAACAATTATATTTTGATTATATTTTTGACGACGATGTAATTTCATTCAAACTTTTCTGAGAAGAGTAATTTTAAGATAGTGAGATACTTAGAGGGACGTCGCATCGTCTCATTCTAGCAATGATCAGGTTTTCAGGCTCAAAAACAGGCTTTGAGAATAATCTATTCTCGATCTCGAGTCCCGATCACTTTGTATATGCATTAGCGGGCTCAAGTCTCACGCATTTTTCAAATGTTCAGACCGCGGTGTGGCTATGGACAGCCGCCTCTCAGTTCATGATGATATTATGGATATTTTTACACTACATTTAGGACACTCCATTTATTAGGCGGCACTGCATTAAGTTGCATAACACCGATCGCATTAGATATTTACATAACACTCTCGTTCGTAGCAAATTGTAAACGATTTCAGTTTCTATATTTGGTCCTCACATTCTAGAGAATACAAAAAAAAATAATCCATTGACTTCTCTATTTTATTTAAAAACTAGCTGTGCTAGCGACTTCCCCTTTAAAAAATACAATTATATAACATGAATACACATAGCGATCTCTATTATCACAATTATAAAATTGAACTTTTTTCAAGTAAGGGCCCTTTGTATTGAAATGTCGCTTTCGGGATTCTTACACAAGCACTTATCCATCACTCGCATCAGACCTTTGGCCACGCCCGTGTCGCCAATATTTATGTGATGGAAAACTCATTACGCGATTTAAAATACACGTAGCGTCATATATTGACTCACATAGTCACACTATACACTTGCGTTATTACTACGTGTCGAGTAGAGAACATTTTTGCACTAATTCAATTTAAACACATTTTAGAAAAAAATTAATTCGCATATCTTCTGATTAAATGAACCAATTGGGATGAATAAAAACTAAATTATCTGAAATTAACCTTTATGTTTTTTTTCTAGAAACTGTGTCCAAATTGACTCAGTTGGTTTAATATGATGCGAGTACAAGCAACGCATACGGACAAAAATTCCAGAAATGATTTTAATGTATTCTTCTAATCATTTTTCATACAATTATGTTCAATGTACAAACATGCAAACCTTACCTCCTCCTCACATGTATCTCTCGCATTTCATTTTCGAAATAGTTGAATGCAGCTTCGCGCAAGTAAAAAGACCTGTCAAACACAAATAGAACTCGCACTATGAGGGTTCCGTACACGCTTAGGCATTTATAAACATTTAGTGGTACATAGTATTTTTATCAAATTATTAATAAAATTTAGTATTTTTCAGAATGTAAATGTATTGTCTAATATATCTTCTATTTTCTTTCACAGACACATATATAAAAAAATATGTAAATCATTAATTTTTGGATTATTCCCTTTACATGTGCTATTAGACCTCCCATTATGCTAACTTTCAAGGCTGTAGGCCGACCGGAAGAATTCTACAGGTTTTGTTAATAAGGGTAAGACTCTGGTATAAAAAAGAAAATATGGCCTACTTCAAAGGTGCATTTCAAAAAGTGTAATTCCACATAGAATTAGAAATAATTAATTCTTGAATTTTTCATTTCATTTCCGCTATGAGACCCCCCATTACGCCGACTTTGAAGATTGTAGGTCGATCAGAACTACTTTATCGGTTTTGATGATCAATAAGTATGACTATGTTAAAAGTAAAAAACACACTTTAAAGAGCCATATCTTTTTATTGATTGAACAAAAAAAAACGTAAAATATATAGATCTCAGTATACGACATTTCTACTTGATATTTACAGCCGTTTCGGAGGAAAATGGGCTTTGACAAAAAGAGCGACGGACGGACGGACAACCAGTCGGTCGTATCGTTATAGGATTAGTCCCGTTTTTTCAATTTGAGAGACGGAACCCTAAAATTGTGGCACCTGACGCCGCATTTATGTAAAATATTAAACAGGAGACTATTAATATTAATATTGTTTATATTGTGTCGGATTGTTAGACGCAAGTACGAAGACATCGCTATATCATTTTCGGCGTGCACGTAGAAATATTCGGCTCGTTGTGGCTCGTATTTTGCTTAACTCTGATCTTTCCGATTTTAGAATGAAGATCGTGGAATATTCGAACAGTTCAGGGCCGCCCCACTATTTTCTCTATATTTATTGATATTTTTTATTCACTGTATCATATTTTTAATGTTCGTCGGGTTTTAAAGAACATCGGTGATGTGTTCTCCAAATATTCCCTAACACATATATAAAAAAATTTGTTACTAACTGGCGCAACAAATTGACACCAAGCGGTAATTAGCTAGAATTTTTTCTAATGAATTTAATCACAAAAAAAAACAGTTAAATATGACTTTAAACTAAATTCACATCCCAAATATTCTTGTATGCAAATTATACTAATCTCGTTTAATTCTATGGCCGCGGTTTAATTGTATAAAATTATTTTTTCCCAAGGCATCGCAACACAATACATAAAAATACTTAGACTCGTGTAAACACATATATATTACACTAAACACTATTAAAGACATATTCTTTTCAATAAATTTAATAACCTGTACATTATTTGTTTTAAAAACTACTTTAAAGAGGTAAGTTCCGTGAGTCATGGTCAAATCTAATAATTTTTTCAATCTAGACAACATTACTGGGCGTTGAAAAAAGGTTATTTAAATTAAGAATTAACCATAAAGAAAAATCGAAAATTATATTATTAGGTTGGCAACTTATAAACCCGCCAATTCTGTACACAAATTTTTAACTTTTTATATGTAGTCAATATAATCAATCGTTAGTTATATAAGCACCGTCAGTATCTAACAGTTTTCACAAGCACTTATGCGTGTAGGCTGAGCTGTAGTTCCGTCCTTGTAGAAATCTTTAGGCCTTTGACTGATGATAAACCGGTGAAGTTCGATTAAAATATGACTTTCGTCTTTAAATTTTCTGACATAAATTATTAGAAAGAGAGTAAAACTGATAGTAATTAGATGGCGAAAGTCCTGGAGAGTACGGTGGATGAAGTAGCATACTCCGTCCAAGTGAAAATAGTTTTTCACGCGTTACTTTTGCTACGTGGGGTCGAGCATTGTAATGTAAAAAATAAACTTTGCTCTGATTTGTAGGAAGTTTCGATGTAACTTTCTTCAATTGTTCACTAAAAATCTTAGCTGTAATTGTACTGTTAGCTTGAAAAAAATTCCAATTAATGACTCAACGAATAACTCCATTTATATCCCACCATGCATATTACTTTTTGGTCTAGTTACAACTTTTTGACCAGCTCCTATCCACTGAAGTTTAGTTTAAAAATTAACATAAGCCACCTACTTTCATCTCCCGTAACCAGATACTTTAGACTCTCGTTGATACGACGGAAACTAACTAGATCCAAGCACATATTAACTCTCCTCTGAAGTTGAAAGTGTGTTAGCTCATGTGGTAGCCAAACGGAATAATTCCACTTCTTTCCCAAAGGATGAAGTTGTTTTTCCATTGCAGTATAAGATCATAAAAATAGCTCTGCAAAAGGACGCGAACTTAATCTGGGATCTGTTTCAATAAGGCTTTTATATTAGTCTAAATCAATTGTAGGAGGTCACTCTGGATGAAGTTAATCGGATAGGTCGAAATTCCCTTCTTTGGAACCAGTGCTTGACTGTGTCACAAGAGGGCATACCTTCACTCATCGTTGTGTATATATTGCATGATGCTTCGCTAGTTTTTTGCCCAAAACGACATTCATGAAGAAAGAGTCCTCCAAGTTCATTTTTAATTTATTTTTACTCGTCGATTACCTACTCAACTGCAAACTGAACAGAAATTCGAATGCCGCACTCTTTATATACCCTGCAAGAAATATTTGAGAATCTTCTATAACTTTCCAGAAATCGGTCGAATAAAGTGGCGGTTTTATAAGTTGCCAAACTAATAATATCCAAGTTTTAGGGAATTTGATCGACACACGAAGACATGAGCAAAATCTATTGAAAAATATAATCATAATTTTTATATCTCACGACAACAACAAAGGATAACAAATACTTATCTCCATGCTCCATTGTTCACTGTACCTGACTGATAATGTTATGGATACTGACAGTAAGAAATCGCTAACTAACCACGTTCTTTGCATACTTCGGTGTCTAAAAGAAAGGGGATATTAGTTAAATTTCCTTTTTGTCTTCATAAATACAGTATTTAAAACGTTGAATTGTTTGTTTTTGGGTTTATTGTCAAAAACACAAGCGTACTAAATTATATTTCTTGCTTTCTTATAGTCATAACTATGCATGGAAATTAAAAAAATTAAATGTTAGCTCTTCGAACAGCATATGCAAAAGTTGTTTGTCGCATAATTTAAGAAAGAATAAGACTTGCGCAACGATAATGGCGCAAAAACATGTGTACCGACCGGCGTCCGTATACTTTATCTCAGTTATCCGAATCGCCAGACTCCATCCATTAATCATTTGCCACTTTGTCACAGGGGCGCGCGTTTCGAGGCTAGTCACGACGCTAAAATCAATCAATGGCGTTTTTATAGACTAAATATCCTAATTAGGCGCGACACGCGACATTATTCTATTGTTAATTTATTTTACGTCGTGACATAAATGAAGTTTTGCATTCAAAAGCCTAATTCAGTAGCTAAGATCTTTATTCTTCGAGTATCGGCGATCGTGCGAGGTTGATCTATGAATTGAATCGCGTATTGCGAAACGCCATATCTGAAAAATAGAAAGTATTTTTTTTTAAATTGAATTCCAAGCACTGTAATGTCAAATTAGGCTCGAATTGAATTTTTTCTTACGAAAAGTTTGCTTTCTGCACAAAAGAAATACGGAAATCTCGATTATATGAAATTATGGATTTTAATTAGAGCCGAATTCAACTCAGAACGTTTCGTACTGAATGGTACTTAGGTTAACATCGCTGAAAGATTTGAAGGATAATCAGTTGATGCGATAATTTTAAAGTGAGCTAAAACCAGTTGAAAAATTATAGCCAGTTGAGAAATCGACATCATTATCAGAATAAACATTGGTCTAGTTAGAAACCGTGTTGAACTTTCTCTTCTAACAAGGATAACTAGCAATTTAGATATTAAAAACAAACTCACATAAAATTTCCATATTGAAACCAGTGATGTCAAAATGTTTAATCTGGTTTTTTTAATAAGGATTTATATATAAATTCGCTTTTGCCTCGCGTGAATTTTCGATTAAGAAGACGGAGTTCAACTCTGACTCCTGAAACTATTACTTCTTCTCCATAACTGCATCTTCATTAATGAAATACTTGCCCATCTTGAAATGTATTGCTAGAGGAGTTGACCAGCTGCTTTCCGTCATTAGCATATTCCAGGTCTTGATGGCTTACCTCCATACGTTATCAAGGCCTGTTCTGACATATTCGTCAAACCACTCACATTTATAATAAACCTTTCATTACGTACTAAAATTTATCAATCTGTTTGGAAGACTTCATGTGTAACTGCAGTTTTTAAATAGGGTTCTAGGCCTGATGTAAAAAATTATCGGCCTATAGCTGTCTTATCTTCGTTCGCCAAAGTATTTGAAACTGCTTTGTATCACCATATTTATATACATATCCAATTCCAGTTAACGGATAGCCATCACGTTTCCATCCGAAGCGTTCCACCGTCAATAATCTCACTAATTTTGTGGATTATATGGCTGGAGAATTATATCAAGGTCGTCAAGTTGATGTAGCCTATTTTAATTTCAAAAAGGCATTTGACCAAGTCGACAATGATATTCTACTAGTGAAATTATTGGAAGCAGGTATGTCTCTTGCTCTACTAACATTTTTCGCCATTTACTTTCGTGCTCGTAAACAATACGTCCGACTTGGAAATTCCGAATCTCGGCCTTATGTTACTCAATCTGGAGTCAGTTAAGGTAGTAATTTAGGTCTATTTCTATTTCTAATTATAATAAACGACTGGTCTACAGTTGTTAGAGCTGCTTGCTGGCTTCTCTTTGCCGATTATTTAAAACTCTTCTTAGGTGTTAATAGTTAATTCGACAGTGATCTGTTCCAACATGATATCGACTCAATATTCGAATGGAGTCTGAGCAAACAAGCTACATTTCAATGTAAGCAAATGTGCTATGATGACATACTCCCGCTTACGTGTCCCACTTGTGCGTAACTGGACGAAGCTACACTCGGGGGGTTTCAACTATGCGGGATCTTGGTGTAATTAAGGACAATCATCTTACATTTCACAGTCATATCGTGGAAACCTGTCAGGAAGCCTACAAGGTACTAGGATTTGTCATACGGAATTCCCACGATTATCAAATTTCCGAATATATCATTACACTATTTAGCTCTTAATCCGTAGTATACTTGAAATGAAGGCAGTCATCTGGTCTCCGTATGAAGGTACTTATATCCTCATGCTGGAGAAAATATTAAAAAATGTTTAATAGGTTTTTCTATTATAAAATGCATAGATATTATCCTTATTTATTTCCCTCAGATTTCATAATGGGCATGGTTGGATGTAATTCCCTTCGACTCCGAAGGGAATTGCTTTTAATCATACATTTTTTGAAATCATTATGTCGATAAGCCCTCGATCCTGAGTTTAGTAGCCCTCTATGCTCATAGCTGCTACATGAGGGGACGATGTCATTGTTTATTTTACCTCCCTAGAGCGCGAAAAAATATTCTACAGCGTTCGCCTGTCTTTCGTGCACTCACATTGCTCAACGCCGTGTTGCGAGATGCACCCAACCTAGATATTTTTTTCTGCTCCATTGACCGTTTCAAAAATGGGGTCATGGAGTTGCTTAGTCGTACTCACGAATGATTGCTAGATGATATTCATCCAAATTACTGTGTATTTGTTTTTTAATTGTATGGATTTGCTCTGAAAGTGTTCGTTGTTTCATAACTCTTTGCTGCATGTTCTCCCACATGCCCAACGATTTGGGTAATACTGTCTCTTGTATTTGTGCACGCATTGTCACCAGTCGAGCCTTGAACAGTACATAGAACATTACGCTAAATTAATGAGACTCGGAATAAGAAATGTTATTAGAATTTTTATCACTTATGTTGCTCTTGGGTATAAACTATAACATATCAAATTTAATCAAAATCCGTCTAGTAGATTTTGTTTGGTTGGCGAACAAATTAACATACAGACAGACAGAAAATAATACTGAAAACAATTTTTCTGGCTTCTATTATCATTCTTTATGCTAAATCAATCACCCGTTTTAAAAAAAATCAATGTAAAGAATTCACTCTGTTACAATATTATTAATAGTATAGATTATGGTTACACTAGCCATGTTGAGAATAACTGGATTTGAGCGTGTCAACATACAGTATTAGAACGATAACGACATTTTTCGAGAAACTGCACTGATTTAATTAATTAAATAAATCTATGTTCACTAACTCAAAAAAGTATATAATTGTCAAGTAAAACAAATTATATTATAGACAGCGCTTTAGTCGCGCTGACCGGTGATGGAGTAGGTACTCGCTCAGATTAGGCAAATCTATAACCTAGTTTGACCTCGCTAATGTCAACTCTGTTGTTGTTCTGGCCTATTCACCAATATTGAAATGTTTGGTCGATCGTTAGTATTATTATTATTAGAACAGATGACAGTAAAAAATATTAAGTCAAGAAAATTATTAAAAACAAAAAAGATAACATCACAAATATACATGTACTATTTACGAAATTACGTTTTGGCATATTTTTATATACTCATGTATAGAAATATGTCAAAATATAAATTAAATCTATTTTACGCTTCACTATCTCTATTTTTTCGAATTACAGAAGAAAAATAGAGTAAATTTTAAAATATAATATTATAATTTAACATAATAAAAAGTCTAAAAAAACTGGATTGGCTAACAAGTTTTTAACTTCGACTCGTTCTTACAACAAATATTTTGAATATATTTGGCGTTAATTTTGTAGAAATTCATTATTCACAATTAAATGAAACTACGTGATGTAGTCTTATTTCTACTTTCTTTAAATTCTTTACCACGACCTAGGTTTCGTTGTATTACAACATCTTCAGATGGGCTATTAGCAAAGATTTTTGCTAATAGCTCACCTGCAGATGTAATACAAAGAAACCTAGGTCGTGGTAAAGAATTTAAAGAAAGTAGAAATAATACTACATCACGTAGTTTCATTTAAATGTGAAAAAATATTTTAAATTCTAAAAATATATTAAAGTTTAAAATAAAAAAATGTCGAAAAAAAATCGAACTATATTTGCACCATCTTTATCTATGACTTGCCGCCATCTGGCAATATATCTTATCAATATATCTACTCAGCAAATCTGGTGATGAACTCTCTGAAACTCAACTCCTTGAATTCCCTCATACTGTCGTCCTTTTTACTCTTACTACTGCTTAGACCTATTAACAATTAATAATCAGATGACGTAGTCAGATATATAAAGGGGCAGTATTAGAAAAATCCAGCCCTACTTCTATAATACTTGATGAGCATGTATTGCAATATATAGTCTAGCTTTATAAAGAAGAAAATAAACTCAGTCCTATTGACTAATTAGATTGTTAACTGGTTGATCTTATTGCAGTCATTAAATCATAGCGTATACCATTAATCCTTCCGGAAGTGACTTCCAATTAATGACGCGCGTAATATACTACTAGCAGCTTACCATTACCTATCTCATATTTCATTCCGGTTTAGGTACCAAAACTCATGTTTGTCTGCACTAAACTATTGGCATTTGCGTGTGTAACTAATGTATGTAGTCCACTTCTCATCACCAATCGAAGTCAGTACCGAAATTAATTCAACCAATCAAGGTTACGTTTTAGGATCAGTAACTTTTGACAAACAAGTGGAGTAGAAGAGGAAGAAACTATAAAGAAATACGAGTAGAAGAAATTGTATTTAACTTCCTTTTAAACCCAATTTCTTTATTTAAAGCATTTAAAGGCTTTGCGCTAACAATCATTAACCGAGCGGACTTCACCTTGTTATATTCCATCTTCGCAAGCCTAAAAAACTTTTCATATGTATAATAGGCCAGAAAAATTATGGAAAATGTGGATTGTTCGATAAAGTTGTCTTTTATCTCTTTTTCCTCAGCGTTCTATATATGCAAGTAATACAATAAACTAATATACGTTATGTAAAAATATTATAAATGCAACAATAGTTATTTATTTTATTTCTAAACTGAAGAAAAGGTTAAAAAATAAAAATTAAATATTCATTAAAAAGTAACTGGAAAATTATTAAATACCTTAAATAACATTTTTAAATAGTCATTAGATTGTTTTAATAATGTCTGAAAACTTTACGATTATAACGATGATTTATCTGTCTTGATATTGCGGAAAATCATACATCCTCATGTATTTAAAATCAAAATAAAGATTAAAACAATTTTTGTAGAAAAAGCTGTAAAAGATAAATAACATCAATAGGTACTTTATTGAAAAAAAATAACCGTATTATTTACAGTGGACTTTCGAAAAGTTTCCAAAAGGTGACCATAGGGTTAACAAATAAATTAAGAAGATCGCATCCGATACGACTTAAATATGTCCAGAAAATTTATTAGTCAAGGAAAAGGGGAAAAATTACGCCAAACATTGATCACTATCACGCAACATCATTGTTATACACTTGCATAAAAATAACTTCGAAGTATAAAAACATACGTGTAAAATGCACTTTTGAAAAAATTAGTGACGTTAATGTAAAACAATCTGTTATTATTATTCTTTTTCTTTGATATACCTATATTTTCTAAAAACAGTTCAGGGGCAGAACTACTTTCTCAAATGTTAGTAAAGATTTAGTACACAAGGATATTTCCAATACCCCCAGTAATATTGGCCAGTCTGACTTGTTATAATGCAGACAGTGAGTTAGTAAGGAGTCGCAATATGACACAACCTTACATATTTTTATTTACATAACTCGCAGGTGAAAACACAACTCCAATTGATTTAATACAAAGCCAATCGGTGCTCTATTCAAACTGTCACTTTGAAGAAGTTATATGCGATTGGCTGATTTATATATCTTGCTAAACTTGTTTTATAAGAAATTATCATGGAGCAATCGACTTAACTTGTGTTTATCGGATGACCTTATATCCAGATTTGAACGTCCTAAATTTATTGGCTAACAACGGCAAGATAGGACGTGGATTTATTATTACCATTGCTCTAGATCCCTTTCGACAATACCAATTAGCATTTTAAAAATCATGTCTTCATTTGGTAACCCTATATATTATTTATATCACCATATTCCGCGACAAAACGAATAAATGTTATTAAAGAAAAGGATTGTGATTGAATTAGGTAAACCATTTTTTAAATTTCAGATGTGTAAAAGCCGGCTAGCTGGTAGCTACTCCCACCTTAGGAACTTCATAATCTACCCTATAGAACATTTCAAAGGACCAATACCACGTAAAACCTACAAGTCGATAAAATAATAAACCTGACTACAAAATAGGTTTCATAACGCTAAAATCATAAAAAAAACACATATTATCTGTTAACCTATCATCATGAGTGTAATATCAGGAATAAAAAAGGTAAAAATAGCCATTTGGGCCATTTAATAATATATTTATCTATCCCCAGCCTAGATAAAAAAACTCCTCTTACGCTGATATTACACTTGATGAAAATGATTCCGTGACTGTTTATAAATTTTAAAATTAACACATTTTTTAACAAAAGTGAAAATAATTTCACTATAATAAAACGCAATCAAAAATTGGAGTCTTTAAAATATACACTGCAAATGAAATGTCATAATTTTAAAAATTTATGCGGTTACATATAATTAGCTTTAATGAAAAACAAATGCATATAGCCAAGAATGAGATCACCAGTTTAAATCTTGCCCAAGTAATAATTTTTCCTGTACTCCATGATTTATGTTGTAGTATTACGAATGAAGAAAGATTTAACTAAAAAATAGTAAGTCTTCCGATTACCAAATTCAATAGGACTTAAGACATATTTGACGCAAGAATCCCGGCAGTAGCACAGAAGCTAACCCACGAAAGCAAAACTTTCACGAAATAACTAATACTATATCGATGAGAAAATGCTACGCGGTGTTTTCTTATCCGTTGTCTACACAGATAGTGTAAAGATGGACGATAAATAAATGTGAATAATAAAATATTTCTAAATTATTCAGCAGAACTCATGAAAAAAAATTTGGTCCATTGTTATACAGCAATAATTTTAGAATTAATGGTCTAATTAAAATAAAAATCCGAGGCTAATGTTTTGTGATGTTTAATAAATTAAAATATTTTTATCTTCTACTTCTGTAGGATTACAAATTAAAATGTAATATATGAAATGCTTATTTCTTCCAATTTTAAAATATTTCCAAAAAATTATGAAAAATTTTGGGATGAAACAACTTTTTTCATAAAATTCATTAACTACATATTATTTTGAAAAACATTTTACATCATATGGTTTTACCGCGTTAAAATTTAAGTTTTATGAAATGTATAGTTAAAAGAACAAAATGTTACCAATTTTATAATAGTGGAATGCCAATTTCATGCTTTCCAATATTTTTTGATAAAATTGCAATATTTTGTGTTTGCATTACGATAGGCTTAACATGTGGGACGGATGGAAAAAACTTGAGCTATCAGCCATATTGCACGATAATTGGGGGTTTTAATTTAAAATAATCCTAAAATCTTTATTAATTCATTCACACAAAACGTTACGCGATATCTTATGAAATATGAGAAAAATGCAAAATGGATATAATTTTTAAATATATATTGTAATCAGAATAGAAAACCGATTTAACCATATTTTAATGTTTTGTTAAATATTAATTTCCAAAACCTTGATGTGCACGAATTATATGCAGCTAAATTTAAATACGAGTTTTTCTTTACTCGAAAGTGAATAACTTCATTACAAATAGTTACATAAGGATTCATAAAAAATGAAGGAAATTTGAAGCATTTCAAGAGAAAATTAACATATTTTATGACACAAACTTCTTTATTAAAATTCACATATGTTTTAAACAGTGAAAAAAAGTTAAGGAATTTTTATTAGACTTTCTGATCTTTAACACTAAAGAATATCACGATAATAAATGTGAAAAAAATATATATTACATTTCATCTTTAAAATGGCTTTTTTTTATCTAACCATTTTTCGCTAAGAACTGTATCTTGAAAAGTTTTTCAAAATTTTCCGCCATCCTTTAATTTTGTTGCGTACTGTATCTTTAAAGTGATGAAGACAAAAGTCTAAACGTATACAATCATTAATTATTCGCAATAGACGGGGCCAAGAAAATTACTCTCGAGTCTATTAATAGCTGACGTATTATATTATTCAATCAAAAAAAATTGTTTACTGCAGGTAACGTTAATGACGTTAATAAAAAAATGTTTACAATATGCTAGTAAATATTTAAAACAAGTTATTATAAGTTTTCCATTATATTAATGAATATTCATTGGCTTGTAATTTACCGATTCAGTACAGGATGAGGTGACCGAGTGGTTAAGGCGTTGGACTGCTAATGCTAGAGCACATTGATCTGCACGAGTGGGTTCGAATCCCATCCTCGTCGATGTGAACATAAATATTTTAGTGCTATCATAAAATATGATAAAATGGAATATTTAAAATTTTAAAAGTATACAAATTGGTACGGGATAGTGCGAAAGTAGAAATAAATGTACAAAAAGCTAAAAAATCACTCGACGAAGTCAATTTCCGTAGAATTGTCAATAGGTTTATTATTACTCATGGAAATTTTCTTTTGACTTTTCTTAGTTAACAAAACTCTATTTTATATTACAGTTTTGCTTTTATTATTTATTAGTATTTTATATATTTTAATTAGTAAAGAAAACTTATATTTTGGATGAAAATTGGGCTATTAGTGACGTTCTTAAATACTTGCTCGAAGCATAGATTAAATAGTTTTATGAAGATTATGTCGCTTTTGTCTTAATCCAATGTCGATTTCGAAATTTTCCCAAAGCTTTTTTATAACTTTTCTCGTTTAGGATAAGAACATGAATGTAAGTGTTTACGTATATTTACATTGTTAGTTTATGAAAGATAATAGTCTCAAATTCAAAAATATTTATCAAATTACACCACTAATTTTTTTCCTCTTCCACGCAAGCGAAGCTGTTTGTCAAAAATAGTAACAAATATATTAAGTGTAAAGGAATAAATAAAAATTTCCATTTCGTAACTGATAATGATCTTCTTTTTGTCTAGTAGTTTCATAAAATATTTACAGCTGAATTAGACTTGTATTTTTCGATTCTGCATCTGGACGGTTTTATCTAACTGAATTAAATTACGTTGTTTGTTTTCTGTGAACTGTACAGGAGTAAATTAACTTGTTTATTTTCGTTGAAGTTATTCGTTAAATTAATATTATTTCGTTAAATTATTAATTTTACGTTTCCGTACCTCAAACAGAAAAAAATTTAAACCATATAGGATCACTCACCTGTTCAACCATCTGTCTCTTTGTTACTTTTTTCCTCAGATACAGTTTGATTACAGAAATTTGAAATTTGACATGGTGATTAAACATGTTAAATCACGTATACCTGAATTGTTAACACTCAAAAATATTTATATCACAATTTTAGAAGCAAATAACTACTATTATGACTTCTACCACTACTACTACCACTATGACTACTACTTCTACTACTACAAGTATTATTACTATTATTACTGTTGATGCCATTATCACTAATAGTGCTAATCTGCTGCTACTACTGCTACTACGACTACTACTGCTACTACTACTGGTGCTGTTGCTGCGACTACTATGACTACTACAACTACTGCTGCTACTACTACTACTACTAATACTACTACTACTTTTACTAGAATACTAGCTTTTTTAATTTATGTCATGTGGAGTAATAATTAAAAACGAGTTACATTCACAAAAAAAAATCTTTTTTAAATTGTTATGTAAGATGACATTACGGAAGGGATATCCTTTTGATATATCAAACGCATATCCTCCTCCGTCCCTCCTCATCTCTGAAACTATAGTAAAAAATATTAAAAAACAACTTTACTATAAAGTTACTGAAACTGAGACAGAAAACTAAAGCAATGAATCTAAATCGCACTGTTTTTTTTTAAATTTACGATAATTTTACTCCAATGGGAGATATGGTGAAAACAATATTATAATGTTTATATATTTATAATTGCATGTCATAAACACACGGAACCCTCGTAGTGTGAATTCAACCCGTACATAACAGGTTTTATTTCCTAGTACTTTTTATTCATAAGATTCACTAATGAACAAAATTTAGTTACGATAATTTCAAAACTTTGAGTGTCAATAGCTGTGAACAAGCAAAATAAGTTAAAATATATAATAGAAATTCTAAAATATAAAAAACTAATATAAACCGTATGACTAAAAATGTATATGTCGATGTATCTTCAAGCTACGCCTCACACTATTCTGATAATGAACTGCGCTGGTATCACAGCGCGGCTTGGCCGTCCGCGCGCGTTAACGCTTTTCATACGCATGTTATAAGCTAACAAAGTTGTCAGCTTCAATATGAATAAACTCACCAGTTTAAGAACGCGATAGTTCTGGCCGTCACAGCAGCGCAATTACCTAGCGGTAGTATTAAGAGTTTTAACTTTTTATGTGGGCAACCGTTTAATAGCCCGCGGAGTGCTCTCTCATAAGGTGGACGGTCTTGATAATATCATTAGCTTTTACATCGTAAAAATCGCGATCGCAAATCGACAGCCGCGATGCAGAGCCAGGGACCGACGTAATGAGTGAGTTAATATTCGCATTAGAGTCAGAGCTTCATGGAAAACAAACAAGTTAATTTAGTCCTGCGGTGTCCAGGGATATTTACTTAAGCGATATATGGCCCATGACGAAGAGAGTTTAAATTAAAGTTAATCTCATCCGGTTTTAACAGTAATCTGATATAAATTTATAACCGACATATTTCCAACACGCATGACATTCGTGCATTTAGATAAAACCTTCCAGATGCAGAATCTAAAAATATAAGTTTAATTAAGCTGTAAATATTTTATGAACTATAAATATTTTATGAAACTATTAGACAAATAGATAAGCCGGTTGTTAAACAAACTATAAATTAACATTCAATTATTAAATAATTTCAGAAATCATTCTTATCAGTTATGAAATGGAAAAGTACACAGTTTATATGTTTTTTACTATCTTTGACACGCAGCTTCGCTTGCATGGAATAGGGAAAAATTGGTGGTGTAATTTGAAAAATATTAAAAAAAATATTACGTAAACACTTATTTTCATGCTCTTGTCCTCAACCAGAAAAGTTAAAAGTAAGCTTTTTGTACATTTCAAAATAGACATTGGGTTAAAACAAAACCGACATAATCTGCATAAAACACAATCACATAATTTTTTTAAAAATTTACTTATCTTATGAGCACTATACATTTGCTTCTATGGATTCTCCTTTTGTTGAGGTAGAAGGTTTCATTGTACTTGTAGTTGCCACAAAATCAAAATTCGTACGTAAACTATATTGGGAGATCGGGCATCAAAGGTGGTTGCTTTTGGAAACGTAGATACAATCCATGATGAAGATTCGGCGCTTGAACTTGAATTTACGGCCTTGGCTTCATTTGATGTTGAGGTGTTGCTTCAAGTAAGCATTAGTGAGTTGTAGCTGTATCAGTTTTGGACCCCATTTATATTATTGTCCTGATTAATTTTGATCTTAACACTCACTTCTCTGTATGAATGGGAAACTTGTCCCTGGATAATCATTTCTCCTATATTTTAAGGTAATCGTCTGAATTTTCTTATTCTGTCATAGTATTGGCATAAAATCGGCATCAACAAAACATTCAGATACCAAGGCCAAATTCTTCTCTGACTCTGAAACTTTTAGCAGCACATTGAATTGTCGCAGCTCTGTTGTAGGTGGGTGTAAATGGATAACATGTATAATGTTATCTCACTTCATGGATAACTCCTCAACCATTTCTCACATTCCCTAATGTAGTACTTCTTCAATATATTGTGAAAACCTCAAGGGGTTGCATTTTATGGCTGCTGTGAATGATGGCAGAGTTAATGAAACAACATTATTTTGCTGGTAAAAATTCACAGCTTCAATTGATCAGTGTGAGGAGTGATTGTCTAGCTCAGAAAAATGGAGTTATTTTCAATAGGTTTAGTATGATCTTCGAAATGACTTAACCAATCAATAAAGAGAGCCGCGTTAATAAAGCTTGAATCAGACATTATTTCTATTGATTCAGCAGATGCTCCATCTAGTAATTCAGGTTTCATACATTTTCTGCCAAATATAAAAGCTGATTTAACATAGTGTCCAATCGCAGACAATGCATTTACAGCGCTTGATATTTTATTGATTTTTCATTTTCCCTTGGTTATAAGAACTTTGTGTGGCCTATTGGGTACCGTGAATATATTCGTTTCATCCATATTGTAACTACGGTGTGGAGGGAAATAATATTTTTCCAACACCGCACTCATGCGTATGTAAAAGCGCTCGCATTGCGGTCTGTTAAAACCAGCAACACGCTTCTTGATGTTGGTTTTCTAATTGGCAAATCTGGATATCGTTCTAGAAAACCACGTAGCCATTATTTATCTGCAGTCTTTTTTTCTCGATAAAACCGGTGCGAAATCTGTTTGTTTTGACGAATTTATAAGCAAGAGGCCTTAAGTCTTTCGTAATCATACTAAAAAGCATTCCATCCAGATTCTTCAAATAATCACAGAAGTCTTTTTCAACCTCTGTTGAGAAGGTAGTATCATATCTACCAATTTTAGGTGGACATACAGTTTTTTGCAATAACCTCTTCAACATAGATTCTGGCATTCCTAAACATTTTGACACTCTTTAATTTCGCCTTAGTCGAGGAATTTTCGCGCTTCTTCAATAACAGAAGTTGTCCATATTTGCCTGTCACTTTCGTTTCGCACCTTGACATTCTGCAATTGAATAAAATAAAATATTTTAAAAAAAGTCCAAGTCCTAAACATTTAAATAAGGGTTTATAAGTTGGCGCGCGCCATCTTATACACCCACTCAGCGGGTCATCTTATATACTTTAACTTCTTGCAGAAATTGATATGCTAACGCCATCTCTTATGATATGTTAGAAATATTTTGTTTGTTAATGTAAGGTGAAATATTTTTTTGATCAACAAGCAAGTCAAAATACTGCATATCTACAAATTTTTTGGACGGCAATATTTTCAAATGACAATAAAATTAAATCAAAGTGTTTAAAATATTTTAACTTATCTGCAACCAGATCGTTTTGATCCAAATTGAATATTTTTTGGGGGCACGTACCGGCATAAATGGTCAACAAAACACGACTGAATTTAGATGCGTACGTCACGCCAGAGCCAGCCAATCAGCAATACGCCTACTTATTCCCGCGCCATGTTACACCACCCTACCCTACATTAAGTAACACTTGTCAAAATGCTATGAGAGATGGCACGATGAATGATTTTGTGTGTTTTTTATAAACCGCGTAGAGGTCAAACGACACCAAAACTAACTTTTTGAATTCCCTAGAATGCTATTATTCTTAGCTTGGCATGTGCCTGGCATATTTTAGCAAGTTATAGAAATAATTCTATATTTTTCCCAAAAAATTATAACAACCCGAATCCTTCCATTAAAAAGTTTTTGTTTTACTTCACACTGATATCAAATGTGGTAAATTTATAATAATATTCTGCAAATAAACGCTTTGTTTTCCGAAAATCAAAATTTTAAAAAGTATTTATTACGTTATATTACGTATATATATATATATATATATATATATATATATATATATATATATATATACCTTTATTACATTAATAAATTGGTGATAGGTATTTATATTATTCACAATTAAATGAAACTGCGTGATGTAATATTGTTTCTACTTTCTTTAAGTTCTTTACCACGACCTAGATTTTCAACATCTTCAAGTGGGCTATTAGCAATCTTTGCTAATAGCCCACCTTAAGCTGTAATACAACGAAACCTAGGTCGTGGTATAGAACTTAAAGAAAGCAGGAATAATATTACATCACGCAGTTTCATTTAATAGTGAATAATGAATTTCTACAAAATTATCGCCAAATATTTTCAATATTTACATTATGTTAAAAATACGATTCATCGCGTTAATGAGAAAATTAAAACTATGATGGGAAACGGAAATAAATTAATTTTCATCTTGACATATTGTAAATAAAATCGTATCTACAAAACTTTCTTTTCGTGTTAAGAAAATTAACATAATAATTTTAAGCATTTGGATAACGCTTTTGGTATTAAAATCATCAGACATCTTAACCTTAGCTTGTATGATACTTTTATTACTTTATTTAATTGAATGTTTGATATCAACTAAAAGATTGAGAACCGTTGCGTTATTGTGAATCATTTTATTTTGATAAGATGATTTATATGAGCATATGTGACGTATATATGCATCTAAAGATACATGAACATGCATGACTATAATGCAATTGGAGGCAGCAAAAGAAACATTCTCCATCTTGTCGGAGTCAGCCATTTAGCCTTGTGGAATTTCGTAGACTGTCAGACGGTCAGTATTGCATAATCTATATGAATTCGTTCGTAAAAATATGACTATACGTTTACAAATATAAGTACTCTTATACATTACCATAATACCTATGTATATTTATATAATTAAAGTTGATTAAACATTTTATATAGAACGAACTCAATGAATAATATAAAATTTATATACGTTCAGAGAATTGCTCACAGTATCAAAAGATAGCATCAAAAAAAACAGGAATCGTTCCAAAGATAAATTAAAACCATGGCATTTGGTAATATTATTTGTGTACGTTTTTTTTTATATCAATATTTCTTAAATTCAAAGGTGCTGGAAAAAAAATTGTTATCTGTAACATTAGTGAGGCTGCAAAAAAATTGTTTATAATACTTTAGACATCTTTTAAAAACAAGTTATTGTATTTTCTTTATAGTTATGAATATTTATGGCGTTGTAATTTATCGGTGCAAGAGAGGACGAGGGGCCGAGTGGTTAAGGCGCTGGACTGCAACTAATTCAATGTACTCTACACGCGTGGGTTTGAGTCCCATCCTCGTCGATACGAGTATAAAAACACTTTTAGTATTTATTTAAAATAAAAACACAACTCTGATAGAGTCAAAATGATTTCAGAAAGTGATGACTTTAAAAGTATTAGGCTTTAAAACATGAAAATTGTTGTCATAAAATAAAAATATTCACTTAAAAAAACATGCTCATATTGATAGCATTATAGGTGATGTATAAAATTTGTTTCAATAAATTTGTATAATTTTTAGAATTAATAAACCAAAGACAAACAACTAAAGGTCACTCAGTGCTCTATCTATAAAAATATTCATACGAAAATGATAAAATAGTCATAAAAAGGAAAGAAAATGTCATACAGTAAAGATGTTATGCCAAAATATATAGAAATACGTATTTTTATGAGAAAAATAGATAAATATTGTATTTGGTTTTTATTACCAATTCTCATTTTAGCCTCAGTGCTATGACTTCGATAAATGATCTTGTTAAATACGAATAGAACTCTCGCTACGAGACTACATTTATGTACATATAACAATTTTAATATGTGAAGGTATATTGTATTTCTGTTAATAAATTTAAAATATCCCTCATTATTTTCAAACATTCTAAATATATTGCCTAGTATACCTTTCACAGGCATACGATAACTATGTACTTTCTCAAATACTATAAAATCAAGAATCATTACTATGTTTTCCGATAAACTTAAAATAAACTTCTAATAACCCAGTTTTTTTCATAATTTCCATTTTAATACTTTCAGAAATATGGGATACTAAGATAAAATCAAAATTTTGAAATATTATCTATGTATAAAGTATATAAAAATAATCTGTATAAAAATATCTAGATAATAGCTCGCATTTTCAACTGATACTAGTTCCCTCCAAAAATTTTCAGAGAAACATTTTTTAAATTTTTTACTTTTTTAACTTTTTCTTTCACTTTCTACATCAAACGATTTTCAAGAAAAGCGATTACGATAGACATAGATATGGATGCGTGAGTAGTCATATGAAATTTTCTTTTTTTTTCCCTTTGAGATAATGAAGGTTAGGACTAAAACTTTTATGGAATAATCACTTAATTTTTAGTGAATATTGATGAAATTGTCAAAAACCTAGATATGTTTTTGACAATCATATATTTAATATATTACTACTATTACGAATATTAGATATTCATAAATATATATATTAAAGCTTAGATTAAAACAAAAAAGGGAAGGTACAGTTTACAAAATGGGCATAGATACAACTACACGCACACAAACTCTCATAGCCGCAATCACAAATTGCCTACATGTTAAATTAACCGAACGAGACAAAGCGATGACTTGTGACTGTAGCGCGAGTGAATCGAGGTCTTACATCAATTGACAATTTGCCACTTCTAGTATCGTAGCCTCTCACGATGTGGCGCTTGCGCATGCTGTTGTTTCATCAAACATAACGGTAATGAAAGAAAATATTTTTTGAAAACTTACAACATTGTTATATAATTACGCATGAAAAGTGTAACTATATGTATCCTGTTTTTAAAAACAATAGAAAGCATTTTTGGATTGATTTGACTGAAAATGTTGGCAATTTTAATTTCAAGAACCCCACATATATGCGAACCGCCGATCTGCGTACGACTGAACTGAACAAAACACAACCAGGTCCATTGGACCTGGTTTACGCGGACCGCATACCGTTAAAGCATACCGTTTACCGTTTTAATCTAAGTATTAAAATATACTTGTAAAATTAGTGTGAAAGATAACACGATGAATGTCGTAAAGTGTGTTCTTTTATAAGCCGCGTAGAAGCAGAACTAGCTTTTTGGATTCCCTAGAATGCTATTTTTCTCAGCTCGACATATGCGTGTCCATGAGTTAAAAGTTAAAATTTTGTCCAAATATATATAATATGAGTAAAGGCTTATAGGTCTTACTAAAGCATATAGAGAATGCAAATGAATTCGGAAATTATACAACGTCAATGTGCTATTTTGTTAACCTCTGTTCCAGTAAGCACTTAATGATGGAAAAAATATGGGGAAAATATATAAGAATATGGCATGTGCCGGTCGATTTCTTAATTAAATATACATTTTCGCTGCTATTCAGTTAGAAATAGAACATCTTTTATCCTAATAAAAACAAACTTAATAGATCGCCTTGAAGTGTTCTATTATCCATAAAGGACAAAGTTAACAAAACGGTATTTACAACAAAAATTATTTTCAAAAATGAATCGTAATCTATTTAATTTCAAAATTTAAAACCCGAATGGTTTCACAATGAAGCTTGTCAAACTATCGCTACAATAAGGGAACTAATATAATTAAAATGTGGATAATATCTGCAAAAAATATTTATATTAAAGACAAATCAGATTTTCACTGTGTTCAATATGTGTGTGTGTGTATATATATATATATATATATATATATATATATATATATATATAAATATATTGTAGATGTGTATGTGTGTAAGTACATATATTTTTACGTGTCCTAGTAGATTGATTTGAAGCATGAATAAACTAACAGCATAACGGTATAATTTTTCACAATTAAATGAAACTACGTGATGTAGTATTATTTCTACATTACTTAAATTCTTTACCATGACGTAGGTTTCGTTCTATTACAATATCTTCTTATTCTTATTATCTTATTAACTAAAGATTAACACTTAGTAACTTCCATTCTTCTTAACATTTAAATATTACACAAAACAAAAGCGGAAGCGGAGTTTGTACATAATCAAATTAAATGGATACTATTCTTATAAACATATTTATACAATTTTTGAGTATGTATATGTTGTATTTTTTTAGCATCTATATGTGGTATAATAGTATATTTTTTTCTTAAATATTAAATATGTAATCAATACTACAATAGCAGTGCCCAAAATAACTGGATCAATTTCAATGTCACTTTCATTTAAAATGATGCTTGAAGCTGCAATTAAATTATGGACCACGTTTCATTCCTCGCGAATGTTTCCCGGCTCTTTTTATTGATCTACTTATCAGCCGGTTCATTTAGTAAAATATAATATGGAAACTAATTAAGTCGTATTAATATAATGTTCACTAAAATAATGCATGATATTCAAATTGAAATTAGTTTTATTTGATTGAATATTCTCTAAGAGATTTATGAAGTAAATTCAACTTAAAATATGAGTTACTTTTATCTCAGTCAAAGGTACTTTTTAAATGAAAACATAACTTATAACTCACAGAATAAATACTCATTTGTAGTAAAATATTTAATATTCTTACCGACCACACAAGCATATAGCACAACTAGTAATTTGATAAGGTTCTTCACGAATTTATACGGAATGTTTTTGCAGATAAAACAAGACGAACATTCAGAGGATTAGTTAATAATAAATATATCTGGAAAGAGGCACGTAATGAAATATTTTTGCCAACGATCGTTTCCAAGGCACTTACTTCGATATATATTTCTATTTGCATATTCTATTTGCTCAGCTATTTTTGCAAATAGAAAGATGCTAATCGACGTAAAGCTGAAATAGGAATAGAGCGTATTAAACTATATATAATTACATTAACAATCAAAAATATGTATCTTTAAAATCCTACTAAATATTTAATTTTCAAAATCAGGTAATCCTAGTATTCACGCTTACGACAACCACATTAGATATAATTTTATTTGGGATGAAATTACATTGTGCTAATTTTTAGAGTAATGGTATAAAAACCTCCAACGCAAACGTACAACTGTATTTAAGCGATAACATTAAAATAAATAAGCTCTAATTGCGCACCATCTCTGGAACATCTCTATGTCTTCTCTCCCCGTGAATTGGATATATTTAAACCAATTTCTTCCCCCAATTCGTTTGTATTGATTACTGACATATCGACCATTCTTTTCGTTTCACAAAAAAACTATTTTAAAAAATGTGAGCTTAAAAAAATAATAAAGCAACAACGTGGAAAAATTATTGATTGGCAAGTGATTTAATATATTTTGTGACTGCAACTTCATTTTCGTAGCAAATTTGTTAAACCACAATTATTTAATTTGAACCAATACAGTGGTTAACTAATTTTATTTTTTCATGCCTTTACTGAATCGTAAAACTGAATATAAATAAGGAAGATAATATTTTAATTGGGCAGCAGCACTTAAAAACTACAAACTGCAAAATTTCATTCTAAATTACATTTTTAATATTATGAAATTCAGGATTTTCTCGCGACAATTCAATATCTTCGGTAGATTACTTTACTTTTTTCTTTATTCCCCAAATTTCTTGAATTTTTATGTATCTTTAGTGAAATTGACTTAAGTCTTTTCCGTAACTTTAAGGAATACAACAGTAAATACCAACAAAAACCTTATATAAATTGGGTAGTAACTATTAGTTTTACGCAAAATAAGAAAAAAACAAATAGATAAAGAGCCCTGTCTCAATTTACTGACATTTATAATTTTTCCTCGGCTCTAATAAATATAAAAATTAAACAGCAATCTATATTTGACCAGCATTTTTTACTTGAAGCACGTACAAATACGGGACGATTTAATTTTTCTAGTTTTAAGCATACCAAAACTAGAAAAATTAAATCGTCCTTCTCTTTGATCTATTTATGGTTTCTCAAAGTAATTTTTGAAGCGAAAACTTTATTTGACTCACCCAGTCTAATTTTTTATGGGAAATATTTGGGATTTCGTAACGTCGATGAATGTGAAGCGTTTCGGCTACGCACGACTGCAGGCCGAGTACACCCGAACAAGAGGAAGATCGTGTAGCCGAGTATGGTATTGTATGCGGTCGGGAAAAACCTGCGAGTTCGCATCACGCAATGTGACGGTCCTCGCGTATACTCAGTAATCATATAAAGTCCACGTTTATAATGAAAACATATTTTCTCTTTAGACTAATGTATCTATTTAATATGTGATACATGTTATAGTTACACAACTTTTATCAATTAAATTAACGCATTTGTCTGAATTAATACATCATATATACTATGATATATTAACTCATACAACTACACACACTCAATAATTTTACTTATTTTTTTTAATTAACATAATCAAAAATTTTCCACTCATACAATACTATTACACCGTTGCTGAAGTTTTCTTTTCTACCGTAGAGTATTAAGCGCGCCCAATTTTTTTTTAATATAATCAATATATAATTACTCTTCATAGCTACGATCTTTTAAATTAGTACGGCGGAGGCATAAAACACCTTAATCACACGACGTGAAAATGAGGCTCAAACGTACAAACGTAGCGCTGCGCGGTAACGGGACGGCGCAATGTATAGCGAACCACGGCCGCGCCCGCTGCCGACGAGGTGGCCGAGTGGTTAAGGCGTTGGACTGCTAATCCAATGTGCTCTGCACGCGTGGGTTCGAATCCCATCCTCGTCGTTTTTTTACGTATCGCACTATACTCAAATCACTATTATTTTTATACTTCTGATCATCATTTAATATTAAAAAAAGAAATAATGTTTTAGTCGTAAAACCTTGTCTGAAAAAATATTTTTTATTAACTAATTGTTGTTCATAAGCCAAATCAACACACAACACCTCAAACTTTAATAACTATGAATAGTTTCTACATCGTAGGTCATTGATTATTGTTTAGTTAAACTTACTTATTCAAAAAAATAATCCCTTTTATTAAATAATTGAAAATTCTATTATTTTATTTTTCTTAGAAATAATATGTGTCTATTTGTATTCGTCCATCTAATTCGACTATCTCGGGCAAAACTGTTTTTGGTGCTGATTAAGCTATTTTACAGCTATTAACAGTGATCACAAGCGCGCAGTAAATTTGCTGTTTTGCATAACCAGCATATCAACGCAGTCAGAATATGAAAATTAAGAGCTATATATTCTTAAAATAAACCATGAAAAGGTATTAAATACATATCGTCCAATTATAGAAGTTTAAAAATTCCATATGAAAAACATGAAGTTTAAATTAAAATTATTAAAAATAAGGCAAAACTTACAAATATGTTATTATATTTAAGCTGTTCCTTCTTTTAAATAAGTATAATAATATAAATAATTTATTTTTGTAATAAAATAAAATTTAGCATTACGCCTGGCACATTAACATTTATTTTGAAAAAATACTATAAGCTAGTAAAAGTACTATAAATGAACTTTATGTACTTTGTTATGTTTCTAACACAATAATAAGTTTTTTGTTATGTGTGTAATATAACGGTTCTAGCCTGTTATTCTAAAAGTCAGACGTTATCGTCAGAACCTGAGTTCTGTTGCTTTTATCTATCAATTGCACGTGACCCTCGCCCAACCCTAACGGAAAATATCAACGACAGTTTCAGTGTCTTAAGTTTATCTACTAGAAGAATGTTACCTCAATGAGACATCGATTAATTTTTTTAAGATTCCGTAGTGAAAGAAGGGAGATCTTATAATTTCTTCATGTCTGTCCGTCTATTTCTCCGTCCCCACAGTTTTAACAGTTTTTGACACATTTACATGAAATCGTATAACTTCATATATAATTCTAAATTAGCAAATTTAAAAAAATTAATTGTAGCAAAGTTTTATACAAACTGTTTTGTATAATATTTTGCATAATATAATTTTTATATTTGTGCTCCCCCAGACAGGTATTTTTTGCGCATTTTTTGCACATAGAACTTTCGATTGAACTTTTTTTATTTAACTTGCATCAACAAATTCAACAGATATAGATAAATACAGAACCGTACTTTGTGCATGTTGCGACATGTAATATAAAATCATTCCTTATTTTTTATAAGTTAAATAGGTCTGAGCGGCAATCATAAATAGCCACCTCTACATAGTGAAACGACATGACAGAATTCGTTATTGACACTTAATTGCATTTACGAGTAAACACCACTACTTGTCGTCACTGAGGATACCGTCTTAAAAATGTCAATTTTTCATCCAGACTGCAGTCGAGGAAACAGTTACCATATGTTCTTTTAGAAACATATGTTTAGAATTTGAAGATACTTTTAAAAGGTGCGGTCAAAATCATTTAATAAAATTACCTGAAGATGCAGATTTACAAAAAACTTATTTAATGCTACGTTCAAGACGATTCACTTTAAATAAGACGCAAGTGATATATTTCACATCGCACTGAAAACTTACTAGGAGTCTCTTTACTAAATAGTTATTCCGCTATAACTGTCGCGTGCCCAGCACCTGATGTCGGATTATCACGCGAAAAGTCAGGTCCAGTATACAACTACAAATTATCACTATAAAGTGCGTATATTACAGAATATTTCCTCACAGCTACAATCCTTCATTTGGCCTGATCTTTAATACCTCATTCGGCTTCAAGAACTAGTCGTCGATCGGAAAAACTATTAATTTGTATAGTCATTTTGATAAGCCTCAGATAACAAGAGGGTTAAATTACATGCACTAAGCAGAAGTGAATTTTCAAATGAAAGACGTAGGGTAGGGTGGGCCTAAAATCAGGGCGGGTAAGAAGTCTCAACGTACACATGACGATATGAAACCGCGCTGGAAACAAATGATCTACGTAATATGAAGGGAAGTGAGGGGTGAGGACGATGCCTCGACCCGCCAGTCGTAACAGAATGTACGTGCGAGTAACACCTCTATAGTAAATGTTTCGTGCCCAAAAGTAAAAAAATGTTTCTTTTAATTTCTTTCATAAATTCACGATGAATATTAAAAAGATGTTAAGATAAGTTTATGTTGTAGCCTTATTATCTCTATTATAATTAATGCACGATAATAAAATATCGTTGTCGTTAACTGTTTTTGTTTTATAACCTTGTAATTTACTGTATGCGTAATTACAAACGAAGGATAGACACAGGGACCAATACCATCACATACAAACGAAGGATAGACACCAGTACATATCATCGCATTGGCTGCAAACGAGGTCATTAAGAGTGAGAAAAAACTATGTGCAGATGCGAAAGATTACGATATTAGTAGGAATTCCTTGAAAATATTTATCGCGCGTTATAAAAAAGAATGCAAATAAGAAATGTTTTGGATACCTAGCTACAAGGCAATATTTTACTGAAGACCGAGAAAATAATTTATGCAATTACTTGATTATGCTTGCTCAAATGTTTCATGGACTAGGGCCTCAAGAAGTGCAACGTTTAGCATACGACTGCGCTATTAAGTTCGCGATTGCTGTACTTGGTTCCTGGCAAGAGAATAAAATGGCCGGCAAAGACTGGATTACAGCTTTTTAAGAAGATACTCTACTTTGTCTGTTCGTAAACCCGAAGCTACAAGTCTTAGTAGAGTGACTTCATTCAACCGTATTAATGTTTAAAACTATTTTAATAAATTGGCTGAAAGGTGATGAACAAGTCATGGACAAGTATAAATTCCCGGCTTATTCTATATGGAATGTAGATGAAACTGGGGTTTCGACTGTGTTAAAACCTTCTAAAATAGTTACCGTAGAAGAGAAATGTTGTGTTGGCTCTGTTACTTCTGAAGAAAAAGGTGCTAATGCCACTCTTTTAGAAGCAGTGTCGGTTACAGGCTCTTACATCTCTGCAATGTTTATAGTTCCTGGGAAAATTTATCAGGATTACTTTGTTGGTGATTCGGTTCACCAGACTATATTGGAAAGACAAATTCAAGTGGGTGGATCACACACAAAGAATTTTATTGCTTCATCCAATATTTAACCGCCATGTAAGTGTTTAATAGATACTCCGATTCTTCTTCTACTAGATAACCATTCTTTACATTTATGTGTTAAAATCCTCGCTTTTGGCTGAAGAAAGCGGTGTAGTTATGCTTACAGCCACTCGATATGCCAATATTTGGTCCGGTCAAGACTTATTTGTCAGGAGCTCAATAATCATGGATGAAAAATAATGCAGGAAGAACCAAGTTAATATATGATATCCAGTGACGACTGGTCGAGACTGTATTACCAATGGCTCTTTAGCCTGTTAATATTATCAAGGGATTTAAAGCATCAGGTGGCATTTAATCACAAAATATTCACAAATACAAAATATGCACCAAGCGATGTTACAGATCGCCCCAGCGCTGTTAATGATATTGAAAATATACCACCTCTTATAAATGAATCTGAGAAAACTCAGCCAGCACAATCGAACATACAACGAAAAAAGCTCCAAACACAAATGTCCACAATCTTTCACATCTAAAGCAGTATTTTCCCCTGAAGCCATTCAATCAATACCTAAAGCTGGAGCCCGTAAAATAATAAACACCAGAAAAGTTACCATTTTAACCGATAATCTCGAAAAAACGAGTTAGAAAAAAAGCAAGAGAAGGCTACAATTATAAAAAAAATGAGGAAGTGGAAAAAGTAAGAAGAAATTGACAATGAAGAAGAAAAGTAAAAAAGAACTCTTCACCCTTTTTTTGACTAAAAACATTTTTGTGTTATGCTACGAGTATCTATTGCAGCTCCCATACTTGTGGCTTATTTTTTGCAATTCTATGGCCATGAAGAATGCTAAAGGAGTAGGAAAAAATGTTAATTCGTGGGAATTAACATTCGTATTTTATATATTCCCACACAACTGTCTCTTTAGAATTAACACTTGTCATATACATGGCGGACAGATACATACGTTCGATGATGTTATTCGTGAGATTATATAAAAAAATCAAATTAAGTTTAATTTGATAAATCAATCAATCTGCGCTACTCCAGTTAAAGCATTTTTTTTGTATGTTGTGATTTGTAATTGTGAAGTTATTGGCCACTGTAGCGATATTATAAATCCATGGACTATATGTTCGACTCTTCATTTGGATCATAAATTATAGATACACGACACAACGGTGTGAGTATTTAAACTTTTTTGTTTACCTATTAACTAACTTGTTTACTTTATACAGCAATTTTCTAAGTACCAACGAAATAAAATATGAAATTTATATCTAAAGAATACTGTTTGAACGTATTGATAAAATAAAATAAAATAAAATAGAGAACACAACTTTTGTAACTTTTAGGATATTGTAAATGTTGCAATGTCATAAGATCGGTTTCGATAAAACAAACTATTGTTTTACTAACAAATTAATCGATTAAATTGAATTTGATAGTTAATATCTATGTTCTTTCAATATAATATTTTAAAGCTTTCAGTAAACTTAATTTTTGTTTAAATTTTTTTTCAGTTCATCCTACTTATACTTATATTCCCAAAGAAAACTCTATAAAAGGAGTTTTTAAACACAATCAATTTCACATATTCTTCGATTTGGGAGCATTCCTTGAGAGAAGGTAATCGACAAAATGTTGTATGCAAACATTGTAAAAAAGTATTAGAAACTCCTGCGTGCTAAGTATATTGGTGAAAAGAAATAGCAAGGCTCCGAAAGAACCATTACTTCATTCACTGCTATAAATGCGCAAGATCAAATTAGATACACTACGAATGAATCTCCAACAAAAAAAAACTAAACTTACAGATTACTATTCAAGTGTGTTATCTATGGAGGCTCGTATGCCTAGAATGGTAACATTACATAGATGGAATTCTGTTTGACAAATTGTGTACTTCTGAAGACCTAAGATATCTGTTTAAACAGCCTGACTATGATTTACCAAAATCTCTTACAACTATGAAATAAAAAACAATTAAACAATTTAAAGAAACTAAATTCCAAAATCAAAAATTCACTATTATTTTTCAGGAATGGACCTCCACCCGAAAAAGAAGGTATTTTCTAGGAAAACAAGGTATTATGTTTGAGGAAAAAATAATATTTACAACCCGCCCTGATGTCCCCTACCACCTCAACTTGCATATATTTGCGCCCGTGAGAATCGGGATTCGCGCTTTATAAAGCAAAATTGCAGAGTATCAGCATGAAAGCCGCTTCAATAATAACAAAATCTAACGTCAAACAATTTTCTTTCCCTGATACTAAATCAATAGTGAATTAATTTTCACTCAGCCTTTAGTTCGCAAAAAATGAAACATAACATACGTTCTACAGTTCACATTACGCTGTTTAAGGCCAACGCACATTTGCCAGGTCGCATTTCATAACCAACAAGCAGCATCGCGACGTTACTTGCGCAATTAAAAACAAACCTAAACGGAACACATATCTACAATCAATTGACTGACCACAAACTGCTAACATTATAACTGTACAGCGGGCGAAATGGCAGCCACGCAACTACGCAAGCGCGTGCAAAGAGCAGACGCAACTAATAACGATTTCCGCTAACGACGGCGTAAATCAAGAGCCGAGTCATCGATTTATTTACAAGCGGAGCGCGTCGCCGTTTGCACCTCCCTTTAAAGCACGATCGCCCGCTGCCGCGACTCATAACTTAAGCCTGACCGCTTGTAAGTTAAACCCTGCGATTAAAAACATACGGTTATATTAGCTATGATTAATGAGTACATGCGACTCTCACATTCCACTTGCTTCATTGCAGAAGTTATGTCATCTGTGTCGATGATTTGTGCACTGTTCCCCTCCCATATCTTGTCTTTTAATCAAAATATTCCTGATTCGAAGTCGATGTTTTAATTAGATAACTTATGTAATACCGTTAAATAAATAAACATGTGGAGAATTTGTCGTCCTGCATGTGCACGTGTCAATCAGTAAAATAGTCAAAATTGTCTTATGTGTATCGATAACGACGATATAAGGAGATATCGATATCAATTTTTAATCAAAATTTCATTTAAAATTGTTACAATTCCTAAACAATTTGAAAATAGACTTCATAAGAAGTCAACCAGAGACCTGGTTGTTTCCACAAGAACATTTATTTAACCAACGTAATAAGAAATTAAAGGAAACTTCTTATTAATTCACAAGTTTTTATTACAAGCTAATTATATGAAACCCCACCACAATCTTGCTCCGTTATTGAAATTTTAGAAAATACCTTTTTGTAAGGCCTTAAAGCTTAAATTATATCCCAAATGTTAAATTTTCAAGTGCGCTAAAAATAAATATTTGTCGCATGTCTCGAGCAATGGTCATAGAAATAGTTGACGTAAAAAACAACAGGCTTAAGATCGCCGGAAAATTGAAAGTAAGTTTCCGCACACATTTAATATTTTGATCAGTTGGTAAAAATAGATATTTGGTAAAAATAGATATGTTTAAATAGATATTGGTAAAAATATTTATTTTAAAGTATTTAGGATGCAGACAGTACCATCATAATTAAATTTCTATATAATCCGAATGTTTTGAACAATGAATCAATACATAGTAGGCATAAAACGTTATTGGTAACATGTTAGTTAAAACGAACTTATATAAAATGAAACCAAAATAATAAGTCCAATATAATTAAATAAACTAAAATAAATTTAAACTAAGTCAAATAAAACTAATATCATTAAATTAAATTAAATCGATTTAAATCAAATGCAATTAAATCAAATCAAATAAATTAAATAAAGCCAAATTATATTAAATTAATCAAATTAAATAAGAAAACGTCGAAAGTAGTGAGGAAGAATCAACTTAAAGTAAATTTCATTAAATAATCCAATAACTTGCAGAAATCAAACAGTAGCAATACAATAGATTAAATTAAATACAGGCAGTCCTCGACTTACGTCGTTTCGATTTACGTCGTTTCGATTTACGTCGTTTCAAGTTACGTCGAACAATGTTTTGACACTATTCCTCAAGCATACGTCAATTGTTTCGATTTCCGGCATAGGAGAATTCATTTGTCGCGAGGTCAATGTCCGTGGGGCCGGCGGGGCGCGGTGTCGGCGAGCGGGAATTACCCCGCACATGCCGCTGATTTTGTTTAGTTAGTTCAGGAACAACGGACAATTAAGACGTAATACATTAGTTTTTTTACATCTTTGACAGTTTTTGTTTTTACATACATATTTAAGTGAATTTTAATCTAACTATGCCACCTAAACAAGACAGTAATAGTAAAGTGAAGAAGACAGTAAGAAAGACAATTACAATGGAGGTTAAATCTAAGATTTTAAAACTCAAAGATCGCGGTTGTTCGACTTCATCTATTGGACGAGAACTTAATTTATCACGCACGACCGTATAAACAATATTGAAAGATAAAGAAAAACTCCTAACAGCTCTACCTTCCGTCTCTTTAAACAGCACTATTATACGAAAAAGGAATGCTTTAATTTGTGAAATGGAAAAACTCTTGTACACTTGGATTTAAAATCAAACTCAGCGACGGGTTCCTCTAAGTTTGGCTATTATTCAAAATAAGGCGCTGAGTATCATCAACACACTGCAAAATAAACGTGGCGAGAATAATAGCGAAGAAACAAAATCTTTTTCTGCTAGTCGCGGATGGTTCATGTGCTTTAAAACGAGATATTCGTTAGATAACATTCGAGTGCAAGGAGAAGCTGCTAGTGCCGATCATATGGATGCTCAGAGTTTTCCTGAAATATTAAAGGAAATTGTCGAAAGTGGAGACTATTCGCCTAAACAAATTTTTAACGTGGACGAAACTGGTTTACATTGGAAAAAAATGCCTTCTCGTACTTTTATATCGCAGGAAGAAAAGTCTATGCCTGGGTTTAAAGTGGCTAAAGATCGGTTGACGTTGTTATTGGGTTCGAATGTTGAAGGTGATCTTAAATTAAAACCCCTTTTGGTTTATAGGTCTGAAAATCCTCGATCTCTTAAAATTACGTCAAGAGTACTCTTCCAGTTATATGGAAGGCTAATCCAAAAGCATGGGTTACATCAATACTTTTTGAAGAATAGTTTACTAAGCATTTTATACCTGAAGTGAAACAGTACTGTTTAAACAATAATTTGGCTTATAAAGCTTTACTTATTTTGGACAATGCTCCTCAACACTTCGTTGTTACAGCCGAAGGATCAAGGAGTTATAGCGTCTTTTAAAGTCTATTATCTCAGGAGAACTTTTTCACAGGCTGTAAAGACTAATGAAAATGGATGGCATAGATCTGAGGGATTTTTGGAAAAGTTATATCTTGCAATGCGTAAAAAATATTGCTGCTTCATAGGATGAGGTGACACCCAACAATTTAAAAGGAGTTTGGAAAAAGTTATGTCCACATTTTGTTAAGCCATCTGAAAGTTCTTCATCTACAGATCAACCAAATATCGATGAGATCACAACTGACATTGTTCATTTGGCTAACCGTTTACCTGACATTGCAGTTACTGCTAATGATATTGATGACATGTTATGCTCACATTCGCAAGAGCTGACTGATGAAGATCTTATCGAATTGGAGGCACAAGTACAAGAGGAAGCAATCGAGTCACAAGAAATAGCTTCTTCTATTAGTAACTCTGAAAAAGAACTTACACTTAAAAAAACTTTCCGTAGCCTTTGCAAATTTAAAGAATGCCATGCAATTTTTTGAAGAAAATGATCCTAATTTTGAGAGAAGTTTTAATGTTAATAACAAAATTTGTGCAGCCTATCAGTGTTACCAAGACCTGTATGATAGCAAGAAGAAAGAAACGAAGCAATCTAGAATTGATAGTTTCTTTAAGCCAACAGTTTAATTTATTATTTCTCATTACATATTTTGATTATTAAAGTTTTATCATTATTATTAAAATTAATAACATACAAATACCAAAAATAACTAGCAATTTCATAAGTACATATATAATTATTTTAAGAACTTTTGATAATAAAGTATGTATATCCTTTGTTATAAATGCAGTTTTTTTTAATTTTGAGTCCGTGTGGATCCTAACCCTTGAGTTTTATATGTAAACATATGAAAAAACATGTCTCGACTTACGTCGTTTCGATTTACGTCGCGTATTTCGAGAACCTAACATACCGTAAGTACGAGGACAGCCTGTATTAGTTTTAGTACCATATCACATATCTCTCGTTCATATTTTAGATATGTCAGCGTAATGCTATATGAAATGCATCTTTATCCAAACGTATATGACTGACAAAATCAAATTGAAATTCATGTATTCCGATATCCAACAAGTACAGGTACATGTGGTACTGTTTACATCACTCCACTATTTCATAATATAGATATTTTTTAATAATACTAAAATGTTAAGCATTCGTATTAGGTAAGCTCAGCAAATTATGTTTGCGATACCGATAAACTTTGTGGTTTACTTCTTCCATTGACGACGGTACTTGGTCCTCGCCATAATATATTTATCAGATGAACTTGATATGAAACAATTCATGTTATGCTGCGAATAAAATAAGTCCATATCAACAATATTTATTATAATCTGAAATGGTAATTTGTAAATATTGTGTAAATATATAAATATTCTTTCTTTCTTGGACACATAGTTAGATCAAAGAAGCCGTATTTTGTTTTTTTTTTAACATTTAAGTAATACTCATATTTCCGATCTGCCTCGGTCCACTTATGGATAAATAAAAATAGTGTTTCCACATCATCTAAACGTCCAATATCCACAATTTTTTAAAATCAGCCAGGCGTCCTCGTTCAATAATGTATTCATAAGTTTTTGGAGGTAATTTTTATTTAATGTAGTAGTAAAGAGACTTGATTTTTATTAGTTTAGAGGGATTACTATAAAATCGTAATCAAGACAGAAAGGTAAAAAAATGTAATTACATATTTTATTCATCACCTATATTTTCGTTTCTTTCCAAGTGGAATCAAAATATTATCTAGAAAATATTCTGGAAGAAAGACATTGAAATATATTTCTTTGTTCGCGGACTTCACGCTGAAACTAAAAATCTTATTTTTTTATGTTAAATTAACGTACGTTTAAATTGTATAATACAGTTTTGTCTGTAAGTGGGCCTGGCCGTTTACTTTTAAGTCAAAGTAAATTAAAATAAGAATTATAAATATCATTATTCGTATTTGTTTACGAAATACGATGGAAATTACGAATCGTTAAAAACAGTTGTGCTATATATGAGGTTAGAAATTTTTAAAAAAATGTTATTTGGCTATTAGAATATTAACGAAATGTAAGAAAGTTTTTCTCCTTTAGTGAGAAAAAACTTTTTCAAATGTGAAGCATGGAAAACTATATGAATAAATATATTTCGACGATACAATCTAATCATAGCAAACTAAATATAATGCTTAGAAAAATTCTCATTATTTTTATAATTTTATAGGCAGTTAGCCCATTGGTTGATTACTTTCAAAATATTCTGGATTTAGTTTGTTGAAATTACCAAATAACAAATAAACATTATGTGATCCTATAAAAGAGAAAAAGATTGCCAACACCTGTCCTAGCTGCACGTGTCGTATATGATGCGCGAATACAGTATCATCGTAAACCTGCAAAACGAAAATGCAATGCGTTCGATGATAAATAATGTAAGAGCTTTCCAGTGTCCAGCCTTTTTGCCTCTCCGCATGAATTTACCGACAGCAGATAAATACCAACGGCGCAAGACTCATCCATAACCGCTGAATTACACCACAGAAATCCCGTAACAATACACTCAGAGGATGTCACTCGAATTCCAATTTTTTATTATTAACGATTATTGCCAAAATGAAATGGTTGAAAATGTTTGCGGAGAATTTAGCGCGACACTTCATATACGATAAACCCATCAAAACCTTATACGTCACCCGAAAAAGTTACCTAAGATAAATTAGAAGGTTAAAACGCATCGTCGCTTCGGAAATGTTAACATGTGAGTTTTTGCCAAAACGATGATATCATCTCTCCCACTCGCGTGTTTAACCGTACGGTCAATAAAAAAGTGTACATGGAATCCCACACATTTTCCACGGCGCTCTTTTATTCTGAACGTAAATGTGAAATTAATTCAATTAAAAAAAATTTATTATTTATTTACATCACGTTATTTTCACTATTAATTGAACTTTATTTAGATTGTTTTAGTAAATTTAACAATTTGTAAATTTAAAAAATTTAAATGAATATAATTCATTTCAATTTTTAAAATAATTATATTTCATTTCAATAATTTAAATATTATTATTATTCAATGATTATTTTATTTCCATTAATTATTTGCGTGCTAATTAAAGTTATTCTTGTATTATGCCAAAGAAGTGTAACTTCTAAGGCATAAGTATACGCACATTTTTTTTTGTCTACTTTATAATATATTCGTATATTTATGTAATATATTCGAATATTATTTTAAAACTTTAACTCCCATGTAATATACCATATGGTTTAAAACTTTAACTCCCAAATGCATCCGACACATTTCGACTTCCTTTACTTAAATCATTACTGCTCATTACACACACGTTTCAATAAGACATACACCCTATGCCAATCTAAACACTACAAACTAAACATTTACGAAGGTTTCACGTTATACTTAATAAGTCGTTTTTATGAGACGTTTTTATTTAAAGAATAAACAAATAAGAAAACTTTCCTCATTATGAATTTAGTATGAAGTGTGATTTACAGCAAATAATTACTTGTGAAGCTGACCATTTAAAAACTAGTATTGTTACAATATATGATTCTACATTTTATAGTTTTTTCAGCTTTTTCTAGCTGCCTTTAGCGTCGAAGCCATTATATAGATAGCCGTTCTCATAGCCAGTTATACTTTTTTATGCGTTTCCCTTTCCTACACACATTTCATCACATTTTCTTTTACAGGAAAGTTGAATTTCTGTCTCAATCTCAAAATACTGACAGATTGTAAATAATAGTGAAGTACACCACTCTCATACTGCAGCTGAGCTAGAAGCTGGTTTTAATATGAATGTCAAACTAATCTTGAGCTATTTCCGATAAGTAACAGGCAAAATAAACAAAATGTCAACGAGAAACGTGCGTCGAAGTATATTCTATGTAATCGATACAAACAAGAAATAAATTTTGAATTTAATCGTTACCTGTGATTAGAGTGATTACCGTACGATAATGGTCGTTTGAATGTAACCTGTGATGAAAATGATAATGCAACCTGTGATGGAAGACAATTCCGTACGACGACGTTAATTTGAACCCAAAAACAAAACATTTTTGAATTGATTCTTTTGCTTCACCTTGTCCAATTTTTATGGGAAAAAAAATTTCGATTTTACCATAAGCATGAATCGCTTCGGGTATGTGCGGCGGATGACCGAGTACAGCCAAACGACAGAAAAGCCGGGCGAGTGATATATATATATATATATATATATATATATATATATATATATATATGTGTGTGTGTGTATATATATATATATATATATATATATATATATATAAGTGTACAAACAAAAAACATGTCCACTTAAAAACAATGACAATTATGATAAGTAAGTTTACTTTTATTTGATATTTATAAATAATTCACCGGCATTTGATATAAACAAAGTATCAAGTGACATACCGTGTACCATTCATTCAAAGTTCAGTATTGTTTTTGTTGAATTTTCAACCAATATTGTTTATTACAAAACAATAATTTTATCGGTAGGTACAATCTTATCGCAATTACAAACTTTGATGTAATTTATTAAAAATACTGAATATTTTTATTGTATTAATTGGATTGCTGAAAACTGCACAGTTCAAAACTGATAAAACATTTTGGCTAGAATTTAATTATTATTACAAAGTTCATGTTTATAATGGAGGGGCATATATTCTCTTTAGAGAAATATATTTATTTTTATGTGGTGTTTCTGTATGTACTTGCATAAGTTTTATAAATTATTTTTCCGTATTTGTGTGAATTAATATATCATATTTAATATATACTATCAATTTAATAAATTTCACTTAAATTTTTTATTTTCGTATTCAAAATTTCCACATTTTGAATACGGAAATAAAAAATATAATAATAAATATAAGATAAAATATAATAAGAAATATTTATTTTCTTATTCAAATTTCAGCACGATTTATTGGTTGCCAAAGCTTTCATTTCTACAGTGTGGTCTTAAGCATTACTAACGCTGATATCACGCTGATTTCTGCAAAAGTGTCACGCGTAGGTACTATCAAGGATGGATATAGAAGATCGCTATAAAAGAACAGAAACTAGTCAGTAACTCCTCCACATCTCCCTCCTCCTCTCTCTACTATTTCGAGGACTTCGACAATTTTTAACGAAAAAAATAATTCAAAAACTGATAGAACCATTATGAAAGCTTTTACAATATCGATATAAAACTTTTATAAACCTTTTATACAATAATTTTTCGATAAAAAGATAAAACTTAAATTATATTTTAATAATGAAATTAGTTGAGAGCATATAAAATATCTCTTAAAAAACCGACTTCAAAAAAAGTAGGTACTGAAAAGTAAAAAATAATTATCTCAAAATAGGTACCTACTTATTTGCAATAAGTTACTTATTTTTAAAGTCAGTGCCAGCACTGTCGTACAACTTAATTTATGATGTAAATTTATTTCTTTAACTTTTAATGTACTACCAATACTAAACAGATTCATAAAGGGTTTATTTATAATATAAAAATTTACATTTGTTTAAGTCGATCGGTGGTGCTAGAACCTACTTCAAAAATACATAACTTAGTTATTTATTGCAAACAAATAGGTATCTATTTTGAGTTAATTATTTTTTACTTTTTAATACCTACTTTTTTGAAGTCGGTTTTTTAAAAGATGTTTTATTTTAAAACTGTTAGTGATTAATATAATAATATTAATAATCACAATTATGTTCTTTCTTAGAATATTGTATAATTATTATAAATAACGGGCAAAAGCTAGTATATAGATAATTTCCTCTTTGTCTAAAATTTATTATCAACAACACATAGAAATGAAAAAATACTAGTAGCTGCCAAGGGTTAGTTGTCAGCCGTTGAGGAGTTTGGTTCTCCATTTCCGAAGTCCAACCTGATCGATGGTGCAGTTATTTTACAAATAAAAAACTACAAGTAGTAAATATCTTGAAGTATGTTTGATTTACCACCCTCCGATAAAGAGTTCTATTGTTCATCTCCAAAACGCATCATCAGACTCTGACATGATCGATAGTGTAGTTATTTTGCAAAATAACAACTACTAGTAGGAAGTATCTTGAATCACTTTCAATTTACTACCATCCGTTAAGGAGTTCCATTGTTCATCTCCAAAACTCATCATCAGGCCCTGACCTGGCTGAACGGTGTAGTTATTTTGGAAAATAACAACTACTAGTCACAAATATCTTTAGTCACGGTTGATTTACTAATATCCATTAAGGAGTTAAGTTGTTCATATCCAGAACTTGTCATCTGACCACGACCTGGTAAGCGGTGTAATTATTTTGCAAAATAACAACTACGCGTAGCAAATATTTTGAATCATTAATTCGTTAAGGAGTTCCATCGGTAATTTCCGGACATCACCATCAGACCATCATCATATTTACATAGGACCACACATATAGCTCCTTCTTTCAAATAAAAAAAAACCTTCGAAATCGGTCCACTCGGTAAAGAATTATCGCTGAACATACATAAAAAAAGATTCCGACGAATTAAGAAACTCCTCCTTTTTTGAAGTCGGTTATAAATATCCCCATACAAAGTTGTAGCCATTTAATTAGTGTTGCCAGATGTGCCGATTTTCGGACGTCCTATTTCAGAACTATTATGACTTACCCTCGGTCGATCCAGATTATAAGACTATTTTCCACAGCAGTAATTTCAGTCGACACTTTCACAATGCTTTTTAACCAATTTACAAAGGTATACCGCGATGAAAATTTTCGCGTCAAAACAAGTAATTACGCTAAATACAACAAACACTTACGTATAGAATATGCATCGCCAGAAATGATTCAGTATGTTGAGATTTACTATACTTGTATTGCAAATGCACACTTTAGTATAAAATAAATTAAAATTAAAATTAAAAATAAAAATTAAATCATACTATTATATAAAACGTTATACGTTAAGCAATATGTATCCTATACTTTATGTGACGTAAAATAATTATTATAAAGCCATAAGGCTAGTTGGTTACAGTATTTACATAGAAGAACTCGAGTTTGTTCGCACTTTATTACTATCATCTGTTTACTTGTTTTAAATGTCTGCTCTGTATTTTTAATGAAATAAACGAAAAAATAAACAGAACATGAACTTCTACTTGTGATATAGTTAATAGTACGGTTCCCGGTTTTCTTAGAGAAAGTATTTTTTCTGGTTTTACAAATACCACTAATTTCCCAAATATCAGTAATTTAATATTTTTTCAAAAAAGGCAGAAAATATAACAAATAGATTCGTTTCGAATTCTGTCACTAGTTACTTTTGCAATAACCTCCGCAAGTTTAATTGACACTTCTCACTGAATACCTTTTACAATTAATTTCAAAATTGTAAACGAAAGCGAGAAATTAAAAACTAAGCTTTGAAGCTAACAAGGCAGGACTTTGGAAAAACAATTTAAAAATAGTTTTGAATAACGCAAACAAAATTTTTCATCGATATTTTCCACGTTTGATAAATTACATAACAAAATTACTTACAAATTATCATAACTTATGATAAAGCTTTCAAAGAAAATAGCCACGGTCGAGATTTTAGCACCGCAATATGTCTACGCGATATGACGAAGTGACATCGTTCAAGATAACCATAAGATAATTGTCATTATGTATAATAGAGAATCTTTTCTTTTTGATTCATTTTTTTATCAACTTTAGTCCTTTAAATTCAACTGTCACTTGTATTTATTTTATTATTCAACTTCTAAATTTCCTTAATGTAATCATTTTATGATATTAGATTAATATCATCTGATTGAACACACTCTACATATTAATAATTTTAGTCCATCCAATTTTTTTCACATCCGTTGTTAATACATATACCGACAACAACGAAACAACTTATAGGAATTAATTTATACTTTATCGACTGATATAAAAAGAAACTTGAAATTCACTCCAAGTAACAAAGAAACGTAATCAACTAGTTGATCGTAGGTATTCACGGTATATTTTTGTCTGGCTAATACACTGAAGTGCGTGCACGTAAACATCAAACCTTTCATCAATAGTCATGTATAATGCATATTTTATGCAATAACTTTTGTCCGATCGAAACGCGATGTATCTGGGAGTCAATATTAAAAACAAAATATTGTAAATTAAATTGAAACAATAACCTCGCGTAAGACGACTCTGTTTAATAATTTTAATAAAAATGAAGTAAAATTTTATGCACCCGCGCCAATCAACCGCTGATTGTGAAACGTTTACTACGACAAATAAAATAACAACCTTATCGACTTAATCCTGGCCGTCGGCCATTTGCTTTTATAGTTATCACATCATGTGCGGCGACATTTGGCCGAAGTTCGTTATGTATATTTTCGTTTTAATATCCTTTGTCAGCAATAATGAAGCGAGATATCGGCGATAGTAATCATGAGTATATATTATTTAATAAATTACTTTTTATTTATCTTTAATGAGAAGTGTAATGTAGGAGGACTTTAAAATTATTACTTTTTCGACCGCATATATTAACGTTATTTTCTGTTGGTAATGGCTTTCGCAGGTGTAACTAAAGTAAAGTGACAACCATATAAAAAAAGATTTAACTGTTTCAGCTGGGACAATTTAAGTCAATGTATGAATAACGGTTAAGTAAATATATGAAAGCGGCGAAGTTTAACGCGCTTGAATTGACAACAGAAACTACTTTAAGGCAAAGTATATTTGTTCACCTAGCAATTCATGATGTTTACATTCTGAATTCTCCCCAATTCCCACAATCACAAACAAGAATTAGTTATTAATTTGTATGTATTTATTTTCTTTTTTGTTTCAATTTACCACTGCAAATGACCCTGCGCCGTGAAAATAACGGGATACAGATTGTATGAGATATCAATGAGGTCAATATGAATCACATCAAATACCACAATCGAAAGCGAGGTGTACTATTAGTTCAACCACTTATGTGAACTCAAGAGTCTCTAAAGTTGGTAATGTTGAACCAATAGTGAACGCGGATCTTAATAAATTCCGATTATAATAAATCTGGATGTTAACTAATCCAGTTAACAATAGGGGATATTAATGAATATACGTACGAAAACCTAGTAGCGTAAACTCAGTTCATATTTAGAATTTTCATCAAAGAAAACGCTTGGCTATTACTTTGCCTCCAATCCTTAATTTCGCTATTCTCGCATCCAAACATAACGCTAGATTCCGCTTCCAAAACAAGGAGTTCAATTCATTATGATCACTCGACAGAACTTTAAACATGTCGAGCAGCGGGCACGAACAGCAGCCACATAGCTTCATTACAGCGCACTCGCGTAGTCCTCACTCAATCTCCAAGTCGACAGCGGACCGCTTCGTTACCCAGAACTTTGTCAGCCTTGTTTATCGTCATTGCATTTATTCGATAATTTAACTACTTGTATTTGATCCGGCATCCTTTTTTCGACATTTATGTCTCATTTTTCTGAGTCTCTAAATATTGTGTTCACTATTTATATTCCACTCTTAATTTTTATGGAAAGAAATTTCAAATCCCCATTATTGCTACTCGCGATTGACTAGTCATAATTATCGATTCAACGCATGATTCAGTCGGTAGTTTGAATTAGGTGAACTGTGCTGTTTACACATGAAGAACATTTGGGTTAAAGCTATGTACAATTTTGGGTGACCAAACAAGTGGTTCGTATGCCTTGCAGCTTCATAGTGTACCTACAAGGACCTTATAATATTCTTTCGTCTTTTCTTGTGGTCGATACATTTTTATTTCATTTTACTAATAATTTTTACATTGAATTGTTTTTTTTTAATTTTATTAAACAATTAGTATTTTTTATTGAATTTGCTTTTGTATGCCTTTAGTAGGCATTTGTTATTGTAATTTTTGGAGTTTTTTTTTCTTCTAAAAATAGAAGAATATAAATAAAGACGAAATTTAATAAGAACTTTACAAGATTTAACAAAAATCTTTGTCTTACGTAGACTACTTCTAATAAATATTTATTTCTTAATGCACGATCAATTTTACCTAATCAGTCGTGTTTGGGTCCATAATTATAAAAATACCTCAAAGTCAATTTTTTTGCGAAAAAGTCTGATTGTATGTTCGTCAATCACTCAAAAACTAATGGACCGATTCCGATGAAATTTGACATGGTGATAAGTTATCATCTGGGTCATAATCAAATCTTTTTATGGTGGAAACATCTTTCATTCTTACGAAAAAGAACTGATTCAAACAAGCGTAATGATAAAAAATATAACCTTTCGAATATTAACAAAAATTTCTACAGTGACAAATAATTTTCGTTGAAGTGTGAAAAATAAAAAAGTTTCTTAGGACATCGACCACTATTCCAGTTTGCGGGTGCGTTGAAAATAAATATTTTGGGTTTATTAAAAATAAGGCCTTCAGAGTTTAAAGTCGGAACGAATATGATAAATATAAGTTAGAATAAACAACAATTATGGATGAGTGTTTTTCTTTTTCAAGAAAATAGTCCTTCGCAGAGATTTGCGGGGGTGTCGAAAAAAATGTTTCGTATTTTCAGAAAATAAAACCTACAGAATTTAAATTTAAAATAAATAGAAATTGAAATAGCCGAAAATTCTAAATGAATAATCTTAATTGTAAGAGCGGTCCCTACAAATGTTGTAAAAAAACATATTTCGGTTTGTTTTTTAAATGACATATAAATCAAGTCTTATGTGCTGCATAAATCTATACTCATTGAAAATTTGATTAAGATATAACTGATAATTACAAATAGCTTGGTGAATTTGAATTTTTTTTTACAGGATTGAATAATAATTAATTTCACGTATTCATTGATTATTGAAACGACAGTTAATTGGTTTTGTTAATATACTTTGATTCTGTGTTAATGTTTTATTAAATATAAAACTTGGATATTTGTTTTATAAATAAAAATAAGTGAAAATCGATTTTTTGGATAAATAATAAAAAATTAAAATAAACATGCATACAAGTTTTTGACTTTACTACATTTGGAAAAAAAACGCAGGTAATACGATATATTTATTGATATTGATTCAATTAATTAAACTGCCTCAAAATCATTTAATTGTTTGTTCTCAAAATCATTTTATTGTTTGTTCTCAAAATCATTTTATTGTTTGTTCTCAAAATCATTTTGTTGATTAGTATCATTAAACATATTTTAATTCCGTTTATTAAATAGCAATGCTGAATCTAAACAAAAAAAAACTTTTTTTAAGCATGCTATCGTTTAGTTTTACTTTTATGTATTAATATAGATTCATTTGATTTATTAAATTTTGCCCCTGATATTTTTAAGCGCGCTGCGAGTTAGTTTAATTATTAATGATGATGACGATATATAAATTTCAGTTATTAAATTGAATTGCTGACATTTTTAAGCGCGCTATTGCATAGTTTTATCAATTACAATAAATTTAATTTATTTAATTGCGCTGCTGACATTTTCAAGCGCGCTATTTTATAGTTTTATCAATTACAATAGATTTAATTTATAGATTGCGCTACTGACATTTAAGGGCGTTATTTTATGGTTTTATCCATTACAATAGATTTAATTTATTGAATTGCGCTGCTGATAGTTTTAAGCGCGCTATCGTTCACTTCAAAAAGTACGTACTTCTTCGATCAAATGAAATATGCCGCTGATTTCTTTAAGCGATATCTTTTAATTATATTAATTGTATCTTAATTTAATTAATTGAATTTAGTCGTTTTTTTTAATCAATAAGACTGCCTCAATATATATTAGCTGAGTTTTTTCGACATAATTAAAAAAGGAAATAGCGGTCTTGGCTAATTTTAAATACTGTCTTATTATTGATCAGTTATTGAGATGATAATTATTTGGCTTAATCAACAAATATTCATTTTGTGTTTATGTTTTAGCTTTTGATAATTTCATAATAACAAATTTAACTTTATTTTATAAAAAAGTGCCTAAAAAGTAATAAGTAATTTAGCTCAAAACTCAAGAGCGGCTAAAAGGATGCGATTTATTTGTTCTTTCGAAATTGATGAGCTGCGTCAATCTCGAAGCACGAATCTCGATTAAGGTCTCAACGTATCCGAAATGTTACTTCACGATCACTGCAGAATAGTATAGAAAGTAAAGTACGGCTATCTCACGATCAAGACCACTACGCAAAGTCCCGTGTTTCGGAATCAGTCATGCATCGCGAATCTCGATTAAGCTCTCAAAGTATCCGAAGTATCACCTCACGATCACTGCAGAGTAGTAAGTACGAACGAGAAGTACGGCTAGCTCGCAATCAAGAGCATTACGCAAAGTCCCGTGTTTCGGAATCAGTTACGCAGCGTGAATTTCGATTAATCTGTGAACGTATCGGAAATATTACTTAACGATCACTGCAAAGTAGTACAAAACGTGAAGTACGATTAGCCCGCGATTGAGAGCACCATACCGAGTCCCGTGCTTCAGAAACAGTAACGCAACGTGAATCTCTATTAAACTCTCGACGTATCCGAACTGCTATCTCACGATCACTGCAGAGTAGTATAGAACATTAAGTACGACTGGCCCGCGATCGAGAGCACCATAAGCTCATGGAAACAAATAAAAACGTATAAATTGATTTATTGCTATTTATTTTATAATTTAAAACTTAATCGAAGTCAACAAGACTTTGATTAAGTGATAAATTCATAAAAATGTTTTAATAAAGGAAAGATTGAAAAATTAGAGCACGTATTTGAACGGAAAAAAATTATTAAAAAATATATTCTCTATTATATATTCTAGCTCCTCCGGTGAAAAATGGAATCGTTGTTAAAAGTTCGAAAGAAGTTCAATCTAGCAGAACTCGATATTTGAACAAGTAATAAACTGAAAAAAAATATTGGGAACGCATCTATTACACAGTACCTCAAGAGTGAAACAAAAATCTGCGTAATGACAGATAACCGACTTACTATCTCATTCAATAAACCACTTTCGTAAATATAATTAAAAATTACAAGGTTGAACCCGGACATGAAAGATTTTTTTCAACCCAAGCATACTAATTTACCTATTTTACTAGTCTCAACTGATTTTTAATAGATTAATATTAATTCTTAAAACGTCGTCAAAATTCAGAACCACAACGCGGACGAAGTCGCGGGCAACAGCTAGTTGCATAACACAATATTTACCTGTGAAATAAGCCAAAATATGGCGAATATGAAAAAATGACGTCGTAAATTTCACAAATACAAGGACCAAAAAATAAAAGAATGCATTAAAATTAGCCACAAATTCTCTAAATGCGCCATTGGTGATCACATTTTAGAAAAACTAAGACAAAATTATTTTAATAAAGCTTCTGTAACTGAAAAAGCTTACTCGTGTGTAACTAACAGCAACAGACAAAACGACATTTACCTCTGTACCGTAACATAACAGTGTTAGAAGGCCAAAACTTTAGCAACTCTAAACTCAATAAATCGTCAAATTAATATGTAGTCAACTGCACTTTCAAAATCAGAGACTTACTAAACTAAGATCAAATGAGAGTGAAACTTGCAAATTAGCAGACGAAAACTATAAGCGAGTAGTAATTTTTGTGTTGCCTACATAGTGGTCATCCCACCAGTTAATTTCTTTTTTCCATTATCTAAGTGACTGTCGCTCTGAATTTGTCAATTGATATGGTTTTTATGTAAGTTGAGGTATATCTCTGCGAAATTATCATCTAACTTTGTGCGTATAAAACTTGCGATTGTGGAACTAACATTGGGTTCGATGAATTTTGGAGAAGTCGATTAATTTTATTTCATTATAGAATTTGATGATTAATTTTATTTTATTATAGATTTAGGTGTATCCCCACAAAACTTAAAAAAATTAAAATTTTGACAAATTTATAGGATAGGTATGATTTTGAAAGCAGTAACAATTAAGCATCACATAACATTATGTCATAATGTACTAAATTATTGCTCTTTTATTTTATATTCTTAATTAAAAAAGGACTTTGTGAAGAGTAAAAAAGGTCATTTTCTAAACAATAAATTCTTCAATTTTTTTAATCCACATAGCGGACCAAGTTGCTAATAAGGCAGCGAGGGTCGTGTCAAGTAGTTGAGAAATACTCCTACAGCAATGTTCAGGCGCCCCAAAGCGTAATTGATCAAAGATCTCCCATAAATATGACTTTTCGCGTATCGTCCATATAAAAAATATTATTTTTTCCTCGAATACCACAAAATTTAGCGAAATAAGTCACTTAACAATTTTTATTTCGACAAATATAATTTATCTTTTAGTGTGGTTGGAAATACAATTTTATGAAAAAATCTCCCACAGCAATTTCGACCCACTAAATTTTATGATTGGTATTGTTTTGTATCATACTAAGATATATCCTACAGAACACTTATACGAAAGAAATGATATGCTTGTAATTATTATATCATAATATGATAATTACAAGCATATCATTAATTTCGTATAAGTGTTCTGATATTTTATAAACAAAGTGGCTTACGCGTAGAATTTATCGATCTATAATATTCTTGATCATTATTTAAATAATTATTCCGCTATAAAATACGCCATTTAAATAAATATGTAAACTTTTCAAGCTGCCCGTCGAATATTTATATCACAGTATAAAAATATTTGATTACCAGTAGCTTAACGTCTTTGATATCCTCGTTCATGCTTTTGCTACGTTTATATTGGCAGTCAATATGCATGAGAGCAAGGGTTGTCACATAATTAAAAATCAGATTAACAATAGAATAATGACAGATGTATTTTAAATACAGTGGAACATAAATGACATGGTAGAACAATTCGTAAATGAAAAATTATTTTTAATTAAAACACATTAAATTATAATTTTTAACTTATTTTTATTTCCGAAATACTCGTTCAAACTGAATAGACCTGCATTCGCCACAAACTTGGGAATAGCAATAACAATAAGAAGTAGATGCCCATCTACTTCTTAAGAATTACTTTAAAAAATAACCTCATAAAATCGGTTTCGGTATAAGTTTCTATGGGCGAGTTGCTGAATGTTTGCGCAGTTTATAGCACTTTTTGTTTTGAGAAACTATTCAAGAATATATCGGTTCAGTTGAACATAGAATATCTTTTTCTATATCTAACTGGTATAATTTGTATACATCATTCCAATTTCCTATTTTACCATTAAATTCAAAATTGTATTTCAACACAATATTTCTAACATACTTCAGAATATAGGAAATATCAGATATCTATTTTTCAAAATAAGAGTTTTTACATCCGCTTTGATTTAGGAAACTCAAAAATATAAATTAAAAATCCTAATTTAACATCTAATGCAAACAATAAACAACAAAATAATAATATCTACTGACCATTTCTCTATTTTTCCATAGATTTTACTCATTGAAATAATAACAAAATCGACTATCCGTGCCCCTATTTAATTATTTTATAAATTATAATCACCATATATATATAGACTAATAAATCAACCTCGCTGGGTATTTACTCACTCCGAAATAAATAATGTATAAACAAATGTAACGGAATTTTTATTGATGTAATAAATAGATTGGGAAAGAAAAACTCACCTTGCAGAAAAAATCACGAGGAAATTTTCCCAGAAAAAAATCCAAAGGAAATTTTAGCGCGTAATTGCGTCCAACAAAACCATAATTTATATGCACCGTTGTATTTCCAACCCGCTTCTCTCGCTTCATTAAGCGCAATCAAAATATGAGCGTGTGACAACCCTTCACACTCGAGCCCGTAAACTATTGAGAGTTTGCAGGACACGAACCGCTACGCCCACCACCCCGCACACCCCCTCTCATACTTGCCCTGTGCAAGTACACTCGTAGGATGACTGTATGCTCGTTAGACTCTGATTTATATCAGACGACCCCGGTACAGTCAACATAAAAAATTATACCAGCTTACAAATTCCGTTCCCTGCGATGCTGAAATCTGCAAGTTGCAGTGTTTTTCAAATCAAATTATAGAATAAAATGATAGTCGAAGTGAAAATCATTAAATTCAGTCGGAAATTACTACTCCTAATAAGTCCACTCTAAATCAAACAAAATCAAAGAATATTTTTAAAATACTATTTGAAGTGAGGATGTAATTTATGTCTATGTCAATACAAAAGGACGTGTTTTTTCGCATGCTGCGCCTCGTCACTGACTACAATATTTGGCTGGATATCATCAAATAATCCAAAAAATCGTGCAAAAAAGCAAATGACAATATCAAAAAATCGTGACAATGACAATAACAAATACCAAAAAATAACAATTACAATAACAAATACCAAAAAATAACAATTACAATAACAAATATCAAAAAATCGTGACAATGACAATAACAAATACCAAAAAATAACAATTACAATAACAAATACCAAAAAATAACAATTACAATAACAAATATCAAAAAATTGTGACAATGACAATAACAAATACCAAAAAATAACAATTACAATAACAAATACCAAAAAATAACAATTACAATAACAAATATCAAAAAATCGTGCGATAAAGCGAATGACAATATCGTAGGTCAATAGCCCTTACCCGCTGCTATTCAGCTGCTGCAAGCTAACAAAATTATAGGTTGATTATTAGATTTGATATCTAGACCTCTTAATCACAGGCCAACCATCAGAGCCCATTGAGCCTTGCATGATAAAAAATAACCAAATCTAAGAAAACAAAAGCGTGTTGTGTCAACAGATCTTGCCACCTATAGACGTTTTAGTAGTAATTGTGCGAAATTGAAGAGTATGTAAGAAAATAGAATAATAGTTATACCTAAAAATTACAAAAATCATAAATAACGCCCTCTTATGGATAAATTGGCAAACCAAAATAGCAGGCAACTAACACATTAGACAATAACAATTCGTGAAGAAATATAATGCGATAAAATGATTCTGAAAATTCCGAAAATATATTTTTTAAAACAATAGGTACTTTTTATAAACACCTTTCACAGAACACAAACATACAAACATCACACTTAACCAATAGATATTCGAATAGAAAAATATTTGTAGAAATTCTCGATTTGCCATATAAAGCGTTTAATTATTAATTTATTCCTTTACATTATAACAATGACCATAAAATTGAAATATTATGCAACCTACAAGTCGAGCATTCTTTTTTCTCTCTGCAAAGTTCATACTCCAATAATCTACTAATTTGTGTACGACAGAGCAGCAAACAGACTAAATGTTATTTGGTAAACATAAAATAATCCATGTATTTTCATCCCTTAGCTACAATGACAGCATCAAAGTCCCCTTCGTGGAAGGAAATTCAAAATAAGAAGAATTTTTTTTACTTTTTTATCTTAAAACTCTAAATCTTCCTCGATTTCTTTTATTATAACTTCTCTAATTTACATTTTCAGAAAAGTGTTTTACTCTATTTCTCTAATTATTTTATTTCGAACATTGTTTACATTTAATTTTCACCGTTATCTTTCCTTGCGTATCAAAGACGTTCAAACCGATTCGTAATTTTTTTTCTTCACTGGCCATAGTTACTTACCTACCTACCCAGCTCATTATGGAATGTAGTACATCGGTATCGAAATTTTTTTGGTACCCAGCAATTTAAAGAGCAGTTATTAATGAGCGTACTCTATATTCCATTACTTTAATAGCGGCATAACTTGAATCAACTTGATTGACGTTGTTACAATTACTGTAATGTGACATTTTGTGTATAATATATTAATATTCATTTTGAAATACTTTATATATCAGAGCAAAAACTGACAATACAATTTAAGTCATAATTAACAAGGAAACATCTCGGCAATGCCCGCTCCGCGCTGGAGTGGACGCCGCCTACGGTAACGAGCCGATTACAAAAACAGCAATATATTAAAAATGTCTGTAACAACAAATGTCTGCTAATACTGTGCAAAACCAATTGCTAACGTAAAAACGCCCGATAATAAAGCTAATTGTTAATAATGTTGATTAAACATCACAAAATATGCACTGATATGCGTTTAACGTACACGTAGAACCGTTTCGCATTAATGACGATTACAAATGCTGGAAGAATGATTTTTTAAATATTATTTTGTTTTTACGTTTAATACGCGTTTAAATTTCGAGAAAAATATTTATGTCCTTTGTTCGAACCGTCTGCCGTCTGCTGTGATGCGAAGCTGCATAAGTACTGTACTGTGTGTCCGCTTAAAAATTTCCATTGAAAAGTCCATTGAAGGTTTTATAGCTATTCTCAACTTTCTCGTTACTTACATACGTGGAGTGTACTCGTCTCGAATAATCGACTTAGGGCAATTAGGTATGCAATCCAGAGTCTTTACTGAGAAAAGCAAGAAATTACTAATAAAATATCCTTTCTATCTTTTAATTAAAAGGTAAATCATTTTAAATGTTTAGACTTGTCCCTTCATTTTTAAGCCACGGGGTACATATATATACTTCTTATATATACAATCAAAGTAAATATGCTGCAAATATTCACCATACTTAATTATTAATTAATACATTGTCCAATAACATGTAAAGCACTCGGAACCAAAAAACGACCATCACACACCAACTTAAACTAAATTCAAAACCAAGATGGAAAATATTGGTTGACCTATAAATAATAAATCACAAAGAGTTAACAACTCATGGTAAAGGATATTCCATTTTTTTTCTTTCACTATCAGTCATACTAATTCAAACCTTCAGAAACGCCTACACACTAAACATAGATACCTCTGTGTAGTTGGTGGTGGTGAACAGATTTAAACATATCTTTAACATCGTTTCAATATTTTATTTCAGTTAAACTAAATTAAGTATCATTGTAACAGATAAAATACTTGTCTGGTCAGACTAAGCTTTGAACCTACCTTTGAACGAGCCTTCTTGATTACAGCACGATTACTTAAAACACTAAAAAAACCTCGAACATTTACAAGTATTGTTTTCAATTCAAATTAGTAAAAAATGAGAATTTATCAATATTGCCAATTGTATTAATGGATCAATTTAATTTAAAATAATTCAAATTTCCTAACTACTTGCATATTATAAATTCAAAGTTTTAACCGTTGCTAACGTCACTCTGCTTGACACGCACGCTTAAATTCAAAAGCGGACGGATTCATATTAGTTTAGCTACAAAGCGAGCACTTATGTGGTAAATTATATAATTTTTTATATTTCGAAACTAAATCAGACGAGAAAGTCAACTGAAATATTTTATCGCTCCCTCACATCATTATGAAAATGAAAATAAAAAAAACTCAGTTTTCTCAGCTAATTCTAACCGATACTGAATATTAAAATATCCTATCCATTCACGCGTTTCGCTATTGAAACTATCTTTTAATAGGTTTACACAAGATGTCTTAATTCCAAGTACGTACCTGATTTGCTGACGTTGCAGCGAAACCGAGAGTTAATTTCACTCTGTCATTTCAAAATAAAGATTATTAAATTGAAATTCTCTCTAGTCAAAAAGATGTAAATATTGAGAAATATACGAAAAAAGGATCAAGATAATTTAAAAATGGCACACTCACGCTTACATTCGTCTAATTCATTTTTTTCCAAAATTCTGACCATAATTTCCATAAATCAGTTCATGTCTTATAATGTTACATCTTCTTTCGACACATCTTTACTTTCTTACCTGCCTATTGCTAAAATCTAAACCGTAAACTTTTTCACTCCCACTATCTGTCCTACACGCTAATATGAATTATTAAAAGTATAAAGAGAAAATTAACTAATGTTTACTTCTAAGCCTTGTAATTAAATTTAACTTCCTTAAATTACATTTAAATGAAACTACGTTATGTAGTATTATTTCTACTTTCTTTAAGTTCTTTACCACGACCTAGGTTTCGTTGTATTACAACATCTTCAGGTGAGATATGTGGTTGTAATACAACGAAACCTAGGTCGTGGTAAAGAACTTAAAGAAAGTAGAATAATACTACATCACGTAGTTTCATTTAATTGTGAATAATGAATTTCTATAAAATTAACGCCAAATATATTCAATATTCAATTCCTTAAATTACTTTTACCTTTTGAATAGAAATGAAAAAAAACATCAAATTTCAGTCACAAACTGTGTAAACGAAACTAATATCCATTAGCATGAAAAATCTTCAATATTGAATGAAAAATTGTATCAGAATTAATTCAAACTTTAATCTAGCTTAAGCTAAAGTTTTGGTATTGTTTCACAATACGTAGACGACATATAATAATGAAAAGGAATTAAGTTTAACTGGAAAAAAAATTCAATTTCTTAACAATAAAATGAATTTATTTTGTAATTATACGCATAAGTGCTTATTAGTATGTCAACCTCAAGTCTTAATTACAACCGAAATTTGCTTTACATTAAATCTTTTTATAGTTCATATGCTTGTTAATCCATATATAAGAGCAATTTGCCAAAAATTACTCCAATGGTCACATCCGAGTAAATCAATTTAATTTCATCCGATAAGTTAATTTCAGGATTACAGGCAGGTAAAGTCAATAAAAATAAATTGGATGGAATTGATTTCTCAGTTCTTCCTTTTGAGCTAAACTTTCGTGTATTTTATTCAAATTAGCTGTTTTTTCTCTGGTGAAACTTCGAATTGCACATTGAAAATATTTACATTCCTAAATCTATGCAGTAAGAATATTCACCATATAATCTTCTGTGTTGCTCGCAGTTCCGGTATCTGCTAACTCCGGTAGTACAGGCATATTGCGTCTCTGAAATAAGTTCTCTTCTTTGAAACTTCAAAGGCACACCCAAGCGATGGAATTATTTCGAATTTTGCTTCATCCATCGAGTAATATGTTGAGTACTTATCCTTTTAATTCATAGCGTAATTTTTCAAATTTCAACATTTCACCAGCAATTTGCTTTCGATTTTAAAAATTATTTAAAAATATTCAAAGAATTATTACATCGAAGCGCCGCTGCGGGGACCTGAAAGCGTGAGAATTCTATTTAATATGTTAAAGAGAAAATACACCAGAAAAAATATTACTCTGCCTAAAAAGCAAATATTGTTGAGATTTTATTAGTAACCATTTAATTCAAAAATTTATTTAGCTTCTAAATCATACTCCAAGATTGCCCGACAGGCACACATAAATTTCTGACGTACAAGCAACGCCTATCCATCAAGAATAAATCGAATAAAAACAATTGAAAACATTTGTTTGCTAGATACTTTGATTAGGTATGTCGATGACAGATGTGAAGTTAAATAAAATCGTTTAATAAAAATCAACCATAATTCAGTTTTATACATTCTAATTCGTTTTAATACGAATCTAGATAGATACGTACCTTCAGAATCGGGAAATAAAGTTACAACTAATTTGTCAGGTATCACTAACAACACTTTTCCTTTTGGCACCGACGTCAGAGACTTGATCGCGTACTGATATCGTATTCGTATCAGCGGCAAACTAGGACCCGTCCTTTATAAGTTTCACCAATCCAACTAATTTAAATTTACAACTTCGACAACACACTCTATTTGTTTTTAGTGAAGAATCGTCTTAAATCACTACAAAATACTAAAAAAAAATTGATCGTAAATTTCATTTTTCTCTCCCCCTAAAGTCTATCATTTTCCTACACTATCGCTTCTAAATACTTACGATTCCAAAATTCAAATATGTAATTTATCAATAGAATCGATTTTTAGTTTCCGAGTTTATAGATTATTCCCCTTCGGTCCTTCCCTTAAACGTTTGAACTATACAGCCCACGACAGCTGATTATTATATAAAAAAGAAAAGCAACGGAAAAATGAGTAATATTTTTAAATTAAGTAAACCTACTTACAACTAAGAACGATTTTATTGCATTATATACGTATATGTTTATTGCGAGCGTTCCACGATTCTGTTGTCCTTTACGATATTTTGAAATTCTATCTATGTTTATGTTCATACTTAGAATATATCTGTTTATTTCTCTGTTGAATATAATAATAGAAGACTTTTCTTTGGATGAATTTTAAATTAAAATATTTTCGTAGATAAATTGCTAATTCTTATTTTTATTTCAATAACACGTTAAATACGAAATTCCGGATTAAGCTGTGGCTAAAATATCAGACTGCGGGCATCTATCTCTATTCTCGTCCATATTCACTTTGCATTGTATATTAGAAATCATTCGAATCAATTTAACAGTTCATTTTGTTATGATATTATTCATGTAATGTACAAGTAGTAAAGAAATTAAATAAACAATGTTTTTCCATTCCTGTAATGTTGCCTACTGTATTTATATATGTACTTACAAAAGTATAACACAATGTACTCTTTTTTAATATGCTACTAAAAAGGCTATAAACGATTTAAATATTACAAGTAAATAGCTAATGAAATTAAATATTGCTGCATAAAACGTAAAGTTCGATGTAACGAAACTTGCAGATATCAATCACAAAATGCAAGCAACTGTATATAACCACGGCAGGTTTGATTACATTCAGCCTAATCATAACGTTAAAGATGTTTTTCTAACAAAATTGGTCTAGACACGTTCTCAATAACTGCTTGTGAAATGCAGAAGACTACACATTGGCCATTAAATAAATTAATAATGCATGATTCGATGATTAATATGGCCGTGTACGGAGCAGGAGCGCGCCAATCAGCAGCCGTCAACGTCAGAGCGGCCGCCATATTGGGAGGCGGAAATGCGCACGAACCGTTACTTTACGACGGTCGCCATTTGCAAAAAACGCACGCGTCGCCTTGTCTGTATTCGCTTCTTTTTATTTTACTTTTTACGAGTTTTTGTCGCTTAACTCTTTCTTTGCAAAACGCTTTTAAATTGCTCGACAATTTTATTGATTTCTCGATTGTGGCACGCATTCTCTTTCCATAATGGATTTACGATTTTTCTGATAGTGAAGCAAACTAAATAAGTTTTATATTAATGATCCTTCACAACACAGTCATATATATTATCAACATTTTCAAAGTTTGTAGGCACTAGAAGAAAAGTTGAAGGTGAATTATTTTGTTCTGTTACCTAAATTTAATGTTGTAAGTAGCTATTTTTAGTTAACTTAATGAATTACAGGACATTGCCTTCATATGTTTTACGACCTACCAAACGTGACATTTGCCAGGATATATATGCATTTAAATTATTGCAGCCACATTCCCCACATAACATAGACAAATTGGCTACGAGTATTAATGGCACACCACGAGTGATTACTCCGAGATCAGGCACGATAGTGGCACACGACGCGGCGCCGCAGCGCGAGATCGCTTCCCGGATTGCGGCTGACGCGACAGATGGCGCCTGATCCGATAACACGCATAAAGTGGATCTCCGCGCGTTTCCCGCATTCGTGTTTATCGCCATGTAAGATCGTAGTCTTCGCAGAGCGAACCGTTGCCTCGTTGGGCCTTTGCCTTGTGCTGTGTGCACTCAGATTTACGCAAATTTTTAAATACGACCTCGGCGTTGGCAACAGCGGAGCTGACCTTGCGCATTTATCTGGTCAGTGAGACAAATATGCACATTCAATATTTATGTTAGATGTTTCTATATTAACTGCACTTTATATTTTCTTAATCACATAGGAAATTATCTTTGGTTTTGAATAGAACGTATTTATTTTTTGGAATTAATGCTACTAGTTCCACGTTCCATTGCATTTATCGTAACACCAGATCACGGAAGTAAACAATTAAAACGGTTCCTTTTGAGGTTTACACGAAATTGAAATGCAGAATACATGAACAAGAATCATCGTAGCTTCAGCTCAATGTAGATTACAAGGAGTAGGTCTATGGGTATCATCAATAAAATTGGAGTTCGTGCGATTACAATTTGTAACTTACGTGTATAACAGAAGCTTTGAATAAAAGAACGTGTTAATGGTGAAAAATATATATAGTAAACTGTGGCGCACCACCATAATAGTAAGAATTGTTTTTAGATAAGTTTCACATAGTCATACTTTAATGCAAAAAATACGTTATATACCAAAACTTAACCTAAAAATAGGAAAAATATTACCTTACTTGGTTAATGGGGCATCCGCCTATTTTTGGAACATTCTCTTAATTTTTTTACACTTCGGATAAAGACAATGTGACCATACCATCTTACCGTGTTTCAGTGTAATTGGGTGAACCTACAAACTGCCAAGTATATGATTGTTTCTACTGTCTCTTTGCCGAGTAGAGGGACATCTCCTACCAATCTTAACATTCTCGTCCCGATTATGTGCCTCTTGGTGATACGGACCTTATTCAGAGACCAGCATTCTTCTAGACTCGATGGAGCGCGTATTTTTTTAAATTTACTTTTCACAGGCACAACACATTCAAAAATTTCCGTTACTTCATCCATCCTCTCTTGGCGCAATGGGTGACATAGTACCATCGTGGGCGATAAATTAGCTCAGGCATTTAAAGTTATCAACTTCTTTGATGCACTGAAACTATGACTTCATTTTCCAAGTCGAATCGCATTCAGGGACTTAGTTTTTTATATTTAAATTTTTATCATGTGTCTATAATTGTTTCACTTACATTTAAAAAAGTTAAGTTGCATATTTATTAAAAAATATTTTTCATATCATACCCAAAAAGGGAAATTTCATAAATAGAGTAACATGGCGAAATATCAAAATAAAATCCCGCGTAAAAACATTACTTCGCTCTTTAACCTTGAATGTCGAGGAGCAACCACAATTAATTAAGTAATAAGCCCTGCAATTAACTTTATACAGGTTCACTCTGTAGTTTATCGTTTTTGACGAAACACGTATCAGCTGCTCATGCAACGTCTATAAGTCGGAAGTCTCAGTAAATGTCGGTAAATGATACTTATTTTTATGACATATTTTTGTTCTTTCCTAAGAAATAATTAAAAATAAATAAGTAAATAAAAATGATTTCGATAAATAAAAAAGTGTTTGTACAGTGGGTTTATTATTTTATTATAATACAAGGTTTCCTTCGATTTTCTTAATCCTTAAACTATTCAATTGACAAGGAAGATGTATGTGATAAAGGAAAACGTTATTAATGGATACAGTGTAAAATAAAAAGTAGCGATTTTTATGTATTATTATGTTTGTTCGGGTACTGACTTCTGACAAATTGAAATCAATATCATAGAGAAAGCAGTAGTGCCACGATACTGCTTTCTTTACGACATTGATTTAAATTTTATGGAAAACATTGGAACCCGGTGTGGTTCTCAAATTTGACAGCCAAATTTTCGCAATCTCCGTAAAACTATTGGAGCACGATAAAAATAAGATATACAATCTTCGTAACTTTTATTCAAAATCAACCCATTATTCATAATATTTAATAGACCCATCAAAAACAAAAACAAGAAATTAATCAAGAATAATTGTGCATAAATTCACAAAACACAGGTAAACAAAGTAACAAGACAGAATTAACAGTACAGTACCAAGCAAAGTTAAAGTGAAAATGTTTTGTTCGACACAATAATTTTACATTAACTTGTCTAAAGTCTGAACTTCCAGGACCATCACTTCGAAACGTGTTACGGCAGCATAGAAAAGATAACAAAAAATTACGTGAGCAGCACGCGTCTTCAATATATCTACTACTTTGTAATGTACTAAAAGTCAAGGTCAATAAAATATTTTGTCTGACACAATCATTTTAGTTTAAGTTTTCGAAAGTGTGAAAGTATTTACTACCACTTCAGAATATGTTATAGTGTCATAGAAGTAATGGCAAAAAATAACGCAGCAACACATGTCTCCAACATTGCTACTTGTAGCAGTTCCGTGGCAGTTCAGTAGTAGTTCCAAAGACACATTACCACTAGGCATTTTTGTCTTTTAAATAATCACTTATTTCAGAATAGATTTTATTACAAAGAATAATCTTTATATCGAATCTCTTTTCCGAGAAACTTAATAATTTATTGATCTTGTATTTTATTGTAGAAGTGTACATAGAGCCCCATAAATGATGTACTGAATTTTACTAAGTCGAAATTGTGATAACGTTTGCTAACTTTCATTAAGTGAAAACTCTAGGGTCGGTGACGCTGAATCGGGTAAACTCGGCCTCCTTCGGCATCGGCCAAGTAAGTTCACTGATCGGGTAAACTCGGCCTCCTTCGGCATCGGCCAAACGAGATCACTACTCGGGTAAACTCGGCTCCCTTCGGCATCGGCCGAGCGAGTTTACTTCCCTTAATTCGGAGTGCATATAGAGTCACGAATTACGTTTATTTTTTATTAATAGTTGATTTGAATATAATTTAATATAATACGGATATGTTTATTGTATATAATCAGTGTAATATTGCCAATGTATGCATTTAACGTTTAATATTTTATTCGAGTGTAGTTTAATACAATACGTTTGTTATTAATTTTAATTAATATCACCATCTGAGGCTTTTACAAGTTAATATTTATAAATTGTTAATATAAATAATATCAATTTGCAGTACGCATAGAAACGTAATAGAAATTTTATACATAAAAGCATACATTCATACAAAAAATATAATTTTTTTTCATTATTAAAACAGTTTGGAGTTTTACTATTTCATTTTCAATATTAAATAAATTACAGCAATGATAGTGAAATACGACATGTCAAATCGAGACGATTCGTTAAAAACTTACGTAATGATTTGGAAACAGAGGAACGCTCGTTAAGTTGCCGTCGCTGACAAAGCCAGCTCGGATCGTTACATTAGCTTCCGATTGGCTGCGTTCCCACATACAATTCACTAGATCAACTTTGTCTGTTGGCCATCGATACGCATTGACATGAATAACTGCTAAGCACGAAATAAATAAATAATACAGCTCGAGTAGACTACGTAATAATATCCGCATTATATAGTCTAATACAGTTAACTTAAAACTAGTGATTGATAGCAGATATTTATTTCCACTTAAATTCCGAAGATCACATTATGACAAGTGGGAAATTTAGTGGAAATATTAGTAGTATAATAAAATGTAAGTGATGAATGTAAGCTAATTAATGTCCATTAACATAAAATAAATATAGTTACCTACACGCACGCAAGCTCTCCCATCCAATCGCTCCCCCGCACGCACATCCGACCGAACGCCCTCCTGCCCACAGCACGCACAGGCGCACGCGCTTTATTTTTTAGCACAACGCAATATTTATAAAATAAATTTCATTTTAAATCCCAATCTTTTAAAATTCAATGTGAGGTCAATAAAAATACTTTAAGATTCAATGTTTATTTAAAAATCGGTTACATAAATAGCTAACATTAATCTAATCTAACTAAAAAACATTGTGCGTGTACTTATATACCTACGCTCGTTAGAAGTTATACTCCATTGGTATAATAAAAAAATAACTTTATTTAACACGCAAATAATTAATGGAAATAAAGTAATAAAAGGACTGGAGAGTGATTATAAATAGGGTCGTTAAAATCTAAATCCATAAAAATAAGTAAATTTCCAAAATTAAAATTTATTTTCTTATACATTCTCCTTTAATAATTAAATAATTTTAATGACATGAATAAATAAATGTGCTGAAAAAGTTATAATATTATTGTTATTGCTATTATTATAATTATTTTTAATTTTTTTAATAATCCAATTTAATTATTTTAAAAAGTTAAATGAATACTCAGCATTCAATTTAATATAATACGTGCATATAATAAATTGTTAAATTTACTAAAACAATCGGAAATAACATTTAATTAATAATAAAAATAAATGAGTAAGCTGAAAATTTGTTGTAATTTGTAATTTATAATTCAAATAAATACATATCGAAACTTAACCTCACTTAGAGAAATATACTAAAAATATATTTTAAAAATAAGCACTATATCGCGAATATTCACAATAAATAAAATATTTGTTGTATTATATGGGCCGTATTATGTAATATAATTTAAAAGCACATATATAACTTATTTATTTATTTATCTACTTTAATGTATCTAATTGATACATATAGCGGACTTATTGCTACGTGAGCAATCTCTTACAGCCAACCATAACACCCGTCCAGCCCCGCTCGACGTACGGCCGGGAATCGAACCCGGGTCTACGCGTTGCATCGCGTCGTCACAGGCCGTATGCTTTGTGATCAACCCAACACACCACGGCGAAGACTTGTTGTTGTAACTTAGACTTGTATAAATATAAAACACGTCTTGTATATTTACAAATATCTCAATAACTATCATGAATCTATATTCAGTCAGTAACTACACGCATGTAAATAAATGTTTAGTGAGCAACTTCATCTTGTCGATTTTTGTCGCATTGTGCGCGCGCATAGTAAAATTTCATTCTCGTTATTTTTTCACAATGCGCCAAAAAAATATAACTTCAAAAATACTTGATAATCATCACAAGATAAGATCAAAATATTTGGTACAAAAAACTAAACATAAAAAAGTTTGTGAAGTAAGCTATATATGAAATTTATAATAAAGTTAAATTGATCAATGCTATTAATTTTCATAGACTTATGGAAAGTTCTCAGCCAAACTATGTAAATTAAAAAGTAAGTGAAGTATCTTAGCGAAAGTTTGATCAGGAATTCTCAACATTTTTAATCAGTTAAATGTACTCTAGTCAACCGACAACCGACAATCAATTGTGGATTCATTTTATAGCAAACAACTGAAAAAGTCAATTTTGATTAACACATTAAAGGAGTTAAATTAACTAGTTACCTAAGAAAATATTTTCATTGTTTGAATCGTCATCAAATTCTTAAGAGCCCGTCACCCATTAGTCGTAAATTAATTCAACGAAAATGCCTCCCATAGACTGCGCTAGCCTCTTAACACTGCACGGGCGATCTAGATCTTCAAACTAATGTGGATAACTATATCTTGATACTTCCCGACAATTAGTTTTTCATTAATTATTTTACGTCGCTTTAATATTAAAAAAAGTTGCAACTTGCTATTAGTAATATATCGGACATCTGTATAGCTTTATAATCCGGATTAACGTCCGCCCTTTATAATCCGGATTAAGTAATGTTTACACTATTTAAATACGAATCTTAAATGTATATTCTATAGATAAATTTAATTTTAAATCAAAGCTTCTTCGCTATTTCATATATCGTCTACATTATTTAACTACGCTTCACCGAACAGTAGTCAATATAGTTAGCCAGCTAATTGTTGATAAAAAGATTCAATCGCATTATGAAATGGTAACAACTCGAAAGGGTAGAAATGATATTTATTTTCAATATTAAACAATTTAAAAGACAACTTTCTAAAATAAATAATTATAATATTATTTTTCTTACATTTCTTAGTAACGAAATGCTGAAAAACCGCTTAAAATTAAAATTTATTTTATATATTTTAATTTTTTTAGATTAATTTTTTCTCGAATGCTTTATGTATTTGTCAAAAAATATAAATACTGTGCTGAACTAATTATCACGGTATTATAATTTTGTTAACATAACTTTTGCCTTGTGAACTACATTCAAAAAAATTTTTTTAAAAAACTGACAATATTTTATTCAGACTATAATTCCACTAAATCATAACGAGGAAAACTTGTTTCTTCGTTTGTATGTTTGTTTTTTAGTGAATCATGCAAAAACTATTAACTAACTAATTACTAGTAAAAACTATTAAAAAACTATGTTGTATAATTATCGCGATATAATTAAGAACCCCAACGTAATCGAAGAAAAGTCACTTATTTTAATGAAGGTACATAGTTTCATGACAAACACTGGGAAAATTATTATCGGTACATTAACGCTAGGAATATGGGTTGTTAACTATAAAGTGTTGCAATAATTTCTTAAAAGATAATTTTTAAATACTATTTTTTTATCCTAGTATTTGCATATGGCTTTAAATCTAAAATCTTTTTATAAGTACTAGAAACACCATCAGAAAAAGTTTTTCATAAATGAGCTTTCGATCGCGTATTGAATTTTTGAACCCCTCCAAAAGTATATTTGACTCCATCACTGAAGACAATCCTTTACGTTTTTAAAAGCACATATGTTCCAAAGGAGTAACGTTCTTATTTATTGCTCGAGTACAAATATTACTTTTAACACCCAAATATCGTTTTTTTGTATGTGAACCTACGATAGCAGCAATATCCAAAAATGCTGCTATCGTAGGCTTACATATAAACATTAATTTATTCTATATACTCTTTTTGACCCACACACATCAGCTGTTACCGTTGTCATAGGTATTCCTTGAGCATCCACATTTTCAATAGACATTGCCTAATTTGCCCCTTCCTTTGCGGCGTGTTCAGAAGCAGTTTACCACCATCCTGATTGTGAAGACTACTATAAAGGTGTCAAGATAACTTTGGAATGTCCAAAGTTGCTCATATGGTTTCTAAATGCCTAAAGCCGGAACCAATCGACAGATTGGCGAGTTGGATTTATTTTTATCCTTTTCTCGCTATCCTTCTCTCCTTTCCCGCTATGTTTATACTTTTCTTGCTATTTTGTTATCCTTGTCTCGCTATTTATCAAAATGAAATTTCTAATACTTAAACGGCATTTTAAATTAAATGTCGAGAAGAACCCTTTCGCCATCTCAGAAATAATAAAAATGTGTGTGAATCTGCAATTCATGCTTCCTTGTACAGAAATTGATGTACGTTGGTCGAAAAAAAAGAAAAATTTTTTATTTTCCGACCACGTATATCGGATGGACACCATTTTCTGGAATAATATAACCATATACCTACTGTAGTATTCTTATGTGGCATCGAAGTGAGTGTATTGCATCAATGACTTAACAGGGCAGCTTTTCAACCAAAAAGTTACATTCTAATAGAAAAATTTAGTGTGTAATTTTGGGTGATTTGAATTCATGTTTATAAAATAAATATAACACGTACTGAAACTTTGCCACAACTTTAAAGATAACTATATTCTTGATATACTGATGTAATTTTTTATTATAAATTAATTTTTATTATAAATTAGCTCAGATTAGACATCCCAAAGTACGGCTATTTCACGATTCTTCTGAAATTAGATGTTTCCTAGCTATATTATTAGACGTTTTTTTATTAAATCCTGTGAATGTGTCCTTAATGAATGTATCTTTCTAATGATATATAACTTATAAACATGTGTTACGTATTTCTATAATCTCTAATTACATCTGTATCGGCAAAATTTTCGTGACGGCCCCTTAAAGTCCTAATCTTTGCATTACCTCAAGATGCTCTGTATCATGTAGACCTTCATCCCTTGCTTCTTTGCGCTCTGCTGTGCAAACAATTTTAACATGTTTGCGCATGTTGCTCAATATTTTAGCCCTTTCTTCTTCGTTCTCTGTTCCAAGAGCAGGACTACATGTAACATATGCTATATAGAACTAATAATTTTCATAGAGATATTAGCTCTCAAAATTTCTTTTATAGAATTTCAAACAGCGCTTTTTTCTTTTGCGTAATGTTTCTTTTGAGCATCAAACTTATTCCGTTTTTGTAACTAATGATTCTTATAAATTATTGCCAAACTAAAAAGAACAAAACAATTATAACATTTAAAAAGATAATCGAAGTTGAAAAAGACGAAACGTACTTTCGGCGCTTACTACTTATGTATTGTACAAGTATTTAAATATTTGTAGTATTGTATTTATGCAAATTTTTACATTATAAAATAAAGAAATCTAACTTCACAAAACATTTTAAAAAACTTAAATTTACCAAGTTGTAAGTGGGTACGTATGTTCTTACAATCCAAATAAATTAAATTTTTGAGTACAATATTAAGTAAGAAACGAGTAATTGCTAGGAAATAAGCGCTCCTATTCCAAAAAATTATATCTCACTTTTATTAACTTTTATAGTTCTTAATTTTTCAATTTTTTACTTTGTATTGTTGCGAAGCAATAATTTTTTGATGAACAAAAAGTTTAAAATGTTAAAAAGTAAGAACTAAATTGTAAAAAGATTATTAAAAAATTATTATACATTTCAAAAATGTTTATTCTAATTGAAAAAATGCCTGAGGTAATAAAATGACAATTGATTATTTTGATAATTATGATATTTAAAATGTAAGGACTAAATTATAAAAACAACGAATAAAAAAAACAACCAATGTCAAATCATTAAAAAATACGCTTGTAAATCAGTATACGAAGTGAAACACTATTGGAGATCTAAAGCTCGATTTGTATGTAAGAGTTGAAACGGAGGAGAGAGAGAAAAAGAAATATTAATGGATTATAAATATTACTCACTGTTTAAATACACACAGCACATGTACATGCGTACACTTCAAAATTGCAAACGTGTTTAAGGGCAAGATAAGTACATTGAGTTAAACTTTAAAAAAATATACTAAATGTAAGTGCATAGATTGTACTAAATTCACATAAGAAGATTTTAATATTATATATTCATATAAATTAATAAAATGTCATTACAAATCGACGTAAACATTTATTAAAATCTTCATATAAAATTACATAAACAATTGTCAGCAATTCAAGTTTTAATTAGTTATTTTAATTCGAGTTAGAGTTAAAGAGAAGAGCATTTAAAATAACATTTTTAAAATTTCAAGGAGAATAATAGCTTAATTATATTTCATACGAGAATATTTCATTTCAAAACCGCCACATACTACACGCCATCTGTCGGTTCGTTAAATAACTCACTTGTTTATTTCATCTGCATTTCCTGTAAGTTAATTTGCTTTAAAAAAATCGAATAGATATCGGATGTTTTTCAATAAATATCTATACAAAAATAAAAACCACGTTTCGTCGTCTTCGATAAACTTAAAAATTATGTTAGATGAATATTAGCAGACTTGATAGAATAATGCACGAATTTTCCACTTTAGACAATATTAAACCATTCAAACATTTTCATATATCGCACTACAGTGAGTAATTTTTGACAAATTAATATAAAACTATTGAAATGTATCATCGTCAAAATTTCTAGTTTATTCATTTTTCTCAAAACATACAGGCCTTTAATTATAATATTTCTGTAAACGTAGATTAATAAAGCAAATCATTTATTTGGTATATTGACAACATTTTGATAGTTTACTTTTTACACAATAATAACGTATAAAATAGTAACCGTGGTAAGCGTGAGTAAGAAACATTATTGAGTCCTTAATATTTTACTCACATCATACCCAAAGAAGTCTTGCTAATTCTAATTCTAAATGGTAATTAATTTGAAAGAATTGCCTGATATAATAAAAGTACATTAACCAAATAGAAAATCACAACACCAATTCATGTGCGCCATCTATTGCAATTAAATAAAACTACTTCGCCAGCCACATGGCCGACTGCATGCGACCGTAGATGTAATCTTGTTGTGACGTTATCTTGCTTTATTATTTTTTAAACAAATTTAAAAAATGGTTCTCAAATTATATGCATATTGATGTGATAATCCTAAATATCTTGGAATTTATGTAAAGTAAAAAAAATAAAAAAGGCAAGTATAATAGATAGATACAATGGCACTATACTACATAGATGTGTCAGAATTGGTTCAAAATTAAGGTGGCTTAACTATCTCAACTTCATTCTTTGCCAATCAGTTTTATTATTTGCCTATCAGTATTTATTCCCTGTATCAGGAGGTTGCGTACTTATAGTTGACGCCGTTGTTAAGGCGATTATGCAAGAACTAATATTAACTTCATCAGTGATGAAAATGGTAAGATTTAAGAAAATAACATGTATCTTAAATCAATTATAATGTTATATACTCTCCATCTACATACAAGTACGTATACGCATATTTTCGATAATGGTTTACCCTATTCTCCTATTTCATATTATTTGGGTTTAAAATATTTATTACTTTAATGCAAATAATACGGTAGTTGACTCATTCTAAATTTTGATATTTTTCGTACAATATTGTAAATAATTAATAATATTGTAAATAATTATTAATATTGTAATAATATAAGTTAATTAAAAAGCAGTCTTGAAAAAAATTCAAAAATTGATTGAAAAATAAGCCAGTAGGCTTCTAAATTTGAAGATTCGGATGGAGTTGGGTATATCCCTGTCTCTTTTCCTCTTGTAGAATATAATGTGCAATATTAAAAATGACCTCACAACGCAGTATTGCCGTCCTTCTCTAAAGGTTAAATTTAAACTTTTATAATTCGGTTAATTTTTAAGATTATTAAAATTTTTTTTTTACTCTTCATCAGCTTGTACCTTGAAATTATGATTAATGAAATAAAAAAAATTTAGTCAAATACCCAATTGATAATATGCATGTATAAAAAAATACCAGGTCATTCAAAATCACATTTCACATCTCACTCTGTCACAATACAATTCAAATTTATATACCGAATATTATCAAATCTTTTTCAATTAGTTCGCGCTTTCCTTTTTTAACAAAACAACAATTTCCCATTGTAATTGCTCTTCCCTGCTTTGAAAATTAATCAAACAATTGACACAATCAATTTAAATTGATTTTAGAGAGCGATAAGACAATGTCGAGTTGTTTGCAAATATTTTAAACTAGCTGTGCGTACGACTTCGTTGGCGCGAAATTTGCAATACCAAAAGTTATTAGAATTTTTTTAAATTTTTTCTCTCATATGTTGCTCTTGTGTATAAACTAAAACTATAGCAAATTTCATCAAAATACGCTTAGTAGATTTTGCGTGATTGACGCACAAAATAACAGACAGACAGGTACACAAAAATTGTAAAAAACGTTTTTCTATCTTCTATTATAATTCTTTATACTAAATCAATCGCTCTTTTTAAAATATTTTCCATTTCCAGAATCCACTCTGTTACAATTTTATTATATATATATAGATAATTATTATTTGAAAGATTAACTATCTAGAAGATTTGTCGATTCTACTTTCTAACCAAAGGCAGTAAGTTCAAAAATTTAAACCACTGTCGTTCAAAAATTGAAATCGAAATGTCAACTGAAACGAAACGTTGCTAATTTCGCTATTTAGCACCGTTTCTAGTGGCACATTTTTCGATTGCTATGGACCTATCCTTACGAAATAATATAAGTGTATGCAATTAATATATTTTGTAAATCAATTGTTTCGAAAGCAAAATAAAGGAATAGCAATTTTTCCCCTTTCCTTTCATTGGGTGCTATGTGTTTTACGTGCAGCTTTTTTAACGAAATAAATAATAACAAGGTGTACTTTACAATAAACCATTTTGATATTGAAAAACTTTATGATGATGGAGATGTTTACTTGACGTTGACAATGGCAAGTGATATGTCAATCGTATGTGCCGTCTTGTGCACACTGACGACAAAAGCATCAATTTTTGTTCGACTTCACTCTTTTCTTAACTTCATGAGTTTGAAGTACTCGTATCATCGCTCGATCTTCATTCCAAGTCTCATTTTACTTAATATAAATCGTTCAGTAGTAGATTAAAATCTCATAATGAACCAAGTTCTCATGGAATCGAAAAATGTATTGAAATATTAATCAGTGCAAAGTTCCAGGTGCTTTTTATGCGTAAACCTATTTGTTATATTATTTAATATTGTCTATGAAAATTAATTAAAAAATTAATTCGTAATTCAATTTATAGTTTTGAACTTTACAAGTCAGATTGGCTTAAAATTAGGTTTGATGTATTGTATATTTTATTAGCTTTCAGAATATTACAAAACCATTGACCTCCAATAATGGAGAGCAGAGGAAATAAGCTTTTTTCAAAAGTGCAAAATTCACCCACTGTGTACATGGGTGGGGAACAATGAATTACCCCCTGGTTAACAATGGGCTAAGGGATTTTATGTGTAGTAGAAGACATTTAACCATGAAATTATATGTTTATTAAAAGAAAAGAAAAATACAATATCGACATTATGTCGTATATTAAAACTTAAAAACAACAAAAATATTTCATTTAGATTTAAGTATCTTATGATTAATCTCTTTCGACGTATAAAAAAAACAAAATAGTATTATGTTGTATCTTAAAGATGCAAAAGAAAAACGAAAATATGTCAACTATTTTTCAGTGTCGTAACATTAATCTCTTTTTCCAAGGTCTTGCACTTATCAAAATATTTATTTAAAAATAAAAATCGACCTTTTGTCGTATAAAAAAACAAAATCGTGTTATTTTATATCTTAAAAATGAAAAAGAAAAACGAAAAGATGTCAACCCTTTGTCAGTATCGTAGCATTAATCTCTTTGCTGTGATAATTCGTATCTCGAAATTCTTTTGTTACTTTCCTTTTAATTGCCTTTTTATTCTTCTTAATATCTCCCTTTTCCGGTGTATCAGTTGCAATAAAAGATTTCCCTATTCGCCTCGGATTTCTTTTATTATACCTTGTAGCTGCTTTTAAAGGTTTTCGGAATTCATCCGGTGTAACTAACCGGACAGATAAGTTATCTTTGGCATGCGATGACCAGGCAGAGGTTTCATCTTGTCTAGCTGCTAATGGTGGAGATGAAAAATGTGAATTAAGAAGATGGTAATCTTGTGATTGAACAAGATAGATTGGAATAGCAGGTTTGCTTATTGCTGCCAAACACAGATGAGATAGGGAAAGTGGAGTTGTAGCACAAACTTCTGAAGATAATGTAACAGACACTGACGTAGCACTTGCGCTTTGAACAGAAGACTGAACAATCGATTGTTGAATGGCGTCTATCACATATGGACTTGGAGTAATTTCATCTCGATTTGGTATTTCATTAAAAATATTATCAGCTTCTTGCTTTGGCACTAACAAATTTTTATTTGTGACGACAGCAAGAACTGCCGGTTCTTCAGCAGCTGGTCAATCAGAGACGCTGCTTGGCATAAAATCTTCCTCTGAGGATATATTTCTGTCGAACGGATATATGCCTGTTTTCTTGAAGGAATTCTTTATATACCGGCGTCATAAACTTTTCAAAAGCTCGACCATCTAACGCTCTAATTTCGTAAATAGTCACTGGACACCCAGGATTCCGCATCATCCATGACTCCACTGCTAACGCATGGTAAGATTTAAACGGTTCATGGATGGCGACGTCTAATGGCTGAAGTTTCGCCGATGTATGTAGATGTAAGGTAAGCACAGTCACCCTCGACTCTTTGAACAAATCAAGTGCTTCAATCGACAAATGCGATTCGTGGATGTTCACGATGAGGACTATTGGAGAATCATTTGTAGATCCTGACCGCTACACAAAATGCTTCATCACGTCTACAAAAGTTTCAGTGTTCAACTACCCCATTGTAGACGCGAGGATAAGACAACCAGGTGGTGTTCAAATTCTCATGCAAGGATTTATGTACTTGCGTGGGAAGACCAATGCTTGAGGAGGGTGCCTGCGAGTGGACAAACGCTAGCGCTATCTATACTGGTTTCGTCAATGAGTCCATGACCCACTATACCCAACTGACCTACCGTTTACCCGGTGAACCTACTTGCTTTTTAGGTGAATATTATTACTTAAACTTACCTAAAACTTAAATTATATTAATTTATTTATGCAAACTTGCTAAATAATATCGAGTTCCGCATGGAAAAGTTGTTGGAACTTGGCATTGGTTTATCTTTCAACGCTTATTTTAATCTAAAGAGACCATGCCCCATCTTGCATATTTTTTTTGTTTTTATGGGGATGTTTAAATGAGATTTAATACTTTTCATTGAAAAATCATTACCAAACCAACAAAGTAAAATTTCATGAAAAACAACGAAGAAACTTTGAGTTATCTTTATCGTCGCGTTCGTACCTCGTGTTTTGTTATAATTTTGATATAATTTTTGTTGTTATTATTTATTTATATTATTTTTATTTACATATATTTTAAATAATAGTCTGACAACATTTAAAATATACCACAATTCGTGGCCATCCTATTAGACTATAACGTAAACAAGCTTATTTTTCTTCATTTTCGAAAAAAATAATTTTATATTCTGTAAAAAAACGTAAAGAAATCGCAATATTTTTGAAATTCAATCAACACTGCAAACGCCATGTTATGGGTCAGATGACATCACACGCAAATAAACAGACAGCTTGTAGTTCGCAAATTTGGTTTTGTTTATGGTGTTATCTAAATCTTGGATCTATTAGTTACATATTTCTTAAAGATTCCCAATATTTTTTTTATATATCTTGTTTCTACTCGTTTACATATTATCAAAACGGAGAGAAATTTCGTGCAAGCTGATAACAACAATCTACTTAAAATAGATACCTTTATTGTTGCACTTTTCTTAAAAAAACAACGATGATTTCTTTGCTGCAGAGTACAAAAATTTAAAAACAACAATATTTTATAGATACATAAACTTTTAAATTAATATATAAATTTTTTATAGATGTAATCTTTTATAAATTATCTGTTACAGGTATTTAGAAAATGTTCACTTTTATTTAAGAAATTTGTTTGCACTAATTTGCTCCTACAATGCACATTCACTCTAGTTTTTACTTGAACAGATTTGTCTGCATTTATAATATGGTCAGTAATTGTCTACTGACAATTACTGACCATATTATAAATGCAGACAAATCTCTGTCTTATATTTTCGATAATTCTGAAAAGTTAAACATTAAAAATTAATTTAGGTAAAGATTCAAAGTAAATGGGGAGAACAATTAAACTTGATTACGTATATTAAGTCATATGTAGTAGATTACATAAATTCAGGCCTCAATTAAAAATATTATGCATTATATAATTGTCATCTCTTTACGTCTATTCTTCACATTGTTTGACAAGGTCATTTCTTTGTCTTTTCGTGAATACTTCTTGCGAAGAATATCCTATCAGACATTCTTCTTTATGGTCTTCCTGGCAGTGAAGTTTTAATGGCACAACCTCGTCCGTCAAATTTATTTTTTGATTGAACCCCATTTTGTACTGCGTATAATTTATTGGTCTTTTTCCATGTGTAATTTAACATTTTTATCGCTGTTAACAGGTGAGTAATATGATGTTAACTACTAAGTATTCATATCCATTAATAGGCACAATCACAGAGAAATAGTTTCATTCCGGTTTATAGGCATTGACATCAATAATATTTAAAACACAAATATTAATTACATGTAAATGATCTTCACACATAAAACACTTCAGTGAGCCATAATGGTGTTTTGATCTCTTCGGGATAATTCTAGCCACTTTTTGGTCTTTTAGGATTCGTTGGCACTGAAACTAACACTTTGTGCGCACTATTTATAGACGTATTTTGTACATTGTACATTATACACAATTTTAATATGAAAATAAATAATATATCCCTTCAGCCCGCAAGATTGTTGTTTATGTTTACTAGTGTGTGACGTTACGTGTCAAAAAAAATGCGTTTTTAGTGCGAGTTCGGTAATTTAAACTTTAAAAGTGATTTTAAATGAAAAATACAACATATTCCTGGAAATATAAATGTAGTGTACTTATAATGCAATACAGAACAATTTAAAACATTTTTACAATATAAATCAAATATCCTATTCTACTCTTAAGCCGTGTTTACACGATGGCAGTTCATGCGAAAGTCACCGTCATGACAGTGCTTATCACTGCCACTACCACCAACTGTCGCCGAGTATACACTTTATAACAGTTAGGCCCTTCGTACATAGCGCAACTCAAGTATCCGAATCTTCACGACTCGAGTATTGTCGCGACTATCACGGTACGCTTGTATGGAGCTCCATATACACTCACGCTTCGCCGACATTTTGTAAACTCGTCGGTGACGCCAGTCTCGTGCGACTATCTAATAGGAGTACTTAAAACTTGAAATTTCTCGGACATCGTGCCAAAAGCACATTCGAATGTTCTTCCTCCTCTGCTGCCTATTGTTAAATATTCTTTTTGTCTTCTCAAGAACTCATGGTGGATAATGTCTTAACAAATAATGCAGTAAAAGAAATGCTTCACCTCCTATAAAAAATCGGAGGCAGTCATGAGGGCTGTCGATAGAAGTGAAAACTTAAAACTGTATTTTGAAATTTCAAAGTAATGTTCCTATAGGAAACTAACCCCTTCACCTCCCCATCCCCTCCCCTCCCTTTCCCATCCGATCCCCCTCCCTTCTCCATCACCCCCCCTAACCCTGCCCCTCCCCCTCCCCCTGGCCCACACCCTCGCCCTCGCCCTCCGCCTCCCCCTTCCCCCTACCCTGTGGATATTGATGTAAATGTGGAACCAGTTGCTAAATATCTGAAACAAAATTAAAAATAAAGCAATGATTTTGTATTTTCTTACAGCCCTTGAAGGGCTGTAAGAAAATACAGATCATCAATCAGCAAAGGAAAAGTGGAATAATATTAGTTCTGTTTTCGTACGAAACTTAAGCCTCTACCAAGTGGTGCGTCAAAAAAAATATTACTTGACAGATGTAAAGCAGTTTTCAATGCCGTATCTAAAGACATGTGGAAAAATATCCGGCAGTTTACAAAATATTGTCCAAACTGAAAAAATAGAAACCGTAATCAAAAATGATACATAAAAAACCTATCCAAATGCGGCATCATCATCACCATCACAATCAAAATTATCATTCACCGAAGACCCCTTACACTCAACTTCACCAAATATAAACTCTTTACCATTATCAAGTCCACAATCAGTAAGTATTGTGTCAGCATACAAGGCATAAAAAGAAATTAAATCAAATTGATGAACGTTTTTATGAGTACTTAACATATAAAACGGGCATAAGTAATGACCTTACAAGTAATAAAGCTAACAAGATGTATTTATTAAGTTTACAACCAGCTCTAAATATTATGGCACAAAGACAGGTAAGATCATTTAAACGACAAGTTTTACATCTGATAGGCGATATATACGAAGCGAATTTACAAGCACATTATCCATAACATTTGTACAAATACCTAATACAATACTATATCTAGGCATACCATCCTCTCGACATCACAAATACCCATCACAATACGACATACAAGCATATCATCCTCTCAAAAACCACAAACATTCAAGGTAATACAATATCCACATACAACACTTTGGCAGACATCACAGATACCCAGCATATTTCGATATACCTACAGTCAATAGTGAAGCACACTCGGAAAAAACTGAAAGTGCTTTATCGTGTATTCATTTATTTTAACAGACTCTGGATAATGAAAATTCTACACAATATGATTAAAATTCCATGATTAAAATACGTTTTATTTGTAAGCTTTCTTATTGTACTTTTTAAATATTGAAAAAATAATAAACATTTTTAAACATACCTATTTATTTGAAAAAATTATAAATATTTTTAAACATACCCGAGTGTAATTAAAATTCTTTCCTAAACACTGACACATACCCTCATATGTGTGTCTCTCTGGTCTACTTGTGGAATTAGTATATCAACTAAGTATGTGTAACTCTCTTTGGACAGCCCATAGAAAGCTAGGAATTTAGCATCTGTTTGCTGCAATTCTTGTGCTGCTACAAACAATCTACAGTTTACATTTCTTTCTATATACGGATGAATCCAATATTTTCTTTTACAACGATTTCTCCTTCGATAACCATAGTAAGCGAAGATAATATACAGACTCATCGTCACTTGTGTCAGACATTATGCTACAATACGTGTCAACACTACTACGAATACTAGATGACTGACGATAGGCAACGCGAGTCTCGTGATTTCAGTAGCGACGTGTACGAAGCGTGCGCGACAAGATGTTCGCGACATGACCATACTACATTACTATCGGGGACTTGAGTTGCATTGTTTACAGACAGGGCCTTACTGTCATTGGCTGACTGCCACCATCGCACTATCAAGCGTGGTCAGATTGATGGTCCGATTGCCACGCCGTAGTGTGCCCTCAGCTTCAAAGGGGGAAACTATCAATTGTCATTTTCCATGCAGGAATATATTTTTATTTCGCTATGATCTGTCGTCTCATAGATAAATTATGTGTATATTTTGTTGTTTATATATTTTTGAGTTATTTTCTAATTGAATTATGTAATGAGTGACGTAGAGACATTTCTGGAAGATTGTTTTGTGATTTGTTCCTTCTCTCCACCCATTCCCTGTTAAAATTCTCCTAGGCTTCCATCTATTTTTTTCATAATTCTACATTTCTCCAATTACTATTTCCACAGCTATTAGTAGTATAACATCCATATCAAACTATTAATTCGTTCAAAAAAAACTGAAAAATAATAATCAACTTAATTTGGTTAAACAAGTAAATCTAAAAAAGCTAATCGATTTGATACAAGCAGAGCACTCTAACCTCAAAGATTTCCAGAATCAGAAAAAAACAACAGCCGTCACATGTGCTGTTGTCATGGCAGTAACTCCCTCGCGTATGCGAAACGAGCATAAATTGTATACGAACTTTCACACTGTCATCACAGAAACTGCCATGAATGCTCCCACAACAAGTAAATCGACAGCAACTGGAATCGTGTAAATGTGTATTTAGACTAAAACTCGAAAATTTCTTGCGAGAGCAGGTAACATTTTTTTTATAAATAATAGGTACTTGGTTTTGGCGAATCCTATTACTTGTACAGATATATGATAAAACCACAAAACACATCCAAAGTAAATATAGTAAAAATTAATTTGTGTCTAATACATAAATATAGTGTATCGATTTGGTACGTTATCACAGTCTCTAAGCATAATGGAAAACACCAGATGTTCCATATTCATCGTATTCGGAATCAAATTCCTTGTATTCGTTAGTCGTGTTTAATTATAATTTTTGTTTAAAATTTTTTATCATTTATTTCACTTATAAAAATAGTGTCAGAAAAATAGAAATTACGAATTTTATTCAAATCGGTCCAGCGGTATAGGCTTTAAACCAGCAACAACAATACATTCATGTTTAATTTTTATGTTTTTGTGCTAAAAGTCAATCTCCGTTGGAATATCGATTTCAAATTTTCGACAGATTACAATACTTTTTAAATTTTGTCGTTAGCCTGAAAGCAAAATAGAACCCTCGTTCAATTAGTCATTTTAGGAAATCGATACCTGAGATACATTAAAGCTAGAATTAGTTAAAAAAAGGGTGCGTGTACTTATGTACGCGCGTGAGAAGTTATACTTCTTTGGCATCATTAAATAATACATACGGATAGATAACCTCAATTATATTGGAGCACTTGAAAAAGTCTATAAACACAATTTTTTCACTAATATTTACGAATAGTAAATATATTAATCAAAATATTGAATTTAAATCACTACTGAATATAATTTATCAGCACATATATAAATCGCACTTATATGTAGACACTAGAAACATGTGGATAAACACTATGAATATGAAAACAGTGAACAGAGACGACGATGGTGCCAATAGCTTTTGTTTCGAGACTGCAACCGCTGCAACTTCATACTGTAACTTTTGTGTGACGAATCTTAAAATTTCACTCTCATCATAACGCGCCTAAAAAAGTATAACTTCAAAAATTAACATTGTATTATAATTATAACTAGGAGTGAGCTAAAGAAAAATCAAAATGAGATGCAAATGCTCCGAGAATTGTGCGCTGTTTACACGAAGGCAGTTCGCGAGACAGTTACATCTTGGCAATGCTTATCACTGCCACTGCCACCAACTGTCACTGCGTAAATATTTTCCGACAGTCTCTGTCAATGGCTGACTACCACCGTCGCGCTATCAAATGTGGGTAGATAGTTGGTTCCACTGCCGCGGCATAGCGCGCCCCCAACGTCAAAAAGAGGAACTATCACTAGTCATTTTCCGGGCCGCAGTATGTTTTTGTTTTGTTTATGAGCTTTCGCCTCATAGGTAAATTATGTGTCTGCCGTATATTTATATTTTCTTGAGTTATTTTCTACTTGAATTATATAATGAGCGACATAGAAGCATTTCTGGACGCTTTTTTTCATTGTTCCTTCTCTCCACGCGTTTCTTCGTCCAAATTATCATATTTCAACATTTCTCCAATTACTACTGCCGCAGCTGTTAGTAGTTTTGTATGCATATCAAACTATAAATTAGTTCAAAAAAGATTAAAAAATCAAATTAATTTGATTCAACAAGTAAATCTAAAAAAAATCGAATTGATTTGATTCAAGCAGTGTACTCTAACCTCAAACATTTCCAAAATATAAAAGCAAAAGCTGCCACATATGCTACTGTCACGGCAGTAAGTAACTCCGTCGTGTATACAGATGGACTTCCACACTGTCATCATCGAATTCTGCCACGACTGCTGCCGCCACAACAACTGTTGCACGAACATGTATACTACCTTTAGTTCAGCAAGCATTTCGAGAAATTGCCTGCGTACTTGTCGTGCGCTTCAAATTAATATCTACTATCAAGTGAAATGTAATACAAATAATCTCACTTGTGATAATGAAACGAAAATTTACTGTTTATAATGCATCATCATAAAATTAAGAAGGGTTTCTTGTTTGTTGCCATGAAAAAATGCCAAGAATAATCCAAAACATCTCGAAAGGAAATGAATAAAGATAAAACTCTGTGCACAATTTAATACATCTTGGTTAATATAATCAGTCAATCGCCAATCCCGTCGGTCGAGTTTCTTGTCTATTCAATTACTAATCGTGCCTTTCTGTTGTTAAAAAGAAATTGCGGATATTTTATTTCAATTTTAAGAAAGAAAAATTAAAATATACAGAAATTGCGTCGTCTTATCTTCATTCATGCCTTTCTGTGGCACTTTGAAATATTTGCTTCTTTTTTTCATTTCAACAAAATATAAATCCATCTTAAATACCATAGACATATTTTTATTTTTAAAATTATTCGTTTAACTTATCGTATTTGCGGGTAGATTAAGAAAAAATTGAAATTAACAAGGAATCGTCATTAGGTATCATATTAAATTGTAATTTGGAAGGCCATGTCCAAGGATGTTCAGGAACAATATATTGGTGTTGTTCATCTATATAACTGCCATATTTCATAGTACATGCCCTGTACGTAACTCAACAAAGAAAAATGTAAGTTCAGCTTTAACACTGTTTATTCCATTAAGCTTATATTGAACAGCAAAAGTTCGATTTGGTCAAGTACATTTATTCTCTATTCACTGTGTTTTTTTAAATTTAAATTGTTGTCGACTTAATTGCTATTTAAAATTAAAGCCAAATAATCTCTCAATAATTTGTACAAGTCAGAAATTATACATCGCAAATTGACGATTATAGGTTCTTAACTAGCGAAAATAAAAAAAAAACAATTAACTATGAATTAATTGCCACGTCGCATGATGACGTGGCCATTAAGTTAATTATATCTATATACTGCGATATGTCCGATGAATTCTAAAATTCGTTGCTAATATTATCTGTTTAACAGACCTTTGGTCTATTTTTTATCATTTTGTCTTTTCTTTTCGAGTAAAAGTTAATTACAAAGCTCCTAAATAGAATGCGATGAAGTAATAAAATATGCATTTTTTTCTAGAAAAATATACTTTCAAATCATATATCAAATATCTTGTTATTTTGTACAGTTTTTTTTTGCTTTTATATTTCTTAATGTATTCCATCTTACCGATTTCGGAACAAGTCTGGTTTAGCGAAAATGCAAATTTCCCTAATTATTTTTCACTTACATGAAAGAATGTAGATAAAAAATAAAGTACCTGCAAATTTTAGGGATCGGTTGCGATTATTTTATTAAAAAAAGTAATTTAAAAAAGTTCCCATAAAAAAAAGGTTTTCGAAGGAAGTTAAGTTATAAGTTGTGGACTTGATTGCCATTCTTAGTAACACTAAACACTGAATTTGTACTTACAAAGAGGAATTGATTAAAAAAAAAACAAACCCAAAAAATTAAAATATGAAAATGCCCAAAAAAATCGCGAAAGAGAGGTTATGAAAAGAAAGGTTTGACAACCAACTGACGGGCGTTTCTCCATAGAAAGTGCATGTTACAAATTAATTTTTATAATGAAATAATCAAGTCCGAGGTCTAATTTTTTGAGTACGTCGTTTTAAAAAAAAACCGGGATATTCGTATTTTCACTAAACCAGACTTATACCCCGATTTCTTTTGTATAAACTGAAGTCTTATCCTCACTTGACAATGCAAAATATAAGATAGTAATAAATATTGGAATACTTCGTCTACTAAACAATCTCAAATTTTTTTCCTCTTTTCCTTCCCTCGTTAATTTGTTAAAAAAAGATGTTTAAATGAAATACTAATGTGCCTTTCTTTGTAGAATGAAGACGGTTCCACAATTCCACATATCATTGAATTACCAGTCGATTTGGAAGAAATATCCGAGAATATAGATGGCATTACGGAAAACATTCCCACTTCAAAAAATTTTGTTCCAGATTACAAACAGAAAAAAATACAATCACAACCAAGAAATGGCCTGGGAAATCTCAATACTCTTCATAATCCTCGCAAGTGTACTACAGACAGATGTGCTTTTATACCCTCTAATAATGATCGCCAAAATAATGCACCTAGGGTTGAGAACAGAAATCGAATTGAATATCGAGAAAATTACATTGAAAGGAGTTCAGATAGTAGCTCAGATGACGTAGATGAAAGCGACATCTACAGTATGAGCGAAGAAAGTTCTCAAAACGGGTCAGATTCAGAAAGTAATTCTAGTGAATGTGAGTGCGAGAGCGAATGTGGAAGTGGATGCGAATGTGGCTGTGTCAGCGACGGCTCAAGTGAATCTGATGAAGCTTCATCGGATGGATCCAATGCAATGACCGAATACACAATTAATTCGGAGTCATACTCTGATCATGCTGAATACAAAAGCGGTTCTTCAAGTGAAGATGACTCTGAAGAAGACTCTGAGGATGACTCTGATGAGTCTAGCAGTGAAAGTAGTTCTGACAGTAGCAATGACGGTGATGATGAGTCTGCTAGTAATTCCACAGAAAATATGAATTTTAAATTACACTCATTAAAATGTAAACACTCTGATAATTGTGAAGAAAATCAATTTTCAAACAAGTTTTTTGAAAAAAATATTTTGAGAATGAAAAAAGAATTACATCCAAGTACTCAGACCATCCATAAACCAACAAGTCCTGCAAATCCCATCTCAATTTCACCTAAAATGAGTAACCCACTGCTTCATAAAAACCAAATCCATCACACACCAAATCCATCTGCACAAAATGAAATAGGATTAAAAGGGAAAACATTACCACACCATTCAAATTTTACACCAATAAAAACAAATGAATCAAAAAACCACCATTCTAGTGCCACAAATGAAACACACAAACATGTTAATTCAAATGTCAAAAATGTGACATCTACGAATACTAAAAACATGAACAATATTACACAAAATCATACGTTAAAAGTAATTGTCAAAAATAGTACGGTCATTCAAAAAGAAAAGTTATCCCATAACACTGGTTTTATACAAGGATTTGTAGATAAGAATAATTCAACGAATGAAGAGGTAAAAGGATTAGATGCAAAGTTTGATATTTTACATGATGAGTTCAAAAAACCGGTGTGGCGCCCTTTTGTCCCAGGTACAGGAACATCCAATCGTGAAGGTATGGAAATACTTGGCAAAACTTTTAATGAACATCTTCTACTTGTACCAGTTTAAATCCATTTTATCATTTTCAACACAATTCGGGACAAATGACAATTTTTGAAAAATAATTTTCATTTATTTACAGAAGTTATCATAACTGATATCACCTTAAACACTCATTTCTCAGTTAAGTTGCCTGTCAGTGAATGGGTCAGTCTAAATCATCAAGCTGCTGGTCTGTATAATGATAGACTAACACTTGTCACAGCTACAAATGATTTCTTAAGTGTAAGAAACCAAGGTAAGTTTAATAATGTTTTGAATTATTTGATTAAGTCTGTACCTTCTTTGAGACATTTCTCAATGTCTCAAAGAAGGCACAGACTTACATCTTGAACTTCTTCACCTTATATCTTGATTTAAACTTCTCAACTTTAATTTTACATTTATCAGAACTGATTTCATTATACAATTTTTTCAATAAACTTATGGCAAATTAACTGACCCTAACCAATGCCCTAATACCCACCCATCATAAAATTGCAGGCCATATTCACATTTTCAGTTCATCTTCTTTCATTGAACATTAATTTTTTCTTCATCCATAATCCAACCATTCCGGTATAAATAAAGTAGCTATTACAAATATCTAGTTTACTCATACCCCCCATTAACTAAAATTAAAAACATAAAAGGATGTTTTTTACCGAAATAACTAGAGAACCACTTGACTAATCATTACCAATTTTTGTAAATATTTATATGATCTTCTCTATTAGTATATATGGTCATTTTATGGCAGAAAACTAAACAATCCCAAAAATAATAAAAAGTTATTTTTTACTGCCAATGTACATTGCAAGTATGAAATTTATTTTTGTATCACTTAATTTCCTATGTCTTCAAGTGTTCTATTTGTGTTTTAGGATAAATAAATTTATATATTAGTCCTTTATTTACAAATATGTTCATTGAAGCAAAATAAAAATAAATATTTTGTCTTCATGCACCCAGCAGCCCTCCGTAAATTTGGTTTGTCCTTAATTTTTAATTTAATGTTGATGAAGCCGCATGTCGTGCTATGTATGTCATGCAAGTCGCGTGTTTGTGTATGAATGGTATGAAATATGAACATGGCATGGCAACACCATGGTTGTATAATATCTTAACAATGGCTCTCCCTTCATATTACAACCTATAAAACCAATGAAGGTATTAAAATTAATGGCAACTATTTAGTTTCTAAAACTGAATTGTTTATTTTTAAGATGTTTCTGCTTTTTGCTAATGTTTATAAAGACTTTATTTCCAGAACAAATTCAAAAATTGTCATTAATAAAATCAACTATTTTTATATCTAATTCTATTCTCAAACTGACACATTTTTACAGAACTTGGAGAGACAATCTCATGCTTGTCCATGTTTGAATGGTGGAATGCCGAAGAGCGCACTTTACAAACTATTTTGATTACAGCAGAAAATGCAAAAGTTAATTGGTATCATTTCACAGGTTTGATATCTATTTACGTTTTATAGCAAATATTAAAGGTATTAAAAATTTTGTGATTATAAAAATTCTGAATAAAAATTCTAAAACATAAAAAATTCTACGCAAATGAATATACATGTGATCTGCTAATAAGAAATGCACAAAACATAAAGATGTTGATTAGTGTAAGTAGTACTTATTGAAGGTGATGTATAAAATGAGGAATATGAGATAGTAATTATGCACGTACATTTTGCGTACAAATGGCCCTATTTGACTAAATTAAATGTGAGTAAATTTAATATGTTGGGTTTTGTTGGTTTTTATTATTTTGATTTTAAACTCGGTCTATATTTTCAATTCTTGTTAAAATTTTGTAAATAATTATATATCATGTTTGAATTTGCAAAACCAAATTAACAGTTGAAACTGGTAAAAAACGCAATAAATTGTCAGAAATCATCCTAAGTGAAAGCATTCATCAAACACTCCAAATTATAATTACTAACTAATCAGGTTCCCAAAGAAAGTTAATATCTATATAATTTCCGTCACTTGCAACTGGTTTCTTTTCACATCTCCATCCTACTGAATAGATAAAATATGGTAAGAGGCAGAGTTGAACTTTGAAGATATTTGAATAATTTATTATTTTTTTCCGTAATTTCAGGTGATAATCAGCTAGAACAACTGTGGTCGTGGGACCTAATTGATCCTGTGTTAAGTGTGGATGTGTTTAAATTAGATAATGAGTATAAAGCACTTATTGTATATGAATCACAGCAACAAAACGATAATCTAAATAGTGGTTATGCAGGTAAATAAAAGCATTTTCCAATAATTGAATCTTTTTCCCTGAAGTTGCTTAACCGTTCAATTTAACACTGCTTGAAAAAAATAATAAAGTTCGTGAAAACCGATGCTTGCTTAAAAGTATTTTTTCTTTCGATGGGTCACTCAAAAATCTAAAAAAGTATTTTTTCTTTCTATGGTCATCTCAAAAATGGTTTGCTATAGTTAATTGTTCATAACATTTACTTCTAAATTTTTAGCTATATTTACCTTAAATTTATGGAAAAATTGGTATGTCGACCAACACCTTAATGGTAATAGAAAACCAGCCATAACGGAAGACGAGCAAACCATATTAATTCCTCACATAGACGAACATCAACTTTATGTTTACAAGTATAATACAGACCGACATGCTTACTACAATACACAGGTATATGTGGAAGGTACAATTTACTAGATTGGTTAAACTAATTTGAGCAGGAACAATGTATATTTTGATTTATTAACATTTCTGAAATTTACTGAACAATTCTATATTTAATATAAAATTACAAAATACCAGTTTATTTAAATAATTTCAAATGTAAATAAATGTTTAGCCAAATAAATAGATATACCAGTATGCAAATGTATAATCAACATTCCTAATATTTCAAAGATAAATTCTTTGTAAATTAATTAAATAAATTAAATATATATATATATATATATATATATATATATATATATATATATATATATATATATGTATATATATATTTCACTTTTATTTAAATTATATAGTTATACTGTAAACGAAGTGGGAAGTAAGATTTGCATGTTTGTGACGTTCAGATAATTTCAATAAATGTACAATGTTAACGGAAACAGTACTTACTGTTTCCGTTAATAATTCCTTTACTTGGTGTAAAATATTGTATGAACTCCCAACATCATCAATCAAAAATGTAAATACGAGGGTAGAACTGAAAGTTTTTAGAACATAAATAATGATCATTATCAATTATGATTTGAAATAATGATAATGAAAAAATTCATACAGATTTAGAAATCAAAGCCTTTGGTTGGAGAAGGCTTGCTTAAATTTGTCATTAATTTTAAAAATTGGCAGCAACTTCAAAATCATATTTAATGATTTTTCTTGTGGTCTCAATCAACAACAAAGTTATGATCAATTCAGTTATGATAAATCAACATCAAAGTTATGATTCGACTGGTATTTTATAATGACACCCTATCCCATATAAGTGTTTACAATTGTTTTAGCCAACTCAATTATAGTCATCCCTATCTCTGTTATAATCTGCGTATGGGACGTCCATCTCTTGAGCTCATATATTTTCTAAGACACTTCCAATTCAATATAATAGTAGCATGCATAATTTAATTCAATATAATTTTAGCATTATTATGTATAATATTAGCATTATGGCAGTAAGAGTGTGCTATCATAAAACTGATGAATAGAAATTTTCAAAACTATTACAGTATTAAAGTTCAAGCAAAAATATAAGTTATTTCTGTTCTGATCAAGTAAACATTGATATAAAAATGATTACTAGAGAAAACTTCCATGAAAAAATAAAAAGTATACATTATATACAGACAAAAGCTAAACAATAAATAATTAAACACACATTCACAAAATGATTTTTTCCCATTTGAGCTATTAAATGTATTATTTTAACTCATGTTTTCACATTTGTTAGTGTTAAATAAATATAAATTAATCTACAGGTATTAAAAATACCTGGAATAGCAAACGTTTGTGCATTCACAACCGGGGCCTATTCATTTGTTGCGGTTAGTGGAGATGTTTCAGCTATATACCAAATTAAATACGATCAAGTCATTGAAGTGCCTGTCTCTAATTATCACTTGGAATATGTAGAGAAATGGCTCCCAATCAACGCCAACTATTTAAGGTATTTTTCTACTCAATGTATATAATATCATTACGATTATAACTAAAAAATAAACTTTCATTTTAGCACAATGGTAAGAAAGTCAGCCTTGTATTACAGAATTATACCAAATTTACCAAAGTAGAGAAATTTTATCTATGTTATACCACTATTTTACTGAAATTCTATTTGATATTAAATTATAATCACAATTCACTTTAATATCTAATGCAATAGAAAGTGTTTTTCAGCTTATTAGATTTTAAATATATTTCACTTTCTTAATATGAATATTGTATGATTCATAGAAACGACGTCATAGTGTTATGCCAACATAAATTAGATCATCTGTCACATAAAAGTATTACAATTGAAGCGCTAAAGTGGAACGGTAAATCGTTTGAAATAATGGAACATGCACCTTGTCGTTCACATGAGGAAGAAATGTATGGATTTGCCTGCATCATAGATGCTGAGGGACAAAGAGGCATTTCAGGAGCAGTCTCTTTTTCATACGGAGACAAAACAAATATATTATTATCTAGTGAAATTCATACACCAGTCATGTTTGAAATCAACACTGAAATAAAAAGTCTTCCAGACCCAATTAGTGAACAATTACAAGATTTAATAAGTAGAGTTCGTCAACTCAATGAAATATATGATGAACAGAAGAAATGGTATAAAGAACTTAATGACCGAGTCGAATCACCAAAAAAAATAACTGGCGGTAAGTGGCAGACCTACGGGACTAACATGTTTAATTTATAATGATTATATAAGCCTTATATTTATTAACAATTTTGCAAATAAATTTCATTTTAAGAGATTCTTCATACAATGTTTATATTTTTTATATGTAGGTTGTATATTGATAGCAAGCTTTCGCATTGTATTCTGGAGGGTATAGTGATTACCTGTGACAGAACTACAATATTTATGTTTATTTGTATGGTAAAATGTATGCAAAAATATAATCAATGACAAGAAAAAATATATTTTACCCCAGCCACCAACATTGGATGAGGAGAGCCAATTTACTTCTCTAACCATTTTCAAAGAACGGATTAATTTCATATGTATTTTTTTTATTCATTTTTGTACAATGTAAATACATTGTACAAAAAAACGTTTGCCTTTTTAAAGTGTAAGTTTTTTCTGTTTCCATAGATCTATATCTACAGAAACAGATTTGAAGAAGGCATTGAATTAATTTGAGTTCTCCTCCTAGGACACAATCTCCTAAAGCACATCGGTTTAATTTTTTCTGTTAAAAACGTGTTTTAATATCAATTTGGCTATATGGGCTTCAAACATTACAGAATATATTCAATATACAAAAACAATAAAATTTAAATTCAAGCAGATATGTGTTTCTAAAATTACTGAAATAAGGAACACTTTTACAATCTCCTAAATTTGTAACTATCATTACAGTAAATTGGAATGTGAAAAGTTTACACGTTCCTTCCGTACACTTGGAGGGTCGTATGGATGATTATCTCACACCAGACACTGTAATTAAGCTAGATGGACATAAATGGTCAAATTCTTTTCCGAATACATTTGCACCAAGCTTCGGTAAACGAGTTGAAGATAATAACCAACGCTTAAAAAACATTGTATCAAACATGAAACGTGCGGTTAAAAAAACTGACAAACTTGATAATATCACTGTTCCATTCGTTTTCAATGGTGGTCTCACAGTGCAAGGCAAAACAAATGTGAAAAGAGCTAAAATTAAGATCTTAAATGGAGTGAACATAAAGAAAACATTAGAATCATCCTTGCAGAGATCACTAGACGATCATAAATTACATTTCAAAGGTAAAAAGGAATTGAAATCTTTAAATATAGATAAAATATTCGTAAGCGGTGCTGTGAATGGCATTAAAGTAACAAATTTCAAAACACATAATGAACCTTTGCTTATTAACAGAGACTTAAAATTAGAACAAACATTAAAAGTCTTAGAAGATGTAAAATTAGACACAGATGGTTTAGTAAACAATATAAATATTGAGAAGGATGTTGTTCGAACCACAACATCTTGTGAAAGCTCCGGTAAATTTTTCGAAAATATCCGTTTGGAAGACATTGTCATCAAAGACCGCTTAAAGGTGTTGGAGGAAATGAACGGACTTAATATTACATCAGCAGGTTTGAAGGTTCTTTCTTCTACAACTAGAGATCTTGCAGGTGGTACTATTGACAAAGACCACATGAATTTGGAGTCATTGAATATTGATAATAGTATCAGGTTACAATCTATAAATGGGCGAGACTGGAGCCAGTTTGAAGATAATGTAATTTTGATAAATCAGCCAACCGTTTTAGAGGAGTTACGTCTGGATGGGGTAAGAGCTAAAAGTCTATCTCTATATAAGTCTTATTCAATGTTTACATTGTCACAATTATTAGAATTATATTATCTGTTAACATTTTGCTTGATTATCAATACTTTTTCTACTTTCATGCGCTTTTAGTAAAATTGTTGACAATGATATAGGTCTAATTTACATGCTCTCCAATATCTAGATGTGTATATATCAAGAATGTCTAGATGTGGTATACAAAGGATAGGTTAAATTTTGAAGCCAACCACTTATTTATCAGTTATATCGTTTATATATATAGTTTATAGTGTATTTATCCCATACTTGATTATTAATGATATATTCCTAATCAGATCATTAAAAAGCAAAATATAAAGCTGTCATTTAAATTACCGATGTTCTTTGATTACTTGATCAATGTTCCCAATTAAAATAAGGTAAAAAGCTAAAGCATTCAAGCTAAATACAATTAAAAGATGGATAAATTGGCGTTATGATAATAATAATAATTAACGAATCAGTTGCTTGTAGGCTGTGTAAATTATATTTATACACATATTGCCTTCTTTTTAGCAGTGATATGGATATATAAATAAAACACTGCAACAAAATAATTTTGTAAAAGATTAAGTATGAGCGAATTGTGTTACATATTCAGAATTTGTTCACTCACTAACTTACTAAAGCAGCCGGTTTCATTGTACGGCATTGAGTGCACCAAATAAAATATAATTTGCTGCATCTATTATCCATATTTACCCCATGACTAAGCACGGCTAATGGCTGATGCTGTTGTAAAAATTAAACAATCTTTTGAAAATATAAGGGACATCAAATGTTCATCTAAATTTTCTTCAGCATAAATTGTGAATGGTAGCGTAGAATGGCCATATTCAAATTAATTGTTTACATTTTCAAAATTGCAAACCAGAGCTAAACCCCATGCTTACATAGGTACTTAATATTTATACGTAATAATATTATATAATATCCGTTCGTGAATTTGATTTAATAATTTTAAGCCAATCTTTGTTTAATCACTTTTGTTTAAAGTATTTAACCAAAATATTCATGTCTAATTAGCAAACTTTTTAAATAAGGACACACTCCTTAATTCCAGTCAGATTGCTTCTTCCGCCTTGCGCTAATGACATATGTGACATATGTCTAGCCATGAATAATATTCTTCTCACCACTCATACTGCTCGTCATCGGGAACTCATTTAGCTTTGCCTACTTCAAAATTTTCTTAGGTTCTCTGAAGTCATTACATATTTCACAAATTTCTTTGGAATAATTTAGAACATACTTTCTTGTAGATCATACATAAATAACAAAAGAATTGTTCCCAATATTGAATTTAACAAATAATTGCGATATACACTGTTAAAATTTGTGTAAACTATAAAGAAGACTATAAGAAACTTAAAAAAAAAGTTGGTATTCTTTTTGAAGAAGACCTAAGTGTTAAAATAATTATTATGTAACTAATAATAAAGAAACACAAAGTGCAGATAAACAATTTCCCACAACTAAATTTACAAGTAATCCCTAAAATTTATTTTCATTCTTATCTTATAAATGTCTGTTTTTTGTACTATTTTCATTGTTTTAAAAGTAGGAAAATATTTCATAATAATAACCTCACTTTCAATTTTTCAGACTGCGTTTGTCTCTGGACCTTCATCAATAAAGGCATTAAATAACTTAGATTTTCCTAATGGATATGTAGTACGCAATGACAACCCGTCTACACCTGTACTCGTAACTGGCAAGAAAATATTCAAAAATGATGTAAAAGTAAATATTCTACAGTGCGAGGGTAAAATTAATAATATAGTTCCTAAAAATTTCATCACATTGGAAACCAATCAATTTATCCCAAATTTAGCATTCAAGGATATTAGTGTCACAGAAAATTTTAATGTAAGTTCAAATATTTGTTAAAACCACTTCCTTGTATAGAAGAAAGATATTACCATGTTGATTTTTAAGCATAATAGCACATCTAGTTTTTGAGATAATGGTATTTTAATTGAATGCATTTTCATCATATGCAATACTGATTTATTATTTATTATTGAATGACAAAATAAAAATTAAATAGATATATTTATAATACAAATTTAACAAATGTTAGAATGTAGCAAACTAACCTAAATTAAAAAAAGATTAAATCATTTATTAAATAAGTTCCCTCTGTATATTTAGCATGCCATTCCCCAATTTATTTCCCAGCATAAATGAGCTGAATGAACATTGCTGGAGTCCACTTGCAATTTTATCTTTTTCCATGTGAATGATGTCATGGTGGAATATTTCTCCATCCTCATATGTCAAGATTATCCAGGAAAAAATCTAAATGAAAGCACAGAAAATGTGTCTTTAAAGACATGTTGCAACTTAGTTGTTGGTACAAAAACAAAAACACTTACACCAGCTGTTTGTAATTTCCTGCTTTTCCGTTTTCGAGGAAATTGTGACATCTGATTCTGTTACTCATTCCGTGTCATAGGACAGTTAAACCACAGTGACATTAAGTCCCATTTAAATAACCAGTGAAACAGCTTTGCAACAGTTAATTTTTATTTCTTTCAACAATTTCAAAACTAAAATAACATTTACAAGCATTCTTTAATAAAGATTTGAATTTTCTACGATGTGGTACTACTGCCAATTCACCACAGACATAACAAAATATGCTTGGTAAATTTTACATACTTGTGACATTTTCTCATCTCTAAAACAAATAAAAAGCATTTACTGTAAATGTTTATATTGTAATTTATCTTGTAACTACAAATTTACACATACACTTGCTCACTTGTAAAAGACAAACACTCTCCAGATTTATTGGAAACATGCTAATAAAAGTAAACAATAAGTTCTATCTCTTTCTAACACATGCTTTCGAAATGCAATAAAGTTTGTGTACGTTTGCAAACACAAAAGTGAATATTTTTAAGAAAAAACTAAACGGAAAATGTGACATGCTAGAGAATTTCTAATTATTATTTGTATTTACCACAAAAAATATCGTAAAACTACATCCATGTATGTATCATTTTGCTCTTATTTTGATGCTCACCTGTCATAGTGGAAACATGAAATATAAATAAAATATGTAATAGTGAAAACTTTTTTGTACCAAATTACAGATAAAAGGAAAGATTTCTGGGGCAAACATCGAAAAAATATTAACTAACCCAACATTACTTGAGACAAATTCAGTAAAATCAAACGTCATTTTTACTGACCTCCAAGTTGATGGCAAAATAATTGTTAAAGGTGATCTAAACGGTAGCCGTTTCTCAGAAATAGCTTCCGATGTACTATTGAAGTCAGATGCAAATATAATCCTGGATTCTATAAAAGAATTTGACGGCACAGTTGTAGTTGATAATGGTCTCCATGTTAGATCGGGAATGATAAATCACATAGCAATCGATGATTTCCTGACGACAGACACTGAACAAGTACTGGAATCGAGTACATTTGGTAACATCTCTCTCGATGACATCCAACTTAGAGGACTATTTGGGGGATTGAATTTAAAGAAACTAGATGAAAATTCTGTGAAATTAAGTGGCGATGAGGAAATAAGTGGTCACTTAACCTTCATTACTGATGAAGTTTACCGTGATGCTGAACCTATCGAGGCTAAGTTTATAAAACCTAAAGTCAAAGTGGAGAACCTTATAGTTACTGACCACTGCAACAACTGGCAAGTAAATGATAATATGTTTGATGTTACCAGTGATGAGCAAACATTAAATAGTGAAAAAATAGTCTTCAATAACCTTAAAGCAGTTGAATTGGTTGTTGAAGGTAATTTAATAACTAACAAAGCAGTTGGCAGTATCGACTTAAATAACTTTGAAAATCGGAGATTAAGTAGAACAAAAGATCAAGTTATAACAGGCACATACACTGTTGAAAATTGCCTTATCGATTCCTTGAACAGTGACTATATTAATTCTATATCAGCACAAGCCATAGTGAATGCAAAATATAACGTGGAAAGCGCATATGACAAAGTGCTAGAAGGAGAGGTGATATTAGATCGTTTGAATATAACAGGAAATCTTACTTCAAATGGTATTAACAATGTTCAATTGACAGAAATTGCTGCTAATGCTATTTGGCTGGACCGACAAAATTATATTACAGGCAACGTAACGTTTCTCGATCCAATTGAAATTAATGCATTGCAAATTGATGGGTACTATGATTACGTGCACTTTCCAGATTTCGTTACCGATACCATCAGTAAAGATGACAAACAAATACAGTTAGGTGGTCGAATAAAATATGAAAATGAATTAAGAATTGTAAATAATCTAGACGTTAGTACTATCAATAACATAAAACAAGAAAATTTATTGAAAACAGTCAATAATCAAGAAATAGACAAGTCTGTTGTCATTAATGGGAATGTTTATGCAAAAGACCTTTACATAGATAGCTATTTCAATAATGTTTACTCAACTTTCATAAAAGATAAATTTCAGACTACTGGGGACAATGAGTTTTATATTTACAATACTGTTAACTTCCCAGAGGGTCATAAAATAGGTACTTTGAATATGAATGGAAAATTAAATGATAAATATGTGATGAATGATATAATAAGAGAACTCATCTGGTTGGATGAGGATTCCCCGATAGCTGGAAGATTTACTTTTAACAATACAGTAAAATTCTTAAACAACTTGAAAATGGGAAGGTACAATGGTATAGATGTTGATCAATTGTTAAAAGACATTGCCTTTACAGATATTGATAATACATTTACTGGCACCATTGAATTTGCTAATCCGATACAAATTGAAGCAAATTTGAATTTAACACAACTTTTAATCTCCGAAATGATCAATGATTGTAATATGACAGAGTGGAAATTGAACGCCATTCTCATGAATAAACCGCAGTACTTGCAAGGTAAAGATAATCATTTCTGTATTTTGAAACCTACCAAATTGTTTACTTAAACCAATTTAATTTTTGATTATCTTTTATTCTCTCTCTTATGCAGTAATTATGAGAGATAAAATACAAGCTGAACAAGCAATCTCAAATATTTAAAACAACCAAACCTAAGTCGTGGTAAAGAATTTAAAGAAAGTAGAAATAATACTACAACCAAACTTATTATTGCTACTGTGAAACTGGAAACAAACTTACCAGCATAAAATTTGTAAATTATATTAATTAAAATAGGTGTTAACTTGGATTTAAAAAGAAACTAGTAAATAAAGCTAGTCAATACAGCAATAATGGATATTTCTATGATACTGATACAGATAAGTCTTGCAATATGTTATATTTACAGACTTTGTTTTCATACAGGACGTCAAATCTTCAAAAATGCAACAATAAGGGGTAATCTCAATACTGCAACCTTAAACGAACTAGATATGAATACCATTATACCCTTAACAACAGGACCGTATCTGCCAAACACAACATTATACTTCAAGACGTTGCAATTGAATGATCACATGGAAGTCGATGGTCTTTTCAATAATGTCAAATTGCAAGACCTCTTCAATAAAACTTTGCTGGTGAGGTCTATTTTATTAATTTTAACTACTAATGTTAATATTTTAAATCAATATTTTCATGTACTTGTGTTTTTTCCAGAATTACGGAACACAAATTGTGACTGCACTGTTAATTTTTCACTCCAATGTTATTGTAAATGAAGCAGCTAATATAGACAAAGTTAATTATCACATGATGAATAATTTAGTAACAATAGATTCTGATCAAACATTATATGGAAAATACATTTTCACAAACCCACTTACAATGGACAGTTTTCAAGTTACGGGTAAACTTGATGGAGTTAATATAAACGATTTAGTGGAAAATGCAATATATTCCAATGACTATGGAAACAAAAATATTGCTGGATCTTGGGATATAAACGGGAGATTGTTTGTGGACAGTGATATCGGTACAGAAACAATAATTGATGGTCAGAATGTCACAAACGTTTTGGCTAGGATTTATGAAACTAATAGTTCTGTTGATGTTTTCAATAAGTATTTAAAATGGAAATATCAAAAGCAGTGTACAGAATTAAGAAAGGCAATTGATAAAGGGAATAGCAACATTGTTAGTTTCAAATATCTTGAAGAGATACAAGTTATTAACTTGCCATCAAATGTGGAGAAATTTTCGAGTATCAACATGAATGATAAAGTCTACATCATAACTCCCAGCCATGATGAACTTTGTTATTCAGAAGTATGGACATTAAATTCAAAAAGATCATCTTTCAAAAAATTAACACGAATATCGACTGGCAATGTTAAGAAATGGAGAATTTTGAATATTGTTGAAAACACATACCTGGTCAGCCTAACTGACGAAACTGAAAATGATTGTTCAATGCATGGTGCCATTTTATGGGATGTTAAAGGAAACTCCATTGAGGTAATTTTGATTATGAATTTTTAAAAATGTCTCGGTCTTACTTAATGAATTTGTTTTAAGATTAATATTGGATGCTATTTTACCAAGTTATTTTAGCACTTATTATTAATTTACAACATCACATTAATTTCTACAATCTTTGTAAAATACGGTAGTTGACACATTCTAAATTTTGATATTTTTCGTACAATATTGTGAAATATAAGTTAATTAAAAACCAGTCTTGAAAAAAATTCAAAAATTGATAGGAAAATAAGCCAGTTGTAGGCTTCTAAATTTGAAGATACGGATAGAGTTGTGTATATCCCTGTCTCTTTTCCTCTCGTAGAATATAATGTGCAATATTAAAAATGACCTCACAACACAGTATTGCCGTCCTTCTCTAAAGGTTAAATTTAAACTTTTATAACTCGGTCAATTTTTAAGATTATAAAAAAAAATTTTCACTATACATCAGCTTGTACCTTGAAATTATGATTAATGAAATAGAAAAAATTTAGTCAAATACCCAATTATATAATTTCTATTTATCAATTTCAAATAATAGGATGACATTATCATATGACATCTAACTATTCATTTATATGGAATCTAATAAGATTAAGATCATTTGGTTCAAAATGAAACTAGCAAGATAAATAGAAACTAGCAAGATAAATTACAATGTTTAAAATGTAAGCAATATATTTTTAAAGTTCTCTTTACTATTTACAGCAATTAATTTCACTTGAATCAATTGACGATATTACAACCCACAAGGACAAGAAAGATTCGATAATAGTTACTGATTCAGGTAAATTTAAAGAATACAAAATTATTAGTAATTCGGGAAAATTCTCATTGGAACTACAAAGTACTACACCAATAACTAATACACTGAATAAGAACACTGCCAGAGAAACTACGGAAATATTAGTTGGGCGGAAAAGAAGTATTCTGTATGGCTACTTGTTGGATGATGCTATCCAGGTAAAATTATTAAATTTGTAAATGTTTGCTGTTAATCTGTTTAACATATAATAATTATATACATAATTATTATATGTAATGTATAATATAATAATTAGTTCTAATGAAAACACAAAATATAAAACATTAATTTATTGAACCAATGACGTTATACTAAATAGATACATATCTACCCATACAAAATGAAAAAAGAGGTCGCAAAAAAACTACACGTGAACTATGACAAAGATAGAGTCAAGAATTATATATATAAATGAGATATATATATTGAAAAGAAGACAATCACATCAGTGTTTTGAGGGCCATTTTCAGAGCGTTAATGATTTGTCTATTTAATATAACGTCATTGGATTGAACATAATTCAATAAATTCAATATTGATAACTGTTGCAGATATACAACGCTGACAACTCTTATTCACAAACTATCAAAGCAAATAAACCAACGTCTCTCGTTTCATTAAACTTTGATAACCATGAAACTGTAATAATATTCAATGAAAATAGTAAATATGTCACCGTTTATTCATACGCTGGTATTGAAGGTTTTAAATTTGAATACTCTATTAAAATGGAAGCAGAGAAAATTGAAGAAGTTCACGTTAAGTCATCGACCTACCCCTACTGGCAAGAGAGTTTCTTATTAGTCCAAAAGAAAAGACAGATTTCTGTATTGAAGGCGGTAATGGCCATAATCAAACCTAAGTTGAGTTTAGAATATTGCAATGTATAATAATAAACCACTTATTTATTTTTAAATTTTAATTATTGAAATTTTTTTTCCAAAAATATAAATGTATTGATTACAAGAAACCATATTTTTTAATTACCCCTATTATTTTGATAAGTCTGTACCAAATTAAATGATCATTTATACTATATTGTAAATAAAAACACATTGGCAGGTTTTATGATATAGATAAAAGAAATGTTTACAATAAAAGCATTTAATCATTACGCGACCAAAACAATGAAAGATAATTTATATATGAATTAAATAAACTATAATTGTATTTAAATTTTTTTCTGTACACAAATACACACATTACAAAATGTAAACAATTTTTTAAATCAAAGCATGTGTGAATAAGGCAATCATAATATTCGTCCATAATACCGATGTATTGTTTGAAGGTAAAATGTGTAAAGAAGTAAGGATAAGGCCATATTTTTACCCCAACCTATATACCTACATTTTTGTATGTGTATTAGGTTTACATGAAAGTAAATACTTAATTAAACATTTTATTTTCCCAGAATATATTCATTTTTTAGATTTTATTTGAAATATTTCGAATGTTTTAACATTTTAACACAAGAGAGTCGTTTAATACAAGTAATCTTCATTCATCCATCCTACTTCAATAGATTGCAATTTGTAAGAGATTCTTTGGGTACACTGTTCTTGACCACTGTCTTAGCTTAAATATCGGATCACTGAAGCAGTATGACCACAACTCTGTACTTATCAATGAGCACAATGACCAACCAGTCTTGGCGACTTTAGATTGATAGTAGTAGTTCAGTATGGGGGCAAAATTGTACTGTATCCAAGGAGGGTAACTTTTAGAAGTTGTGTGCATTGATTGAAGTTGTATTTGCAAAATATCATTTGATTCTTTATGTAAAAATATTTTATAAAAGCCTTCACTATCTAAATGCTCCTTTGTGTAAGACTTCTATATAAGACCTGTTTTAGTTAATTAGATCACGCAACGTAGATGTAAAGTTCAAAATTCCGAGAAGTTTTTGATCCAAATTAAATGAAACAGAGGTGAGTTTCATATGTTGTTTTATATGTAAACACATATTTCGTTTGTTTATACTTATTTATTCATTTACACAAAACGTATATATTAATTCATACAAAACTGCAATACACGCATTTTCAGTTTTGATTGTACAAAATTTTATTGCCACAACACTTGTCCGTCATTGGCAAAACAGTCTGTGCATTATTTTGTACTTGTTTAGCATTAAATGGTATATCTCAGGCGATATGAGATCTTTGTAAAGAGGACATGTTGGAATTCTCGGATATTAAACTAGCATGAACTGTGCCATTTCCTATGTCCTCAGAATGAAGAGAATCTGGTGGAGCGTAGACTTGACACACAGTTGACTTGACAGACATTAAAGAGTTACATATAGAGTTATAAATCACTTTATATGATTTTAACATATCAGTTCTTAAAGGAAAGAAACTTCTCCTAAAAAATTCTGTATTCTAAAGACCATATCCATCCGATACTCTGCCATTTGTACCAAAATCAAATAAAATAGGTGAATTATGGTGAAAGTTTTCCTCCAAGCAGCTAAGGCAATGAGGGAAATTCCACCTCTTTAAAAATGATATACTATTTCAATTTTTTAAATTTTTTCTTGATACATAGTTTTGACCTTCATTTCACAAATAATATGTGATCCTTTGCCATAGACAATTGAACAACATTTAAACCTATGTTTGATGTGAATAAATGTGATCTTTTGCCAGAGACAATTGAACAACATTTAAACCTATCAAAAATATTGTATCTATCTTAGATACAATGTTTTTAATAAAAATATGGTACTAAAAATAAGAGGTATGGGGGGGGTCGGCTGAAAAGTTTTAAGCTTTACCAAAGTACTACTATTACCTTAATAAAGATACTTACCTTTAAGTATTACTAATGACTCGCGCAGCACACCACAAATTGCGGATATCCTAATAAATATAAATGGCAAGTTTCATGTCATTAGCATCATTACACTTTTAGTAACGGAACCATAAACATAACCATGTGCGAGTCATCCACACTGCTCGAAATTGGAATACAGAGCTGTCATAAAATTCGTTACAAAGAAGAACAAAACGCCGACGGAAATATTTGAATAGATGTTAGCAGTTTATGGGAAGCCTGTACCTTCATTTTCATCCGTGATACATTGGAGCCGAGAGTTCAAACAAGGCAGGAACTCGCTCGAAGATGACCCCAGGTCGGGACGCCCAAACACAGCCATTACCGAAGAAAACATTGAAAAAGTGAAAAAAGTGTTCTCGAAGATTGCCGAATCGTTGTGACGGATAGCTGAAGCCAGGGGTATTAGCAAGGAACGAATTTTACTTAATCATTTGCAGATGAAAAAGATGTTCGCGCGATGGGTGCCGAAAATACTCACGCTGCTGGACAAGCAGCATCTAGTCATAATTTCGCAGGAATCAATGCAGTGGATAAAAAGCCACCACAGAAGTTCAAAGTGGAAAGATCGGCATTCAAGTTCATGGCCACTGTCTTTTAGGATTATGAAGGAATTTTGTTCATCAACTACCTTCCTAAAAATACTACAATAAACGGAGACTATTACACCGCATTGTTGACATAAGTGTGTCAAGTGGTTGTCGAGAGAAGGAGAGGCAAACTGGCGAAAGGAGTCCTGTTTTTGCAAGACAATGCGCCCATTCACGCTGCGCGAATTGCAAGGCGTGCCCTCTCTGATACAGGATTTGAAGAAACCAACAGACACGTCAAGTTGTTGTCCAAACAATGTAGATAAAAAAGGTATACCCATGATTACATTAGTTGCATACTCATGTGATTCTTGATCTAAACGATCATATAATAAGAACTATAATACTCCATCTAATGCTACAGAAATCATATGTTACAAGTCTGGAGTAGTCCTTCACATGAATGTTAAAAATGAATACTGTATGTTGTGTAAGCATAGCACCAATGAGATAGAGAGATCAGGTCAAAATAACTGATAGAGAGGAATGGAGAGATGTACTATGGCACATCACTCATCTGCAAGGCACTTCACATGATGACTAGACCACTCTACCAAGAGTGCAACAACTGAGAAGAAGAATGTTGTGTATTCGATAAGACCGCTGATCCGCCTATACACAAATGCTACAAAAACAATGAAGGACCTCCCCTACCGGGATGCAGTCCACCATACGTTCAGGGATGTTTCAAAATTCATTGACTACAGGACTTACACACTATAAACTTATTTCGGACGGAGACCCCAGTACGTATAAAAAATTTTAGATGAAAAACCATACAAATACATAACAATTAAAAAGGATGTAAAAATCATTTATTATATAATTACAGCAAATCAATAGTTATCTTTACCAAGGATACCCAATATTTCATACGATTACATAACCCCGTATTAAAGGATCATTTACGTTTGAAGACTGATAAAAAATATTAATTTTCCTTATAACCATTTTACAGTGGGCGCTCGTGCTGTATGAGCTCAGTCATATCTATCAAAATACACAAGCACATCATAGCATGAAACTATTTTTGCAAACAAAGCATGTGACCTCATAACATATTTAAAATGTGATATTAGAGAGGATTTTATAATTATATCATCTTTTACAACCATTTTTTAGCTTCTTATAGGATAAACCATCTGCAAACAAATTCGTTATATATCTAGAAAATTTATAGTATTTTTCTATGTAGCCTATTAAAATTTAATTTTGTGATTGTTCTTCAAGTAGGCGCCTAAAGAATGATCACAAAATTATATCAAACATTTTTGACTATTTTTGATTTTTCAAAACTTTCTGTCCAAAACCGTTTGTTTACCTTTGATGTACGGACATATATTTATAACCTTCTAATATATTATTCTTTTACTTATGCCTCAAAGTGGAATCTCGCAAGTGGTCATTAACAAAATAAATAACCACAAATTACCAACATTATTTTATCCACAATGATATTAACATATCAGCCACGTACGATCAAGATTAACATTTGCACCGAAACAAACATTTCCAAATCAGTGATGGAGCCTGCCACAATTCTTTTTTACTCACAGAACATCATATAAATTCCAATATCTCAAAATACAATATTTTCTAAACGTAAGTCTGCGTCATCTTACAGTATTATAGTTTTATCCCTTTTATATATGAAATCATATTTTGAAAATTAAACAGCTGCCAGAAACATACCATGAATGAAAAAGAGTCCTAAAAATGGTAAAACCAAAAATTAAGCCTATTTGCTTCGATTTTGAATCTTAATAATTTTATATTTATAACATCACATTATTTCTAGTCTTTTTAAATAAAAATCCTCTTCGTTTAAAGACTAAATCTGACCTGCAAAGTATTCTTTATAAAAAAATATTAAAAAATCTCTAACCTCATTATCGACTTTATTTTCTTGAATCTGAGAATCTTTCTTTTCATCTTTACATGCAATCATCAGCATCAAATTCATCATTAGAATCTTCTGAACTTCATTTTCTGAACTTGGCTGATTCATCAGTCAGTCTTCTATATTTGCCTTTCTGTCTATCTTTTTATGATCCCTTTGGCTTGTTGGACAGCTTTTGTGTTTGGTTTAATCAATCGTGTTTGTTATATTTCTATCATTTTTGAATAACTTTGTCCAACAATAGTTTTAGAATTAAGTTGCTTTCAACTCATCAAAAATCCTTCTTCTATCCGCATGGCTTTGTGTAGGATGATTGTCCGCTGGCCAAGGAGTCATATGCGCAGATTGAAATAGAATCATTACAATTGTTGTTGCAAATGGTTATGCAAGTGGAAATGCTTCCCGACTAAGCTACAATATCAGTGTTTTTCCCACTTGTCCATTGTTGTCCATTTTCCAAGAACCGATTTGTCGAGTGGTTGTATGTTATTGATTGTATGTGGGTATGGCGCCACTAGAATTACACTATTTACTTTTGCTAGATGTATTGTTGGAAGAGAAATTTGACTTCCATGGTTATCCAATAACTGATGCATAAATTTAACAAATGTTGTCTCATCCAATTACACCATCCAAATGTATTTGCAGCACCTCTGGTCTCATCTGCCGCTCCGATGATCATAAATTCTTTGAAACCCACTGCCACTGCAAGCTGCTATAATGGTCACAGTATTTCCTCTTTCACATATACAACTTGTTTGTGTGCTTTAAATTTGGAATTATGGAATGAGCTCTCCTAGCTGTTAACTAAGAAAATTTTTCCCCCTTTGATTTCAATTGTGCTTTCCAGTTACAAAGCCCGTTTAGCAAAAAGCTGCGATATCATCCAGGCTTTAATATTGGTTTCGTAATTTACAGACAGGGAGCTAATGTCCTTTTATCGTCTTGATTTTTTAACTTACAAAATTTGTCACCATAGCTAATGTGCTAATAAGCAATTTTGTTATAATTTTTGCTTTTTGATTGCATTACAAATACAAAAAAACAGAGATGGTAATAAAAAGGTAGTTATGAACATGGAATATGACGTTTTTGACAGATTATTAACAATTTTTTAAGCATATATATCAAACTTAAATGTTGCCTATCTTATCCATTAGCACCTGCACTATAGGCACTGTTCTAATACAAAGATGAGACGACTGAAAATTCAAATCAGATGTAGAATTAATAGAATACTTATATTTTTTACATAAATTGGGATCAGCAGTCGTTTAAACATTTGGAAGTATTGCTGCATTTATTTTACAAAAATATGCCACAATTATACCCAAGTAGATTGTGGCAATTGTAGAAACTAAAGCAAACAAATCGTAAAGAAATTAACGTCCTTCTAGATATTATTATTAATGATTCCCCTAAAAGTTCAAAAAAAGATTTAAAAGCCCTTAATTAAATATGTTTATTAATATTGGCCCAATGATGACATATATACAGTTCTTGAAATTCAAAAAAATTATTTAACAAATTGAATGCCATGTTAATTCCACATGCAGACAAGCCAACACGATTTTTTTATTATTGTTAAATTAAAAATTATATTGCAATACTTATCATTTAGTTATTTATTATATCTGATATTAAAAATGAAAAAATATATACAACATTTCCCCCAAATTCTACATGTTAACTCTGCAAGTTAAACATGACTAATATTTCTCACACTAAAACAAAATAAAAAAAACACAAGATTCAAGTGAGTATTCTCTTGAAGAGGCAAACACTCGAATAATATATCATGTAACAAAAATATTTAAAACATTTCAAGGCCTCGGTAAACAATGTTTGAAATATATTATAAATATTCTTATATTGCACCATTTTGGAATTTGTCTACAGTTTCTGGTAATAAAATCACTTATTACAATTGCATAATTGTTATCCCAGAAACTGTTGCATTAAAGTTATTCCATAAATTAGGACGTAATATATGCGACTATACTGCTAGCTTTGGGTAAAACCAAGTCATTTGAAATTTTGCAAAAAAAGGAAAATTTTCTAATAACTATTGCTAACCCGATGATACAATGAAGACAATAAATGTAAATTTTCAGGTTTATAAAATTTTTCTATTCCTTTTTGTTGGACTTTTTTAATAGAGCACAAAGAAATGCTTCTTGGTTTATGCATGCCACCTTACTGAAAATCACAAATAAAAAATTTTGCGAATAATCTACATCACTTTTATGTGAAAAATTATATTAATTTTGTAATCTAATAAAAATACCCTTAAATGTTTATATATGCCTTACTAGCGTCCACGGAACCCATGTAGCGTTCTGCTTGTAAAGTATATTATATTTTACACACTAAAATGCAAATCTTCTCACATTTCATTTTTGAAAAAGTATTTTTTGTGCCACAAAATAATATTTTTGATTTCACATTTATCTACATTTATATGTTATTACACAAAACAAAAACGCAAAAATTTATATAAGAAATCATATTGGTTATATTTGATGTATACAGGCAGTCCTCGTACTTACAGTAAATATGCGACGTAAATCGAATGGATGTAAATTGAAACATATTTTTTATACTTTTCCATATAATATTCAGGAGTTAGGTTCTAGAAGACCTTTTATTAAAAATATATCTACATTTAATATCAAAGAGAAATGCTATATTACTGAAAATAATTAAAATATGTATCTATTAAAATAATTACTATTTTTAGTACATAATGTTAGATTATTCCTTTTGATTAAGTGATTTTATCATAATTGAGAAAATAAGAAAGCATAATTTGTTTTGAAGAATGCATAATTTGTTTTGCTTCTTTTTTCTTGTTATCATAGAGGTTTCGATAATACTTATTGGCTGGGTGCGTGACCTCAGCGCTGTCTAGCGTCTGCACCTTTATGGGTCCAATTTTATTTGTATGCTTCGAATTAAGGGCTCTGGTAAATGTTTATGTGAATAATATAAAAATAATGAAAGACATACTTATACATACTTTACATATTTGTCCTAACTACGTATTAATTGTTCCTTTGTTATTTTTGTCGAAAAAAATAAGTATTATTTGTGTTTTCTATAAAATCGTGTTAAGTTATATTAGATTGTTTGTCTTGCTATTTATTATAGAGTAGAGAGAAATATCTAAATAAAAGCTTAAATAAATAAATATCATAGAAAATAATAGGTTAGTTGCATAAGTCCTAATTCTAATATAATTTAATAGAAATTGGTTTTACACTTTGAAATAACAAGCTGACTTGTTGAGAGCTGACATAGTTCTTATTGCCTGGATTTTCTAGAGATGTTGTCGTTCTCGTGTATTTTAGGCACTGTACCTATTATGCATTTTATTAATATTTATTAAAAAGAATGTGTATTATTCGTACAAACGAAAAGAAAATAAAACCTAAATTATATAAAAAAATATTTATTTTCGATAGGATTCTGATTCTAGATATTTTCTAAAATATCGGCGACATCATGGTATCACAGACCTATTTTAGTTTTGTCGTAAAAGGTTTGGTTTGCCAACACCAGTTTCGAACCCAGGCTCTTTTTGTTTTTAGCTCAAGAAAATGAATAAAATTATAAATGTATTAATCATATTATAACATTACATGACCCGAACCAAAGGAGTGTATATTGCCTGAACCTGAAACGACTACAGCGTGATGTAAACAGAAACAATTGCCACTATTTCGAGGAATGATGTCAAAATATTGTTTGACTAACTCAAAATGACTTAAGTCGAAACAATGTAACACAAGGAATGCGTGCACTCATCGTATTTTGAAAATTTACGTAATTGTTAAAATCTTTCTAATAATTTTCCATCTTATAATTTTTTCTTATCTTTTAAAAATAAATTTAATTAATGGATTTTTTCATACACCTAGAAACTTGGAATATAAAAATTTCGAAGAAAATATATACTTATAGAAACTATTAATAATGAGTAATTTTACATATTGGTAGGGATTACTAAGAAAAAGAGAAATATATATATATATATATATATATATATATGTATGTATCTCAATTTTACAGATTTACTCATAGGCCTGATAATATAAAAACGAAGCGACCAAAATTTAAGGTGACAGCCTATTTTGTTTATTACTAGAGAGCTTTAATATCTTACAAGTTTAATTGATGTGTTCAATGACTTAAAAAAAAAACAATAAATCATTTTTTGGGTTTGCAGCCACGCTAAGAATCTTAAATCTACATTTTCACCTTAATTTCCCTCACATTTTCAACAACAGATGAAGGCATTCCGAATAATCCTCAGAACTGACATCAAAATTCCATTTTATATCCAAAATAGAAATATAATAAAGGTGACTCTGTACATGTCTCTGTTAGTAATTACTCACAATTTTTCATGTATTTCATTCATAGGAAAATGACACAAACAGTTTAGAATATGATCTGCATCTATAGCATATAGTCGTCCGCAGCAAATACAATACATCAATTTATATTGATCCGTCGAACTATAAGAGTGGAACCAATAAAAATGCTTCTCAGTGCAAACTAATTATAATATTTTGTCTTGTTTTCTTTTTATTGTAAACAATAATTGGTTTTTTGTTTCATAACTTCATTGTTACTTAAAAAATAATAGAATAATATAATAATAAAAAAAAATAGAAATTTCTTAGATGTTTGATTTTAAAAATATGGTTATATAAAGGTAGTTTTGAGTTTATCGTTTTAGATAAAAGTACAAAATTAATTAGGTAAATGAAATCAAACAATTACACTATTTATTGCAGCCATATGTAAAAGTGTGTGGACATAATAATTTAATTAACCACTTCAAAAAAAGACATTATATTATTTCTGGGCCAATTTGCGTAATTTTTATTTTGTTAGAAAGATTATACTAGCAAAGTGATCCTACATATATATGGTAATTATCTGATGTTGGGGTCCGGAAATGAACAATGGAATTCCAGAACGGATGGTAGTAAATCAACTGTGATTCAAGATATTTGCTATTGGTTGTTTTTATTTTGCAAGAACTGATATTGGATTTTCAACAGAGAACGGAACTCCTCAACAGTTAATAGTTAAATAATCGCAGCTACTATTCGATGAAAGAAATACTATGAAACTTAGGTATAATAAGAAATTACTTTATGCAAAGTACACACTGTAAAAAAACAAAAAGGCTATCGCTATGTGTGGATACGTAATGGCAAAATAAAATAGAATAGAAAGCACTCTGGTGACAAATTTCTTGCCATCAAATGTGAAACTGACATTCTAAAAATAGGACTATCTATTTACTTTGTGTTTATTCCCATAATATCATGTATAATAGCTATATATTTACTAATATGTTTGTTCATTATATAATATATATCCGTGTATAAAATTTGAACATTCATTGTTACTCCCAGTCAACATCTAATAATGTTCAAAAATAAAAATATTTTGAATTATAATGACAATCTAATTAATTTATAGATTTATTTACTATATCATTATTAAACACTGGTTGGTTTCACTTCTAAATTCTCCCAATGTTTCCTATTTTCATGATATGTCACTATTATAAATTTTCTTTGTTTCTCGTATTTTATGTTACATATATAATATATATGTTAGCCATCAGCTGTATATATTCGGACTGCACTCTAATTTGTTGTATTATTTAAGTTCTTTTAACTGGAAGCCACAAGTTGATTCTTTTCAATTGAAATATTTTTCAAACGCAACATGAACAAGTTACCTAACCTATCAATATATTATCATAATTATGGCAGGATCAGGGTAAAAACTAGCGAACTACACATGAATGTGCAATTCAATGATTATGACATAATTAGACAAGTTGAAACATGGCTTCACTCAAGTATACACAACATTAAATTCATTGATGATCGATACACCGGGTTTCGATGTGATCGAGATATTCTCAGTAGTAGTAAATCCAATGGCGGTGGAATCTTTGTCACCGTCGTGACAAGGTTTGTCACAAGGCGCTGCATTCAATGGAAAAATAAGAATGTAGAAGAAACCTTTATTTGTCTGATAAAAGGGAAGTTTGCACTTCACCATATGTGCTTTTTCCATATCACCAAAATTTCCTGAGTTTTATATAAAGGGATAGTCTAATCTTCAAAATATATTTGCCGAAAATTCAAGCAAGCATATTATCATATTAGGTGACTACAATATTCCGTCTCTGGATTACAAGTTTGTAGAAAATTGGTGGGGACCCACGGCATTACCAGTATCAGTCCTAATCCCATAGTCAATATTTTCATCAGTGCAATGTCATTCATGCTACTGCCACAGTTTAATTAGCTTAAAAATTCTAATAATAGAACTCTTGACCTCGCATTGTGCTACTGTAGCTGCAGGCTTACAGTATTACTTCGTGAGGGTCACCATCATCCGTCTTTCTTACTCATACTCTATAGCTAACCCGATGTTGCAATGATAAAAGCAGATCTTCCAAAATATAATTTCCGTAAATGTGACTACAATACGATTAACAAGGCGCTGGAATCAATACATTGGTTTAAAGAATCCAATCTTCTCATAGCGGACTGTGCTGTAGACAAATTTTACAGTATCCTATTTGATATTATTAATAAATTTATACCCAAAAAATAATAAAAAATAGGAAATATCCAATATGGTATTCTCCCTATTTGATCCAAATAATGAAATGGAAAAAGAAATTATGGATGAAGTGGAAGATTTAAATAACATGTCAGACATAGATTTCTCTAAGAAACCGGTTTAAGAAAGTATCTCGGCACTGTTACAATAGCCTAGATTCATACCACTGATAAACTCATCAACAGCAATATAAACGTTTTTTAGGTCATATGTATCATCGTTAAAAAGAACAGATGGATATACATTGTCAATGAATTTTAAAAATGTTTAATCAAATGGTATACAAACAATATGCCAAATGTTCTCTGATTTCTTCCATCCACCTTTAAACACAGCTTACATATTAATCCGAATAACATATGCAACATAAACTCAACATTACATACAGATACTAACATCACTACCATTTGCTTCACCAATGAGATAGCTTAGTGTGCTTAAACAAGTTAATGGTGGGTTCTATATTATCTGGCCTCTCAAGGAGCGGAACCAGATAATATAGGACTCACATTTATAAAAAATACTATAAAATTATATCTGTTCCCTGAAAATGCTGTTCAACATGTTATAGAACAGGGCACATTTCCCATGTGCTGAAAAATTACACATATTACTCAGATATATAAGTCGTGTAATAAAAAATGTTTAGAAAACTACCGACCAACATCGTTTTTTTTGGCAATACCAAAGCTTTTCGAAAACGTAGTTTGTAGTAGAATATATCCAGTTTTGCACCAGCATATTGTAGAAGAACTGCATGGATTTGTTGGTATCCGATCAACATTAACTAATCTCCTCATATGTTCGCAATATCTTTTCAAATCAATGGATTGCAGGATGCAGGTCGATTCCATACATACAGACTTCAAAAAAACCTGTGATAAAGTCGATTATCTCATCTTCTTGAAAAAAGTCTTTTAATGGTATCAAGGGTGATTTGCTACATAGTTTCACTTCTTACCTCAGCAATTGGCAACAAGGAGCCCTAATTAACGATTTTATATCAATGTGTGACCCTGTAACTTCAGGAGTGCCTCAAAGTTCTATACTTGAACCCTTTTTATTTGTCAATTTTATAAATAACATTAATAACTACTTCAGATATAGTAAGTTCCTGTTGTATGCTGATGATCTTAAGATATTTAAAAAAAAAAAGACACCTACAGGAAAATCTTAATAGGCTCGATGCATACTGCAGTACAAACAAAATACATTTAAGTTATGGTAAGTGCAAATCAACTTTCCCCAAAAATAAGATGATTCATTCCCATCGATATAATATTGGCGGTATTTCATTGGAGTCTGTTCATGATATAGATGATTATGAGGTTATTTTTGACTCTAAATTACACTTTAACACTCACATAAAGCAAATTCCCACACGGGCCTTTACATTGCTGGGTTTTGTGTGAAAACTGCCAAACACTTCTGGAAAATGAGAATCCTTTACACAGCTCTTATTCGATCTGAACTTGAGTATGCTGTTGCAATTTGGAATCCTTTATGATTGAGCGAGTACAAAGGTGGTATATATGCAAATTGCGGTACCGCTTTAACACGCCAAAAACTGACTGCTAAGGCAATTTTGCTGTTTAAATAAAGCCCACTACACATTAGGCGAGTTGAATTGAGAGAGATAGTATTGTACAATATCTGTCATATTTGATACAATTGTTCAGATATTGTGAGCCAACTGCAGTTTCGTGCGCCACTACACAGACTGTACGATTAGGACAAGCTGTTCCATTCTGTGGAAATTTTTGCTAGTCCGTGATCCCAATATAAGCCGTTCATTTCTAGAATATTGCTTAATGATAAATCCGTTAACAAAAAATTAATTAATGTTATTTTGAATACATTATCACGATTATTTTTAACATTCTCAGTTTCGATCCTAAATATTTGTTTCTTTGTATAAGTTATTGTTATTATTATTATTTTTATTCAACACGGGCACAACAACACCGGTAACTAATGTTATTTTTTAATTTTGTATTCTTGTATTTTCTTTGTAATTGTTATGTAAATTATTATGTTTTTCAACAATTCGCTGGTTTGTGAGAAAAGCTAAAAATTATTGATTTTACAGAAAGGTGTTTTTAAATTTCTTAATAAATGTATCAAAAAAAAATAAATGTATAAAATTATTCATACTATCTATAATATTATTGTCTACCCGACTATGATTACCATGTTTTCCTCACCGATCCTCCATTATAATCCCTGAAACATCACTCCTTGATTTTTCTGTAACTGTTCGAATAAATCTGTCAGATACATCGAGTATAGACATAAAAAACTCTTATAAACACAAATTTTCTTACCATCTTTGTCTATCAAATAAAATGCGTTGTTATTTCGACATATTCCTTTTTTATATTGATACATCGGGACAATAGAGAACATATTGAATGCTACAAAACTTCTTTTACTTTGCAAATCATGTGATTTATAATATGCATCAAAAATATGACGTCGAGTCTCGTCATCAAATTTGTGTCACATTTTAATTTGCACTTTTCTGTAATTCATGGTCCTAATAGTCTTTTTCTTATAACTTTATTATGGATAATATATATGCCTATATATTTATATGCCTATATATTCTTTCCCTGCATTTCATAAACATTTTGCTACGTTCTTTTTCCAAAGTTCTGGCTGTGCTTTTCCCTTTCGTGTAATATTTTGGTTTGATTCAAGTGAAATATTTTCTTCTACTATTTTATCTGAATCTGACTGATCATTATTTTCAATGTTGCAATTAGGATCTGCGACACTATCATCCGATGAAAAATATTTTTCCTCCTATCTTCTTCACTTTCGGCATGCATATTGATCAATTCAATAGTTTTTGGTTCACTTTTTATTTGTAAATTACTTTCTGCTTCAGTCTCATTTTTCGTATTATCATTTACTGACTCTATACTTTCCTTATTTTTATTTTCTAGGCTATAACCGTGGAGATCTTCTTCATTTAAACTTACCATGCTTTCTTCATTTAACTTCTCTATTTTTGGAGTTGCTTGAATTACATTTTGTAGAGGAAGTTGAGCTAGAAGACGAGGATGGAATTCAATAAGCATATATTTATTTACAGAAGAAATACCAAAAGACTTATTATTTTGGCATTAATTTCACAGCTGTCTCGCAAAGGAATAAGCCACTGTGTAATAGGTACACTCACATTTTTGTAATTTCTAGGAATCGAACCCAGTAGGTTACGATCAGTCACTAGCTTAAGTGTGAATTATTTTCAATAGGACGAATTACACATTGGATAAAATAATATCAAGAAACATCTTTCAACTGATTGAATACGGAAATATTTTCTTTTACTTGTTGTGTTAATATAATTTATATCATTTTCAATATTTTCATCATAACTTCTTGCAATAACGGCAAACTACTTCTATGTATATTGGTACCTCAAATATTTTTAGTAGTTGAAAAAATAAATAAAATTGAGATAAATATATAAAAATTGTAGGGTGTTGACCTTCTTCATAATTAATTGAATCATGTTTATCCTCATTTTCCATTTTTTTTTCTGGCCGCTTCTTTCATCTTTTCTAATAATATAATTCTTTCTGCCATCTTGAATAGATCGAATAAATTGTCTAAAACAAATAATTTAATGTAAATAATTATTTATTAATGAATATGATGTAAAAAAATAACTCAATATCATTATCCCAAAATCCCTTCAACACAAACCCATTTGTAATAAAAAGCAAAAACATGCCCATTTTTTAAAAAAATAATGACGTTTCATAATTACAACAAAAAAAATCTATTTATTTTTCGTGAATATAGACTCAAGTAAGATAAAGTCAGTATAAAATGCGATATTATAAACAATTACCCATATTTATTCAAGAACACAGGCGTAAATAAAATTACGACATATAAAGGTTAAAGTATCTAAATATGTCAATATTCTTGAAAATTTTTAACAATTATTGCAACCAAACTTTGAATATGTAGGTATTTACGAGAATCGACCATGTGTTCACTCTGTTGTCATCGGCTCAACTCGGATGAGTCTGTATTTGTAATTTACGCCTAGAGTGTTTTGTCTCAAATAAATAATAACACTATCTCTTTCTTGCGAACGTTGACGCAAAATCGGTATTGCGTATTTGTTCACGATAAAATATCAAAGATTTATGATCGTTTGCCATACTTAGTTTAATTTGACAAAATTGTTATTTCCATCTCTATTCTCGCAACCAGTGAATTGTTGCTATTTCATATTATTCTATCATTTTTATGTTCATTTTTAATCTTTCTACTTTTATTGTAAAAATGTCACTATTATTTTGTATAGAATTATTATTACCATGGTTTTAATCAATCTTTATTTGTATCAATACTCAAGGTAGATTAGTGTCTGGATGTGGGAATGTTAGAATACGAGTCTGCCTAGTATAAAACTGATACATTGTTATAACATCATGACTTGTATTTGTTTTTCCCAGTATGAAATAAATAAATAATATCATGATTACGTCTATAAACCACTAAAAATTTTAAAACATTTTTTTAAAAAACTGACTTCAAAAAAGTAGGTACTAACAAGTAAAAAATAATTAACTCTAAATAGATACTTATTAACAAAAAATAACTAAGTTACTTATTTTTGAAGTCGATGCCAGCGCCGCCAATAAACTTAAACAAATGCAAAATTTCATATTATAAGTACGCCCTTTTCAAATTGTGAGTCCATAAGAACTTAAGGTAAATTTAAATTAAGTAAAATTATAAATTTGATTAAGTTGTCAATAATCTTTTACTTTTTAGTACTTACTCTTTTTTAAGTTGGATTTTTTTAAAAATATTGTATTTATCAGCGTAATTTAATAGAACTTATTGCTTATATTTCATATAAAATGCCTATTTTGTAATAATTTTTTTACATGATGTTGCACTGATTCCATAACTGTGAACCAGATGGGAAAATAAAAATGATTTACAAAAGATAAAATTAAATTTAAAAATATGTCAAGAAACATAGCACCATAAACCACTTTATTTTGTGAGTACGTCATTCAGCTTCAAATTTAATCCAATATTAGTTTCCTTGTGATATATTTTTTTATATTTCAGCCTGTTTTATGATGTCTAACATTATTCTACTGAATTCTCCTTATATATTTACAAATTGTCCTTCTGTTGCTAACGCCAACGACAAATATTTATCAAAATCAAATGAGAATAAAAAACCATTATATATTGTGAAAACTGCAAATTTGAAATTGAGAAAATGTTGAAATTAAATATGTTTTTACTAAAAAATAAATCATTACTCCGTATTAAAGGCTAAAACCAGGAAATGTTTTATTATTATCTTCAACTTCTATTTTCAAATGTAATTAAAAAAAAACGAGTGTGCTTTAGACCACACGACTGAAGTAAAACTTCAAATTCACAAAATATGAACTTTAAAATGAATTTACAATTTTATTCACTTTAAACGTTGAATATTTAATGTATTGAACAAAATAATAATTTATAAACTTGTTCAAGAACGAAATGAAACTACAAAATAATAAAAAAATCACCGTTCGCGAACGCTAGCAAACTCGCATATATATATATTTCATGCACTATGAGAGGAAGAGAAAAAGAAAATGTGCGCACGCACTGCTCTTTTACTCCTACAGTGTGATACAGACAATAGGCTTGCAGTAATATACGAAACGTAACTCTCTCTCTTTCTATCTCCACTAACTTATATCTCCCTCTCATCTTCCGTTCGCCTCGCCGCGATCACACTTTTCGTCACTGTAATGTAATGTTCGTGATCAACACTGTAACGCTCTCGTCACGCATTCACCAGCTTACTCTCCAAGTCAAGCGTGCATAAAGAAGTTTTACTTCAAAAATTCTTTCTAAACCGATTAACTGATATTATTATAACTTATTGTTACCCCATATCTTTTTATTCAGGGTCCATTGCCAAACCTAAAGGGGATTTGGATAGTGCTGGTCTTCATGGAAACCGACTACCATCTCACCATAATAGCAGGATCAATGGCACATAATAATATTAACAAGGGGACCTTATAGGTTGGGAAATGCATTTCGGGATGAGGCTTTGCAGGTTTGTAGTATGCCTCAAGGGGGTTCACTCTCCATAAATTTCTGAAGAAAACGGCTCCAAAGTTGTACACGCAGCTTAAATATTGTGAAATCATGAATCATTTTTTATGAAATGACAATCAGCTGATTTAAATGTGAATTAAAATTAATATTTTATTTTTAAAAAGTTGAATTATTAAATATTCACTTTTAATAGAGGTAAATTAAAAGTTTTATTACTATTGTCATTAAAATGTTATTTTAAATTTTAAAATATTATAAATCATGCAGGGATTAAAAATATTCATTTTAAATTTGAGGAACCGGTTTCTACCTTGAAAAGTATTGCTGCAGTCCTATTGTACATAGGTCGATCGCCACGAATTTTCTGGACCCTAACGGAAGTAATCTAAGTCATTATCCATACTATATATATAGTTTTACAGTACTATATATATAGTTTTACTTACCCATATATCTCCAGTTATCTAACTATTGTGTCAGTCCATTCTTGACTTTTGTAGAGATTGGAGCATTTTTTAATAGTTGAAATACTATACATTGAAAATACATCGAAATCACAAATGTATCAGAAGCTGCAGATGAAATCAGTGAGGATCCATTATACAGTGAAATGTCGAAGTTAAGGTTAAAAGATGCTGTCGTTTATTACGAAAGCTTGCTTCCTGAAAATAATTTGACTTCATCGGAATCTTCGAGTCCAATTCCTTATGAAGCAATGTGATTACTGAAGAGATTTACCAAAATACTATGAGCATTCTGGCTATAAAAATTCTTGTGACTGATGAAGAACTCGCTGATGAAAATGAAAATTGAAAAAGCAACCTTTTGAAAAAGTTGAAGACCACGGCTCATCAAATAAATATGAACCAGAAAAAAGAGGTAGATTATGTTCCTTTAGGTTCCAAAATTAAAGTAAATATCGCAAAGACTCACCCTACGTGGACTCACCGAGCATTACAAACAAAAGAATGTTAAGAAAGAAGGAATATTTATCCAAATGGGAGGAAGATATTAAAAAAGGAGGAAATGTATTTGATATGTACGCAATAGTCGATTCCTGGACATACAATCATAAGATACTCGGAATTTACCACAGTGGGCATTAAGAGCAGTACGACAATTTACTGATTTTGATTTTAAAGCATCTGACAGCTAGGTCCAAACATTCAAAAAGAAGCATAAAATGATTCAACGGAAAATGACAAAATTTGTTTCAAAGAAAGAAACGACGATCGAAGAAACCTTTGACTTTGGCAGACACTTTTCGAGTCCAGCAGTTAAAATTGAAAGCGAATTACAACAAAGATTTTGTTATCAACACTGATCAGATAGGTAAATTATTGCAGATAATTTATTATTAGAAACTCATTTTGCTCTCTTTTTTACGACACTGATAAAATACTTCAATTTCAATTTAAGTAAAACACTAAAAACTTGTTATAATTAAAAAAAAAAGCCAGAAGTGGGATTGATTCCGGGCCGCCAGCGTGTCAAACAAACTTGGTATCGACTCAGTCACTTCACTACGTTGTGACAGTGAGCAAATTTGCCAGTATATAAGCTGCGCGTAAAACTTTGGAGCCATTTTCTCACAAATTTATGGTCGCATAATCTTACTGCTTTTAAGAGTGGACACCCTTGATGTATACCACAAACCTGCAAAGCCTTATCCCGAAATGCATTTCCCAACCTCTATAGTCCCCATGTAAGACATGTTATTACAATTTTTAAATTGTCACCTCCAATCAGAGAGTGGTGGTGGGTGCGTTGCTTAACTTCATTGATCAAGTGAAATCAACAAGAGACACTCAGTAATGAGCCCCTGCCATGAAAATAACGTTAGAAATATTGTAGTTAGTGTTTTTTTTTTGAGATGAAACTTTTTTCGTTGAATTATTTAAATATCCTCTCCAAAACACTAATTAGTAATTTAAATAAATATTTTATTTTCTCACTTGTCTTATAAAGTGTATTCACACGTTTGCTTTGTTGTCGTTGCTTCAAAAAATTTCGCATATTCTTATATATCCCAAATAAGTAAAGCAAATTGAAAAACAATCAATTTTTTATTGAATATAAACATTTAAATAAACCACAAAAGTTTTAAAAAAAAAAGAACAAAAACCTGGCACATAAAACTCATCAAGAACATCGAAATTATGGCAGTACAGGAAACAATAAAACGTCACACTGTAAAGTGGAATAAATGTATCTATTGTATATAACAATGATTTATAACAGCATGGACAAACAGTGTAAATTAGATTTAAGATGTTGTAGAATTAAGAGACGATTACACTATGAGTTTCAGAGGAAATGTCCTTTCGATATTAAACCTTGTTGAAAGCTGCAATGTCTACACTTTGAACCTGAAAAAAAAAGATTAGTAAAATCAGATATCAAAAAGTAATTATAGCAAGAGGCTTGACAGACAGGATAATGATTTCAGGATTTGTTCACCAGTATAAATGTAAATAGCATTCCATAAAATGTTAATGCAAAAAGTGCACGCTAGCCGTACGCAACCACTGCATTAACCCGAGCGGTGCTGATTGACGTGAACAAGTATCATGTGTACAAAAAAAATTACAAAAAATTATGTATATTATTTTGAATTTTCTGAAAGACTATATTTCAATCAACAAATAACGTCTTTCTCTGTCCGACATTTAATCCCGGACACTGTGTATATAGTAACAAAAATAATGAAATATTTCAATTAAAACAATTAAGAAATTAAATTAAACACTGAAAAACTCATTAAACACATTTAAAAAAAACAACCATTATAAAAAAAATCCATAAAAACTAGGGTAAAGGCAAAAATCGGTCAAGTGCAAGCTACACTTGCAGAATCAATGCAATCAGTCTGCCACTTAATTAGCAGTAACGCACTTCGACTATGAGCTCTCGACTTTTGATGCCATCAAAAGTAAATATCAGATTCAAAAACTGTGACAATTTTGCACATAGTCAGAGTGCATAATACGTGAACAAATTTGAAAATCATGTAAAGCAAAAGTAGCTCATTACATCGTGAGAAACATTTCTTGTCAAAAAACTTTTTCTCTAAAACCAATGGTTCAGCAGTTAGGTGAACAATTAAATTCTTTTTAACAACTAAACGGACTAGAATTTTTCAATCCTGATAACTCCCTTGGTGATTTCTTTCAAATTTTTCTTAGTGATCCTTTTGGTGATAAGGTTTCACCCTTATCACCAAAAGGACAGCAAATTTTTAAGCTTTTTTTCTCAAAAATGTTAAACTAAACAAACACCTCGAAAATTTTTTTATTTCTCAAATTATTCCTGAAGTTAATCCCCAGAATCAAAATTGGAATCAATTTACTCATCTTTGTGCTAAATTTCAAACTACATCACATAACTTCAAGAAAATTGCCAATGACAAACAGAGGTTTGAATGGACAGAGGACACCAAAATGATTCCATAGGTGTTCAGGTCATAAAACACTAAAAAGGTATTTCCCTACAATTAATTGTTCAGTAATAACATTGTTTGTTTCTGAATAATTACCTTCAACCAAGCAGAATTTATTAAAATTAATTTTCAGATTAATCAGAATTACTTTTTAGCCTATTTTGTATCTTTTTAATTGAATTAGATATCCAATTAGAGAAAAAACTATAAAATTACCAGCAGACTATGAGCATACATACATATATTTTGCTTAATATATGGATGCTTTGAAAACAATATGTAACATAAAACGCATGTGCGGCTCTTTATGTGCACCGGTATACAGTACCAAGAAGAAATAGACTCTCCACAACAGACGATTATGAATAAAAATGTAAATATTCTGTTTTATGCCTTAGTGTCAATTCTTAGAGCACACAAAACTAAAAATATGCGGTTAGATTATAGAGAGTGACATATATCGTCATGACCACTTGTGTTGCTGCTCTTTCATATTTGACTTAATTTTATTTCAAACGAGCACCAGTTCTTTTTTAGTTTAATAAGAGCTTTATTGTTATTAATTCAAATGTGGCGGCTAATGCTTTTGATACAATTTAGTTTTGGAAAAAATTTTGTTTTAAAACGTGAGGCCCATTTTATTTTGATGATTAACAATATTATAGAAATAAGTAATATATATTCAGAAGTTAATTTGTGAAAATCAAAACAAAATTTAACATAAATCTATTATTTACAATTTCAAATATTCCATAATGTACCAAAAATATATCAAGTATATTATCCATCAACCTAAAATCATTATTTCTTTTGTAGTAATTGTCTAATATTCAAGCCACTTTAAGATCAAATAAAACTTGTGAAGTGCGGATAAAAATCACAAGACAACGTTTCCATACTCAGAATTTTATGAATCGCCATGGGGTAACCACCACAACACCTTATCAATATTACATAACCACATGATAATAGTCTAGGTATTAAAGAATCGGAGGACAAAAATTAAATTTTATTTTTTTTCTAAAATTACAAAAGTTTGGGACTTGTTTTTTTTCCTATATGTAAGATATATAAGCGTGAATTATTACAGATCTTTAAATTGCAATTTTTTCATGGATAATTTTCATGGGACCTTGCTGTCCCATTTTTAAATTTCAACACGAATTAGGAACCTTAAAGCCAATTTCTACCGCTAAGCTAGGCTACCTGTACTATAACGTAAATATCATAGACGTTTTATCCCCGTCTGTATTGAGTTTCATTGGTTTTTTGAAGATTAAATCTCGATTTATAATAAATATACATTAATGTGCAGTTGGATGTAGTTTCAGTTGGAGCAATTTAAAATATAGGTGTCCATTTATTCCCTGAGGACAAAGAAAACGCCAGAAGCTGTGGAAAATAGCTGAGCATTGCAAAAGCTTTAAGGCAAGAAAACAAGCAACAAACAAAAAAACAAGCTTCGGCTTTGTGCAGAGCATTCATTTCATTCTGATTTTTTTCTGATATTACTTTTTCGCCATATTTTCTTTTCACATAAGTTTTCAATTTTGAATGCCATGAAAATCTACCGCTTTTTTGACAGCTAGTTTTATTTACGTCTTACTTCGGTGGTGCCATCTACGCTTAACTTTGTGTAAGATTGCCAATTGGGACCTTATTTTGAATAATAAGAAATATATTATATTCCATAATTGCTGAAATAGATGCTGCTATAGATGCTGGACAAACAAAATCTATAAACTGTGGCAATTTTCAAGTTGACAGCAATTGTAGTTGATTAAGAAAAAAGGTATGATCGATCTATGGACGCACCGACACTGAAGTCTTAACCTAAGTGGGAACTTTACCTTTACCTTTTAGGTATAAAACGTTAAAAATGTTGACATCGTGAAAAATTACTATTTATAATCCATACAACGCATAAAATACTAATAATTACAGAAAGGAAGGATAGAATCTTCCATCAGATAGATGGAGTACAATAGATGATTTTGGACAAAAAATATGATACAATAAATATGATAAATATATACATTTCATATAAGACTTACATAATCTTCAAGTTTTTCTAATTCTTCTTGAAGCCAATCAACAGAGACTTTATCATCCTCGACGACTGATGAAATTTGTAATTTATGGATGCCATAGGCAAGTGGTACAAGCTTTGCTGCTCCCCAAAGTAAGCCGTCAGTTTGGATTGATCTCACAGCAGCTTCCATGGCTTTCATGTCAGTTTCATCATCCCAAGGTTTCACATCAAGTATGATATTTGACTTCGCAATAAGGACTGGTTCTGAAATAATCATAAATCAAAACTTTTCAAATCAATTACACCCATATTATGTATAACCTTAAATAGTGTACAATCAATTGCATAACAAAACCCTTATATTAGTGGCTTAAATGAAAACTATACAAGAAAAACAATTTACATGTAAAGAAGGAATTTCAATAAACAAAACGAAAATGTAAATTTTTAGAAGTAAATTTCTGGGTTTATTCATATGTTGAAATATAGATAGGCTTAATTATGATTGGCACATATTACATAGTAATGCGCCATATTTCTGTCAATCGTACATATATCATTGAGAAAAAATATAGTAGGCAAAATACTATATTTTCATCGTTTATTAAATTGTAATTGATACATTTACAAAAATTATAATGGTAAAGTAATTTATTTAAATAAATGGTTCAATTTTGACACAATCAACATGCTTAATCAATTACAGTTCCTCAATTAGAAAAAAAACAAATATGATTTCAGTCAGCTTGAAAGCATACAAAAGTTTTTAAATTATGTAAACATATTGAGAAAAAATCGTGTTAGAAATCAGTCTTGTAGGTAGACGAAAAAAAAAATAATTAACCAAAAAATATTGTATAATAATAATACTTAGAATCATATAAGTACATTATTAATTGTTTCTCGATATTTAACGCATCAAATATAAAACTAATTCATCAATAGTATCATGCAATATTACAGATCAAATTTACTTGTCAATAGTTTGAAAATATTCAAGAAAGAACAGCTCTCGCAGTGGCAGTCAAATGAAGCAACAACAATCAAAAAAGATGGAGAAATTTCTTACGGTGACTAAAGCTACATTTTATAGCTTGACATCTTTACTACAATAGTTTGATGTCATCAGTGGGTTTAATGAGTATTTTTTTTGGCAATTTATAGTTGTTAAGAACAACCAGTGTTCCTGCAGTAGGAACGTATTATTAGGCTAAGAAGTATAGAGAGTCATAGAGATTTTTTCATCTTAAAACATTAAGAGAATAACATTTTTTACATTAACCATAAGGAGTTAATCTCACAAACAGGCTGTTATTTTTTGGAAGTTTACTCGTTAAGAATCAATTGTCATATATAGCGCCCAGTATGAAGTTTATGAGTAGTAAAATCAGAAGTGTACAAATTTCAGACTCTTAAAAAAAATGTAATGAGCTAATTTCAAATAGGCTTACAAAACAAGTAACAGTTACGTACTTGTATAATAAAAAGAATAGAGTATAAACTAGACTATAACTGTACTAATGTGTACACAAAATGGTTAGAGTACTGACGCATACCTTTTCAAGGGTTACTAGTGTTATTGATCAATTATTAAAGTTAGTATTAACTTAGAATTATACTATTTTCTACATACTGAACAAAACATTAATTCTATCGTAGCGGGTTTTAATTTGGTAAAAGATTGGTAAAACAAATGTTCAATGAAATGGTGTATTAACCAATGAAATAGGATTTTCATATTAAAACCCTATGAAAGAATGGTTTGTACTATATAGTTCAAACTAATTTAATGCACGTTTTTCTTTTAGTTATGGGCAAATTGAACCATACATTGCATTTCATTAACAGTATTTTTACTTAATGTAGCTTCTGTCATCATTTGTACTCGAATTCAATTTGTCAGAATACAATATGTTTTTGCAACTATTTGTTAAATTACCAAATATGGAGAATAAACATATAGTGATAACCTAAATTAAAGCAGTCACTGGCTTATATCATCTAGTCTAAACTAAATTAATGCCCATTATAACATTCTGGCTATAATTTAAAGTGGACCATCCAGTGCAAACTAATTTTAATGCACATTTTAATATTATAGCTATAGGTAAAGGGAATCATATCGCTACTCACATTGAATTTCAATAATAGAATTTTTGAATACCAATTTAGAATACTAATAAATAACTTTTTAAAATACAATATATGTTTTTATAAGAATTTATTGAATTATCAAATGTGAAAAATAAATAAATATTAATACTTCCTATACTAAAGCAATGCTGAGACAATTTATCTCTGACTTCTAATTGGTGGTGCTTTCTTGTAGATACATATAATGACACAAATACTGTGGATACAAGTATCTGTTATATTATCTATACATTTGAAAATGAATTGTATGTTTATTAATCTTAGATGGATGAGATTATTACAAAGGAAAAATGTCACAAATAATACAGCTTTCAAACCTTTTCAACACGTATAAATATCAGTTATGGGTGATGTCATTCCAGTTGATAAAGAATTAATGCAAATCAAATAAATATGAATAAAAGTATGTATATGCTTCCACTATCATAAGAGATACGTTTATTTACCCCTTTTACCTATTTTATAGATTCCAATACGTACTTAAGGATTAAACTCCAGTCGGACGTCAGATTGCAAATTATTTACATGGCACTATTATAATAAATTGTCCAGGGTGAAGGAGTTGAGTGTCTTCTTGTTTTTTCTGTCTTTTTGTTACAACAGCATGCTGATTAATTTAAAGAGGACTTTTCCAGTTGACGCTAGGAGTTAACATTAAAATAATGGGTACATTTTGTCAAGTGAATTTTCACCGCGGGAATATTTGCTCATTGTCTATCTTTCTATTCTCTATTCAATTGTAGAATCACACAAAAACTACTAGACCAATTAAAATGAAACTTTCATTGGGAATTTTTTTGTTAAATTAAAATTTAGGTCACCCATTTTTCCGATCATTAGTACTCACACATTACAAACCGAGTGCAAATACTTCAGAATTAACAAATGTAAATTGTCGAGACTATTGCAGCAATTTGGCTTAAAGTTCAAGCAAAAATATAAAATACAAAATACTTTTATCCTAGTCAAGGACACTTTTAAAGTGCAAACATTTTTATTGAAGAAAAACTCCCAATATCAATAAAAATCTATGTGAGCAAAATTGGAGGCAAAAGCTGGTACGTTACAGATATTAAAGTATCAACCGAACGCGAAAAGTGACGAAGTCGTAACTCAAGAGAGTGCAAAAATTAGTTGAACTTTACAAAAAGATATATGGGGAAATGTGATCTTACTTTTGGCCTTTTTGGCAGCATACGCAGCTAACCTCTCTTCTCTGATCTTTGCAGCTTCCGCTCCTTCATCTTCTGAATCTGATGCAAACAGATCCACGCCATCATCTGAGTCTTCCGCTTTAGGTGCAGGAGCAGGTGCTGGCTGAATTATTAAAAAAAATTATTCGTATCAAAAGGAACAAATTTAAAAATACCACTTAAAATATATCTTAATCAATTGTTTAAAAATATAACAATTAATACTAAGTAGAATAGCCAACTTCCAAAATAACGTAACAATGAATAATACCTTTGGTGCATTCGATGCTCCGCCAATCTTATTCTCTAAAGCGTTAACCTGTTGTTGAATTCCCAATACAAGCTTACGAAGGTCTTCCACCACTTGTTTGAGGTCAGCATTCTCTTTGGCCAGACTAGTTATTTTATTTGTCAACTCAGCACTAGGAACACCAGCAAAGTCAGCAATAGAATCCATCTGTAGAGAACATTAACCTTTATGAACTAAAATGTGAAAAAAAATTTTAATCATGCATGTAAGAATGAAGTGTTTAACCAAAATTATATGATTAAAAATAATATTAAGCCAGTAAGCATTAATTTAAATATATTTCTTAACTCCAAAACACCTTAAATAATGCATGTGAATATGATGTGACAATCAAATGATGTGCTATTCAAGAATGTAAGTATCACTGTGCCATACTACTAATTATTTAAAAATAATGATAAATACAATTAATATGTTTAATTTAAACAGTTAATTTAATTAATTCGTAAGAGTATTGTACAATATTTGATTTATTACCTAATGAATTCTTCAATCTGAAAGTAAGAAAAAATCCTTAATACCACAAAATAAAAGAAGCCAAGAACCATTAGCAAATACTGAATACTGTGAAAAAAGAGAAGCAACATATGAACAACGCACAAGTTATAGTTATACTTACACAGCTCAAAGAATCCTTGATGTGCTGTCGCGCTTTTGCAACCTCACTAGCTAGAGAGCTCTGTCCAGAGAAGGGTTTTGCTCCACCCTATTACAACATAATCTACTCTTTACATTTGTTTCACAAGCACAAGTCTAATGAAACTTTACATGTAGGTGCGGTTTACAATTTCAACATAAAAACCATTAAAAGCAATTAATATTTTATATTTCGACCATTGAATCAAGAAACATTCTAAATAAATAATTTAATAATTAATGTAATGTATGCTTTTATGTAAGCATATAATATTAATGTTCCATTACATTTTATAAATTTTGTGCCAGTACTTTATTATTTTGTTAAATAATTTTTTTTTATATATCTTCTAATTTTGATTTTTAATAAATCATAAATTGAGAAAAACTCAGAATATCTACTGAATGTATTGTAAATATTAAAACCATTTTTCAGTATCTCGGGGTTTTTGAAGTGTCTTGGTCAAAAAAATGTGCTTATGATATTTTTCTTAAATTGATTTTCAATGTCATGCACTAATGGTATATTGCGATTGATAAAAATATTAATCAAATTTTTTTTGTAAATCCAAATACAACATTCCAATATGTAAATGGAGTAACTTGAGATCCTTAGAAAATTTATTTACTTACAATGCTATCAAATTGTGTAGTGTTCAATGGATTTTTTTTTATTTTCTTCAAAGTGAAAAAATTGCATTTTGAGGTATTAAAACGCTGTTCGATTTGGTCACTTTAACTTCTTTGCTTTTTAAAACCATGACTCAACTTTGTGAGCATTCCTTTCTTCAAAACTACATTAATTACATCCATGTCAAATAACTAAGGTTTATTATAACTCTTAATGTAAAAAATTTAGCACATTTATATAAATTTCTTTATAAATAGAAATTAAATTAACTAAACTTGAGAAATTTCAAATAATTATGATTTCTATTTATTATTTAAAAAGAATGTTTAGAAAAGACAAGATAACAATGCCATTTAAAAGTAAAACGAATGAAATATTAATTAAAGACCTTATTATAATTCTAATCGTAACAACAAAAAACGACAACAACAAGTGTGTGTCGGAAACAAATGTGGTAAAATTTTGTGATAGTCTACATGGCTTAAATTTGTTGATGCGAGTTAACAGAAATATTTATAATGGAATATTTTAATCAAGTGCTCGAACACTTTACGAATTTTTTCATATTTACCAATTAAAAATTAAAGGTGAGTTGAGAAACATTGTTCATCACTTTGAAGCTGAATATTTCAAATAGAGCAACAAAAAATAAAAAAATCTATCTCAATTCATGCTATCGGTACGCAAATAAAAGTTTTCCCATGCTACTTGGCATTAAGCGGAGATACATTTATTACAAACGTTTTTTTCATAAATTTTTTACTTATTAATTGAGATCCTTGTCTGAACTTGCAAAATTTCATGAACACAAGTCTAAAACTGTAAAAACTGTGAGGCAGTGACAAATGGACAAGTGGATGGATGGATTTGACGAAGTCATAAGGGTTCTCTGTTTAAGCAAGAAAACCTAATAAAGGTCTCGTATTTGGATTAAATGTTACTTCAAATATACAACTCCGATTGAAAATATTAGATTCACTATAATGTAATAATGATAATAAAAAAATAAATTCAAATTTAGAAAATCAAACTTTTTGGTAATACATTGCTTGAATTGGATTGTCTTTTGTTTTTACAAAACTGTATGTATCACGTCAAGATGAATTCAGCACGAGAAAATTTTCATTCAATTTTTTTTGATGACATTCATTGTGGTCTCAATCAACAACAAAACTACGATTGTAAAAAACTGACTGTGACTGACATTTTATGATGAAGCCCCATCCTGCGCTGTTATAGTTGATTTAACAATTTCAAGTGTGATTGTTCCAATCTCAATGATGATTTGAATGAAAGACATTCCTCAACAGTGTCAACTGGAAATAATATCAACGCTGTGCAGCTCATAATAAAGACTGAGAAGAGTAGTACCTATCAGTAGATCCAGACAAGTTTACACATTGATACGAGTCAAGCACAAAAAATTATATTGAACATATAGTCTGGTATACCATAATTATTTGCGTGTTGTTTTAAAAAAGTTCGAGAACAATACCGTCACAGTAAAATCCCTCCTTCATGACAATCACACTGCAAACAGTCAGACAAATGATTGATTATTTGACTATGTTGGGCGTAGCAATTATGGGTCATACAGCCCAATCTCGCACCATACAATTTCGATTATACAATAAAAGATAAAAAGAAAGGAATATGATTCTGGACCTCATAGGAATGATGACTCCCTTCGAAAAGGCATTGGATGAAATGTTTGAGGAAAAATGAATAGACTGTTTCTCCCAATGGTTTCATTGAATGGAACAATGCATAGAGCCATATAGACTAGTTTGAAATACAATAAATAAATTAGAAACTTGCTAGTTGTTGTTGTTCTAAAAATTATTATTGTTATCTCTCGTAATTTTGGATGATGGCATATTATATCACGTATCTATATGACAAATTCATAAAAATTTATCTATGTTTCAATGTGAACATATTTTCAAAATTTTAGTGAACGGATCTATTGACCCTAACTGCACTTTTATAGTCATCTGTCTGTGATAATTTTATGCCATTTAATGTATGTTTTTTACTTAATTTTTGTTTCCATACAATAAATTAAAAAAACATTAGTATATAGTTTGATATGAGCAAATTAAAGAAATTATTAAAATTTCATAAATTTAAAAGGTAGACAAAAAATTTTTATATTAAAATGCAATAAACTGAAACACATGGATAAAATCTACAAGCCAGTGTCATTAACAAGGAAAGTATAAATTAACAAATAGATGGCAAATTATATACATAAATTTAACAAATAGATGGCAAATTGTTCAGCACAATATTTCTCAACACAAAAATTGCATATTGAAGAAACATTGCAAATTGGTCTTAGTTTGCCGACAATATATTTATAGGATGATTATTGAACTAGACATGTTTGAAAAGATGCCAACAAAACAGTTACCAATGTCAAGAAATATATTACTTTATGGTTATTACCTTAAACAATAACGTAAGCATTACAACATAATAACATGAGGATTGTGCATTAAATATGTGCGTATATATATATATATATATACATATATACATATATGTTATGTATTAGTTTTAAATTATTTGATTGAGTTACACAAAAAATATAACAATACAAACATTATTTTCTCATGGTTAATATGTCAAAAACAACAATCACACAGTCATGATACCTTATCTGCTTCTTTAACGGGTGAATCAACCTTCCCATATTCTACTTTCTTAGCTTTTTCACTTTTCTCCTTGTTATCTTTATTGAGTTTAGCAACAAAGTCAGTTTGTTTAACAGGTGACAATCGTATCTCTTTTTCAACTGGTGAAGCAAGTATCTCCTTATTTGAAAGCTGTTCAAGAATATCATCTGTATAATGCAATGTTTCAACAGTAGGGTTTACAACTCTGTTAGCATTAAACTTTGCAGACTTATCTTTCTTATTTTTACGGGATTTTTTCGGTGACCCTAATGGTTGTGATATTTCATTTTGTTTGTGTTGTGAAACCATCACATTTTTGGCATTTTTATTCTTTTTAGACAAATTTACAATTGGACAAGATGGTGGAAGAACTGTTTTGGGTACAAGTGAAGCAACTGGAGCGATAACTTTGAAGGGAGAATTTTGTTTTGGAAATCCAGACAATTTATGCAGCTTGCAAGAAAGGAGAAAATAACAGATTAGACAAAGACATACATTCAAAAATAAATTTACATGTTATTTCAATCTTTTCAAACAATGTTCAATTTATATTGGATATTTAATTTGTATACCGTCGGTGACACTGCACGTAACCACGTAACCAACAATCGCAATAAGGCGCAACTTCAACTTGACTAATATTGAAAATCAGATCTTAAAGCAATTGTTAGTTATTTGGTGCTACAGTATCGACTACGATATATGATAGGGCTAAATCTATATACATTCAATTGGGTATTTGACATGTCTAATATAAAATTATTTAAATAGCAACCGTGTTGTTTATGGGCTAAGAATTGTGACTAAGAATTTGTGGAATATTCGTAAATGAGAATGCAAGATTAGAAAAACTTCAGTATATGTTATATAGAAATATTTATTTTGTATATTATTAATTTCATTGCGATAATACTTTCTAATTAATGAAGTTAAATCCGTAAGTGTTGAATAAATGCAAACAAATAAATGTAAACATAATTTAAAAGCTGTGTATAATCTTGTTATGTCATGAGACTAAGTATTGATGCTAAGGTCTTATTTGATATTAATTCACTTTTATTGTCAATATTTACTGAATGTATAGGCAGCCATATGTATTTTTATTTAAGTGATCCTTGATATTAATCTTAATAAATTATTATGAATCTCCAAGTTTAGTGGCACATGAACAATTAATTTATCAACATTCTTTATAGTTGTATTTTCACTTAGAAGCACACAACTGATCCTGTACTATGAAGAAGCCATGTAAGCCAATTAATTGAAGTTATGAGTTCTCTGTATTACTGATATATCACATCACAAATGTTTATATAAAAATTTTATTATCTCAATTACATTCTTGTTTTTGAAGCAAAATATCATTATTATACATATAATAAATACATATACAAGATCTCAAACACTTTTTCAAAAAATTGTCAAATACCCAATAACAAACATTTGTCATAAACTTATTCAATCAGTTAAGTTATAACGCATATTTAATTTTTCACAATAATTTTATTTCTTAACCATCTAAGATACTTTACAAACATTCAACTATTAATCAAAGTTATATGTTAACATTAATGTTGCACATCCACTGAAGTTCACAACTCAACCAAAATTTAGTCCAGCAAACACCGTTACCATACTTATGTAGATTGTAAACCAAGACCCAAAAGACCCAAAATAACACTATTTTATAATAATAAAACTTACCTTAGCTAAACGCTCTTGATATTGGCACTCAGCATCATCATATTGCTTTTTATCAATCCAGACCTTTTCATAAACCAGAGCCATTGCAGCAACCTTAACAATAAATATCATTCTTGTAAATAGAAATCATGATTGTATGAGGGATGGTAATCGGAGATTGATTAATCACAGAATCAATCGTTAGAGGTCAAAGAATAAATTTTATATTGATTTGAAACATTATATTAATTTGGTGAATGGATACTAAAACACTAAAGACCGGACGGACTAATTCAATATATCGGGCAAGATGAATTAAAAAAAAATTTATTATTATTTGCAAAAAACATTTTATTAATATTATTTGCAAATCAATCTAACACAAACTATTTACTCAATTCTATTCAATATTTCAGGGCACATCCTTATGTTAATCTAAATACAACTATAGTATATTCGGGACATTCTGTGAACGGCTTTTTTACTAATTGTATTTTCATTTTTCCGTTCCACTATCAAATATGTTCGGTCGTTTTTATTAATCTTTCGGTAATATAAAAAAAGAATGGATAAATCAATAATTAACCATGGACCGATTTCTTCGCTTTCGATTCAAATCGATCCGGAGATATATTTTTTGACGACGAATCGCTATCCTTAAATTGCAAGCTGTCAACAATAAACGTTTCAAAAAATGAAACATTTTGAGACAGTATATTTTGCTACATTATTATGAAAGACAGAAAATGTTTCGTGAACATACTGAATAGCGGTTCTCATGAAGTATACAACATTAAAATACTAGTGTAAAAATTGTTTTTCTACTGAATAAGTAAATACTAATGTAAAAATGAAATATATTAACGGTTTGTAGCTGAATTTCATTCAGTTTGTATGAATTTAATTAGTTGTTACCATTGTTGTCATTTATCAAATAAACATAATTTATACAAATCTAACGACGTTTAAAATCTACATAAACATTTATAGTTATGAACCTCCTGTTGATACATAAAATACGTGCATATTGAAAAAAAAATGTCAAATTATTTGTTTGACATGTGGTTAATATGTGGCATTACGATTGATAAATCAATATTTCTGAATTGTACTCTTATAACTGTTATTGCCCTTAGTCAAATTTATAAGAATTAATTGTACAAATTAAAACATTCGTACCGACTTGTAAAAGGTTATCAGGTGAAAAGAATGTTTTCTGAAATCCAACCGGTTATTACGTTTTTAAATGTACGAAAGACCTTTAATTTGACGACAACCGCAAGAGCAACTATCAAATGTCGTTTTAAATTTTAGGCGTTGAAACGTAGCCTGACAAAGTCAACATTAAAAAAAGGCGCACATGTATAGATGCGACTTTTGAACAAAGAAAAGTATTATTTAATGCTGCATCAAAATTAATTTTTACAATTTAATGCTGTTATCTATATTAAATGCCTGTTCCATATATGAACAATTTATAGGAATGGTTGTCTTTCTGACCTCTTAGTCGTAAACATATTTCGAAATAATTACGAATAGAGTAGAGAGTAGCGGTGTGTTGTGAAATTAACGCATTACACATATTTTAAATTCTGTTGTGTTATAGAGTAGGTAATATTAACTTAATTTGCATATCCTTTTTAAACCCTTCTACAATATTATTCATTTCCTAAAGAAATCTAATGGTTCAATTGTTTTATAAATATCTGATAGTAAAATTATGACTCAAGTGGTTTAAAATATTAAAACCTGTAGTAAACTCTTAATACGGGAACTTCTTTTAGTAATAGATTTTTAATAAAATTTGTTTTATTTACCAAACTTATTGTGTCATCTAAACGATATTTTATATATTCTTTTAAAGTAACGATGGAAACCCGCATCGATTTTAATGTCTTTTATATCTTTATCTTTATCTTTGATTATATAGCGTTCGTTCTCTCCAGAGAGAAATCTTTTATATCTTATACCCTTCAACTAGAATATGTCGATCTTCCTTTATTCCTCCAATGGCAGTAACTAGCTGATCATTATCTATTGACGGGCAGCCAGGTTTTCTACGCACCCCATTTTTACAAAACTCACCCTCCTCTCTGAGCTTATTGACCGTGTCCCTTTTTGGCGTCCTAAGGCCCTACCTCTTCTTGTCGTTAGCTTCTAAAGATACAAATTCCTCTCTAACCAGGTTTATCAAAATTCCTCTTTCCTCCTCTATAGTTTTCCATTTGACTCAGTAACTCACAAGCCAAATATAAATATGTATTTTGAAGTTGGTATGGAGTCAAAAATACCAATTTGCTCTTCAATTTCATCTTGAACAATTTTTGGATGGATTGGACCCAAATATACACAGACGCTTGGAATACACTGAAAGATGGCGATGTCGTTTTATTACCCAGCCACCTCTCATTCGGCATATTTTCACCTCTAAAAGGAATTTTTGGTGTTCTCCGGAATGTTTGGAATGCCGAGATATTGTGGAGGCCTTGAGGTATGCTCAGCTTAAAAAGATACGCAGACACCTTATCTTCTTTGACTCCTTAAGTTCTTTACAGTCCCTCGACGCTAATCCTTTTTCCACGAATTATAGCTTCCTGATTCTCTGGATAAATCAACTTCTGCTTGATTTAGAGAAACTAGGATCGGATGTTGTTCTTGCATGGATGCCTAGTAATTGTAGTATAGTAAATGAATAGTAATGGAATAGTTGACGCAAAACTCGGTGCGCGGCCGTAAGCGGGGATCCATGTTTCACTCTTAATTTCATTGAAAATCTCCTTTCCCTGACTCGTTTCTGGATGATATCTGACTGATAGAGAGCGTAGAAAAGATAATTTCAGATCGCGGGTGCGAGATTCTTTCAGGTCCAATCTTCTATTTCTTCAAAACGTTATTTTTCAAAATTCACTTTTTCTCGAAAGAAAACCTCCGCGGTAATTCTCATGCGCCTGAGACATTGTTTTATTCCTATACATTTAGCCAGGGCGCGTGTCAGAGAGTCTCCAATATGCGCTTGTAGAATTAGGGAGGGTGATCTAATCATCTCATTTTTGTATGATAATTAAATACTATATTTCCTTCGTTTATATATAATTGATTAAAATAGACAATTTAGTTGCCTGTTAACATTATATCTCTTTTTTCTTTTCTCAGTTGCCAATAAGCCAACTTTAGAATTAATCATACAATACATAAAAAATAACATCAAATTCTATGATCTTTCATATCCATACATATATTTATTTCTGTTTTATTTTCGTTTGCAACGGGTGCTTTTTTAAAAATAAAACTTTAAAATTTAAAAAAACAGGTCAAAATCATGATAACATGCCATTTGCGTTCAAATACGATTTCAGGCATATAGGCGCCACGGCTGACTCAAATGAAGTGCAATCTGGAAGTCTAATACTCAATCATCTTTTCGAGGAATAACTTTCAACGATGAAGCTCATTATTGATTGGATAGCTACGTCAATAAAAAAAATTACTGGATTTGGAGTTAAGGAAATCCATGTGCTATTATTGAGACGCCCGCATTTCTTCAAAGATGATGTCGACGAGAATGTGACAGTCAATGGAGAACGCCTTAAATCTGTTATTACTGACTTTTTCGTTCCCCCAATTGAGTAGTATTATTGTTGAAGAGCTTTGGTGTCAACAAGACACTGTAACATGCTATAGCATGTACAGCAAGCGACATGATAAATTTATTGCGGAAAACATTCGATGAACGCAAAAGTTCGTGTAATTGCTGATAGTTCGACGCGCCGCCCATATGCCTGAAACCGTATTTAACACAAATGGCATAAAATTACCTTTTCAATAAAGCCAATACCATGACCATTATCATGATTTTTAATTGTTTTTTATTTCATTTTAAAGTTTTATACCTCGATATATATATATATATATATACATATATATATATATATATATATATATATATATATATATATATAAATATATATACATTTACGTTATATATAAATTCTTTTTCTTTATTTTTTCGTTTTATTTATTTAAATGTTTTTACTTCTTATTTACTTTCTGCTTTGCTTTATGGTTTATTTTTTGTTACAAAGCAGCAAAGACAGATATTCGAGATATGATTTAGTTTATACTTGAACTTGACATTGGCAAAAGTTCTCTGTGACGGGAATGAACGCCATTGAGAATAAAAGATAAAGGTAAAGATACGTTTAGAAACGATATCCCTAGAAATAAAATTTCCGGAAAGTATTTTACTTAGATACGGATTCTAACATTATTAAGTATAGTTATTACTCACTTTCGAAATACCATTTCCTACATCTTTAGACAAAATACAGAAACTAACGCTTCAGAATTTCATCTATTAGATTTTATAATGAAATTGGTTTATGCAATTCTCATTCTAAAAAGGGATCAGTATTTAAAGTATATAAGTAAATTGGAATTTAAACCCATAAATGGACTTTCCTCGATCTGTATTAAAGTTTAAATTTTCTTTTAGTAATTAATTTCCAATAAAATTCATTGTATTTACAACACCTGTTACATTATCTATGTAAATTTTTACAATTTTTTTCGAGTAACCGTAGAAAACCATACAGATTTTACAAATTTTAAATCCTTTTGTTTCTGGCCAAAAAACGAACATCGAGCTAAGCACCCGAAACAAAACAGGCCAAGCACGAACATGCTGTTTACACAATCGTGCCCGGCCAATCTCAGTTAGTATGCTTTCCCAATGTCAAGTTGAAATGTTGGCTAGGCTACACTGACCAAATGAATGCCTGAATCTCTCGTTGTTGCTTGGTTAATAACATGAACTATTTTAAAATAGTGTACAGGAAATGGAATAAAAATGAGATATATTACCTAAAGAACAAAGGCAATCAATGTAAACACGTACACAGGAGCACAAACAAACACAGGTACTAATGCATAAGTATGACACATACATGCATTTCAAAATGATTTAGATTTTGGACACGCCCTACTTTTAGGATATTTGTGGGACTGGATTTCATTGCACCCGCCACGATTCTCAGAGCTTGCGAATGAATACGAATCAACAGGTGGCGTTGGATTTGGATACATGATCAAGTAGGAATATCATAATTAATACTACTACGTATTAGAGAATAGTACATTAATTTTGAAATGGTCGGGCGAGAGTCCCACCATGCTCATCATACAAAACTGTACTGAGAGTTTTCAAGTTGGCCTGGCATCGGACAAAGATAAACTCAATGTAAAAGTTCCAGGGAATGTCTCGAGTTCAGAAAAATGCCAAGGAAATTAGTATTGGATAGGGCGGGAATGATTTAGGAGTTGTAGGAGACGGGAATGGGTGGAATTATTCCTTTTCTATTAAAAATTACCACAGCTCACTAGATTGGGACAGATACATACCGTGAGCGCTTATCAATTTGCTCAAGTTATTTTATGTGAATATATATTGAAAAGGATGGGATTTAACCATGGGGACACCATATACTGAATGGATGATTGATCTGTTTAAAAGGAAGTTGAGAAGGGAATTTGTAATCTTCTCCAAAATCCTCAATTTTTGTAATGATTTGTCTGACGTAGGGAGATTTACATTGTCATAGCTGCGGTAAGGTCATGGCAAACAGCTACAAGGGGCTCTTATCGGGAGAAGACGAGTAGTACGTCAATTTCAGGATACTGAGGTTCTTCAATATGATTTCAGCTTTTCTGAAGCCAATTTGATAAAGTGGGATAATGGAGGGTATTCTGCAAACCATTTCAACCAATTATTGATCGGACTTTCAGTGATCTTTGCTAAAACTAGGGATAGGGCTATGGGTCTGTAGGATGAACTTACATAGAGATCTTTAAATGGTTTACAGGAAAATCATTATAGATTTTCATAACTTCGGGACAATTCTCGAATTAAACATGGTGTTAATAAGAGAAAGTAGATACCGACGAAGAGTCGGTATCGAATTTTTCACCACTGAGTGTGTCATACTATCAATAACAGACGCAGTCTTCGAGGTGTTGCAAGGATAATATTATAACAGTAGTTGGAATTTGCAGGATTATAACTAAGGAGGAGAAAAAGGAGTGAAGGATGTTATAACTTCTCTTTGCGCATTCCTGTTTGATTATTATTAAATTTAGACTTTCTTGGGTTTATTTTCTTATATAAATTCGTATTGATATTAAGGGCTTGAATTCACAAAACCCAAAAAATTATAACAATATATAGGTCATTACCAAAACGCAGTTTGTACGGGAAAGATTTATCAGATCAATTTTCGTATAAAAAATCGCGTGCGGCTAATTCTTTTATTAAATACGTCATTTTAACATTTTTTCTTATTTCATAACCAAAACCTACAGAAAAAATTAATTTTCACCAACATGAATGAACCACGTAATGTGTATAGGTATTATCTATGGCAATAAATACGCATAGATAATATATTAAAACTACGTCTCTATTTTGTGGTAATAAACACATGCAATCATAGATAATTTAATTTGCTTAGTTTTGCATTAGGGTTGCCATGAATTATATTACAAAATTAGTGATGTGACGAGTCCCTACTTTGCAAACTTGAGTACTTTGACGAAAGAATTGATTCTGGACTAAGTCTACCCTTGTAAGTATTTGTGTACTCGAATATTAAAGACTAATTTATAATAATTATACTCGAGTCTAACTCGCTTCCGTTATGGGTTCGAATTCATGTGCGTTTATTAAATTTGTTTATTATGTGAGAAACTATTCACGAATAAAATTTCGTCAATTTACTTTGGTTCGTGTTTGTTAGGATGTAAATTACAGAACAAAACAGTTTTAGAGACCCTCTTTCGGATGGCGCTGAAGTTGCCGATATTATTTAAATTTTGAAAGAAGAGGGATGTAATATTTCCTTTTTCTCAGAATATCAAAGGATTTAATTTTCTATTTAAATACGAAAAAGTTCTAAATATTGACAATGGCAGATGAAGTAGCAATTCTAGCATTTGTGTTTTGCTCTTTTGCGTAAAATTATTTCTTAAGACCTCGTTTTTTGACTGCTGTTTACATTTGAAAACTGGAACCAAAACACGAAAACTCGTTTACTTCGACCAAGTATTCGTTAAAATGTGATTAACTTTATATGCACTTAATTCTTCTATAACCCATTGCACGCAATATTCGTTTTCCATATCTACGTTTTAAAATCTTAGTTCGATAAAAAGATTTTACCAAGTAGTCTTATTGGCTTCAAAAACAACTAGTCTGTTACAATTTTATCACAAATATTCCATTCATCTAAGGTAACCGTTATTGCTTTAGCGATGTTTTAGCATTATGGTTACTTACAAATTCATATGTAGTTAAATTTTGCCACCTCATATAGGCAACAATCCGAGAGGAAAAATTACCCTGAAAAACACATATGTTATTTTTATTATTTAGTAATAAAGCAACTCTACTATAAAGTCAAAAAATATTGCATATAAAAACAATTTTAGACCTTTCCTTCCAATATAATATCATTAAAAGTGTTCATTTATTAAAAATAAATCAAGTTCTAAAGGAACTGTAAAATAAATCATTTTTGGCTCTGTTAATAGTTTTTGCTTTTTGATATTGTACGGTGATTAAAAGCGGGAAATTTAAAAAAGTTCAGAATACTAGAGTTAATCTAAATCAAGAGACTAATTCTTGGGGAACCCCGAAATATCGGGAAGGTTGGCAACCCTGGTGGTTATTATCATTGAATTGCAATTATTATCAGTTGTATACATATCAGTTATCTTTGCAATATACTGAAGTTTCCTTAGCTTTTCTCAAATAACTGCTTGCGTCAAAGCCAGCACCTAAAATTTTTTTTTCAAAGTTTTTCTAGAAACTAATTCATAATTAATATTAATTTAGCATAATTTCTATAACCAATTTCTCAATATTCTGCAGAGGCTGAAATTCTAAACAGATTATACCTACTAAAGTCCTATCGATTGCTTTTGTATTTTATCGAATAACATATTTGATCAAATATTTAATTTGTAACGGGCAAATTACGAAGTGGTCAGTCATCTTTAGATCGTTACTGTTTTTTCTTCATAAAAAATGGGATTAGAAGCTAAATCAATCCTCTATTAGCGTCAAATGAATAAAAAAGACATTCATCGGTCAATAAATCAGCTTTATTATCATGTGTCATTTGTAGCGATACTAACTATTAGTTTTATTTGTACCAACTGTCTACCTATTACGTTGCCAAATAAACTTTACTTGATTAAAGAACGTGTTTAAATGTTTTACGAACTTAATAAATGGATTCAAAAATATCTTTTTTGGGTTCCGCATCAGTAGTCAATGAAGGAACCCTATAAAATTTATGATGATGACAGTGACATATTTCTTTGCGTATTTCGACACTTGATACATTTTTAGAGTTGCGTTGTGTATCCATAGAGTAAGAATTTAACCCTATTGTTATGGAAAATCCGTTTGTCAGCAGAAAATAGACCTGTGACAAAAACCATTAACAGTTAATGCTCAATGTTAACATTACTAAACGATAAACGCTGTTGACACTCGCAGTTGATAAACAAACGAAGTCGGCGACTATTAACGTTACCGCCTAACAGCACTTTGATTGATCCGCAACGCGTTAAAGTTGATCAATATTAAATTCTAACTTCTAAACGATCACTAGAGCCGAATTGAAAAACGATTAACAGTTAACGCTCAACGTTAAGGTGCGTCAATGATCAACGCTGTTGATGAAAAAATGTGTTAACAGTTGATCAACACTTGCAGTTAATAAATGATCGATGTCCACAGCTGTTTATATTAACGCACATTGGAGCATTATTTCGTTAGCGCGTTTACGTTGATCAACGTTATGTGCTAACTGCTAAATGTTGAACGACTCGTCAATTGAATATATCGAATCGACGGTTTATGCCATAGAGTAACCAATAAGAGGGCTCACCGGAAGTGAAAATTTGAAACGCTAATGTCGGATTCCTCAGCAGAGGGCGTTTAGACGTATTCAACTTGCGGGTTTCCGGCTGGGCGCCATACTTTTTTCGCCGTCTAGCGTGTAACACACGCATGGCATTACTTCGTGTTGAAAAAGTACAGTATTGAAAATTCTTGTGTGGCCTCTCGTATATATTTTCTACGGAAAAATTTTATATTTAATAGTGTTTTTTACAAGTATTTTCCTATTCATTTACGTACCAATAAGTTATTTTTATTGTATTATATTTCATAGTAATGGCGTGTATTGTAACCGGCTGGCATAACACTCAAAAAACTGCCAAATAATTCTCATTTTTCAAGCTTCCAAAATGTGAAACTCTGTAAGTATCGTTCGTAGTTTAATTTTGTATTACCAAATAAGATAAGAAAGTATTTTTTCAATTCCGTGACCGTAGTCATTTACACGTGTATAATTATTTTTATAACCACAAATTATGTCGTAATTTTTGTTTGTTTATTATTATCAAATAATATAAGAAAGTATTTTTAAATTCCGTCAACGTGAACATTTACACCTGAATAACTATGTTTATAACCACAAATTATGTCGTAATTTTTGTTTGTTTATTATTATCAAATAATATAAGAAATTTTTTTAAATTCCGTCAACGTGAACATCTACACTTGAATAACTATGTTTATAACCACAAATTATGTCGTAATTTTTGTTTATTATTATCAAATAGTATAAGAAAGTATTTTTAAATTCTGTCAACGTGAACATTTACACCTGAATAACTATGTTTACAACCATAAATTAATATGAAATTTTTGTTGTGTTCCCAGGGGATGAGTTGGCAGCCGGATTTCAAAACCACTGCTACAGAATTTGCGAGAATCATTTTATAATATATGATTTTAAAACTATTTCACCTAGGAAATTGTTACAGGTGAATGCAAAGCCGAGTCTAAATTTGCCAACGTAGACCGAAGATGTTACAATGAGAGTGTTGGAACCGGACATGTTGGAACGACTGAGAGACCAGCCGTATACCAGTTTAGAGGCGGCAGAATTAAGCTATTCCTATAAAGGAATATCTAAGGTAAATTACATATGTGTTATTGGCGAAGAGTGGATACAAATTTAACTATTCAAGTTCTGTCAAATTGTTTTTAAGTTTGTTATAGAATAACCTACTGATTTTATCATAAACTTAACATTAATAATTATAATTCATACAATAGGCAATCTGTACAAAAAAAGAATAACAGAGATTAGTAATAGCTCAAATTTTCACAATAGTAATTAGGTTAGTTATGAATGTAAAATGCTTAAGTTTTGAAGTTATTATTTGTAAATCTAATATTCAAGGATAAATTTTAAAAACTCCATCTAGGTCAATTTCAATACAAAACATTCTGTTTGAACCAAGAATTTTGAACTTATTAAAAGAATAACCCTTTCACGACAAACATTCTAATGTAAAAATTTTGACGAACCCTGGAGGAAATATTTTTAATAAAATATATACTGTAATATTGTAAGAATACCAACTTGAATTCGAAGCTTTAACGAAATTTGGAAATAAATTTCTTCCATTGAGACATGCTAAGAAATAAACACTATAGCATACGCATTAACATCCATATATGTATGTATTGTCCGTGTGTATTTTTCTACTTTCAGCTCTGCAGTAGAGGACATCCATAAACTATTATGGACACAGCGCTGCAAGCTTCTCAGATTATAATCTACCTGAAGAGCGTGAAAGTCAGAGAAACCTTGAAGCATGCTTTTTGAAATCACTCGAGAATTCAAATATATTTTTGAAATAATTACCTATTAGAATACTATAATTGTAAAATCTCTGATGTATGTTTTGTAAAATTTTAGTTACTATAAAATTTTAATAAAAATTTATGAAAATAAGAATGTTTTTTAATATATTGTTTAATAAATTCCAATTCAATGTTTTATCACAATGCCATCTATGGGTGATAATTCTATCTTGACAGCGCCATCTTTTGGTCTTGGTAATAATTGAAGCGCCACCTGGTGAGTCGGCTTCCAATTATCCATATAAAAGTAGACCACTTTTTTGTTATGTATTGGTATGGGAGTGTCCGTTCTGTACTCTATTCTGTGGTTTATGCATTATCAGTCTAGCGGCCAGTCTTTCGTCAACGGTCATTGCGTAATGAAGGTTAATGAGTGAAGATTTAGAAATTTGTCCGATTGTTTATTAATTTCGACGTATTGCATATAATTTCAATATTAATAAAATATTAATTGTGGTCTTTAGCGCAATTATTTTACATTATATTACTAGTTATTATTTTTACAGATTTAATATTCAGAAGACGTTTTCATTTCAAAAGGGGTTTTAAAATTTTTTACGAAACTTTGAAATAAATATAACTTATTACTGTTAATAATCAACATTTATGTAGTAGATATTTTTATACTTAATATTTTACATATCATTTAATATTAATAAGATATTAATTATGTGTGACATTTTAGTGGAAATATCTTATATTGTATTACTAGTTATTTTTTATAGATTTAAATACGAGAATTTTTATATCAAATCAAATTTTTCATTTTTTTAAAGATTAAGAAAGACACTAACTTTTAGTCTTAATAATCAATATTAATTTACTGGATATTTTTTTGTGTTTGTGTGTGTCTGGGTCAAAAAACTTTGTAAATTTATTCAAAATATCTAAAAGGTGTAAACAAACTGCTCCTTGGAATTATTTTGCGTCAGGTAACGAAATTTGTTGGAGAAATAATGGATATATTACATTAACTTCCAAGGTAATATATTAATAATTATTTTTTGGGTTGCAGTCATCTTAAGTTCTAAACACTATATTTACAAAGCATAACCAATTTTGCTTAAAATAATTTATTTTTATTTATATGATTTAACAATACGAGAAAAAATTTAAATGAACCGCGAGTTCAGAACAATCCGCATAGCATTATTTTCCATATTTATTTGTTGCGTATTAAATGACTCAAGCTACATATAATTATCAGGTTTAATTTATTGTGTTAATATAAACATTTGACGTATACCCGAGTCGGTAACAATTCGAAATTTATAAACAATGCTTCGTTGCGCCGTCATTTTCGGCGTGGTGTTTATATTAAATATGGTAGGTGTGTGTAGAACACATCAAATGTTAATATTAACAGTTATGGTCAACAGTTAATTGTCGTCAAGGTTGGCAGGTGTTAACGTTTATCATGATTAGCGTAAACGCCCACCTCTAATGCTCTCGAAATATCCTAAATGCGTAATCACAAAAATATTTAGAATTATTTTACGTCATATAACGTATTAAAAAATGTAATAAATACAAATATTTCGATTTATATAGACCGACAATATCCTTTTTTCTTAGCCGAATATATTTACAATAAAATCCGGTGTTAAAAGGAATTAAAAAGAAATAAGCACATTTAAATATTGCATTAGCAATACCTGACTGATATTAGAGAAGTAATTTTATTGTGATAATTTAATATTAGAAGAAAGTTTAAAAATCTGTTGAGCCTGCATAGTACCGATTCATATATATATATATATATATATATATATATATATATATATATATATATATATATATATATATATACGTATATATACACGTATATAAAGTACCTTAGAATTTCTGTATTTGAACCTTTTGGATCTAATAACGTAAATAGAACTGCGGTAAATTTGGTTTACGCCTCGGGCAGCTAAATCTCATTCTATGCCATTGAATTAAAGAACACTAGATAAAAGGGTGCACATATAAAAAAAACTTTATTAAAGCTTCTCCTTTTCATCTTTTGTTTTACACTTTCGTCATGTAGGTGCTAAATTGACAACTTACATTTTGTTGGACGGCATTTTTAGACAACAATTTTTATACACACATAAATGTAAAGTTAGTGAAGATATTGACAAAATAACCTAGAGCATATAACTTGCTTTAAAAACAAAAAGTGGTCGCTATGCACGTATAGCCCGAACATGTTACTGTATGATTGTATTATTGAATCAATCGTACACAAGTCCGGCAGATCATATACTCGATTTTCGCAAGTTGAGTCGATCTATCCACTACGAAAGATACTCGAGTTGAACGAGTACTCGCTACTTGTTCCTCGAATCGTCGCATCACTACACGTGGCATTAAAAACAAAATGTTAGGTTAGGCAGAAGTAAATCCAAAAGAAGAGATTTTCATTGGATGCTAAAACATTGTCAATAGAAAACTTATAAAAGTTTATTTGCAATCTAATATCGAGCACGTTCGCACTATGTGTTCTCTTACAGAAGACGATCTCGAAAGCTTTCACCAAAATAAAGAAGATTACGAAGATATAATAGAAGGAGCGTAAGTCTAAAATTCTGGGACTGTTTTATACTCTAGAATTATAATTTCTAATGACTAAATTAATTCATAATTTTTTATTCACCAGATTCGATAGATGTAGAAAATGTGAAATGAAAGGCTCCATAATTTTACGTAAGAAAGATATGTATTGCGAAAACTGTTTCAACGCATCTGTAAGTCATAAGTTTCGCGCTACTTTAGGTAAATCAAAAATGATTAAATCAGGTCAAAATGTATTGATAGCGTATTCTGGTGGTTTTGCTTCCACGGTATTGTTACATCTGGTCCATAAAGGCATCAACGAAAACCAGCATAAAAAACTTCGTATAAGTCCTATTGCTTTATATATCGATGGTAAGTTTTGACTTAAAAATTAATTTTCATATTTTTATGTTGTCACTAAAAAAGGTAATTGATTACTTATATAAAATCTTTTGATACACAGAGGGAGCTGTTTGGAACATTGATTGCAAAATAAGGTTAACATACATGCATAAAGTAATAGCTCATGGCAAAGCATCTAACATTGATGTTTATGTTACAACAATAAGTGAATATTTAAATGATATTCTTATAAAGTCTCCCCCAAACTTAGAAGTTACATTATCTGAAACGAATGATGTCAAAATACAATCATATTTTCAATCAGTCTCAACACTGACTGCAAAGAGGGATCTCCTTACAAAGATTCGACGACTATTATTAATTAGATATGCACAGCTTTATGATTGTCCTTTTATTATTGTGGGAGATACAAGTAGAACTTTGGCTACATCTTTACTGTCAAATGTATCATTAGGACGTGGGGCGCAGATTGAATTTGATTCTGTAAGTATATTATGTTTATTATATCTATTAACCTTAAAAATATTTAACAATAGAATTTGGTTATAAAATAAAGGTGAAGAATTGAAACACTAATACATGAGTATAATGTACTTAAAAAGCTAAAATTGTTATTGAGTAATCAAAATTAATTTCAACATAACTAAATAAGTTAAATAACGACTTCAATTAATTGTTTTCAACTTCAATTCAATTTTTGTTGAAAACCAAATGTGACTTAAACGTGGTAATCTCAATGCAATTTCTCTTATTTTTAACAAATTTTGTCAATAATTTCTGCTGTATGTAACGATAAACTATTATATATAAATTAAATATGACCTTTATACCTAAAATCGGCTGCTGGAAAATATTTTCAATGGCGTAGCCATCTCCACCTATTTGTCAGATTTAAATTGACAGTCTCAAAGCAATTAAAATTAGCCGTCTCTAACATAAGTTTAATTCAAATTTTAATGAAATTTGTAAAATCAATTCTGGCCAATCTATAATTCATTTACAGTTTTAAATGTTATATGTACATTATTATTTTTATTCACTTTTGTGTCTATTTTGGCAATAAATAAATATATTAATTTTAATCTTAGTAACCAGAAATGAAAATCTGTAAAATTGTTGGAGACGACCACGTTTTTAAACATCACAAATATCTAACGTTTATTTAAAACAATTGATATTTCATACTTTCTCATTTGCAACATGGCATTATGTATATTAACACACTATTCTTGCCATTTTATAGAGAAGTATAATCCGTAAGTTAAGCATTCGTCTTTAGTAATATGTATTTTTAATCTTTAAGGGATTCAGCGATACAAGAGATAAAATTACAATCCTAAAGCCAATAAAAGATATAACATTTGAAGAATTAACTTATTATGAAAAAATTAACAACCTAAAATGTTATGTTGAAACATTTGGAAGCAGTATGAAAGAAAATAGCGTCCAAGGTCTTATGGAACAATTTGTTACTAACCTACAAGACAATTTTCCTGCTACCATATCAACAGTTTGTCGAACTGGAGAAAAAATAGGTGATGAAAAGAGACAAACAGATGTGTCTCAAGACATCTGTAGTCTTTGTCAGGTAAGTTCTTAAATAATGTGTATTTATCAGTAATTCCCAAAAAATGGATTGGGTCTTATTAAAGAAATTATTTTAAACCTATACATTTTTGGGTAATTTGTGTTATGATAAAGGACTGATGTAAAGAAGTATAGAGTCTCTTAAGTATTCTTTATCTTAAAAAGCAAAATGAAATAATAATGGATGAGGTGCTTGTATGACTATTATCATAAATAACATACATGATTATATAATAATTACAAAAAGTTTCTGCTAATCCAGTTGTTATTTTTAAATAAAATAATTTTTAAACATTACTCCAAATGTTAAATTAGTGCTTTCCATTAAATAACAATTGGTATTTATTGTAGTATGTAATATTTGAAGTACATAAAATCAAACCTCCATTTTGGCTAATTTTTTAATACAAAGATTTAATTACTAAAGTGAGATAATTCATTAGTCATATCGTTTTGTAATTATATTTTGATAACTGTTGTAATCACAAAAACTTGATAGAAATTGCTCACTTTAATAGGAATTCGAAGACCAATTTTGATCTGATAACCTCTAGAGAAAGCCAATTTTGTTATGGCTGATCGTCATTATTGCAACACCAAGAATGTTGATACTTTGTTGTGGAAAATAAGAACTATACAGTTAAAGTAAAAAAATATTCATTTTAATGTCACTGAACTTGTATGCTTAGATTACGATCTTCTTGGGGGTTCACAAAGACTGTCCATTGTCAAACTATTGTTATCTTCAAAACCATTTGAGTTGAAAAGTTCAGTCCTTGTCCATTGGTCACCATAATACATATTATGGTGACCAGTGGCAAACATAACAAAATTTGACATCATTTATTTTGTTTGTATTTAATTTGATTTCATTTTCTAACTTCTTTTTCTATTTGAGCAAACTTTGTCCGAAGGTATATATGAATGTCATACCATAAGTTATATCATTTGCACAACTTTCCCAATGCTTAGTGACATTTCAAGAGTGTTGATATTATGATGGAGTTTTTATTTCGTCCTTCACAACCATATGTTGTTAATTTTTTACTGTATTAAGATCACTTGAGTCCATGTTAATGATCTTCTTCACTCAGTTCCTCTTTCTTTGGATTACTTGTTACAAGAAACCTAAAACGAGTAAGCGCAATATACCCGAACCATATAATTCATATAAATACTAAAGTTGAGTCTAAAATTTTATTAGGATTAGGTAAACTACTGAATTTAGGTCGATCAGAACTGTTATTAAGGCCCTTGTCATGCATTAATTACGAATGAATACTCTACATTATATGTAACATTATTCTTCTCTAATCATTGTTCTCTCGCTATTTCTTTATATTAGGCAATAGCGAATCTCAACGATTTAATTATTCAAAATGCAAATGCATAATTTCATTTTGCCATTGACTTTAGTGTGAGACTTTTTTAATATATAAACACTTGTTTATTATTATTAACATGCAAAAAAATTCAAGTATACCTTTTTCCAAATATAGTGCGAGGGAAAAATTTATAAAAATATGACAATATATTTTCTAAATTTTCTTTGACACACAAACCTATTCACGAAAACAACAGTTTACGCTGTTTTCAATTGTTGGCAATATTGCCAACTATTATATTATAACTAATTGGTGCATTGATTTTCAATTAATTGCAGTGACGATTGCACTTTAGTCCAAGGACTCTAATAACCCCACAATATTTGTTAATGAAAAATTAATACATCTGGTGAATAAAAAATTTAGAACACAAGTTTTGCAAAACGTTTTTAAGATTTTGATTATGTAACCTACAATCTGAACTAAGGACAAGATGAGGGAATGATCTTCAGGGCATTCATTTGAGTGTTCACCTTATCCCATTAGAATCAAAATGGTATTTGCCACAGATAACAAATTTAGTACCGTTCTAAGAAAAAAATGAAAGGAATTAAATGTATATATATATATATATATATATATATATATATTTATATATATACCAGCTCCATTTCCAGAAAAACTAGTAAACCTAATTGTCAAAATTTCATGAGATTTGCCCTTTACGTATATATATAAAAAAATCGTTTTTATGGAATTTAATTTTATGATTTACAGGCAAAATTGGACACAGAAATCATTGAATCTTCAGCTCTACAAGCAACAGAATTTTCACGACTCGTGTCTTCTAGGGGTCCTGATAAAATTGATACAGAAAAAATTGAAAATGCTGTGTACTGTAATGGTTGCACATGTAAAAAAGACAAAATATTGGATCGAATGGTCATAGAAAAATATTTGTGTTATGGATGTAGATTAATAACACGTGATATCAGTGATGTGTCACTATTTCCATCTCATTTATTATCAGCAATAAAGTTCAGAATATCGATGGAAAATATCAAAACTGAAATAAACGATTTTCTTTTATAAAACCCCATTTTGTCAAACTTTATTAATAGTCGAGTGCAATTAGGTCTATATCTCGGAAGCCAATTGTACTAAATGGATTTGCAAAAATAAAAAATATTATCCTTAAAAATTGCCATTAATGTTTTTTTTAATGTAATTCTAGTTAAATAGACATTGTATGGAGTACAGTATATATTTTAGGGTTAATTTCAACTTTCTTCCTAGAAAGACAGCATAAATTCTTGAAAACCAGGTAGAATGTCATTTTGAATATGCTGAAAGGTCAGGCAATGGGAACGTTAAGGTCAATCGGCATATGTTTACTAGCTCTAACATAACTAAAGTTTCGTTTCAGGATCCATGTGAAATGTTGTTTTTAAGTTATTTGGTGTGTATTTTTACCGTAAAGCTAGGAATCTAAACCTCCATATTTTTAAAATTTACTCTTTATTCGAAGCTATAAAACAATGTTTCAATGGTAATTATTTTCATGTACAATTGTTGAGGTTAAATCTACCACCTTATAGATTTGCCAAAAGTTATGAAAAGCAGACAAATTTGCAAAATGCTGCTAAAATCTTATAAATCTAAATGTGGAAAAAACAAATATTTTTTAATCCATAATTTATGTATTTTGACTAAGAATGGTGCATAAAATATTTCTAAATATGTAAATATATTTAGATGTCAATCAATTATTAATGATGCTACTAAAAAGATTTGGGTCAACAATTTTGTTGATGTCTACACTCATTGTTTCTTTATATCGTATAAAAAAGGTATACTTACAAGTACAGTTATAGTTAGGATACCAAAAGAATGGGGGAATGAAAGCTTGAATTTGATTCCTACTACAATGAATTAGAAAATTGATTAAAAATGATGTAGCACTACTTGTGAAGACAGAAAAGGTGGTTTAGATTGTCTTCGATGATGTTGCTTCGATACAAGGGAGTAAGTTGTTTAGATTTTGTTGCTAACGTGATCAATGAAGGCGTTGAAGAAAATAATGCTTCTAATTAATTTCTTCTTTATATAATAAAAATTATTTGTTTACAATTTCTTTAGCATTATACTATTTATTAATAAATTATTTTTTCTATAACATTTTGTTACTTTCAACGATTTTTTCTGTATATTTAACTAATTGCAAATATATATATATATATATGTGTGTGTGTATATATATATATATGTGTATATATATATACATATATATATGTATATATATATATATATATATATGTGTATATATATATGTATGTATATGTATATATATGTATGTATATATATATGTATGTATATATATGTGTATATATACATATATATATGTGTATATATATATATATGTGTATATATATATATATATGTATATATATGTGTATATATATATGTATATATATATATATATATATGTATACCTTGCATCGATAATTAAAAATTTTAATTTTCAATGGCAGATTCATAACCAGCAACATTGAAAACTACCAAATTCAATTAATATTTTACTACAAGCCATGAAGCATTATCTAGGTGCTTGAAGAATAAAATAACATTTTTGTCCGTATCCCACATGCTTCATCAAGCATTGCTTTGTGTACATTTGCCGACATTCATTCTTTTATGGTTGTATTTTACCAATTAGAAATTACTACTAATCATAATTCAGATATTTTCATAATGAAATAATTCCATTAGTATTCATGATCTTCCATCCCTAAAGTAAAACTGGGTTAATTTGTCGTAAAAATGAATGAAGCTCTATTTTAATCTCTCATCATCTAGTGAAGAATTATGCAAGTATGTTTTAAAGTATCATAAGTTTCTAAACTTTTATGATAGTTGTTTATAAAAGAAACAGATGTCGCTTATAATTATAGTAATCATCTGAATAGTAATTGACATTATTTAGATGATTAGGGACCGTAATGCCAAGTTTTCGTACAAATTTGTCCATCTATTGAAATATAGCAAATGCATAGGCAGAGAGGTAGGCAAACCAAGGATTTTTTTATATAAACAACACATGTAAATTAGGAGTGAACAATTTTTTTTGCTTATTCAGTTTCTATTTGGACCTATCTTATAAAATGGTCCATTAGAAGGATCTTTTAAAATGAAGTTAATGTTCCATTTAGAATTTGTTATGTTACACATGCGAGTTAAAACAATTTTTTTCATATATCTGTAGAGTTGGGTATCATCGGATTGGTCTTCTAAAATGAAATTAAGAAACTTTGTTTGAAAGCATTGAGCTTCAAAATGAAATGCAGTTTGTCTTCCCGCCTTTAATTTTACGACCATTGGTTTGGAAAATCTAAAAATTCCTAGAACTATTTACCTCTCATAATATATTAGAATTTTCAAATAACTAAGAAATATAGACAATTGGAAATGTGTACTTGGTAAGTTTATTTAATTTTAAATTAATTAATATTTTAAAATATCTTGTGATAGCTACTAAAAAAACTGAGATCAATTTATTAGTTCTAAAGATGTAGGATACTGTTTCAGAAAACAATTTTGAAAAGGGTTTAAAAGTTTTTATCGTAGATGTTAAGACAACAAAATTAGTTTTTTCATACTTACATTGAATATCAATTTATAGGTCGTAGAATTTCCTTCCTGTTTAGACAAAGACTGTTAAAGTGCTTCAACTCCAGTCTAATCTGGCACAATCGTTAAATATATACTGCGCAAGTTTAAACATGAATAAACCATTGTGAGCTTGTTTTGGTGTTATTTTATTTCAGAGTTGCTTTTTCTTATTCTTACACTTTCATTATCCTTCAGAATGATGTAATTCTTGACATTCTTCCATTTTTATTCTGAAAATAGATTAACTAAACCTTTTTCCAACATTCACCACAAACAGAGCACACTATTCAATTTGAGTGGCAAAATGGAATTGATTTTAATATTCTTAGAAATATCTTAAAAAATCAATAAGATTCCCCGGGTAATCCTTTGACAACAATAATGTATACTTAGAGTACGGCATTATAATCTTTCTCATTAAGAATGAGGTAACATGGATAACAATAAATGTCTCCATCACAATATTTATTATTACGAAAGATTGCTAGTCTCAAGGACAATGAATACCTGGAATACAGTACTAATTATTCTCATTGTAAGATGACTTGGGAGTATGAAGCCTATCTGTTCATTCAATTTATGAATTTTTATTTCAAAATTTTTATCATATTACGAATTTTAAATGTTCCTGTGTCTACAGCCTGATTTGACTTTAGCCTCTCATATATCACATTGTCTGCTCCCTTTGTATATAGTCGCAATTCACCATCCTTGCGTAGAATCACAGACATCCTTTTCCTTACATTATTAAAATCTAAGATACACAATTGTTCATATACCTCCACTTTACCCATAACTTCAATAGTGATGCTATTAGGAGAGCGTTCTTTAAATACAAAACCGAAATTCCTCGCAGCGGACACCATCGCCGATTCATCTGGAGATTGTGCCTGATATTATAAGTATATTTTAAAAAATATCTATTATTCAGACACATGTGTATGTCGCTCATTAAGTACATAGTCTTTTAAGTAGTGTAGTATTATGTAAAAATTTTAATATACGTACATGACTATTTGAACCATAAACGACCTTCATACTAAATTACATAGATATTTTAGTAATGACTGTTACAAATAAACAAAGGCGATTATTCAATTGAATACATTTTATCGACACTAGGAAGGAAGACTGAATGAGCATACAAGACGAGACCTAATGATATTTTACTTTCATCTTCTGCACAAGAGAGCTTACATAACATATTGTAGCCTTTGTCAAATGTTAAACTGTTGAACTAGTGAGCCACGACGAACAGATGGCGAGTCATGATCTTATACCGGACCACCAATGACACCTATTGCGTGACTGGTAATGAAAGATTCTCATCTGTAATTTAAGAAATTATTGACTCATATTTGAAAGAGTCCCAAAAACTTCGAAGTGTATACATGTATATAATTAATATTAATGGAAATAGCAAGAATTTATTTAAATTTCTCTTAAAAATGATCATAGTAATCTTTTGAGCCTTTATTAGGGAAGAAATAATTTGTTTTGTAATAAAAAATTATTTTCTATTTTTAACATTTTCTCAATGATAATTATATTTAAGCGTTTTATTATTATAAACAGAACCTTCATAAAATAAGAAAAACTGAATTGACCAGTATAATAAATATTTCTTTCTGAAAAATAATACTCGTATTGCTGAAAATTTAATTCCCAATAAGGGATGTATTTGTAAATTGGTGCATCACATCTTCAACTCTTTAGTTACCATTTCAAAGAAAACCTCAACAACGGGATGAGACAAGAGAAAATGTTTCGATTATTGTACTCGGGACCAAACAGAAGCATAGTTGTTATACCAAATTATCACAACAATACACTTATAGCAGATCCCTTTTTCTCACTTCACCTGTAGTGTGATAAATTCCCATTTCTTATATTTTTGAAAAGATATATATAACATTACTAACTTCAATTTAACATAAGTAAATGCGAATATAAAAATATTTGTTGTTTCGCATTCTAGACTGTGTCATGTCCCACACCTTATTGAACCACGGTATATGCCCTTTTTATTGTAGATATTATTGTCTGAAGTCGGTAAAAAAAAGCTCTAGAAATGATTATTAATATACAAGAATGACAAATTTTAAATCTCAAGATATTTATGGAGAGATGTGATTGCCATTGACGTATATTAGTCCAAGATATTTGGATGGTAACATTTGTAATTTTTAAGAATTGTGAATGGATGACTTCTACCACGTAATGCGTATATTGCTGTTTAAAAACTGAATTAAACAGTCAAAATAAAGAAGATATAATTATCAGAAGCAAATTCAGTACATTATTTAGAATCGGTGGAGTAATAGAGAATTATTTGATTAAGCATATGCATGCTTAGACCTTATATTCACATGATATTCTGATACATATGTGTACGAGTTTTAATCAAATAATAGTTTTGAACTGTGGCTTTGCTTGTTAAACAGGAAAAAAGGTGGCATAATTTAAAAACTATTCTGGAATAAAAAGTTTCCCTTGAAAGTAACATATTTTATACGTATAGGCAAATTTGCAAAATCAGCTGAGTAGATGAGCCATGAAAATGTAGTCATTTTCGCTTTTTGTAATATTATTAATATTAGAATATAAGCATACCTTATAAGATTATGTTGTATTGTAGCAAAAGATGGAAAAGGAATGTTAAAGTTGTAAATACTAGTGTAAATATTGGGAATTAGCCACTTCATATAGCTTTGTGTCAGTATGAATTATATATGCCATCAGTCTGATTAATTATCTTCTGTGATTATAATTATTTGAATATAATAACGAACTAATTACATTAATAATATATCAGAATGAAGATGCTTACAGTGTATTATAGCTTCATTGGGTCGGGAATTGAATTTCATAGACCTTGATATGGTATACATGAAAAACATTTTATTACAATTCTTCACTTTTGTGTTTTTTTTATTAATATGATGTTTTACAATATTCAAATGAATGACTTTATGATATAGATGAGTTTAATCTTAATTCAATATGAGACAATGTATTTAAAACAAAAGTTAGGCATTCTGACATCAAATACATGAACCTCCTAGATCAGTTTAGTAACGGATAATAAAAAGCGTACTTAAACAATTTTAAATTTATGGATCAAGTTGAAAGGCAGACACCATTATAAGCTCAGTTTCTTAGGTACAAATATTATTACACCCGAATATAAGTAAATTCAATGACAAGCTGAAATCAAAATTTAACAAATCAATTGAATTCTCGATCGAGAAAGTTTAATGCAGAATTAAGTCATTGCAAGTTGCTTTAAAAGTAAATACTCATAAGGCGTATAGAGCAAGGTAAGTCATGTATACAAATAATATGGATATTGCATTACAAGTACAAGCAGAATGCGTTTTAAAAACAGTTACCTTGTATGTTTTAACTGTCGTAGTGACAAAACATTGATTAAAGGCATAATTATTCTGTAATTACAATTTTATGGATGTGAATAAATTATTTGTGTATTGCAAATAAATGTATCAAGTTAGAAATTAATACTTAATGAAACCCCGACTAAATACATGTTTAAGTTGGTGGCCAACGTATTATATCCTGACAGGAAATTTCGTTAAGGCAAAAAAATAAAAAAGCTTCCAAGTCCTTAAGAGGAACTAGGAAGAGGAATAAGGTATGCAGTTCACCAACATGGAAATTGTTAACTGAGTTATGATTTCTTCTGGGTACTTAAATGATGCTATTTTTGGTTATATATCCTCTGAAAGCAATAAAATTGTTTCATTATTGGTAAGGAATATGGAAGCACTGCATAATTATTAAACATTTTCTGTAATTTTAATTCTGTTAGAGTACACTTAATTAAAATGAGATGGGTGGTTCTTAACGAGTAAGATGAGCTTAAGTAATGCACTAGTCGGGAGAAGAACTACTTTGGTCCATACAATGTAACATGAACTACCAAACATGATACCAGAAAAAACTATTTTAAAAAATAATGTAATAATTTATTGGAGAAAACAATTCTACACTAGAACTGAAATAAAAAATACATTAAACAAATTCAATTTTATATTATTCTAACAAATATTTTTTCTTTCATACAAAAATTGGCTGAGAAAAATAATATTGTTCACGCACCCGTCTCTCGACAACTGAATAATCAATGACCAACAACGCTAACAAACCCCCTTTACTCTATCATACATAAATATAATCCGTGTAAGCTGTCCAGCAGTTTTGAATTATCGGTAAGCTACTCTGTAATTAATGAAAAATATCAATGACCCTACACGCATCGCATACACCGGATCGACCCGGAGTAGATGGACATATATAACAGATAAATATATACTATATTTTATATATACATATATACTCAAACTGTCATAAGCTTGATACCTAACATATAACCCTATGTTAAAATGAAATTTACGATTTTATTATTTTAATATTTTAAACAAAAATTCATTATTCCTCAGTGTAAAATTTTGTATTTACCAATAATCTTAATTCTTTTATCTACAGTTATTCCTACATAGAATAAATACAAAATTTTAACAGATAACATACTGTTAACGAAAAAAGCATACAATTAATTTATCAACGAACGATCTCAATCGGTATGTATGTTATATTACAAATAATTACAATATCAACACTATCGTTATAAATGCAAAACATTAAAGTGCAACGATTGGAGCAATGAAACTACAGTTGTTTATACCTAAATCAACAAGGTTACAGTTTATTGTGTGAATATGCCCATGTCACAAAAAAAAACCTAATCAAAGTTTTTTACCTTTTGCTGTGGATTCTGTAGCAATTCTAAAGGTGACGGGCAAGCTGCACGTCTTCTTCCAACCTTTTCAATCTATTACAAACATTGTCTCTTTAACCGCTCTATTAAATTAAGTGTTCACATATTTAAGGCTGGATTATATAAGTCAACATCTGGTATTGCTTTATCATAAGGAGTTTCAAGTCAAGTTTATTTTTAAATATTACCTTTATTATTAGCCAGAAACACTTTTAAAAGATTCTATATCATAAACATATTATCTTCATTATAATTACTGTAATCCTAAAATTATATTGTCCCTTCTAACGTGAAATACTGGTTCCGCCATACCTTCGGTAATTGCCAAAGAACGCACATCATTTCACTAGACGAAGATATTTTACTTTTTTACATAAATTAACACAAAACTCATAACCCCCACACTTGTTACTCCATTGAACGGTATAAAATTTTGTCACAAGCGCGTCGTGGACACCTCACATTTATTAATAATATACAGTAATGTAATAGTCAACATCTGCCATTGTGCAGAGCAATTTCGTCGAGGTGTGTCACTATTCATTCGTTACTCATGTAGACTCGTAGTGTTGATATTCTTGTGGTACACTGCGTCCGCAGTTTCTGAATCGAAAGACTCTTTGAGATCTCCACAGATTACAGACAGCTCGGGCACAGAATGTATACATCTCATATATAAGGATAAGAAGGAAGAAAAGGATAAGGTTATGTGTGAGAATGGGGTATATTTTACTCAGTGGCTGCTATTGGTCCTTGCAATGTGTTAGGCGTCGGTGATGATGAGACCAGACGACCTTGCTCTTTCACAATGGGATCTGAAATTGGCAAAGTTTACAAAATAAAATCAATGCTTCAACACTCTTACAGCAACAATCTGAATCATTTTTGTAAAATTACATAGTTCATTCTGAGAATATCCAAATTGTGTGGCATTTCATCTTTTTACAAGTTATGTTCTTATAACTATAAATATAATCTTTATATACATATATGATTTTGCTTCCTAGTTATTTAATTATTTGTTTAAAAATAAAAATTATAGTCATAGTCCATAATAATAAAGAAACATTTCAATTCATTAATCATAAGCAGTAATTACTAAATGTGTTCATTTGTGTTAGTGGATAAGTAGTAAACATTTTTATGCAATTATTCTGTTATGGATTTATTATTCTTCAAAATATTATGCACTAACTGGAATTTAAAATCTAATGAAATGTACAATGAAGTACCCGTGTCGAAAAATTGTGTAACATTATATGTAAAAGAAATTTTAAACTATAATGAAATCAAGAAATGCCTCTGCTAATACAGAGTCATCTTTTAAACAGTCAGTTGTGCAAAAATGTAATAAAATAAATTTAATGCGTTTAACACAAGATACAAATACAAAATGATAGTTCCATTGATTATGTTATATCACAGGTTATAAAATGTCGACGTTTTTACATATCAAGGTATGAATATTGGCCGCTCTGCCATATCTTACATGAGATTAATATCTGTTAACAGTAATCGCTGAAACGAAAATGCAGGCACAAAGGTTCACAGGTAAAAAATAATATAATATGAATAAATATAACATAATATGGTAATACACATAGACCCTATTGTGTGCTTTCGAAGTTATAGTTTGTTGTATTGGCCAAGGTATAGATATGCAGTCAGAGCAACACAAATTTTCATAGTTTTCTCAATTTATTACTTCCTCTTGGATAAACGGTTATTTAATAGTTATTTTGGCACTTACTGAACTGGGTTTAACTTGAGTACACAACTACAATCGCAATATATATCATTACGATTTTCAGAATCCCTAAATCTAGCAAATCCCGCAAAATCTCTGCATAAAAGACAGCACTAGTCCTCGGCTGGCCAAGGGGAAGACTGTTGTGTTTAGAAATAAAAATATACTGGTTAAGATGATAAGGTTTTCAATCAGAAGTAGTGTTAAAATATCGGGAAATGCAAAACTGCAGAGAAAGCTGGTATCAGCAGTGTGCATGTGGATACATCAACTGTGTGTGCGTCAACAACTTCTGGAAATGGGCAGGTAACAGCATATGTTAAAAAACTCCTAATGTTTGCTATGAGGACAGGCTGACACGGATTAAGAAAGACAAACATTCAATGACAGGCGACTGGGAGAGGTGCTTGCATATTTATGATAAATGTATTCACTTTTTTATAAATGAAAAAATATAAGTGTAATGCACGGGATTGGTGCAAATTTACATTTCGCATAACTGCTATGACTAAAATGGACAGCAAGTAAACATTTCAATTCAGACGCTACATACAATATTGTCTACTTTAAAATTAGCTGTGCCCATGACTTTGTCCACGTGAACCTTTGGAATATATTAATAAACAGGCAAATTTTAAGATTGACAGTTAAAATATATATAAAGCCATCTGTAATAATAAGCTAGTTTCCACTATGAATAAATCGGATGGGTTGCAGTTTCTAATGATTAATCATGATATGGAGATACCAAAAAATAAAATGATTTATTATTAAAAGTAAAAATTATTTTTATTTTTAGAAAATAAATTTGGCAAAATTACGAATTCAGTCACGTGACAGTGAACACCAATCTGAAAGCATTACATCATACCTCACAAAATGCTATTGTTGTTGACATTTTCGTACACAGAACAGGTTATTTATATGATTAATTTTTCGTTTTCACTATCCAACATAAGTAAGATAAATATGATAAGTGTAAAAAATATGCTTGCACTTCAATTCTTCTTCCGAATCTTCATCACAACTTTGCAGAAGCCACAACAAATCACTGATAATTTGTTTGACCACAGCATCAAATTTTTAAATAAAATAATATCAAAATTGGCACAATTCATTCGTTGTCAACATCATGGATGTTCCGAACTGAATGAACAGGCATAAATGCATTGGTAGGCGAATGGATGTATTCGCTCCTGGCATTATGGCCACATTTTTTGTTTCAGTTTATTACCTTATTTAGAGGTGTATATTTTCATATACCTAATAAATCTTTTATTCGATGGAAATTGATATTAAATTGAGTAATCATAATATATTAACGACAATTTAAACTCAAAGTTAGGTTAAATTTTATTTAATACACATTAAATTTTGATTAATGAACACTAAGAGTTATGTAATGTTAGTTAAGTACAATATATATTTATCTTTTATGCATGGAATAGTGTATACACATTTGTTGTGTTTACTGTTAATAATAATCCTAGAAATTAAGTAGAATCGTTTTAAAATTACGATAAATAAATTAATATACCATTACATACTTTAGACACTCGGTTATTTCACAACATTAGGTGTGACCAGTGTTAGTAAGCATTTATATCTTCTGGAAATCCGAAGTGTAAGAAATCATACATAATTAATTAAATAATCTAGGAATATTTTAACACCTCCATCGGAAATTGAACATAAGTCTTCGTTCTGTCTAGCAACTTACTTATCTTGTAATTATATTAGAACAAAGATACTATTTCTGTGTATCGCCTCTTGTTTGCCATATTTTAATTCAGACAAACAGTGACATGTTAGATTCATATGAAAAACTAATTCATTAAAGTTTAAACCAATTCGTTCGCGAGCTAACCACATCTAATACAATTTAAACTGCTCTAACGCATATGGTGTCAATTAATAAAGTCGATTTGAAAACATCACTACGCGACGGACACATCCTTCGCCAGCGCTTGAGTACAGGCAGCTTTTATCATGCAATATTTGCAGACCACTGTTTTTGACAAATTTTCATAAGAATGCAAGTTTTATTTTACTACGTCTGCCGTTAATCAGTTTAATTTATTCATAATTTAGTTTATAAATGAAATAATTGGTTTCCTTTCCTAATAAAGTGATCCTATTTTCAGCTTACAAATGATGAACGAAAATATTTTTCATATGACAGATATATCCATCGTTGGCAATCAATAGCACACAATAAATGATTAAAGTTTAAGCCTTTCACCGCAAACAACAGATATATCTGTCGAAAGAAAAAATTGATAAAATACAGTCTGTTTTTTTTATATCTAATAGTGGTGTAATCTTTTCCAATAACAATATATAGAGAAAATTAGTTACTATACTCCAAATAAGGAACAAAAACTAAAATATTACAATGATGTTGTGTTTCCCTCGCACCCATATATTTATATAAAATCAGTAATGAACAGTAGTTATATAGTAATAATAAATAAAATTACTTTTTTTACATTTTTGAAATTCATTATTTCGCAAAATCAGCAATGTACGAGCTTGGCGCTATTTTTGTCGGTAGTTGTAACAATACTTTTTTAAACTCCATATCAATATCAGTAATGATTAACGCATATACCATTTTCGCCACAAGGTCCCTAGCTATTGCGACATGTAAAATGGACACATAGAAACTAGTAGTTATATGTATTCCCATAAATGATCAACTTGTAATCTAGCTGTGATTTGGCATATTTCTAGAGAATTTTATTAAAAAGTAGATATTGGCAAGATTATTTCACGGGGTTTCAAAATAATTGTGAAGCCACTTGCATTGGAATTTTCATTTTTAAGAAGATCATAAGAATCAATAACTTTTAACAACTTCAGTCTAATGAATACTAGGAATACAATAAGTTCTGAGCATGTTTAAAAACTTATTCAGATTAGTAAGTACAAAAAGAATATACAATACATGTCCGTATATGAAAAATAAATCAATTGATATTGAAGCTATAAGAGATAGGTTTACAATCATTATTTTATACATCTATATCTCTATGTTACCTATGTACTAATGAATGAATTAAGCATTCATAGCACAATCATAGCTCAAGAAACAATCCTTAGAAACATTATGTCTTGTAACACACAATACTTTAAGGTTATTTTACTCACACAGAAGTGTAAAAAGGAAGGTTTGTATTATTTAAACCTCTACGGGTTTAAATAATACAAAACTTGTAAGAAAATCCGTATTCTTAATGCTGAACTAAGTTGAACATGCTAAATAGATATTCTCAAATGTTTCTGAAAAAATCACTAATTTTTAGTTTTCACAATAAATTCATTTGAATCAAGGGTACAAACTTGCCTTAAATATTACACGGCAAATCCAGATGTCAAATATCGCATACACTTTACCTTTTTCTTGCGTACAAGGTTACACAGATTTTAATTATCAAGCATTAAAACTACACCATATTTTACAGAAAACAAAAAATATTTTTGAAACTAGCTAAGCTAGGACATGGATTATTCTATAGAAACAAAACAAATACCACATATGGAATATTTAATGCTTACACGATTTATCAAAAAACTTCCTTGGTAAAATATTCCCATATTACTAAATAAGGTAATTTCAATAGTTTAAGAAACTAAACCAAAAATCAGTGAAAACTGCTAAAACAAAAACAAATTTGTACCGATTTGCTTTGTAATGTGGATAGGGATAATAACTCATTAAAAAGATAAATAAGGCCTTACAAAATAAACCATCATTATTAGGTAAGGGTTTTGTTAAGGCTGTACATTAATTATAATAGTATAACATATATGTAATAAATGCAAACTGCACACTGGGTACAATATACAGTCCAGTAAAATGAGCATGCATAAAACAAAAATATGTCGCATATTAGAAATTACTGACTAAAATTTGCTCATAATCTTCTTCAAGCAAATACATATTAAAAGATTATTGACTAATAAGAGTAAAACTCGCACTATAGGGGTATATATTACTATAAAACTGTACAGTTAGGTGGGTATAAATATTTATCAGCATATAGTATTTCTATTAAGGTGTTTATTAATATTTTTATATTTTTAACAAAATCTCTATGTTTTGCAAAGTTACTTTAAATTGTAGGAATATGTAATGCAACAATTCTGATACGAAATAATAGATTAGACCTTCTTTTATATTGTCTATTGAATATACCTTTTCTATAAAAAAAAAGGCTTTTTTAACTCATTCCGAGCCAATATCACTAAAAAAAAGGGCGAGGGCATTGTTTCTAAAAATTATACTTTAATTTGAAATGTGAAAAACATTTTAAAAAAGTGGTAGAATATTTATTTTCCTCTTTTTTAATTAATAGTGATTACAATTTTCCAATAATAAAGCACTATTAATATTATTTCAATTAAAAAAATAATATTTATTCATGAAAACATACTTTGTTTTCCATACATTTTTGTATAGAGGGGAGATTGCTTTTGCAAACACTTATCACAAGCAGCATTAGCATTGAGACATGCTTACGAACTATTGACATTGGTGTTCAAAGTCATATTAAGGAGCCATAGAAATCATATTATATTAAGTATACTGAATTTTTGAATAAATATTATTAACTTGAAATAATATTAAATTCCATTATTCAGAATTTTCATCAAAGGCATAGATGCCAACTCCTCGTGCGCTAAAAAGAATTTCAAATAAAAAAAAATCTTTTAGTGGGTCTTTGGTTATGTTAAAAATATATAATTAGAATATAAGTGAGGCGAGATGAAAAATAATAGTACTAACCACACTACACAAAACGAAAAAGAAGATTCAGCAACAAAATCTTTTCGGAGAAAATTTTCGAGATGTGTAAAAATAATAATAAGTCCATTCAGACAATAGAATCACTTCATGAAAATATACGCCTTGTTGCTAAAACGCGTAGTAGTATCGACGATGATTAAATTATTGTTGAAATACAAATTATGACAACTATACAAAATACAACTATACAAAAACCTTTCCGTTGGTCAATAATTGTTGTGGATAATGCACCTTACTGTATAAATACATACAAGTACTGTGTCGCAGAGAGGCTTTGCTTGCTTTTATGCCTGTAATAGTTCCTTATTATATTAGTCTTGTTATTTTTACCACACTTAACATTTTCAAAAAATATTTCTTAATTTCAATAATTGTTCATTGGCCCCTTGAAAAGGAATTATTACATAAGCAATAACTACATATAGCCAAATCTATATTTAATTATTTTTTAATATGCTGACATTTCGATGAACAATTTTTGATAATTAAAAGTAATAAATAAAGAAAAAATATTTTTTCCCCAAAATTCTTCACCACTATGATGACAAGAAGACTCTAAATTGTCTAAAATGCTAAACATAATATATTCTTGATTTATTCATTAAAACCTTTCATTTAATATAACATTCGATATTTAAAAAAATTTATTCAAATTTCTAAAATGCCAGAGTTCAACATGGCGAATTTTCATCAAAATCTAACTGGATTTGAGGAATGGCACAAAAATGTCTGTAAAATTTGGTGAAATTCTGTCGAGTTCACGCACACGGTAATTATCGTGTTACACACACACACACACCGCTGTTTGGCCCAACACTACTCAAAATAAGATTTGTTTCACTTAAATCTAACAAGTTTAAAAAATTTCAAATTGATGAAATTTGAAGCTGTAATTTCAATCAGTATTGTATCACGTTACTTTATGAAGAATGTAAACGTTACGAAATCATTAGCCTTTACGCAGATGTCTACATATTGTATCATCACAAACCTTTATTTTGACAGCTACGTAAAGATTTACATAATGATAGCTAAAACCGTGGACGACTTTACAGGTCTTTCGATGAATTCCTAAATTTAGCCTTAATAATAGAATTAATTGAGTACACTAAAAGATAAGATGGCTTATTTTTAGTTATCTTATAATCATTACATTACATGTTAAATTGGATACAATATATTACATAAATAATTTCATAAAAAGTGTTTTGTTTCTGTAGAAACACCAATAAAATCTATACTCTAGAATTAAGGAATGTGTTGGATCGATATACATTATCAAATAATAATTTCGTAAAATACTTTCGGCTATCTAAAGAAATTAAAATTTCTAATAGGCAATTTTCGGTCGAAATTCAAAGTGATTTAAGAATAAACCTTACTTGATGTGCAACTAAAACAAAATAAACTTTAAAAAGGCATCTACTGCCATCCACAGATAAAGTACAGAACTGTCATCATCAATTTACTACAATTAAAACGGTAATCTGTCGACATAACTAGCAAATTAATGTGGTTAAATACCTGTCACAACATGTTATCATCAATCAAACAGTGATATTGCATATCTCGGTTTTTGGTATTTTTTTAAAATTGTAAGTGCAATCTTATTTTAATTAATTGATAAGAACTACTTTCAACTGTCTACCATCACTTAGGAGTGAGAGGAACAATGGGTATCCTGCTATAAACAAGGAAAAATTGCTAACATTTTTTTTCATTCTTCAGATGTATATAGGATACTGTTTGAAAATGTATGTATACCAGTTTGGAATTACAAAATGAATTACAGAAGTACAATGGAATTACAGAAGAGTTTGGAATTACAGAATGGAATTCTTAAAAAAACTTGTTCCTTAAAATATGAAAAAACAAAGCAATTTAGCAATTGACAATCAGGAAAGAGCAAAGAATAAAACAGATTGATTTGAGTGGTTATAATACAAAATAAAAAAGGCTATCTTAACAAATGCACACATTTGTATTAACTCGTTAGTTGTGATGGAAAATTTAAAACAAAGGAGACTAGGCAAAATGTGGGTGACAATCTTCAACTACTATTGGTACAGTCATGGAATAAATATTGTACATTAGGAATATTTAAGTACAGCATTTTTTATTATGCCATTTATTTCTTATATAGCATAGCACACGACGTATTAACATATCCCTATATTATGCCCTCTACACTACTCGCAAAATTACCTCGACGAGTTGCTCGTTGAAGTTGATCACAGTCTGAAGTAAGTGACTACATATTCGCGCAACCTAGTGAGGAGCTCAGTCGCCGTGAGTCTCCCGTACGCTTACCTCACGAAGTCCTTTGACTCAGGCTCAAAAAACTGACAGAAATTGGAAGTCGCCCGAGGAGAGGCGAGGTTGCACAAAGCGAATCGAAGTACCTCTCTATACTATTCTCTTCGCCTAACTTCGATCAACTTTGATATAGATAATAGATATGGGAGATTTTGTAACAAAAGCTTTGCGGCAGCATATTAAATATTCAGCTTTATATTATTGAGTAACTAACTTAAAAATTCCTCATTTTTACAAGATAGTGACTATAACCACTGCGGTAATAAAATTTTTCTTTCAACAATATTAAAATTATAATTTAAAAATTGTAAGCTGTGAAAGTATTTTAATAGGTTTTAAGCATTGTTATTAATAAAAAAAAATATGTTTTGGATTCATATTTTAATTTCGTTTCGTTTTTTTAGTTTGTTGTGGATAGAAACAAAAATGTATTAACTATGACAAAAGTTTATCATTTTTCTGTCCCTCTGTCTGTCTGTCCGTAGATAACAGCCATTTTACTTGGAGACTATTGGCACTGTATAGATGAAATTTGGATGGTAGGCATCTTCTATGAACTGCTATACAATGAAATAGTGGAATTATGAAAAAAAATAATACTAGGGGTGGCACTCTATACATGATCACTGGCACTCGATACTGAGGAATGGAGAAAAAATCCAGTATTGTTAGATAGGTTTAAAAAATGATATAAAGGTTCCAAAATAACTTTTTTATTTAACCGTTAGAGTGCAGCACCATCGCACTCGTGCGCATACTAACTAAATTTGCCAATCAAATTGTAATACAATTAATTGTAATTGTAAATTTGACAATCGTGAAATCAGTTGCTATTTAGCGTGCGGTAGGAGTGGTCGCTCGCACGCATCGCTAATTTTTTATTTTTCGACGTGTTACATAAAGTTCAAATTATAATATTATTAGTAATTATAATATTAATAGTAATTACAATATAAAAAGGATCCAGGAAAAGAAAATGTTTAACCCATAATGTCCGGAATACGAAAATAATTCGAGTTTAATGATGGTTTTTCAAGTTGTGAAGAAAGTGATAGTGGAAGTGACATTGTGGTGTGCTCACAATTTGGCGTAATGCAAATTTTGAGTGATAGTGATAATAGTGACGATAATAATTATTTTGCTGATACGGAGGATGTACCGAACTGCGAAAATGACGATGTGACCTTGATTTCAGTTTTTGTTATAATTTTTGTTCACAATATATATTTCCATAATTTTCTTTGTATTTTATTATCCTTGTACAAATTTTTTTAAGAAAACATCGAAAAAATTATTAAAATTGGATAACTTTTGGATGAGATACAGTTTTTTTTTGAGATACGGTTAATGACATCAAAAACAAAAGATTTCTTTGGCTTTTTCAAGTATATATGAGGAAATAACCATGGCACTAAAACGGTTAAGTTAATAACTGGAGAGATATGCACTTCTAAAGTGTTAAAAGGTGTGTTGTCCCCCTTTAACTTTTCAACTAACATGTGTAAAATTCTAAAAAACATTAGGCAATTCTTAAAATAACTTTCAACAAAAATTAGTTTCAATAAGATGTATAGTGTACATATTTTAAGTTTTATTATGGTAAGGACTGTAGCAATAATTTTGTTTTTCAGTGTCTTTGATAAATACAAACTTATAAGTTTAATATTGGTTGGTGGTATCATTTTAATATTGGAACCCATCATGTGCGAGTCCGACTCACACTTGGCCGTTTTTTTCTTCCTCATCTTTATTAAAACCTTAATTATTTTTAAAGTCAATTGTATTTTTCGACATCTATAATAAAAGCAATATTATTCCCGATAATCCCTATCCTCTTACATTAAATGCTTGTGAATTATTTAAAAATGTTTGGATGAAGCAACTTAGAAAAGGGAATTAAGGACTGACATAAATGTATCTTACTTTTAATTTCACTCTGACCATTAATTTCATTTTATTCTGAACTTTACTTTCCGACATAATCTCACTCTCTTTTATTTAAGCGATATCTGCAAGTGGACATGACCCCTCGTTAGTAAAAAATTCAAATCTAAGTTAAATAGCTCCGATATTTTTAAAACCATTTGATGTAGATTTGAAATTTTTACTAGCTGCCCGATACATATGATAAAAACGTCTTACCTTTTACCATTAAAGAAACTAAACCAATGATATGGATCCTGTTATATATGTTCACTTATGTACTTTTTGCTATTTACATAGAAAGCTCTTACTGTAATAAAGTATATATAATGAAATATCATGAGAAGTTCAATAAAACAATAGACATTAAATAATGTCAAAGTTAATTATATTAGAAATGAATTTCTATCATATTAAATGAATATATGTGGGTAAAATATCAGCTTAAAACAAATTGAAGAAGTCAAGAAATGTCACGTTATTATTTGTTTATTTTCTTTATTAAAATGGTATTTCACCACTACTTCTTTAAGCTTTTATTTAGTACTTCATAAATAAATATACCCCACAACTATACCTGCTCCATAAACATATTTTCCAGTTTTCATTTAGAAGTTCAAATCAAGGTGTACTCGCATAAAAACTCAATGGTACTTGATATATAAATCAATTCTCAAATTGCGAGATGTGATCATCAAACAAAACTTAAGGAATCCCAATGGAATTACATCATTAATTAGAAGTTCCTGTAATATCCAATCTAGGAACTTAAACTATTATTTATTTTTTGATCCATTCTCTCACTATTACTACCTGTCTCATCGACACAGATATCTGTCTCACCCCACTAAACACTTGTATTTGTGTAAAATGTTGTCATTCAATACAATATAAAAATTACGATTATAAACATTGCAAGAGCAAGAAAAGGTGACATAAGGAAAAGCTATGATTTCAAAGTTACAGGACTATACAATACATATTATTTTCATTACAAATGATAAACTATAATAGAATATACCTAGCATCAGAAATCACATCTTATCTCTTTAGTGAGATGGAATTATTTACCTGTGAGGTTGTTCATTTTCTTTAAGTTTTCAAATTGGCTTCGTTCAATGACTAATAAATTCTAACAGAACAGAGTGAAATAATTTTGATACTAAGTAAATATATTTATGCATTCGTTTAATAGGAGTTTAAAAATAATTATAAAACTAAAAATTTTATTAATTTACATTGACAACTTTGAAAAATATTGGGTATTTATTAAAAAAGAACAGTAAAAAAATTAACTAAAATCTAAAGAATGTATGATTACAACTCACCATGTGAAATAATTTGGGTTAAAATTGTTTAATGATTTGGAATGTATGAAAAAATTACAACTGGATGAAGTAGGTTTATATAAACTTTAACAGACTTAGGTCCATGTCAGGAAATAGTCTGTGATATTCTAAACGTCAGACAAGACACGTGAAATCTGTTAATATAATAGGAGCAAAACTAAGATATGGACTAAATTGAAAAAAAATGAGGAAACAGAAAGAAAAAATGAGTTTACAAATTTTTATGACTATGGTTTTTGTTATTGTTATCCCAACATTATTGGGAAGTAATACGGAAATATTGACAGACAGCACTTACAAAAGTATGGATGGTCCATGGCCTCACGAGCAGTGAAGCGCTCATAGTGATCGTAACGGAGAAGCCGGTCGAGGAAGTCTAATGCCTCGGGAGACACTAAATGTTGATTTTCCGAATGAACAAAACGCTCCCATCTTTTGCGGGAATGTCTGAAAATTATTACATCAAAATCATGTTTTCTCGTATTCTTTGTACCAACAATACTGTAAGATTAATAAGCTGATATTTTATGAGGAGGTTCGTGACAATGTAGAATTACGCCTATAGCAGGCTGTAAATATACACATATTTAATTTATCGGAAACTTTATCGTTTATTACTTACAATCACCTACATATTAAAAAGAAATAAATGCAGATTTGTGTATGTTAACGAGGATATTATGTTAACAGTCTCAAGATACACATTCATATTGAATTGATTAAATCTGGTCATAAGTTGATTTGAGTTGATAAAGTAAATAAAATTTGAAGTAATTATTTTACATAATTTTAAAAATATAACGATCCAATTGTGGACCTGATATATTTGCTGGATACTGAAATCAATTTAATATAAAGTGATCATACCTGCCCAGTATGTCATTAAAACGTGGATCGAGCTCTATATGATATTTGTCCAGGTACTCAAATAATTCTTCTGTACCAAGTACTTTGGCTATACGAACTAGCTGGTCGTAATTATCATGGCCGTGGAAGAATGGTTCTTTACGGAATATCATAGACGCCAACATGCATCCAAGTGACCACATATCTAAGGAGTAGTCGTACATTTGATAATCGACGAGTAATTCGGGACCCTGTAATCAACAAGTTACATAGTAAAGGATAAATAGAATTGTTGACAATTTTTGCAAACTATTATGATGGCAATGACTGCGCTGTCTGCAATCATGGCTTCTACCTTGTTTACATTTTATGTTTACCAATGTGAGTAAATATAGCGAGACAGTTTAATAAGGACACAAAAAGGTCACTGTGTTTTTAGTAACAGCCACAAACCTTATATCAATCAGAAAACATTCGATTTTATTCTGGCTAGTTCCCAGAACACACAAATTTTTTTAGAGTTAGAAATCACAATTATATAATTAAGGTCTCGATATACTTTCACCGATGCCTAATAAAATTGCAAATGGTAAAGGGCAAAATAATGAAGATTATTATAAATAATTTATAAATACATATTTTATATTTACCTATTATCTATAATAATTTGAAGAATAAAATATTCGTATAATTTAATCATACATTATATGTATAACTTGATAGTAAATATATTTAAATATATACATACAGCACATTTAGTAACCCATGTCAAACAATGAAAATATATTAAGTATTTTGAGAGTTGCTTATCAACCAATCGTGGACAATTAATAAAAGTATAGATATGTTCCCTAAATAATGTAACAAGCAAAATGTATCCGACACATTGCGGCATGCATCTATATTACCAGTTCAAATGCAATAAATATTAAATATTATAATCTTACTGTTTCAAATAAGCAAAAATTAACAGAAACTCGTATCACATAATAAATTCTGCAATCGAATATAAAATTAGTAATCTAAACATGACAAGCTAATATCAGAATGATACAACTTTTTTCATAATGAGACTAATGAAATTAAAATAAAAAACAGCATTTTAATTTACATAATTATCATTAATTAATATATTCCAAAATACTGAATAATTTTAAATAAAAACAGAGATATAACAAGAATAACGATACAACAAGTATAACATAATGAATTTATTTTCGTTTGACAATGACAAAATCAATAATAATAACAAATATCTAAAATACAATTTAAATACAAATACAAGAGCAGTAAACAAAAATAATACATTCAGTATAATCATATTGTTATATTGCGTAAAACAAAATAAGTATTTCGATAGTGACAATATGCTGAAACAAATGCAACCCTAAAACTATAGACAAAAGGAAATGACCCGATCTAGGTTCACATTTGTGTCTCATTTTTAAATGGAGGAGCGAAACAAGAAATCACTACTGTGCTTGTCAACAACAATGACAGAAACATATTATTTTTAATTTAAATAGAGATAAATATGGCCAAAATAAATAATTACTGAATCAAGGGGTTGATAATGAAAAGTGTATTTAACAATGAAATATGATTCTACCCTTTTTTTTGTAAGTTTTCGGAATGATTTTCACAGTTTTTCGTTGCACACAACGGCATATTGGTTATACGTTGACTAATTGCCAAAACAAGAGTTTTGAATTTTAGATTATTTTTACAGCCTAGGAGCACATCGATGTATTATAAAATAGTCAATCATATTCATCCTATATGTTCATTGACACTTTCCATATACAATTTATTTGAAATGTGTTACCTGTGATTTTTAGTCTATGTATTGATCAAAATTTGTTTTATGAAAGTGTTAATGTACAAGTAATATTTATCTTACTTTGAAATATCGCGATGCCACACGAACGTTGTATTCCTGACCGGGGTGATAGAACTCTGCTAGCCCCCAATCAATGAGACGCAGCTTTCTGTTCTCGTGGTCAATCATAACATTGTGCGGTTTCACATCTCTGTGCATGATACCCATGCTGTGACAGTAGTCAAGTGCTTTCAATAATTCATATAAGTAGTACCTGAAATAGTCAAATAAAGTACTGTATAAATATAAAGAATTAAGATACTGTGTATAAATAAATACATTTTATACCTTACAAAGATATAAAATTGATTACAGCATATTTATTTTCAGAATAAACATGAAACAGAGAGCTGTGCTACTTTGAATGAAGGACAATATGGTATATGATAGTTTACATAAAAAATATCCATCAGTCTCACTTCACACTTATGACAAATCATTTCTTATATATAAATTAACATGAATGTTTCATACTTATACGTGATTAAACTTCAACAAGTTTGTATTCCCTGTTGAAGTTTAATCGGATCGCTATGGCTACAAATATCTTGACACAAGCTAAACAGGAATTAGGTTTTTATTTAAAACACATCGGTATAAAGACTTCAAGCCTATTATTTAAAATTATAAAAAAAAAACACTTTATGCCTTAATTTGAAAGCTCTAATTAAAAAGTAATTTTTTCATTATATACAGTGATAAAGATTTAAATGTTACACTACTTTTACATATATAAAAGATAGTAGTTATTAACAGCCATTTTTGCGTTTCACAGTAACTGTATAGATACAACCATGATTTCAAATATGTATACATTAATGCACGTGACACATGTTTGACCATGTTGATTGAACATCTATAACAAGTACCTGTAAATCCTTGCTACTATTAGCATAATTGTAACAACTTTTGTATAATTATTATTTTCACTCTGTGTTCTACAAAATGACAGGCAGTTAAACTTGACATACAAACCCATGTAACCAGCGCATGGGCTCATCTTTTTAGAATGGGGGATAGAAAATAATGGCAATCTTCTTTGTTACCCTTGTGATAATGTCTATAATTCATATTGTGCCTCTGATAGAATATTTGGAACTGTTAGAATTCACAATCCTTACCTGTCAATATCTAGGTTGTGTGTTGGCAAATTACAATTTCGACATCCTCACACAGGCATGTCATAATAGACTTGGTAATTGATGAAATTAACCATTTATCTTCGTTTTCAATTCAGATAAAATAAAATGTGTATTAAATAGTATTATTTCAAAATAAGCATATCGGGGATAAACGTAATTTCCAGAAAAAGAGAATCTATTTCTATATGCAAGTGTTATGCTTTTAGTGCCCTCATGAGATTTGCAACATAAGTTACACATTAATCCTACTGCTCTTTACATACTCCTACTGTAATGATTACATGACAAAAGACAATAACGTATAATTGTTTTATCTTATAATGTGGATGTTATTTTGGAATAAAAATTGGATTTAAAGAAACATTAATTTCTAATAGGTAACACATTTCATGAACTATCAATGCATATTACATTTACATATAGTTTTCATAAATATCAAGTTAGCATTGTGGTTTTTTAAGTAATAAACATATGACATGTTAATAATGCTGTATATTTATACATTAATTAAATAAAATACCCAATAGTGAATATGACCAACCAATGAATATGATTTTACAATCAATACAATAGCATATATTGTACAAACCATGACATGTCATTTTATCTGAGTCATCGACTATTACACTAAGGGAAGTTTCACCTTTATTGTCCAACAATTTATACCATTATTTCTACTTATTTTTCTATACACAAGAAGTTCTAAGCTTTTTTTATTTATGGAAAAACATTTATACTGCTAGTCGTAATAATATGATTGCTTAATACTACTAATTAGATGATTTATTATAAGTGGGTAGTTGATTACTCCCTACTTGGCTATTTTTCACAAAATTTCAAGACTATACATTTTCACTAAAAACCGGTATTAAAGGAATTATCAAAATTGATTCAAAAATAAGCAAGTTACAAGCTTTTAAATTTAATGGTAAAGATATCTCCCCATCTCATTCATTCTTGTAGAACGCAATGAATATTATTAATAAAACCTTTATAATTTGAAGTTTGTCAAAAATTTCTTTAATCCTCGTCAACTTGTTACGAAATTTGGATGCATGGAATAAAAAAATTAAGTCAATTTTACACAAAGCAATTAAATGTTAAATTAAAGCAAACCAGAAATATGCAAATATGCATGGAACTAAAAATAAGTATGCACCTATATTCAGGTTTGATCTGTAGTTAAACATGACATCCAGGACAATTTAGCATTAATTTTCTTGTATTCTAGACAACAGAAATAGGTAAATTTAATTTAAACATATTCGTAATAAAGACTAAATCATACATTCAATATATTACGCAAAAGAAACCTTATAAGTATGTGATGTAGAAAATACTTACCGAATGTCAAAATCTGATAGAGTTTGGTAAAGTTGTTTAAAATCTGTGTTATTCACATGTTCAAATATGAGGGCTGGAGTACGTGAAACGGGATCTTTGACGACAGCTTGTAATGTTATAATATTTGTGCCACCTCTTAAATTTTCTAAGATCTTTATTTCTCGTTTAATCTTCTTCTTTTTTACAGGCTGAAATTAATTATTGTCGATATGAATAAGCTGTTCGCCGTTATAAAACATGCAAAGCATTCTAAAAATAGATTTGACAACTTACTTTTAATATTTTCACTACACACTTTTCATTATTTATGACATTAATTGCCTCAAAAACTTCACTGTATTTGCCTCTTCCAAGTTTTCTCACTAATTGGTAATCATCCTGGTTACCCCAGTCGACTACGTAACTTTCATAGTCCCAGTATTCCCTCAATTTGTGTGAGTTCACTTCAGAGTAGACACGCGATCGGCTTGGCAAAGCCATTGCCATGCCCTGATGACTACTCACGTTTCTACCACCAACTTCTTTGGCAAATACTGCATATGTCTTGAGTAGAGAAACTGTGGGCATAAAAATATTCCACGTCAAATTAAAGTAACGAAATAAGACACTGCGACTGCCTACTGCAAACACATGTTAACTTTAATTCCGATAATCCTGTTAATTTATCAACCGTCAAATCTACAAGGTCACAGTATATACAGTCTATTGCAAGATTAATAAAGCAGTGGTTTTTATTTAACCTATAAATTGATGCAAAAGTTCACTTTATGGAGAGTAGATTACGACAGCACATTTACTCTACACCTTATTTTATTAAAATAATTGAACTTTTCAAAAATTTATTCACTTCCAGCACAAATATTAATATCTTCACAATCACTATCTTATTTAGAATATGGTTAAATGTGAAGGAACTCAAAAAAATTATGGTTGGTGGGTTGAGCACACGCCATTACTCGCCCAATTGTCGAATGGTCGAGCGAGGCGTTTAAGGTAAAAAATCTTGCCTACCTAGCACATTCCGGCAGATAATCTTGATTTACTAATTGAATTATTTCTGCTACCTAAGGAAGTTACTACAAAATAGATATTTAGGCACAGCCCTAAGTAAAAAATATTTTTTTATTATACAATCTGACCGGCTTCTAAGTGTGTAAAATACAAGATGGACGCCCATATCCCGCCACGGAAAACTGGAAGCCAACGTTTAGTACATGACGATTGGCACATTTGCGATCACAAATACGACCAGAGACAAAAAAGTGATGGACTTTGAGTTATACACCTTAGGTGGCGCTTTTAACTACACGGAAAATATATATCAGGGTTAAATGCATTTAAAAATTTGTAAAGTGTTAATAAGACTTCTATTAGTTCTATTAGTTGTTCAAGTATCAAATGTAAATAGACATCCCAAATAATATACTAAGCATTAAATTATTTAAGTAAAATTATATTTCACTAACATTTATAAATTTGAACACCAGAACGGGTAAATATCAAAATGTTATAATATTTATTCTATTTTTGGGCGTGTAATTATATTAAGAGTGGTAAACATGGAAGATATTTTTGTTGATACGAACACAGTATGAACATATGTCATATTTTTATGTATAAATGCCCAATGACAATGGCTATTGCAACAAATGTCAATCTTGCTGTCACACATTAGAGTCATCTATGGAGTTAAAAACCAAATTTCGAGTTAGTTGTTCGCAAACTTTAAATGACACTAGCCATTAATGGTTGATGATTTAAAAACTAAAGGCCAATTTACAAGTTAATTTGTTTAGCTTTAAATAAAATTTTAAATTACATTATATTACATGTATCATAAGTTCTATATTTTCCTTTTTTCAGGTTAAAACGAATTAATCAATATTGATAATTTCGTGAAAATTGTTATAACAGCGGAATATTATGAAATTAAAAATTATTTATTTGATTTCAATAAAATATGTTAGCTTAAGCTTTAAATAAACATTTTAAATTATATTATATTACATGTACGATAAGTTCTATATTTTCCTTTTTTTCAGGTTAAACACAGCGGATTGTTATGAAATTAAAATTTTTTCTTTTGACTTCAATAAAATGCATAAAATTTTCATGTGTATTTTTTATGAAATTTGACTAGATTTTCCTTTTAAAGCTATATTCCTTGGAAATTATGTCAAGAGGATATTTGCTGAAGGTTTAACTATAATCTATACACAAGTGTTTTATTACTTCTTCTAACATGTGTTAAAAAGAATTTTATGTTAAATGCGACAATATAAATTCAACAGAATTTTGGTGTAAAAGTATTTATTTTTTAGTATAAATAATTCAGTTTTCTATTAGTGTTTATTATGCCTGTGTTCTCATTATACGTTGTAATTAAAGCTGTCGTTACACTTCTCAAGAGATGGCGCGTATACGAATATGATATATATATATATATATATATATATATATATATATATATATGTATATATATATATATATGTATATATATATATATGTATATATATATATATATATATATATATATGTATATATATATATATATATATATATATATATATATATATATATATATACATATATATATTACATAAATGTATGTCATATGTGTGCATAATATTGGTAGCACTTCACCACATTTGTCACACACTTAAAAACAATGATCAACAAACAAAACCTTTATGATCAAACCGTATTTTTGTTTTAATGTAATTAAACGAATTTATTATTTATAAGGCGTTATAAGTGTATATTTAATTTTTCTTTTGTAATTGTATGTATTATATTATATCCTAATATAAACAAAAACAAAGGAAATCAAAACTTTTACTTTATTATCATATATGTTTACAAATATACAAAAATAAATATGGAAGATGAAAATAATTTTATGTATTATATTTAAAAAATAATAATTTTTCTAAAATCCCTATTTGAATAATTCCCGGTCATCGCTTTCTATTTAATGAAATAAAATTTTCCAAATTAAACTTGGCAGATGGTAATAATAGCTAATCATATTTGAAATTACCATTTTATTCCGAAAAAATACGAATAGCTTTGTCACCATTGTTTGCAACTTTCCTATTTTTATAAGATGCGTTAACTATTATAGCATTTATTTATATAGCAATATTTCTCACAATTAGCATATTTACTTATACAGTGGGTGATCAAATTATTAAAGCCACTTAGTAAAACTGAAATTTTGTTTAAAATGGGTTTATAATTAAATTACAAAATATTTTATGTTTGTTTCTATTATATTGTCACACTTTATAAAGTTCACAAATAATAAAAAAACAATTTGACATTCATATGACAACATTTAAAATAGGCAACTTTTTGGCATTCTATGCATTTCTGGCAGTGTTCTTTAATTTTTTTCACTTCTATATCAAAACTTCTATTAAGGGCTCGGTCAGCCGACGCTTGGTGGTAATAATTTCGTTGGAATTTCTTTCTTCATCAACTTCCGAAGATTTTCAATCGGATTTAGGTCTGGCAAATTGCCAGATCAGTCGAGTACATTTACAAGGTTGTCAACGAGAAATTTTGAATAGTTCTTGCCTTGTGACCAGGCGCCGAGACGTGCTCATGCACGAATCGGCGCCACAAGGCAATTGTTATTCGGGAAATTGTTAACATGATAATCTTATTCGGGAACCACTCCTGACCCTGAGGAAGCAATTTTTGTTTGATTTTGATTCCTGCCGCATCATTCCTTCGACAATGTACAGTTTACAAGTTCCTTGAATACTGATGGTGGATCACATCATGATACTAAGATAATGATTTTTCATTCTCACGATACATTCATCTTTGTATTTTTTCCCTGATCTTCGCCTCACAAATCAGCTCCATCTACGAGAATCTGCACGGTTTTTCACATTTGTCCGAAAAACAAACCTGAAATATTTTCAATATTTTAGAACAACGGATAAATTGATAAATTGCAAAGCACATAAGACAGCCATTATTTTATTTACCTGCTTCCAATCATCAATTGTCCAATCTTTGTGATTTTTGGCCCACTGTGGTCTCTTTTTCCTCATGGTTGGGCTGAGCAGCGGGTTTTTTATAAAGCGATATGTTGAAAAACCCGGATCCTTTATTCGCCGACGAGTTGTCACTGGCGAAATGTTGTGAAAGACTTCTGCATCATTTTCGTTAATATTCTGCGAGGCTGTTTTCTGTTTGCCAAGACAATATCGTGAATTTTTCTCTCATCTCGTGTTGGGATTCAATCCAAATTTTTCTCAAGTTTTTTTCTTTACGTGGTCCACAGTTGCCCTTGAAACTTTAGTAATGGTTGCTATTTTCCTGTTGGAGTGATTGGTTCATTATTAAAGCTTTTATTTCTGCTGTTTTTCTTGGCGAGATAACTTTGAGATTGCTTTTCCCATGATAAAAAAGTTGTTGTTCCGATACAATTTGTGTAACAAAGAAATAATACTAGATATGACACGTAATTCACACAAAATTGTAGTATAATAATCAAAATGGCAATAGAAAGCACTAAAAACAATTCATAAAGATCTATAAACACACTAAACACCAGGAATAAACACAAAAATACCACATGACTTGCACGGTAGTTATGACCACACTGACATAAAATATCGTCTGAGTTCGTATCTATTCTTTGGTCTGAGTTGCTTATTGCCGCGCCTATAGTGTTGCCAGACTATTAATTGCAATTTCATACACTGACAACTTAATAAAATAGAAATAAACATATCCTCTACAAACAGGTACACATATTTTGTAGTTTAAATATCAACTCATTCCTTTTTAAGCAAAAAATTCAGTTTTATCTGATGGCTCTAATAATTTGATTCTCCAATGTATGTTTTATTCACAAAAATACCTTTGTTATATTTTTAATAACAAGTTTTGTACAGTCGCGTAAAAAAAGTTACTAGGTGCAGTTAATAATCTTTATCTCTGTTGTATAAAGTTGATTAAGATGCGATTTAATTATCGCAAATATTCAACTCAAATTATTTTGCAAACGGTATCTAATTAATTAACTACACATATAATAAAATTGTAACAGAATGAATTCTACACCGAAAAAAATATTTTTAAAAAAGTGATTGATTTAGTGTATAGAATGATGATACCTAAAAAGCTAGGAAACTATTTTTTTTTACAATTTTTGTCTGTATATTAATTTAAAAGTGTATCACGCAAAATACACTGGACGGATTTTGATAAGATTTGGTATGGTAATCGTTTACAGGAGCAACAAAAAAAAATTCCTAATTATACGCGAACGAAGTCGTATGTGCAGCTAGTACGTAATTAAATAAAATGGAAAACAATAATCAGCCCGCAAACGATAAGCTAAGACAAAATCGTTCCATTTTTAAACGGAATTTTAAATCTAAAAAATGTTCATTTTAATGTCAACGACTCAACGGGACTAAAAATGAAACAACTTAGACGAACGATGCAAACATAGATACAATTTTAATAAATTCACGATCGAATAACATTTATGGTAAGAATTGTTTAAGTTAAGGTTCGTTAGTAGTTATAATAATTACTACTTTACAATGAGGTCGCTTAATTCGAAATTATTACCTGGAACTGGTATTGATTAATTCTTTATAGCTGTGAGTACTCGTACGCATTCTTATCAGCCAACAGTGTTATGTTTTTCATACATGTAAGGAGCATATTTATTAGATCTTTAGTTTATATTTAGATCAAGTTTATAACGAATATTTATATACCAGCAAAAATAACGACTATTATAGTCGTTAATTTTGCTGGTAAACAGAGATACGGGAAAAAAATTGGGAATTCTTATAACATTCATTTCCATAAAATTTTGCAATTAAATTATGCATTTAATTTATAGCAAAAAACATCAGCAAAATCAGGTTATAGTTGAAAATATCCTTACCATAAATAAAAAGTAGTAGAAAATGTTTCATAGTTATAAGTTTTAGTTTATCATAGTATTTTCTCATTACACTTCCTGTTTTTAGCGTTCCGATTTCTTTAATCACCCTGCCAGCATCGAGGCCAATTATTTTCAAAATTCAACTTTAATGCACTTCACAGCGTACGTTTCAAAACTAACTGAATAAATTAACCTACTTATTTATTTGAAACAATGAACATAAAAGAAAAACTTTTACGACCGTTCGTAACACGTTACATATAAGCCACGATAAAAATAAACTCTCAGAACAACAAATAGCACTAACTCTACGCGAGAAGTGAAGTTTTATTTACGTTCACTGTACTCTACGCACAGAACTTAGCAGAAATTGAAAGTTAATGCTATCCCCCCTATATATATTTTAATTATCAAAAATAGCAATCGCTGTAAATAGTGACTTATAGACTTGAGATCAAAATGTAAAAATGCCACGTCATAATGGAGATACGAATGCGTTACAAAGTAATGTGTAGGAGCTTGTAGTTGGTGTCGGTTGCCTTCACCGTATGTATTATAAATAGACTGCCTACGACGCTTGTCTGGCTTAAGTTACTATTGCTATACAAGTGACATGTGACTCGTTTGCTGGTGTACCATTTCAACTGAATTTTGCCGACATTGCAATGCCGCTTTTCTATGTGTGTTTTTAAAATACGTATTTTTGTAACGTTAGTCTCTAACTCCCGAAGATTCTTAAATGATACTTCATTCCCTTCACATTTCTATATTTTTGATATTGAAAGGAATCAAACCAATTTATCGTAATTAAACTACCTAAATAAAGATTATTAAATTTTTTTAACCTTCAGACTCGCCTTTTTATAATACTTATTTCCTTCTTTGTACATACATGACAGTTAGACGACCTACTAAGTATACGTCTCGTAAGATTTGTAGATTTTTGGATTTTTCAGGTTAATTATCAATTGTTAATCACAACGTCAAACGAAAATAAAAATGAAAAGGCGAGTGGTAAAAAGTGGTCATCAAACTCACAATGGCACGTCACACATGACACAGTTGCGAAGAAAGGTCGTAATTTGTCCGCGATTTGTGGTCGCCGTTCCGAAAACCTTGACCGATGAATGGCTTTGTTCTCGAATCCATGCGCGCGCACCATTCCACTCGTGGTCTTGACCTTAAAGATTAGCCCAATAATTCGGTTGTAAATCATGGGGGTGACAAGTAAAGCAAGTAGTAGCCGCCTGAATATAGTCCAGTTCAAATCGCAGCAGTCGTTAGATTGAGGGAAGGTGAATAGGATTACTGGAATTAACAAAGGTTTAGTAAAAGAGAAAAAAGTATGCCTGTAATGCATAAATAAAGATGCTATTAGGATACTTCTAACGTAAAAAAAGGCAATTTTACTTATACAAATCCTAAATAAAGGTTTTACTCGCTGCTTCTGTCAAGTACTTATACTTAGGAATATGACAGTGTCGATATTAAGCTTACTTTTGCTCAGTGAACGTTACTGATGTATATCATAACTTAAAAAAATTGTGTTGCGTTTACTTCATAAACTTATTACACCGTAAGTCTTTATCATGCGAAATTGTCACTTACATACCGTACTGCACGTAAAGAAACGTTCACGGAAGTACAATGTTTAAGAGAAGACGATATTGTACTGTCATGTGCTTTGTGAATAGAGCCTCTAGCTCAAGATAAGCTAACTCTCATATTCGCATTGTCCCATAGGTGTTGAACCGTCAAAATAGATCAGCAACACCACACCATTTAAATTTAATGAAAAATATCGAATATTTCATATGAAAAAGTATGGAAAGTGAAAAGTAATAAAAACTATTACAAACTTGCCTTATTCAAAGCTTTTTCTATTCTAACCATTGGAACTAAACGCATTGCACTCAGCAAATTCTCCACATACGATGATCTGTAAATAAACTTTGAATTTTAGATCCGGTTAAATTTTGGCGGCGTATTTTTTATATATGCGCGTTCGGTCATTTTGACAGTTATGTTCTAAAGATCAAAATGCTATAGACCTGGTTACGCTGCATCATTTTCTTAACAAAGCAAGTCGGTCGCTCCGTGCAGCGGCAGCGAGGCTTTAGTATTTTAGTTTGCGTCGTAACAAATAATACAATTTATTATACTACGTAGTGTCGCGATGCGCCGTTTCTCTAACATATTTTGAGCTTTCTTTTTCTTAATTGTCTTATCTCTAGCTCTTTCAAATTAGAAGACAATAGCGGCGGAAGACAATACTTTGTGTAGATAGCCCAGCTTACTATCTTTACGGACAATTGAAAGTTCAGCGCTTGTTTATATGTGGCCAACCTTATTTTGTCCTGTTGCATTACGCTCGATACCGTCATGTGTGAACGTAGATTAAGACTTAATATTTTGTCAGATTCAAAGCAGATATTTTCTTTGGATAATTGTAAAGAAATCAATATTTCAATAATACTATACGGCGTTGTGGAGTAAAAAAGTGTGGCCAAAGTTTTGGATTGGTGTGGCATACATATTAAATTGAGTAAGAAAATATAACGAAAATAAAAGCCCTTTTTAATTTATTAATATGGTGCCATTTACTTTAATAAATGAGCATCTATGAGTTTAATCTGTTTACCTCTTTCATTCATCTCGTTAGTTTTGAATTTGTATTCCTTTCATCTATCTGTACTTCAATTTAATCTGATAAACTATAAAAGTTATTGATTGAAACTTTTAACAAAATATTTAGTTATTGTGGAAGATATTAAATATGAACTCTACAGGCACGTTGCCCTTCTTTCTTCCAAAATGAAAGTCTTGTTAATGAAACTCTTTGCAATGTCGCCGTAAAATTGTGCTCTTTTGATCTGTTCTTGGGCCCAAAAAGAAATAATAGTTGCAATTCACCAGATTTCCGCTTCCCGTCCGCTGCCACATTCTGCCCTCGTTGCCCGAACGTGCTGCTAATTTGCTTCAATTTTGCATGAGCGGTATCCTAGCTACCTACCCTAATGAATTTTTTCCTCGAAAACAAGTTATAGCATTTTGTTCGGCTAAAAATTTGAAGAAAATCGTTCAATCTATTTTTAAGAGAAGAAAATCAGGTCCTTTTTTTTAATTATAGGTATATGAAACTGTTTTAGCGGTTTGACTAGCTTGTTTTGAAATTTTTAGTTGACCTTTTAGGCAGGCGTATTTTTTTGATTGATTAACTTTACTTTTTAGCAGGTACTTTCCTCAAAATGGAAGTATTGCGTTAGCATCTAAAAGGGGAGGGAAGGAGAATGTTTTAGGGAAAAATTATAGTGAATAAGCACGAACTATCGTAGTTTGTGATTTTGTATTTATAATGGTCCGTGTGTATCAAGGAGAGAAGAATCTACCTCCATGGTGTGCACTTCGTACGTTTTAAAAAGCGTTTTTAAAATGGCCAGAGTGTTCGATTGTCTTTGGATTTATTTTGTTTCGTAGTGGTTGGACGAACTTATAGGCACCTTTTTGGGTTCGGAAACCTATTCTGCTGCTTGAAAATATATACAAATATTTATAATATCTCGGAAAATATTTAATGCATTCAAAACGAAAAGAGTGCATCCCATGTGCATGAATTTATTGTTTTAACACACGAATTGAATTTATTTTTTGTTTTAAATATTTATAAAAAGAAATAAGGTGATTAACTCATTGCCAAATTTAATATTGATGAAAGTTTAGCCCAGCTGCATTTCCGCCATACGTCTTCTTCCAGCGGCGCGACATCTCTTTACGGGTCTTGGCCGCTTCCACAGTTACTCTCCACCTGGCTCGATTATTCACCTCGCTTTTCCGATTGGTGGGCTTACCTATCCTGAGGTCTCCCTTCTGACAATCAACCCATCGTTTTCTGGACCGGCCTTTTGGTCTCTTTTGTTACTTTATCCATCTGGTTATAGTTTTTGCAACCCTGTTGCCGAGTGTTATTTCCAGATGATTCACCCATCTCAGACGTTAAAATAACGAATTAAGCAATGTACATTGTCTATGGCTCACTCACTCTGCTCTCTCTGTTTAGTGACATTTCTTGTACCGTATGTAGTTGTACGTAAATTTAATTAAATCCGTGTTAATCCAACGAAGTGCTCGACTTTTTACTTTATCAGGTTATTGGCCCAGGAGCCCTAATAAAAGTAGAAAGCGCAAACAAGTTCCTTAAACACAACTTGAAAACCGACAAAGACATAACTGCACCGATGCATCGTGGTCTTTTTCGTGCATATAACAATTCTTAAAACAAACGCAAAGATGACGTCAAACAATCCAGTGGCATTAAATATTATCGAAAAATTAACCGGCCCTGAAAATTATTCTACCTGGAGATCCGCCGTGAGAAAAAAAATCATTCTATTTTTGGATTCAGTGAAATACGTCCACATTGAAAAGCCAAGGAAGTGTGGTATAACTTGGCGTGTGCTACTTCGTGACTTATATACATATAATCTTGTTGGATGTCAAAACGCAGAGGAATATGTGCAAAATAATAAAAACGGCTCACAAACTGAGAAATATAGGGCTTAAGGTAAGGTACTTGATATAAATAAGGGCTACATTCTAACAAGACCTATACTCAGAAAAATTAAGAAGAATAAACCCCACTTCAAAAATAAGGTACTTGATGCAAATAAGACCTTTAGGTAGGTCTTATTTGTATCAAGTACCTTATACGATGAGTGGCTTCATTACTATTCTCCCGTCTACCAGTCTTAAATATATAAATGATCCCAGTCATCGAAAGTTCCAGCATTAAGATTAGTGCACACTCGGTGAAGTCTAAAACCCCTTACAAGATGTGAAATTAAGTGAAGCTGATATAACAGTTTTTTCCGCCAAGTATATGAAAAAATGCTGTAAGAAATATCAACTTAAGGATCCTCACTGCTTTAGCTGTAATAAATATTGACATACAAGTACAGAGTGCAAGTCTAAACCAAAGAAAAAATCACATCAAGAAAGTTCAAGTTATGCCGCACCTTTGATAGCTTCTAATAATAACTGTAAGACCTGGTGCATAGACTCCGGCGCTTTAACGCACATGCTGTTGGTCATGTGCGTTAAAGCGCCGGAGTCTATGCACCAGGTCTATGCACCATGGAGGCAGATTCTTCTCTGCTTGATACACACGGACCATTATACATACACGTATATTTCTCTATATACGTGTGTAAGTATAATACATAAAAAATCACAAACTGCGATAGTTCGTGCTTATTCACTATAATTTTTCCCTAAAACATCCTCCTTCCCTCCCCTAGAAAGTAAACTTAATCAAACAAAAAAATCCAACTGCCTAAAAGGTCAACTAAAAATTTCAAAACAAGCCAGTTTTAAAAAGTTTGTTTCTATCGATCATAAGGTCTAATGTCTATACCGCTAAACCAATTTCATAATTATACACGAAGAAAAAATACCACTTGTCAAAACAAACAAGGTAGCAAATGACGAATATCTATCAGTGAAATGTTCCGGGCAAGTAAGTCTAGCCGTGAGTGGCAATAGGGGTCAGTGCAATGTTGCTGCAAAGTGTTACTATATGTTCCTGAACTAGTAACATGCTTACTATCAGTCAGTCAAATAATCAAAAGTGGTGGTAAAGTGAATTTTAATAGTAAAGGCTGAGAAATACCAAATAAAAACAATGAGTTAGTCGGCATAGCAATCTTAATCAACAATATCTACAGACTGAACTTATATTCTGATAATGTATATATATCTGATATTGATAAGCAAGATATTTATTTGTGGCACCAACGGATGGGACATCTTATTTTCAAGATCTCAAAGGAATCGAGAATAACACTAATGGTGTGCAATTATTCAAGAAAATATGCAGATTAATTTGTGTGACATGTCTAGAGAGCAAAGAAAGTCCCTTGGCTCTGAAACATACTGGTAAAAGGGCTACAAAACTACTTGAACTAGTTCATTCTAATGTCTGTGGCCCCATGGAGACCATGTCACTAGGAGGAGATAAGTATTTTATTAACTTCATTGACGACTATTCCAAGAAGGTATTTTTTGCGTTATACAAAATCTGAAGCCCTAGACAAGTTTAACCAGTTTAAAAACCAAGTGAAGAAACAATTAGACTGTCAAATAAAATATGTTCGCTCTGACAATGGCCTTGAATATGATAACAACTTCAAAGAATACTTGAAACGTGTTTGCATTCTGCATCAGACAAAATGGAGCTGCAGAACGAATGAACCGAATATTGGTAGAAAAGGCTGAATGTCTGCTTAGGAATGTAAACCTACCGAAGCTATTTTGCGCCGAAACACAGCTACTTATCTCAATAATAGAGTTCCGACTCTGTCACTCGGATTCAAACTCCAGAAGAGATGTGGTGTAAACAGAAATCAAATATTGAACATCTAAGGATATTCGGTTGTGAAGCTGTGATACATATTCCAGAGGAGAAAAGGAGAAAATAGGATCTTAAAGCGCAGAAAACTCGATTTATTGGATACTCTGAAAATACTAAAGGCTATAGATTTATAATTCCTCCATTTAGATTAGTTATAAAGAGAAGAGATGCTGTTTTTCTCGAGTCTACAGTGAATAGAGATTATGTTTCTGTAAATGACACATCAAGCACTACAAATATTACTGCCAATGAGGGTCAAAGTAATCTGATCAAGACACTTACGAAAGTAAGTATGTACTAAATACATAGATTGAAACACCACCTCAATCAAATATGACCCTGAGACCTAGAAAAAAAATATCCACTAAGTTTAATGAAAAAAGGAACCTGTCCACTGTTGAAAGTTCAACGATCTCTATTCCTCTGAATTATGATGAAGTAGCCTCATCAGCTGACTCAGAAAATTGGAAGACGTCAATTAAAAGTGAACTAGAAGCACATCATCGCAATAGAACATGGACTTAGATGGAAAAGCCTCCCGATGGGTCTTTCGCATCAAGGTGAACCAACAGTTCTTCGTTACAAGTTTCGACTTTGTGCAAAGGAACATGTACCGATAAAAGGCATTGATTTCGATGAAACACTTTCACCAACAGTAAGCGTTCCCGCAGGCCCACACATGAAATCGTAAAAGCCTTATGGACCCCCTAAAAAGACCTATCCATATAGAGAAGCGATTGGATCACTCATTCATGCTGCAACTGTAACCAGATGAGATATTATGTTTGCAGTAAGCCATAATCAACTTGGTACAAATAGTAGTCTTATCTACTGAGGCAGAATTGATGGCTGCCTATGCAATAAGCTATGTGGTTAAAACATCTACTACTACCAAAGAAGCTATGTAGTTAAAACAACTATTTACTGATATTAGTGAGTTCAAACAAAATTCTGTACGCATTAACATTGACAATCAAAGTACAACATAATTGAAAACAGTGATTTTCACAAGCGTTGCAAACGCATAGATATTAAATATATATTGTGCCAAAATTATTATTTTAAACTGTGTTCACACAAATGATCGTATGCTGATATTTTTACCAAAGCTTTACCCAAAGAAAAATTTTAATTTTTAAGAGACAATATTGGGCTGTTAAAACTTAGTATGAAAAAATACACTTAATGTTAAGTTGATTTATTACATATTTCGAGCGTAAAATATAAACAAGAGTTGTTTAATTTAATAAAAAGATTAATGTAGTAAGTTGTCTCACTCAGTAAAGTATCCCAGTTTATAATTTAACTTTGTTTAAATATACTCAGTAGGTAGGCTCGAATATGATAGGAGTATTAACATATTAATATAATTTAAATTAAGAGCCTTTATCGTTTCACACTAGCGTCATCTTTATATTGTGTTAAAATAATGAACTAAGCAATGTACATTGTCTATGGCTCAGTCACTCTGCTCTCTCTGTTCGGTGACATTTCTTGTACAGTATGTAGTTGTACGTAAATTTAATTAAATCCGTGTTAATCCACCGAAGTGCTCGACTTTTTACTTTAAATCTATCAATTCCTTTCAAAAATAACAAACGTTTGTTCATCTCTTTGGGATAAATTCCAGGTCTTACACGAGTAAGACACAACAGGTCTAATGATAGTTCGGTAGATGATTAACTTCGATGCTTAGTTCAGGGGAGTTGAGGTAGAAGCATATTTTGTCAGCCACCTTCTTTTACTTCTTCCTCAACCTTGTTCGGACTGGTTTAGTACTGACCTTAGATATATATAAAGCTCTTCACTTCCTCAATGGTGTCACTTCTGACAAAAATGTTTGAATTTAGTCTGGGCTGTCCCCTTCTTGTGAAATATTTAGTTACAGGGGCGTTCACATGAAGTCAAAAAGTTTTCGCTTCTGTCTCAAGGCTTAAGCTATGGGTTGTCACTCAGCTTTTAGACCTACTGATCACTATGTCATCAATATATGCCGCAATTTGTGAGGTATTGTAGTTGATCAGGCCGTTGATGCTCAGCTTTCGTGTGATAGCGGTCAGAACTAGATTGAAGAATGTAATGGGTAATGCGTCACGTTGTTTGATTCCGGAGTGGATTTCAAAGGGTTCTGATAATTCATTCTGTATTGTTACGACGTACTTGAAGTGTTTCAGGGTCGCCTCAACAAGACGCATTACCTCGCTGGGAGCTCTCCGAGCACAATCATACTGACGTTAACACTATCAAATGGCACAATATGGATCTGGGCCATAGCTCCCTTGTTTGTTTGCCCCGTTGTAATGTATCAAGTTGTCATCCTTGTAGATGTGGCCCGTGCCTTGCCATCTAATTTCTTGAATTGCTGTTCAAGAAATTAGATGGTAAGGTTATAGTTCTACAGATCTTATTTTTGTCTTATATTTAGATTATAGGTTATAATTATATATATATATATATATATATATATATATATATATATATAGGTTATAGTTCGAAAGCTGTCTACCAACGTCTGCCACTCTTCCAATTTTAAGCATTATTTGCACATTCTATGTTGATATTCGCAGGCGGTATCATTTATCCTTTAAACATTGCCGAGGTCGTTGTATTTTAAGCTCTCCGGGTAGCTTCGGAACCCTTTGCTTTCTCCTCCTTTGTCCGGGCTTGGAACCTGCAGTATCGCCGGTTGCAACACAGGCGGAGTACATACCGCTAGTTACATAAATATTTTTTGTCATGTAGATACAGACATGTGTCTAAACCTATATTATGTTTAAATATGTTGTATTTGTTTTACAATTATTATATTATTATAATCTATAATGTCTTCATTTCGGCACTTGATGTCAATAAGGTGTTTACCGTTTTAACTGTGCTTGAGAATTCAATATTGAAACATTAATCATGTTATATAATTTAAATAGTTTCTACTCTTTGTTCCTCGCACTTTTTCAAATTTCACTTATATTTATCGGCTGGAATTTGCATTTGATAATTTTGTCAATTTCTTAAGAAAATTAATATCGAATAGACATGGCAGGTAACAATCCAACAATTATAATTTTTATTATCTATGATACTGTGAATGTGTTTTAGTGACCTTTATGTTTTTTGCACGGTCGTCATTGATCAAGACTACTAAAGCTGAGTGTATTACATGACATTTCGATATGTCGTAATGTCGCGATGTCTATAGGCTATTAGAATAAAAACATCGGCTAAAAACCAATAAACAAATTTATCGAAGTGTATAAAAGAGAAAAGAAAAAAAAAAGATTTTGTTCATTTATATTAGCTTGACCTCGCAGACTAATGCATGAATGGATGATGCTTGCTTGCTCAGTTTTCACCATTTTTATAAGTAACAATGTCGATTCGATAACTGGCCATTAACGTAGGAATTGAAATAGAAGAAACGTGTATTTGAAATTCAAAAACGGAACTTTTTTTCATACTCTACACACCTCTACGCCGAATGACGAGGTCAGTGATTTGGGAGTTATATTAATTTCAATATTTTGATACGGTAGATGTAGCAAACATATGTTTAGAAGAATGAGATGGATTGTCTTACGTAATGCAATTTTTTTAAATTGATGTTACTAATTTGTTTGTTCTAAATCTTATTAATGTGGACCGGATTAAATTAGGGCTTATTTATGTGAACGCCCATAAACCCAACTATTGTCTGCGTATTAAAAGCAATGAGGTTATATTAAATATAACTTCTCTGAAAGTGGTTCTTCAAAAGAAAAGTAGTTGCCTTGTGTTCAATTTAATTGCGTCTTTTATAAATATACGTGTTTTCCTTGACTCTCATTCTGTTTCTTTATTGACGAAATGTTAGTGCTACTTGGAACCACTTTGATCATTTAATTTGAATATAACGCATCTATTTAATATAACGTTATAAATTAAAGATTATTGGTGCAGCTGCAAACGAGATCCGTAACAGATTTGGCTCGGCAGCGAATTCGCTCAAATTGACCATCTGGATGCGAGGCAAAATATTCCTCAATGCCATATACTGCCTATCTTTCTTTACGGAACTGAAATATGTACATTGTTAAAGCCGTATCTGTAAAAACCCGAGGAATTCCATCTGAAATGCATTGCCTTCTTCAAACATTGGAGTATCACGACGCGACCGCATCCGGATTGAGAAAATTTGTTTGGACTGTGAGAATCACTATCACCCATCTAATCCAAAGACGGCGACTATGTTGGTTTGGTCATGTTTGTCGAATAAAACTGGACAGTTCACCACTCAAGCTTCTCTAGCGGGAAAAGCACAGTACTTAAGAAAATATGAACTAGTTACATTGATGAAAATATACAAAACTAATGTTTGACTCTGGAAGAAACCAAAACGGTCGCCAAATATCGTCAACTGTAGAAGAAAATAGTTAACGCGGGTTAAAAAAATTCACCTCATTATATATGTATCTAGGTGAGGTACCCTAAAATATGTTTTTAAAAGCTTGTATTTCATAACTTTGTAGGCGTCATAAATATGGATAATCATGCTAAATATCAGCTTAAAAGCACTAAGAGTAAATCGGTTATATAGCGGACAGACAGATATATGGACATGACGAAATTATAAGGGTTCTTAGTTTTGCTATAGAACCCTAAAAAAGGTAACAATCTATTTGAATAATAAACGTCACAATTGTAGTGACATGTAAAGGCATTGTGCGGAATATTGCCTATATAATTGCGACCTTGATATAATTTTAGTAATAGAAACACGAGGTGTACACAACTAAAGGTTGTACTTTTCTACACAGCGCACGAAACGTGTTCGGACAAAAGGTACTGCCTAACAACAACTTGCGGAAGTACAAGGCTGCCGCGTTGTTTAAGCTGTTCTAACTCGAATGCGCCATTGTTAATATTCAAGCTGCAGCAACATTAGAGAACATGTGTATTAACCTCTAGTCGAGTCAGTTTGTGTACTAGTCTCTCGTCGGCATTTTGCAGAAAATTGCTTTTGTGTTAAATTTTGCTTTACACGGTTTTTAAAATGCTTCCCAAGCATGAAGATTATGTGGGATGCGGATAGTTTAATATGTTTAGAGCGAACAGAACATAGACCAATTAAGATTCAGACTTAAATGCTCGTGTGAATTATGGAAATTGCCGTTTAACTGCCCGACATTTTGAGAAGCAAGCGTGCATCAGGTTAAGACCATGCCACATAATTTTAATAAAAAAATGAACAGTCATCTAAGCTCTACAAAATTCATGCTATATTTTTTAACCGACGATTAAAAAGACGCGACTCAAGGAATGGTTGACAGTGCCGATGTCGATGTACACTTTTTAAAAACATCGTAAAGACACAGGTGTCACAGTGGATTAGGAAAGCCTCGTCTAGGCAAAAAAAGCCAAACAATTTTAATGAAAAAATAAACATTCATTCAATTTCCACGAAATTCGTGTCACATTTGTAATCGATGATCAAAAAGAATTGAGTCAAGAACTGGTTGACCGTGTCGTATGATACTTAACTTTTTATGACTCTAATATCCTAAATAAGACACAGTTGTCACGGAGGTTTTGGAAAGTCCCGTCTATGCGAAAAAAAGCATTTGTCTGTCAAATATGAAGGTATTTTTTGGAAACGTTTAATCTGTTAAAAATTTATTCTGCGTCGTCAGAGAATGAAAGAGATATTTTATATGAAAATTCATAAAAAAAACTGAGCCATGGGAAAATAGAAGTTGAATGTTACACCATGACAACGCACCTGGTGACGTTTCTCTTCATTTACAATCTCCAATTATCAAGCATTTTGCAATTATCTGGCAGAACACGCAACAAATACTCCACTCGTTCATTACGTTCTATTCTTTGTTAACTTCTTTTTTAGTTTCTTAACTTAAATCCATGTGATGTTTTAAATCCATGAACGGGATTAAGACAAATATTATAAGACGCGCCATATGCGCGTCATGCTTAATAATTTGTTGCAAAAAAAGTTAAAAAATGGGTGAAAGCTACGTATTCTCAGCAGGGGGAACTACATCGCAGGCAAATATCTAAATAAAGTTGAAAATACATCAAGACAATTTTATTATAAAAGTTCAGTATTTTTAAGATACCTCTTTTAAGGTGTTCAGCCAAAAAGTGAGAACAATTTGCATTGTAAATTATTTCTATGTAGGTATATTTTATATTATGGTTTTTTATTTAGTTTTTATTTTTTCTTTGAAGAATGTAGTAACCGAGAGCCTCACGTGTATTAATATTCAAATCTAACTGGAATGGCTACTAGAGATCTGTTGTATTTTTCTATACTTTTTTATATGCTTCTGAGGAATCTATATCTAAATATGGAATCCTCCATTAATTTATAACTGTAATTTTGTATTATAATATACATTTTACTTAATATGAAACCTTTCAAAAAATTAACACATACAGCTTAAAACATTGTTTAAAAAAATTGGTGATTATTTGGATTTAATTTCTTGAGTTGATTTTTTGAAAATATTTAATTTAAACTGTTTGCGTATAACCAATTAGCAAATTGAATATGTTGACATTCTACGAGTATAATCGATCGTTGCTAAACTGATTCGTAAATCGAGGTTCTAGCGATTTCAATGAAATGCTTCACTTGAATTTTAATATATTCACTTACCTGGAGTGTACTTGAAATAAATTTATTCGTCTGAAATTCGCGTGATGTATATGTTCTAACTTTGGTAAATAAACAAATGAAAAGTTAATGCTAAATGTAAATTTGATCTTTGTGGTGATTAATTTTATTTCTCTTACTTAACGTCGAAAAGATTTTAGATCACCTAAATTATATGTGACTGCATAATTCTACATGTCCAAAGGAAGGTCATTGGAACTAATTTCATTAATGCCATGAAAAGAAATGCAAAATTTCAGTAGATGTTTTAACCTTAAGACAGTCAACTAGTATTTGCCTTTGGAACTACCCGTGTCTTACGTAATGCTCGTGTGAATTATGGAAATGTTCAATTTATAATTAAAAAAATAATGTAAGATAAAATAATTAACAATACATTCCTATATGAACGTATCGAAATATGTACATGTGTTAAATTGGAAATTTGTTAATTTAATAAATTAGCTAATGCAAAATTTGTAAGAAAATTATTTCCTTTGAAAATCCACTATAGAAAGTATCATACTCATTATAGTGTTTTTCTTATATTGTTAATTTATGGCTCATGTTGCTTTCAACGGAAATCATCAATTATTATGTTTTTATAAACATTTTCGCTAAAGGTTTTTGATATATCTCGGTACGTATTTGTTTCTTGTGCTCCAATTTTTCTCGCTTAAATTTATGGAGATGATAATTTGGATGTAGCTTTTTAAAATTGTATAAATTATGATTGCATTGTATACTATCAAGATTCGTGGACAAGACATCTTCATCGTAACCAATTAGGTTACCATACCGGGAAGCGGCCAGTTGACGCAAATGCAATAAAAAAAATATCTAGTTAGCAACGAAGATGAAAATTTAAAAGAAACGTGTATTCACTCTGAAGTAGATATCGTGTTATCAACGCCCGGTATTCAGGTCAAAAAGCCATTGTAAAACATATCCCAACGCTGCAAGTACTTAATCAGTAATCGATGATGACGGTGATATGCGGTATATTATGTAAAAGCATTCCAGTGTATGCAGTTTGTTTTAATATTAAATACTTGTTTTTGTTCCCGTTGTTCTTGTATTGGGAAATATCTACTTTAAAACAATGTAATAAGTACATCGGAATGCGATGGCAGTATTTTGCTGTTAATAAATTGGATTTCGAATCAAAGTTTATGAATTCTGAATGATTGATACACTTGGGTGATAATTAAAATTGAGACATTATGGTGACTCATTTTTGTCGCTGTGTGATTTCGTATTCCACTATCGATTGTCGACAGTAGCATCGAATAGGTCGTTGGAAAATGTTTTCGGAGTTGTAAACAAATTTACATTTATTTTATATTATATTTATTTTATAGTATATAAAATGTTCACATTTTATAAGGTGTATGTTCGTAAGGACATTTATTGATTACTGCCATTTTACTGAAGTTTATTGACCTACCGACTAAATCAAACAGAAAGTTTGGATTATAAGATATAACACACATATTATCATTCATTTAAGATATAATATTTATAAAGTATGATTATTGGCAACTAGTTGTCTGTTCCTGGCAAAAAAGGGATCATGATTACTTTTTGTTTCAATTACTTTTCATATACATAATTAATTAAAGTTAATTCATTAATGATATTCTAACCAGTTTAATTATTTATATAGTGGTTTAGTCGAATACAGAGCTGTGTGCCTCGATTACGAGTAAGAGAGAACTGAAAGGACTGTACGTCGCGTTATGAGTAACGTAAAAACGCTTATAGTAAACAATTTATTATAATTAAATATTACACTACTACCTTTTTCTTAATTTCATTGTCGTATATAAATCCTTACATTATTTTGATGTAGCTACAACGGTCTATTTTGTACAAAACAAAGAATATTTCTATGCTCTGTTTTCGCAACAGATAATAGATTATAACGGGCAATCGGTAATAATTGAAAAATTATACGAAACACTTTTTTCTAGAATTTTATATTGACTACAAGATTTGTCCACAATATTTTAATTTTTAACTTAACGTAAAAATGCTTTGGTACTCTTCATTTAATTGTTATTGCTCGTTACCAATATAGCTAAAATATATTGTATACCTTGTATTTACGTAGATTCTTGTTAACTTATGATGGCACTCGGTTTCCAATAAAAGTTTAACTAAATTTAGATCATTGCTATCTTTCCAAGTCAATGATGGTAAAGTAATCAGAACAATAGGTAATTTCAGCTGAACTTCAAACAGAGGAGGCAGATGCAAACATGATTCATATATACACATACTACTCTTAGATGTTCGTACACTGTCATACGTAATAATATTTGGAAACGCGAACAACGTGAAAAATAAATGTCAAACTTTAATGGCCATTGGAGTTTGAAATCATGAAAGAGTTATCGACGTAAACCAATCGCATGAAATTTGGCGTCTTGGATTTGTACTGCTGTTTAGGTTGTGATTTTAATTTAGCTCTTTATCGTAATGGGAGAAGAAAGGTCTTTTAATTTATTAAAAATATAAAAAAATACAACGTGCTTTCATCGGTCTAAGCCAACTCAATTCAGAAAATGCCGACTGTGTATTAATAGCCACTGAAATATTTATATATCGCAGGAACTATTTAAAATAAACATTCTGTCAATGAAGCTCATCGACCAATTTTTGGAAAAAAACTGTTTCAAAATATAAACTAAAAACGTGAATGTCTCCAATTTGCCACTTTGTCAAATAGAATTGACCAAATTACTAACGCGCTGCCAACATTTCAATTATCTGGGAAAATGCTAATAAAGAAGTATCCACTGAAATATCCTCAGTAGAGAATGTATTTCAGGAAGTTGATAGATGATACGAGTTTCTTTGATATGATAGAGATGAGTTGGCAGCATTGGTCTTGGCAATATCTATGTTCATATTCTATATTGCATAGTCAATAAAAGAATATTTTATGATGATGACTGAATGAGAAATAAGTGGGAATGAGCAGGATGAGGATGATGACAAAGGTGCAAAATTGAAGAAATGTTCTGTACTTTTATTACCATTATCTTTTTATTATAAATTATTTGATAATGCAAAAGAAATAAATATTATATCATACTTGTATTATACTAGGTCACGTTAGACTTTACTAAAACCTTATTTAAATAAAATTTTTCATATCCTAATTACGAATTGTATAAAAACGTAACGTTTATAAATTATGAAACTGCGAGTATAATTTCAACAAACGTTCAATAAAAAATTAAGTAAAATATTAATAATCACTTTGAATTAAAACGTTTTGGAGCGCATCATGTAAATTCTAATACTTTTAAATTCAATTCTATGTCGAATTTTAATTACTTTTCATTTAAAAACCTTTGCTGCTAATGTTTAAGTTGTAGTGTAATGAATTTACAATAGGGTATTTGACTGACGTCGATATTTTTTGTGAAAATGTTTTAAAACTGTAGAGTAGGTTTTAAAAACCTTGTGATAAAAAAATAACGCATTTAAGAAACAATTAATCGAAACTTCTAAACAGGAAAAAGTGTCAATTTTTTTTCCACACAAAAAATGAGAAAATTATGATGTGCAATATATAACTTAAATGCAATATTTAACGAGATACTAAAATATTTAATAAACTCTCTTATAATGAATGCTAAATAAAAGACCACTGACGTCATAAACCAGTTGTGTTTTGTATGGGGCGTTTTCGCGAGAATCGTAGTTAGTTAGTTTTTAAGTCGTTATAATTTTGCAATGAAAAATTCTATCTACGATATATTTATTTTAACCCCTTTTCATGTTATTATTTACTCGATTGTAGTAATAAAAAATATAGACATATATCCTATTAGAGAAAAAAGTATATGGGCGGCATGCGGGTTTATACGCTACCTCGTTTGCCTCTTCACATCTTCCAGCGATAAACTATTATTTTTTATTGCAACTATATTAAATAAACTAACATTTAGTCAAATTTTAGCTCTTATAAATTACGTAAATCGATATTAATTTGAAGGCAATAACAAAGTGAAGCTGACGCGACTCGTTCTGTCACTGCGCCATCTAGTCATTTCTTTTGCCTTCTATGCTACATAAACTGTATGCAGAATTTTGCTTTTGCAAAACACTTTTAATATATTACTTTTTATTACAATTTTGATGTACTCGCCTGCGCCAGGTGTACCTGCGCCTGGTGAGCTGACACTAACTTGTTCTCTATACGCTAAATATAAACTAATTAGCTTTTGTCCGCAACTTCTTTCGCAAGGTTAACGGAATTTTTTTTATTTATATTTTACGTTTTTGTGTTTATACGTACGTTTTTGTGTTTATACGTTTTTGTGTTTATGATTCTAACCATCATTTTGTTGTGCAGGCAAAAGCAGGCAGACTTAATTTTTGAAGCCAAACCTGGATGTTTCTTTTTTATTTTGCACCACTGAGAGTTATTTTTTTTTGACAAAAACCATCGTTTGGTCAACGTCTTGTTCTTAAGCAACGACATTGTTAAGCACGAAAGAGTTTGCAAAGAGCGTAGCGCAGTTTTCACCTTTTGGTTGCGGAGTACATTAATTATTAATTTTTTTCTTTTTTCTGTAATTTATTACATAAAATCGGGCAAAAATATATTGCCTATCAACTTATTAATATCTTACTTGTCCACTATTATCAACAAAGTCATAAATTTTGTTTTTTTTTATATAAGTATAGTAAGTAGACAAATATCAGCTTTTACAAATTTTTTACACTTCCGGGTCGCAAACCCGAGTCCGGATCACTTTACTAATAACACATAAATTGTTTCTGTGTATTCAATTTGTATGAATTTATCAAGTTTTTGCCTTCTTCTTTGTCGTTATATGCAGTTTTCGATTATAACAATTTCCGGTATTTTGTTTAATAATATTTGCAGCCATAACGCATACGACACGAATTGACAGCCGCCAAAGAAACGTTAACGAGATTCCGCATAGACAAACCTAGTTAAACTTGCAAATGTATTCAAAACTTTCTCCAACGTTCATTTCAATCTATACCTTTATCTGATATGAAATATTAATTTTAATATCTTTAGGAGGCAGTTCATAGGCTATTTTCGATACACATTAGGAAATTGATCGCTGAGATGTGCTACATTTTCCAGTGTGAGTACATATGACGCAATGCCGACACGGAAATCGGATTCATTCACTATTGCATAATTTTGTATAGGTCTGCGTGATATATGTGGTAGTAACAGAACAAAAACTCCATCTGTTAATTTGTTTGCACTTCAAAATTGTGTTTGCACTTTTTACGACTTTCCGACAATTTTACGACTTTCCAGACGCTGTTACTTGCTGGATTAAAAAGACTACTGTTTTATTTGAAAGATTTTACGTCATAGAAAATTTTATAGAAAGTGTATATTACTAATTTTACTAGAAATTTGCTCAATTTTCCCAGCTTGAGGAGGTGGAGTGTCTATTCATTCCATATAGGAGTTCATTGTGATACTCTGAGTTTTGTCCTTTCGAAAAAGAATTTATAAGACACAGTTGTTGTATTAGAGCGATCTATGTTACCTTGAAATTAGTTAAGATTTCCTAGCTCTGAAACTTGTTTTTTTTTGCTGCATAATTTTCTGTAAATCAGTGATAGGTCCTTAAGGAGTAGATAATAATAACTAGATCATTAAAAAAATGAAATCAATTAAAAAATAATATATGGAAAAATGAAAGAAAAAGCAAATTTAAAAATTGAAACGGAAAATTTTGGACAATTTAATGAGGGCTAAAAAAGGTTACAAGGTTATAAATAAAGTGAAATAAGATTTCAAGGGAAAGCTATTTTGCGATTCATCTTTTTCATCTTAATCAAATGTTAACGGCAGTTTCGTGAATCACGACTATTTCTTGGAAATTATTTTTCCAACCAAGCAGTTTCATTAGTTCCTACTCTGTCTATTTTCTTTATATACATAAAACTCTTCCTGACTGATTGATTTACTGATAGATCAACACCCAGCCTTAAGCATTGGCTCCAAAATGTAAAATTTGAAAGATACATTACTTTGTTTTTACTCCTTAGCCACCAAAATAAGTTTTTTTAAATTTCCATTTTCCAAGGCAATAAAAACGAAGGTTGAAATTTAAACAAAATATTGCGTATGACGATAAATGTAAACAATAAACATTTCTAAATTAGCATTTAGATTCGTATCATTAACTTGCTCATTTTCTTGTTGTGTAGCGTGTAGCTAATTAAATGAATACGGGAAAGGTAATTCTCATTTGAGTTTAGTAATTTTGTCCGAAAAAGAAATATTCTTGTGCAATAACTACTATGTCATTATCGTTATCAATGCTATTGTCTACTAATGTCAGCATATCTACTCTCATTACTGTCAGTATTGCAAAATAATAAAGGTTCTTTATTATAAAGATCGTGTGAAACAGTTGGAAAAGATTTTCACGCTGGAATGGTCGTGAAGTTACTGGTAGGTAAATGAAACAAGAAATTTGTGTTATTTCAGTGTGATACAATTTAAAGTCGTTTATTGTGTTAATAAATGAAACATTGATGTTAATTAATATAATCTAATGTTGAAAACTTCTTTTACTTTCTTTCATAAGCACACTTCTTTATCGAGGTAAAGATTTACGGTTGAGAGTTAACTTTACCATGTAGTTTTAACGGTTGTTAAAATATATATACTATTGCACGTTTACACAGAAAAAACTACGTCTCTATTATTCTACTACTTTCTTTCACAAGCACACTTCTTTATCGAGATAATGATTTACAATTGAGAGTTAACTTTACCATGTAGTTTTCACGGTTGTTAAAATATATATACTATTGCGCGTTGACACAGGAAAAACTACGTATCGACATCCAAACTACGTCTCTCCAAACCATTTTGTTACTAGGTCTTAAACAAGGCATTACATAGGAAGCTGTAATTTACATGTATATTTTCAAAATGAATATTTGCAAATAACTTAATAAGAACGCTATATATTCTTAAAGGTTTAATTTTTTATACATACTTGTATCTACCGAAACCCCGTAGTGCGAGTTATATTCGTTCTTAACAGGTTTTTTAACACAAAAAATTATTATTTTTCTATCTTTGCCGTTTATCTTATGTCTTACACAGAAAAAATTACATTTTTCCGTAATCTCTTTTTTTTATGTCTCTCATTCGAAATTAGTCCATAAATTTGTTCAAAAACATTTTTTAATGTACGAAATTTGATATTACGATCGCCATTTCGGTCTCCATTTATCGTCATTGAAATTAGCGTGACACAGTAACTCGTAGGGATTTGTGTCAAAGAGACGTTTCTATTGACGCTTCATTTATCAAAATCAGTTTAACCGTTTAACATTTACTCAGTAACAAACGGGCATAGTTAAATATGCGCGAACACATTACCCTCCTTTCGGTTTCGCAGTGGTCGGGTGAAAATAGCGCTTCATTATATCTTACTTAAATACTTTGAAAAACATACCTTTCATATTCTGAAGTAAATGATTAGTTGGATGAAAGTTAACAACGTCAGTTTCCGTTTTCCTCTTGTTTTTTCATCTACCTACAGAGACATCTGCATCTGCTTGCTCATATTACAATCCTATTTATAGATGTTTTACTTGTTAAAAGGTTTGAAAGCTATACACGAACAATAACTGAAACTTTCGAACCTCCCTCGTCAAAAATATAAGTAAGACAAAGTAATAGTATCGCAATACCTAATTCAAATTCCCTTACCTTCGTTTTTTTGTATATATTGTGTTATTTTTGAACTATTATATGAAACTTTCCAACCTCCCTTGTTAAAAGTATGGGTAAGACAAAGTAATGGCGCATGATCGAATTGAAATATTACCCTTCGTTTTTTTGTATTATCTTCTCTTATTTATTTATTTATGTACTTAAATGTATCTAATTCATACACATAGTGGTCTTATTGCTACGAGAGTAACCTCTTACAGCCAATAAGAACACCAGTCCAGCCCCGCTCGACGATCGGCCGGGTACCGAATAGGTCCTCGCGGTGCGCCACGATGTCAAAGACCATGTCAAAGCCATGCCTTGATCAACCAAACACACCACGGCGATGGCGGTAAGGTATTTATATATTGTCAAAAGGGTAAGAATATTTTTGCCTAAGTTTTAGCCGATAAGATTTATATTTATTTCACAGGTAAATAATATTTATATTAAACTATTTACAAATATTAATTTTTCACAACTTAAATACTTGCTATATCCTTCAGACAGGGGTTACAACAGGATGCATATTTCAAAAATGATAATATCTAGGATCATCGTTATAGTTTTCCTACAACCTCTGCGAAGGCTTCTGAAAACCCAGTTATTTCATAAGTTAGTTGAATGGTTTCTTTAATAAGGTTGAAGGGAACATATTTTTTTTGCATATTTTTCAGTGCATCTTCAAAAGTACAGACACCTGATTGACCTTATAAGGGTTAAGTATTCCCTTTTAAGGTACTGAGGAACCCTAAAAATTACGTTTTTATTAATTTTTGTTATACTTCAACTGTGACTTACGAGTTTTTATGACGTTTTTATTAATTTTTGATATACTTCAACTCTGACTTACGAGTTTTTATGACGTTTTTATTAATTTTTGTTATACTTCAACTCTGACTTACTAGACTTTATGCGTGAATGAAGTATTTATAGGAGTTTATCAACTACAAGCTGATGGTTTACCACTTCGAAATTGGTACGTTGAAAATGCATATGATGAAAATACCTGAGCTTTTTTATCTGGTGAATGGAATAAATAATTTCTAAATGTTTAAATTTAATGTCAGTATCAAAAACAAATATGTCATAAAAATTGATGTCGATCACAATCGCGCTCCAACCAACGCAGAAAGAGAAAGTGTCTCATTAACTACTTCTTTGTCTCGCATACGTTAAAGCCGACGGCGAAAAACCTAAATTCATTTTCGTAGGCGTGAAAATGGATAAGACATGCGGCAGAGATCGGAGGTTGCCAAAACCACGTGCGAATGCCAACAGCAAACAGATCAGCAGATGGTATATCCGGTTGCTATACGTAAGCCAATTGTTTGATTAACAAAATTCACTCTCTTTTGTCCAAACATTACACAGCTCGCGGACATATTAATTAGATAACAGCTATTAGGTAAAGGTAAAACCTTGGTGTTTACGTAATGAAGGTCGACAATTAGTCGCGTTCGCTCGTTCTCAAGTAGGATTTGTGCGATAAAAAAATTACACATTTCACATTTGGCATACTTCGTACATGTTAATCTTCTATTATATCCAACTTGATGTCGAAGTTGCGATGAGAGTACATTCGTTTCCAGTTGTTTGTTTCAGTTGTTACCTCGGTCAAAAGAAAATTTTAATTTTTTAAACTTGTACTTTTTTATATTCGCTATCAACGTTTTCAGGAAAAACTGTGCAGTTTATTTAATTCTAGTGCCTAAGATGTAACGTGCATTGAAATTAAAGTTTAATATAAAAAAAATATAAAATGCAATTTATTTGCTACAATATGATCGACTTCTCGCTTGCAAGATAATGTTTTACATAACGTACGAACAATTAGTATTGTAAACAATTTAAGTGAAAGTTATTCGTAAACTTATCTTTTGAAGCTTGGCGCACTCATGGCACGTAACGATCGATTATAAAAATATTTTCCAAATAAAAAATTATATTTTTATTATGTTCAATGACGTTGTATCTGCTTGGGCAAGTTATTACGAATAAACTTTAAAATTACTTCTCGCTTCTATGGTGCGTAAAGAGATTTATTTTTTTGAACAAGCAGTACTTGTAGGAAAAATGTTCTATAATTAAAAATTAAGACTCGTTGATTTAAAAACTAAAACTGAGAAATTGTTGAAAATCTAGTGAAAGAAAAAGAATAAATTTTACTAAACCTAAATCGATATACTTATTTATGAGTTGATTGGAGATTTCAACTAAACCTATAATAAATAATTCCGTTTCTTTAAGGTTTTCTCTATACCTTTAACTACAAAAATGGTATTTTCCATCATAAATCTACTATAACATACTATAGAAAAAAAGTCTCTCCATTACAATTAATTTTGTAAAACTAAAACGATTCGGCTTAATCTTTAATATTTCATTATTGTATCAAAATACAATCAACCCCTGAAAAGAAAGACTGAAATACCTACTGTAATAAACTCCTATTTACTATTTTCAAATCGATCGAAATCGAAAATAATTTTATTTGAATATTCTAACCAATCTTCATTCTAATCAAATGTAAAGTTTAGTATTTCGCAAACGGAGTCTAAAAATTAAAAAAAATGTAAATAGAACTTTAATTTTGAAAAACCTATCCAAAAACATTCCATTCGACGAAATACGCGAAAGAAACAAAATATTTTTTTTTATTTTAATGTGATACATCTACTTGCAAAGTTTCATGTTTATATATCCAAAACTATATAAAATGGGAGGTTGTGACATACATACATGGCGAAATTATAAGGGTACCTTATGTCAATACAGAACCCAACAAATCAAAGAACAGTTTAAATTCGTAATACCGCTCTTCCGCTCTCGATTCGCTCATTCGTATTTAGTGTCACCCTAAGCACTTATCGAACAATAAGAAAGAGCTAGCGTTAATCTTTAATTAATAAAGCTACGCGTTCATGGAACTGAAATTGTTTAATCATTACAATGGATAGCTTATTTGATAGACAATCAAACAAACATCAATCAGCAAACGACAATGCGCAAATTAATTTGTGTACACGCTTCATGTGGCGGTGTTTGATTAGGTAAAACCCGTGACTGTAATATTTAGATCTGATCAGATTTAAACCATTCAGACGTGGCGCGTGGCGAAATGGTTATGCGGTCTTTACTGGTCGAGTAAACGTATATTCTAAAGGGTAGAAATGGTTCAATTGGCTAATAAGATTTTAATTTCCACTTGTTGTTAGGAGATGCCCATATCATATTTTGGAACTTTCCCTAATTTATACAAATGTATCTCGATCGTACGTTGACCGCAATTGGGATCTTCAACCTATTGACGAGTAGTAAGTCGAGAATCGTTTTAAGTTAGGTTTAATGATCGTTATATACCTAACTCGCCAGGGCGGGCGTCCAGAACAGGGCTTGTTTTGAAGATCATGATCACAGCTTTCATTATTTGAGCTTTTGGAATAAAAAAGGATGCGTCACGGGAAGCCTCGTAGGTGTGAAACATCTAAATTATTGATATGAAACATTTTTATATTTTCATACTGAAATATTTTTATTTCAACGATGTGAAAACGCAAAAAATCAAATTTAAATGTACAAAAGTATAAAGTACTATTAAATAAATAATAATTATTATTAAAGTCTACATATTTTTAATTATTAACATTGTTATTATTAGTTCATGTTATTTATGCTTTTAACGTTTTAAGACAGTTTAATGCATTACACCGATATAAACGAGTAAAGTTGTAAGCATTAGTAAATAAGAAACAATGCTGATCGGAATCAAGTTGGAAAAAACCGACAAGACGCGAAGCTGGCCGAATTAAGTAGGAAAGAGCCTACAATATACGAAGCTGGTTGAAAGCCGTTTTAAGTCGGAAAGAACCAACAATACACGAAGCTGGCCAAATGGCAAGGCGCGTTTTGCCATCAGAATATTTTAACTACTTCCATTAAACGCGCAAAATCATAATTTTCGCGTCTCGAAAATATTCACTCTTTTTTTGCATATGTCGGTTCCATATCGTAACCCTGGAGGATTATAAAGTGAAGACTCCGGACTAGATACTGATTTCAATTAATTTACTTGAAAGTGATATATTAAAAAAAACAGCGCTGTCATTAGCTGAGGGAACTTTGGGTTATTTACCTTATATCTAATAAAATATTATGGAACTTACGACAACCGACAATCCCCAACTCGTGGATAAAAATTTATTAGGGAGAAGTCCCCAACTCTTGGATAAAAACTTATTCAAACCGATAAAATTCAATTATTTAAACTATATAAATATACAGTCTTTCCATCCGTCATTAATTCAGATACTGAACGCGCTCTATGTTGCTTGGACGGTACACAAAGTGGTCTGTTGCGGTAGTCTGACGACGAAGATCATGGCGGTCAAATAGATGCTTTGTATTACATAAGTCAATATTGTACATACCACTCGAGGGCGTTTTATCGTTGCGGGCATTACATGCTAATTTATATAATCCTGATGGCCAAGATCTTTGCCCCCAGATCGCCGAGACGCATTGCCTTTTATGCAGCTAAAGCTTAACTTTTGCGACTTCACACCTTTGACATAGTTCATAGTGATTTGAGTTTCCACGTCTATTCTGCGTATAAAAAAGTTTCACTCTGATTATAAATATAAATATTCTATGACGAAATTGGTTACTTTTAATAAAACGACTTCGAACTGACGTTGAAATAGTTGAACTGGAATTTGTCACTTGAGTAAAACAGTTTCCTTTGGTTAATGTGAAACATAATGCGTCATTTACATAAAACCTTATCAATTTTTACTTAAGTTTGTTATTGAATGTTATTTATATTCAATCACACGGCAGAGAACCTATTTTTCTAGTTACATATTCTAAGTGTTCCGTTGCCAAATTGCCAAAACGGAACACTTATGGAATTATTTCAGTGTCCGTCTGTCCGTCTATTCATCTGTCTGTCATAGGCGATTCTCTCTAAAATTATACGACCCAAAAATTTGAAATTTAGCACAGAGATTAAATATAGTGGTCCAATTATAGATATGAAATACAAAAAGTTCAATTTTGATTACGGGGGTTAATTTCGGCAGATAAAAAGGGAAAGGGTGTCAACTAAAAAAAAATTATCGAAGCACGAGTTCTACAATATATGATGTTTTTTCATGAATTTATTTGAACATTTTTTTCGAGAAAAACGCTTAAAGATTTCCGTTCTACAGCTTTATTACCAAAAGGGTAACTGAGAAAAATCTGGAAAAAGATTTCCGAAAAATACATTTTTCACGATATAAAGAACTGTCCTGACACTTTTTAAAATTTTTTTTTAATTAATGCGCACTCCGATTATATTCGATGCTGACATCATCTTTGATTGCCGGTTTTTACTTTTGCTGGCATCCAAGTTTATTAATCATGGAGCCGATGGTATGGAATAATAATTGTACGCTATACAGCTTGCACTTTACAGATTTTTTTATTTTTTAAAAACAGTTTTGTACGGTTTACTAGGTAATTAATGAAAAATACATAAGGCCAAACATGATTTCACTATAAACAGTAGTTGGCTCATCAAAAATGAACCACTTAACACGCAGATAGTCATATTTTACTTCGTCGGCTGATGGTAGCTAGTAATAAAAGGCTGTACCAAAATCTTTGAAGCCGCCTGCCATTGCGTTTCATCGCACATTTTATGCTATAACAAATAAAGAATTTATTATCTCGATAAATACAAATCCGACTTGAATTACAACTAACAAAAGTACAAACAACAAGGAACCGAAACGTCTATCGCCTCTTCGTGCCCATGCAAATTTAGACACCGCTCTATTGTATTTCCCGGCTCTTGCCATGAATACTTACGATGCAATGATACCTACCTTGACAATGACAATTCATTTATGTGAATAATAATTGGTCGCTCCGATGTTGTAAATAATGTTATCAGTAAGTATTAGTTGGAGAATGTTGAAGCCTTAAAATAGAAAAATATTTTAGGTCATTGCCGTTAATTTCTTATTTCATATTAAAGAATATAAAAAATAGGTCTATGTTTTATGTGGCATAAAACTTTATTTTTAATTCGTTTCCCTGAGTCAGCTAGAAACCATTTCCTTGATTCCTTTTGCAATTTAACAAAATGTCGAAGCTATTAAAATATCCAATATTTAAAATACTCTTTAATACCTAGGGTGACATCTCATCTCCATTTGGATCGCCTTAGAGTTCTTTCTGGCATTCGTAATAACCGACTTTAAACTACTCCAATATTCTCTGCATGCTTTGAAAATTTGTATGAGATCCCATAACTACAACCTCTTCCCCAATATACTCTCTCTATTTAATGATACATTCAGAATTCAGTTTCTTGCAAGAAATTATGTATTAAATTTGCCTCAAAAAAGTGTTGGATCAACCATTAATCAAAATAATGTAACTAAAAAGTCTCTACCATTAAGATCTGGGTGATTTTACTTTAATGTTTTAATGCATGCTCTATAAGTATATAATTCATGTCTCGCTTTTCTTAACCGTAAATATAGGCCGGGCAGTTTCTTAAGGCAAATCTATTTGATTGCGGATTGATGGAGCCATATGCCATTGAGAAGTGTAATGTGCATTACTTGTGTATTAGTGTAATGTGAATAGTGAGAGTGAGGAATTGAACTAATCATTTTGAATTCAGTAAATAGATGAGAAAAATAGTCTATGGTAGTTCCAGTCATAAGTAATAGTTCGTCATGAGCAACATTTACATCGACGTGTTCTCGAACATCTCATTGCATTTTGTTTGATAAGAGCATTTATTTATTTTTATATTTTTGAAATTTATTAAAGACCACTCTTAAGGTTTCTTATTTCATGTCAAAGAATATAAGGTTTTATTTGTTACAAATCTCCAAATTTCTTTACAGAACTCTTCTAAACTTATTTAGAGTTAATCCTTACGTTTCTCTTATTTTCTCTTTAGATGATGCCTGAATTTGCACAATTTATTATAAAACAATATCATTCCCAGTAGCGTTCAATGATTTGTAATTTGAATTTAGGTACATGTATTAGAATAGATAACCGATAATTAAATGGTAATTTATCCGAGATAACGACCAGATATAAATAAAGCCAATATCGCCCTTACATCACCCATAAAGACATTAGTGTTAAATGTCAGTAACTTAAAGGTATGTCTGGAGGTCGCGACTGTAAAATCCAACGTGCCCTTGGCGGTCGAAACGTAGACAATGAGCCATAAGGTTCTCGAATACATTATGTTAGGTTAGTTAAGCATAGCTCGTATTCAGTACGTATTACACAATAGCAATTCGAAAGTGTTAAACTAAAGATTAAATGACCACTACGATTCAATTTAATAGATATTCGTTTAATGTTCCAGTAACGTGCTTTCAAACAATCGGGAAGATGTCAGTCCTAATGAAAAGAAAGTGCATCGAGGCAGTGAGAGAGAAGTTATGTACACTACTTTTGGCTCGAAGTTTACTCAAGTTGTTTTTTATTTTAATTGTAGCAATGAGAATTTTATGAAGAAATAAAGACATATTTTCGCAATAAAAAGTGTTAGCTAATTTGGGCTACACAAAATAGTTTAGCAGTTAATACAGATTTGGTTAAAAGATTTAAAAAGTAAGCAAACAAATATACCGCCTTTCGGATTAAATACTAAGTAAGGGTCGTCGCTGTGGTATATCGGATTGATCGCAATGTTTACGATCTTGACGGCGTCGCAAACCGCGGGTTCGATTCCCGGAGGCTCGTCGAGCATAGCTGCCGCTGACCAGTGACGGGCAGCAGCGTCTTTGGTGTTACGTACTGCGATCGTAATAATAAATATCATATCTATCGAATAAGTATGTACTGTGTCATCCAACTTCCGATTTCCGCGCGCGGAATAAATAAATATACTTTTGAAAGTACTGTTAATAGTAAATACTGTGTCATGTACTGTGTCATCCACTTCCGATTAACGATGTGGCGATTATGGGCATTGTCTCCAATGAAAAGCTCGTTGGAAAAAAACTATGTCCAGCAGTGGACTAAAACAAGATATTGATGCGATAGATTTATGGGATTTACGTAAAAATCGGACACTTCTTAAAATAATTAAAGGATCATTTTTATTGCCAAAAAAACTATAATTTTAAGACAATTAAAATTATAGTACCAATTCAATTGTATTCACTTTAGTTTGGAAAGAGGCCCTTTCGTTTTTATGTCAGTGAATCTATTTCTTCAAAAAATAGGAATAATCTCTATGGTAAAAATATGCATTTCTCCAGGAGATTTATTTTTAAGTCGAAAGTACACATTACCTCTTCCCTCTTGAACAAGGTCGAGAAAAATTTCGTTCTAGAAATTCACTGATGATTGAGGGTTGGAGGCGAGAAGATCCCGCCTTATGTCCACTTGTCAAGAATACTTCATCACTGGCCTGCATTTTAAACACCTGCAGGCGCTTGAGAAATGAACGCTGTGACGGTATCGATTCACTCGTGAAAAACATTTATTTTCTTAACCGTTAATTATGCCTTTGGCTCAATAAAGTGGCGGTAGTTTACGTCATGCAAAAACGTTACGAGTAAGTAGATTCATATTATTTTTGCTAGAGTACCTGCTTCTAAGGGATATCAATGACCTTGTGGTTAGCCTGCTTTTCAACAATATGACGCGAAGCTTTGCTTTTTCAGTTATAATACGAATATAATATAATGATACTTTTATTATAATAAAAGTATAAGTTTATTTTTAGTAATATGATTTTATCGCATTATTGGTAATAAATGTATTACTGATAATAATACATTTATTATCAGTAATAGTAGTATTATATCTTTCTTGGAATTAGACATTATATATCGTAATTTTTATACGTCGCAAAGAATGAACACTTCTTATAATCGTAACATAACTAGACACTTTGTTTAGTTTTAAAATATTTTACCATGTATTTTGCATGAAAGTGAATGACTTGGACATATAACACGGTAATAATTTCTAGTGGAAAATTTTCATTGTTTCGTTGTCTTTTAGGGTTTGACACAATACACACATATTAGATTAAAGTATCATGATATTATGTTTAAAATGTGTGAATAATAAACAATAACGCTTTAAACAAAGAAAATAGAAATGCACCGGATGCATTTTGGATTAAACTTTTAAACCATAAGGGTTTGAAAATTTAATTGAAAAGTTCAGCTACGTTAAAATAATGTATGGAAATATTACAGATTACATGAAAATCTACAAAAAGATTCAACGGCGTATATTTCATTATTTAATTAAGAAGTTCTATTCTCGCCTGTTTTTTGCTCTGCACAATCGTACTATAGAAGTATTAGAGCTACATGAAAATAGTTTTTTTTAAAAACAGAAATAACAATTAAATCTACAAACAAGTTCAAGGATGTTATAAGTTGTTTGTTTTAAGCGGTGAGACCGCTCATGATATTTGACCATATACTTTTGTATTTAGCCAAAGGGCGGAATAAATAAATATATTTCTGACAGTACTGTTAACAGTAATAGTATTAGTACATAAAAAGTTATTAAAACAAAATGCAGCTATGGTCACTTTTTTGCCGGAGTACAGCTGGTATGAGCAGTCCACCTAGTGTAATGGCAATGTTTGCCATTTATCAAATATTATTCAAGTGTTTGAGTAGTTTCCCCTTTTTTAATATTTCATATCAAAACTGGAATAACAGAACGCTCATGGAATCTCCAATATCCCCGCTCATCCATCCGTGTGCCTTATTTTTTTAGATACCATGCGAAACACGGTTGCTCGAAACTGCTGTCTGAGGATTTTTTTACGAAAACAGCATATCCTTTGATGACAATTAATAGAGCTAATTAGCCTAATTAAAATTTGTCCCTTAGGCTAATTAAAAACTTCAACTACCAATTGTCAATTTCATACACTGTGTGATGCGGAGAGCTGAATTTTGAATATCTATACATCAGTTCTCAATTTTATATCAATATAGGTAACTGTTTTTGTTTTTTTTAAATAATTTATTAAGATTTCATTTCCAAAATAATTGTAAAGCGCATATTCCAACCTGATTATCTCTTAAATATAGAAATAGCAAGAAAAATCTAAAAAAATCAGGGCGAAACACGACGATTGAATGAAACTTATGAGCGCCGTTACACGATCCAAGTTATTTCATTTATAGTGCGAATCACTTATTGTGTCGGTTCGATTCTTATTTGGCTTCTTTTTTATATTCATCTAGTATACCTTTTTCTTTTAATTTTAAAGGTTAAAAATAGGACCTTCAAATATATTATACGAATCGTTTTGTTTGTTCATTTATTAGATAATATTTTTGCTGCTTCAAGTTTTAAAATCAGCACGTTTAGTATAGACATACAAATAACTAATTCTAAACTGCATGCTAATAACCGGCTTACCTTCATACGAATAAGTACAGTAACATAAATAGGTCACGGTCATATAGTAAAGCTAATAGTTATTATATTAGATATCATAGTCCTCTATAATTACATAGAATTTAGCAAAATTGCACGTACTAATTTTTTATGCTGACTCACAACGTCTCATGAGACGAATTGCATCGCATTGCAATGTAAAGTTGTTTATGTTATAACCAACAATTACTTAACAAAATTAGATAAAATATCATAACTTTACGAATCGTAACGTTTTTTTATTAGTGAAATATACCAACATTATTCGATTATTAGTAATATGTTGGATATCACAAATCTCATTCTGCCTGTATTTAAAATATATATTTGGGTGCTAGAAGAAAATATAATACATGTAGTCGTCATGACTCGGATAAATAATACATGTACTGGTCATTGCAATAAAGTTGTATATAGCTGCTGTAGCAGCTATATAGTAGCAGCTATAGCTATACAGTACAGCATGCTACTATATAGCTATAGCTGTATAATAGCTATATAGTAGCTACTAAACAGCTATAGCTATATAGTACCATGCTGAAGCAGCTTTATTGCAATGACGAGTACATGTGTTATTTGTCGAGAATAAATAATTATTGTGGCGGTAGTGAAAAACTTTAGATGCAATGGTAAGTACGGATATCATTTATCTTGAATATAATAGCTGCTGTAGCAACAGTGGAAAACTTTTTTTGCAATGAAAAGTATGGGCGTCATTTGTCCCTTTAGCATAGCTGATATGGAAGTAATGAATAACTTTAGGTGCAATGGTAAGTACGGATGTTATTTATCTTGAATATAATAGCTGCTGTGGCAACAGTGGAAAACTTTTGTTACAATGACGAGTAAGAAAGTCATTTGTCCCGAGTAGAACAGCTGCTGTGATAGTAGAGGACAACTTTAGTGCAATGACGAGTACAAATGTCATTTGTCTCGAGTAGAGTAGATAAGTTTAGTACAATCATTCCACTGCTGCCAGAGTAAATGTAGTTCCAGTAGACTACTTTAATGCAGTGACGATTATGAATGCCATTTGTACCGAATAGAATAGCTACTGTGGCAGCAGTGGGTAACTTTACGAGTACAGGTGCAATTACGAGTACAGCTATTATTTATTCCGAGTAGGATCAGTAAGGGTGCTATCTATCCCAAATAAAATAGCTGCTGTGGCTAGAATGGACAAATTTACTGCAAAGACTTCTTACTACCCTAGACTATCATGAAATCTATAAAAAAAATATGATACTGGCAGTTTAGGCGTCTTCTAGATTACGTTAGCTTTTTTAAAAATATTTATCTACTTTTCTAGCAAAATGGTAATTTAAGCAAAGTGGATGAGATATCTTTTTAAAAAATATTTATTGTTAAAATATCCCAAGAACCCGTTTTGGAGGTGAATAATTAATATTAAGTCTTAACTACTCCTAATGTTTTAAATGCAATAAAAATATTCTATATTTTTTTCTTATAAAATTATGGTGTGTATAAATAAAGCACAATTCTCGAATGAAAATGTTAGCAAATTCTGCCTTAATTTCTGTTGATACAACAGACTTTAAAAAAATTAATATGTATTAAAGATTTCCGCACATAGAGTGTAGTTATAATTAACGAGATCAGATAGAGAATTAATTATTAACGAGATCATTAAGTAGAAATTATGAAAATGTTGTATAAAATCTTCGTCTAGATCGATTATAATTTGTATAACGGTTTGATTTATAAGCGGTTCAAAGGGACATTTTAAAAAGAATTAGCTGAGCCACTTTTGAAAATATGTATCCTAAAATATTTTTAAGTAATTTTATTATTAGTCTGTCTTTAATCTGATAAAAAGTACATTTCTGCAGAATATAATCGCAAAATTCTGAGTGATGGTCTAGATATAGCCTGTGACATACGGACGAATATCATCAAAATCTTAAGAGTTTCTAGTTGCTACAGAACCCTAGAAGTTAATATCAACTTGAAAATCAAGCTGGATTGAAATCGAATTTAAATGGTTCCGTCTGATATTTTTGAAGGCAGGAAAGCATCACCAACAACACGTCTGATAATTTGCAGAGTTAATTACTCATATTTATACGTATCCATAATAACGTTCGTTTTCTTTTCCAATTTCCTCATATGAAGGTTGTTTAATTTCGCTTTAATTATAGGCATATTTTCGTAATTATACATAAGCAATGAGGTTGTTATTTGCTAATTATACCCACTTGATTTTCCGTCGTAACATGACAAATATTAAGTACCTACATGATTCCATTCAAATCAAATCTGACATTTCCACCAATAATGGAACTTGTACTAAAAATGGTTTTCTAACTATTTATTGAAGACTTGCGACAACACCCGATATTATCCGGGTGGAATTTCTGTTATATTATAGTTACAGCCAGTCTTTTTAACCACAAGAGGCACCTAAGTTGTTACACGTCGATATATCGACCATCGACTCTTTTCTTGTAAATGAATTAACGAACAGCAAGAACCTTTTTGAATACATTAATTGTTACTTTATTTAACAATTAAATGTTTGCAGGGTGTAAGTCTTATTAATATTAATGACGCAATATTTCAAAAGTGTATTACGTTTACCTACATTATATCGTTATTAACAAGACGTATCCTGATGCCATGTTATCACACCATTAAGAAATATATAAAATAAAAAAAAAAATATTTAGTTATAAAATTAGACTGTAAAATCGCATTTACATTTAGACCATATGCTTAAAGGGTTGTACAATAATATACACAACACTGTAGAAAATTTGGCTTAATATTTTTATCATAATAATAAGAAAAGCACAAATTAAAAAAAACTGAGTTAAATATTGATTATGATGATCACATATGTAAGGAATTATTTTAAAGGATTTTTGTTTATCCATAATACGTACATAAATAAAAGGAAATTTAGTTATTGTAGAGTTAAAATAAATGTCTCTAATTTTAGACATCCTAAATTTTTTAAAAAGTTTGCAATAGGATAAAATAATTAGAAAACCAAAAAGACACACCCTGTTTTTTTCAATATTATTTTATATATTAATAAAAAAGCGGGGTATGCACTTTTGGATTTACCAACGGTTTTGAAAAAAAATTCAACACATTTTACTATTGAACATTTTTTGTCATATTTGTATATCCAAGTAATGCCAAGAATTTACAGTTGTTATTTATAACTAATAATCAGACAAATATCAATGAAAAGCATAGACAAAAGTCACGCCTTTGGTAAAATAAAAAAATTTAATAATAGCAGAAAGCAGAGAAAAATGAAGGTCGGATCGGTCGCTGAGCACAACAAAAGGGAATCTTTGTAGAAAGTGTTTATAAAAATTTAAACTATTTGCAAATCAATGTAAAATCAATAGGTTTCTATTCTAAGAGTTTACCAATCGATAGAAAAAATTAACGAATTGCGATCTGCAGCGTGCCCTCATACACGCATGCCATTTTTCAAAGGCAAATTTAGACCTTAACAAATATTTTTAAAAATTGTATCATCAAATAATGGTATCATTTTTATAATATCTTCTCTTTCCAAGATCATTTCTCCAATTAAGGACCTACGAAATGATAGGTACCGTTATATACATATATCGCATGTTTACCGGTTTTCCACTGCCGTTATACACATATTTTGTCTTTTTGTATTTCGATACATTTTAATAATGATTTTTTATTTAGGGCTTATCTATTAACACACGTATAGCGGAAAATGGTACGTTGGTTGAGATATTCACAGCCGATTTCACAGTCCTACTCATACGTGCCATTTTGTCGACGTTCACTGATCTATCGAACGATAACTGTCTTCGATAAAGTTTCGAAATCTCGTTTTTAAAATTGACATTACGCAACGTAATGACGGTCGAACCATAAAGTTAATTGTTTCGTTCGCATTGTTCGTTCTAATATGGATGAAGAGGTTTTTAAATATGGCCGGTGATCAAATAATTTTAATAGTTATAATGATAGTGATTGTTTATATTTTGTTTGTCTAAAGACGATTTTTTTAACTTTTCCTATAATCTCCCGCAAAAAACATAGGTAAAACTATTTAATGAATAGATTTTGCAAGTTGTGTAACCCAGTGAAAATTATTTCGTATTCCCATTACCGGAGATTTTGGATAGAAATGATGGTCATTTGAGAATTTATCAGTTCTATAAATGTGGGATGTATTAACGATAGTTTAATGCACATCCACTTTCATATCCGTCAGTTGCTAATTATAGGTACTACCGCCGTATGCCTACTGTGTGTTGAAAGCACGCTAATATACTAAGTGCCCTATGTATGATAAAATTTATTATATTGAAAAGAATTTTCTTAAGTGCTATAGTGTTCACGCCATTTAATTTCAATTTAACGTTGCATATGTATAAATATCATGACATTGCAGGTTTTTCTGTTACGTTTGATTTATTTACTCGACTGAAAGAAATACATAAAAAAGTTTTTAAGAGTTTACAATTTAAAAAAGTTTAATAAAATTTACCTTGTCAGTTTCGAAAAATTTATCATTTAATTTTAAATTCTGAAAATGAAAGAGAGTACGTACACATCGACATTTATATTGAAATAATTAATAGCATACATATAGTATATCCGAAAGATAATATTCAGTTTTTGCATATAATTGTGTACAACATGAATTTTGGTGTGGACTTGTTCCAAAATCCTGTACTTCAATTCCTTTTTAATATCTTTGCTGGTTATCCTGTGATCAATATATTTTAAAAGAAAGAAAAGGTAGTGTGCATGGTATCGAAGTTCCAGAACAGTCCCAAATATTCTTACATATATTCCTGCAGATACTGTCGCAAATATTCCTACATGTATTTCTACAGATACTGTCTCAAATATTCCTACATATATTCCTATAGATACTATCTCAAATATTCCTACATATATTCCTACAGATACTGTCTCAAATATTCCTACAGATATGAAACAGCTTTATAAAAAGAGGCATTCGATAACTGATTGTATCCTAAAAATAATCTCGGAAATTGTGAATATATCAATCACAGCGAGTTTATTGTGGTTAACAGTAAAGCAAAGTGTTAATTGTTTAAATGAAATTGTAGTAAATGGTCGGTATCTTTTTCGGAGGTGTTTTCTCTGTGCAAAATTATATATCACTTATATAACTACGTAAATGTCAGTTCTTACAGACGTAACGAATTTGAACTGACCAATTATTGATCTAGGTAGTTCCGTTCAACTTATGTTTCATTTAGAATTAGAAAAAAGCGTAACTTACGATTTTTCTGTCTCTTTTCTCTTTTCTCTTTTGTCTTTTTCGGTTTCAAAGATTATAGCAGAGTTTCAAATCAAATAAGGCAGTTAATAAATCGAAACATATAGATGTGAATACAATTTATTAACATATACGTGACTACGATATTTAGCGTCAGTTATTGATGTAAATAAAAATAATTGGTTTGAATTTTTCTAGTCCAAATTGAAAATACAAAATATGTCATATTTTCTCTGATCCAAGTATAATTATATTCAAATGTGATTATTAAATTGTAACGACAAGCGTACACTTGCTTTCACATACATTACTGTCAGCAATTAGATCGACTAATTGAATCTAAGTAGTCAACAGGATCGAATTGATTTTCTTCATAAATCTAGACCACATCGGTACTGCAAAATATACTCGTCAAAGTTACGGGAATGAACTGGGCTCCACCTTATCGACCCGACATTGCACCATCTGATTATCATATTTCCAAGGCTATAAGCAATAACTTGCGTAATAAAAAATCAACAGTATAAAAATGAGATTTTTTTAATAGAATCTATAACCTAGATTTTTACATAGAATATATTACGTTATTGCCAACCAGATGGCGGCAAGTTATAAATAGACATGACAAGCTTACTGGGAGACGCCATTGATAGTAATTTATATGTGTATCACGAGGGCAGATTTAAGGAGAGGTGAAGTTAGTGGGAAACAGAAAAGATAATTGTCTGTTTTGCTCTCGATTGTTCTATTGTTCATGTGGAAATAAGAGACAGAAATTATTTGAATTTCGAATTATGTTTATTTTTATTAAGAGTGATAAAAATATCACTTTCGTTAGCCATCATGAAAATTGCTTTGGCCTCTCCATTTGGGAAGGAACGGAAAGAGGGAAGGGAGGTGGGGGCGGCGGTCCCTACCTCCATTAGATTACTTAATAAAATAAACAGAGAGCGTTTGTAAACAACAATTCTGCACTGTAACGAAGTAAAAAAAAAACAATTGTTTCACATTCTTTGATTTACATAATCGATTCTTATTGTAGTAAATAGCTGCGGTACGGTACATAAGTATCACGTTTCAATACAGCAGTAAATGTAATCTGACGGTCTTATTTATTCGTATTGTTTAAACAAAATCTAAATCGAGTGAAATTCGGATCCGCACTCACGTGATCATAAAATAGATTCTGGTGTCTAACAGCATCTTCTAAATTTGACGTGTAGGAACGAAGTAGAGATGTGCGTTTAATGTTATTAGTTTACTATACAATTTCTTTTCTTGCTTTACTCGCTGAGTCATTAAAGATATATAAAAATAAATTTATGTTGGTACATTCCAATCTTCGCGTTTAAGGAAAAATATTGAGAATTTATTTTCGGGATTTTTTTAGTGTTTTATCATGATTAAACATATGCGTACAGAGATATCGATTATAACACGACACATACTGCGCTGTCCTTAGGTAAAAGGTGAAAAACGAAGAAGGTACAAAAAATTGAAGTATACAAAAATTGGAGAGTTGTCAATGTTTTTAACAGTGCGTCTATCGAGTGTAAATCGCATTATTCTGCAATTCAAGCGGAATAGCAAAATCAGTATTTCGCAACGATGCGGAAGACCTGGACTATCAGAGAGAATTAAAATGGCGCTAGTCCGCGAAGTTCTTCGAAATCCAGATAGATTAGTGGATGAGGCAGCAAGTTTCAAAACTCTTACGCAGAACGGTTTAGCGGTATTTGCATAGCTTCAGACTTTATAAAAGAGTTCCAAAATAAATCTCTATTAAAAAACAGCAAAAAAGGGGAGTACCCAAGTATTGTTTGATGATTTATTTCACAGTACGTCAGGAGAAATGTTCAACGAAGTACTGAATAATATATTATGTGTGTGTGTATTTATTTTACTATATGTCTATTTTATTATATTTACTATATGTCTATTTGGTAGTGCATATTTGGTAGTGTCTATTTGGTAGTGTATATTTACTATATGTCTATTTTATTATATTTACTATATGTCTATTTGGTAGTGCATATTTGGTAGTGTCTATTTGGTAGTGTATATTTACTATATGTCTATTTTATTATATTTACTATATGTCTATTTTAATATATTTACTACATGTCTATTTAATATATGTCTATATACATGGTAGTGTATATTTTATAAGAGAAAGAGGAATATCAGAAAGATGTGTTTTGTCTTCAAGTTAAAACTTCTTTCGAGCGTTCTTACATATCGGTATAAGATATCCAATATACTCATAGTCGCGCGAGCCTTGATTTATTGTGTATACGAATATTTCACAAGTCAACAACAGAAACGGAAGTGTCGCTGCGCCGCGTTCCGGCCAATACAAGTGTTTGGACAGATTGCGTGCGCCCGCGCAAGTGCGTCTGCTCCCTCCCGCGCCACCGTCGTCGGCCACACCGTATATAACAATCGGCTCATCTCTCCGGTCATCAGTCCTCGTCGGTTGCTTGTCAGAGATTTGTCTTCGTGCCTTCCTACTTATTTTTTAAAATTCCTCTCATATCGTCACAATGAGATTTTGTCTGGTAAGTTTGTCCAGCTCAGATTCAATATTATTAAAAAAATATTTATACAAATTAATATGAATCAAATCACTCTTTCGACATTTTACATAATAAGAAATAACAAGGCCAGAAAGTGTTTTAACTAATTCATATTATGTGATATAAAATTCTTTGTTTCACTGTAATGTTTTTTTTATATATATTTTCCTCAAAATTTGTATTGATTTGGATCCGCTCAAGAAACTCTTTCTTTACATTATATAGTAATTCATATTTAGTCATATATTATCAGGTTAGACTATCAGGATTTTATTTTTTTTTGCTAAAGAATAAAAGAAAATAGTCATCACGCAAACTTGTAATTAAATATTTTAATATTAAGATTTATTTTTTTAAGTTAAAAGCTACCACAGTCAATTAACTTTTACAAAATATGGTCACACTACCTTTTTTCATTGTTACGTTTTTTAAACAGATATCTGTTATGTAGAATACTAAATTAGATTAAAGCTAAATAAACCATAAAAGTAATTCAAATATGTACATATATTACGTTAATAATCTTTTTAGTGAGATATGAAAAATTCATTTATGTTTACATTCAAATATGCAAAATAAACTTTCAGAGAATCGGCATTAAACAAAAGCGTCGGTAAAAGTTTATAAAATCGGAAAGGAAACCAAAATCATTAAGATTCAGTATTAATATCTGAAAACAAAATTTGATATATATTTCTAGATTTAATTTTGATCGCCGATTCATCTTTACCAATATTCCCGTATTCATTGTTTCGTTAATAAAACATAATGGTCCATAGACTTTATGTAAACTAACATCTCTATTTTAGTTCCCATCTAATTTCTGAAAGTTTCACAGAAATGAAACAGTAAGTCTAAAATATAATTTTTCTATTTCAATTCTTTCATAATTTTAACATAAAACTGTGGATATCGCCATTTTAGAACGACATATTTTAGGGCTAGTAGTTTAGATATTAATATATAATTTTGGTATCTTTCAGAAAAATAATTCCTGATAGGAGCCGCTTATTGAAAATAATTATGTTTTAACTAAAATACTATATAAACCTTTACGATATAACATACTTAATTAATACTACTTCACATCTCTTTGTACAATTTTTATTCTGGCTGTGTAACGTCATATTATTACCGAATTTTCATTTACTATGTAAATCCACTTAATTCACATTAAAGAATTCTGCAATAAAAACATTAAAAATGTGTGTGGGGTTTATACGGTGCATAATAATGATTATAAATGAGCATAATTTTAATTCTAAAGTTGCACAATATTTAGATAACACAATGTCTTAGAAGATGAGTTGAATACACGAATACCTTGAACAGTTTAAATATCGATGCTCCTAATTGCAAAAAATGCAAATATGACATCTATCTTCCAATAATAAATTTGATAATGAAGTTTTAATATGATAGTAGTTATATAGTACGTTGATCATTTTGTAACAGCAGCCTTCTTCTTAAGGCCAAAGCAGAATATCTTGACATTAAAGAGTTATTAAAATAAAATAACTCACAGATTTACGTTAGAACAACGTTGCTAGAAATACCAAAGTTACTACTGTTTTTTTTAAATTTTATTTACGTAGTACTTATAACTTCTTAGTTATTATCTGTCAAACAAATGGCAATTAGTTAAATAAATTAAATTAAATAAAATGACAATAATTATTTATGATTGCTGTAACGGTTCAATCGGTTTAATCGGTGTAATCGGTTTCGCGATAACAGACTCTTCAAACTCTTTGCCAAATAGAATTTTTCTTTTAATCGAGTTACGAATTTTCCTAATAATACAGTGGTTAACGACGATATGTGTTGCTGCACTTGTAAAACGAACAAGGTATGATATCTTCGAAAATACTAATTTTGTGTGTAGTCGAAAAGTGAATTTTTAATAAATCAAACTGGAATAATGAAGTATCACTATTTTAATATGGCAAAATATCAATATATTTTAAATAATGTGGCCTAAACAAATTTTTAAAAATTGCTTGCATAGTAGCCGTCTGCAGGGAGGTGTCAATATAAGTTATATTTTTCAGGTAAAGCTTTATTTCAGAACAAATCCAAATCGTATATAGTTTTTTTTAATGAAGTCTCATTTTTGCATTTGATAGTGAAAGCATTTACTGAATTTTGTATTTATTTTAAAATCGTAAATGTCAAGATTTCTACATTTCCAACATAAATAAAGAACGTGTTATTACAAACGAATCTAATGAATATACGATTTAGCCTCTAATCATATTCTTTAATATCATTTTTATCCGCGTCATATTATGCGCATCTTGATGATTCAAGAGAAGCAAATGTTGCATTCAAATCGCATAGGAATATAAAAAAAAAATTAAATTCAGGTAGGATTGGGAACATCTCATTACTGTGAAATAAGTTAAAAACAAATATATTGAATGTATTTTCAAACGACCAACCAGGCAATCTTTTTGTTGGTCCAATATTTTCAAAGTAATTCATATAATATTACTATGATCTAGCTGATTAATATAATATTACCATAATAATACTAAGATGGGTAATATTTCTATTAGCTAAAAAACGACAAAGCTAATTCCCGTACTGATTTCGATTATCTGTTACAGAGGTAAATATTTTATTGGTTTTTTTTTTCTAGCACAACCTATCATACATATATTTTTACCGCGTTCGATAAAAAATATACATCAGCGATATCATTACATCCTTGTAGTATGTAATACGTTTCGTTGAAACAGTGTATTACCGCGCGTTCAACAATATTTTCATACGAAAATCCCAGGCGCTGACAATTGTTCCGCATTATAACACTACTAATACAAAATGTGGACCTTAAATTCTGAAATGGTTAAGAAAATATGGATACGAATGTCATGATATAAAAAGGAAATCCCACTTTCACTCCTAGCGATAAATACCTTGAAAGTGTCTATGCTTAACTTTGAATAAGGTTCAAAGTAGAATCGGTAGTTTTTAAGTATTAGTTAGGCACACGTATCGTGATCATCGGACCGTCCCGCGATACCTGTCACGTAATGAACATCGAACTGAGGTTTTGAGTTCTAATGGTGAGAAAGTTCAGAATTAAATACTCGCTTAGCGTTCACATCCATTGTCATCGAATGAGACTCGCTGATATAACGTATTCGTTAAACAGAAAAATAAATGATCGGAACCAATGAAGTACCGATGAAGAAAATTAATCGTGCCAGGTCATTGAGTTACTAAATGTATAGATTACGCACCTTACTAAAATTGATATGAAAATAAAAATAATGGAAACAGGATATTACAAAAATCTGCCATGATAAGGACTAAATTTAATTAGAATTATTAACAAATTTATAGTTGTTAAGGAAAGCCATGGTTTGTTGGGTTGATCATAAGGCATACGCGCTTTGACTGCGCGGCGCACCACGGGGACCCGGGTTCGATTCCCAACCGCTCGTCCAACGGGACTGGACTGGTGCTCTGGTTAGCTGTAAGATATTGCTCTCGTAGAAATACGTCAGTCATATGTATCAATTAGATACATTAAAGTATATAAACAAATAGCGTTCGGATAATTACAAATACTATAACATTAAACTCTCGATCAATTAAGGAGGCGAGGTTTCGAGATATATTTGAAAAATATTTTCTTTTTCTCATTTCCTGTTTCAACCCACTACCCGATTATAACTGTCGCTACCTGGCCATTCAAAACGAAATGGTTATAAAGTCCTAGGTCCATTCAATCAATTATTACAGTAGTACGAACTCATCGTTCAGATGTAGTTATGCGATAAAATTTGAATATTTAGATTTCACGTTACTGAAAAGCAACACTTTCTTCATTGATAAATTATAATCATCAGCCAGCAAAACCCAATTGATAAACGTCAAACGGATAGGGGACTATAGTCAATTAGTCATGCATTATTTAGAATTATCTGCAAGCACAAACTAAATTAATGAAGAATAATACAAGGCGTGACTATCGTGTCTTTGCTAACGGCCATTACGTGTAGGTCATCAAATGAATCGGTCTCGCTTTGACCATTGAGAACGATGCAAGAATTCCTTCCGGTCGTTTTTTATTTTGCAGGAATTTTAAATGATGTTGATTAGAGTGCAATTGTAGGTAACAGAAACTATAATTTTAAAGTAATCATCTATAATAAAAATGTATCTTTTTTATTTGCAGATCCTGTTAGTAGCCATGTGCCTGGTTACGCTCGCAGTCTGCGCGCCAAAACCCTACGATGAAACAGACCCTACCAATTTCAACCGAGAAAACGGAGGGGCTGATGATCAAGAATTAATACTTAAGTTACTTAAACTCAAGAAATTACTTCTGTTTGGAAAATAAACGTGTAAATATTTAAGTATTTCATAAGTACGTAAACCTTCAGAATAGTTAAAATGCCGTGCCACTGGAAATATGACGACATCAACTTGGAAAATTTGAATGAGTAAAACTTGAAAGGATAAGACACTCGAGACTTTGAATTTTGAACTTGCTTATTTTAATAATTTGCGAATTACTTAGTTCAAAAATAGCTCACAAGATTCGTTACGGAATTTGTTGTTTACGTTTTTCATTCAATTGATTGCTGAAAAAATGTTATTCAAAACCTAAACTATAGCCAAATTTTAATTTTATAAATATTTAAAATAATTCAGTTTATTCACAAATACCAAGTCTAAAGTATTGTATCGACTTAGAGAATGGATGAGAAGGCAGTCACTAATTTATTGTAAATTGTATAGATTGTTATTTATGCAGGCAAAGTGTTCAATTGCTATCGAAATAATTATCTTATAAATTTAAACCTGTGGTACTGGAACTGTTGAAAGTTGTCTTTAAATTGTCTGTCTAGCTTTAATAAGTATTTAATTTGTAATAATAAACACCCACATTTGTTCGTAATATGTAAAGATTTTTTATTTACACTAAATTATTATAAGAATCATAGCCAGTACTAGAGATATATGGCGAAGGTTAACGACATTTGAGGGCTATATACGCAGAGTGTAAATAGCAAACATATTGAATGGAGTTTAACAAAATAAACATTGCATTATTCGAAATGCAGAGGTCGGTAATGGATGGATTGTTACTTTAAGCACTACAAATATTCATTTTCGTAAAGCCACTTATTTTATTGACCAATCGACCAATGTCGGACAATTTATCAAGATGAAAAAGGTTAGTTGTATATTTTTTTTCTGTTATCTGTAAACAAATATCCCTACCTTGCAGGACTAAACGCAGAAGAGAACTGGATATAGAAGTGGTGGTGTAGAGTAGCTAGAGTTAATTTTGCTCCATTAATAAATTGTTAACGACTTCTCGTATACAAATGAAAAAAAATGATTGGGTTTCATAAACTGAAGGCTATATTAACCTTCTTATTTTAATTTAATCTCATATGGTAAAAGTAATCACTTGGGCGTTAGATAATTGTTAAAAAATGAGGTCATTAAAATTTTGTTGCGGCTAGACCTTAGAATGATATATGGCCTTTCTCAGACATAGGCAAAAAGGAAGGTTAAATAACATGATGTGCTACTGCGTTAACGAGCAACGATCGGTATATTTGTAGTTGACGTAATTATTTAACTGTCATTGTAAACAATAGTCTGATTAAATAATGGTAAAAGGCCATAATTGTCAGTATTGTCAATAGGTTGATGGTCACCGGAAGTGTTGGTTCATCTTATTGTTTCATCGCTTTTGTAATTTACCTATTTTTATAAAACATTACATATTTTATTAATAAAATTCAACAATATCGTGCTTGATTCAACAATATCCTTAAGCATATTCTATGAATACATACTGGTGATATCATAAGTAGGAAAAGTTTATAAAACTGTCTTTAATTCATATAATTCAAATAAGGTCCCATTTTGATATATTTCATATCATTTCAGATAATGTGAAATACATATTATATACTGTGCAGGTAATATTTAATTATATTAACTACATATTTACAATTAAGAAGATCTGAAATTAATTATCTACTGTTAACAAAATAAATAGATATATGTTGTTTTAGCCAATCGTTTCAACATAACAGCCAATACTGAGGCAGTTTTTAACTTTTATTTATAGACTTATTGTTAAAGATAATTCCGATGTGTACTGTTATGGGCCACGGTATACTTCCACGATTACGGGCTAAGGAGTGATTTCCACCATAATATTATGTGGGCTAATAAGGAATTCTAGGTTAGTGCCGAGCCTGATTTTTTTTTTGGAATTTTGCAGAATTTTGCAGATGTTCAAATAGTGTTCATTAAGTTTCAATAGAGGCCACGTAAAAAAGAACCGTTGAATAAACGTCTTCATTTTTTCATAGTAAATTTAATTTTTTTATTTCAACAATTTTGGGTAAAATCAACGCACGGAGAATTTACATGATCATATTACGTAAATATACATTGCGATACAAAAGAATATAAATTTGTATGTCGAATTATTGATATTATTTTATCATTTTCTATGGTACTAATACCTAGTCGGTAATAGATCGTCCTCGATCCAATTTCTTCGATCCAAGTGGGAGACATCACTGTGGGTGGATATCTCCTTTGGTTTTGTTATCTATTGCAACAATTTGAAATGTACAGTTTTGGTAATGTTGTGTCAGTTTGGAAGGTCAACAAGCTTATTATAGTTTAAAGAAATGTTAGGACCATTGTAACATAATTCACTGGAACTCTAAGATACACAGAGATTTGTATATTTTAATTATCTATTCAAAATGCTTGTAGATTAACATCGTAGGCCATACGTTACTAAGGGTTAAGTCATTATTTATAATAGAACTCTATTATAAATAATGACTTAACCCTTAGTATCGGCGAGCACCTTTAACAATACTTTTATCATGGCATATTATCAGGGCCTGCATAAAAAATAATGTTCTGTCTTAAACAAGTTTTATATCAGCACACGATGTCCGGGCAATGAAATTATAAGTCAATAATGGTGATCAACCGGTACAGATATGCCGGGATTTTACATTTGCTTGTGGGCTCAGTCTCACGAAGATGTTTGGGCGATATAGATAGTTCCTTAATATAAAAGTCAAAAATTTTAATGTGAAAGTCATTGAATATATAAATTTTAGTATTTTTGTCGAGAATTGATGGAGTCATTAAATTTTTGAAGTAAAATTTTTTTACGCACTCTTGACTCGGGGAGTAAGCTGGTGAATGCGTGACGAGAGCGTTATGAAAAGTGTGATCGGGCGAGGCGAACGGAAGTTGAGAGGGAGATATAAGTTAGTGAAGAAAGAAAGAGAGAGAAAGTTACGTTTCGTATATTACTAAGAGAGAGGTGCGAGCACACATTTTCTTTCTCTCTTACTCTCATAGCCAGCGCATGAAATATATATATATATATATATATATACACACATATATATATATACATATATACACACACACACACACAAATATATATATATATATATATATATATATATAGGTATGCGAGTTTGTTGCGTTACGCGAACGGTGATTTTTTTATTATTTTGTAATTTCATTTCGTTCTTGAACAATTTTATAAATTATTATTTGTTCAATACATTAAATATTCTACGTTTAAAGTGAATAAAATTGTAAATTCATTTTAAAGTTCATATTTTGTGAATTTGAAGTTTTACTTCAGTCGTTTGGTCTAAAGCACACTCGTTTTTTTTTAAGGAAGAATTTCTATTGCAGTTAGAAAATATACTTCGTTTTATTATAAAAACTGATTTAAAGTTTATTCAACGTACATGAACATGTGCACGTTTGTATTTATGTACATTCGTTATAGGTTCTTAAATTCCCTCTTTAAGCACTTAGTCTCTACCCCTAATTATGAAATCTTTAGGAAGTGGCAATCTTCACCATCACCCTGTAGACCTAAGCTAATTGTTTAAATAATATGTAGCTTATTACTATGAAGGTACAGTAACATTCGTTACGGATCTAATGAAAATTTGTTATACACGGAAAGCGGTAAAGCCATTATGAAAATATTATAACCATATATGGTTTTAGAGTAAAAGCGTGTAGAGAAATTATTCACAATGGTACCGTAGAAAAATTTCCTAGACAAATGCTCATTATTCTATAACATCATGTGAGCCAAAGAAGTTGTAATTTATTTATTTGGGTATCATATTATGTCAATTAGATGAGCGTAAGGAGAAAAAAATATGGGTCTGTCTCAAGAAAAAAATTACTTTCCAATCATAGTGGATACATTTTGAATAACTTGTATAATAGTTTTGGAAATTAGCTGTAACTAATGGCTGGAAGAAACAGGCAAATTTAGATACTTCGTAATTAAGTTATTTCGTATTCTTACAATTCATTTAAATTATGTGACACAAATTCGTGCTCTCGTAAAAAGGTCTTTAACACGTTCATAAGAGCATCATCACGTGACATAGGTCATTTCGTTACTGAGGCAGAAGACTTTAAAAGTAAACATACTATCTTTATAACTGCATCATCATATAAGAGCATCACTTATTCTGCCAACCATGCAGGCTTTCCATTTCACGTGCCATATGTAATTTCATTACCTACGTAAACAACTTTTTAAGTAAACGTACTAGCTCTATAACTGCATTCTCATATAAGAGAATCACTTATTCTGCCAACGATGAGCACTCCCATTTCATGTGAAATACGTTATTTCTATGTTTAGGCAAAATACTTTAAAAGTAAACACAAATCACTATGCGCACACCTGTTTCATGTGACATAGGCCATTTGGTTATTTAGGCAAAATACTTTAAAAGTACTTGCTATATAACTGTAGTAAAAGTACTTGCTATATAACTGCACCATCATATAAGAAGACCATTAATTCTGCCGACTATGCACACTTTCCTTTTCACTCGATATATTTTATTTAGTTACTCAGGTAAAAGACTCTAAAAGGAAACATAACTGCATATCATATGAGTGTCATTCATTCTACCGACTAAACACATTTTCCGTTTCAGATGACATAGGTAATTTAGTTACATAGGCAAATCCAAGCATCATCATACAAGAGTATCACTCATTCTGCCGACTGTTCACACTTTCCGTTATATGCGACATATATAATTTTATTACTTCGGCAAAAACCTTATAAGTAAACATTCTTACTCTATAACTGCACCATCATATAAGAACATCACTAATTGTGCCGATTATGCGCTCTTCCCGTTTCACACGACATATATAATTTCGTTGCTTCGGCAAGCTTTAAAATTAAACATAACTACATCATCATATAAGAGCATCACTCAGTCTGCCAAATGTGCACACTTACTGTTTCAGACGACATATTTTATTTCATTACTTAGGCAAAAAACTATATAAGTGAACATACTTGCTCAATAACATTATCGTCATATAAGGGCGTTACTTATTCTGCCCACTATGTTACGCTCTCCGTCTCACGCGATATATACAATTTCGTTATTTGGGCAAAAAAACTTTAATAGTAAATGCACCAACTCTATAAAATTGTGTTGCTTACAATTTGGTAGCAAATAAACATTCTTTAAAATGCAGGCTTATAATACAAAACTCGGTATCAATGATACTAATGTTAAGTTATTTTACGGCTGAGAATTTATATCAAAACTAACGTTTCATCGACCAGTTCTTCCGATGAAATGCTACCGGTGCGAGAAAGGTCAAGATGACGTTTCGACACACATTCAAAACTTGTTGAGTGGATAGTTATTGAATTCAAGATATATATTTCGAGAGGACAACGTTTATTGTGTAAACTTCTAAATCCGTGAAGAGTCGCTTAAGAAAGGTTGCAACGTTTTTTATTGGCATATGTACAATAAACGCTTCGAAATTTCTTGACCCTGGATGCCAATTGATCATTTGTGATTTAAGTTCTTGAATCGAATAGAAAAGCTATGGGCAATTCTTACAATTCTCAGGAAAGTTTAATTACATTATTTTTGTTTATAGTAACCACCTTTACTTATATTAACTTTTAGACACACGTTAAGTTAACCTGGTAACAGATAAGCACGATTCTTAATACACATTCGATTAATTCCTTTCTTCTACCTTTTGATTTGAATTTATAAGTGATAATCTATTCCAAAAATTATGGTGAATAAAAATATAGGTGACTCAAAAAACTCCTTTTAGTATATACGTAACAGTAGTTATTCCAACTTTTCTGTACTTTTGGAAATAAAGACTCACACAATTTAAGTCGTTGCCAAGTTATTCATACGATTTTATTTTATTCTCTTTTTTATTAGCGGGAAAAAAGGGTATTGCAAGTTTACTTTTTAAAAGCCATTATTATTTTTTTCACTGCGATGTACGATGATAATATTTTGATGCCAACACGCCAGTCCTCGTGGGACTTATTTTTCTTTTGATGCACACGAGACGGTGGAACTTGGGCTGCGGATTATCATATCTAAGCTCATTCCTTTGTATTATATAATATTTGCACACACGATTAATGCTTAATTAATTATATAATTAATCATTTATTACATGTATAGTGTATTCGTGTTGTTAATATAAAAAATAAAGCCGTTGAAAATTACTTTATAACCCGGGGCACTAAACATTAGCTGGAGGCCTGGTGATAAAGGAAGTCCAAGGAGGAAGGAGTCCAACCGATAAAGAAATTTGTACCTAGCGTTTAGAAGAAAACAGTTTAATAGCAAATGCAAGTGTGACAAGACCATACCGACTAGCTGATTACGTTTGAAAATTTCCATCGCTGATACGCTTACAACACCGCTATCCCATTCACACTTGCTACGTACTTGCTCACCCATAATTATCATGCCCCAAGTTTCATAGTTACAATTGTTTTTCTTTACATATATTTGTTCTTGTTGACTCTTTCTTTAATCAATGATATTCTGTAATTGAATGGTTACGGATATATTACGTATGTCAGCGTTATCTGGACCCATTTGTTTTGCTCATTGTATAAGAATAAAAGACGTATATTTAATAAAAATGACGTTCTTCTAGACGTATAGACTTGTCATTGGCGCTGTCAATTAATATGAATTGCGACTCAGTGCATTGTTGTCAGTTGTCACTGTCTTATTTTATAGAAAAACATATTACGGAAAAGTGTTTTAATATGGATAGCGTTACGGATGGTATGCGTTACGGAAAAGTGTTTTAATATGGGTAGTTTTTGTACGGGTACCACAAGAAAAATTTTGGAAAAAATTATATAATAAATAATATTTTTACGATATCTATTTATAGTTTAGATATTTCAAATTACCTGGAAAGCAAGACAACAAACAAGTAAAAAGTAAAAGTAAAAAACAAGTAAAACAACAATAGTGAAATAGCAATATTTAGTTTTTCTTGTTACCTTGCACTGTTAGCGGGTGTCGTCAATCTGAATTCTGTCGTTTGTTCATGGGTTAGAATTACATGCGCCATTACTCATGGGGAATGGGCTAACCTTATTTCCCATAGAGTTATGCTATTCCATTCGCACCTATGATATATCGCTCACCTGTAAATATAAACTTAGCATCTTTCATAATTACAGCTCTCTCTTTTTGTACATACTTTTTACTCGACGTCTCGTTCTTCTAGCCATGCTATTCAAAGTTTGAATGTGTGTGTGAAATTTCACAGTATTTGTGTATGCATAGCTGGAACCATATCTTTCGTTTTATAAGTGTGTAACGTGTCTATTTCATATAACGTTATTATTTAATGTATTTCTTCACAGCTATCATCACCTTATGTTTTTTTTATAATCTGCATATGGATTATTTTGTGTCATTGAATAAAAAAGAGATATTTAGTCAAGAGATTTAATAATTTCGTTGACTATATTTGGTACGTATAAACCTAAGCTCACCAAAGTCATGCGCACCTTACGAAGCTACGAGTGTTAATAAAAAACGTCTCGGTGATTAGCTAGAAACACTCGTTCGCCCTTGTCCTCCATTATTTAGGACGCGTAAAACATTGAAGACACGTTTCGTGACTCATTGCAAGGGTCACTTCACTCGGAGTAATAGAAATTTGTGATTGCTTGTCAAGTACGGAATATTATAATTGACATGATGTATTGGTAATCGATAATATTAATGTGTTCTTATGAAAAGCCTTAATTGAAAATATAGTAAGAAAAGGAGATAGATGTAATATCCATAATATCCATTATTTATATATGAAAATAGGGGACTTTCGTACATGGATCGTGGAAGAAAAGAGAAGTGGCTAGAAATATTCCCAGCGCTATAAGTGATAGAAACAATCACTTTTGGTTATTTATCTGTCTATGACCAAAGAAAATTAACTATCAATGCATAAAGAAGCAACACTCACCTCCCCCCGCCAATTTAACGTCACCCGCAGATAACGGGTACGATCAAGAGTACGCGATCTCAGGTTGCCGCTTGTTGCGTGCGCGTGTTATTTGTTTCATTTTGCGATGTTTGATTGAGTTTAACTTGTGTGATTCAGTCTTAATTTATAACTATTTATACTAATTCAATATAACGGTCCATTATTGCGTAGTGTACGAGTGCTTAGAAAGCAATAAAATTAATAAGGATAGGAGATTGTTTTGTTTGTTATTAATAGTTCTTTTTTGTTTGTCGTAAGTAATTTTGTTTTGTATCACCAACTGCTTGCGGCAGTACGATACATATTCGCATTGATTTATGTGTTGCATTGTTTGGATTATATTATGTTAAATTTCTAAAATTTCCGACCACAACCAAAAGCCAAAGAATTTAGGTTAAAATGATTAAACACTTTGTCACATTTTACTATTTTATTAATTAAAATGAGTATTAAAATACATTGTCATTAAATATGTGTGTGTGCGTGTGTGTACGCGAGCGCGCGGGTATGTGCGAGCGTGCGTGCGCGTGTTTGTGTACATGTGTATGTATGCGTGTGCGTGCGTACGTACCAGTGTGTGTACATATTAATCTACAAAATTATGTTGGTACTTTGCCAATAATTTTTTGTTTTTTTTTGTTAACATAAAAAGAAAACAATTAACATAGTGTTTTAAAATTAAAAGAAAGATTAAAAAGCCCGCTATAAAAATTTCAAAATAATTGTTCTCTTACTAAAGAAATTCAAAATGGGAAAAAAATTGTTTTATATTAATTAGCATTCAATGTCATTATGAAATGTCTACTTATTTTATACAATAGTTTATTATGCACAAGTTTTTTTGGACACACCGTCGCGCATATTCTCGCCTTCTGGAGTACTCATTATTCTAAGATTGTACTGTTATAGACAGATAAATAAACAAGTGTTTTTTTTCTTATAGCGAATACTCTCAGGAGTTTAGAGCAGACATCTCATTTTATTACTTAAATGGGACAATGATCCTTATGATGAAATCATCATCTCGATGATTAGATAATTGGCGCCAAAAAGTTTGGTGAGATTACAAAAAACCTTAGTTTTAATTTGATATAGACAGTAAAATCAGAAAGAAGCAAAAAAATAAGTACATGTAGCACATGTACTCCGAGTTAATGGTGAATTTGATGGGTGCATGGACGGCATGCAGTCAATAAATTGCTCCGAGCTATGGCGAAAACACAATTGCATGTGATATGACACATGGACTCTGACGGCAAAGGGGTAAGGTTTGGTGGGCCTTATTTCCAGCACGTACTCGTATCACACAAATTGTTGCCCAACTCTTTCTACTTTGCTGAATCAGCAAATGTTCGGAAGGAAATATCCAACTGAAAATTGCCTATTTATTTCGTACTTCTAATAGAAATTTTAGTTTTCGTCACCTGTTGCAATATCCAGATTGCCTCTTTATTTCAGACTTACAATAGAAATTGTAGTTTTCGTCACCTGTTGCAATATCCAAATTGCCTCTTTATTTCAGACTTACAATAGAAATTCTAGTTTTCGTCACCTGTTGCAATATCCAGATTGCCTCTTTATTTCAGACTTACAATAGAAATTCTAGTTTTCGTCACCTGTTGCAATATCCAAATTGCCTCTTTATTTCAGACTTACAATAGAAATTCTTGTTTTCGTCACCTGTTGCAATATCCAAATTGCCTCTTTATTTCAGACTTACAATAGAAATTCTTGTTTTCGTCACCTGTTGCAATATCCAAATTGCCTCTTTATTTCAGACTTACAATAGAAATTCTAGTTTTCGTCACCTGTTGCAATATCCAAATTGCCTCTTTATTTCAGACTTACAATAGAAATTCTAATTTTCGTCACCTATTGCAATATCCAAATTGCCTCTTTATTTCAGACTTACAATAGAAATTCTAGTTTTCGTCACCTATTGCAATATCCAGATTGTCTCTTTATTTCAGACTTGCAATAGAAATTCTAGTTTTCGTCACCTGTTGCAATAACCAGATTATCTTTTTATTTCAAACTTACAATAGTAATTCCAGGTTTCGTCACCTGTTCCAATATCCAGATTGCCCATTTATTTCAGACTTACAATAGTAATTCTATTTTTACCACCTGTTGCAATGTCCAGATTTCATTCTTATAATAGTAATTCTAGTTTTCAACCCCTTTTGCATAGTTTTTGTCTGTCATCTATAGAATTTCTGTTTCATTTGGTGACACTCGTCTGCATGATGCTTTTTAGTATTCAGTTAAACGATGGGTTACCTATTTACAAAACGTCTTATCTTGCAGATATCAGCATAAGATCTTTCCCATTTGGCTCATAGCAATGCCCAAAGTAGTTTATATCTAGCCAGAGATAGTTCTTTTGTCACTTTTTAATATAAACCGCATAGTAGTGATATTATCTTTTGTTACTGATGTGGCATATGTCGTCGAATATCGTCACTTGGATGAGTAAACTCAGACTATATCTATCAGAAATCTGTTGTAAATTTCTTGATATCATATAATCTGTCTAATCTAATCTTATGTTAATTCCGTTTCATGGCACATACAGAACATATTATTTTTGGAATACGCAACTGTAAAAGTACTTTCATAGCTATACAATTATTTTCTCTTAATGAACTTTAAATTCTAAAAACTCTTCTAGACTTTTAAATATTACGCTTCGCAGTTGACTTAAATCAACTGCGTGGAGTTTACAGACTCAACCACATGTCATAAGTTGGTCGATTATTACTCATAAACTAGTAGACGCTACTTAGCTGTAATAATTACCCTTTTAATTTCATTATATATATATATATATATATATATATATATATATATATATATATATGTATACTACTACTGTGAATACTTTTTAGATATTCAAAAATAGAGGTTAAGCCATTTAGGGGGTGGCGGTCCGTTACTTTAACGAAAATCACCATTTTAAAGCTTAATATTTCGTAAACGGATCCCCCTATCTAAAAAGTGTTGACGGTTGTGGATCCCCCTATCTAATGACGTAGCCCCAATATTTTGAAAGACTTATATAAATATACCCTACCCAATGGGGTGTAGGGTACATTTAAATAGATTTTTTAAAAATAAATCATCCGGCTTTACCTGTAGGATAGTTATCTTGAAAAACATTTTTTTTAATTTCAACTCATAACTTTATAGGCGTTATAAAGAGGTATAACCTTGCTATAGGGGGAATAAAGATTAAGACATAGATGCACACATGCGAAAAGTGTTTCCTTCCTTTTCCTTTTGCACAGTTGGGTGAAAAATAAATATTATCAGATACCTATTTAAGCTCGTATCTAAGTGGAAGGAGGGAAGAAATTCAAATGTTCAGGTTTAAACTGGATTTCATCTGACTTATTATTTTTCTCAATTATTTTTCTTAAGAACCTATACACTTTTTAAAAAAAAAATATCTAGTGTAAGTTTGAAAAAATCCAGGAGATGTCAGGTCCCCTTCGGCCTCACTTCTGATATTCTATAAGGACAAAGGCGTATTAATAATTTTTTTTTATGTATCATATGACAAAAAATTACATTTTTCCTTTATTTATTTAAAATATAAGGAAAACTGACTGATGATCATATCCAAATAAAATAAAAAAGTACCACGATTCACACCAATTATGAAAGTATGGCTTAAGATGCGTGTTAAAAACTATGGTTTAATTACTATTGTTTATTATTAAATGTCGTGTTGTGTATTGTTTATTATTAAATGTCGTGGTGTGTCGTATCTATGTGCCATTCAGTGCAGGTGTGCTAAACATTTTGATCGGCTATTTTGAGATGCTTTTTTTGTTTCCAAACGCGCGTAAACAATTTTTGTCGGTTATAACTTTGTTTTATTGTGATTACTATTTGTTGTTATTAAGGTAAGCGATGAGTTGATTATAAAGAAGCCAGTACTGAGTATTTCAACGAATTTTGATATATTATCTATTTGATATACCACCTAACATAAAACATAACAACATGAATTGTGCAAACTCAAACAGGAATTTGATTTTATTAATTTTTGAGCTCGACAAAATCAATCTGCATTGTGACCTTATTATATTGGTGACTCTATGGAACTATTACACAATGTTGGCTTCTCTTTGTGAAGTTATATTCATACACTAGATAACTTTAAATAAATTAGTATGTTTTTTCGTGGTCAATTTAAATCCTTTTCAAATATTCAGTACTGTCTTCTTTATAATCAACTCTTTTCTTTTCCTTAACAAAAAATAGTAATAATGAAAATAGTAATAACTTATCAAAGAGAAAATATATAATAAATGCAAAGTTTGAATAATATCAAGCTCGTTTGGAAACAAAAAAAAAGGATTGCAAAACAGCCGATAAAATTTTTAGCACACCTGCGCTGCACACACGGTGATGTCACAAAGTCCGCCATCTCTTACAAACATTTAAAAACCGATTCATTTACAATTAAACAACAGATTTTATAGCTCCTATAGGACCACACTTTAGAACCGTTCTTCTAACATATACCATTTTTTTTGTTAAGTTTCGATATATCTATCATCAGTTATTAGTTGTTTTTTTCTATTTTACGTTTTTTATTGTGTCGTATGACAAAAATGAATAAAAATGTATAATTTACTCATACGCCTTCGTTCGTTTAGGATATGGGAATCTACGTTTCTAACGCCTATATTCACCACACACAGTCAGGATCGTCAATCGGACTTACTAACGGTTAAAAACGTATTTCTATTTCTCATTAACTAATAGTTGAGTTGAAAAAAGACTCTATTTTACTGACTATGCTCTATTGCACGGTCCAATTGTAAAGAACCCACACAAAATAGGTTTTTAACTATCAGTAAATCCGACTGAGATTTCTGACCGTGCGCGGGCCTAAAAGCGATTGAAAGCGCCTTGTCACCCCCTGGAGCTTTTCAAACTTGCAATAGATAAAATTATTGTTTTTGAGAAACTGTTCAATCATATCTCAAGATTAGGACGAAAGGCTGCAAAAGAAATAAAAGAACTAAGTTGATGGATAAAGAAAAAATACTTTTTTCCCATTCAATTTAAATATTGTGCATCGGGTAACCAATAAAGTCGCGTCCAATGCAACTCTAACTTTCATACTTTTGTACATTGCAATTTCATACCGGAAAAGTGAAGTCGTTTTTTCACAAGTCAAGCTTGAACATGGATAAAATCAGATTCCTGTATGAGATTGTATAATTCATATGAGTATTATTATGTTTTATCTTAGGTAGTCTATGAAATACAACAGAAGATATTTTTTTCTTTTTCTTTTTTTTTTTTTTTTTTAATCTGCAATCAGTCGCCAGACTTTAATCAGATTTGTTAAGTGATACAGTGACGTTTATAGAGCAGGAGACCAGCGTCTCTTAGCCTATGCAAAATATGTGGTTTCTTTTTAGTCGCTTAACCACCTTGGCATCATCAAGTAATCCAGAAGCGAGTGGATTGGGATGATGGCTGAGACGTATTAAATGTGTCCTCTTGAAGCGCTCTATCTCAGAGTCCACAGTTGCAATGTTGAGATATTCATGGATTTCAGTGTTCTTTGTGAACCATGGGGCATTTACGATTGTTCGGAGTATATTGTTTTGCACCCTTTGTAAGCACATAACATTACTTTTGCTTGCAACTCCCCATAACTGGATTCCGTAAATCCATATAGGTTTCAGAATGGCGTTATACAGTAGCAGTTTGTTGTCCAGGGAAAGCACAGAATTTCTACCCATCAACCAATACAGGCTTTTAAATTTTTGGTTTATTTGGTCTCTTTTCATTTTTATATGATGTTTCCAGGTCAAGCGTCTATCTAGGTAAAAACCAAGGTATTTCACACAGTCAGTTGCGGGCAAGATATTATTTCCCAGGTGAACGGGGGGACAGTCTTCTCTTCTCAAGGTGAACGTTATGTGGCTGGATTTCTGAGCACTGGCTCGTATTCGCCATTTTTGGAGCCAATCTGAGGTAGAGTCAAGTAATTGCTGTAGCTTTTCACTTGTTGTCATAGGGTCATCGTCTACCGCCAGAAAGGCAATATCATCAGCATAGGTAGCAACTGTGACGTCATCTGAAGTTGGCAGATCCGATGTGTATATATTATATAGCACCGGCCCAAGAACTGAGCCTTGAGGCACACCAGCTTCGATGGAGTACAGGGTAGATCTAGCCTCCCCATGTTTGACTTGAAATAGTCTGCCAGTAAAAAGGACTCTAAGATGTGGAATACTGAGTGTGGCAATTTCTCTTTGATTTTACACAGCAGGCCTTTATGCCAGACTCGATCGAATGCTTGCTGTAAATCCAGGAAAGCAGCAGAGCAATATTTTTTGTTCTCGAAGCTTTGTCGAACACAATGATATACACGGTGAACTTGCTCGACGGTTGAGTGTGCTTTACGGAAGCCAAACTGGTGCTGGGGGACAATATCATTAACATTCATAGCCTTACTAAGTCTTTTCAGAAAAAGCCGTTCCCACAGCTTCGATAGAACAGGAGTGAGGCTTATGGGTCGGTATGAGGAACACTCGTGGGGCGGTTTTCCGTCTTTATGGATAATGACAATCTCTGAGACTTTCCACATATTTAGGAAGTAAGCGAGTCTGAAGAGGGCGTTGAATAAACAGGCTAGGTACGTAACACATTTTTTCGGTAATTCTTTGAGGATTCGCGGAGTGATTAGGTCAAAACCCGGTGCCTTTTTGGGGTTAAGACATTTGATTTCAAACGCTATTTCTCTCGGTGATGTTGGCTTGGTAGGTAGGCACAGTTGAATGTTTTGGTTAAGTATAGCATCCAGATCAGCCTCCTCCTGGTCGTCCTCATTGGTTTAAATACTTGGGCCAGATGCGCTGCAAAAGTCTCACATTTGTCTATGTCAGTCCGTGCCCAAGATGACTGGCATCTTATTGGAGGGAATGATTGCTTGGGTTTATTGAGGTATTTGGTAGCCTTCCACAAAGAATGTTCTCCACGGGCAAATGGTGACATTAGCTCAAGGGTGTTCCGCAGACAGTTATTTTTTTGTTCTTTAAGGGTTGATCGTAAGTCCTTTATTGCTCTGTTAAGATTGCTGTTATCTACTTGATGTCGTGACAGCTGCCAGATTCGTCTCAGGCGCCTTTTCTCCTTCCTTTTTCTATCGGTTGGGTTATTATAGGACCAAAGGTTTTGTTTACTGACGGGGTGTTTCTCCATGCGGCCACCTGGATAATGTTCGTAATATGTTTGCAGGCCTCATCAACGTCGTCAGTTGATTTTAGTGGGATCCTCAGGTTTATGTGTTCATTAAGATATGAACGAAGGCCCTCCCAGTCGGTTTTCCCGTTATGTAGTGTCACTGGTTCTTCTCGTACCACTACTGATGAGCTCACTGTTAATATTAATGGTGTATGGTCGGATGATCCATCTAGGCTTGACTCAATTCCAGTATAGAGATCGCTAATACCTTTGGTCACAAAGAAGTGTAGTAAGTCTGGCACCTTGTTTGGATCCGTTGGCCAAAAAGTGGGTTCTCCAGTAGACAGTGGGTGGTACTGATGCTGATCAATGCAGTTTTTGAGCTGAATTCCTCTTGTGAGAGTCAATCTGGAGCCCCAGAACACGTGTTTGGCGTTCCAATCCCCGCCGGATATGAATTTATTGCCCAAAGTTTTGAAGTACAATGAGAACTTACTATCTGTTATTTTATGCTTTGGTGGGCAATAGATTGCCGAGAGGGTAATTGGTCCCGCACGGTTCTCCAGTTGTACACTTGTGGCTTTTAGATGTTCAGTTGAGTAAGCTTCAAGAAGGCAATGTTTTAGACTTGATCTTATCGCTAAGGCAGATCCAGCGTGGGTGCCACCATCAGGATGAGGGGTACAGTATATTTGAAACCCTTTTAGACGGTAGGAACTTCTGCTGGTAGAGTGCGACTCGGAAATAAGAACTGCATCCAGCTTGTTGGAAGTAATCATAGCTTCGAGTTCGTTTATTTTAGAGGATAGTCCATTTATATTCCACGCTGCAACCCGAAGTGACGCCATCATTTGGTAAGTTTAGGAATTAAAGCTGTGAGGAGGCCAAGCAGTGTGTTGATTTGCTGTAGAAGTATGTCTATCTTCTCTGATTGCTTGATAAGTATTTGTTCAACTGTGGTAGTTTGTTGACTATGATTGCTATCACTTGCTTTCTTTGTTACATCATTTTTTTTTGTTTGGCTGTATCCATTTGCTCATGATCATATTCTGTACTTCCACTGTAGGAAGGTGATCTTTGACGATGTTCTAGTATTCCTCTGTGAAATACTTGTTGGATGTAGGTCTTTTGGTTTTTGTTTGGGTTTATTGAATCACACATTACGATTCCCACGAGTATGGTCGATTGGTAGTCGCTCGCAGGGTGACGCCTTTCCTGTGAGAAGGCTTTATCCAATGATGTTCGCCAGTTTCATCAAGGTTGGTCGCTATCGACTATCTCACCTGCCAGTCATTCATCCCCTTGGCGCGCCCCGCACCGTGGGATTAGGGGATTTTTGAAGAGGTTAGATCAGAAGATATGAAGTGCGATAAGTAATTTCATTCTCTTGTCTCAAAGAGGAAGTACATTTCAATAAATAAGAGATAAGTAAGTAGCTAAATAAAAAAAGTATAATTGATTGCATTTATCATAACCGTGGTGAGTTGGGTTCATCCAAGGCATACGGGCTTTGAGGCGTAGTGTAAAGCGGAGGTGCGGCTGTGGCAGTAAGAGGCTGCTCTCGTAGCGATAAGTCCACCATAGGTATTAATTGTATATATTAAGTACATAAATAAATGCATTTTTGTCTTTTTTATATATCATTACATGTTTTGTTAGCTATATTATTTTTACTTTTCATGTCGCATAAGTTTTAATGTATTCATAAACAAATTTTATCATGGCGACTACAATAGTGAACAAGTTATGAAATGTTTAAACTACCCATATTTTGGCAAATTAAAGAAATATTTAATGAAATATGTGAAGTAATATCCTGCGATTAATAGAAAAAATAATAAATGTAATGAGAAATATTTTTTATTTAAAACAAAATACATGAAACTTTATAAAACTGAACCCAATTCAACGAAAAAGATATGAAAAATTTAAAATATGCTGGAATATAACAATATATGAAATACCTCAAATGTGAATGGCATGTTTTGCAACACCTTAAGGTATATATTGATAATTGTAAACTTTTGGAGAACACTTAGACATTTCGCCATTAAATTACCAAGGTAATGATACTCTAAAACTAAGTATAGGCTTTTATTAATTTTCTTAATGTTATTCAGTGTGTCACTAAATTTATTCCTGACGTAATTATTAACTAATTTATGTATTTGTTTTTGGCGCAGTTTTGACTATTTTTAAGAAAAAAAAGAAGAAATTGATGAGATACAAAAGTTTCCTAAATAAAAAAGAGGCAATACTGTAGAAGCTCATTAAAATTATGTAGTTTTAGTCAAAACTCGAATTTACTTCAATGAAAAATCTACCAAATTTTACAATAAATAAACTTATATATCACACAAGCTTCAGCAATGGGTAAAAAATTTATCTTCTGGAAAACATAAACAACAAACAAAAAAACAAAAACATAAAAACAAAACGTCAATATCTTCAGGTTCCACTGATGATGCAAAATCAACAATTTTTGTAGTAGTATGAGAGGTTATAACTTCCCCATTGTTCCCACCCAGTTTTTCCATTACAAACCCTTTATTTTAACCGATACGTTTTATTAGATATTTACTATTTGTTATTGCTTTAACTGTGTTTTTTGCAAGTATGTACACACTATATTACAGTCTTCCACAACACAATATATTTTTTACTAGGTGCTTGGGTTGACTGGAAAAGATTGTGCCTGTAGCAATAAGTCTGACTCATGAATTTATATATTAAATAAACAAGTTTAAAAGTTATTACAACTAAAAGTCAACTTTTTGAAAAACTGCACTCTGGCCAAAAATATTACGTCGAGATATTAAAGAATTGATAGAATGTGACCCTACTCAAATATTAAAAGAAAAAGAATGTTTATTCAAGAGATAGTTGGGGGTTTCATTTTTTGAACAGTTATTTCTTCAGAATTTTTCTAAACAAAGAAAGAATCGTTTCTGCTGTCATGTTTTAATGAAAGTGGTATAAAATCTGTTCACCTTGGTGATAAATCTGTTTACAACACTGGCAACATTTGAGTAAAGTTTTAAAAATGAAAAGAGAAAGTTACATATGGAAAATTTTATAAAATTGCTAGATTTCTCCAAAGGATTATTATTTTTTTTTAAGAATAAAAATAAAATATTTGATTCATTGAGCTGTTATAGAAAGAATTGTTTACTTAATAAAATTTAGCATTTCCTTGATATTAATCAAGTTGTTTAAGAAAAATAGCAGTAGGGAACTTTTTAAAGTAATTCTCAGAGCCAATTAGGTTGAACATACAAAAAGATCTCAAATACATAATGATAACAATTGTCTTGGGGAGAAAATACTAACTGAGGTAATCAAACTGGTGAAAATTTATAATCCAAATTAAAAGTTCTAGTTAAAAAGCCAAAATATTTTTCAATATTATTATATTGTGCTCCTCACTCTACTCACCATGAACAAATTTCAGTTTATGTAATATTTGTTAACTTAAAAAGCACAGGAATTAGTTCAGAAGAGTATTATTTACTACTTTCTCCTATATATGATACATAAAGTGTGAGTTTAAAATTTTTTTTACTGACTTTAGCGAAAAAAAGGTTAAATATCAACGATTGCAGGGTCAGGTTTATGATAATGGGACAAATATGCACGGTAGGCACAATGGTCTACAAAAAACGGGTGGGGCTGCATTGGGACACACGCCGCAGTTTAACGTGAAATGTCTATATCAGTGTATTCGTTTTCACTGTAATCGATTGAAACGAAAACGAGACATTGACTGCCACTAGACTTATGTGTGGCTCAGTGATGTGCATGGTAGAGGGGTATACAGGTTAGGATTGCAATTCAGCATTTTCAGTCCAACAGGATTTTTGCTGGACCAACATAATTTCTTTCAAAACTTTTATTATTTTGACTGGTCACTTTCAGTACAAATCAGTAGAAATTCTTACAAGTTTAGATAGTAAACTTAACTTTGGTTCAGTTTTGCACTTGAGATAATGAACTTTAAATATTTAGTTAGTATTATAATTATATATAGGTAAGTAATCTATAAACTATACAATATCAAATATAATTCTATCAATTAACTTATATAAATATATTATAATAATGCAAGAACGGACAATCTGCCCTATCAGTTTTCTTTGGTTCTACATTTTAATTGTTAGTATTAGTAAAGTAGTAAGTAATTAATAGTATAGTTAGTTGTTTTATCACAACCATGAATCATATTAATTTAATTGACCAGGTAGACTACACGGACTTACTTTCTCATCTCACTAATTTTCACAACAAATAGTTTAGCCTAGCCTACTAACCATTTATAATATTTGAGCTATAAACTCTTATTTAATAGAAGTAAATTAAATTTTTTTGACTCCTCTGGAAGTAGGATCTCAAGAAACAAATGGTATTTTTGGTATTGTCTTCCAAACTACTTATCAATGAACTGTATATATATCCAGCTGCAGAGAAGGCTCTTTCTATCTCTACACCGGTTGGTTTCAGGGTCATATGATTATTTCATAGATTAAAGTTAGGTTTTCACCTCTGAGGGAATCAGAGGTGAAAACCTAACTTTAATCCATTTTCATAAATAGTCATTTCCTTTATTCTTATCATAATCCTTCATTATAATAATATCTTATCATAATCCTTTTCAGTTTTTGTTTCTTTCTGTTTCATGAAGTTTTCTTTCTCATAGTTTAGTTGAATTTCCAGTTCTTGTTCCAGGGTGAAATACAGGGAATCCGAGTTACGGAGTTATTCGGGCCATCTCTTTCTACTTTCATTTCTATTTCCACTGCTGCTGGTTCCACTGCATGCATATCTATATGATTCAGCATATCTTTCAGCTCCTGGCGCATTTCATGCGTACTACTTTTAACTTCTTGTTCATATTTCTTCAGATTCTGTAGGTAAATCAGTATCCCTGTGACCTTGATAAGATGCCGTTCTCAGATACTTTTGCGGAGTGCCTCAGAAAACTCAGCACTCATGAATATGTCCTAGCTTTTTAGTTTATCTAAGACAAATTTTAGGGTTATCAAACTTGACTCTCATACAGAGAGCTTCTACGGCCAGTTTGACCAGTAAAAAACTTTTCATCAACTCAATGACCACTCGTCAGCGGAGAATTTAATGTAAGAATCAGTGTCTATTAAGGCTTTATTGATGCAAACTTTTAGACTGTAGAAACGTTCCAACATGCTAAACAAACTGTACCACTTAGTGCGGCAGTCAAAAATCAAACTCAATTCTTTGCCCTTCTCTTCCTTTAAATATTTTTGTAAAAACATATCATCTTTAGGAGGTGATTTTTAAAAGTTTTAACAACTTTTCGCACTTTTTTAAGCAGTTCACTGCATCGCGGAATCAATTAAGGTTCAGCGGCCGGTGCTGGTTTTATTACTACTTCTAAGCCTTCATTGGTGTCGGTGTCTTCGTCACAATATTGATCACTTTTTTCTATTTCTGTCAGTTCTACTTCTTTTTGAGTTTTCTCTTTATAAAGAACGTTTACCACAGCTAACTGCACACCATGTGTAAAGCACAGTTGCTGATAGCAAGGCAAGAGCTTGTCAGCTTTCACCGTAACACTCACGCCATCAGTAGTGACACCAAAGATTTTGTTTTTAAAGTTTAAGCCAAATTTCTTCAACCGTTCTGACATTCATTCAATGCAATGTTCGGCACTATAGGATCCATAAATTCTGATCAGGCCAAGATTAAAATGAGTCTCATTTTGGTGCACATTGAGATTTATATATTTGTGGTTTTTTTGGATGTCCACTCATCAAAGCTTAACGAAAACTTTTGTCTCTTTTTTTTAAAATTTGTGAATTCCTTTATTATATGAGCTTCAATATTATTCGCATAATTGATAATCATTAACCTTATAGTGTTGGGAGAAGTTGGCAATTGAAATTCACTTTCTGCAAATAAATGTCTTAAATCGGGAGATTTAGAAAATGAACTCAGTGTAAACCCATCGTTGCACAACATCCTGGTAGCCATGGCTCTTCTCTCTCAAATTTTCTTTTACAAAATAGGCATAAATAGTCTTCTTAGCTTTTTTGTTCGGTATAATAACTACTTCCTGATCATCGTCATTTTCTGATGCGGTTGCTATTGTTGCGGGAACTGTTATATCTGTATTACAAAGTGATAATTCGCTGTTTGCAGAAGTAAGATTGACGCAGTGTATATTTTGTAGATGTCCTTCTAAGCCTGTTGTTGAATGGTTACTGATCAACAAAGTTTTTAAACATAATGAACATTTTGCACTTCGACATTTATCCAATATTTTATAATAGTCCCATAAGATTTTTTTATCACCATCCTCACCACATTTCTCTTGCTGAAATGGATTTGAAAGAAACATTATTCTTAATATCATTTTTATACTATAAAACAAAACCGCTATTTCTGTCTGTCCCTCTGTTAAAAACATAGTTCATCTAAATTAACTGCAATAGATTTTAATTCGGTTTTTACCATCAGTTGAAGTACTTTTTCGAAAGGTTTATATGTATAATTAGTGAAAACATGGATATTTTGTAATTGTAATCAAGTCGTAAAAAAATAAAACTTCTATGGCGCTTACGCGGACTTAAACTTAAACACTTTACATCAAATCAATGTACTACATACGGAATTGTATATCATCATAATATAGAAAGACCTACAAAAAAGTCGGCTATAGCATGTGTTTATCTTCTAAAGATAAGTCAGAATAGTAACCATTTTAGACAACACAGTATTAGTCTTTATCCAATTAAAACTGCCACTTTAATTAAGTAACAAATGTAGAACGAAATAGTCCTATCGTCATCGCATGCCATATCGCATTTACACTTATTTATAGCGAAAACACTTTATCATAAAAACAAACACTTATTTATCACGAAAATACTTTATCTAGCAAGAGCGTTAAGTAAACTGATGATCAAATCAGCAGCAGAGGTCAATGGACAGACGGTGCGATATAGAGATGGGGTGTTGCTTGAGATGCAAATGCGACAGAACGGCAACGTCACTTCCGCTGAGCGGTATGTGCATCTAGCAACGTGGCAACATTGGCGATGTAGACTTTCACGCCATTATTGAGAAAATTAATTACTTGCAGCGCTGGATCCAGCACCGGTCAATGTACGGGCGGTGCGATGTAGAGAGGGGGTGTTGCTTGAGCCGCAAGTGCGACAGAAGAGCAACATCGCTTTTGCTGAGTGGTATGTGCACCTAGCAACGTGGCAACGTTGACGACGTAGACTTTCACGCCTTTATTTAGAAAATTAACTACTTGCAGCGCTCGATCCAGCCCCGGGTTCTGGATCCAGCAGGCCAAACAAAGCCCTGGATCCAGCTGGATTGCTGGATGAGGGATCCAGCAATTGCAATCCATATATACAGCTAAGTAGTGAAATGAATGAAACCAAATAACGTATGCATATTAAGTTGATTTATTGTATAAATCTTGCAAAACTAGGTTTACAATGTAAGCTGGTTAAGTCACTCTATGAGAAGGCGCTGCACCGAGTTGACCGGTGAGTCGAGTGACGACGTGCGTCTTCGGTATCTCGCACGTTTAGCAAATCAAAGACGGGGTAGTAATGTGAGAAGTAGGACACGTAGGCCATGCACACAGTATTCATACCACGGGCGAATGTCAAATTTGTACATGAGATGTTGAGCGTGGTTTTTTGGTGCGTGTGTAGCTTGGACAATCCACTTGGTCCGGCAGCATCAAGTTACGGGTGTGGCTCCTGCACTTCCGGGTGTGGCTCCTATATGGCTGACGGTGGTCAGGTTCCCTTGGCCTTCTCTCTTCTCTTTCAAGCCACTTCCCGTTGTTTTCGATACAAAACTGTATGTCTATTGAACGGCACCTATTATTAATTATATTTATGTAGCATGTATTTAGAAGACAACGAATTCAAATTAATGCGACCACTTTTGTCTTAATCTGTACACATACTGATGAGTTACAAGCAAATATACACCTTGTAAGCATAAATTTTTAGCCCCAATTACGATGTGGGTCACGTAGCACTGGCGCCATCTAGCTACACGAATCAAAGGTTGTTAGTAATGGCTACTTTATCTTTTCAATAATATATAAATGAATCACCTCCAGCTCGCTCACAGAGCTACACTCATCACCGGGGCGACATGTTTTCTTTGCATGTGGTTTTAGCAAGTGACCCCTTTCTTACCGAACTGAAAGACATTTCACGTCAAAAAAAAATTAGAATCTGTGAGTTTATATCGTTCTCTTTTGCAAATATAACACTGCCGCAGTTGTTAAACGACACTTTGACCACACATTTTTACTTTAGTTCAAGAAATGTTTGTGTTTTTTTCTGGTTTTATTATACACATGTTAATTTTGAAATCTAATGTTAAAAATTCCATTTTAAAATCCTTATTAGATACTCGTAAACTTAAAGTCTCAACAATGTTCTAGTAAAACTTAAAGTCTCAACAAGGTTAACGAAACTATTTTTTAAATAACAAGCAAAGGAAACTTTGAAAATAACAAAGAATTTTATTATTTTCAAATTTTCCAATCAAATTGCAAAATCACAAAATATTATACCGTAATATATGTGACGATGAACCAATATACGGTGAAACTTGAAAGTTTAAAGTGGATAGTTTTTTTTTAATATTCTAGGTAATCATCAAATCAGTAGATGAAAGATTCCAAATACATTCTTGTTATTATATAACATCGAGTTTTTATGGAATATTGATGAATTCAAATTCATTCCAAAAAGAACAATTAGAATTATATCAGAGTCAAAAATATATTAAATGATAAACAAAATTTGCAGTGAACGAGATATAATTACTGTGAAATTTATGTTACCTATATCTAATTGACAATGCCGCTTCTTGTAGCTACTGTAGAACAGTTTTTTTCAAAATTTTAAATAATCGTCTGACCATCGACTGGCAGTCAAATTTTATATTAAAAAATCTGTCATCAAATAATGTCTGTCAAACATTTAAAATTTTTAAGCTTATTTTTTTGAGAGGATCATAAACTATTTAGTATGCCAAGTACTTCTGCTTCGAGTTACTTATAAGATAGAAGTTGATTCTTGTTATAAATATTTAGTTACAATGAATATACTTAGCTGTAAGTTATAGAAAGTAAAATTATAATGATTAAAATTATATTATAATGAAAAAGAGGCAAATAGATGCCAGAAAAAATATAAGAGTAGGCATGGTTAGAGCAATGAGGAGAGGAGCGTGCATGGCGCTCACCACTGTTGTTTGGGGTGTGAAACTCAAATCATAATGCGTACAGGAGAGTCTCTTTGAAAAAAGTATATAGCACTATCACTCCGCAATTAACGAATGTGTATCGTACAAAGTTTACATAGGTACGTTTCAAAAAGGATTTTGCAAACAAAATTATCACTATCTAAATCATTTTAAAAGCTATCCATGAAGAGGTATGTGTATATGTAGTAAGTTACTTCTTTTTAATTTTTTTATATATTTACAATCATATAAGTAATAGAACGGCACTAAATGATGTTGTTAATAAAACATATATGTATGTCTCGCTATCATCATCATCATATTTGGCATGACAGCCCAGGGTGGGCCAAGGCCTTCTGTTGGAGATTCTTCCAGGAGGTTCTACTATTCGCCTGGGTTTTCCAGTTCTTTATCTTGAGAATGTTAAAATCTTCTTCCATTGAATTGATCCATCTTAATTTTGGTCTACTTCTTCTACTAGTTGTTAGAGGTTTTGGGATGAAAACTGTCTTTACCGGGTTTTCATCTTTCATTCTAGATACGTGGGCAGCCCAGTTCATTCTTTTGATTTTGATGGTTTTTATGACATCAGGCTCACCAAACAACCTATAGATTTCTGAGTTAAGACGTCTTCGCCAAATACCATTTTCCTTGACACCCCCAAAAATTCTCCTCAGAACCCTTCTTTCAAAGGCTGCTATTTTATTCTCTCTAGTTATAGTCAAAGCCCAGGTTTCTGAACCATATGCTAGAACTGGCCTAATAAGAGTTTTATATACAAATAATTTTGTTTTTTTGTAAGAAAAGAAGATTTAAGGATGGAGCTTACTTTTTTGTCTTCTCCGTAGAACACATTACAAGTCTAATTAACTTGCTTGGAATTTTGAATTCATGCATTGCATCTTTTAAATGCTTTCTGCTAACACTGTCAAATGCTGATTTAAAGTCTACAAACAAATGATGAGTATCAATATCATACTCAATTGATTTTTCAATAATTTGACGTAAACAAAAAATTTGATCAACAGTAGATTTTCCACTCTTAAATCCGCATTGATAGCTGCCAATTTCAGAATCAACGAATGGTTTTAGTCTCATAAACAGAATGTTGGATAAAATTTTATAGCTTGTGCATAGTAAGCTAATGCCTCTATAATTGGAGCAAACCATTGGGTCTCCTTTCTTATGAACAGGGCACAAAATACTAATGTTCCATTCTGAAGGAAGCTTTTCAGAGTTCCAAATATTCACAATTAACTTTTGCAGGTGATCGTATAGCCGAGGACATCCATTTTTTAGCAATTCTGCAGTTATAAGATCATGTCCTGGTGATTTATTATTCTTTAGCTTATTAATTGCCAGTTATATCTCATCTCTCTCTGGGATGGGAATTATTTCAACATTATTTACATTTACTGAGTTGTGTCTATGATTCTCCTGTGAATTTTCTGAGTTTAGAAGATTGTTAAAATGTCCAACCCATCTTGAAAGAATTTCTTGTTTGTTAGCCAAAATTTCCCCTTGTTCATTTCGACAAAGAGTAGAACTTGGTTTAAAGTCAGAGCGACTACGATTAACCCTTCGATAGAATGCTCTACATTCATTTAGGGTTTTAAGATTTTCAATTTTTTTTAGGTTTTCCTCTTCAAAAGCTCTTTTCTTTGTTTTGTGAAGTCTTCTTTCCTCTTTTCTGGCTCTTTTATATTCTTCTGTATTGTTTCTGGTATTTCTATTTAAAATCTTTTTATATGCTTCACTCTTTTTCTTGGTAAGTTCGGTACATTTATCATCATACCAGTCTTTATCTTTACTGTGTTTACTATTGCCTACTGTAGATTTAGCTGCATGACAAACACTTTCCTTTATTTCCCTCCAATGGTCATCTATGGAATCACAGTCCTTTATTTTCATCAAATTATTATCCAAAAAGTCACCATATTCCTTTCGTAATTTTTGGTTTTTAAGTTTCTCACAATCAAAGGTCTTAAGTGGCTCAACACGTTCTTTCTTGGAAGTAGAGAGCCTTGCTCTGATTTTAGCAATAATTAGATAATGATCTGAGTCTATGTTAGGACCTCTATATGTTCTAACATCGAGTAAGTCTGAACAGTGTCTAGAATCAATCAAGACGTGGTCTATTTGATTTGAACATACACCACTTGGTGCTTTCCAAGTTTCTTTATGAATCAGTTTGTGACAAAATATAGTGCTTCCAACAATCATGCCATGTTCTATCGCAAAATCAATCAGCCTACAACCATTGTCATTTGATTGATCATGCAGGTTAAATCTACCAATCGCTGTATTGTATTGCGGTTCTTTCCCGACTTTAGCATTAAAGTCCCCGATAAGCAGTTTAACATCATTTCTTGGGCATCCGTCATATATTCTAGATAGATCCTCATAAAAGTCTCCTTTTCCTCATCTGATTTCTCCTTCGTGGGAGCATGGCAACAAACTATACTGTAGTTAAAGAACCTTCCCCTTATTCTCAACTTGCACAGTCTCGGGGAAATTGCCTGAAAATTAGGTGTTTTATTCTCTTATTTACAACAAATCCAATACCTTCTACATGTTTTTTTGCATTGCAACTATAGAAGACTATATAATTTTTGCTGCTAAAAGTACCACTTCACAAAGTATCACTTTATAAGTATCACTTTAACTTAACTTAACTTTAACTTTTACTTTAAAAGTATCACTTTACAAGTCCATCTCATTTCCTGAAGTGAGCATATATCAATGTTATATTGTTCTAGTTGTTGCATTAGTCGCAATAGCTCTTTACTTTTGTATAAAGACAATACATTCCATTTTCCAATTCTCAAGTTTCCAATTCTCAAGTTTTCCAGGTCGTTTTCGTATAGCTGTCCGGTTATTTTCTCCATTAGATTTCGAAACAAGTATTTTTTTTCCGGGGTGGGGTAGTTAACCCCACGCCCAACCCCCAACCTGGAGAACCAGCGTGTTCCTCTAAGTCTGGTGTCTCTCCTCCGACCTGTCCGGCTTGGGTGACACTGCCAGTAGCTAAGCTACCGCCGGCATAGCTCTCGGGATCAACAACATATGCAAGCCACTGTACTACTACAAAGTGGGAACACCTACGCAGTGGATGTCTCTCTATACGTATAAGAAAATTGAAGAAAATTGTAACGAAGTTGTGTTTGCATATAGAATATTGACCTAACAAGGCCCATTTTCGCTAATTGGCTTTCCTTTGAATAGGTTCCAACATTTTTAGCCGCTTTTTAGCTTTTTGGCAAAATATTTTTAAATTAGGGAATTAGGTAATTAATGGAAACTACCATATAAATGGAAGACATTGTTCAATTATGGTTTTGATATTAAAATAATCACCACATTTTATTGCCTTTTCATATTAAAAAGCCACGTTTTAAAAACCTCAATTGTGGGCTTTGTTAGGAACCTTGTTTCCTAATGAGCTCTATTACACGACTTTGTGTATTAAGTAAAATCAAACTTTATAATTGTTATCCGCCAAATAATAATTCAGAAGCTTTAGTTTAAATTTTAAATTCAAATTTTTAGCACAATTATTTAGCTAAAATTAAGTTATGGGCCTTCTTAGATCTAATAAAACGGAAAGTTGCAATGAAATAAAAAAAATCTCATAAAATGAAAATGAAACTTATTTTCTCTTTTACAGCTAACTAATCTGTAACATTAATTATCAGTCATTAATTATCACATATTTTGCTGTGGACCTTATTCGGAATATTAAGAAAATCGCTTCAACAAACTTGGGTAATAATGAAACTAAATTGGCTGTACATGATAGAAGTTGATTCTTGTTTTAAGGCACTTTAGCCTTAAAACAAGAATCAACTTCTATAGAAAATAATTTAAAATATTAAGGTAAAATTGACTTATATTATATTGACTTATCTTTCATACAAAAATCTACAAATTATTTTCCGTTTACATTCTTACTCGCAGTTTGGACCTATGATACCTCCGTATTCTCACATTCATCATGATTACAAGCTTGGCATTCTATGTGTTTTGTCTAGCAACCTTGGCAGTACCCCATTTCACCCTTGCTTTCTTTTTGATATTCTCGCTAATTGGCTTTCCTTTGAATAGGTTCCAACATTTTTAGCCACTTTTTAGCTTTTTGGTCTTACTATTAGTGATTTTCAACTTTTTAGCCTTATCTTTAAGAATATCAACCAAAACTTTAGTATTCCATTGGCCAAAGTGATATATAAGGTTTGCATTTTTGTTTAGAATTAACAATTGAATTAACAATTGAGTTTGAATTAGATCTCGAAAAGGTGTTTTTACAGTTAATGTTCCAGAATTTTCTTCTAATTTTGATAAAGGAAGTTTAGCCTCAGAAACGACTATTTCTTTGGGTCCTGATGTAGGTGTACGTTTTCTTTGAAGCAAAGATCTAAGGTTTTCTAGGTTTTCTGACCCTAAATTAAATAATTCTGGCACGATGTAGACAATGATTTGAGAGTGCATACATTTGCATGGTGATGTATTTATTCAATAAGCCCAGGCTTTCTTATGGTACGACAAACGGGTTTTATTAGGATATTTCCGCTTTAGAATAAAAACATTGTTAAGATGAAACTTACTTAGTATTCAACGTTTTGAAATTTAAATATTAAGGTCTAATAGAAGAAACATAAAGATCTTAATGTTTCCACTGAAATTTTTAAAAAGTTTACCATTGAAGTTATTAAAGAAGTATCGTATTACTCAGTCATTGACAAATTGACGATTGCTGCCAAAATGGTGGCACACTAAGGTATGAGCATTTTCGGTTCCCGGCCGTTAGTCGAATGGGGTTAGACTGATATTGTGATTGGCTGTAAGCGGTTACTCTCATAGCAATTAGTCAATGTATATGAAAGTTTAAAAATAAATGAATACATACATATTATCCCAATCATTATCAGACTCTCCAATTTGAGGGTGTGAGAACATATGAGCTTAATTGACCTGGTCATTACCAAGCCCTCGAATTAGTGGGTGTGAAAATTGCCTAATAAAACTAAATATTTGAGATCAAATCCGAAGTTTCTAGCTGTAATAGTGGCTAGGATCCAGGTATTATTATCCTGGTCACCTGCTGACCGTTGAGCTTGCTTGTGCGAGAACTGCCCATTAAAACTGAATATTTGAGCCAAACTCGGAGGTTTTAACTAAAATATTGATGTTATTACCCTAGTCATTATCAGACTCAAACTCAGATCTCAAATTTATGTCCTCAAACTCTTTGTTTTATTTATGATCTCAAACTCGTTGTTTCTAGTTCTAATAGTGGCTAAGACCCAGGTATTATTACCCTGGTCATCTTCAAACCCTCTAGTTGGCACATGCAAGAACTATACAACAAAATTGAATATTGTTGCCCAAATTCGAATCATTATATACATTGAATCCAAATGTATAATTTAATTTTGATTTCAACCGCATAAATAAAATATATAAGTATATTATATATGTATGTATATATATGTATATATATATATATATATATATATATATATATATATATATATATATATATATATATATTGATACAATAAGAGAATAAAACGAAGGATAAATTCCAGTGTATTTTTTCTTGTAAGTATTTCATAAAAACTTAAATTTTAATTAAACTGAATAGCGTTAAACTGAAACTTATATTGAAGTGAATAGTATGGTATATTAAAAAATGCCGTAATGGAGAAGACATTTACTTGTAACTTATACTTTCATACATAACTTTGCTTTTTTTGTTTTTTTTATTATTTGTAGTTTGTCACTAAAATGTTTTTGAAATATGTAAATATTTGTATTTAATTTAATAAATTCCGTTTCCATTCAACTTAGTACAAACATTTTAAATTATTTCAATTACCTTAATTTTATAAGTATAATAAAAATTCTTTTAATTCACAAGACGCTGTAGATGCTACAGCATGCTGTATTTGTGAGCCGACCGAAGATACTGATGCTCCAAGCACCTCAAGTCAAATTGCAGAAAAATTTATAGAAGTGAGAAAGTGATTGCCAACGTTAAAAACAAAAGAAACAATACAATACACTGCTTAATTTTTTAAATAGAGTAAAAAAAATTTTTTGCCTTCTAGTTATCGAAAACGATTTATTGAGCAGAAAAACATTTCTTCAGAAGTAAATAAAATTGAAACTCTTAAAAAAGCTTCTGCAAGTTCACCTAAAGCTAAGTTAAGAAAATCTGCAAGTACCATTGTCACCATTGTCATGAAAAACATCAAAACGAATGCATAATATATCGTTCGTCACTTTATGTGACACAAAAAATACATCAATTGAGACAATTAAAAATGTAAGAGACAAATTTTCGCGATATCTTCTTGTAGGAATCAATTCTGTAAATGATATAATATCATCGGAATTGCTTCAAGAATATTTTAAAGCGGAGTAGTACTGCAGACGAAAAAATAGATCCATGAATTCTCAAGACATAAAGCTCAGGAGAAAACAATAAATTTTATCAATAACAATGAAGGTTATCAGTTTTCTTTTAAAGAATTGATGAAAGTTGTGACTGATGATCCACCTAATTTGCTAACTATTATTAATTCATCAGAGCAATTTTATGTCGATGATTCAGTTATATCCAGTTATTAAAAACTCTCTTCTCTTTTATGCTTAAAAAAAAGCATAGTGATATTTTGAATAAATGTTTTAGTGAGTTGAATTCGGAAGCTGTCGATGAAAAGGTTTGTAAAATCAAGGAAGTTGCTTTAATTAAAACGGACATCTGCAAAGAAACATTCAAAAATGATGATTATCCTACCAGTAAACAAATGTTCTCCAAAGCAAAGTTAATTAATGTAATTCCTTCAATAGTACAATTATTAATCAGGGAGATTATGCGTTAAAAATAAGAAAAAAATTAATTCTGATAATGAACTCAAGAAAACATGTATATCATTCGCTCATGTGATTATATCGCTGGAAGATCAAATTATTAAAAAATCATTTGTAGTTGTTTATAAAAATATTTTGATCATTTTCATATATAATATATAATAATGAGCTTTAATAATTATAAAATAAAAAGAAATAAATATTTTTTCCCCTTAATATTTAATAAATACTGTGAAAAAAATGAATTTCTCTATAAATATTCAATAAATATTTAATTAGGCATGTTAAAATGTTTCTGATTTCAAATAATATATGAAAATTAACATATTAAAAGAAATCTTCTAAATTGGACCTGTCTGAGGAATAAGACTTAAAAACCTTTATGACTCAACTATTAACTTGAGATATCAAATGAAAATCATTTATTCTTTTTCTGTTCCTCATACGTTAGAATCAAAATGTTTAATCTTTTCTTATTAAAATGAAATGATTTGTTATCATACATAAATAAATATAAAAGAATAAGGAAGAATTTTATTTCATCTTTGCTTCTTTACCCGAAATAAATTTTCTATAGATAAATTGAAATGCTTACCAAATTGCTCATAGTTTGACAGCCATTCAAATAAATTGTGCACAGAATATATAAAATTGTTGGACAACAAAAAATAATAGTTGTAATTACACAATACACATATTATTATACATTAATAGCGTAAATATTTATACTCAACTATACTTTGCTAACCATCTATGTTTTGTATCTCAATTAATTTTTAAGTATATTCTACAAATTGAAGAATTCACAATTAAATGAAACTATGTGATGTAGTTTTTACTTTCTTTAAGTTCTTTCTCACAACCTAGGTTTCGTTGTATTACAACATCTTCAGGTGGGCTATTAGCAAAGATCTTTGCTATAAAATATTCTTGAAGCGATTAGCAAAGATCTTTGCTAATAGCCCACCTGAAGATATTGTAATACAACGAAACCTAGGTCGTGGTAAAGAACATAAAGAAAGTAGAAATAATACCACATCACATAGTTTCATTTAATTGTGAATAATGAATTTCTATAAAATTAACGCCAAATATATTCAAATTGAAGAATATCAACATGTAGCTTCTGTGCATCATTAGCTTAATATAATAAAAATCATTTACTTAATATAGCTGCCCTACTGTATCTGGAGGTGGCTATTAGAGGAACAAATCTTTTAATTTACTCCTTTTATGAGTAGAATTGCCAGGCTGAAATTCTTTAAGTTGCAAACACCGTTTTTACACAAGAAAAATGGTAAGAGACCCTTGTTTACCAGTTTATATGACATATTTCTTTCCGAAAAGCCATCCACAAAGAATATGTTAAAGCAGTAAAGATGTACATTTATCACAGTAATGACTGCTTAGAATTATCGTTAATTCTCAGCAGCTATAGGTTTGCAAGAAAATTAAAGTTGTTGAGAAAAAGAAAACATCTACGAAAAGGCGTAAATCATGATGTAAACAAATGGTGATGATATTTTATTTGGAATAATAACACATCATAAGCAATTTTACAAATTTATTAGTTATGGAAAATGCTTCAAATCATATTATAAAAGTAAAATCAAATAAGGATTTATTAATGAAATCAACATGTAATTATAAATTTTAAATTGTAAAATGTATATTTAAAATGTTTTAACCAGCGAGAATTCGTTCAGGGTAATGACCAGGTTCATAATCAGGGTTATTTGGATTATAGTCCCAAATGAGGTACTCAGGTTCATTAAGATATAGAGGTGGAATTTCACTGCTCACAGTTATTTCTTTACCCACAAGGTCAATGTTGCGTTCTAATATTTCATTTATTTCATCGAGTGTTTTTTCGTGTATACCTGAACATGAAAAAAAATTCGTGATCTTATTTAAGTTTTTTATAATCAGGTAGCCTCTATATTTAAACTATGAATACATTACTATGAAGACAATGCAGATTTAATTAGAATAACAATTGAGGAGTTAAATAGTAAACCATCATTAGGAATGTATACTAGAGTAAATTACCTATTTCTGTCTAGATCTTTTAAAAATTAAGTTTTTTAATAAAACATGTCAGAGCTATAGGTTACTAGTTTTGACCTGTGGCTTGGTTCAGACCCGATAAAAAAGTGACAGAGTAATTTAACAAATTTTTAAAAAATATAAGATATTATCCACTAACTATGTAAATGTATATATGTACTTAGCGGATAATGCTGTTCTCCCAAAAGGAATCATTTTTTAATTGCTAAAAAATTATATTCCGCGATAAAAAATTTCACAGAGATTGTTTGAGTTGTTGAAGCATGGAAGTGTTAGAAACATATAAACTAACTTGCTTTTGCTTTTATAATATTAAGATGCCCAATCAATAACTTGTACCTGTTCTACTTGTACATTTTGTAATAGTTGTAAACATTTTTTTCATATTTTAATAAGCACCACAGAGTACAAAACTAATAGGCTATACTCCATGTAAAATATTTGATGTCATTAAAATTTTTTATACCATACAAAAAGCATATATTAGCATTCTTTACTAAATTTAAGATAGTAAACTGTTAAATTAGTTTTGCGTATTATATCATGCGCAACACAAGAGTTATAGTCACTAGCTATCCCAGTTTTGCCCTGACAAAATCCCAGCTTTGCCTCGGCAAAAAAGGAAGATAACTGCATTTTGTTTTGTTTGGTTTTTTATATGATGTCCTATCTGAGAGTCTATTGGTTGGGTACGAACTACAGAGAGGGGTAACGAAAACAACCGCAGCGCTTTCTCTAGCAGTCTAAACGCTGCTTGCTCTAGCAGTCTAAACAGCATTGCCTGGGCAAAAAAGGACGATAACTGCATTTAGTTTTGTTTGCTTTTTATATGATGTCCTATCTGAGAGTCTATTGGCTGGGTACGGACTACAGAGAGGGGGTAACGAAAATGACCACAGCGCTTGCTCTAGCAGTCTAAAGGCTCCTGTTAAATGTAAACAATTATTTTCTTTTCCTAAAAAATGTTCAGTCAAACTACACCGAAATTAGATTTAATAAATCTTTCATAAAATTGGACCAAAAGTCCCTAATAGCATTTGTTTATAATCACTGTTTACCTAATGGAATTCCTTATGTACAATTTTAAAGAACCTTGCCATCAAGTCAATGTATAATTATTAAGTCATAGATATTAAAAAAAAATTAAATAATTAAGTACTGACCTGTACACCTTAAATCAATTTTAAGTATTCTCCTGTTATTTATTAATGCTTTCATGATGTCCTCCTCTGCACCATGCAAGATGTTTGAGCTCATATCCAAGTTTTTTAAGCTTCTGTTTAATGCTAACACAGAAACCATCTGTAGACATATTTTACACTATATTACAACTGTATAAATTGTATGCATAAATTGTGTAGAATATTACTGCAATTACAACAAGAAAGATATAAAAACAGTCGTGTAAATATAGAATCCTAATATATTTACTTTTTTCGCTGATTCGTCAATAAGACCACAAGCTGCTATATTTAATGTGACAGGAAAATCTTTGCATCTAACTAAAGCAGATGCCAAATAACCAACTCCAACCAGTGATATATAATTCAGGCGTAAATCTGGAATAAGCACATTTATTAAAAATAAAGGTAATTCTGTTATATATTTACAATTAATTTTATAAGTATACATGAAAATACATCTCTTCAAAATATAAGATTTATTAAGAAACAAATGATGTTTTATTATATGACAATACTATTAGTGTTCTAATCTTCGATAATTGTTTTAACTTTTTTGTCATAGGTCACATTTGATGCAACTTGGACTTTATTTTTTATTAATTTCATATAGATGTAAGGTGTCTATTGAGTATAACATAATTGGAATTAACCATAAATGTATCCAATGGGTAGTTAGATATACTATCAGTTGTTTAATAAACATTGAAAATGTATCATGAGTACTTCTTATTTCATTAATATGTATATGATTTTTGTCATTTTCAGATGATGAAACCTGGGAAAACTGCAATGTGTTTTAATTCCCCTGTAAAACGATTTAGCATTGTCCTCCAAAATTATATAATTTCAGTGTACTGCTTATTGTCAGTGGCAGACTATGCGGGAGGGGGATGGGGCAGATGGTCTTAGGCCAGAGTCCTGGGGACCTCCAAATCTCGAGAAGTCTTTTTGAGTCTAATCATAATAAGGCAAAAATATGTATGTATCTATATACCTCTTAACAGGCCATTTGATTGCCAATATAACATACATCTCTATCTAATTACAGCTAAAGACATAAAGGGGTGCTCGCTGCACCACGCTCGCTCTACGACGGCTTTGATGAGAAACATAAATAATAAAACTGAGTGACAGAGAGAAAGACTAGCAACAATAGCAATCAATTGGAACCTTATTGATGTAAAACTATGTTACAACTTGTTAGAAAACCAAACGAGGATAGTAGCTTTTGTGGGACTTCCTTAAACATTCGAGACACTTGGTGAATACCCATCAAAGTGGTGAAAAACACACAGTCCATTTATGCACGCGTGGCCCCCACCTTGAAAACTTTGAATGTAATTTAATTTCATTTCTTCTTTAAAAGTGACATAAAATAAAGCTTGATTAAAAATACTATGTAATTAATGTAATTTTTTCTTAGATTTGTATTGAGTGAGTTCAAAGTTTGATATTGAATAGTGATCATATTATCAGGTATCTAAGAAGAGCTAATAAGTAAATACCTATATTACTAATTAGATTACTATTAACTCATTGTTTTTCAGTATGTACTATCAGGATCAAAAGTGCATGAACACTTAAAGTCAACTGCAATCTAAACGTTGTATATGCCATTCATTTGAAAAAAACCATGCATTTATAATCATGATAGTACCTTCCAACCTCCTACTACCTACATGGAGAGGAATGCAACATAAAAATTACTAGTACAGCACAATAAATACGGGGTATTTCACCTTTTTGGACCTTTCTATGAAGAAATACGAGACTAGCTTAGAATTTTTATTTCTCAGTACCAGACAAACCATCTTTATGTACATAGGTCAGGCTATGAATTGTCAACAAAATAAATAAAATCTTTTATTTTTAGTGAAATTCACCCATCTGGCTCTCAGAAAAGAAAGCTAAAAAGCAAAGGCTGAAGAGGCTACATCACTTGTTGGATCTTTATCCAAATACTTTTCTGCTCATGGAGAAAAAAAAGATGGCAAAGAAAAGAGTAATTAAAGTGATGAATCTGACTCCGGCATACAGACAATTGATGTTAGGACTACAAACACAGGTAAAAAACCAGTTGCGTGTGATTTTAATGAAGACTGTAATGAAGAGGCAAGTGACATTGAAAAAAATGTTGACGAAGATAGTAACGATGAGAAAATTAATGAGGATGAATATGTTTCTGATGCTTCTAAAATGCACTCCTCATCATCCCCTGACACTGCACATTAATCAATATTTGTTCCAGAGCATATCAGAATTGTGATCATCGAAAATGATAGTGAAGTATATCGAAACAAGGAGAACCTTTTGAATCTATAAAAAGACCAGCTCAACACACTAAGAGAACACATAGTTGTTTAACTATGTCATAGTTTTACTCTGAATGAGACAAAGTATTTCAGGAAACGGATGCTATACTCAGCATCAACAAAGAAACTGCACTGTTTTTGCTACCAATTATTTGCATCTGACGGGAACACAAAAAGAAATAAATTTATTTCCAATTTCTGTCAGTGGTGAAAATTGAATCCAAAGATGAATCATCGCTTGAATATCTATAAAAGTTAGAAAAATGAAAAACACTCTCTATGGGCCTGAAACTTAATAAAACCATAGACAAGGAAAATTAGAAGATTGTTTAGCTTGAGACCAAGAAGACCTCGACCAAGACATTACACTATTTTGAACCCAGCAAAATTTTGCTTTCTGCAGCCACTGTGAAGATGTCTCATGGGAAATCAGAGGAAATTTTTTAAAATTGCTGCTGGGGATTTTTTAGCTTTTTTCCACAGTTCTTCACTTCACAAAATCCTTAGCGAAATTTAGTATCGAATATCTTAAAATTCATGTTTCGGGAAATGCAGTACAAATGTTAAAAAAACTGTGAGCCCCACATTGCCAACAATCCCATTATTATTGTCCTCGTGGGAATTCTAAAAAAATCCTTTTTTATTACATGTGCATGACCTAAATACTATGTGAAATTTTAAAGGTCCTATGGAAAAATTCAAATTTTTAGACACAACACTTGACTGTGCTTGGATTATAATATAGCAATATTTCGTACTTGGATTCATTATAATTTCTTCAAATAAAATATTGTATATTATTACTTTATTTTTTGTGAATTCCACAACGTTAAATTAATTTGTCACATTTTTTATTCCTGTAGTTTATTAATTATTCGGCTGTATAAACTATTATTAAATTTCACTTTTTTCATTTACCTCTTTTAATACTTTTCCTCTGTATTTTGGAATCATAAAGATAATGGTATAAAAAAGTAAGCAGTGTTTTTATGCATGTAAGTGTGGCAAATAGGTATGGGTTTTTTAAGTGTTAAATTATTATGTTTCAAGTGCGAAGAAACCATTTCAAAAATTTGTAATAAAATATATTTTTTAGGTTATATGAATATTCTAATATACAAGTCAGTTTTGTAATTATAGATAGCCATTAAAGTAGTTAAAAATAAAATTAACACTTTTATTCAATATTACTTTCATCCTATATATTTTTACAGATTAAAGATAAATTTCAAGGAATTCTTTATATGAACAGATATAAGGGTTGCCTACAACATGGCCATAAGAGAGATTCCTGGCGATAGGTGGGTTCAGTGCTTTACTCAATGATTTTGAAGGAGACAAAAGTATATTATCAAATCTAGGAAGATTAGTTTGAAAAACAATAGAATAGTAGCAAACTTCAAACCTGATTCTATTTTTAAAAATATATAAGCTTTCAGTTAACGCTTGTACTATATAAATGGAAATAAGTAAGAATGCAGTAAGACCTCAAGTTCTGTTGACTATTTCGTATTTAGAACCAAACAACATAACACTTAGAAAATTGAAAGTACCTAAAGTTTCCAAAGGAGCCTTGAGATTTTGCTGAATACTGTAAGCAATACCTTGGAATCCTAAATCGCCAATTTTATTATTACAAAGTCTCAAAATTTTCAAGTTTTTATGTTCCTGCAAATACCCCCCAATAGCTAGAGCCCCTATGTCACCAATTAAACAATGAGAAAAATCAATTTCTTCCAAAGATTCAATTTCAAGTATTTTGCGCATAATTAGTCTCACTTTACTACAGTCTAGAGAACTCCGATTGATACGTAGAACTCTAATTTTCTTTAAACTCCTCAATCCTCTACAGATGGAGCTGCAGTCTGCGTGAGAAAATTCAAAATATCTCTCCTCATATCTGTTTTGTAAGTTATTAACGCCAAATGTTAAGTTCAGCTCTTCTAAATAAAGGAGCCGTTCCAAAATACTTTGCAGAGGTATGTGATCGAATACTTTTTCAACACTATATGGACAGCAATCTTCAACTTTATCAGAATCAAATGTTTCGATGTTGACGAATGGTTTTCTTACTATTTGCAGTTGAGTTAATGTTAAACATTTGATGTAGGAATGTACCTGAAATGACAAAGTTATGCAGTAACTATATGTATTTTTACAATGATAGATCGGAATCAACCACATATTCTGAATACATATATTGCACAAATCATCTTATTTTTTGTTAATTAATAACCAACTAAAAGGACAAACTATAAATGTGTAAATAAAAATAAAAAACAAATAAAAAAAATTTGCATTAAAAATGGAATCAAGGATATTCCAATTCAAGGCAAAAGGCTCCATCAACAAATTATGTTCCATAGATTGGTTACCTGCTTGTTTGGTAGCATCTAATTGAAGAAATGTTATTAAGGTATCAAAACCAAAATTGTAAAATTGTCCTAAATAAAACATAATAAAGTAATTTTAGGGAATGTGGAAGATGATTAGGGAGGAGCAATGATGATAAATTTTTTTAAATTAATGACTCAGCTTAGAGGGCATACATGACAACTAAATGTAAGCACATTGTTTAAAAAAAGTAATGCATTTTGGTTGATTATCGTCTCCATACATAAAAAATAAACAAAAACTTTTTAATTGTGAAGACATACAATCTCGAAAATATATGTCTGTAAATACTATTATTATAATTAACTGTAAAGGTAGATCCAAATGTAAAAATTTATAGGTTAATTTGAACTTATTTTTATGATACTTCTTATATTTTTACAAAATTAAACTGTACTAAACACAGATGATATTTAGTAGTTTCAAATACCAGCATATACCTACTATAGACAAAAGACTTCAAGATATTTCATTCAAGAGATTTAAATATATTTCAGCTGAAAGAAATTGTAAATTGGAAAAATTTACAATCTTCAATATGCAACTGAAAAATAGGATAGACTGTTAAAAGGAGTTTTAGAGAAATTCAAAGTACAAACGATATTAGAGTCCAACATTTTGCTAATTTGGCACGTATATTCTGATAGTCTGTGAACAATCACCTACATGACATTTTTATGTCTACTTGTTAGCATGTGAGAGTTTAATGTAAATATTCATTTAGAAAATAAACTTAATATAATATTGTAATAATTATAATTTCTTTTTTTACTGCAATACTTATGCACATACATACTTATAAATGATTCATAGAGTATTGTTTTTTCATGTGTACTTTGCGTATTTACTATAATATATTTTTACTAGCTTTCATAATTTAATTTATTAATAAATTCAGAAAATTTATTTATGTAATTCTATTTTTCCTCCTTCAACATTCAATCATTTGGCAAATCTCTCAGATATATCAACCTGCGGTCCCCCATATTTCAGATTAGAGAGACCAAACTACACCTCTTTCCGTTAATTCAAAAGTCATGAGATAATCTATATTTCTCAAACTTGTGTGATAAATACATACTGAAAAAGGCTTTGCTTATATTGAAAGTGTCATATACTAAATTCACACTATCATTATGTTTCGTGAGATGGAAATAATTAACTTTTATTTAAACCAAGAACTTATATTCATTTAATTGTTGAATATCATGATTACTCTAAAATTCAATTGTCCGAAGACCAACTAATAATTTTTAATTTGCAATAAGTAATAATTTAAGTGGCAATTGAACTCATCCACCTAGAATCACTACTTAGCTGAAATAGCATTCCTTTGGGCATAGTAATAGCAATGTGACTTAATAAAATCTGGAGTTAACCGAAATATTTAATGGTACTTGATAATATAACGAAAGACATTAAATACAGAGCATTGAAGGATGATAATTACAAATTTATGAAATGGAAAAATATTAATAGAGTAGGATATTCAGTATTGAGATAAGGTCTACGGCTAAAAGTATTCAAGAGTACTAAGTACTAGTACTTAGTCGTTTACAAGTTTAAAATTTATAATTATACATATTTATTAATATCTCTTTTCTATAACTCCAAAATTCGAAATTTGATTAAAATTATGTCTACTATAAATATATTCTCTTGTATTCATAGAAATAATATTAGGCAGTAGACATTAATGAAACATTCTAACAAAAACTGATTAACAGTAAGTTTGTACATGATGTATACATAGCTTATTATTATTGCTTATATATTTGCTTTTATACTTAGAAACAAAAAGAAAATATAACGAAAAATTAAAATTTGTTTTTGCTTTTAAAAATGATGACATTCAATTAAAGGAAATGTATAAAATGTGTAGGTGAAGAAGCTTATTGAAAGAAAACAATTTGTATTGTACAGTCTTTAATGATTTTTAGTGATTAAAAATGAAGTGTGAAAATAAAAAATATTATTTTTTTGCTTTGTAACAACTTTGTTTCAACAAAAACTTCTCAAAGTCATCAAATGTAATTCTCCATCATACTTTCAACGTATTCATCATTATACTTTCAACATATTGATGTTAATTATGTCTCCCAAATTCTCTTCTTTATGGACATATACTGCAAACCAAGATTCCAGCCTTAACTTTATTTTGGTCAGCTTTAAAAAAAGTTCTTCAAATACTCGAAAGCTGCAGCCTCACAATTAAAAGTCTTTAAAAATTGCTTTATAAGGCCCAATTTTACATGTAACAGAGGCATCGAAATATTTTTGAGATTAACAATTCTTTCCCATTTAACATTGCATTTCCCTAACTTGAACTTGATAAGTTCAGGCTAATGTTTTTGACATAGTGAGCTGCATCAGCTCTACTATTCCGCAGCGAAGATAGCAGGCGTATTTAGTGTATCTTGAATTCCATTTTGAAAATTAAACATCTTGGTGTCTCCAACAACTTTCCAATTATATTTCTTGTATTTTATCACAGCTAAAAACATTTTTGTATTGTTATAAATTCCCTTGACATACACTGAACGTGCCTGTGGAATACATGGAAATCTATTTCTGTTGTGAACTAGGACAGCTTTTGAACATTTTGTTCTCGTTCCATGGAATTGTGTTACATAGAAAGATATCCTTCAGCAGTATTAGAGATAATTCCAGTTACTTTAAATTTATCTTCACATAATTGCAAAACTGAGCCCATCTTCTTTAGTGAGAAAGCAAAAATGGTTTCGTTATTTTTGATGAGATATTTCAATGGTAGAATTCAGCAAAATCTATAATTTTAACTGGGCTGTTGATAACTGCTTTATATTTCGGAGGAAATGAAGGTATTTTATTAAATCATAATGTCTACAAATTTTCTCATTCAGAATCGGCCACCAATTTAGAATTGATAGTTATTTAGATGAATTAAGAAAGGTCAGAACAGATAACTAAGTTGTTGATTTTTCAGTACAGGAAAAGTGGGTGGGTATAGGAAATTTTTTATTACAGGGAAATGAACCCAATGTCATTAGAAGATATCAATAAAATATTTTTTGCATTTCTATACCCATATGACATTTTAGTAACTTTATAAGGCAAAATTAACAATCTTCAGAATGATCGCTTGGTTCCTTCCCACTGACACTGGAAATTATTAATCGGGGGCGCAAAAGAAACATACTGTTGAATGGTAATTGTTGACACTTACTCCAAAACAAACATTTTCAATACCCAATGGCATTTTTTTGTATTTTTATATAGAGAACCAGAAAACATTGAATAATTTTCATGTCCAAGAAGACATTTTTTAATTAGTATAATTTATAGTAATAATGCACTATAATCAAAACATTAGAAAAACAAGTAACTCAGAGATCAACTGTTGTGATGAAAACAAAATAAACTGGTGTTCTGTATTGCAGTTGGGTAGTTATATTATATATTTAATACTGACTAAGTTGATTTAACAGAAAATACAGTATTAATAAAGTTTCATTAACTCTTCAGAAAAAATATTGCATATTATAAACTCTATGACTGTATGGTATTATTATGGCTACTAAAGATGGTTTTTTTATTAGAGAAAAGTGAAAGTTTTTGTTCAATAATATATGAAAAGTGAGGATTTATTTGTTGTGTCATTCACGGAGTAGTTTAAGTTTGTTAAGCTGTTAATTGGAATTATTATATTAAAACTAGATTGGATAGGAAAACCAATATGAAATTGGTGGTCATATAAATACGAATAAAATCATATTAAAATGAATTAAACGTACATATAAAAAAATGTTTATAAATTGAATTAACTACAAGATATTAATTACACTTATAGACACAAGCTACTCAAATATTAAGTAGCTTTAATAAATTTACAATCAACTATAATGAATTAAATTTTATCATGTGTTTGTGATGATGAATTTTCACATGTTCAGAAATAGTTTTGTTTTTTACATGTAATACGATTTTAAAAAATCGTAATAGTAAAGACAGATATTTATATTTTTATCTGATTTGGTGAACACTTGAATGAATTCATGACCAGGATTATTTTATACCTGGATTATAAGCCAACTTTTTGCAAAATTTTATGTAAGACAGCTTTAGAGATATTGCCAAAAATATCCATATAGAACTTGTCCCCTCCACCGTATCCAAAACTGCTAAAGTGATAATAAAAATTATAATGAATAATAAAAAAATACAGTTTTACTAAAATTTTATCTAAAATTTATCAGAAAATTGTGAAACTTTAGATAAAATTCTAACAATGATTTTAAATCTCAGTTTTTAAAAATTTCATATTTTTACAGGAGATACTTCTAATGTATTTACATGGTGGAAAATAATATTAATATTTGTAAATAATATAATAGATATATTATGTACCCTTAAATATTTTAATTCACTTACATGTTCGCAGAACCCACGCAATGTGAGTTCAACTCATACATACAGGTTTTACTTTTTTTGTTATTCAACACATTCAATATTGACCGGAATGTTTTTGCGCACCACTTTTTCTCTTATTTTAATATAATTTTCTGATGAGATTACTTATTTGTGTTAAAACTTACTCAGTTATACATAAAATTATACATAACACCATTATTTGAATATAATAATACTTTTAGTTTATAAAATACACAGTACAAAGCAAAGTATGCAAATTTCTGAATAGAGTAGAGGGACCCTTACATTAACACTGAAAGTCTTAAATTATCAAAATCTATGTTAATTGACACCTTACATATACCGGCAACCAAATATTCATAATGTATGAATATTTTACTTTGACAAGGCTTTATAACATCATGTGTATTATTAATGAAAATAGATATTTAATGTCGATGTTCATGAATTTATTTCTCTTTTGCTTTCATGGGTAATTCAAAATTTCAGGTTACTTTAAATTGTCTTCCGTTATTATACGTATTTATTATTAGTTAAATGCTCATATATATTACAAGTAAGTTATAATTAGAACAGTTTCAATGACATCATAGCTTGCTGAAACTTTTATAGTCACTTATCAAACCACCAATTATTACCATATTATAAAGCTTATTTAGTGAATTTAATGAAGTACTATACTAAGTAGATCTAAGAGAATTCTGTAATACGATGAAACATACAGTAAAATTAGATATACACTTGCAAATAATATATTTTTTCAATGGAATATTAAGTTCTTAATATGCATATGCTATGTCGTTCTTAGTATTCACTTTATTTAATGGAATACTGAAAGTCTTAAATTATCAAAATCTATGTTAATTGACACCTTACATATACCGGCAACCAAATATTCATAATGTATGAATATTTTACTTTGACAAGGCTTTATAACATCATGTGTATTATTAATGAAAATAGATATTTAATGTCGATGTTCATGAATTTATTTCTCTTTTGCTTTCATGGGTAATTCAAAATTTCAGGTTACTTTAAATTTTCTTCCGTTATTATACGTATTTATTATTAGTTAAATGCTCATATATATTACAAGTAAGTTATAATTAGAACAGTTTCAATGACATCATAGCTTGCTGAAACTTTTATAGTCACTTATCAAAACACCAATTATTACCATATTATAAAGCTTATTTAGTGAATTTAATGAAGTACTATACTAAGTAGATCTAAGAGAATTCTGTAATACGATGAAACATACAGTAAAATTAGATATACACTTGCAAATAATATATTTTTTCAATGGAATATTAAGTTCTTAATATGCATATGCTATGTCGTTCTTAGTATTCACTTTATTTAATGGAATACTGAAAGTCTTAAATTATCAAAATCTATGTTAATTGACACCTTACATATACCGGCAACCAAATATTCATAATGTATGAATATTTTACTTTGACAAGGCTTTATAACATCATGTGTATTATTAATGAAAATAGATATTTAATGTCGATGTTCATGAATTTATTTCTCTTTTGCTTTCATGGGTAATTCAAAATTTCAGGTTACTTTAAATTTTCTTCCGTTATTATACGTATTTATTATTAGTTAAAAGCTCATATATATTACAAGTAAGTTATAATTAGAACAGTTTCAATGACATCATAGCTTGCTGAAACTTTTATAGTCACTTATCAAAACACCAATTATTACCATATTATAAAGCTTATTTAGTGAATTTAATGAAGTACTATACTAAGTAGAACTAAGAGAATTCTGTAATACGATGAAACATACAGTAAAATTAGATATACACTTGCAAATAATATATTTTTTCAATGGAATATTAAGTTCTTAATATGCATATGCTATGTCGTTCTTAGTATTCACTTTATTTAATGGAATAAAAGAAAAACAAAAAACTGTGAAAACCCTAAATTAAAAAAATATTCTATTATGTTTAATGGAAAAAAGTAGTTTAGAAAATGATTTCTAATGTCACTTTAGTTAAGTTTTGTTACTTGTACATGCCTTAATGTTACTTAAGCAAAATGAAAAAATTTGTATTACCAATGTGGCTAATTCATTAGCTTCATCAACATTAAATACATCAGCACTAGCATTCTCCAAATATTCCTGCAGTGACCTAGAGAGGAATTTAATCTTCCAGTCTGTCACTGAATGTAATTCTTTTTTTTCAGGCCATCTGAACTTATATGCACGCATCCAATAGTGTTCATCCTACAAGTGACAAAATAGTTTTTTAATTATATGTATTACTTTATTCTTAAATTCATATTCTTCTCTGCAGTTGGAATATACTGTTGTATACATTACTTAGAGTCTAGTGCCCATTGGGACAGTAGACAGTAGACTAACTTGGGACAATTTGATACTTTTTTCCGTATTATGTTGACTAACCTGACATTTTCAGTTGTGACTTTAAAAATGGTGTTTGTTGAGAGGGAGTTAGCTACTTCTTCACTTACTGTTAACATAAATATTCTGAAATAGTACTCACGGCAGAATTATGTGCTTTGAATGTTACACAAAAAAAGGTAAGTTTCTTTCACTAATTAACTTTGTGTCCAGGACAATTCCAATGAGTCCTGGATTATGCTGATTCCTGATTTCTTTACTCTATTATGTTTGCTAATAAGATAAGCAAGTTTTATTGGTCAAGTAAGAAATCTCCTAATTTATATACTAATGTTTGAAAAAATTCACATAAGCACATAACTTGGGACAGTATCAATAGTTAGGTCATATATATCGATATTTTTATTTTAAGGTTATGTTTACAGTTTTTTATTTTTTTTTTTTTATTTTTCCTGAAAAGGGAATTTATATATAATGAATAAAATGAAGAAGAACTATCACATTTTGGATGATGTTTCTATTGGTCATGCAGCTAGCTGTTCGCAAGAGACTGAATTATTGACAAGCTGAAAAATGTGTAGTGTTTCAAAATGCTCAATCCAGAGGAAAGTAAAAAATTTACAATGGCGAAAATTTGGATGACCACCTGTATTTAATGCAGAAAACTGTCTGAAATCTTATCTTAATGGCAGACTGGGACTTTTCTTTAACTGCTTTTGTTATCAAATGCATTGTGAAGAAGGTTCTAGATAAAAGAAATGCAGTTGAACTCTGGTTCAAAAACAAAATATTAGGGAAGAAATGGATTCAATGCTTCCTAAACAAACGAAACGTGCAGTTGGAAACTCAGATGTGTAATAATATTAAAAGGGCCAGGGCTGCAGTGATCCATGAGGGAAAAGAAGCATACTTTGACGAACTGAGTGGTTTCCTGAAGAATGTTGCAGAAGAAGCCATTCTTAATTACAATGAAACTACTACTACAACAGTAATAATAAAGTTATTGTTAAAAGAAAATATAGTCATCCAGAGAGGATATTATTCAAAATCAAACTTTTCAGTAACGTTTGTAAGTACAGCCAGTGGTGTTGCTTTGCCGTCTTACTTGTGTGTAAGGCAGATAACCTTTATAGTATATGGACCGAAGGAGGCTCTACAGGAACAAGGTTTAACAGATCAAAGTCTGAATGGTTTCAAGGAAATATTTTTAAAAATTGGTTTTAAAGTATTGCATTACCATATCTAAAAAAGCACAGTGAATTCCCAAAAGCTATAATAGTTGACAACTTGGCAAGTCATATCTCTGTCGACATTTTGAGATATGCATTGAGAACAAAATTAAGATCATATTATTGCCACTAAATAGCACACATTTGTGTCAGCTTTTGGATTTAGCATTTGTCGACCCATTAGAACAACGTGGCACAGACAACTGACAACATGGAAGTTAAAAAGAAAAGGATAGTTTCCTAGAATTCTAAAGAAAACACTGGATGAACATCAAGACCACATGGATTCAAATCTAAAGATTGGATTAAAAAGAGTAAAATATCACCACTAAACAGAAATAAAGTCCTCAAGTGCTTACCAAAAACAGAAATGACTCAAGCAGGTAATGGGTAAGTTTCAGCAGCAGCCTGGATATCATCATTTCAAATATCTTCAAAGCACTCATGACAAAAAAAGTGTAGGAAATTCAGGGGAAAGAAGATGACTGTTACAGCTGACAAAATTTTGGCTGAAGGTTATATTGCAGAAAATTTAGAAAAGACCCTTGAATCTACCAAAAAATTGAAGCCAAAATCAGAATCAGAAAAAAGAGGTAGACTTATTAAGAGAAAATGTTCAGGAAAGGATAAAGGAAAACCAAAATTCAAAAATCAAGAAGTAGACTTGGAAACATCACATGAACAGACTACTTTATTCAGATACTTATGAAATGGATGTGTATTTATCAGTCAAACATAGCCTCAAGCCTCTATCAAAGTAAATTATTTCGTTGTGGTCGAATTTATCAATAACGAAGGCAAAAATGAAATAAAAGAATTGTTTACTTGTTATCAATGAGGAAAGAAAAAAATGAAACAAATAAATTTGTATGTTATGTACCTATGTATATTTATAAGTAAAATTATAGAAAAAAACAATGCCACCTTTAAAATAAGCTATATGTCAAATTATAAGGGATCCAATGAAGTGTTTGCTTTTCCAAATGTTGAAGATGTGGAGGAGTAAGTTAACCTTCATAGATTCAAACGAGTTATTGAACCATTTAGTGAAGTGAAAGGAGGATATATATTTTACTTATAAATTGACTCGCTGTATGTAGTTTATTGTTTACACATTAATCTTATTATAAAGCTACAATATTGTGTAACTGACCATTTATGTTGTTTAGTAAATTGACGATTTATTTTTTTTGTAACGTATTGAAAAAAAAATTCTTTTTTTTTTAAATTGAACCAAGTATAATTCTACATGTTTTAACATGAGACTACAGGTAAAACGTATACTGTCCCAAGTTAGGGAGGTGTATCACCTACCTAATCCATCACCAGCAACAGTGTTATTTTTTTTTGTGTGTATGACAGATATATTCAAAAAGTAATTACTAATTCAGAAAGTACAAAGGTAGACCAGAGTTTTCACATGATTTTTTACTGTTCACTTATTTTGTTTAATATGTCTATTTGCATCTGAAACTGTACCAAATATGGGCTCATGACTATACAATATAAATTATATTGTAAATACAATGCCTTTTTTCAAATTCGTTGATACTAAATATAAACATTTTGTTTAAACAAATTATTTTTTTTCCTATTTGACTGTAACATTGTAGATAATATTATTTATACCAATATACTTACAAAGATTTTACTTTATTTGCTTATACGTGTATAAATGTGTAAGTGGGAAATTTAAAACACTGATATTTTGATTACTGTAATAATCAAAATATCAATGTTTGAGAGTGGTGTATTTTATACATTAATAAAACTATATGGGGGAAAGAGAAATTAATGTTAGCAAGGGTAGACTATAGATTAAATAGTTCATCCCAAACATGAACTTTAATAATCAAGGTACTTTGGCTCAGATAGTTTCTAGCATAAACGTCTCTCTTGTGTCATGCACTTGAAAAGTAAGCCCAGAAAATATATAATTATTTTACAGATGATTCAATTGCAGATCTAAAGTAAGAAAATCGTAACAAAGAAAATAATAAGAATCTGCAATCAAACATTATCAATCCACACATCATAATTTGTAGAAAGATTAAATAGTTTCCAAAAAAAAAGAAACAATGGCCACATTATCCTTATAAGTGCCTTCGATCTATATCTCACTGACTATTAATCACAAAATAGCCTGCCCTTTAAGGCCTGACGTCCGCGAATGGTGTTTTCTCTTAATGACTGAATGTTCTTCTTCACACAGAACAAAATATTCTTTTTCTTACCTAAAATTGTAGTAGTCCGCGCAGAGCTTAAGAGGGACAAACATATAATATTTATCCCTCTCAGGCAAAAAAAAAATTTTATAATGAGTAATATTTTTGTCATTTTTCATCAATGGTGCATGGGAATGGAGGTAAGGAAAAATTCAATTATATGGAAATTTTCATAAGAGTTTAGTAAAATATTTATATTATTTGTTACTTCGATATAATTTGATGACGACAACATTATTAATAAACAAACAATTAGATTTTCATTGGAAAATAATGTCTTGTTTGAATTTATTCTTGATTACAAAATGGGCACCCATAATTGTGCTTCATAAATCTCATTCGGTCTTTGTTTTTGAAAATATTATTTTATGATTTCTTTAAAAAGTGTTTTCCACTTGTTCAAGGATTTGATGATAATTATTTAAGTCAGACTTTAAATAATTTTGTACATAAAGATGAAAAAAGAAGAGTCAAATGTAGACGGCTTAAACTAATATGTGACCACAGAACAGTTGGTTTTATGTTCTGTGTATCTGACCATAAATCTTTTAATTCTGAGCAAAAGGATATTCTCGTTAACAGCAATTATTATGACCATGGATGTGCTTGATCTAGAACATGACTAACTCTAATATGAAGTATATATTCTATATCAAGATTTCTAAGACCATTTGAAAAAATTTCCTCCACTATTGGTGGAAATCTAGCCAAAAAGTATACTTGACATCCCTTATTCAATCTGATGCTCAAGTATACAATTTGTATTTAGAGCACGCAAATTCAATGTCAGCACCTGTTGCTTCCAGAAAAATATGTGAACAATATGATTTTAGAAGACTATTCACTATTCAGGTCGAAAATAGCTAAATGAAACCTTGATTGTATACATAGAGTTGGAAATGCATCCGATGAAGATAATCACAGAATGTTGTTTTAAAAAAGCAGCTCGACAGGAAAAGTTAAAAAACAAGGAGGCTGCGACTTATAAGCTGTCATGTTGTGTCAAAGTCTAAATGACAGTGTTTTGTATTTCAAAATAAAATTCTGTGTTCATAATTTCAGAGTTTACATTCTTGGTAGTGACAATATTATGTCTCACTGGTGTTAGGATGTAGGCTGTAGGATTTAACTTATCTCGACAAAATATTTTCTAAAAACTATGGTATAATTAAATTCACAGATGAATGCATATTACACAATAGAAATGTTATCATTTCTAATATTTTGTTATTTATTAAGTTGTTATCACACAAAATAATGTGAAATAATTTGACACATAAATGAACTGACTCGTTCACTTGACTATCGAAAATAAATCAAAAAATTGTGGGATGTTTCTCCCCAGCCAATAATGTCATACGCTACCCCTGATAGACATACATTCTTTAATGCATATTTTCTTATATAATTATTGTACAATCATTTTTGTTTTCTCTTTGGAAAATATTAACTATTATAGATATAAACATTTCAGATACTAAAAAGATATAAAAATTGGGTTATATTGTGATTATGTAATGTTTGGCTCATTGCACTAATAGGTAAACACTAAAATTTAAAGCTTATATAACGAATCATGAATCAATTGATCATATGTAAAATGTAAATTTGCAAGCAGCTTTGCTGCTTTCATATTTGGAAATAGAAATTGCATAGGAATTCATTTCATGTTTTCAGTTACATATGTTTTCAATAAGCTTTATCTGTTTTCAATTGCTGAAAACTTCACGAAGCAGTGGCCATGTGAATAACTAGATTTTTAAGCTTCGTATGTTACTTGATCAAAGCTAATGTTAATTATTTTATTTTCGTCTAAATAATAAATTTAAGTTTAAACTATGAATATAAAATAAGCCATAACATATGAAATGTAAGAACACAGCCCATACAAGTAGTGACTAAAGTACCATATTAGAAACACAAATAGTCATAATTTAATTTTACTAATTGATATAAAATGAAATTTTTGCAATTCAAAATTTACTAAAAGGTATTCAATGAAATTGTTGCTCTTGCAAGGCATAGAAATGTTGTAAGGAATACGGGAATGCTCGTGTTATTTACCTCTACTAGATTATTCACATATTACTTACAACTGCGATTCCACTTCATCTATTGATTATGTGATTGCCGAGTTAAATATTATTGGAAGGTGGAAGTGATGTCTATTCCATTTAAAAGAATGATTAAATACGAAGAACGCTTTATTTTTTAATGGAGTTCAGTTTTACAAAAAGTATTCAACCTTGTAAAAAGTTTCTCATTATGGAAGCTTACAGTTGGTTTCATACATTACCAATAGTTCTTCTATTAACCTGATTATTAACTTAGAATTTCTCCTATTTTTTATTAATGAAAATAATTTAAGTTACATTAGCAAAATGGTTCATTGAAAAACAGAATGGCTTATTTTATATTCAGTTATAAGGTACATTTACCTGAATTATAGGCACTGTATATTTGATGTCAATGTCAGGTGGGTAACATTCCATAAAAGTGTCAAAATCTTTAGGTAATATCTGATTCAAAGGTCGAATAGTTTCAAATACTTTTGTGAGAGACATGATGGCACACTGAACTAAGGTATCGGGAAATTTTCCATTATCCCATTCAAAATCTTCAGCAATTATTTTTCTATCTTTTTCCGTATTAGATACACGCATTGGATGGCATGTTCCGTAAACTTCTTTGGTGAGGTTTGAGACAATGTGTGGTAACTTCATTTTGCTTAGATATTTTGTATTTTGATTTTAGGATACAATTGTCTAGGCAGATTGAGTAAAAAATATACATATATTATTGAAATTATCATAAATGTCACATCAGAAAAGAATTTCTTTTTCTTCATAATTTATATTATTTGCCAGTTTGGAGAAAGAATATATTTTTTTATGTTGAGTGTCTTGAAATTTAAATACAATTTGTTACAAATTTAGCATACTTAAATAGAGTTTCATCTCTATGTACTAATTACACACTGCATTACGATGTAAGTTAATTACTGTTTATTTCATAAATTGTTTGATTTGTAAGAATTATACCAGAAATATAAGCTGTAAGAAAAGTTAAAAAGAAAAATTAGTGTCCATCACTATACTTCTTTGATCTCACAAAGCAAACACTGACAAGATGTTCATGCATAACATGTATGTGAAAGTCTAATGCCTTGTAGTTTTGTTATCATAAAATATTGCATGAAACAAGCAATACTATAATATTACAAATATGTTCAATATATTTGCCAGGGGTACACTCATAGATATATCCTCAGAGTGGTATTTTTGTATTGCAGCTACACTATAATTTAATGCATTGATATAATTGTGTATGTATGTAGTTCTTCATCACTTCATGTTTCAATTCGACCTTCGTTTGAAACTAAAATATGTCAACATACAACTCCCTCAAAACTTAATTCAAATTGGCAAAGAAATTTGATAAGCATTGTTAAAGTATAGTCAATCACATAAAATATAATGTATCATAAATTGAAGAGCATTATTTACCTAAATCAAATAAAAAAATATCATCAGGAAAGCAAATCCACTGTATGCACAGATGAATCATATATACATTCAACTCATAATATCAAAATCAAAAATGTACCGCTAAAATGGGTTTATTGGCAACAAGCAGATATCAGAGGTAGAGGCATGCTGCGAAACTAAGACATGAGACATAATTGAAGTTTATTTGTTGTTGTGTAAAGTTGGTAAGGTTAAATGTATCTGCATGTCATTTTTAAACACTTAAAATATTATTCGCCTTGATAAAGAGGTTTAATAGTATTTTTGGTTCGTCTATCATCGAAATTATGACGTAATTTACATCACAAAAGTTCAATTGCCATTACAATAGTTCATTTTGTTGGTATAGAAATAATCAACAATAACAAAATATCTGTAGAAAAAAGAAATTCAAGAAATTACACCAAAACGTTTATTTAGTATTTGACATCTCAGGTAGTATCTGAAGCCGGCCGCGATCATATATATGATTAATAGTCTTGTAATTAATACGTCATTCAAATATTTAATAAAAGCGAAAACAAACATTTTTTTACAAAATTAGAAATATTGGCGAAAAGCAAATCTTTTTGAAATAGTTTACTTATTTTAAAATATTTTATTTCTAAAAGTTTATTTTCTTGTGGAATATATATTATATATATATATATATATATATATATATATATATATGTATATATATATATATATATATATATATATATATATATACGTATATATAAATATATATATACAAACATATATATATGTATACAATTTCTTTTTAATTTTGGCAATGGTTAGTACTTCATTTACGTTCTAGCAGGAAGCGCCAGATTTAAACTATTTAATAACGTATTATATATGTATCTTATAATGCATATAACTAATTAACATTCATAAAGCTTTACACAGTACCAGCAAATAATAATCGTTGAGAGTTTTTTATTTCGTTTATGACAATGAAGATAATTTCGTGACTCATGGTACATTAATTAATATATAGTTAATTGTTCATATAGTGCGACCTCTACAGTTTAAAATCGACTTTCATTGGACTTTAGTACCTGGTACCTATATTTTTATCTATCATCTGTAATAATCCCGCAAAAATGATTTGCATTTCGATTTTTACATTCATTTTTCATACAGAAAATGTAAATTTCCGTTTTTTTTTGTTTTAAATAAAAGAATATACATAAAAACAATATATTTAAAAAAAATTAGGGCTCGGGCACGATTATTTCATTATAAAAAATTGATTTTAAAAATGCTCATTCTATGCAGAAAGGGTTGTCAATCTCCTATAACACATAAATTTTATAACCTCACTTTATGCGATCTACTTTGCGCATTTTCATATTCATATTTTGGATTTGTTTTTTTATATCCATTCCTCTCTCTATTTATAAATTTTGTATTTAGTGTTACTAAGAACAGCAATTAAGTACAAAAACTTATAACTAATACTTCCTTGACAGAGTACAGTTTTGCATGGGAACTTTTTTCAAATCACTTTTTTTAATAAAATAATTGCGACCGAACCCTACTTTTGGTTAATACTTAATTTAAAACAAAAAAAATTGCAAATTCACATTTTCGCTAAATTGAACTTGTTCCTTCATTTTTCGTCGTAAAATCTGATCGGTTCGTCGTTTTCGAATATTTATTCGTATGTTTTCGTCAATATTCGGTTTAGTAGGAACGAGCGTATCGATACAATTAGTAATAGCGAGTAGGTACGATTCGTATCGATACAATTTCTTTAGGTAATATCGATATTAAATGAAAATGTAAGCTTCCAAGTCTTGAAAGTAAAACATTCGCGTATCTATTGGTATCTATATTTATGAAGTACGCATAACATTTTATTCTAGAAATGATTAGTGACTGTATATACCGGCGAAGATTTGTTTAATATAACGTATTTGAGTTATCACTTGTTTTAATTTATATTGAATACCGTAACTTCAAAATTTAAATAAATAAATATATAAGTCTGTAATTGAATTAAAATCCTATGGATCCAAAGATAAGATATCTCGGAGGGGGTAGATTCAATTTTCATTTTAAATTACTAATAGTTTAGTGAAAAAAGGAAATTTTATGAAATTGATTAAGAAAAAAACATATTTTTGCAGCTAAAACTAAAATGATTGCATATTTAAAATAAAAAGTTAATTACAGAAAAACTATATAAGCTAAGAAAAAATAACAAAAAATGGAAGGATAAATAAATTATTAATACAAAAAAGCACGCAGCGCAATTTGTGAAAACTGATATAAAGCACCCCATGCTTTTTTTTAAATTAAAAATATTTTTTTGTCCATGACTTTATTCTTACTTAAAGTTTATTAAAAAAATGAGTTGTACCGAATTGTGAAATATCCTTTCGCTCTTGACCAAAATCTTTATCTTTAATTATAATATTATATATATATATATATATATATATATATATATATATATTTATATATATATATATATATATATATATATATATATACTCTTTTGCATAAAAAATGGACGGTTTTAATTTTGTGATACTATTAACAAAATATTATTTATTAAGAGGTTGTATTAATTGCAACTGTTACTGGTAGGTATAGTGTATTCTGGCACATAAAAACAAAAGTTGTACATTTGAAATTTATTCTTTTTGAATCAAAATTCTCTTTCACTGAGAAAAACGTATTTTTTGGCGGTAAATGAAATCCAACTCTTATTAAGTTATTTTTCATTTGTTACGTTTCTCATTTTAACAAATAAATTTTAATTAAATTTCTGCTGTTTGCAGCATCACTTTACTTCTGTTTGCTGTTCTTAGTATGGTTGAAAAAACGATAAGAGTTAGTAATATTATTGCACTGCTTGAAGAACAATTTTTGTAGCCAATGTTATGTGTCTACCATCCAAAGGATCTGGCAACGATACCAAGAAACAGGCTCCGTCAGTAGAAGGCCCGGTTCTTGAAGAAAATGGTGCACTGAGCCACGAGACGACCGCTTCATAGTAAGTCAAGTGCTACGAAATCGTCAAGTTACGTACGTGGATCTCAAACAGAACCTCGAGGACGTCAGAGGTACACGAGTAAGCCTATGGATAGTTAGAAGGAGACTTCAGGCCGTCAATATACGTAGGTATCGCCCAGTTCGATACATTGCTTCAGGCCCTACATTGCTCCGTGAGCATCGAGTTGCCAGATTGACATTCGGTCAAAATTTTTCGTCATGGACTCAACAAGACTGGAATAGTGGTTTATTCTCCGATGAAGCTCGTATATCGATTAGTGGTGAGGATCAACCTCGGCGAGTCTTACGAAGACCTGGAGAACGCTTCGCAGAAGTGTGCTTTGAGGAAATCACCCCTTACGGTGGAGGTTCCGTAATGTTTTGGGCTGGTATTAACTCAGATGACCGTACCGAGTTAGTTTTTATTGAAAATGGCACACTTAATGCCCAAAAGTACATAACAGAGGTTCTTATTCCTCATGCCAAGCCCGCATTAACAGCAGTTGGGGGCGAGTCCATTTTTATGGACGACAACGCTCGCACCCACCGCTCTAGAGACGTTTATGCGTATATGCAGGAGGCCGGAATCCGTCGGTTAGACTGGCCAGCCAGAAGTCCCGACCTCAATCCAATAGAACACATATGGGATAATCTCAAACGATGCGTCAGAGCCGTAAAACTAGCTGCAGAAAACGTTCAGGCCCTCTTTCAAATTTTCAAATTTAATAAAAAATATTCAAAAATAAACTTTAAACATTTTTAATGTACCAGTATGAAAACGCTCGTCTGTGGATTTGACATCGTTTTTTTATTTATTCGCATTTTAATGACTGAAATAGGTAAAAACGATATCTCAATAATAAATAACAATATTCTCATCATATCGCCGTATAAAATGCATCAAATAATAATAAAATAACTCTGATATGGTTTATTCCTATAAGTGCCCGTTTTTTTTGCAAAACAGTTTATATATATATATATATATATATATATATATATATATAATAAAGTGAAGTTAATAAAAGTGTGTTAAAAAATAAAATTCCTAATTCTTTTTTCAATTTTAAAAAAGTGTATTGGGATAAATACATTTTTCTCGTAAAATCTATTGATTATATCTTAAAGTGCAAGAAATCCCTTTAATATTGATTTTTATTAATCATTCTACAATTGTTTGTAACGTAAAAACTCATGTAACATAACGCGTAAACAAATTTCGTGTGCTAATATTTGAATAATGAATGTATGGCGTCGCTTAGAAAACCTGAAAATATCTCCTTTAAGAATATATGATTATTTTTTTATTATCTTAGTTGCAACCTACACTTTAAAATGATGTTAAAACTTGCATTTGTCACATTTTTATAGAATATGGTAGCACTTTTGAAAAATGACTGATAGCCCAGATTTTTTTACATCCCACATGATCAAATTTAGGGGAATGGATAAAATTATTTAAAGGATTGTAACAGTTTTGTTAAAACTTTAAAAAAGCATGTAAAGTGGTATTCCATAAGTTTACAATTGATCATATTTTAGTTTTTTTTAAATTATGAATTTAATGAAACTAAAAATGTAATGATGTAAATTTACATCCAAAAATTAAGATTCAATCACTGCCGAGAGCGTAACACGAAAAGGTTGCAAAAGACGAGATAAAGTTGCAACGTGGGATATATGAATATTTGCATGGTCGAATTTACGCAAAAAAAGTATGAAATTACAGATGTTTAAAAATTTGTCAAAGTTTTCGATGACCCTTTAATTTATCTAAAAATGCATCTCATTACACATTTATTCCAAATTACGTATTTGACTTATTAAAAATGAACTTGTAATATTTTATGCGATCGCCAAGAAAGATGGTAAACTTTTACACACGCACTATGAATCTTGGAGAAAGACTTACATAGATTATATCGAGTTATCGTATCGATACTTCGCAGGTTAAAACACAAACCTAGACCAAAACAAGCGACGTGCCATGCTTACTGTCATCAACCCAGCTGTACGCAAACGTGAAACGTGTGAAATAATAACAATCGACACCCACCGGGCTTGTGTATTACAAGTTTTGTTGTTATCGGTGATTCAAGTCTCGGGGAATTAAAATAATTTCAAAATTATATACTTAAATAGTAAATAAAATTTGACTGCTTTATAACATATTTAAATGAATCGATCTTAGTAGTAACGCTGATATACAGACGGCTTTAGATATTGCCTCAATAAATAAAAAGTATAATATAAATTGGGTTTTTAAGTTTTAAAACTTGTGTTTAAAACTATGGAAAATTCTAACGATTCAAGTGTTACTTCGCCAAAGAATTCCAGAATCGATTCCCAAAACAGAACAAGGGATTTGTTCAATAATTCTTGGAATATGATTTTTAAACCAAGAGCAAGGAGCGACAGTGAACACAGTGTGGGATCAAATCTTAGCGTACAGAGCTATAGTTCAGGTAAACATTTGTTTTTATATTTAGTGGATAATTTTGAAAGTGAAATTTAAAGTGTTTTTACCACTGTATTCCTGAAAATAAGGTTATGGACTATACTTAAGTATTGTTATGAGCTAGATAGATGAATATTATATTGGTATTGTATATATATTTAAAATATCCCATATTTCCATCATAGAACAATACTTATGTTGGTATTTCCATTTTAACTTGGTTTTATGAATGAGCTCTTATAATTATATTTATAACTAATCTAGTAATTTTTCGAATATAAATTAAATTTTGAAGTTTATTTTCAAATTTTAAAATACTTCTTGATGATATGAAGAACGTAACAGGTAAAAAAGATACGTTTATTCGGCAGCGTTAAGTTTTTGAAAAGATTGCACAATTTTTATATATAAACATATATTTGCATTTCATATTGAACTATTTGTACCTTTCATTGCTGGCTTTACTTTCCAAAATAAAAAGGCCAAGGCAAGGCAAAAGGTAACATACGAATATATCCAACTGTCAATAATATATAAACTTGCTAGTCATGAAAAAAAATTTGCATCTAAAAATACTGCAATAAGTTTTACTTCCCAGAAAAAACCAAAATATATTTCACTCGAACTAGTACCTACTTTAATTTTCCTTATGACCTTTTTCTTATAACGAGTTTTCTTTGTGTAACCCGCGATTATATATGGCGTATGGTTTTAAAATACGAATGATTTATCTTGACATTTCTGTAAACATTGGTACCTACGTTGCCAAGAAAATTTACGGAATGGAAGCTTTCGTTAAATATATAATTAATTTATTACAGTTTAATTTTGTCTATGGATTTAATTTTAAATATACTATATTTAAATAATTTCAAATACGACAACAGACCAAAATTTGTACATTGTTTAACAGATCTCCCCGACAATCACGATACTTGTAATTCTTCGCCTATTTACTCGTGTCAAAAAATTACTATAAAAGAAAAGGTTTTCATTTTGTTTTGTACTGTCCGTTTAGTACTCTTTACTAAATAGACCACGATTACACGGCTTTCCAACAATTACACGGTGAAACCATACAAATTGCCCATTTAAAGAAGAAATGTTGGTCAGTACTTAAAATAAATGTTTAATCACTTCCCTTTCATGCAAAGTTACGTTAAATTATGTTCAACTCTGAAATAATACATATGAGTACTCAAGGCCAAAATTTGTTTGATACATTGACTAATAACGTACTATACGTTATTTGTGCTTATTCCTCTACTGCTATTGTATATGTTTATCTATTTGAATAATGTTTTTAATACTTTTACATATTTAGAATGCATTCTTCACTTTACAGCAGGATCAAATCAACCTGAGTCGCCAACTAAGCTACGCAGCAAAACGCAAGAAGAGTATTTATGGATGATGTAAGTATTTTCTTGTGACTTGGAAATGTTATAATTTTATTCTAACTATGTTTAACAGAAAATAAAAAAAATATAACAATTTATTTATAATTATTCATAAAAATTAAACTTTGTAAAACACTTTAAATATTTTTATATTGCAAAGTAACGCAGGCTAGCAGAATATCTTCTGACAACTACCAACATATTGAACTCTTTATTCTAAAGTCCATTTCATTACGGGTCATAATTATCTTTCACGATACGCTGCACTTAGAATAGCGTAACTAAATTTGCAAACTTTTCTAAAGCACTTTTTATATTAGCACGATCTTTTTTGTTTAATTAACATGATTGTGCCATTACGTTATTATTGGGACGGCAAAAGACTGGATGCATTTACTTTATAAAGAAAAACGATTCCTTTCTAAGAATATTTCCCGAAAAACAAATTACAGCAATCCCGAAGACTTATTCCTTTCTGATAAAGGCTGACCTTAAAGATATACGTACATACATATACATATATCTAACAACGAGTCGGCATATTGGAATAAACCAAAAATAAAATACGAAAATTAGACTTCGTGATCGTAATACAATAGCACGTTAAACTTCTTGTCTGTATACATTTATGAAATAATTTTAATGCTTCATTGATTAGTTTGTTTATTTTTTTATTACTTACTTTATTTTTACAGAATACAAAATAATTTTCGTTCTTAATATTAGATACGTCTCTAAGTTGATTATAGGCCTGGTAGTAACTATGTGGCTTCTTATTGTTATTTGAAATGGACGTTTGAAAGGTTTCTATTACGCCGTTGCTGTAATTGCTTGATTTGTGTGTACTATTTCATATTATCACTAACGGCGCTTGGAGATGGCTTGTTAAGTTCATTTCTTAAGCAAGATTTTACAATTACTACAAATTTGGAGAATTAGATTTGTTTATGTGAAATTAACTAGCATTAAACTGAAAGTAGATCATTTGTTTTACTATAGTTAACTTTTGTCAGATCATGGACCTAGTAACCTCGTCAGGCAGTTGACAAAGCATCAATATCGAAATTGTTAAATAAATTTAAAAATAAAATATAATAATTCGGCATGCAATTCTACATATTTTTTGCCAATGTCATTATAATAAATACAATTTAATATAACGTCCGCGGCATTGACATCTTAAACTACTTATGACATGACAATTAAAATAGACATGTTATAGTTTTATAAAACGAACAAAGAATTGACTTACACGCGGACTATAAACCGAGATTGAGCTAAAGAAAGATAGATGCAATAAAGATAATAAGCAATTACCTTTTGAGCATTTCTTTTAGAAGGCTAATCATGTTTATTTAATAAAATCTTATTATTTGCTACAACAAAGAAGTGCCTTATGAAACGCTATCATAGCATACAATACAAAATATTGAGCAATGTCTCTTAAATTAAACCAACTATTATTCTCGTAATAAATCAACGTTGAGTAGTTATTGGTCAAATTGGTTAAAAACGCATACTTTATTTGGTTTAGGCAACTTCGCGGATGCGTTTGCTTGAAATCCGTTTATATATCAGTATAACATATGTTGGTTTTTTTTATTTCCTTCCAATATGATGTCATAGTAGAGACACTGAACAATTTAAGTACGACGAAATTTACGGTAACGTGTTAGCTGGACCAGAGCACGATTAATTTGTATACATGTCATTTAAGTTTTCTTCAAACTTATTTTCATTATAATTTGAATGAAAGTGTGGCTATCTCACTAGTTTTACAAACAGGGTTTGTTATTTTCTTGGTCAACAACAATTAACTCGTTGTTACGTGGTATCTGTCGTAGCCAGCCGTATTCTATATGCAATATTAACTAACCAGCTATTTCAAACTAGTACTTACATCGTGAAATAGAACAAAATAACTTGGTTATGTTACGTCACAAACATTTCGATGTACACAAATGTAAAATATAAGAAGGCCAACCGGTTAACCAGTTCCAGTTGCGAAGTTGAATAATCATAAATATACCCTTCCTTCACCAACTTGAGAACAAAGATAGCGCGGAAAAGAGACGCTGTGTCCGAGCGTAGCCATTTTGCCATGTTGAAATGTATGTTGCGGCGATCTGCCGAGTGCCGCGTGTTTCTCGACGTTAGTCGGTTTTCGTGTTTTGTATACAATTAACTGTCAAATGTGTTTGCCCCTTGCCTTCGTTCTATCCTTTTATTGTTTGCGGTTACTTCGTACTCCTTTTTAGAACAATTAAGTCGAGTGTAGTTTTGAAGTTGCAGGAGCCTCGTGGTGTTATTTAACAGTGATACTGATTCGCTCGAACGTTGTTATGTCACGATCTTGACCCATATGGGATGAACGAGACGAGAATTTCACTTTCAACGAATTTATCGACGTTCGACGTCATTTTTCTCTCCGTAAGTCTAATTAAACATTTGATTAGCTATACGTATAATAATTTTTGCTTACGTCGTCAAAATTGACGCTCAATATGTGAAGAATTATACCTACAATAATTATTTATAATATAGTGATTAGTGTTCCACTAATTTAGTTGATTCCTATGTTCTTTCAACGGTATTATCAATAAAGGTTCTAACATTTAAATTAGTTTTCTTTTCAATTAAAATTAATTCGTCTAGTTACTCTTCAGGTGTTATTATTGCAACACTGCAACATTATTTGGGGTCTTGTCTGTAAATTTTATAGACTCATTTTAAAAGGGCAATAATTATTAGTTGCTTGTAAAAAGAATCTTAAAACTATCAAACAATTATAAATATATAAGGCATTAATTAGGAAATTGCGCAATAATCGACGGGCAAATGTTTACAAAAAGATTTATAAATTCATGTACAATGAACGAAGTGTCTAAAAGCTTCCACATGCACACAAGAGCAGTCCCTAAAACCAAATTTAACATTTTTATATGAATATTTAGAAATAATAATTAGCTCCCAAAGCGTCGAGAATGGCAGAAGCATATAGAATGGAAAAGTTGGTCAATATATTTATTTCGCTCTGCCGATGGGTAGATAGCTACGAACATTGGCATTATATTATAACGATTGTGTTTTGAGAATTGAATATAGTCCACGCAAGTAATTCTTGCTTTGTCTTGATTACAACCGTCTCTTTTATAATCCAAAAAGCGGTTCCATATAGTGTATGAGCCACTTTTTTTGTTCGTTTTATAAAAGTGTAATTGTGTTTACTTATTTAATATAATTTAACGTCATTGCTTATGAAAGTAACCAACGAGGAAGTAAAATAATTTTGCCTATAAAGAAAAACTAGTTTCAATTGAGGCGAAATTTAAAAGTAGTTTAAACATAATAGCTATAATTGATTACTGGTTAACCAGGTAGTTCTACTTTTTACTTAAAAAAAAAATTTGTACTAAAATCCATACTAATCCTTTGAAGATTTTTTGCCACAGATGCAACAAACAAGAGTTAAAAATCCGATAGTATTTGACCCCGCAACAATGACGATTATGGTACAGCGAGATTATCAATTCTGCAACACATTTTCGTTTTTTTTTGCCTATTGTATGTTTTTATTGTCTTTAATAAAGGCATTAGTTTCGCCAAATATTTATTTTCAAATAATGATCGTTTTATCTTCTACTTAAGAAATATCGATGAGACATATGAATTACATATAATATATTATATAAATACATCCTGACATAGTACCTATATGTTATTATTATACATATATTACACGGTTTTTTCGAGAGTTGTTCTGTTTGATTTGTGAATATTTTTTGCGTATTTTGAATGAGGAGTCATGTTTACTCTAAAAAATATAATGAACAGAGATTACGTAATCACACATGCCAACTGGCTACTGGTGGTGCTATCGAGATATTAATAGGCATTTGGGAAATCACTATCTTTTGTGGGGTCTTATTTATGTTAAAGGTCATCATTCTTATCCATCGAACGTTATTCTTATTTTATATAGCACATTTTAACGCCGCGTTATTATTTTTTTTGTCGTCAAACAAGTGGTTTATAACGATTATTTCTCGAACGTTCACTAGCGTTATCCTTTGACGTAGTCGTTAATTGCCTGCCTACCTTGGCATTAATGTAGCTTGTGGCTGTTGGCTTAGGATATGATTAACGGTGTGTAATATGTATATTTTTACGTACTTAGTGATATACATATAACTGAACGATGCTGTTTTGTTTTCATAACGGACTTGTCTATATTAAGCATGTGTAATGCCATTAATTTTTTTCTAATAAAGCTTGTTGAAGAGAAGCAAATCATATAATGGCATATATGTGTATGCATATAATTCAAATTATAGAACCAAGCAAAATAGGAAAGGATAGTAATGTTTCAGAATCGAACTACGAGAATAGCTCACAATTGGGTATTTGACTAATTTTTTTTTATTTCATTAATCATAATTTCAAGGTACAAGCTGACGAAGAGTGAAATTTTTTTTAAATAATCTTAAAAATTGACCGAGCTATAAAGGTTTAAATTTAACCTTTAGACAAGGACGGCAATAATGTGTTGTGAGGTCATTTTTAATGTTGCACATTATATTCTATGAGAGGAAAAGAGACAGGGATATACCCAACTCTATCCGTATCTTCAAATTTAGAAGCCTATAACTGGCTTATTTTTCAATAAATTTTTGAATTTTTTTCAAGACTGGTATTTAATTAACTAATATTTTACAATATTGCACGAAAAATATCAAAATTTAGAATGAATCAACTACCGGATTTACAATAAAATACGTAACGAAGTGAATCGAATGTTTTAAGATATGAGAAGGTTCCTATCCAAATCGATTTCAAATGTTCGTTGTTTTTTAAACCTTTTGTCGAATAACGCTCGGCGTTTGCAAAGCTGTGTTGTCGATATATGTAGGTATGACTGGGAAATTACTTAAAATTATGCCGTTATTATATGTATGTATGTAATGAACATAAGAATCGCGTTTATCCATATTTAATTACCTGTTCATGACGGGTCACCACTACATCACTATCGATATTTATAAACCTTAGGGGTTATCGAGAATTGATAGAATTTTTTAATGAAACAAAGCTTATAGTGTATAATTTGTATGCAAAAAACGTGATGACAAGACGCAAAGGACCTTGGGAAAAGGTATATCGTTATTAAGTGACCTTTGAAACTTCATGCCAGTTATAATGTTCGGTAGATGCATGCGAAAATGCATGTTAATCGACGTGATTTGCAGAATATACATGTTTAGTATTAAAGTACAAAGTTCGCCATAATATGAAGTACACGCACAAAGTATTAGCAATCATTTTTTGCATATGATGACGTAAATGCATGTGTGGGAGAGCCAACAAAAAATAATTTGATCTCTCGTGAGTGGTCGTAGGTTATTTACATTATAAAAGGTTATCCGTGTGCGAGAGATAGATAATTAGTTAAGTAATTGTTAATGTAGTTTTGCGTCGTTAATTATACTGACTCGAATAATCTGAGAAACTGATGTGGAATAAAAGTTGACTCAAGAGCAACGACGTTTTAATATTGAAATAGAAATTATGGCCTACTCTCTGTTAAACTCTGTAGAACGCATTCGATTATTAAAATTTTTTTTTATGTCTTTTCCGATTATATTTTTACATAAACTTTTGCGCTGCCTGCTTGCAGCTTTATGTAAAGCTAATAAATAAGAATAAAAATGATCACTTGTCTAATATTTTATTACAACATTATGTACTGTAATATACCTGGTATTATATCCTTATTTATAAATGTTGCAAGTTATATTTGTAATTTTTTGGAGTCGACTGCCACCGACCTTTTCAAGTATGGTACGGAATATTCTGATTTATCTCAGGCATTTTCTCGACACACTACATACTATTTACGAGTAAGACGTAAGGTAGATGATAGAAATAAAATAAGTTACTTGATACGAATGTTTATATAACAGTATTGAGAAACTGGCTATAAATCAATATGAATTTGTATTGTATTCAACGGTGTAAGGTTTGTATTCAAAATGTTAAATGTTTTTCAAGTGTTGTTCAAAATGTTTTTGTTAATTAGACGCGTTTAAATATTGTCCCAGCCGAATTTCTTTTGAACGATGTGACGTCAACCATTATGTCCAAGGTTGCGTGTCACTGTTCATAATTACGTCAATACTAGGGTAACTATAACTAAGCTACCTGTCTAGTTTGATCGTTTCATTAATACAATAAAATATTTCAAGTTTTTTTTATTAATGAATCGTTGTTACCATTTATCCTACTCCCAAACAATTATGAAATGAGTCAAGAGCATCTAGTCAGATTGTTCTATTATGAAGTTGTCTTATCCCGTGTGTAAGACTGCTTGTATCGTACACCTAAACAATTATGAAATTGGTCAGGAGCATAATCTAATATGATTGTTCCATTATGAAGTCTTATCTCGTGTGTAAGACCGCTTTTATCGTACCCCTAAACAATTAAGAAATTGGTCAAGAACATCTAATATGATTGTTCCATTGTGAAGTTGTCGTATTCCGTGTGTAAGACCGCTTGTGTCGTACCCCTAAACAATTATGAAATTGATCAAGAGCATCTAATATGATTGTTCGATTGTGAAGTTCTCTTCTCCCGTGTGTAAGACCGCTTGTATCGTACCCCAAAACAGTTATGAAATTGGTCAAGAGCATCTAATATGATTGTTCGAGAGTGAAGTTGTCTTATTATGTGTGTAAGACCGCTTGCGCATTAGCTTGTAAGTATCGTCTATTACGAGCTTTCATGTACGTAATTAAAACATCTCGACTATTATTTGTTGTCATATTTATTTTGATGTTAATAAAAAGTGTATGTTGAAAACGAATACCATTGACTCTATGTAAACATGCTAAGGTGATGAAAAATGATATTAGGTCATTTAAGAACGAAATGTCCGATGACCTCAAATACTAAGTTTCATCAATATCCCTAATATTTCATTTTGATAATATTTTAATTTTTTTTAAGTATTTTCACAAAGTAAGTTATTAGCGTATAAGCGCATGTTTTGTTTAAGATTATGTATGGAAATATCTTGCTGATTAAATTTTTTAAGTGTAAATCAGAAATTTGCCCTATTTTCGACTATGAGGTTCTTCGTGGTTCTGCCAGAAAAAAACAAACGTCGGAAGAGACATTTTTCGAAATTTACCTTTTTTTGCTCTCGCGACATAAGTGCGAACCATTTTTATATCGGCTTGTCACGTGTGATGAAAAATGGATTCTTTTTGACAGTGGCAAGCGTTTGGCATAGTTGTTGGGGATAGCGTTAAAACACACTCCGAAACGGAATATTCATCAAAAAAGCTAATTGTGTCTGTTGGTCTAGCGCTAGTGTTATCCACCCGATTATCCACTAGTGTTCTCCACCTTCATGAAACCTGATCAGTCGATAAAAGTGGCTATCTACTATAAGCAGTTAAATGACGAGGCATCTTGCGATTAAGTAGCCGAAATTAGTGAATAGAGACAGACAAATTCTCTTGCAGGATAATACTCTAACACACTTTGCACGAACAACGTTGCCAAACTACAGTAGCTGGACTTGGAAACTCTGTCACCCATTGTATTCTCCGGACCTTACCCCAACTGACTGCCGTCTTTTCAGATCTTGGATCACTTATTTCAAGGACAAATATTTGATTCCCAAAAAGTTGTAGAAAAAGCTATTGTGATTTTATCATCACTCGCTCTCCACGCTTTTTCGCTACCTGATAAATCAACCTACAATTAAGATGGCAAAACTGTGTCGATTGTTTAGGCGCATACTTTGATTAATTGTATTGTTTCTTCCATGAGATATAATATGCCAAACTTTCAGTTCGAAATTGGATATTTCATACTTAATGACCTAATATTTGTTATCATACTTATATTTTCTTCTAGATTACTTTGAACTGATAGACAACAGAGTATTTAACCGATCAGTCTGATGGCGTATATAGTACATAAAACGTGAATAGTCTGTTAGGATCGCACATAATTAAATTTACATTACCACGATAATTATGATGTTAATAATTAATTATGGGTCGCTAGTGTTTTATAGTACCCTTTCATTATTTTGCGAAATTTAAACTGACATTAAATAATTTGGAAAAATACAATTTGGAAAGTAACTATCGATAATATTATAAATCTGTGCTATCGATAAAGTCACGATGTGGTATGGCGACCTAGGCTGTAAAAATATCATAATGGTAATCGTTAATAAATACAAAAATTAACTCATTCCATCCTAATAGGTTGTTGCTAAATATTTTGAAATAGAAGTAATTCAAATTAATGTTTTTTTCTATGAAATTGTTATGTAAGGTGTTATTAATAAATTATGAAGCTTTCCCCCCTCTAACGAGAACCACGTCTCCCCTTCTTTAGTTCTAAGGGAAAAAAACAGTTTTTTAAGTTTATAATTATTTTTTTTTATCGAATCATGTTATTTTTATTTTACGGGAACACAGGCTTCTCGTTGGAGAGTTTCAGAATTTCTTAGTGACATCTAAAATAATACAATTATGAAAAAAAAACTTTACTTTGAATTCTTTCTATTCCTAAATATTTGGCGTCTGTTTATTAGGGATGGAATAAATTAATTTTTGTATTTATTAACGATTACTGTTATGGTACTTTTACTTGTTATTACAATATAATGGCAGGAAAATTTGCTAATTGACTGTTACTTGCCTTTTCAATCATGAATTTGAATCACGCATAACAGCGACTAGCGTAATAGTCTATGTGACGCTACAATGCATTGCATAGTTATATAGATAGACTGGTGTAGCTTTGACTCCTTGTGTGATTTGTGTTGAGATTTTATTTGTATTTTTTGACTTTGGTTTAAATAAAGTGTCAAAGCTCATACAACTACTATAAGATTATTAAAATATATAAGTACAAATGATTATTAAGGTAAATGTCTTTTAAATGGAATAACTTTTTTGTAGTTGAATGGGTTTAGTGCCAAGACAACAACTTTGTCTGTTGCCAATTGTAAAATTCCGCTCGGCCAATTCCAAAGTGACACATCGGAAAGTAACTACTCTACAATTTATTTATGATTCGCTCCTGTATCCACTGACCGTTTTGTCGCCAAAGCTAAAAGCGTGTTTACGGATGTGATGTATTTTGCCCCTGAAATAAACTGCCGATCTAAAATCGTTTTTGACGCATTTTGTTTCTGAGAAAGTTTTAAACTAGCTTTTTTAGTGTTTAGTAAATATTTGCGCGAAACAAAATGAAATAATTTCCTATCTCCTTTCCTGGTTTTAAATACACTATTTGCTTTTATCATATGTTGTTAATCAAGGTCCCAATTTTCTTTTACAATTTTGTTTGAATTTAATCAAACGCGGAAAAAATATTATTTTTCAGAAATTGACAAAATAAAATAAAATGTTATTTCCTTTTTATAATATAAAGAGTTAAATATACCAATTTGTAACGTAGATATTTAAAACGTTTTGTTATACTGCTAATGATAATTTGACATTGTAATAATTATGATTAGTTAATACGGAAGAAGGCCATATTAATTTAGTATTAGGAGTCTTTACACATCGTTATCTACCAGAAAGTGTTTCGTTATCGTCCTTTATACAATTGTATCGGTTTTATCTGCTTATTCATATAGCTTACTTATAAAACATGTTAATGTTATCTCCATACGTTACCACGGTTGGAGGCGTTTCTTTTTTCAATTTGCAAACATTTTGAGAAAGAATAATACTGAATCTTTTTGTTTTAGTTTTTCGTAGTATATGAACCACGGTTGCAGGCGATCCTTTTTTTTACTTGCAAACATTTTGAGAAAGAATAATACTGAATCTTTTTTTTTAGTTTTTCGTAGTATATTGACCACGGTTATAGGCGTTCCTTTTTTCAAATTGCAAACGTTTTGAGAAAGAATAATACTGAATCTTTTTTTAGTTTTTTCGTAGTATATTGACCACGGTTGCAGGTGTACTTTTTTTACTTGCAAACGTTTTGAGAAAATATAATGAATCTTTTTTTAGTTTTTTCGTAGTATATTGACCACGGTTGCAGGTGTACTTTTTTTACTTGCAAACGTTTTGAGAAAAAATAATGAATCTTTTTTTAGTTTTTTCGTAGTATATTGACCACGGTTGCAGGTGTTCTTTTTTTACTTGCAAACGTTTTGAGAAAGAATAATACTGAATCTTTTTTTAGTTTTTTCGTAGTATATTGACCACGGTTGCAGGTCTTCTTATTTTACTTGCAAACGTTTTGAGAAAGAATAATACTGAATCGTTTTGTTTTAGTTTTCCGTAGTATATGAGCATATGCTGTAGGTATGATTTGATCATAGTTTTATTTTGCGCAACAATATTACACTGTATTAAACCTTAAAATTTCCTATTTTCGTCGTTTTGTGTACACATATAATATGATAACGGCGTGTTCATTTCGATTTCTGCTTCGATGTACTCGTGTGATTACATTGTTCGTTTGGACAATGTTCAATGACAATCCTTACCAAAAATATTCACATTTATGGATCCGTATATTGGTCGATGTTAATGACATATTACTGTTATGTGAAAATGGACGGTTCTATTGTAGTTAAAGATATATTATGACGTGAAAATATGTTTAATTCGATAAAGAACTTTGGTTAATTACCAAGATTATTACCACTTATAAATTATTGCATTTTCCTATGATGACCTAATTATGCCAAATAAATAAAAGTAGACATTTGTAGGTCGGTATTGTTGTTTCTATTATGTTTGGCTTATGTAGTTTGTTCATGTGCACTTTCTTACATTTGTAGTAGACTGTTTTTGAGTTGGTAATACCGATATGAAGCAAAAGTCTGATCCTAAAGATCTCATCCGCTGGCACATTTGCTACAAAAGAGCACTTTAACAGCACGCACGCACGGTAACTTTTGGTTTTCCGTATATAACTTTTAGTTGAAAAACTTGGATTAAGTATAACTACAATACAGGTAAAAATTTATACAGATGGAAGTTGGTTGTGTTAGAGACATAGCCAATAAGGAGAGGGAAAAAACGTTTCCGTCCCTCAATTGTTTCACAATTGAAATATATAGTGTATTGTCAAAATCTACTTTGTCCACTAATCGTTACAGCGAGAGAAACTTGGTGGTCCTTAAACATACTCTTAACTCCTTTATATATATATATATATATATATATATATATATATATATATATATATATATATATATGTATATGCACCTATTATAATATGTTGTGTGTTTTAATCTCTCGGGTTGCTTACTTCATCTTCGATTATTTAATTTTTCATTTTATGTTTACTAGTATTTACCTCATCTATTTACCTCGTATTTAAGGTTATATTAGTATTCATGCAGTCCGTTTTAAGATTTTTTCCATAGATAATAAGTTAAACAATCGTTTATTTAATGCAATCACTCTGCTTGTTACAGGTGGCGAAGCTGAAAGAAAAAGATGGCATTGTGATATATAATGGCACCGTTTTTAATAACTGAGGAAGCATAATATTTTTTTTCTTTTTAAATAGGATTTTATATTTCTAATTCAGCTATTAGGAAAGCTAGTGCTATTTTAATCGTAGATCTAAAATCAGTTTAATTTTGTTTTCGGAACTGATAGATTCGGGCGTTTATTTTATTACACGTTGATTGTATTTTAATCGTAGTAATTATTATAATTTGATTGTATTTATCCATTGCTAATCAAAGCTTCTACTTTACTAACAGTACTCGTATGAAATTTTGATAACAGTGTTATTATTGACAATGGTTACGTTGGATATCGCAGAATGATGTTATTACAAATGGCTTTATCGCCAGTATGGCTGGTCCTGATATGGATGGCAATTTGTATTCTTTTCAGTCCTTTTGCAATATTCTTCGTTATTTGTTTACCACAGTTACCACTGTTAGTTGTAAGGAGATTATGTCATATACCTTTTGAGTATATTTGATGTATAAATTTAGTTAGATTTTAGTTAACGAAAGTATTCTTTTAATACCCATATTTTTGTACTTATAATATAGTTAGGTTAGGTAACGATGAACAATTGTAAGAATAAAATATGTGATTTTTGGATTGAATGTTTTATTTATTACCACGTCGCTGAAATGCCTATGGAAAGCAAAATTATTGGAACCAAACCCTACAGTCGAGATCAATTTGTTTTGTGCCAGCTTCCTGTTCGTATTCATGTCGAAGTATTCCACTCATAGATCAAGTTTAATTTAGTTTAAAAAACAGTATGCCCTCTTCATAATGGCTGATCATCAGGTATTATGAAATTGCCACATCTTTCTGAAAAAAAAATAAAATTCGAACTATATATATATACGTACATATTAAATCATCTTAAATATAATAACATAAGATTCCATTTCTTATGTTAAATATGGATGGATTATAGAAAATAATTATGGAAAATAAATTGAAATAATGATTATTTATTTACGTATTTTAAAGGTTAAAATAAACTTTTAAGGTCGTACGTTAAAAGGTTATTTATAAAATTTCTATATATATATAACTATTATAGTTTCGTCATGTTTGTCTGTATGTCCAGCTTCTTGAATATAATTGATAAATTTTGGAATTTTTTGCCGGTGTTTTTCTCTGGACAGTAGGTGCCGTTTACCATCAGACGAAATTTCAGAGCAGTGTTCAGCACATAAAGGAAATTATTTAAACTCTAGAGGATATGACCAAAATTAGTTTAAAATATATTTTTCCTAATACCATTATAATTAAGCGTCTTTCCCCGCCCTGACAAGGGAATTTCCATTCCAAATTGAATAAAGTTTTAAATATTAACGTGACTCATTTTTCCTTCTAATTAGATAATTTTCTTAGGATTTTTTTAGAATGACGTAGGACTGGTTTGCCAGTAATATAAATAAATTCTACATTTTCTCACATTGTTGTTTCCTTTTAAATTATATCGACACGATGTCTCAAAACTTTATTTAATTACCTATTCATCAGCCAAGATTGATTAGCTCTGATTAGAGCAGAATCAGAAGACTGATTCAGCTCGTTCCTACTGCATATATCGCATTTAAATAAACCGAAAAGTTATAAAATAAATAAAAATTATTTTTTTTCTCTACTAAACAACTGATATTCGTAAAAACCTCACAACAAAATGAAAGGACAAATGTATGAAGGTCCGGCTGATTGCTATTCGGGACACCGATGCATAAAAAGCATGTAATTTTACGTGTTGTTTTTTCCTGCAATAAAAAAAGAAACGAAAGTGTCGGTTGTGTAATACGCACAAGTAATATTAGATTACACAATTGGCTGGACTGAATTGACACAAAGTCGCAATGTCGACGAAACTGTTCCGTGCAAAGTTGCCGAACGGGGGTTTGTGCATGTAGCTATTTGCTATAAATCTTTCTGTAGGAAGTGCAAAACCCGAAATTAAAGAACGTTAACTCGTTTCGACATTAATAGCCTTCATAAATTGTAAACGAAACAATCTATCAAAGATCTAAACTCTCTAAGATCTAAGCTCTAACATAAAATAGGTAATATATCAAGGCAATTTTCATAATCAAGCGAATAAAATCGTAAACGATTGAACTATAATATATATGCAAATGTTTGAAACTACACTGTGCAATACGTGATGAAATTAAAATTTACATATAGATTGCATATTTATGGCCATTTTGTCCACGATGCCGCTCTAATCATTACAGTACCTATTGGTTCGTAAAAAAATGCAAAATTTCGACCTAAGACATGTTTCTTAGAGTAGTAGCGATTTATTGATGTTTCTCGCTGTAAAACTGTGTGTCATAATAATTAAGACGCTCGGATCGCGTTAATAAAAGAAATAAAAAAATCAACAATAATGTTTTTGATACTATGAAAATGATAAAATGAAAAGAAATATTTTGCTAATATAGAATATATTCTTGAAATACCAAATTCACACTTTTTAAAATAAATATCGGTCCTATAAGAAATTTCGACAAAACTAAGTAACCTCTGTTGAGAACTAAATGCTCTACAAAATCATATTATTATATTTCCCCGAAAAATGCAGCGAATCCAACATTTTGATTGACGAGATAATCATTTGTCACAACCCCTTCTTTTTAATAAAACTGTTCGAATACTTGATTAGGTGACAAATACTTTGTGGCAACAAATGTTTTGTGACATTTATCTCTACTGGACTATATCAGTGGGGGTGGAAGATGGCAGGGAATAATCAGCATATTATGTGCCTATCTGGTTCCCACAGTCTTACCAAAAACAAAGTGAACTACCATACGAAGCGTAATCAGATTATCACAGCTGCGCGACAACGGGGGTGCGCATTTTTAGATTTATTACAATTTTAGTACACGATTTCTGTAATATTAAGGAAATTCGATCCATATGCAAGTTCTGCTTTCAGGTTTGCTTGGCTGTTTAATTACATGATAATAATATAAGAATTAATTTCGTGGTTAGTATATTCCACTTTATTTTATATTTTAATTACGTAAACGACTTATGGTATTGACTGGACGTAGAAAGATTATGCGCTATGACACTAATTTATATTGTGCTGTAAAAACGGTACGGTAACAAAGTAGAGAATTATCTAGATGTAGAGACGTCAATATGATTTAACAGCAAGGAGGTCATAAAAAACTACAACTAAAAAGTGACCTCAAAAACATGAATTTCAGACATCATTTTGGGGCACCGAAAATTTTAATTGACTCGTGGTTTAAACATAATTAGCCATTAACCCCCTTATAATTTAAATTGAGCTTGGGAGAGGGTTTTGAGGTACGATTATGACCTGTAAATTTGGTCGAGAATAGCTTATGTATCATATAATTCATTGAATTAAAAAACACGCGCCAAGGTCACAAGATAAACACGCAATCCAAATAGAGTTCCTTTTTATTTTAATTATTATCATTGTAAAGTACATTTCAAGTGAATTTAAAGAAAATCAATTAACACTTATAATTTATTTCCACTTTTAGTTTTATTTCCAATTTTAGTTTTTTTTTAAATGTCGGTGGGTCATGTTAGATCCGTCGTATTTTGTTCAAAATGTTTATAATTTGAATGTAAAATTAGTTATTAGGGGACACCAAAACATTTAGATTTAAAAATTGTCTATCCAACTTAAGATACCATTTATGTACATGAGTTAAAATTTGAGCTACTTTACCATATTTTAATAAAAAATCTAGGTCCCCTAAAAGGAGATTTTTAGGGTCACCCTTTCAATAAAATTATTTTCATAAATTCACATATATTTTATACGAACCAGAATGTAGTATAAAAACTGGTAGAGGCCGAAATTTTAGGAAACGAATACACTTGCATGCTAACTATTATTATCTACTTATTATTATTACCCAGATGTATGGGTAAAAATGTTCAATTATTATTGCGCCCGTAAATTTTACAGTGTCTCATTAAAAGTCTTAACTTTTCCGAAAGACAACAACCATTCCAGTTCTTCGGGAGTCGTTAACATTTTGATCAATGAAAGAGTAATTTAATATATAGTAATCATTTAAAAACAAATAGGTACACGAATTTAACCCAAATTATCTGCACACAGTCAAAAAGTGGACCCAATCCAATCAAAAAACGAATAAACTGGAAGGTTATGGATCTATTTTAGGTACATCATGTGTAGACTTCTATTATACTTTGTATTATTGGCATTTAAAATGAGATTAAAAAGTAATTAAATGCGTTTTGAACCACGCTAAAAACGGCCAGAAATGAATCATTTCCATGCGCACATAATGCGTTGACGCCAGAAGCATGCAGTCTATTACGGTAGTGCTTCTAAAAAAATGGTAAAATCCATTACAAAATGCCGTGTACAATTACGAATTGTCCATTCATTATTTCGTTTTAAATCCAAATATCTATATAATAAAAGGTAGGCACCGCATGTCATGCTGTTTGAATTTCATATCTCTGATCAAGGCTGGTAGAAAATGAAAAATTTGGAAAAGTATTTTTCATATCCTACGCGATATTCGAATTGTGTATATGATAATATAATAATATTTAAAGCTAATTATGGTGTGTTCATTTAAAAAAATAAAGCTATAGTTATGGTTGATAAAGATAAACGCTTAAGGCAATATGTTGAATATCATGCCGCACATATCAGTATTGCTATCTCTGTTGACGGGGACAATTGGTAAAGAATGGGTGCAAAGTAATTATCTTGTTTCGCTTAATTGAAACTTAAAGTTGATTTTCATACTTTTGTTTAAGTTTAAAAGTTTATTTTTGGTAAAGTTCGAATGAGTCTCTGTGTCTTGTTCTAAAACTATACAAAGACAGATCCAAATATTTTTTAAATATAAACAACAGATTTTGTGGCATTTGATTATTATTCCTAATAATAGACTGATTATTATACTTGTTTATTTTTAGTCACATTTAACCGTAATCTCTTCGCTAGCGGGCCTGAAATTTACATTATCTCTGTTACGTTAAATCATTAATTTTCGGTTGGTTGCATCAAACACAAAATCAAATTGTATTAGAACTAATTAGTAAAAATGTTAAAAGGTCCGATTATTCTGTAGATACTTTGGTGAAAATGTCACAACCTGCCCCGGATTCTACTTTACAAGTGAAACTTTTTATATATTTAAATTATTCTTCATTTTATATATTTTTTTTATTAAGCCATTTCTCACTACAGCGGGATAAGTACAAAGATCGTTTGATTCTTCATCATTCATATATCTTTTAGTACGATACTATTCCTTTGTGGGAAGGATCTTTAGCTAATAATCTTTAGAAATAATTTAATTTTGAAATTGTGGCAAATATTCGCTCTTGTATGGTCGATCATACTTGTGTCATAAAATATAGGTTCCAATTAACATTTTATACTATATGACTTGTTATTTGTTGGTTGGTATATGCTTCCTGACTTTCTGTCTAAGGTTGTGCCGGAGTAAATGCATTAGTTACATGTTTGTTTCACCAATAGGTACCGAATTCTTACTAGCAACAGTGGTCACAGCTTAATTACTACCAGCGTGTAAGATATAGATCTGTAATTAAGTTAATATACATTATTATTCAGACTTAATGTAGTATAAATAGTTTATTCAGCCTGACGACGGCTACGTAATCGTAGAACGCACAATTAATATGTCGTTGTCCTTGTGTGGTCGTTTGCCCGGCTTATACAAAAGTTCTTACCACACCGAACGGACTACAACTAGGTACTTATTTGCCGATTTATCAATTCGTCTGATTTTCAAACATCATTTGGGTAATTAAATTGTCAGTTTAGCAATGATACCATTTTTGGACTGTATAACTGAGAATGCCTAGATTTTTGCCTAGACCAATTAAAAGTATTTTATTATAAATTAAATAGTGAATGGGTCTTTGAGTTTAATGCGTGGTTTATCCTTAAAAAAACGAGTGGTTCTAATTTTTATCGATTCATTGACTTCCCGTTGACGTAAAAACGAGTTTGCTTGACGATTTTAATAATGGAATTTTAATCGTTAATTGATTCAATTTACGTTTAATGAAGATATAAAAGTTTACTGGAATGTTTCTAGTGCCTTAAATTGTTTTTATCACTATTTTTAGTTGGTTATATTTGCACGTTCGTTGACGGCGATGTTGAAGTCATTAATAATTAATATGTTGGAAATAATCCCTTTGTACTTCAAACCTTTCATTAAGATCAAGTGATTCTGTCTTTCACATTTCTTTTCTTTATTTTGTGAACAATAACTTAGTGGTAGCTAGTTATTTTATTATTATAATAAACCGAAAAAATTCTTATTTCCGAATTTTATTAGAGGGGTGTAAAGTATGAATTCAACATTAATAGGTATCGGTCCATATATCGTTTAGTACTTATTATACAATGGCACTGTTTTTTGTAATACTGCTGATATTTATTTAACCAATGATATATTTAGTTAACCACAAATATACAAAATTACACAATTTAATTTTAAAACTATGGCAAATATTCACACTTGCATATATGATAGATCATGTTTCTGTTACAAAGTATGCGTTCCGAGTAACCTTTAATACCATATTAATCTTTACGTATTACTTCGCTTATACTTCCTGACTCCGTTCAAGGTTTCTTCGTAGTAGATGCGTACTACGTAACTGGGTGCGATGTTTTTATTTCGATGCGATAAAGGAAAACCACTATCTCAGTGAAAAAAATCGCTATCTCGGTGATTTTTAAAGATAGTTTCAAAAAAATATATTACTAAAATAGATTTGACAACCAATTTTTTGTATCTTCTATGTTATATATAAACGGAATATTATGGATTTTATAAAGTATCTGTTCTCACATATTTTTACGAGTATAAAAACGATTTTAATTTTTTATAACACCTCGTCTTATTTTGGAACCGCGATAAATTAAATATATATTTATATAAAAATAAATATTCTTAAAAACCTCTTTAAGGAAAATAAGCTTCTTTTCCTCGCAATTATAGTATGAAATTAAAAAAAACTATGATTAGTTATTATAACATATTGTTATGAGCATATGTTATAATAACTACTAGTAGAAAAAAAAACTATTGTTATCCTATCACTTTGAAACATTTTCGGAATTCCAAACAGTATGAACATCCTCCCATCTTACGCTATCTTTTAAATATATATATATTTATATATATATATATATATATATATATATATATATATAAATATGACTCCGTTACTTGCACATTTAATTACATTAATCACCAAAGATGCGGCTCGTGCTGTAAGTTAGTAAAGAACTTACTGAAATTGGTTTTAAAAAATTATAAAAAGGTATTAAAAAACTATAATTAACAAAAGTTTTATTTTATATTTAAGCTAATATAATAGTAGCACATTTAACAGCGGAAGCATTGTTATTCACTAGTTATTGAGAACAAAATTAGAATAAATGCGGCGCTGTTCATTTTCATCTCAAGGTGAAACGAATGCTGGCGCGTTATAATAAATCGTTTAATACAAGCGACATAAGCTCATCTGTGTATAGCTTCGTGTGAATAATTAATTTATTTCTCTTCACAACAATCAACATTAGCAATCGTAAAATGTATGCTAACATTCACGGAATAGATAGCAATTTAAATGTTATCTACGTGACGTTTGCGCCACTTGCAATAAATTGAACTTTGTACAAAGCTGTATTTGTTATTTTGTTTATACAAGTGTCATTTCCCGAAATATGATAACGATAGTGTTTATCAACTTATTTATCAACATTGCATTAGATTATGCAAACCGTATATTATACACGTTGCGATAATGATAATCCATTTTATTGTTTCAAATACTAGTTATATATCAGATACGAGCTCGTTGAGAGCGCAGCTTTATACGCGGGCGGGCCCCCGCGCTCACGCCCACAGCTCCGCGCCACTCACGGCGAGTCAGAAGACCGCTTCGTTCACCACTTGCTTGCCTAACACGTACAATGACGCCTGATAAAGTGACGCTATTTTATGGTATATTATAAAGTGTACGTGGGCTGGGCTACAGTCGATTACAAGCCATGCATAAGTATCTATTACTTATGCATGGCTTGTTCGGTTGTTGAGTTCTCGTCACAACCGTATTGATTATAACATAAATGGTTATCTACTTACGAGTTATGGGCAAATATCAAATCATATAATACATATTGAACTTATATATTTACTTAATATACGTACTTTTGTAGGGTAAAAGACAAGAAAAAAGATGAAAAGAGAAGGACAACAAAAACAGATATGATGATATCTATTCTATAATATAAAATAATTTATGAGCACTCGTAGCGCAACACGACGGCTCGTATTCACTTAAGGGTATATAAACATGTAAGGAATTTCTATTAAATTATTTACAAATATTAATATTAATTCTCACCATGTAAATATATCGCCTAATACATATAATACATATTGAACTTATATATTTGCTTAATATACGTACTTTCGTAGGTCAGAGAGAAGAGACGCAAGCAGGACAATAAAAACAGATATGATGCTATCCTATAATATAAAATAATTTATGAGCACACGTAGCGTAACTCGCACTACGACGCTACGGTTCGTATACCCTTAAGGGCATATAAACATTTAAAGCATTTCTATTAAATTAGTAACAGGTTACTATTAGATTAGTTCTCACCATGTAAATATATCGCCTAGTATATATAGTACATATTGAACTTATATACTTACTTAATATATGTACTTTTGTAGGCTACAAGAGAAGAGACGAAAGGAGAAGGATTACAAAAGCAGATATGATACATAGATACTATAATTGAAAATAATTTATGAGCACTCGTACCGTAACTCGCACTACGACACGACGGCTCGTATATATATGATGCATAGGTATTATAATATAAAATAATTTATGAGCACTCGTAGCTTAACTCACACTACGAGGCGACGGCTTGTATACACTTAATGTCATATAAACATTTAAGGCACTTCTATTAAATTATTTACAAGTATTAATATTAGGTGTCACCATGTAAATATATACATATTGTACTCATATATTTACTTAAAATACGTACTTGTGTAGGGTACAAGAGAAGAAACGAAAGGAGGATGATTACAAAAGCACATATGATGCATAGATACTATAATATAAAATAATTTATGAGCACTCGTAGCGGAACTCGCACTACGATGCGATGGCTTGTATACACTTAATGGCATATAAAAGTTTAAACCGTTTCTATGAAATTATTTACAAATATTAATATCAATTCTCATCATGTAAATATATTGCTTAGTATATTATTCACAGACAATAAATATACATTTTAAAATACATGCGAAGTATTTTTGTATTTGATTTAAGTTATTTGTATGGACAATTAAATGAAACTACGTGATGTAGTATTATTTCTACTTTCTTTAAGTTCTTTACCACGACCTAGGTTTCGTTGTATTACAACATCTTCAACTGGGCTATTAGCAAAGATATCCACCTGAAGATGTTGTAATACAACAAAACCTAGGTCGTGGTAAAGAACTTAAAGAAAGTAGAAATAATACTACATCACGTAGTTTCATTTAATTGTGAATAATGAATTTCTACAAAATTAACGCCAAATACATTCATTATTTGTATGGAATTTCTATGAACTTATTACAGAGCCAACTACGAGTGTTAAGTTCGTCTACTATTACTACGAGTAGTAGAGCTTAGTTGGCTGTGATAGTTTTCATTAAACCTGGTAGGGGGTGAGGACACGATTAGCTTAATATTTCGTAAACGGACCCCTGTACCGAAAAGGTGTTCATGACGTAGCCCCAATATTTCTGAAAGACTCATTCAAGAGAACAATAAGGCAGACGAATAAAAGAAATTACCTCCACCTTACATGTAGCAGACGTATTCTAAATTTTTTTAAAAGATTTTATTTTATAACTTTGTAGGCGTTACAAATACGTGTAACTACAAAAAAGAAATCTAAAAAAGAGGTTTTACATTCATTCGAATAATGGGAAATATTTATCTAGGTATTAAAGAGTACTGGCAGGTAAGATAAAACGTTTTAAATTCGAAAATTATAAATTTATTTTAAAGACATTCGATTTGAATTAAAAGATTTGTTAGCATTATGCGGTTAGATGTTTTATTATTTATTTAAAAATAAATGTTTACGTATTTTTAATTATTGATATTACGTTTAGATTGTTTAAGTTTGTTTTTTATGACAAATTTGATAACGTTCTATGGTAGACATAACAGTAATCGCTCGTAATACAATGATTCTTCTTGAAAAAGGCTGTATTCAATATTATGTTTCGCAACGGTTTCTTGTAAATCATTCTATTTTTCAGAGGACCTAATAAATATTTATTCAAAAGAAGACCAGCATTGGGAGGAAAACGCTGTACCGAGCCCAAGGTCGATCGATATATTGTGAGCCAAGCTTTACAAAATCGGAAGTCTATCCACACACACATTAAAAATAGTCTCGAAGAAGCGAGAGATGTATGTGTTAGCTTATGGACTATTAGGAGGAGACTTCTAGAAGATGATATCCACAGCCGAAAACCGGCTAGGGATCTTAAATTATTCCGTGTATACCCTATTGTAAAGGCGAGGTTTGCCCAAAATTGTATGACATGGACCAATGTATAGTGGAGTAGAGTTTTATTTTCTGATAAACCCAGAAGCTCTTTATTTGGTGAAAAATGAAATCGTAAAGTGCTCAGAAGGTTTGAGAAGCGTTAAGGAAACGTATGTTTTGAAGAGATTACGCCTTACTGCGAAGAATCTGTTATGTTTTGGACAGGGATAATTTCTGAAGATCGTACGGAGTTAATTTTTGTCCAAAATGGCTCTCTAAATGCACAACGATACGTCAGGGAAATGCTAATTCCTTGTGCACAGCGAGCACTGGCCGTTATAGGAGGTGCTGCTGTCTTCATGGACGATAGCGCTCGAGAACATCGAGCGGGCAAAGTGGGTACCTGGTTGTGGTCGGGATTCGCCTTTTAGATTGGCCAGCATGACGTCCCAAACTCAATCCTATCGAGTATTTGTTGGACATTCTACTAAGAATTACATCAGTCATTCGGCAAAAGATGGCCACATTCGACTCTTATTTTCTTTTTTTATATTTTGTTAAATAAAAGATATTGCCAGTTGAAGGCCGTCTTTTGTTTTGTTGAAACGAGTAATTTGAAAACAATACAAAAAAAAATTATGAAGATCTATTTTACAAGCTAAAAGTTTTTAATTCTTATTAAATAATATTCATTGTGTTGCATAAAATCTAATTTCCTTACGCTATTATTTGAACTAATCGAAAAAATAAGTGAACGACTTTTTTCCAAAGGAGTACATACATGAAATTTTTCTGTGTTTTCATGGTCATTAAAAAATGCTTATCAAGTAATGTTCGGATGAGTTAAAAATGGAAAGCTCATTCAAATATTTGGAGCAAGCCAATATTTTCGAACGTTGAACCAAAAAACGTTCGAGGTGCACTTTGATCCATTGAGCGTTTGCTGAAACTCGTACATCGTCAGTACAGCACTGTATATATTAATATACGAAGATATGAATTTATCCAAAACAAAAGCGTTCTCAGTACAAAGAGCAGTCTTTTCAAAATAGACGATCAGGCGTTGGTCTTTGAACTTTGGCATAAGTGAAGCGCTATATTTTTATCTAACACATAAAAATATAGCGCTTCACATTCACTTCCATTGTTTGATTGTAATTGAGTGTTATATTATGCGTCGTGTTTTTTTTTATCTTAGCACATATAACAATGCACTTTTTTAATACTGTTTCGTATTTTTTATGAAATTTCCATCTTTGAAACAATTTAAAGGTCATTATAAAAGTTATTATTTCGCTTGAGACACTAGAATAGGAAAAATCTAAATAGCTGCCAGCGATGAAGAGTTCATTCACTTTTTGGTATATTATTACTAATACGTTTTTAGTATCGACAAATATGTCCTTTTATAACGTTTTAGAGAATTAATCATTTAAAACATAAAAATTCCTTTTAAACAAAGATTAACAGATAGCATATAGGTGTGTTTGTTTCTATGACAATAAAAATACAGCAGTAAGCAATCATCTGATAAAAATGGATATTCTTTATAAATATGACGTAATCAGACATTTCTAGAACCTTGTAAAAATGATTATATTTCCCAGAAATGGGCGTTGAGAGGTCTGAAATTACTAACGTTAAATATTATTTTTCATGTCAACATAATTTTATCTTCATTGATAGTAGTCCTGTTGGTACCCAGATAAAGATAACGGAAATTCTATTGAGCAATATTGTTAACAAATATGCAAAATACTTTCATATTAGCCGTACAATGTCCCATACATCTTATCGATATTTAATAACTTGTTACTACTCACATTATCTATTCGTCAGGGTGTCGATTACAGTGTGGCAATACAGTGTTAGAGGTCATGTCAGAGAGGTTAAAATTCTAAAGTGCGACATAAAATCATATACCTATAATTTTAATAGTACTACAATTATATTGAATAAATTAATAACCCAGTAGGTAGGACGAAAGAGGGGTATGTTGGGGGGTCTAAAATTTTTCGTAGAAAAAGGTATGGTCTCTCATTTTTATTTGAGACATTTTTATATAACATCCATATTTTCAGAATGACTGCGCTACAAATTTTTACTTTTCCGTAGAAAATAATTTTTTTAGCGGAATTACTCTAAAAATATTGATTTTCTAAAAAAACGTATTTAATGAAATTGAAAAACAATCTTTTTTTTTTCTACAAAGAACCAGCCGTTTTTTCATAGGACTAATCGTTCTCGAGATATTCGTATAGAGGCATTTATCTTGACTGCAGCTGAGGCACATTCACGCTTGCCGCGTCATGGTTTTATACTTATAATTGGTCCACAAATTTATCCAAATCATAAAACCACTGCAGGGTTGTTTTTGCAAAAAAGAAAACTCCATAGCAACTGAACTAAAATATGTGAATTTTGTAAATTAGTATTTGATACCATATTATGTTACTTTCAAAGAATTGAATATTTTACCTTCTCCACATTATTAGAAAGTGTGTTTCATGTAGATAAAAGGCCATCGCGATCTAAATTCAGAGAACATCATTATATAAGAACATGCAAATAACAGTTAATTTCAATTCATTTTAAGATTTATTTTCTTTTTTTTTTGGCTAGAAAGTAAGAGTGAGATAGCAAAATTTAGTCGTTTTTGTGACACTTGCACTATATTATCAAGCGTGACAAACCCAATTGTTTGTTTATGAATTAGGATTATTTGAACTAATCTGAATGCTTATAGTCCGTCTTACAGCAATGCTATCCCATTCACACCTATATCGCACTTGCTCATCTATAATACGGACTTAGAACCTTTCATAATTACAACGGTCACTTTTACACGAGTGTTTTTGACCCGACGCGGTTTCATTCTTCGACTAAAGTTATTCAATATTTGAATACGCGTGTCAAATTTCGTAGTATTTACGTAAGCACTGCTATTAAGGTACCCATTTAATGTAACTTCATCGACTAGTATAGTAAAAGGACCTTGAACTTTGTAATAGGCATTGTTTCAATACGATTTTTAGTCTTGGGACATCAAGCCAATAGGACTGATCGTACTAAATGTTGTCATTAGAAATGAAGCTGGACTACCTTGGTCTCTCGCTCTGAATAATATTATGAACGTGAAAAATTGTTTGTATGTTTCTTTATTACTCAATGACGTCATAACTATTCATTACCTCTCTATGAAATTTATGGAAGTAGCCTAACGAGCCGTATAGAATACGACACTAATTGCAACACAAATGTCTGACACTAATGTCTGTGCCGTCACACATAAGGCGGTTTCGGTGTCACGACACTAAACCAAGTGTTGGTTTAAATGTCGCAAGCGCAGGCATTGATGTTCACACACAGACACTCGATGTATACACTGAGTGTATACACCAAAGTGTCGTAGTCTAAACGTAACTTAAGATCAGGAGTCGCATGTATCTTCCTTCCATTTAGATGAGTTGTATACTTTTCAAGTTATGGAATGTAACTATATTTGTGTTTCTAAGTCAATTTCATAGCGAATATTTGCAAACATCTATACATAAACGCTTTCTAAGAATCCAAGAAATAGATTCTTTAAATATACTTAATAAAATACGCGTTTCATCATATAAGAGTATATATTGAAACAAGTACATTTATATAAGTTTTTAATTTTTCTTTTATTTTATGTAACTATTAAAAAAATTTAACCAATTCTATATGAATGTGGACAAAAACCAGTAATTACACATGTCAATAAAACATATTGATGGTATAATAAATAAATGCAAAAAAAAACACAATGATTATAACTCGTGCAAGTATTGCACGACAAACAAAACATAGAAAGTATCGTATTTTAGTAATATATTTAACCTCCATTATTTTAGTAATATATGTATTTTAGTAATATATTTAACCTCCATTATTTTAGTAATATACGTATTTTAGTAATATATTTAACCTCCATTATTTTAGTAATATACGTATTATAGTAATATATTTAACCTCCATTATTTTAGTAATATACGTATTTTAGTAATATATTTAATCTCCATTATTTTAGTAATATACGAATTTGAGTAATATATTTAACCTCTATTATTTTAGTAATATACGTATTTTAGTAATATATTTAACCTACATTATTATGGCTAGTTACTTTATATAAAAAATGGAATAAAATAATTATTGATACCGAAGTTCGAATATGTTGCTTTAAATCCTAATAAGAGGCGAAAAAATATTGTTTTCGTAAAAAAATATGATCTCGATTGTCTTTTCATTCGAATAACATTTCTGTCAGTGTCTTTAAATAACTTTTTAGGATTTGAAAATCGTATTTTCTATGAATACTACTCTGATACAACATAGTCAAAGGCTAGCTTTCTGGCTTTGGCAACAGAGCTATTGGTATATGCGTCCTTATTCAGCTGAGCTATTAGCAAGATATGAGCATTATAAATTAAATATTAATATCTTTTTATCATTTTTTTATTTTTATCATAATTATTAAAAAGATAAAATATAAATATATATTTTATCTTTTATCTTTTTAATAATTATTGGTTTATGACTTCAAACTGGTTTTTAGCGGTTTGAAGTCAATATCAATACAGTTTTGTAAATGTTATTATTTTTGTTTTCTTTTTAGTATTGAATCCTTATATTTAGATTATTTAAAACAAGTTTTCCTAATATATCCGTTAATAACTAGAATAAGAAAACGTAATCTTTTTCTCGTGTTTATGTTTAAAGCAAAAGGAAACATAAATCAAATAAAACAAGTAAACAGCTGAATTTTGATATACTTAGTTTATTTCTTTCTTACGTAACCTAAAAAGCTTACATGATTATATAGCCACTTTTATGTTACATTAATTTGCGAGCCGGGCAGTCGTATATTTTCATATGAAGATAGATTTCTTAATAAATGTAATAAAAACTAAAAACTAATTATTAAAGTCTATTAAGTATTGTCAAATAAGGCTTATAATTGGAGGCATGTTGTATTTGAACCTTATTAATTAATAAGAATGTACATCAGAAAAAATAAGTACTTTCGTAATTTCCAAATACAACCTATCGTTCTGAAAGCAGTTACATACGTTTGAAACAATATAACACTGTTATCATTGGTTACGCCACGGATAAAGAGTGGTTGATAAGATTCAGTATAATTTTTGATAAAATTACTTTGTATTATTGTGTAATACATTTCTAAAGCATGCTATATTTTGTGGATTGTGCGGCTAAGAAGTTAGGTGGTGGACGGCAGGTAAATGTAGCCTAATTTCGTTTTAAAAAGGCACTTGACCAAGTCGACAATGATATTCTCCTAGTAAAATTATTGGAAACTGGTATATCTTCTGCTCTAGTAAAATTTGTCACCAATTACTTTCGGCATGGAAACAATAGTTCTAATTTGGAAATTTGAAATTATTCAATCTAGATTCAAGGTATTTGTAATTCTAAGGTAATAATTTAGGCCTTCTCTTGTTTCTTATTATAACTAATGATTTGCCCTCAGTTGTTAGCACTACTCGTTGCCTTCTGTTTGTTGATGATTTGAAACTCTTCTTGGGCATAAAAAATAATTTGATTGTAAGTTGGTTCGAAGTGATATCGATTCAATATTTCAATGGAGTCTACACAATAAGCTACTTTTTAATGCGACCAAATGCGCAATGATTCCGTTTTCGTGTCTGCTTGTACCCTTGGCGCACAGTTATGAATTTAATAGAACGCAGTGTTCTGTTTTGGCTGGTTTAGACGAGAAACAGTCACGACCAGGAAACACTAATCGCTTTATCACTAATTATTTTATACATTCCAGGGATTCTAAAAAATTGTGTTTTTAAGAATCCCTGGGATGGAGTATTTAGTAATTGTAGTATCAGTAATGTGGAGTATTTAGTAATGTGGAGGATTTAGTAATTGTAAAGTAGTAATAGGTTAGTATATAAGAAAAGATGCGCTTCAGTTTTGTGTGTTTGCATTTTGTTTTCGCAAGTTCAAAAATTATTTGTATAATAGGGAAGTGTTCGAATAATCTGAAAATAAATATGTAATAACAATGAAGTTATGTACTGTTGAAGACAAATTGGTTAGCTATTTGTTTTACTTAAATAACGAAATGTGTTACTTAAGTAATGAAAATATTTGGAACTCGGCGTAATTTTAAATTTTTAAGTTGCGAACATTTATAAGAAGATCTAAATATGAACACCCCTTTATAACTCTATAGATTTAGAATATTTTAACTGTCTACTTTCTGAATTTATAGACGCCATCGTTGCGATTCATAGTGATTATGTAAGATTATAAATGTGATTATTTTAGCTTTATTCTCGAAAATGACATCAAATATTATAAAAACGCGAAAAAGGACTGAAATATGGTTAATTGGACAATCTCGTTCCGAATAGGTGTAAACAAATTTATCGTCAGTAAAAGAAGTTATGTGTTTATTATTTCATTATAAAAACGTAATGAACAACACAAAGAAAGAATCGGCGTCATTAACAGCAAGTGATGTGATGACACTATCGTAAAAAGCAACTATTCCTACCAAAGAAAAACAACATGTTATCACAAAAATAATTAAATATTTCAAAGAATGGCAGAATTAAAAAAAAATAAAGAAAATAAAGCAAAACGCTCAGCAGCAATAAAAGAAAAAGAAAACAAACGGCAATCAAATTGAAATGTTTTGTTTGAAATTGCTCACTCAAATGCCATTAATACGATAACTATTGAAGAAGATAAGCAATTTATTTTAAGACAAAGAGAAATGAGTTGTCCAGGAAAAATTGGCAATATGGACAGAAGCCATGCGAAAAAACTTAAAAAACATTTACAAAAAGAAGCCAAGTTGCAAAAGATGATAGAAAAGGAAAAAGAAGCAATGAAGAAATTAACTGAGAAATGTTATTTACTATCTTCTTCAGCTTCTTCTGCAGGGAATGAAAGTGATAGCGATATAAGTCAAAGTCATCCTATATCTCCTCAGCCAGGGCCCTATTCAAGCTATGGTTTTACTACACCACAGAAACGAGGCTAAAAAAGAATTTTAGATTCTAGTTTAGCTACTATTCTTGATGTCGCTAAGTTGACTGACCGAAAAGCAACTGTTGTTTTGGCTTCTTCACTCAAACGTCTGGGCTGTGACGTATCACAATATAACGTTAGCTATTCTTCGATACGTCGTCAAAGAATGTATATTAGAAAACAGATTGCTGAGTCTATTAAAGCTGATTTCTAACCACTAAATACACTTACTGTGCACTGGGATGGAAAGATGCTGGAGGACATAACCGGACATGAAATAGTAGATCGTCTACCAATCTTGGTATTTGGAAAAGGAGTCGACCAGCTCTCGGCTGTTCCCATGCTTCCAGATGGAAAGGAAAAAACAATGGATTCTCCTATTTTCGAGACTATTTTATCGCGGAATTTATATGGTAAAATAAAATGTATGTGTTTTGATACAACATCATCTAATACAGGACGAATAAACGGAGCATGTGTTCTTTTAGAACAGAACATGCAAAAGGAACTAATTTGGTTTGCATGCCGGCATCACATACTAGACATTTTACTCGAAAGTGTTGTTGTAACAGCTGTAGGGCCTTCCAGTGGTCCTGAAATTATGATTTTTAAAAGATTTAAGGCATCCTTGGAATATGGTGCAATCGCAAACAGAAACATCGAAAATTTTATATCAACAAACACTATGAATTATATATTTTTTTCAAAATTACTGGAATTTCTTGCAAGTTCATTCAGAAAGATTTCTTGCAAGTTCATTCAGAAGAGGAAGAAAGCTTCAAATCGTCTAAAGAAATTGTACAACATATGAGAGGCGTTAACGATATATCTGAGAGGGGTATTGCATTGATGGAAGAGTACAATAAATTACATACTAATGAGGAAAAGCAGAAGCAATACTTAATGTTGTTAGTTAAGAATTATAGGCAGAAAAATTAAAATTGTAACAAGGCAAATCTACTACACTTTTTTATTTTTACTTAATAATTTAGAGGAACGATAGTTATTGTTATTTAGTATAATATTTTCCCTAAAACCTATGTATAACACTCATTTCTGGTATTAATAAGCTCTTAAAAATAAATGCTTTTTTTTCCAATTTCAATAGTGAGTAGCGACCCTTAAATATAAATTAAAAAAAAAATCCTGGTATGTTTTCTAGTCGAACAGATAAAATTAAGAGGTTGAGAGTGAAGAAAATGTAAAAAAAAAATTTTGCCGTCTTTTATGAATCACCTTAGTACACATATAATAAAATCGTAAAATAATGGGTCTGTACATTGAATATCTATGAGTAAAACTAAGTGCTACCTGCTAAAGACAGGCTACTAAATCCAAAAAAAGTTTTTGAAAATTTTGTCTGTTTGTGCGCACCTTCATTGTGCACGCTAATTTCAGCAACGGCTGTAACGATTTGGATGCGGCTTTCGGTGATGTATTTAGATTAGCTTGGACTAACATTTAGACTTTATTTACTTTCAGTCAGTTTCATTCAAAGATACGTCACTTTTAGTTTACGTTCGTTGTGCACGCTAATAGCAGAACTGGCGGAACCGATTTAGCCGCCAACGCCATCTATTAGTTCGTCGTTTTTAGTAAGCTTTACACTAGTAGCGCTTAGCACATAGTGTTCTGAGACAAGAATTAAAAAAAACACAAAAAATTCCTAATAACTTTTCATTCCGAATTTTACGCAAACGATGTTGCGTGCGCAAGTAGTATACCTAATATTTAAACAAATAATTTGTTACACGTACAGACGAATTTTAGTTTGTTTCATCGTTGTCAATATAACCGTGGATGATAATAATTAAAGATTTATATAATTTACGATATTACTATAATTAGTGATATTGATTTAATTAATAATTGTTTCTAACGCAGCCGCACATCAACGTGTGCGGCTTTTCAAGGGTATCATCCATACGGGATCTCGGTGTAATTATGGACGACCAAGATGTTTAATTAGTGAACTTCATTATTACGTAACTACAGAATAGTTACATTCTATCAGTTTTCAATTGGCATGCTAATAACATGTAATTAAATATAATCCTTTAATAGCTAAATTTAAAATAAAAAAGTACTCTTTACTTCAAAGTAAACAAAATCCTATATCGCGGATCTATGATGGAGGTACAGTATCTCGTGGGTGGATACGAATTATTTTCAAAAATGAAAAACATAAATAAACTTCCGATAAGTATTACAGGAACTTGCAAGTTTAGCATTGCATTTACAAAAAAATAATCATCCACATTTACAAAAAATAATCATTTACATTTACAATAATCATTCACATTTACAAAAAATAATCATCCACATTTACAAAAAATAATTATTTACATTTACAATAATCATTCACATTTACAAAAAATAATCATCCACATTTACAAAAAATAATCATTTACATTTACAATAATCATTCACATTTCCAAAAAATAATCATTCACATTTACAAAAAATAATCATTAACATTTCCAAAAAATAATCATTCACATTTACAAAAAATAATCATTCACATTTACAAAAAATAATCATCCACATTTACAAAAAATAATCATTTACATTTACAATAATCATTCACATTTACAAAAAATAATCATTTACATTTACAATAATCATTCACATTTACAAAAAATAATCATTTACATTTACAATAATTATTCACATTTACAAAAAATAATCAATCACGTTTACAAAAAATAATCATTCACATTTACAAAAAATAATCATTCACATTTACAATAATCATTCACATTTACAAAAAATAATCATACATATTTACAAAAAATAATTATTTACATTTACAATAATCATTCACATTTACAAAAAATAATCATCCACATTTACAAAAAATAATCATTTACATTTAGAATAATTATTCGCATTTACAAAAAATAATCATTCACATTTACAAAAAATAATCATTCACATTTCCAAAAAATAATCATTTACATTTACAAAAAATAATCATTCACATTTACAAAAAATAATCATTCACATTTACAAAAAATAATCATTCACATTTACAAAAAATAATCATCCACATTTACAAAAATTAATCATTTACATTTACAATAATCATTCACATTTACAAAAAATAGTCATCCACATTTACAAAAAATAATCATTCACATTTACAAAAAATAATCAACCACATTTACAAAAAATAATCATTTACATTTACAATAATTATTGACATTTACAAAAAACAATCATCCACATTTACAAAAAATAATCATTTACATTTACAAAAAATAATCATTTACATTTACAATAATCATTCACATTTACAAAAAATAATCATTCACATTTACAAAAAATAATCATTCACATTTACAAAAAATAATCATTCACATTTACAAAAAATAATCATTTACATTTATAATAAATAATCATTCACGTTTACTAAAAATAATCAAAATTAGGTTATGAAGTGATACTGTTATAAGCGCAATAGAGTTTGAGGCCGTTCTTCTTATTCTGACTCAAAAAAATTGGGCATGTTGTCTCAGTAAACAGAAATTATTATCTTAAGTTTTAAACATATTCTCCTTTCTCTTTTTACAAACATTAACGGTATATTTTCTGCATATGTTGGAACTCGCCCTACTAGGGTTCCGTACACATTTATCCATTTATAAACATTGAATGGTACATGATATTCCTATTAAACTATTTACAAAATTTTAATTTTTTTTGAGCCAAAATATATTGCCTGCTATATATTTCACAGGAACATATTGAAAAATAGAATATTTTTTATGTCATATCACTACAAATTAACGATTTTTTTCCTTTACTAATGCTATGAGACCATAATTCTTGGCAAATTTCACGCTTCTAGGTCAACGGGAAGTACCAGGTTTATTTTATTTGCTAGAGTCAAAATATTGGGCATAAATGGCCATTTTTTATTGTGTTAACTTAGAAGCTTGATTTTTACAGCTCCAAGGAATCGTAGACCTAAGTATTTTATATTAATAACAACTTGATACCTCCACGCGCTTCTGAGAAGAAGGGTCTTGATAGACCGACAGACAGACAATGAAGTGATCCTATAAGGGTTCATTTTTTCCTTTTGAGGTACGGAACCCTAAAAACGAAGCCAAAACCAAGTTCACAAACTATGAATGGGGTCCCGGATTTTTGCACTTTTAATTGCGACCACAAGTTAGTGAGGGATGTATGTCGGTCCAAACTTCAACAATCTTTAACTTCTTTCTTTATCAAACTGTATACTGTCGCTTTTACCTTGGGTATGCCCTTTAATGAGGAATGTCTGATTTTTTCTTCACCCTTATTATCGTATACAAATAAAGCACATCAATGAACGTGTTTTTATTTTGACCGTAGCCTTTAACGAATTAGAATATGAAATGCAAAGGTTTATCCGTTTATTTTTATCATTTTACTTTTAGTAACGTAGTGAACAAGATCCACTAACTGACGATTTAGACGTTTTTCAGATGACGACGTTACTTCTTTATTTACTCCTGGTAAAATTTTGTGCTGAAAACAGAGATAAGCCTAATCTTTTTTACATTGGAGAATATTAAACTTCATATTAAAAAGATCATGAAATGTACAATATTCCTTTCCATTTTGCAATAAAGTCTATATATCGGTTATTGTTCTACTGCAGTCAATAAACTTAATCGATATAGATACTCTTAGAGAGTGAAATTCAACACAATGGATAAAATGTATATGCTCTTTTATGTCTTCAACTAATTCTCATTATCTTTCTTATAGTGGCCACATTCTAATCTTAGAATCATAGGATCTATAACGCCCAATAATTTCATAAAGGCTATTTTGCAAATCCTCATTTTATTGTAATTCATCGTAAAGTTAAATAGTATTAGAATGTTAGTGCTCTATGAACCTCTGTATTTGCGTATCAACTTTTTGGGACCAATTCCAACAATACGGATTTTTTTCTTCCGATTTTTTAAAATAATACACGATTTCTATACTTGCTGAAGTGTATGAAATGAGTTTTATTATTTTGAGAGTCTCTTTATGATTTGAACTAAAATTTGTTCGATGTTTTCCTAAGTAGTACAAGTGTCTTCGACACTTATGTCGACCATACATCTCTTATATTTCAAAAATATAAAGGAAATTTTTTCAATACATTTACCGAAGTCTATTATCGATATCGACGTACATTAATATAACTGAAATAAACATTGCCTGAAGATCAAATTTTTTCCAAATTGATCTGCACAGAAAACATGTCAGTAACATAATAAACCCAGCTCTTTAGTATATTATCTATGCCCATCTCAGTAAATTCCAGTAACATTTTCTTTGGTTGACAGAAATGACCTTACTGTTAGTTTGGCATTTTGCTAACTAAAAAGGCATAAACAATAAAAAAACTTGTATTTATATGAATATTAACCAAGCAGGTTATCATTTTAGATATAGCAGGTCTTATATTTTTAAAATGTTTTTCTTTACAGTGTTAAAATTTATATTCACGCAGCAATAATTACAATATTGCCATTAGAATGGGTTCAAAACAAAGTCGTTACATACAATTTATCAAATTTTATAAACAAAGCGTCCATAATTTAAACAATCTTACTTGGTAATAAACAACGAGCTAGTAATAAAATAAATTCTATTAATATGTGATACTGAGTACAATCTAAACTTTATATTTTGAAAAGAGACAACTAACGTTGAAATTGTCAACCTCAAGTACTTTTAAGAATAAAACGACGAAAAATTGAAAGTGTCGTTACGTTACAAAGGATAAAGTAACTCATATCGAGTTAGGTCTTCTTGAATCATTCCCTTATTCTCGAGGATCGTGACCCACAAGAATTGTTGCTGCCTTGGAGTAGATTGCTTGGCGCAACTTTTCATGATCTGGTGCGTAATTTTACTGCTTCGTGGATGGTCATTTGTAGGATGCTTCTAATCTGGTCAGCCCAACGAATGTTAGCTACATTCGCATGCGAGGTGTTTTCTTTTTCAACCTTTGCAGCAGGATGCTTTGCTCCAAGTTGTTTGAATTTTTTTTTATAATATAGCCGAAGTAAATCAGTACCCGGCAGATAAATGTGGAGGACAGCCTACCGCCTATGGCGATTTCTGTGATGATGGATTCGTTAGCCCTATGAGCATTCCGAGACACCAACAGCACGCATCGCCAGAACCAAACCTCGAAAGCGTCAATAAATTTTTTTTTCAGCAGCTTTTATAATCCAGGTCACAGAACCGTTGCAAAATATGGATGATATCAAAGTTTATACCAGATTGATTTTGATTTTCAGCTCCATATTTCTGTCTCTCCATATCTTTACTAATTGGGAATAACGTTTTTTGTTGAGTTTGGACAATGTTAAAAAAAAACCACTAGGTACTTACTCATGCTGCGCGATACTATATTGGTCGCTGTACCATTAACCAGGGCACAGGACGCGGCTGGTTTGAAAGACTCCGAATTATAGTTTTTTTTTATTTTTCACAGAATAATTTTTATTTAACAATGAGTAAATAGAGATTCCATACGCCGATTTATTATTCTGAAATTTCCGATTAGGTCACTTTATTCTTGAGAGTACGATATATGTATATATATATATATATATATATATATATATATACATATATATATATACATATATATATATATATATATATATATATATATATATATATATGATATACAAACTATGAATTTTTGTAATGTTTTGATTTCAGTTTATTTAATTAGCTGCCATTCGATTGTTTAAGACTATATTTTAAAAATATTTTTCTTTGCTGTAAAATAAACGCTGAGACATTATTTGGCAAGTGTTTTTAAGACCAATATTGAAAGTTAAAATCGACATCGTGCTCCAGATATCCCCCCTTTATTCTTTAAATTATTAAATTTTATTATTATTAAATAAATTTATCCGGTATTTTAGTATTGAATTAACTTATTTAATAGTAATCGAATAAGTACTTTCTGTTTACTTAATGGCCCACGTTATATACATCAAAGTATACAGATGTCGGACCAAAAAATAAAAGCCCACTCTACTCTGAAACATTTTCTGAGAGTCTACGTACATTATCGCAATAGTTGCCGCACCTATTTTTATTTATAATTAGAGTTAAGGCAAATGTTATAAACAATAAAGTGAGTTTCAATGTCAACAAGATTACATTGTATAGACGTGTTTCTTTACTTATGATAATGTTATCAATGCTATCTAACAGTGGGTCGGGCGCGCCTTTGTCTAGAATCTTCATCCAAATAAGAATTTTAAAGTGTATTCTTTGTGAGTGTTGGATAATAGTGATATAATTTCAATATTAGTTCGGTTTAATTACGATACTATTCGATAGTAATTATTTATCGATAAACTTTTATAACCTGTCATTAGGCAAAACAATTTTAAACCGGCTTTGGATAATTTTCATTACATAGTTTATTGTAGAAAGCATAAGTATTCGTATAGACTATAAGTATGCATTATCTACTAATGATTATAATAGTTTTAAGTATCGATTATTATTTTGGTGATCTAATATATCAAAACTTAATTAAGTGAATAGTTTAACGCACTAATTGTTCAGTAAATTGAAGGATGATGCATGTTTTCTAATATTTAGTCAGCCTGCATAATTCAATTACTTATATTTAATAATACTCGTATATGTTATCAAATACTGATATTTAATAATATATGTTTTGGTTGAACTCGCTATTCATAACGATGTCATTTAATTTATCTTTTGTCAATAGGTGGCGACTATTTATTTTACATTTCCTGAATTTATCGCAAAATTATTTAAATTATAAACATCTACAATGATGTTTATAGTTCACTTGTCTTACGTCAAGTAAGTTACATACGTGTTCTACTTTAGTAACTATGAACCTAAATCGTGATACTTGAGATCTGCTGAATTAGTATTGTGGGTTTCAAGCAGAGACTCCGTCATTAAACTCCTGGTTCCGACTCCTTAGTCTTGACGAGACTTGTGAGGGTAATGTTCACATAACTCGTGAGTCAAAATGCTACAGGATTACAGCGTACTTAAACTGTGAGACTTGAGGATCTATTTTGAACTCCGGATTCCAACTCCTTAGTCTTGACTTGAAATTCTGCTATATTGAAATTAGTATTGTGAGTCTCGGGCTGACACTCTGTCATTAAACTTCGGGTTCCTCCTTCTTAGTCCTCGTTCTGCGGAGTATTGCCTACTTAAATCTTGGGACTTCAGGATGTGTTGTTTTTAAATTGGTATTGTGGGTTTTAAGTCATTGATTCTTATTTTTCAGCCTGATGCTGCAGTGGCACGGTCTTTTTCGTGCGTCCTAACTCATATCTCTGGTATTAATCAAACAATTTGTATGTCGATTTTTTTATTTGATTTGCGCCAGTGTAGTATCGTAAAAAGTTGGTTCGAATTTGATCATGGGAATTAAATGTACACCGTAGAATTGCGCAGCAATCAGCAGCAGGAGTTCTGTTTGGAATCGAGTTTGGAAGGTATAAGTCAGTAATAATAATTAAAAATAAAGTCTCTAAAGTTTTGACACGACTAAGGGCGACTTAAATTGGCCTTTTACAAAATCAAGGTACAATGACGAAACCAGAATTTGGCGACAGGAACTTTTCACTGATGAGGAGTAAACTCATTTAGTTTGGACTTGATCCACTTATCTTGACGTAAGCAAAAAAATAACAACGTAAACAGATAGGTAAGTATATACAGATGCATATAAAGGCATGAAGCAACCACGTATTAGTTGGTAAGTAAATAAGTAAGTACAGGTGTAAACGAATGCATGAAGTAACTAAATCTTAGTACTTAGGTAAGTGGGTAAGTAAGTCGGTGCCGAGTGTAATATAGCATTAATCTGTATGTATTTGTGGGTGCTCATATATTTGAAAGAGGACAGCAGCTTCGACTTGGTACCGATTCCAAAAAGTTTCAAGCAGTAGCAATATTGTGCAAATTTTTTTTGCCCAGAAACGTTATTGTACCGCAAAAGTTTTAACTGAGTACTCGTATTTTAATTATATACTTTACTCGTATTTTAATTATATTTTATACTTTTTAGTGGGCTTCTTATTCAATGGTTATTTGAAGTCAGTTAATTTTTTTGAAAATAGTTTTTGTTTTCATATTCTTTATTTTCTAAACCTTATTACTTTTAAACGTTTCACCATCATAAACAGAACCTATATGTAAAAGTTAAGAAAATCACTATATTTCTTTCTGTGTGTTTGTGCTATATTTGTTTAAGAAAAGCCCGATCTTCCTTTTAAATGAGTAATTTTCAAACCCAATAAGGAGTTTATTTGTAAATCGTCCCGTCACATCGCACGCTGTCAATTTCTAGTGCCACACTGCGCCTGATGTGCGGTGCATGGCATGACGTTTAACTCATTTGGTAACATTGGGATCACGAGAATGAAATGAAATATAAAGTCATTTATTGTATTTAAATAAAAATAATTATTTTAAGTAATTTTATTCATTATATTCGTTTTCTTTTCTTTCAGTCTGGTCTGCGAACGCTGGTCACCATGGGGGACATAGAACAAAACCGTTCACAAAAGCTGTTGCACATATTTTCGTATAATGAGAGATCACTTTTATCAATTGAAAAAATGTTAGTGTTCAAAGTATAACCTCTTTAAAATATTGTTTCATTGATTTAGCAACAATTAGAAGAACGGGATACAGTATTATAGGAAAAGGAAAACTCATATTCTTCTATATAATTAAAACGAAAGACATGTATGGGGCTAGACGACAGACTAGGTATAAGATGCATACAACCGAAATAGGTCAATGGAGACCCTGGAAAAGAGAAAGTAGTATGAGCCTATTATTAAGTCAGGTATATAATAATAGGGAGAAGGAATTACTTCAATATGCGTTAGAAAACAATCTTAAAATAATTAAATAGTGGTTAAATAGTAGTTAGTAAAAACCTGTCAAGTAAGAGTAGAGGTTTCGTAGACGTTTAGGCATAAACACTTGCAGGCTTGGTCAAACAGGAAGCGCACCTAGCGCGCGTCAAAGCATCAATAACGCAGCGTCATGACGTCGCGTACTTTTGATGTCAAACAAGTTTTACGCACAGGATGCCTAGCGTTCGTATAACAAGCGCTACCAATATACAGCAATTCTTGTCACAATGTCAAGTGATGCAGATATAGAAGGGCTATTACGTATGTACGCATTATCACGTTATCGCAAAAAACGAGTGTGGGTGCATAATGTTACCAAGAAGAGGAAGGAATTTGGAGAATATAAAAAAAAAATGTTTTGGGGATAATCAAAATTTGAAAAATATTGCTACTGGTTGTGTTGAGAACATTCATCATATGAAGACCGATTTTTTAAATACTTTCGTATGTCTCGAGATTGCTTGGAAGAATTACATGAACTGGTTCACCCCAAAATAAGTAATTGTACCACAAACTGGGGGGAACCTATTTCGTCAAGAGAAAGGCTAGTAATTTGTTTAAGGTAAGAAATGTTTTTTTTTGTAATGTACATATCTAATACGTTACCATAAAAAAGGAATGAAGTCGTTGGTCCAGAATTGACAATGTTGTTGAGTTGTGCCCGTCGGTGTTGTTGAGATATAGTAGTGTAGCTATTTTATGACGTTGTCGGGTTAACATTAGATAAGTTGTTGAGTTGGGCCGGTTGTTGTTGTTGAGATACGAGTACAGTAGCTCGTTTTTGACGTTTTTGGGCTGACATTAGGTAAGTCTTTAGTCCCGGGAGGGAGTTGGTAATGTCGTAGGTATGGGAGTCGCTGTTGCTGCTTGTCACATAATAAATGGATACTTAAACTCATTATTCAATTTCCTTTAATTCTATGTCGGCAATTAACTTGCCAAGTTTCCTCTTCAGCATTATTTGGATTTTTAACGAAATACTTTTTAATATTTGCTTTTAAATAAGTTATCTACCGCATCGTACCCGGTTTTTTCTTATTTCTAATAAAATTGATAATCTTATACATCTTACCGTTGTCTGTTATATGTTTTTTTGAAAAGTAGATGTACTGACTTAGTGGATGTATTGATATTTGTTATAAAAGAAAAAATTTAATAAAAGACTTTGTAGAGCCCGAAGTGTTGTCGAAAATGAATTCGGCATATTGTTACAAAAATGGCGCATTTTTGTACGACCCGTTGACTGTGATGTGGATACGGCTATTAATTTTATTAAAGCAACATGTTGTTTACATAATTATGTAGAAATCAAACAAGAAACAATCCTTCTTATAGAGTCTGAAGAACAAAATGCGTGCTCTGACACCATATCGCCCAACAAATAGGAGATCCATTAATGCTGCATTCGTAATACGTGTAAAGTTTGTATCATATTGTAATTAATAAAAATATGGTTTACTGGTTACTTTGTTCGTTAATTTCAGTTTCAATTGCTTCCCTTGATAGGAATGTTTTTATATAAACTGTTTTTCGTGTCATACAGACAACGATGTTTTCTAACACATTTTAACAATTTTTCAGTCATAGTCTCAAAATTCACGCAATAACGCTGGGCGTAAAATGACAAATTTTGTAATAGAACAAGCCCTACCAATTTAGAGCAAGTTTGTCACTATGTCAAGTGATTCAGATGTGGAAGAACACTTATTTCTGTACACATAATCATGTTTGCCCAAAAAACGGGTGCATAATATTAACAAGAAGAGGAAGGAATTTGAAGAATATCATCGTTTGTGCCGGGAGTTTTCATCATATGAAGATGGATTTTTGAAATACTTTCTTATGGCTCTGGATTATTTCTATAATTATATGAATTGCTTTTCTTCAAAATAAGAAAATATACATAAACTGTAGTAAATCTATTTCGACAAGACAAACATTAGTAATTTGTTTAAGGAAAGAAATAATTTATTTATATGTAATGTACATATTTAATTAATTAACATAATAAAGGGATGAAGTCGTTGCTCCAAAATTGACACTGTTGTTGTTGAGTTGTGTCGGTTGCTATTGTTGAGATGTAATACCGTAACTAGTTGGTGTAGTTGTTGAGTTGACAGTAGATAAATTGTCGAGTTGTACGAGTTGCTGTTGTTGAGATATAGCACCGCAGCTAGTTTGTGACGTCGTTGGGTTGACATGAAGTAAGTCTGTGAACCAATTTCCGGAAGGGAGTTAGTAATGTCGCATGTGTGGCAGTCGCTGTTGCTACTTATTACAGAATAAACAGGTGAGTATATTAATTGAGTTTTTTCTTCCATTTCTTTTAATTCAATCTCGGGAAATATCTTGGCAAGTTCCACTTTATGCATTATTTGGTTCTTTAGTGAAAAAATTTTAGACGTTAAAAGTTATCTATCCCATCGTACTCTGGATTTTTCTTATTTCTAATGAAATTGATAACTTTATCCATCTCACCATTATCTTTCTTTTGTTTTTTGGAAAGTGGATGTACTAGCATTAACTGTTGGGAGAATTTGGAAATGATGACTTGTCCTGATATCAGATCAGTCGCGTTTGACAAAGATGTCATAGAAGCGGATGTCGCAGGAGTGTATGTCTATAGAGGTGTCTCTGGAGAAGGGGTTTCCGAATGACCTGAATTTTTAGAAGCATTTGATATCCTTTCTCGTTCTGTCAAACTAATATCTAAAAACTGTTGTTGCGAAACCCAAGCCCTTTGTATACACTTCTTTGCAGCTTGGCCTGTTGTACCTGCATTTTTTTTTATGTCTTATACTTCTCCATTTTTTTCTTGCCATATCACCTGCAAAAAAAGAGAAAATTACTATTTACATTAAATACTTATCTTCTTTCAGGTTTCATATCTATTGAAATACATGTAGGTTAAAATGCTTTATTTTTGCACCAAATTTCAAGTTTTATCTATTGGGCAGTATCTGAGAAAAACGGTTGTGACAGACATAAAGACGAGCGAGTGGTCTTTTCAGGTTTACGTTTTTCCAAATGAAAAATATTTTATCCACTATGAAGAAAACTTCACAAACAAGTGATAAGTCGTTTCAAATATAAATCTAAAGTCACACAACTAAAAGCTAAGGAAGAAGAATATATATATATATATATATATATATATATATATATATATATATATATATAAATAAAGAAGTAAAATATAATATAGAGAAATATGATAGAAACTCTATCATATTTCTGTAAATTCAATGAGTGGCGGTTAAGTGCACAAGTAAAACTCCCGCCTGAGGGTTCCGTACTGTTATATCATATTATCGTAAAACTTCGTAAATAATATATTTTCAAATGTATACACAAATGAATGCAATGAATATGACCGAAAAATAAGAATAGTAATAAGAAATAGTCTAAAGTCTGTAAAAACACAAACAATATTTGTAAAAAATACAAACAATATTTGTAAAAAACACAAACAATATTTGTAAAAAACACAAACAATACTTGTAAAAAACACAAACAATATTTGAAGAAAAACACTTTTTCTTGCTGTATAATTAATGATAAAACTATAAAGGAATAGTGCAAGGACTATACAAGGAAAACTAATCTTTCCTTGTATAGTCCTTGCACTCTTAAGATTAAAATTATAGAAAAATATATTAAAAAGAAAGGAAGTGTGAAAAAAGGGTACATAGATTTTATACTACTAAACATTGGATCCTAAATTTAAAATCCATCTTTACCAACCAAAGTCTACGAGCTAAATATTATAGACACATCAACAGAATTCTATAAATTGTTACATTCTGCTGAAGAAGAAACTCTTGGCATATTGCTGAAGAAAAAAAATGGAACTTTTGCCAAATAATTCTAAATTAATAACAAAATGAGAAAAGTTTTAATCACCAGAGATAAATATTGATAAATGTAAATAAATTGAAAGATGAATAAAGAGCACGTCGAGTTAATATAAAAAATTAAGCAATAAAAATTGGAAAATTCTTACTGCTAGAACCGCTGGCAATTCTGTTTAACAAAATCCTAGATGAAAGAAAAATATCCACGTAATTGCAAGAAATATCCACGAAAGGGCAAAATCTAACATTATTCTGATAATTAAAAAAGGAGATCCGACTAATGCTAGCAACTTTCGTCCCGTCAGTCAACAACCACATCTCTATAAATGATTTGCTTTGTGTCTTGAATATCGACTTAAAAATTACACAGAAAAACACCAGCCATTAGAGTAACCAGGATTTAGGGCAGACTGTTCAACAATGGAACAAACCAATGTTCTAGACCAAGTTATACATAAATATGCAGAAATTAGAATACCTCTGTACCTAGCTTTCATTGACTACTTTAAAGCTTTCGTTACTATAATACAAGAGAGTATGTAAGCTCAGGACACGAGATTATGAAAGAGTATGGGACCTCGACTAGGGTGCAACATTCCTTCGGAACTCGTAGATAAATATATAAACAGAAATAGTGTGTATCAAGTCAAATTAGATATAATAGGATCTGAAATAAACATTTATAGAGGAGTCAGGTAAGGTGATCTACTATCACCTAGATTCGTTTCGAAAAGGATTGATTCCTTTCCATCAATGAATAATACTTAAATAATTTGAGATTCGCTAACGATATTATATTTTCGTCTGAAACAGCAACATAGTTCAACTTAATAACCAACGATCTAAATATTAGAAGTAAAAACAAATCTAGAACATAACACTCAAAAAACTAAAGTTATGACAAATGTGTTAATAAACAAACACTTGTAAAAAATCGAGTTAGAATACATAGAAGAATATTATATACCTGGGGAAATAAATATTTTGCAAAAAATCTAGGTATCTTGAAGAAGTAAACAGGCATGGAACAAATTTTGAAGTTTCAAAGAAATATTCAAATCTGCTTTTCCAATTAAAAAAACAATGAAAAACAAGGTCTGGTCTTTCCTGCGTGTCACAAACATGGGCACATAATAATTAAACTAATATAAAAATCGAAACATTAGAATTGAAACGATAAGACAAGAGAAGGGACAAAGAAATCAAAGAGTAAATAAAAACTATAGATGCTTTAAGTCATTGTGAAAGACTGAAGTGGAAATGGGCTGAACACGTGGCAAGAATGAGCAGCAATTAATGAACCAAAAGAGTGATAATCTGGAATGTCCTAAGAAGCAAGAGGAAAGTAGGAAGATCTCTAGAGGGATGAAATTGTAAAGAATGGCTGGACAATACTGAATTTAAAAAGGTGAAGAACGAATGTCGTGGAAGGCAGACCTTTATTCATTAAGAGGTTCTTATAGACAAGAAAATCTTAAACTGAATTACCGAAATAATATCTTTTTATGTATTACTAATACCGAAAGAATATCTTTTTATGTATTACTATTACCGTAATAATATCTTTTTATGTATTACTATTACCGAAATAATATCTTTTTATGTATTACTATTACCGAAATAACATCTTTTTATAATTATTATAATTTCATGTTAATAATCTTAACATGAAATTATAATAATTTTACTAATATAATAATATTTTTAGTAATGAGAGTCAAATTGAAATTAAATTTAATTGAATTATCAGCATGAATAATAATAAATGCTTTCTTTTATGTCCGTATGCTCTTTTACTTTTTTTATGTGCAATTTTATTATATAAATATGAAACTATTTTGTAAACTTTCGTATCGTCTATAATATATTGATACTTTATTTTAATATAACTATTATGTTTTAAAAGTTTAACTCAAAAATTCACCTGGCGAACTTTAACTTTTTCACTTATATCATTTTTGCTCATTACTCAAACGTTCTAAAAGTGCTTTATCTATACCTATATTACTTTAATTAAATATTATACTATTAAAATCCCTGTCTTATAACTTATAACTTGTTGTATAATTTATTGCGTCCGTCTGGGCACTAAATTATATGGCATAAGCTGTAAGCATGGTGAAAGTTTCATGTCAACTAGATAAGCTGTTTCTGTGTCAAACCATAAAAAAACAAACAGACACACTTTCGTTTTTATAAAATTAATATGATTTATACTTTATAATATTACAAATTAAATAAAAGTTTACTATTTAAAATCCTGTCTTATCATTTGCAAAGGTAAACTATAAAATTAGCGTGATATGAATCTGGTTACGCGTATTCAGTTAAATGGGATAGTTTCGTTAAACTGTTAAACAAGTGGCAGTTGTACACACAAATATTTAGATCCCTATTACGTATATTCTACCAAAAATATATTCTTATATCCCAGTTATTAATAACTCCAAGATAAATTTGTTGTTTTTGTAGGTATTCAGTATTTATCACCATATCATCAATGTGTTAATCAATTTCGCCTAAACCAACTTTACCAAGGCCACATTTTGTATTCGATAATGTGGGGTTTTACGATGACGATGACTATCGATGTCATTTATAGATAGCTGTTTATCAATTCGATAGTCCAATCTAAGAACTAGCTTTTTAACATCTGGGCGTATACCGATCGTTTCTTTTTATCAGCTACCTACGTTACTCGATAACATATCATTTGCATACCTCATACGATTATAAAATATATATAATTTTTTAATCCAATATCTTATATCGTAATCCACCAAGAGATGATGAAAAGAAATACGACGGTATACTACTTACTACTCACTCTCAATCAATATAAGAATTCTCAATGGTAGAATAAGAGTAGTAGACATTTTTAATTCGGAAAATAAAGAAATGAATTCTGTAGATTCTGTAGAATAAGAGTAGTAGACATTTTTAATTCCGAAAATAAATAAATTAATTCTGTAGAATAAGAGTAGTAGACATTTTTAATTCCGAAAATAAATAAATTAATTCTGTAGTTTCTGTAGAATAAGAGTAGTAGACATTTTTAATTCTGAAAATAAATAAATTAATTCTGTAGATTCTGTAGAATAAGAGTAGTAGACATTTTTAATTCCGAAAATAAATAAATTACTTCTGTAGATTCTGTAGAATAAGAGTAGTAGACATTTTTAATTCCGAAAATAAATAAATTAATTCTGTAGAATAAGAGTAGTAGACATTTTAATACGGAAAAGAAATAAATGAATTCTGTAGATTATTGTAAAATTGAGAATTCTGATATTAGCCATTCTAATTTAATTATATCTAGCCTTTTACTAATTCTCATATATGACAGTCATACTTTGGTCATTCATAGTTTTCACCAAACAGTCGTCACATCTTACGACTGTAAATCGCTTATGACTTCGACTAAGAGCAGTACAAATGACTGAATAATGGGTAGTTGGTTAGTGTTAATCGTATCACAGGTAACTGAAGTACAGCAATATCATATAGTATTTTTAGCTATGGTTCAATTTAGGTAATTAATACGCATAAGCATTTCGAAGTCATAGTTTTAAAAGATCAAAATTTCATCGTAACAAAACGTCATCGGTATTATACAAGAGAGATAAAGTATAAAAGGAACGCAGGTTTCGAAGATCTTTATGTAGATTAGTGTAGAAAGTAAAATTTATTTGTATATATTTATTTATAGAGCGACAATGTTCAGTACCGATCAATAAAGTGTGAGCTGACACAGGGCCTGTGTCAGTTCGGACGCATTATTGATCGGTTTGTTTTAAATCAATGACAATGTTAATGTATGTTAGCATCATGATGTCTTCAATCTTAATAGCTCTATAAACAAAATTCTGAATTGACTTAAATGTCTAAGATGAAGGACGTATAAAGTTTGTTTGTCAGGTATGCAGATGGTATGAGATTATTCTTAAAAGCTTCTGATCCTTATTATGAAGGTAGGTTCTGTGGAAACTGTGAAGTATTTGAAGGAGAAAATTAAAGTTAAATGACATATATTGCATATATTTTACATTAACTTTTATTTTAAAATACATTTGTATGAAGAAATCTCTAGCTACATCTTAGAGTATAAATATTAATGTAGCTACATTTAGTTTTAATTATAATTGGAAAAACATTTCATTTTGCGTCTTGTAGAAGTTATCTAAGTTGGTTTACAGTACCCAAACCCAGTACTCAAAACTGGTGCCTACTTAAAGTTTTTGCCTGAAATTAAGAATAAAAAGGGTTTTTAAAGTGCATAAAAAGAACTTTGAAATGGCGACCATTCCAGATTATGATTTTTACTGAAAAATTCTGCTTTTTCATTGTAAAACAACCACAATAATAAAAATATATAGAGTAACTAATAGTTAAATTAATAAAATAGCTTTCTACTAAAAAACATTCTTCGAAACTTCAGCTAGATAGATTTCTTAGTTCCTAAAAATATATTGGACACCATTTTGGTAAACATAAAAAAATGCGTTTACAATTTGATCATGCATGCAAACACAAGAAAAAACACATTTCTTTTATGTTTACATTGTATCATCGATTTCTGAGCCACGTACGCTCCCTTCTGTAGATGTTCAAAGTTCTTCTGTTGAAACTGGTCTTTTTAGAATTTTCTTTATAGTTATTCTTGTTTCTTTAAACAATAATACAGAATTAGCAAGCGGAGAAATGCCCAGAATACCAAATAATTTACTGAGATATGGTTAAAATTGGGAAAACAATAAGACCAAAAATATTAAGCAAGATGTGAAGATCAATATATCGGTAAAGAAATCTGGCAAGATACAAAGACGAGACTGTTACGATTTGCATGACTGTTTCCAATCATCTCAGCAGACAGACTTAATGAATTAGACAAATTTATACTTTGCAGTAAAGATTTATATTCTTCTATTCTTACTAGTATTGATAACTTACATTCACATATAAGTAGACATGTAAGCACGCTGTTGTCTAGACTGGGTGTGGTTCAGTACAGAACCACTTGACAAGTAAGACTCATAACATACAATATACCTTATCTACTGCTTGACCTCCGAACATTCTACTTTGGAATGGAGATTCATTATTGTGCGCAGTATATCGTATACACGATTTGTGCGATAAATGGGTCACAAACCTATTTTTATTCGATTTACGTCCGTATATACTACACACGGTCAGGACTCTCAGTCGGATTTACTGACAGTTAAAAACGAATTTTGTATGGATATTTTAGGAATTGCACCGTGCAATAGGGCCGGTCGGTAAAATAGACTCTTGTTCCGACTCGGCTGATTGTTAATCAAAAATAGAAATACGTTTTTAACTGCCATTAAGTCCGTCTGATTGTCTTGACCGTGTGTGGTGCATATGGGTGTTAAAGAAGCCGTTATGATGCTAGTCCTACGATAAGCACCATAAAGATTTCAGGCAGGTACCTCCAAAATACAGAGATATTAAAGTGGTTGTCTTCTTGTAGTAAAGGCGTTTGCGAAGCTATCCAACTGGATATAAATATTGAAATTTTATTAAAATGATAGTTAACATCTTTGAATGTTAGAAAGAGTATTCCTTTGGCCTAAATTCACTAAGATTGTTCACTTAGAGTTATAGACGGTAGACGGTTCTTAGTGAAGATCTTAATAGCGCCGGATAACCATGTTCGTATTTAAATTTGTTTAAAATATTGAACACACGCCAATAAGTAGCAGTTCTGATGGTCGCTGAACCCGCGAAGATATATTCAGTAGGATCTCCCGAGTCATTCATCTGCACCTGTGTATTGTAAAGAAATTAAATTAATTCAACCTTTGTCAAATTTTCTTTAAGTTTTTTTATTTTTGTATTATTTTTTCTTCGCTATTAAATCCTCATAATAAAACTTGTTTTGCTATATCCATATCTATTCTTCGTCCTTGATACCAATATTTAATTACTATTTGAAATATAAAAACAAATTTGTTGTTTTTATTTCTTTTACAGAGTCCCAAGTACAGTATGGTCTTCAAAACAATGTTTTATATTCACTGTATTTTACTCTATTTTTATGAAGTTGTAAGTGATTTCTTTTACACCAACACGTTTGTTTGAAATATGTTCTAAAGAAGATACTTAGAACTAAATTAAATCATATATATAAATATATATATATATATATATATATATATATATATATATATGTGTATATATATATATATATATATATATATATAATTATACTTATAACTAAATAAAATTCCAGGAATTGCGAGTTTGCTATGAAACTCTTTTTAGGAAAATTAGGAAAAACTCTTTTTATAACTTCGATTACAGGAGGGTATATAAATGAAAGCATCAATTTGGTTATTCCAAATTATCGCCTCATGACGTTGCATTATTCTTTGTAACGTGCTGGTGATAAGTGGTGCATTAAATAAAAAATCAGTGCTCCTGAAGCCATGTTATTGTAACTGTAATCAGCTTGTAGTATAAACTTGCTATTTGCAAAGCTTTACTTCGTCTTAGTAAACAAGATAGATCTAATTATATTATCACACCTTTTTATCATTGCACGTCACGCCTTTTTTATCGTTGCACGTTAAAAATAAAATGTGTAATGTTTTGTTGTTATAATGAACAATGTTATGTTTTAATTGGCATATTTTTGGTATTGTAAATTTAAGACAAATTTTGATAACATTGGTACTTGTTTTTTGTTCATAATAACACTTACTGTATTCATTTGAAGATGGATATTTCTAGGGTTGCTAATCATACTTTAAAATAAAGTAAAATACCTTATTTTTTGTTAATAAACTGTATAATTTTTCATAGGAGTATAAAAAGCCAAAAAAATACTATAAATATATTTTGGGTTAGCTAACATAATACATAAGACGGCACCCCGCTATAAATAAATTATTGATAATTTCGGGATAACATTATTGAAAATTTCTGAACAGAACGTATGATGTCAGCGACTGTGTCGTCTACATGCCATTTACATATGTAACACAACTATGAGAACATGGTTCATATATTTAAATCTAAATTTAAAATTAGTATGAAACTTCGAAAACAAATAAAAAATTGATAATCTAGTATTAAAAACACAAAAGTATGTTTTCAAGACAACAAATGGTGAATTTTAAAAATATTGTTTTTTCTTTAATCTACCCTACATTTGTCTGTTTCAAAGATAAGTATAGGTTATTTTTTTGAGAAAATTTGACAACTTTAGGCGTGTCGGCCATTTTATCATAAATATAATTAACATATGGAGAGAAGCGACGATTGTGTATCTATATTTGCAAAACATTTGGATATTTCGGGAATTATTATTTTACGCTCTGAATGAACTACATTTTGTGTGATACTTTTTGTGTTAAAGAATTCACCAATTAAAAAGGACTATCTAGAGGTTAAATCGAAATTCGTAGGTTCCCAATATTCATATATTATTGTAGCAATGTCCGGCACTGGTATATTTGCAATTTTTTAGGAAGTGCCTTTATTTCCCTGTCAATGAAAAAATTCATACATAATCATAGACTTAACATACTACGAATATGTTAAGTCTATGTACATAATTCTATAACTGATCGAAAAATTTCCTCCTCTAATCAACCCAAATATTTTAATCTATATCCGTACTCCGATTATTACCTAAAGTCTTTGAGCTGATTATATATTCTTAACTTCTATGTTTTGTTAAATGCTTGTTATCTATTGCATTAAATTTTAATCTGGATTTAAATTAGGTCGCTATACTCCAAATGCACTTGTCAAAGTGATTAATAATGTCAGCCTTGCAATAAACATTACCAGCGATCTGTCTTTCTATTCGATTTGCGCTAGATTTTAGTAAGGTTTTTTATTTTATAGATATCGATATTTTAATTGAATGTTTTAATCCAAAAGTATATTCAGTCATAGAAAATAGTTTCAATCAACCCTTTTTATAACGTAAAAATGTTCTTTTTATAAAAAAACCAAAGCAATTTGGTTTATCATAAAAATATATATCAAATATATTTATATATTATAGCTTATTCTTCACTTCATATATATTATAAATATGTAAGTAATCATTTTTTTTTCAATAAAAAATTTTTTTCATTAATACCATCATTTATCTACTCCTTTTTCAATGGTCCCAAAATTGAACAAAAATATGGACGAATTTGTTCTAAATGTAGCAGTATTATTGCTGACACCAGGGCGGCGATTTTTCCCCATTGTTTTTTTACATTTATTAATTCTATGTAAAGCGATTATTTTTGATCTTTAATTTGTTTATTTGTGTGCTGATAATATAGGAAATAATCAGCTTATAAATAAACTGTTAAGATCGAAATCTCCGTTAGCCGGTAGGCCAGGTTGCAGAAGATCCTGTCATCTGACCCTCTCTAACTAGTAAGATTTGAATCTGATGCAGATTGAAATTTTGTTAGTCAATAGGCTACGTAACAGGATCGTCTAATGGATTCCATTAAATCACATGCTACTATTATCGATAATTGAAACCTTCCAGTGAAATTGTGCACGGCTGATTCGCAACATTATAATTAGTCAGTGGTATCATTTTTGTTTTCTATAATAAAAGACCTCGATCTATTATTGATAAACATCTCACTCGGTATATTCTGGTAAATGTTGTCGGCCGTAAAATTTTCTAAAATACTCTCCGAACTGGTTTAAAAATTCGTCTCATATCAAGTCAAACAGGTATTTGGCAAAATCTATCTCTACCTATTTTGGATAAAATAGGTGTGGCACTCAGATCTATTTGAAAGAAGTTGCCTCGAGAAATAAAAACGCTTCCATAAACTGTATGTTTGACTTAAATTCAACCATATAGAGTTATTCAAATATGAGAAGTACTGGTAAACCACGGATCGGAGAAGATCCATAATCGGCGGCGTCCTTATATATAGTTCTTTTTTCATTCAATTCAAAAAGGAAAATAATAATATTTATTAATAGATGGAATTAAATTGCTTTCTAAAGACAAGGACAGATCCTGAATTATCAGCATTATCGTAATCTGTGTATACATTCCATATATACAGATTACGGAATAAATGTTGATTTATTATTGACCATGAACGCATTCTCAAATCTCATCTAAAAGTGCCTTTTGTCAATTTTGCTTATATCCATTCATTTCGCTTTCCTAAATCATGTAATTTGGTTATAATTGACTTTATAAAGCATTTGAACGAACATATCGAATTTTTCGAACTTGGCAAGACGAAGATTTTTCACTATTCTTTCTAGTTCACCCCACACTAATTTATTAGGAGCGAGAACGTTGTTATTGCAATATCCATTTCATAAGTTTTATTAGATGTGTATTGTGTATGTCATAGGGTTCGTAGCTTGAAAAATAAAATTTTATCCGATGAGATTTTAGCCTGACGATATTATTCAGCCAAGACAACATAACATCTTTCTAAAGCATTCTTAAATATCCTCCCTTATTTAGTTTATGGTTCACTTTCATACGGCTATCTTTCATTTACTATCTTCGGAAATTCATTAACTCGTTGTACTGTCGCTTCCGTGCTTGAACATTTGCACATTGCAAACCTCTACCGCTCTCTAATTCGTTTGTCGGTGCACAAATATTTTCCTTTTAAATCCGATTATCTTAAATTTAGATTCAGCTGTACGAAAGAATTTTTCCATTAGGTAGTCCCGGATCTTTTCTTCTCTTTGTTTTTCCTTTGCTCTTCCCTTTTCTTATCTTTGGTCTTTTCCTGAACAGAGTGTGATATTTAAAAAAGGACAGACTGTTTCGTCTATGGATTTATTGAGTCCCTATTCGACCATCTCGTCCATAATAAGCATAAAACCATAGTTTGGATTGTGAATATACCGCAGTATAAAAAAATATCCCTTTACTTCTTTTTTTCTCAAGGAAGCTTAGAAGGTAATTATTTAAGTCTCTTTTAATCATTATACTTAATAAGGCTTTGTTACTTGAGTCTACAGTTGTAAAACCAGATATGTAAAAAAAATCAATTATTTGCAAAATTGGGTGAATAAGTAAATAACAGTGTAAGAAAAGTAATTTAAAAACAAATTCAAACGAGAAGAGGTAAGACTTAAATAAATGTCATGTTTTCCATCCTGCAAGCTTCAGGACTTTATTGAATTTATCAAGGATAGCAGATTTTGTATCCATACAACTACTGCATAGTAAGTGTGGTATATTTTCTTATTCGCTTGAATAGGGTTTTGGGGGATCCCGAAAAAGATTTTCTTCAATTCAATACTGTCGAATGTTCAACTAGCTACGTGAAATACATAGAGAAGTTTTTAGCTATTAACCATCTTGGAAGCGAAATTAAAGCACTATACTAGAAATCGTGAGCCTACAATGTAATAAAGGAAAAGCGCATTTTTTAAAAAAAGCGAGAAGTTTTGAAGTTTTCAAGATGTGACTGAGAGTATATTTAGCTCCACATTAAACTCTAAATGGTGACGTGTAGACCACAGGAGGCCCTGTTCATTGTTTTTAAAAAATGTTTTTATTTTTAACTTGATACAAAAACATTTTTTAAACTAGTATTAATATTGTAGTAATCACATTTTTTTCATTACATCTCGGAACTAATTGTTTATAGTATTTCTTGGCTGTGATTGACTAGGAGAGATTGCATTTGTTGCATAGTTGTAATGAATATTTTTTGATTAAATTTCATTTGGAAAGTAATGTTGTAATTATATAATAATAATAAAAATTATTATTGTGTAAACAGGGTGTGTAATTAAATTAGTAATAAATGTGTTATTAGCAATAAAGGAGCTTCAGATAAATATTTTTGTTTCTTATACTGTGAGCAGAATGCCCAAAAAAATCATTGTATAATGTTATCGCTTTGGTAATACAATTTAACGATATAATAAATAACATTGCTCAAGTTTTTTTTAACCTAGATACGCAAGAAATATATAAATACCATAAGTAATGTTTTCATGAAATTTATATTATCAGAAAATGAACAAAGATATACTTTGTAAAATATAATTTCCCGATTCAATGGAAACGTTAACAATATTATGATTTGTTTATTTTCAGAAAGCAATCAGTTTACCAGTTTCGGATTATTATAAATTATCTTCAATTCACAGGCGCGTACAATCCAAAAGATGGCGTTGAAACACATTCATCGCCATCTTTTGGACGATGTAACATACAAAAGTCAAATTCTACTATTTTAAATGCTGGTTATCTTGTTTTCCTCTAGATGTCACATGCCGAGAATGTTGGGAAAATATTGAATAAATGTATTTTATATTTTAATGTTTTTTTTTTAAAACAGTATAAAAATATTCGTTTCAAAATCTTTTTTGGAAAGAATATACGACCTTTTCTTAAAATTACTTTTTTATGGACTTTTTGCGTAATGTTTTTTTCATTCAATTTTGGTCAATTTTGATCCAAAGAAAGTTAAATATTCACATTAAAGTAATGAACCTATGTTGTTGTCATTTCTATATTATTTGTTCTATTAGGATGCAAGAAGAATGATGTTAGAAGGTACGTATTGCCTTTAAAATATAGTATTAATTAAATAAAAACGACGGTGCTCTCTAAATATTTATTTTGAGTTAATAATTCCCGAGTCTTTTACAAAAGTTAGAAAGTAAAGACAGATAATAATATCTTTTAATTTATTTGAAATGGAAAAAAGAATAACTTCGGTTTTTTTAAAGAAAAACGATTATTTGATTTTAAAATACCGTTACTTTATTTTATCATGTTTTTAAATAACTTCAAAAGTGGAATAGTTTTCATTTCGATTTTTTTTCGTGTTTGTGACGAGAGCGCGAAATCTTGACTAATCTTTTATTTACGAAACACGATTTGGAAGGGTTTTATGGAACCCTCTGTGTAGTCCCATAAAAATATGGCTAGAGTTTGATTATGAAAATTGAAAATAGAATTCCTCAACAATGAATAGTGTAGGTAGTAATTGAGGTTGGCTGATCTGGTTCAATATAAATCTAATAATAAAGTTTCTAAAGTTTTGACACTACTAAGAACGACATAAATCTGCTCTTTAGCAAAATCAGGGTACAACGTTGAAGCCGGAAGGTGGCGACAGGAATTCTGTAGTGATGAAGAGTGAACTCATCAAGTTTGGACTCGTTTAATTTGTCTGGACGTAAAACTGAATGTAAAAAAAGGAAATATACAGGTAAGAATACGCTTTGTGTACACAAAGGCATGATGCAACTATTTTGTTTATACTATCTCTTATCTCCGGCATTCATCAAGCAATTTGAATGATTATTTTTTTATTACTTTAATGGATATGCATTGGGGGCATAGGGTGGTTTGCGTTTGATCATGGAAGTGCAAAGTACACCATAGAATTTCTCAACAAAGAACACTACAAGTGCAGTGACCGTATGAAATAGGTCTAATAAAAATATAATAACAAAGTGTTTAGAGTTTTGATGTTACTGAGGATGACATAATTAGTCCTTTGGCAGAATTAGGGCACAACGATGGAGTTGGAAGGTGGTGACAGGTACTCTTCAGTGATGAGGAACCAATTTATTGAGTTTGGATTCGTTCGACTTGTATTGACGTAAGCAAGAATGTAATAAAGTAGGTAAGTATATACAGGTACACACAAAGGCATGAATCAACTAAGCTATTAGAAGATACATAAATAGGCAAGTATAGGTATAAATAAATGCATGAAATAAATACAGTATTTGTAGGCAGGTGCTTAAAAAGGTCGTAACGAATACAGATTTTTTGGCATTTACGAATACAAATGAGAATGTGAATGCGAATATCGCCTTTTTAAACCTGGTGTCGTTTGACTACGATTAGAAAAAACCTGTCAAGCACGAGTGGGTTCCGTACACATTTAGATATTTATAAACATTTAATTGTGCATAATATTCCTATTAAACTATTAGCAAAATTTCAATTTTGTACAACAAAAATGTTATTGTCCAATATATCTTTCGCAAGCGCATAATAAAAAAATGTTTATGTAATATAACTACAAATTAACGATTTTCGGATTTTTTCCTTTACTTGTGCTGTGAGATCTTGCTTTTTGTCAAATTTCATGATTCTAGATCAATCGAAATTCTGCCAATTTTAATTTATTTGGGTATGTCAAAATATGCGGCATCAACGGTCGTATTTTTAGGGACTTTGTCTACTTGATTGCGTTGACTTAGATGCTTTTTTTCACAGCTTTAAGGGACCATATACCTAAGTATATGATATTAATTCCAACTTCATACATCCACGCGTTACTGAGAAAAAGGGTTTTGACAGACGGACAGATGGACAACGAAGTAATCCTATAAGGTTCCTTTTCCCCTTTTGAGTTACGGAAACTTAAAGCGGATAACTATGCACGCATATATTCACATTTAGTGTGAAGATGTCAGCCTTGTCTATTGCGGGGAATAACCAATATTTGTTACCTTTATTAACGATAATAAGAACAGCAGTTTGAGCTTAATGTATTTAGTGAACGTGGAAGATGAATAAATGAATAAATGTTTTAGGTGGAAAGTGAATAAACAGAAATAAGAACCTCTCTTTTCTGAGACCAGAAAATATTTAAGTACACCACCCACGAGTATTCTCAACGAACGAATATTTAGTGGAGCTGGTCTTTTATTTCTGAAATTTAATATTCCTCTCTTTGATTATTAGGAGATCCACATTAAAGCGATAAGTACTTATTGAATTTGACGATTGAAGAAGTTTGTGTTTGTTTTAATTAAAAGAAGAAATAGTTTTAAAAAACAATTATTTACTTTGTCAGAATAAAAACCATATTTGTATTTAAAATTCTATTTGTTGTGATAATGACAAATTCAAATGTTTAATATTAATTAAACATTTGAATTTGTCACGACTAATTTACTGGTATAACAAACAAACTATACCCCTCTCTATAACAAAGCAATGTTGAAAAAGGTCAGTTTTTTTTATATCAAAAGACACGTTGCTTTGTAATAGTTTCTGAAATTAGTTGAAATTATTGTGTAGTCTTGATATATTTTTCTATTTTAATGAAATTTTCTCGACAAATACAAAAATGTCTCGATAATCACATTCGAAAAATATTCACATTATTTTTGCAAATATGAATGCGAATGCAGATGTTCGTTACGTTACTAGTAGGTAGTAAGTAAGTGTGTACAAATGAATACAAAGGCATGAAGTAACTAGGATGTTAGTAGGCAAGTAGAGGTATTATGCGAGTAAATACAGACACGAAGCATCAATTACGATGAAGTCAAAAGAGTGAATGTGATTTACATCCTCATATGTATGCGGGTATATATGTATTACGTATGAATGTTTATTATGTATTATGCAGGTATATATATTATTATGTATGCAGGCAAATATGTATTTGATATATATGAATATATTTAAATTCATTAAACGCTACAAACATCTATTTCAATTTCCATAAATGAGATATTACTGTATTCTTCATCCATTCGTGATAAAATAAAACTTTTTATCAAAAAAATGTTACATTCTGCTTGGATATGGACTCTAACAAGTTTTATTAACTATGTTGTTTTTAATTTTTTCTTTAAGAAATAATGTATCATTTTAGCAGGCGTTTTTCATAGAGCGTTTTTAAAAATAAAGTTTGCGGTAACAATGTATACAACAAGTAGGCTCATATACAATTTTAAAAAAATCTGTTGATTACGAATAGAACTAGCACTAAGAGAGTTCCGTACACACTAAGGTGCGTATAACTTTTCAGGGTTCATACTTTTTGTATTTAATTCATTACAATTATTATTATTCTCCCCATATAAATACGTTGTTTAGTATAATTTTCACAGGCGTAAAATATATTAAATTATAAAAAACTACAAGATCTGAGATGAGCGCTATAGTTTTCCGGAAAATTTTACTTTTACGTCTATTTACTTCGTTTCGTTTTTAACAGTTCCTTCCATTATTTTTATTTTGACAAAAAATGATTGTCGTATATCATAAAAAAAACTGTTAATTAATTAAAAAAATTGTTGTTATTTAAACAAGTTTTCCAAACAAGTTATATACTGAGAAAAAGCGACAACGAAAGTTGTTATAAGGTTAGCTAGTGGCTACTTGTTCTTAACTGCGTCAACCCGCTCTGAAACTTTTCTCGTCCAGCATATTCTAAGGGAACGTATAATTTTGTTAATATATCCCCGCAAAACTTATATTATATTCGAAATATTCTACTTAAAAATATGAAATAAAATAATCGATTTTTTGTCAGAATTACAACTAGGCACGATCGTGTGAAAAGATGGCTTCTCAATTCGTCGTGTATTATTGGATTGAATCGATAATCCTCGGTTTACTTCGGTAATAAATGGAACGTTCATAAGATATTTTGTGCGTGTTATCCAAGATTTTTCTTTCGTACCTTCCTTTGTCATCATGATAAGCGCATTGAAAGTAGACACATAAATTAAAACCGTAAGACTATATTTCATGTTCACATTTCATATTCGTATGTAATTAAATTTTATGTCTATTTATTTTTCTTATACATTTTCCGGTTTATTTCCACACGCAAATTTCTCAAAGTTCACTTCCACTTGTTTTTATTCCGTCCTGACCAGTCGTAATAACTGTGCACATTATTAATATCGCTACTTGTTCTACCAGTTGTACAACATTTATAATTTCTCGTAAATAATTCTATTTTTGAATTTAATTGCCACATTCTTAATTATATGAATGTGGAGTGAATCTTTGGTGTTCTTTTTGCATATTTTAAAAAGTCAGTAGCCAGTATTTAATACCTGTTCTGTCTAGAATCCGAGCGGGTTCGTTTTTTATACCCACGAATTGTAATACAAATATCCTGTTAAGCAGAGAAGATCAGCAGCACTCTTTAATTTGATACTCGTATACTGCACACGCTATCAGAATTCTAATTATGTTGCTTTTCATTAAATTTACTGACATAAAAATTTGATTCTTTCGTAAAGTTTATAATAGCATTTTTAATGTTTCAACTGTTTCCGTAACCATTTTAATCATTATTAAATATTATAGAATGAATAGATATCATTGCATTTATCATTAACAAGTGACAAAATAAATTATATATATATATATATATATATATATATATATATATATATATATATATTTATATATGTATATAGCAGTCATCAAAATTAAATATTTATCATATTATTTTTACTTTGCTCAAATAAATTGTGTTGTGCAAAATTTGTTTCGCCTATTTATGTTTCAGTAAGTGCACAAGGAGCGGTAACGTTCTGCACGCTCATTCTATCGTTGCTAGGCCAAATGGGCATGCCGCAATCATGAATGCTTTGTCTACTTACCCAATTCCATTTATCTTGAGTCGATCTTGTTCTAAAGCTTTATAAACGCGAAAGAAATTATACAACGATTAACAATTCTACTACGAGTAAAGAAATGTATACTCGGAGCAATTCTACCAGTCAAGAATTTGTTTTAGTATATTATAATAAAAAGAACAGTTCTCATTTCAGTTTAGTTATTCATTTGATAATTATATAGGAGAGACGTTTTAAAGTAACGAACAATCTTACTGAAAAGATTGAGTACAGTCGCTACCATATGACGTATAATTTCTTTTCTTAATAGAACGAGCAGATTTCAGGCAACGCAAGACGATATTATAATAGTACTTTCATATAAAGGTATTTTTAAGTCGATATGGTTAGCCGATTTCTAGGAATTTCTGACTACAAACATAGATTTTTATAATAATTTTTTTTGTATCTCATCCCGTTACCGAGGTGCACTTTTCCAACGTCAATTTAATGGTAAAATCCTGCAGCGCGTACACAGCGAGTGCCGCGCGGTATTATCGGAACGATTATTTTAGGCTTTGGGTACTAAACGGTACGAGTATTATTTGGCAAAAAAGACAATTTATTAAACCGGAAAGTCCATGTTGCGTGTGACTTACGGTGCTGTTGAACATAATGAATTGTTTAAATATAATTTATGATTGAGGAAATGTCAGAAATAAAAAAATATTTTTTTATTGAAACATAATTACCTTTTCTACAATAAAGAACTAAATGAAAATGTTAAACATTATTTTTGTGTTATATTATTCAGCAATTAACCAGCACCCTGCAACGCTCGATTATTTTCGAAGTCCTTATGCCATTGAAATATTCATGTTTTAAATAGATCGGTACCTTTTGTTTTTATTTTGCTACATTATAAACCAAAATAAAAATAACTGAAATTTGAATAAAACAATATCACCAATAACTAAAAAAATTGTCATTTAAATGTACAAGAAAACATAGGAAATACACAAAAGTGTAATAATAAGCAAGTAAAGAAAACTCATCAAGCAGAAGTAGAATTGGCACTACGCCTTCGTAGGCATTTAAGCACATTTCAATATCTGTAAATAATAATTTTTATTAAACTATTTACAGATATTAATTTTTCATAACCTAGATATATTTTTATAGGCATTAAAATATGGTGCATTTTTCAAAAATTATAAGACCTAGGGGACCTTTGCAATAGTTTTACTCCAGCAATAGCATATGCTTCTAAAACCTTATCTTTTCATAATTTTAGGTTAAGTTACTTAGGAAAAAGGGGGATGGGTGGAATATTATTTTTTCGTATTTTCCAGTATATGTCTATAAAATTTGAGGCCCTCATTATTAACCCTGTGAAACGATATCCCGTACTATACGTACATCGATTGAAAAAAATTCGAATACTTAATTTGTCCTCTATGTAGAGAAATTTGAAGGGGGCGCAGCCCTTCAAATTTCTCTACATATCATTTTGAGTGCTAGGTATTGAGATATAGGTGGGTTAATATTTCCTACTACTGTGCCAAGTTCCATGATTTTATTTCAAGCGGTTTCTGAGAAAAACGGCTCTGACAGACAGACACATGGATGTGTGAGAACTATCATAACAAACTGATATTATATATTTGCAAACTGATATTATCGAACTATTGTCTAATAAATTATTGACGATTCAATAAACGTTGAACTTGTGTTTTCAATAAACGTTGAATAATTTCTTTAATTTCTAAAGAAACAGCAAGTTCGTCGATTGAAATGCTGTCAGCACCAGCACTTTCTTTGCTTTCTCCAAGTAGTATAAAGAAGGAAACTTAAGCAGTGTAGACACGCAATATTTTATAAAAGTTATAGGAGAAATTTGCAAGGAAAGCGCTTCCTAATACGTGTACTGTTTCTGCATCTCGACTAACCGTGTTATCTTCGTAAACTGACTTCGTGTCATGCTTAAGCGACTATTCTGTTCGACCTGATGTTTGAACTAATTCCTTTCAACTTTCGTCATCAGAACTGTCATCATGACCAGGAAGACTAGAAAAATTAATGCTTTCTTAAACACCATAACCCATACGCAGTCAAAAATCTAAAAACAAATGTCTCTTAGCATACAGAACGTTACCTAAATACAAATATTAACAAAGTAGAAACATACGAACTGAAGAAAAAACATACTTATCTACAAAACTGGAGGACTTCATCCTTTCTTAAACTTAATTGACAGCCGTCAAATTTTCAATTTGAGCTGTTTAGTCTATCGCCATTAGAAAATACACGCTGAAGAATCGTTTCGGTACAATCATTCTTTAATGTACAGTACCCAAACATCAAACATCTTCAGAGGTCTCAGTAAATACCATTCCCCAAATAAAATTTAAATTAATATATGTAAAAAAACAACTGACTAATATTCAGAAAATAGACAGTTAACATTTTGAAATATGTTTAAACGGTAGGGTGTGCTCATATTTAGATCTTCTTTTAAACGTTCGAAACTTTAAAATTTAAAATACTTCCAAATATTATCGTGACATAACTTCATTATTATAAAATACATAACTTCATTATTATAATCCACTTTTCAGATTGCTCAAACACTTGACTACTAGACAAATAAATATAATAATAATTTCATTATAATTTTTAACGCTCGAGAGCAAAATACAAATGTTTAAAACTGGAACCGCATCTTTTCTTATATACTAACCTGTTACAAATTACAGTTAAAGGGTAGGTATTCATTAAATAAAATTTTGGAATCCCTGAGATGTATAAATTAATTAGAAATAAAACAATTAGTGTTTCCTGGACTTGTTCATGTCTCATTTGTTCGTGTCGACATCACTGTGCGCAGCTTGCCATTCGTCTCGCCCTGTCTTTGTTTCGCACAAAAGCAGTTCATTAAAATTTTAGAAGTTCACTAGTTAGATTCTTCCCAGAAAAAGTGTTTCTTTGTGTATTTCAGTACTGCTTTTCTTATAAAGTTCTAAAAATATGTAGTATGAAGAAATTCCTTTGACACGTTTTTGATGAAATCGAATTTTAACTTTTTCTGTTTTCGTTCATCATTCAAACAATGCTCGTTTTTGGCGGCACGGTCATTTGACCTCGTGCTATCGTTTTTAGTAGAATATATTATTTCTTTTCCAAATAGTTTTTTTTTTCTTTTTGATCCTTAGTGCGTTATAGTTGGTGCGGTGAATCGAGCCAGCTTATTTTTTTATATTTGGGGCCCTAAATATTTAGGTATAAAAAAGAAAAAAAACCGCTGCAGATATTTATAAAAAAACTACCAAAGACAAATTTAATTTAAATCGGTCGAATGATTTAAATGATCAACCTTACAAACATTTTGTAATTTATATTTCGATGCCTTAATTTATCTCATAGGGAAATTTTACAATTTTTGAACAATATGACGATCTTATGATCGTGAAATAAATACGACTTTAGTTATACAAATACCGAGTGAGCAATGGATATAGTTAGTAAACCGTAAATGATTTCTTTGAATCATTATCATTCACAATTTTTTTGCGAATGTAGTCTTGATCATTAAGCAACGTTTATTTCTCCATGAATTATTAATTGTTGAATAATTATTTTTTAATCACACATAATCTTTTTAATTATTAATCTTTTTTTGTGTTTAATGTTTCTGAAAACAACTAAATCTCTGTTGCACTCAATCCAACAGGATTCTTGTGAGAGCGAGCGTATGTTTATATTAGTTACTTTTCGGAATTTCTCATTGTGTTTATTTATAATTAAATTGTTAAGTCCTATAATGTTTTTAAAGACTGACCAAAATGGAAAGAAGTAGATATGGTTTTGCCTGGAACGAGTAGTAAATATTCTCTTTATCATTCGGATAGTGAACTTAAAAACGGGAAGTAATACGTAAAAAGAAGAAGCGAGGTGAAGGCAAGATTTAGTCTTACAATGCAACATTTAACAATAGATAAAAAGCTGAAAAAGTAGTCTGCAACAAGAGTGTATGGTCTATTTTAATACCAATATGATAAAAAAGTCTCTAAAAATAATTTACATTTGCAATTAATTTAAACTTCTTAGTTCCCTGTGTGCGACACATATCTATTTACTCTATGAAGCGACTTTGGATGGTGTTCTTCTTTTCCATATTGATGCTGTTCACCACCAGGAATTAATTGGTATTAAGTCTGATTATGTAATAAGCTAGGAAGTAAAAGTAGAAATAAAATAATTATTTGATCTGCATTTGAAACCAAGAGATATTTTGGATACTCTGAATATAATATATGGTTTTAAACTACTTCGCTAAACAACTATATAATTATTTGTTGGATCGTCATCGTGTGAAATACGGTTCTCTAACCATCAGTTTAGGAGAACTCGAGCAGTGGCTATTGAATAATTGCACGATTCTTGAGAACATGTATGCTGCGTTTCTTTGTTCCCATTATAGGTATGTGTGAGCTATTCGCCAAGCTTTAGGTTGGTACTATTGATAAAAAATTTACTAAAATTAATCTGTTCTGCTGAAATTTTAAATGCTCTCGCCCAATTGATTTGGCAAGAATTCCATATTATAATAGCTGAAACTACTGACATTGATAGTAAGTTTCAACCCTTCGTGTCTGGGTATAGCTAATTTTGGGAAAAGAAAGATTTCCAAGCTTTATTCAATTGTTTGAAACAAAGTGTTTATATAGAGATATATTTAAATACTTAGTAATTATCAATATTATGCTATCAGTATTTTTACATACCTTGTCAAATATCTGTATAATTTAGAACAGTACCGAAAACGCTTTTGTCGATACGTTCGAATCTGTAACTAAAGTAAGAATGAAGAATAGACTTACACCAAAAAGAAAATGAAAACAAAAATATCCAGAAATTAATTTCAGAAGATATTGAGGTTTAGCAATCCGATATTCCCTCGGTACTTTTCAGTGTTAAACGCAATTTCGCACAAGTGAGATTTTGACAACTTTTTGATATGACATGAAAGAATATACATTAAAAAATATGTATTTAAATAAAATAATTTCTGTTTGTAAATAATGAATTCATATTATAAAAAACAAGCCCCCATGTTACTAGAAAGTTTATAATAAAACACAAAGTTTACTGTTAATATCTGTCATAAATCGAAGACTTAAAGGTAGTAACACATTTTGTGTAATTTATTGTTTTTAATATTTAATAGGCGTGGCAATTTGTTATATTTATTATAATGTGTATTTTGTAATGATAAATTAATTATGAAATCAGTGAAAAAAGTTAGGAAGAAATTTAAAGACATTTCTCACTATCATTTTTTTTAAATCGATTTTTTTGTAATGGATAATCGCGGGAAGCCATTCTTTTTAAATACTTCGTTTTTAATGTCTATTCTTTCATGTCATATCAAAAAAATGTCAAAATATTTTTAGTGCTAAACTGCGTTTGTTTAATTGTCATTGTCGCTACATAAGCTTTTTTTAAAGGAATATAAAAAGAAATTAATTTTACTAATAATGCCTTACAATATTTTAATAGCCATCAATTTGTTACGTGAACGTTTTCCATTATTGCGGTTTTTGGTTATGATCAGTGGTTCAGTGGTCTTAGAAACATAATAGAGAAAGAAATATAGTTTTGTTTACCTACTATCGGTAATCTTGGAATGCTGCATTATAAAAATCTGCGGCAGAATCATATATAAATGAATACCGGATTAGACGGTCTATAGTACGGTTAAACACGCGGTGTCATGTAGGAGCCACCACATATCCCGCTACGTACGCCAATATTGGTGAATTACATAATTTATATGGAATGTAAATTATATGGGCTGATCCAGTGAGATTTGATAACCCTGGCATACCAAATTGGTGTTAAAAATAAAATGCCTAACCCTTTTTATGATGCAATTGCAGGCAGGTACTGGTTACACATTTTAGAATCAAGAAATAAGCATATATTATCTTTGCAAAAGCCGTCTGGAAAATATTTTGCTTGAGCTAATGGTTTTACGAAAGAAGAGATGGATGAATTCTACGATAATCTTGAAAAGTTATATAATGAGAAAGGGTTTATAGCCGACAGAATATTTAACGTCGACGAAATCGTACGAAGCAAATATCCAAAAACAATTGCACATCGTGAACAAAACAAATTATTACCTCTGCTGAAAGGGGTCCTTTGGCTACAATAGTCATGTGAATGAATCCAGCAAGGATTTTAGTTCAACAATGTTAATATTTTCACAAAAAACATAAGCGAACTTTAACCAAAGGTGCTCCAGTAAGATCGATTGGAAAAGGTCATCCATCTGGATGGATTCCAATAATTTTTCCACGCAGTGGTTTGAACATTTTGTTGATTACGTTAAACCAATTGAAGCATTACCCGTTCTTTCCTAATTGGGTGGATATATCAATCATACAAACAATTTAGAATTGGTGTAATTAGACAAAAAAAAAATACGTGACAATCACTCCCATCGCACTGTTCGCACAAAATACAGCCCATGGACAGATCTTTTATGAGTCCTCTCAAGACTTACTACAGCCAGAAAATTCATATGTGGCTGCGTCAGAACAATAGACCATTGAGAACTCATGAAATTGCGGAATTGCTTGGGAAAACTTATCGGAAATGACAGAGCAGTTAAAATATTTAATTTTGGGAAATATATCCGTTAAACAGAAATATTTTTATAGAAGCAGATTATCTCACAGCGGTTGATGAGTCACCAGATTATATTTAAATATTAGAAAGGCCGAACCAACAAGAACATCCAAACCCAAATACAAGGGAAAATTAAACCAGAAAATACAACCAGACAACCTCAGTATTCTTCCTGTATCACCTACATATTTAGAGGAACAAGCACATCAAACATCGCTAACATCATAATCTGGTAGTCTCCATCCTGCTTCAATGCCTCAGGCGGAAGAATGACGGCCTCTCTAGGAATTAAATATTCCTATCTTCCTTTCACAGCATGCTAATTTTATTAGAGAACGAAGATTTGAAATTATACCATACAAAACCACCATACATATCGTGCCATACCAAAAAAAAACTTGAAGGGCTAGTGAAGAAGAAACGTTTAAAATTATAAAAAGAAGGAACGGAACGAAGTAAAGGGCAAAGGAAGAATAAAGAAATTTGTGAAAAGGTAATTAAAAATCTAGAAAAGAGTGAGGAAAATAAATTGGAAGAAAATGAAGAAAATAAAGAATTTAAAGAAAAGAGGAAGAACAAAAGAAAAATGAAAGATCTTTATCTTCCATTTTCCTTTTGTGCTTCCTCTGAAAATAAAAAGAACGAAAGAAAACATTGTAAAAGATAGTGATAGTTCTGACTCTACTTTTGCTTTGGATGAATCTAGAGAGGAAACATTTTTTTGATGACGTGAGAAGAGAAGTATGGGTTCAATGTATAATGTCTTTATTGTGGGTGCATAGCGAATGCGCTAGCTATGACTTTGCATGCCAAGTATGCGACTATGGTAGGTAATTGATTAAAATGGCATATAGGGTAAATGTTCCAGTGAGTGAACAGAGAACTTAAATGAATAATTCCCCAGTTATATTTGAAAATTATTTCAAGGTGTTTAATAAAAATTTAAAATCATGTTTTTTATTGTAGATAACTCCTTTTAGTTACGAAAAAAATGTAATTTGTTTATTCGCTACAAGAAAATCATTCACTGGAGCACTTATATAATTAATTTGTAATTTAAAAAAATGCCACATTATATTACTATATCTTGTGATTAACATAGGTATGGGTAATTAACAAAAAAAACTGAATATAATTTGGAACACCATATTCCAAATTATATTTATGTTTGCCATGAAGGTCATTTCTGTAATTTCTTGGTCCAACAGAGTTTGAATTACTAAAACACCTGTAGTGAGCTGATTATTGTTTATTACTAAAACATAAGCTACTTAACAATCAGACGTTATTCTTATTATTTTATACCTAACATTTGCAGAGTTATGATTTTTACACAAAATAAGTTACTTAACAATCAGGCGTTATTCTTATTCTTTTATACCTAACATTTCTAGAGTTAAGATTTTTACACAAAATAAGTTACTTAACAATCAGGCGTTATTCTTATTATTTTATACCTAACATTTGTAGAGTTATGATTTTTACACAAAATAAGTTACTTAACAATCAGGCGTTATTCTTATTCTTTTATACCTAACATTTGTAGAGTTATGATTTTTACACAAAATAAGTTACTTAACAATCAGGCGTTATTCTTATTCTTTTATACCTAACATTTCTAGAGTTATGATTTTTACACAAAATAAGTTACTTAACAATCAGGCGTTATTCTTATTATTTTATACCTAACATTTGTAGATTTATGATTTTTACACAAAATATTGTTTCAAATTACCCTCCTTTCCTCAAGTGAATCTTTTTCTATTGTTATCACATTAAACATTTCTGATTAGACAGAAATTTATAAGTGGACGAAAAGTTAGAGTGATATATTCAGATAATTACCTACATAATACCGAATTAGCTATGGAGAGACAATGTACAGTTTGAACAAACATAGATAATATTTAAGGAATGCAAAAGAAATTCTCATTGGAAATTTAAAATGTCTAAAGAAAAACTAAATGGTTGTAGACTATATACAGCTATCCACAGTTTTACAGAAAATATATTTGTAAATATATAGTGGGTTCTGCGCCCAGGCTAAAATATGCAACTCCATTCTTAGAAAATATTCCAGAAGTCACAGAGAAAGCGCGGATGCCCCAGCTAAATGCTAATCATTAAAAAAATATTTATTATGTTAATTTGTCTTTAGTGAAGACAATTTGACACATAAGTTATGTTTGTTTTATTTTATTTTGGGATAATATTATGTTACCAATACGGTGCCTATTTTTATAATTTTTCCTGTTATTTGTAGCTCGGGATATATCACAGAAGTACTATTTTATATGGTACCAATTCAAAGGTGTCCTTTGCAAAGGAAATACGATATAGATATCATATTTTATACGATATAGAAAATAATATATATATATATATATATATATATATATATATATATATACACACACACATAAATAAATATATATATATATATATATATATATATATATATATATATATATATTTTAGTATGTGTTCTGTTCAAGTACTATTGCACTGTTAGTTATTATTAGGTCCGAAATATTTTATGGATGCTGTAGTCAACCAAAATGTTAATAGTTTATTGTTTAATTTAGTAGTTTTGTCTGTTAAAATGGGTATATTTAAATATGCGATACTAGTCTTTTATTAATTTCGATTTGTTACGCTCTTCAGCGCTTAGAATAAATTTTTAACATATCCACTTCAATTTTTGGCCTAATAAAATATTTAATCAATTTTTCAGCCACTTATGTGGCTCAAAAGTATGGATGGATCAAGATTCGTCGCTCATATAAAACCAATTTAAACAGCCCTCTCTCCAAGATTAGTCCTCTTACAGTTAAATACAATTCTGTACCACATACAGTAGTAGAGAGCATAAAAAGATACTAAATTCAATCCATCGATTTCGACCTTGACCATATATTGTAATCACTCAATAAATAAAAAAAAAACAAAAATCGCGATTAGAAACAGTTTCCTGTGGAGTTAAAACGAATAAAAAGTGGGCGGAATCGATTAGATGCGTTACAAAATTTGAAGGGAGCAAATGAAGATAATAACCAAAAGAATCGATTATTAAAAAAAAACTGGACTGCCAGAGTCTTTCATTACATAAAAAGAAAAAAAATTGCATACTTCGTCTTAGATAAACATCAATGTTATAATAATGAAATTTTTTAATTGATAGGGTAGTTTCATGAATTTATTTTACTTGTTTCAGTATTTTGCATACTTCTTTACTAAATTCGTTTCGTAAAGCATATAAGTTGTTCCATTTTAAATTTTTATCGGTAGTTTAATGTGTCTCTGATTACAGTCTACGCTGTATCTAATTGCAACATGGTTGCAATAAAACAAGTAAGTAGTCGAAAATTAATAATGCAGTGGAATACTAATCAATGATTTAAACGTTTCCTGTTTAGAATTTGTGGAAAACAATTCGGTGTTCTATCCGGGCAACACTGTGCATTAAAGACGTGGTGACTAGTAACATTGGTAATTTTTAAATAAAAATAAAACTTCTGATGAGGGATATAAAAATTATTAACACCATTGTTCCTTAGTGTCTCCACAATCATTCCGCTGATTAATTTTTCTTCCTTTTTTACCTTCTCTTAACCTTACAGAGATCAAGATCACTTGAGAACTGTGCGCATGCAGCCCTGGTACGCCTACTATTGCCGCGTGGTCTTACCCGCACATGAAACGGTTCGGCTTCCGGATATTGATGGTTTGTGCGTTGAGACGGCTGTTCACTGCGGGCGGTAATGTTATTTCTAACCTTAATCGAGATACGGTTGCGTTACTAATTTATATGTAATATAAAAAGTACACGGTCACATCGACCTGATAAAATCCCTATTTACCTGCGTCATAGATTTGCCACATGATAACTTATATGAATGAATATACAAATCCGGTTTGGACTTCGAAGAAATTTATAGACTAACGGTTGTTTGTGATTTTAAAATGCACATAGTAGAGAATACATTAGTGAGTTTAATTGGCTTATGTTTGTGTTTTCCTATTCTAGAAATTCATGACGTATTGTTAGCTTTAATATTCACTTATGGGCAAGGACGACAATGGTGATGATTACTCAAGGGTTGGTGCAGGTTTTTGTGAAAAGAGTTCAAATACTTAATTACAAAAGAATTTCCCAAAGTTTTATAATTCAGTTTCTTCTTAGTTGACATTCGGTCTTCTATCATATAGAATGAGACGTTAATTCGAGTAAGTTGTGATATAGTTCTTTATGTAGAATTCTTATTATATGACTACTGCTACCGAGCCAAATTGATTGGCAAATTTAATGGTATATTACTGAAACAAGGGATTATATTCTTACGGAATTATTTTCTGCAAAGGCGTCGTTATGTGGATACGCGCTGATACTAGAGCAGAACAAATTGATAAAAATATAGTGAGAACTGTTATTAATCAAATCAGATGAATGGCCGCATTAGTTAAGACTATAGTTGTTTTTTACCTTTTTTATGCGAATAAATTAATTAGGTCTTATTAATTAAAAACTTGCATTTAAAAGAGCATTTTATAATGACCTTTCAAGAAACATAGAGGTAGCCTGAAAACGACAAAAATAACAACTTTTGGTTACATGTTTATCAATATATCAGTGCAGTATTTTATCGGCAGAAAATGGTAAACGTCATTGGACGTAGAGAGGTTATGTTACTAGTAAACATGCGATTGGATTTTTGAAAAACTAAACACTATTGCTTTCATGAATTATTTTTTTTTATATAATTCGCACTAAACCATATATAGGCATAATAAATAACTTTGAATGAATGACGTCAGATGACGCTGATAGCATCCTATATTTATAAATGTTAAGTTTGGTCATGGTTGATCAGTAAGTAAATACGTAAACTAATTGTAATTACCCTTCTATTTCTTAATGCGAAGGCATAAATTGTTAACAATGACGTTCCATCTATCATTTTAATGTTTTATGTCAATATTTATATAAAATAGATTAATTCTAGACGGTCTTGAAAGTAAGAAAGAACTTTTTAATAATGTAATTTTTACAGAATGACCAAAAAAATTAATGTGTATATCCAAAAATATTACCCTCGCCTGTATCTACTTTCATTACACCCTTTTAGTTAAATGAACCCTAATGGCGATTAAATCGACGGAATAATGGAATTTTCCCCTGCAAGAGAAATAGTGAAGTTTGTCTGATGGACTTTAAAATTATGTTTTCACTTTTTATCGAATTCGTTTTTACCCTTGTGATCAAATTATATACAATTCTTTGCCAGCCGCAACTCACTAATATCATTCGATTGATAATGAAATGCAATAGCGAACTTTATTCTAGTATGTAATATTAAATTTCGATACACATATTACATAATATATAGTTAGCCATCGAAGTGACGCTGACAAACTATGTATATTGATTATATGGTTGTATAGTAGATGATCATTCTATATATAAACATGTTATTTTATGTATGCTTTACTAAACAAGATTAATTACCCAAAATTGTTTACTATTCAGAAAATAAGCTAATACATTATTATTATGTAATTGTTTTTTTTTGCTCTGAAATAATTTTGAACTTACGTTCTATTAAGTGAGTCACGGTGCGTGCGATTGTGTTTGTGTTAATACTCTGAACTTGACTGGGCAATTCTCCAATATTGACGTATCGAGTTGGTCAATACAAAAAAAACGGTCAAGTGCCACTAAAACTCCCATCTGGGGTGCCCTACCGTTATTTAACATTATCATACATCTTAGTAAGTAGGTATTTTTACAAATATACAAAAAAAAACGAAAATGAACAACCAAAAAAATGCGTTTGTCGTAAAATAGTTTCACACTTAAGCTGTGAGACCTTTTTCCGTACCGATTTCAAGATTCCATGTCAACGGAAAGTGCCCTTAGTAGTTTTGATGAGTGAATCGATATAAAAGTATGTGACATTTGAAATGCAGTATATTTTTATAGCATTATATTACAAGCTTAAAATATATTAATTTCATCATGAAACCTCTAGCCGTTCCTGTGAAAAAGGGTCTCTTTAAAGGCAGACGGGCAACAAAGTGGTACTGTTCTAAGGTCTGCGTAATAAGGGTCCCGTGCTTTTATCCTGAGGTACAGAACCAACGACATATAACCATTTTTGCTCATTGCAATTTTTTAAATCGCTTTTCAGAGTTTTCCGTACCTTACTGACGTAACTTATTTTTCCTTAACCCAATATGATAATGAATAATAGCACGATCATTAACCCTATTTTCTGGATCCTCTCAGTCACCACATTTTGTCGGAATCTCTAAAAATTAAATGCTTTACGCTGCTTATTGCCAATCAAATGCTTATTGCGGTTAATATTTTTACAGTTCTTTTTGCTATCTTTTTAAATTCCCCAAAAATATTTAATAGAGTATTGGTAGTTTCCTAATAGTTTGGCGTCAGTGTTATTGTGTAAGAAATTTCACAGTTAACAGTATAATAAATTTCATTTGCCTATACTCAATGTTCCAGAAAAAAAAAATTTCAATTATTATCAACAGCCTCTCTCCGTTCATTGTTGGCACGTAGGCTTCTTCCAAGGCGCGTATCTTATAGCAATGCCCATAATGGCCTCGCTGTTCAGACGGCTTGACAATCGTAGTGCGTAGTTGATCTATCGCTTTTTTTATACTCGATTGCATCACTCCAGTTCCACTCGCGGTCGGGAATCGACCCCGCGACCCCACTCTGCGCTGCCTTCAAAAACCGTAAACCTGTGATTAACACACCACGGCGGCGATAAAAAAATTGTCATTTTATTTTTCCAAACTACCGAAGCATATATTAATGCTATGTTGAAATATTGTAGGTAAGTGTTGAAAATATCTATAAAAAAAGAGAAGATGAAAAATGTTTTCAACAAAGTCTAACTCGTGTTAAAATTTTCCTATCTAATAAAATAATCGATCGTTAATATATATATGACATATTCAACACCGAATAAAGTAAAAGTTTTAAAAAATAAAACTTAATACGCATCTGACATTCATGAAACAATGGTCTTCATTTAATCAAATAATAAACAGGTTAAGTAGAGTTCACGAAAAATTTCATCAGATATATGTCGGATGTATCTTCCATAATCTACTTCTTTATTCGAAAGTACGACCGTAGAAAATCTTGAGTGCACCCATTTCTCGTTGCCCTACCTGTTATTCGAGTTTGCATAAAAGTCGTTAATCTCGAAGTCTTCCTGCTCGGTTGGCGGCGCTGGATGGCGGAACCGGTTCAGCGAAGAGCACTCGGTCCGTCTCATTTGTCCTGTTATCTTAACATATTCCCGACGATCTCCGAGCACGCAGCTTTACTCATTGCATATACGAGTATAAGGTCACGGCCAGGCGGTGATTCTGCATCCTCTCTTGGATGAAAGCGGAAGTTGTATGTTTCTGAATAAACTTCCGAATTTTTATAATTCTTAAAAGGTTTGACAACTCGTCTAATCTTTATTAATGATCAAAAAAACCCTTATATGTATATTCATGGTATGGAAGTAAGTTTCAATTAATTTCCGTGCTTACTTGTTCCGAAATATAACTTATATGCTAAAAAATTATGTCTGTAGACGCTATAATACGTATTTGATAGTATTCCCATGTTGTACTAAATAAAGCACTTACGTTGATAGGCCACATAAATAAGTACGATTGCAAGGAATGATGTATTCGGCCTTAAACCAAATATCTAATATTCGGCGAAGTTTTATATGCAATTTGAAGCTTTGAGATTTAGCCGTACGTAAAGAGTTAAAGTAACTTTTTTTAAGACTTAATTAGGATAAATATCTTGAGATCAGAGGAAAATGGTCCGCAAATTTATATTTTACATGAAGGCCTTATAATGATATAAAACAAGCAGTCACGAATGTATAAGCTCGCACACTGTTTGGATCAAACTGAAGATGAGCGATGAGCTCAGACAAGTCATATGTCTTTCTGGAGTCGCTGTGAAGAGATTGTAGCTGGAATCAATAATAAAGATAGCACAGCAAATCGGGATCGAACTGGCTATTTACTTGACGATATCAAATAAGAATAAAGGAAGAGAGGTCGATAAAAAAAAACAATAAACTTGTGCGAGTGGAACTCATTCTTGTTTGAGTGAAACAGGTACGAATGGAACTGTAAGTACTAATAGAAACCGTACTTGTACTAGTGGAAAATTTGTACGAATGGAAATGTAAGAACAAGTGGAACTTGCACTCAGATGGTTTTATACATATTTTTTCTTTTCATATCATATGCCTCCTTGGTGGGCCAAGAGGCATTCTGCTTCACCACGCTGATTGATCCCGTGCGTCATGAATTACTTCATTGACTAACCAGGCCTATGCTCTTCACTTTAACTAGCTCTGTCCGCCGCATGTCTGGTTCCTCCTTCCTTGAGGGTGCCAATTTAAAACCTGTTTGTTACCTGAATTGGCGGACACTTTTTACTTGATCGGTGCCTAGCAGCAACGGTGTTGTGTCCTGCATATCATATCTCATTAATTCCGTAAACACATACGCATACTTGGCGCGATGATGGCGAAAGTCATTTTGTTAAAGTTGTGCCAAAATTCGTCATCCGTTGTGGAAGTTGGGACGTCGCATTTTCTATACGAACGAAGCCAAGAGATGAAACTAGCAGATGTATAAATTAAATAATTATCTATTTACATTGCTCTAGCAAAACGTAATTTATCGTCCCCGAATGGGATCACATTTCGTTTCGTCAACTTGACTCAGGACCGAACTTGATTCGGACGCAAAGAGTATTGTTAAAAAATGTCGTAGGAGGTAATGTACCTGAAATTAAATATTTTTCCCGCATTTAATATATATGTAAATTTTTTTCGGTGTCTAATCTGATTAATTTCCTGTCATGGACCGAATAGAGAACCAACGTTTCGATTGAAAGAGCTCGTAACAAAAACGATGTTGTCCACCGTATGTCCCCGAAGAGTTCTCGAATACTTCGGACACATTGCGCGAAAATCAGCTGATAGCATTGAGAAGCTAACATAATTGCAAGTGCCAAGGTATGGTTGAATATCAGAGGTCGTGCTTGCGCAGCCTTAGACGATGGACAAACCAGATCCGATTAATGATTGGCACTTCATTACATAGAATAAGTACTTATTGTGGAATACAATAAAATATGATATCAAAATGAACTCACGATCCTCTGCAGTGCGGGTCTCAAAAAGAATAAATCTGATGTATGTTTTGATTTCATAGTAGTGTGAATTTCGACAAATTGAATAATTCACTCAGAAATTTATATCCTAGATTAAATTTAAATTTTTCCATATTTTAATCGCGCGCAACAAGTGCATCTATCTAGAAGATGGAATAATCAAAGAGTTTGTATAATTCTAATAAAATGTTTGTATAATAATTGTGTCATCGTCATATGTAATACTTCTGTTAGTTTTGAAACAACACATGTAATCACTACACGAGTTTTATGTGTATTACATTATTGGAAGTGGCAATTGTTATACTGTTTTAATGTTTTTAATTATTCGTATGTACAAAAATGTACGTATGTACAAAATGTATACGTATGTACAAAAAAGGTTTTAATGTTTTTAATTATTCGTATGTACAAAATATATTAATTTTTATTTTAAAAACATTGAAATTTTATTCACACATATAATTGCTAATTAAATAAGATAACCGCACCAAATAAGGCAAGCCTAATTTCAAAATAAACTATTTTGAATTTAGATATATTAGACATAAACTCTATTTTATTAAGAAATTTTAAAAGAATATGAAATTTACATTTTTAAAACGATTAAACGTCACAATATGTTTAAAAAAATTTTTAGAAAAAAAAATAGTATAATATAATATAATAGTTTAAATTCAGTTACCTGGGAAACGAAAAAATGTTGAGAATAAAAATAAAACTTTTAAATCCACCGAACCTTATTGTCATAATTCATTGTCAAAAACAATATTCATTTTACAAAATAAACTTTGACACTAAGATAAAACATATATCGGACGTAAAAAAAGTTCTTATAATATTAAAAAGAAATAGTTGTCGCAACAGGTCCCGAATATGAACGCTGTCACCTACAAGATAGTATAACACGAGCGACATTAGCCCACTTCTACATGAGTCGATGTATTAAACAATTCAAAGTATTTTAAATGTGATTTTGTGCCGAAGGTACCTTGCAATCTATTTTACCCTTACCTGTTTATAAAAAATATTACCTAACACAAAGCTTGTATCTGTGGTACTATTATGCTAATCTAATTTACAAATAATGTTTGGTGTTATCAAATTCAGTCTAGGCAAAACTATGAATAAAACATGATTTTCACTAATATCACAGACGGAAGAAGCATTGACTTGTTTATGGTTGTATATTTTTCTTTCATTATTGTTGTTTGAACACATATGTTGTTTAATAAGCATAAAGTTGCCATTTTCAAGACATTCCAATTTATGTTATAAGTAATATTACGATCTTTTTTTCTGAATTAATGTCCTAAATGATCGTTTACTTCTCATCTTGAAATTATAAGAAATAAACTATATAAATTTTACCAGTTCCATTCTTTTCCTACGTCAATTTTAGGTTTATAAAGAAATATTTTAACATTTTAAATAATTTTTCGACTTTGGGGGTTTTAAGCAATTAACGAAGTAAGCGGCACAAATAAGAACCAGTTCAAGTGTTCTTAAATTTTGGTAAAACTTGTTATTTCGAGAAAAAAGTGATAACCTAGAAAAAACTTGATTGCGGAGTCTACATTTACGACATATACTTGTTGAATAAGCAATATAATTTTAGTATATATTATATAATCAGCTATATAACAATCATTGTCGATAACATTAGTTTCCAAATAGTCGAAACTTGGATTATTTTTAGAAAAACCAAGTCTATGGATATTTACACAGAGAAAATTCATTGGTTAAATTAATTCTTCAACATTTTTGATTTGAAACAGTTTCTGTCTTTTATTATTGCTTGCCGTTATCTTAAGACAGATCTTAACAATTTCTACAAACCCCATTAATCACATTAATGTGTTTATCAGTGCAAGCACGTGCTTTTTTTACTATACGATAAGTAGTAATGATAATAGTTATTTGAAAGCAGCGAACTTAGAAGGAACTATTATAAACACAGACTTAGAAACATGAACTAAGGCGAATGTATCAAAATATTTCAACAAAAGTCGACATCTAGTTCTCTTGATGAACGTGTTATTGGCACTTTTTGATGTAGTAGCCGTGGTTACATGAGGAGAATTGTTTATTACCAATGTTATAAAATTGCAAACATTACAGTGGCATACCTATCACATTAAAGAATAAGGGATCTCTTGCAGATCTTGCAGAGCAGGGATTGGAAAGCACAGCCGTGACTTTCATGTGTGGAATGTCAGAGTACAATATTGAATACCTAATTGTACTTATCCTCGCTCAACTGAAATATTTTAATAATATTAAAGGCATTGTTAGTAGGAATTTCAATATAGATTTCAATATTATAATGAGTATAGGGTTCAAGTTTCAGTAACATTTTCATCTCTTCTAATATTTTTTTAAACACAATCCGATTGACGCGAGTTATGTGCGCAATATCAATTTGTAATCATTATATTTTTAAAGATGAATATTGAAAAATAATTGGCTTTTATTACATTACAAACTAGAAACTTTGAGATAATTATGTTATTCAAATATGATATGAAATGCGAAAGCTTAGAGACCATACGAATAAAATACTTCTGCCATTCATACGGTATGTCGACATACAATGTACGTATCTTTAGGAAACACGATTAATACTTATATAGTACACGTGACTAACGTTTACTGGAACTACGGTAAGAGATGTAGTGAATTGTAGTGATTAACATTATTGTTATTTACCTCTCATATGATAAACTCACACGAAGAAAACTGTTAACCGCTTGGAAACTTGAAAAGCTATTAACTGTTATTGAAAGTACAATTTCATATGGTGTAACATTTATTTCATAAAGTTTTTTTTTACATATGCTTTATACCTTGTTATATCCCATGCAAAGATATTGTTTGTGCATCATGGATTCTAGTGTTATATTCCAGTGCACAACAGGTTTCATGTAACAAACCTTGTAGCGTTATATCACTATTTGCCATTTACTACTTGTTATTTGGCTTAAATTACTGAGAATATCTCAACTTTACTTGCAGATGAATGAAATCTGTAACAAAATTACTGAAAATAATACAAAACTACTGAATATTCAGGATTATTGTCAATTTTTTTTGCTGTAGAAGCGTATCTATTTTCAAGCGATTAAATAAAAATAACTTGAAACAAACACACAACAAAGATTATAGAATAACTAACGGGTTATGTAGTGTACTGTAAGACTTTTTTATAAGTTCGGCTTAATGTAGGTATTCGACTTTTTGGCATTGTCATATCATATGAGTAACCCGTAAAGAGCACAAGCGAAGTTTGGCTATGCACAGCGACCTTCCGAGCACTTGACCAGTGAAGGCGAAGCACTTGTCTCGCCTGCAGCCGGACGGAATGATCGACATGCTTGCAACAATGACAACAATACAGCCAAGTATACTGTCAAGGCCACTTTCATGTACCGCGCCGACGAAAGTGTTAGGTTGGCGGCACTCGCTCGCCTGCGCGCGCGCACCTCGGTCGGACGCCATGCTGCTTCGTGTGAGTACCAACTTTACAATATTTACATTTTCTTCAATAGTGTCGTTTTATCGTTATTTTAACATTTTCGAAATTTAAAATTTATTTTATTTAAATCTAGCGTAAATATACGTGTAATAACAAGTGTGATTACGTTTTCACAATTTTTGCATTGTATTACTAACTAATTAAAGAATAGGAGTACCTACCATGAAAGTGCATAGCAACTGCTAAAAATGCACCCTTTTATTTAAATTATTAAAATTAATATGGCAAAGAAACGAATTTTTGTTTAAAATTGAGTTTCAAAACCGATTTTACTTAGATTATTTCAATCTCTTTTTTGCAATGTATTGTATAATCAGCATACTCACTAGTTAAGTAGCTTATCATCGGGCTTTTATCAGTTTTATTTATTTCGTTTTAGCTCTATCCATACCATAATTACCTTTTTGAACAGAAATGACATTCTTAAACGATTATACATCTTTATTTAATACGTATTGTTAATTATGGATCAAACAAAAGTCAATAGTTGTCTAGAAATGCATACAACGTTTGGCTACATGCTGAACAAATATTTAAAGAATTTATGTATACTGAGATCGCGAGCAGGAAATTAATTCATATTCATTATGTTCAATCGAGTCTATTTATCGTTTGTTGTATAACAATTATTAACGTTGGAATGTAGTCGACTTACTCCTTATCGCATGGTATTGTTGCCAGTGTCTTAAGAAAGGTGAGAGGCTCAAAATTTTTTATGTAACATTCTATCCGACATTATAAGTTTTGAATAGCTAATTTATAGCAGAGTTTTTGCGATAATCAAAATTTTGAAACATAAATGCAAAGGAAACCTTATAATTTCGTTACATCCGTCCGTCTGTCTGTAATAGATTCGTGGTTTCTTTAGTTTGTTTTGTCGGTCAGTCATCTAAGTACATGAAATTTTGCCAGTGAATGCCTTATATTGAGATGTAAATTAAGGTGAAGCAAAATATTATAAAAAAATTAGAGTACCTCCCCGTAAAGGTAAAATGGAAGCAAAACAAAATGTTATTTCGAGCATCTCATCAAGTGGAACATCATCTCATCAGACACTTAAAAATTAATATGAGGTTTCATTTATATTGATCCATAATGTATTTCATTTTAAATCCCTGAATATGAAGTATAAGCTTCAAAGTATCTTGCAAAATATCATGCTTCTGTGCTCCTCTCGACTTTTTCAACCGTGGATTTGGAAAATCTGCAATTAAAATTACTTCGGTTAACTTATATCAGTAATCTCATAGAGTTATCTATTAACTACATAATCGTTCTTTTTACGTATTCCAATAGGCACTTAGCCGGTTATTTGGATAGTTGTTACGGATATTTACATAATATATCTACAAAACTTATACTTTGTGGTGTCAATCGATAAGAATGGAAGAATCTACGGGAAAATTATTTTGGAAAAGAAAGTATATTTCAAAGCGTTTGATGGGCAAGGAATTAAACCGATATTGGCACTCAATTATTAAACCAAGTTCATAGTTATTCACTCGTTTAAGACTTTCAGTAATTATCAAGTAATTAATTAGTTAATATTTAGTCGTTTGTCAAATAGTGTTTTGTTCTTGCATAATCGTAATTTGCATATATTTGTGCATATTGCATTTCGTGATTTATATGCATTCTTCAATTATTTTGTAGACATCTTAATGATTTGTTGGGAACGTGATCATTATCATTAAGGAACTTATTATAATATTTTAATTATCAACGTCAATTAATACTCTACTCTTTACTAATCACTTAATACTACACTTAATACTCATTAGGTGATTTGAACTGCATTCATTATCGTTTTCCATTTTTTGACTCGTTGAACGAAATTAATTGACTCATTTTCCATATCGTCTGATACATAAATTATATATATTAATGTCATCCGATATATCCGCGGTCTACGCTTTGCGGTTGTTAAAGACCAATACAACAATGATTATTCTCCAATAAAATGCGGCGAACCGCGTCAGCGATTGAACGATGTGAAATCGATGAAGTGCGCCCTATGCTGGTTGGAGTCAAAAACGAATTTAAATTGATTTGTGAACTATAAATAATAAAGAAAATCGAATAATTGTTTTTATGTCATTAATGTTAATTTTTTCTAAACTGGGTCATTAATGTTAATTTTTTCTAAAACACGTATTTTATGTCGTGAGAGACATAATGTCAGCGAACTGGATGTGATTTCATTTTCCATCCATTATTACTTTACTTATTATATTTAGCTCATATATTTTGGATAGTAGTACATCCTTCAGTTCTTCAGGTTAACGCTTAAATTATTGTATGGAAATATACGTACACTTCTGTGTTTCATTGAATGCAACAGACACGTTTACTGTATACAATGTTTAATTTAATGTATACAATACACGTTTACTGTAGTGATTTGACATATATCACATACACATTACACTCCACTAACTAAAGTAACAAATAACACTGCTAAAGTATCAAATAATGTTCCAAATTTCTACATATTCCAGCTTAAAAAATCTGACATGCACGAGTAGAACTCGTACTACTAGAGTTCCTGGCGTATTTCTGTGCTCATTAAAATTTAAGAGTATTTATTTATTTCTATTAAACTATTTACAAATATTAATTTTTTATAACGTAAATATATTGTCTACAATATCTTTCACAGATGTAAAAAGAAACTAATTATAAAATGTATAATTCCACTTAGTATGACAAATGATTGATTCTTAGATTTTTCACTTTACTTATGCTATACGATTTCCAAATATGCCATGATTTTCAAGATTGCAGATTGACCGGAAGCACTCTATAGGTTTTCACGGTAGCGAGTAAAACTATTATTTTATGAATTAGAAAAAAGTTTTAAAGTGAAATATTTTTATTCCGTGAACCAAAAATCTGGAAATTTTTACATCAATATAAGGCTGTAGGTCTCAGTATACGATATTCGACTTCATATTAAAAGTAGTTTCTGAAAAAAAGGGTTTTGACAAACGGACAAATCTACGGACGGACGGACAATCGAGTGATTATATAAGGGTTCCGTTTTTTTATTTTGAAACTTAAAAAGGGGATAGAAATTTTGGGTAAAATTTCAGTCATGACTTTATTTTATGCGATATACGCTACAAAGTAAATATTTAGGGGTCCATTGCAAAGTGAGTGTATGAAAATATGAAAAACCTAAAAGCAATAGTATTTGAAAATTAATTCAAAATTGCTGAAACACATTGAAACAAAATACGAACAAAATTTTAGTCTTCAAAGTAATCTTCCATTGGAATAATACCAGAGAATGTATCGCTAAAAGTAATTTACAACTATTAACTCACCGAAAGACCGGCTGCGACCTCTTCACCTTCAAGATTGCGATCTCGTTAGTTCGGCAAATTAACGTTCTACTACTACGTAAGACTTTAGGGCGTGTTCGAGCCGTTTCTGTTTGGAAAGTATTCGTTATGCGAATTACTGTCCAAATATCTTATATTACAACAACAGTCGCCAACTAGCGGTAGGGAAAATACTTTTTTCGACTGGATTTTCACGTGTTCCATTGTTATATATACTGTTAAATAGATGCTCCTTCCCGGCTTTGCCCGGTCAAAAAAAGAACTATTGGTGCATTTTGTTTTAATCGCTTTTAGTAATATACCTAACAATTATTTAAGGCTTATTTATAGATTGTATTGATTACATGCGAATGATAGTCAAATAAATTTTAAGTTGTTTGAGATAAGAAATACAAAATTTACAAAATTTTATCGAATCGTGTTCGCTATATCAATAGTCGTCAAGTATTTAACTAATTAAACAGTATTTGATAATATAAAAATAATCAAGGCGGGGCACAAGGGTTGCATGGGTGAATTATTTATGGTTGTAATAGCTGCTGCCCCTAACTTTGTTCGTGCCTGCATGTCAATCCAAGCTATAATTTATCTCTGTTCCTTTTTTTTCTTAAATCCATAATAATATTTGTATCCCGAAATTTTAAGTAGTTCCTGAGGAATGGAATCATAGGTGGATGCTACCCCTCAGTAATGCGAAATTACTTCCGAATAAATAGATTAATATGGGCTAAATCTGTTTGATTCCTAGTCTATTCGTTCAGAAACTACGAAGTTATAGAGTGACAAACAGCCATCCATTCATCAAAACTTTCGCATTTATAATGTTATTTAGTATAGTCAAGTTTTTATTTTTTTTATGTTTAAAGGGCAAATCCCTGTTTCTGCATAGCATGTGGACAATTATAGAATAAACAGAGTTTATAAAGCCTCCCAACTCTATCCCCAAACAGTGGGATTTTTTTTGTTGTTTTTATCGTTTTGACTTTTTTTGTTAAAACTTATTGGTAATGTAATAATAAATTATTGTTGGTAAACGTTCATTATTTTTTTATTAACAATTTTGGAAAGAAAAAATATAAAGAGATAATAAAATTTGAAACCCTTCCTTAGACCACGGCTTTACACATTTTAGAATTATGATAAGAATGTCTATTTGAAAGTTTAGACAGCGATAATTTTAAGAAATAATGTCGTAAAATAATAATTATAAAAAGAAAATTACTTTCATGTAAATTTCTCTTCAATCTTTACAAACTAAGACTAGATCTGAATTGTCATAAAATGATGAAAGCGGGAGAAAAATTATAACAGAATTGTAAACACAATCTACAGTTTTTCCAGATGGGTAAAAATAGACGAGGGATTCACTCGTTGGAAAAATAATAGCGGTTCTCAGCTTTTACCTATGTAACCCTAAATATATCTAGTCGTTCTTTAGTATTGTAGTGCGATATTTGAGATGCATGAATTTATCTATTATAAACATACAATTTGGTCTACTACTATCAAAATATGGTACAGACCATTTCCAGTTATATTTACTACTAACTTTTGTGCGCAGATTCGAATTTTTCCACTAACTCTTCGACCTTGCTATAGATCTGCCCAATCTTTTTTGTGAGAGCGCAATGATATATTGAATATACTTGTTTTGAATGACTTTATATTAGACAGGTTATATGCTCAGTCAATAGACAAAAAATGGTTTCAGGACTGTAATGAAAGAGGTAGATAGTTAAATAAAGCAGGTATATAACAGAGATAGTTATATTAAAACTATATTGAAGATAATTTTCGAAACCTTAATGACATTTATATTTAATATAATGTCATTGCTTGTATGCACGTCACAGTAAATATAACAGCACTTGTAATTAGATTATGAATTATGCTAACTACCAACTTTAAGCTTATATAGTAATATTTTGTATAATGGGGTAATAGATAAGTTTGCAAGTAGTATTTGCGTATTATATCGTAGGTTGGCAGACAAAAATTCTCCAAATAAATTTGGTTCCTAAATTGTCCATGCATTGTAGCGTTAAATTCGTATCTAAATAATTGATTGCGGTTCAATTTTCTATTTAAATTTACCATTTTAAGGTGTCCACCGTCCTTACGATGTGCTTTAAACTAATACAAAATTTATATTATTAGTATCAATGTAGAACTATAAAAGAGTCGGATATATATCTTTTTGAACGAACTTTATAGGACCTCTGCATCTTCGGCAAAACTAATTTCTTTACCGATATACTTTACTTACTCTTGGTCTCCACCCACTGCGGCAACTAACAGTTTGCCAATGGCCAATATACATTTTGGCTTAAACCGGATATATATTGACCTTATATCAGACGGCCCAGCCGCAAGTGACAAAGCAAACTTGACGTTTATCGGCAAGAAGGCCACCTGCATTGTCCATTACATGAAATTAATTAGGTACCTTTGGTTTATTCTTATTGATGTTCTATTGAAATAAATTGCCCGTGAGAGTAAACCAACCCTGATAATTAACGCTGATTTGCCAATAACCGTCTCTCGCGACAATTTCGTGTTGGTAATACTCGAATAGCCGTCTTTGATGGTGCTTAGTAATCTGTAAGTAAACAATGATTTGAAGAACCTGGCGCGTTATTTTCACTTCAGATAAATGAAAATACTAAATTCCAATATAAAATTGATATTAGAGATTATTAATACAACAGAGGAAATATTTTTTCTGGCTTCTACCGCTATATTTTCATTTTCTTTTCTATTCCTCTAGTGTAATGCTAGTTTTCCCTAGAGAATAGAGTGGTAAACATTTTGTCAATTATACGACAATGCGCATTTCCCTAGTCAATTATAATTAGTTGGTAGATGTAATTGATTTTGCCCATCTGGTTGATATGAAATAAAAAGAAATAATTGTCATATTTACTATGCAAATCTTTTCTTTTTTTGTTTCAAAACCTCAAGGCTTTTTTATCTTCATTTTAAAAATAATTTCATTTTCATTTTAAAAATAAATGCATTCAGTGTAAATTATATTATGCTAAAGGTAACAAAAGAAAAAGGGAATATATCATTTATTTTGCAAAGAAACAAGTTTTGTTCGTTTTTTGCGGATTGTCACTAAATTGATTTTTGATCGCTCTATCACCAACATATGATTTTGAAGTGTCTACGTGGACATAGGGTATATGATATCTTCATAGAACTCGTGAGTACCTAATCAGCAAAAATGACTAATGTGAAGGATTAGAGTGTCTGACGCATTGCTGAGATATACTGTTGTCATTGTAGCTACATCAAAATAATGTTTGCAAGAAATGTACACAGCAATAAAGTCTACAAAATGTGCCAAAATGTATATGTTTAATTATTAAATATTGGCCTCTTTCTCGTGGTCTCTTTTTGCAAAAAGCAATTTTTTATAAAAAAAACTATCCCATCGTTCGGTTTAATTATTTCCTTACAAGCCAATTTCTTAGTTCGACTCTGAAATTACTTCAGATAGACACCTGGTATCTACTTAAGGTAATTATGGATAGACTTTTGCCTTTAAGGGTTTAGACTACTTGTTAAAAATAAAGTTTATTCGTAAGTACTAGTCAAATAACATTAAAAGGCCATAGCCTGATAAGGCCGAATCTACTCCGGTTGGCGTCGAATGTTTTTTTTAATTAATTATGTATAATACCTTTAACTTCTCCCAACATTAGTTTTAACCAATATTATAAATCGGAAAGTGTGTTTGTTTGTCCTTCATTAACTTCGCAATGTATAGACGATTTGATTTTTTGCACGGAGATAACTGGCGGACCGCTAATATGTATCTTTTGTAAATATAAACACGCGAGCGCAGCCACAGGTAAAAGCTCGACCCTTATATTGACCGAAGCAGTGAATAGTAAACATTTTGGAAAGCATTCAAAACTGTTATCGTAGGTGTATTTGGTCGGTATAATAATAACTAAAAAAAATATTCGAAGCCGATCCGGGGGGGGGGGGTGGATTCGCCCTTCTTATCCAGTTATATTCGGAGTTTTAAATAGAACTTCATTTACGTCTGAAACACAATGTGTCTTATTTAAACTATGCTGAAAAAGCATAGTGTAATTCACGAATGTATTAAGTTTAAAACTTTAAATAAATTCCGGCCTACTTAAAATTAATATCAAGCTAACACACAGAACGTATATTCTGTTATACGTATAAAGATTTAAATTTTCTATCACCACATAATAATTTTATAATATTCTTTTTTAATTCCGCACGTCACGAAAAATATGTCTATACTAAATAAAATGTGTAAAGAGGTTTATTTTTAAAAATTGTAAAAAAAACTTATAAACTTTACAAATTGCAATCATCATGTGTAAATCTAAGAGTTGGCCTACTAAAATAATTCACATCTTTATTTGATATCTCACCTAAAGAGTTTCACAACCGTTTACGCTTTCTTCCACAAGTGATAAGAAGTTTGTCTGGAAAGTACCGAAACCTTTAAACGAGAGCTTCGGCATGTATAGTGATACCGGTCGACTACTGAGCGCCGATGCCTCTCCACGACAATCTCGTGACTGAATTCACGATATTATAATTCTTTCTTAGGAATGATAGTGTTAACACAACGTTAATAATCATTGATAAATTAAAGAAAGCATTCGAAGAAATAACAAAATTTTTGTATAAAATTGAGATTTAATTATATAAATAAAAAAATCATTTGAATAGGAAAGGAACCATGCACTGAGCTTAATAGGTACTCTAATGTTTAACATTTTCTTTGTTAAATCATTCAAAAATAACTAAAATCTAGCCTATTTCAATCGTATCGTCGAATATAAAAAAAAACTCGAGGTACTTGCAAAATAAAACACACCGATGCATATATGTTTAAGCTTCTTTCACGAGTGATATGGCAACAGTCAAAATTAACCGAAAGATAAAGGATTCTTTTCACTTATATCACTTTTTACCTCGTAGAGTAATACGCCTATGTTGCTGGGGAAAATAGACGAAATTTTCTTCATAACCTTGTTTTCCTGATCTGTCAATGTTTAGAGTAACAGCACGTCGTTTCATAGCTTGTAAACTCGTGTAATCTCACACCAGCAAACAAATTCTTATTCGGCCCACGTTTTAAGCCGACCGATACGATAAAAGGCAAATTTGTTAGTGGAACTGTGCAGAATTACGCAAGGAGCGTTTCGGAAATGTTTCCAAGAAAGAGAGGAACGTTGGCAACGTTGAATGCCAAGTGGACGTTACAAGACTGATTCATTAGACAGCCGCTGAGTTAGGGTGCTAAACTATTCATTGAAATCTGGACCAATTTCGTGACAAAACTGTATATATATTTTTTCGTCGTTTTTTACCAATATTTTTATTTCCAGTTTTGTTCTTATGCTCTTTCAAATATTTTTCAATCATCGTGTCTCATGAATATTACATGAAGTATATGTTGTAGGCACGAGATTATTTTTTGCTGTGTATAGTTAAGTTCAGTTATTGTTTCTCTCGAACTAGTAATTTATTTTATAGAGATTGTTGTGTCATTGGTACAACAATCTCTATAAAATAAATATACTCTTCTTCGTATTCAGATTACGTTTAGCACGTCTGGTATATGAGACCTTTTATAGTATACACGCTTGTAAAGTTTCGTAAGCTCATCAACAATATGTCTGATACGACCTATACACAGTTTTTACATATTACAAGTTTTTTAAATCTATGCCAGGTATTGTTAAATATTTACTCGCACGAGGTAGCTCGAAACACTTATCGGTAACTGGTGCCAGTAATCCCATAAAGATTGAAAATAACAATTTCCTACTCTTTCGTTCTAACGAATTGAAAGGAAACCCCTCTCCGTAGGTCGTGTCGCATAGAGAGGTGACTACGCAAGGCTTCAATAGCGAGCGTGCATTGAGCGCGTCTCTCACGACTGGCGAATTGCACAAACGTCAGGTCAAGCGCCGCGAAGAAAGCCGCGGTGGTGAACATATCGCGGTGCTTTATCAGCGTTCAAGCCGTCTCCTTTGATTCAGCACGTTCGTGCGGTCAAGGCGAGCATCGGAGCCTAGCGAATGTGCGTCTGGGCCGCGGCCGCGTTGTGGTCAGTCACTGACAAATCGTTGACTTGTCCTAAATGTTGCGAACGGGCGTTGACGGCACAGGTGTTCGCCATATATGCTCTCTCGACTCGACCTGGATTCATAAGTGAGCGACTTTCGGTATCCCGCTTGGTCGGTCGCTACTGTTCTGTAGAGTGAAAGTAAGCCCTTCACCATACTGTAAGATTGTAACGACATGTCGATAAGTGTTCATTAAACTAAAATGTTGTGGTACCTTGTAAATAAATATATTGTTTATGATTCATCCCTACAATGGCTACAAATATATATATTCAGTCTACATGATGTGGCTTAATATGTAAATAGAAACTTAAAAAGATCTGATGATAAAAGTGTCATTAATTAAATATTTCTTAAATATAACAAAACAGTAATCAAAATACGTCAATAAGGAAACGTACGATTGCACTAAACTAAAAACTAAACGTTCGATTACACTTTACTTAGATGTATGATAACCGGAAGTCTGCTGTATCCCCGGAAGTCTGCTGTAATCATTTTATATAAACATCTTAAAGGAAACATTGTAACATTTCAAAATTGTTTAACTTATTCAATTATGTACTGCCCCTTGATAGATTCAATACAAATAAAGATTGACCTCTGGTATTATTTGGCTTCTATATGAGAAAACTCGATGAAAATAAAAAAGAAGACTACATCTTGAATACCACCATTTAAAATTTTGCTATGCGGGTAATTAGCTTTGTACCTTTATCATATAGCATTTTTATGTACCTCTGTCATACAGCACAGCCAATTTTGATGATAAGTATTGGATGGCCTGTAATTATTTTTCAAACCGTACGAATTTTTCAATTTTTTTCGTATATATTAATATTAAATTAAATTATATTTCTTCCACTAGTGACGGCCAGTTGTTCAGAGGGAATGGCACTTTTTGTGATGAATTTTGAGTTCCTCAAGTGCCCATAGAGAATGTAGACTAACGTAAGGAAGGTTTAAATTAAATTACGGTACATTTATTAAATTAATCGAATTAAAGATTTTAGCGTGCAATTCACAACATAACACAGAAAATATTTTGTTGGTCTTAATGGAAGTAATTTCATCACTTTGCGTAGACATATTTTTCGTTCTAAAGAATTTTTTCTCTGCTTTCACACTGTGAGTTTATCTTTGACATCTTACTATTTATGATCGTGTGTCTTTAGAAAAATATATTTTTAATTTTTAACAGTCTCTTCTCACAGTTTAGGGTAAATTAATGAGCCTAAACTCAGAAAATAAAACAAATATAGGCTGTTTAATTCAGAATCATGGGGTTTAGAACTTAATCAAAAATAATTTTGAATTAAATATTTTAATTATGTTTTCTGTTATTTAGGACTCGCTTCCCATTTTGTTTTGTTTTTTTTTTTAAGATAATGATTAGATAGAGTTAATTTATTAACGGTATTTTCAACTATTTAGTTATCTTTTCTGTCGTTTAGTCGATCATAGAACTCTACGGACCAACGTCATGACAAAACAATGTATAATAAATAATAAGTCAGACACATATTTGAACTTTTTCATGTACTTCATTGTAGTATACGGTGTAATTTGTTTAACATAAAAATACTTCGATGGCCGATTTTACAACAAATAATTTGTCAAGTAGGAGTAGAACTCGAGCTACGAGGGTTCCATACACATTTAGGTACTTATAAACAAATTGGTTTGTCACTTGTATGTAGTTTCTACGAACTTTTTACTGAGCCAAACTACATATCGTAAGCTGGTCGACTATTATTCGTAAACTGTGATAAGAACCTGCTTAGCTGTGATAAGTTTTCTTTTAATTTTATTATACCTGTTTACAGTTATTGTGAATATTTTAAAGATATTAAAAATATCGGTTTGACTGGTAGGGGGTGGGGATTCGTAAATTTAGCAAAAAGGACAACTTTAAAGCTTAATATTTTGTAAAAGGACCCTGTGTCGAAAAAAGTGTTCATAACACACCCGCAATATTTTTGAAAGACCTATTTAACGATAACTTACACATTAGGGTATGCGAAAAAAATATTCATCTCGACTTATAGCATAGGGGAAACATTTATAAAGCCTTATAACTTTGTATGCGTTATGAATATGCATAAACTGACAAATTTCAGATCTATAGCACTAATGGTCTGAGGATAAAACGGCTGTGACATACAGACGGACTTGGCGTAATTAAAATGGTTCGTAGTTTGGCTACGGAACCCTAAAATGGATTATAACAGGCGATCGGTGTCAATTAGCTATATATACTGTTGAATTTTTGGTACATTTCTTATTTTATGTAACATTTTAGTCCCTTATTTTTATGTAGCAATAATAAAATAGTTTAAATGTTTAACTCAAAAACGCACTCAGCACCTTCCGACTCTCTTCGCTTAAATCATAATTGCTCATTAGCCTCATTCTCTAAACGAAATAAGAAATTTCGAAAAAGAAATTGACTTATGTTCACCTGGTCACACTATGTTTTTATGTTGGTCAAAGTTTTGTAAAAAGCAAAATATTTTGTATTAAACCTTTTCTAGGTTTGCCAAACAAGCAAAATTTTGTTCTTTATTCAATTAATATGATTTGCTGCATATGTGGGTCATTTGAAATTTCGTAACGTCACAAACAATGTGCTCACTGCGACCACGTAGTTTTCACAAAATTATGACTATGCATGCGCAGTTTTCACAATGACTGTCGTAGATTTGACTGACATGTTGTGTCAGTCAAATCTACGACACAGTCATTATAAAATATTTTATTGTGCAAGGCAGGGTCATAGATCCTGCTGATAGACGTAATTAATGCTCACTGAATTCATTGACCAATCGATGAGAAATGGTAATTGCGAGTTTATTTATTTGGGTTATTAGAAATGTTTAATAAAATTACGATCCTTGTTAAATATTCGAATAAGTGATCCTTGTAACTGGAGAAAAGTTTGGAGGAAAATCACTCGTTTTTCAAATCTGTTTGAGGAATGATTTGCATGTTATTGATTAATGCCTGAATTGCCTGGCTTTAGGAAACCATCGAATACTCTTATTTAAAAGATAATATAAAAGTTTACGCGTTTAACTTTTTAATCCGACATGATGTGACTGATCTCACTACAGATGGTGTCCTGGAAGCGAAATTAATCGGAAAGAAACTTCGATTCATATCTGACTGATCTCACTGGTGTGATGGTGTCCTGGAAGCGAAATTAATGGGAAAGAAACTTCGATCAGATGTGATTGATCTCATTACAGATGGTGTCCTGGAAGCGAAATTAATCGGAAAGAAACTTCGATTCATAAAAATACAGTTTTCGTTGTGGTTCAAGCTGTCGTCCCTTCCCGATTTTATAATTTTCATGAAAATATCAGCTCAATTTTAAAAAAATAGTAAAAGTTCCCAACGCGAAATTGGAATGGGTTTTCGGTACCTTCTAATCGAAAGATTTAATATTTATAATGAAACTATTTATCGTTTTACTTTAAACTTTAGAAGTTATAACTTCCATATAAGTATATATCTTATTAATAGTTTGAAAACACGTGAATAGTATATGTTGAGAAACAGAATTATATCGAGTATCATTAAATCATCGCAGGAGACTAGATTAAACAGTGAGTAACTCTGTTTAATGACAGTCTCCTATGTTGAATTTCGTTTGCTAATTTATTAATCCTAATGAATTTAAATTTTCATATTGTATGTATAAATACAATCTAGTTCGCTCAACGTTTATTTATCTTAGCAATTTGATTGATTATTCACTTCTTGAAAATGTTCATTTTAATGATAAGATCATGATAACAATTTTTTGTATGTCTCAAGATTTATTATTTTCCATTTTGTTCCATTTAATGTAATATTGAAAAACGGAAAATTAATTTTAACACCATGACGATGAGAATATGATGCCTTTCTTACAAAGCGTCCGCACGGATACAATTCTTATTTCCTGTGATTAACGAATGCGCATATATATGTATAGAAAATCTGAGTACCTACTTGCGTAGACGCTCATCAGCTCCTCTTGCCGTCTACACGGTTTGAATTCAGGCTATATTTTAATGGTAGACAATGAATGACAGCCAAAGGAAGCAATCAAAATAAAAAAGAACTGATACAAACTGGAAAAGAAATTTCTTATTTTTAATTTTTAACTCTGAGGTTAACGAAAAAAAATAAAAAATGTAAAAAAAAAATTTCCAAAAAAGTTAATGTCATTTTTTTATTTTTTACGAATAATTTTGTAATTACATTTCTAATTTTTTTCCGTAAATTAATATTTTATTGTCTCAAATATTTCGCTCTTCAATATCTGGTTAAACTTTACCTTTTTTATTTAACGCTGGTCAAATAGTTTTTTTATATTATTCGAACCTTCAGTCTATAGACTGTGTAGATATGCTTTTGCTCAGCATCGATACGCAATACTTACCCGTTTATAGCCATAAATCGATTATTTATAACCGCGCACTCGGTATGTATAGCCATTAGCCATTATAGTCTGCATTCGTTTTGTTAAGTAAAATGTTATCGCTGCTATTTTATGTACGTTAGAGAATAAGCCCGGACGATTGTTTCGTAATAGAAAAGTTTAAGAACCTCTTTATTATTATTAGCGTTGCAACGGGTACTTAGTAACTACTCGGTATTCGGCCACGGTTTTAGAGTTCCCTAGTCTAATGACAAAGGTCCGTGTGTTTATCTGTCTGTCCGTCAGTCCGTCAGTCCGTATGTTACAGCCATTTTACTCGGCGACTATTGACACTATATAGATGAAATTTTAATCACAGGTGTCTTCTGTGAACCGATGTACAATAAAATAGTGAAATTATGAGAAAAAATAATATTAGGGTGGCACTCCATACACGTAGGCATGGAACAAGGGATAAAAAAATGCATGGGACATAGGGGTCCGGAGTATCGCTAGATAGGTCTTAAAAATTATATAGACGTGTCAAAATAACTTTTTATTTAAGTCTATAATTGGTGGTAATTGGTTTCTAAAGTCTTAAAAATTGTGTCTTTCCCTCTCTAACTTTTCAACTAATGCATGTAAAATTCTGAAAAATATTAAGTTAGTAGAATTTAAAATAAAGTTTCAACGAAAATTGGTTTGAGTAAGATATGTTGTGTAGTTTTTGAGATATGGGATATTTTCCATACCGATCGCAGCAATAACTTGATTCCCAGTGTCTGAGAAATATAGGCTTATAAGTTTAATATTTTTTAATGCTACGGTATCCTTCATGTACGAGTCCAACTCGCACTTGATCGGTTTTTAGTACTTGGCCATATACACAATACGAGAGCACTGTTTACGTTATTATTTTCATTATCAATCTTAAGGATTTATCTTAGAACATATTGTTTACACAATGCCAAAAAGATATTCGAGTTCTTGGGCTCATCCGTCATTTTCTGTATTATTTAGACAGGGCGCGAGGGCAGGAGCCCTGCTTAAATACAATAGAAAATTGCACTTTTGTCATTTTTATAGCATTATAAGGTCTTCGAGTAAAATGTACTGGAGGATTTCTTCTCTTTACAAAATTGATCGTCGTCGAATGTTCGATATTCGACATAGACTGAATATACTATTATACATACACACACACACACACACACACACATATATATATATATATATGTTTTCCCCGATGTGTCTTCTGAAGTTATTTTTCCACAATGCCCTAATTTACCACTATACAGATATTTTTTTTTTGTAATTACGTCAGGTTATCATAATGCAACGTTCAGTTACTCGTTGTATTTATTGTTGTTTGACTAAACCACACAGAACAAGAGTTAAGTGCTCGATCCTCTTATTAATATCTTATTCTCCTATAATTTATAACATTTTTCGCCAACCCTCATTTTATTTGTACTAGTTTGTTTTAGAATACTTTAGAAATCTAAACAAATAAATTCTGAAGAATAATTTGAGTTGAAATATTCAGTTAAGCGGATAGTGGTTGCTAATTTTAGCTCTTAAATTTTTATCATACTATCATTCTGTTTATAAATACGCTACTGGAATATTTTTAAGCGAAAAAAAAAACGATTTCCTACTTTTTTGCTTGTGAATGTTTTTTTCGAAAGCAAGATTAAAAAAAATTTGGACTAAAAATAGTGACTTCTTTAAAATGTGTATAAATACTTAAATAGCTGAATTCGACTTAAAAGAATTAGGTATTGATGTAATATCGATTATATATGAGATTTAGCGCTGGACACAAAAACAAGCTTTTTTCTGCAGTCTCTGTTCGTCGTTAGCTCTCAATTTGACGTGTTTTTCTTAATAAACAATTTTATAAATGTTCGTGATCTGTTTATTGATTGCGTTTTTACCTTTGGAATGGCCAACATACTGTCTCCAACTTTTAGGATTTGTAGGATTTTGATTCCATATTATTTCCACAGACTGGGAAAGATGTTTTTTTTATGTTGTCATTGTTTGTGTTGTCGCGGTTGTTTGTTGCTAGCTTAGCAACCGTACATGCATCAACCTCTTTTCAGTTAGGCATTTCTTCAGACTTTTTATTTCATTTTCCATCTTAATTAAAGGCAATTTGTATGGGAAAAGAATGATTTTTCCAGAAACATTTCCAACGAATTTATTTAAATTGCATAGTTTAATTTTGTATGTTAAATATCTATCAATAAAAACAAAAACAAATTCGAAATATTTTACTCAATCTAACAAAATTTATTGAAATTTCCTGTGAAATATGATGTTTATTTATTCAGCAACGCCAAATTGTCGTCGCATTTTTTTGAGTCAGCTCAATTTTCTTTCCAAATTATTTCTAGATTTTGGACATAACCTTCACAAGAAGACAACGTCCAAAGGTTGATGTGTGAAAAAAGTTTAATGAAGAACAAGTCTAAGTGTAATATCAATCAGTGAAAGTAATAAAAAAACTGGACAATATATAGTTACATGTTATAAAATGAAAATAAACAAGCTTTCTAAATTCGGCAACTTTTTTAATAAAACCAACACAATAACATGTCCATATTGTGTTACACGGCATAAAAAATAGAACTGTTTCATTTAGTTGTAGTTACAAATTGATATTTACAAACTTATACATACAACTAGCCATAGTCGCGGTGTTGATCATAACATATTAAGCCTTTGACGTTGCAGGAAATAGAGAAAATCCCAGCAGGGTCGGACTTGGCCGGAAGGGTCAGGGTGGCTCTCCACAAGCCAACAAACAACTGGGACAAGGGTAGATGGAATACTATAGGATAATAATGAAATATAAATATTATTTATTTTCAATTATATGTACATATTACTAGATAAATATATAATGTTTAACATAACCGCGTTCGAATGCACCCAAAATCGGTTAATTCATTTAGAAGACATTGCCATAAACAAATTTCAAATAAGTGCCTTTTCGAAATAACTTTAAAATATCTTGATGGAGCAATATTTTTGAATAGACATTATTTCTTGGATAAAAGAATAACATCAAATGTCCCAATTCAGTTAGTCGCTCGGTAAATATTGTTTTTCAAAAAAATTAAAAAAACACTATTATTATTTTTCGAGCCCAATGAGCTCGAAAATTAACAAAAAAGTCATATCTTTGAGCTTGAAAAACTCAATAATTACGACTAGAATCATTTTTGAGCGCTTTGAGCTCGAAAATAGCGGGAAGTTTCAGAAACTATTTCTCAAATTTTTCCGTTCCATTTGTCCCTAAGTATGTATGAATCATTTTACAAGTAAGTAGGTGGTAGATAGGGTCGGAAACCCGCCCAGGCTAGGGCCTGGCTGGCAAAAGCCACCTCGACTATATGGTCAGTCCGACACTTATTGCCGGGTTCGATTCACGGCCGCTCGACGAGTGTGGCTGGATTTATGTTATTTATTGCATAGTTAAAACGCCGACTAGTGATGAGCAGCAGCGCCACAGGCGAGAGTAGCTCGCACTGCGACCGCCAGTCCGCTTGCCATCGTTGCGATTATGGACATTAGCTCTAATAACACGCACCTTGGGAGGCCTATGTTCAGTACTAGACCGAGACATGCGTTGATGAATTATGTATAATTTTGATAAATATATTTTAATCTTATTTGGTTCTCATGTAAATTACGTTAGTCATCGCACCTTCAGCAATTACAATCTAGCTGCTGAAGGTCCTAATCCACATCTAGACTATCTTTCCAATAGTCTAGATGTGGAACTAAATGCTATCTCTGTCAAATACGGTTATTGCTCTTAGCTTTATTACAGAAATTTAAGACTTATTAAAGATCGTCTTAAAAATTTGAATGCCTTCAAAATATGTGTACCCGTTTCATTTTTTAGAAAATGCGACTATATTTCTCAGTTCAAATCGTAACTTAAATGGTTGGAAGTCTGTGAACGACGCCATTTATATATGTTTACACTTATTTATAATATTTCGACGTCATTAATGTATGCTTAAACTTATTTATAATATGTCGACGTCATTAATGTATGCTTAAACTTATTTATACAATTTCGACGTCATTAATATATGCTTAAACTTATTTATAATATTTCGACGTCATTAATGTATGCTTAAACTTATTTATAATATTTTGAACTATCCAAACTATCTTAGAAGCAGATTTAATTACTTGTATGCTCGTGATCTAAGGCTACGATCTAAAAAGATATTACCACTTTGCGTAAAAAGTTCTCTGAATAAGCTTCAGACTTAGGAATTAACCGCAACACTAAATGTTTTCAAAAGCCATCTGATAAAGTCCTACCTCTCGTTGTACTTTGTCCCTTCTTCACCTTGATTTTTTTTAAAATTTTTTTCCGTATTATTTTTCATTTTTGTTCGTTTCGTTGATGCATTTTTTAGTTCGTAATTTTTATAATAAGTCATCCCATATAAATATTTACGAACTAAAATATTATCAAAAATATTATAAGAAAGTCTTTTATAGTCCTCCACATAACTAAATTTTAAAATTTACTCACAAGAGGAAGAAAGAGAAAAAATTGCTCATGTAGCAATAAGCTATATTTATTTATGTGTGCATTTCAATTTGAAATAAATAAAATAACGAAAGACCTCTATCAAAAATACATTAATTAGCATAGAAACTCGTGTTTTAAGCTACACGCCAATAGGTTAATTTTTCCACATGTGCTATCTCGATACACAAACAATACAAATGGATTAAGTAAGAGGAATAATCGAGACTATAAATCGCTTGGGGGCGGAGCCAGTGAATGACCTTGAAAAACCTCAATCACATTTTGCTCAAACAAAGCAACGAGGCAACACCAACGAAACATGCATTTTTCCTCACCAAATCCATTAAGCAGTTTTAAGTTACCATGTCCTTCGCCGATTCGGAAATGACTGTCACATAGTTGTCGTTTATATTCTCATTATAAAAGGTACGTAGATATCGTGATCAAGTTAAAAAAAACCTTTTGAGACATTCTTTCAATTATTCACACATCAACTTATTCGTTGTCAACTTCGTCGTCTTTACGGTCGCCTCTGTTCTATACTTGAGTATCTACCGCCAGGTTACGGTCAGTTAAGTGTTGGAAATGCCACTCGTTCGATAGTTAATTATAACAGTCAGCAGAACAGGTTTTAGTTTAACCGTATCTCCGATTTAGTTGTCTGTTTAGTACTTTATTAGTTATAATTACAGTGGCGTTTTAATGACGATTATCCGCTTGAGTATACGATTACGACAACTTTGAAATGAAGCATTTAAAGAAGAAAGAAGAGAAGATCGACTTAACCATATTTTTCTGTTTTTGTGAAGAAATCAAAATCAAATAATGTTTCAAACGAAAATGTTGCAATGAAATTATTTTATACACAACGCGTTAAATAAATAAACAAATAACACTACATAGATCCAGCCCCACAGAAGCATATGCTTTAGTACACATAGATAATATGTTTTAGTACACATAGATAATATGTTTTAGTACACATAGATAATATGTTTTAGTACACGTGGATAATATGTTTTAGTACACATAGATCCAGCCCCACAGAAGCATATGCTTTAGTACACATAGATAATATGTTTTAGTACACATAAATCCAGCCCCACAGAAGCATATATTTTAGTACACATAGATAATATGTTTTAGTACACATAGATCCAGCCCCACAGAAGCATATGCTTTAGTACACATAGATAATATGTTTTAGTACACATAAATCCAGCCCCACAGAAGCATATGTTTTAGTACACATAGATAATATGTTTTAGTACACATAAATTCAGCCCCACAGAAGCATATGTTTTAGTACACATAGATAATATGTTTTAGTACACATAGATCCAGCCCCACAGAAGCATATGTTTTAGTACACATAGATAATATGTTTTAGTACACATAGATCCAGCCCCACAGAAGCATATGTTTTAGTACACATAGATAATAAATTATGAAACGTTTGTTACACGTTTAACCACTTCTATTTCTAAGTACGTGAATAATAAATGAATGACACTAAACTTACCCTTTAGTGCGCTCTTAACTTCTGAAGGACATTAAACTCCAAACATATTTTCTAACTCGGCTTACGAGTATATCTACACAAATGTACGCATTCTGTCGACTAGGCCTCTTTCTCTACTCCTTTTTTCAGTATTTGTTGGAATGAGAATTGATGGGAATATTGAGAATATTCATAGTGACTACTATTTTCACAATGATGACCTGCAAACATATGCTTATATGAGATATGTATATTAGATAAAGGCCATACTTTCATCTATAATTTCGTCTGTTACATAAGCCAATCACATTTCAAGCTATTATCGTTTATTTTCAAAAATCATTTCTTTTTTAATTAATTTAACCGATTCGTCACATCTAACACTAAATGGCACATCAATCTCATTTAAGCTATCAGTATACAAATGATCATCAAAATCTTAACTGGCAACATATAGAATCTTATATTAGTTGTTCTATCTGGCACTTTACAAAAAAAATGATTTTTTTCATTTCTCTTCCCTTAATTAAAAAAAATTACAATGAACAATATTTTAGTTGTTTGTAATGGTTGCACATGATTACATTTTGTAAAAGTTTACGTAGTTTTAAAAGATTATGTTTCTACAAATAATTCAGTCCCCTCTCGTTGTCTGTCCGTCCTACGATCGTCCGCCCATCTGTCATAGTCTCCTCTAAATCAAGTCTTGTAATGTAGATAATTGAAATTTGACGTAATTATAGGGTTTGATGATTGAAAACAATTTCTGCTAAAGTAATCATAATATTTCTTTATTAAATGTGTTTAAGAGGTGGGTTTTAATTCAGCCCTCAAAAACTGTTTTAATTCCAGCATGTGATGTATTAAATAAAATCTAATATTATGTAAATTTATTTATCAAGTTTATCATGACAGTTTATCATAACACTCATTGAAAATTAGAGGAATCTATCAAGATTTCATGAAAAATATATGTTTTGTGCGATTTAATTATTTACATGAATGTTACATTTTATTAAATACAAATAAAACGTAATTAATAAAAAATCGCGTAAATTACCAATAATTATAATACGTTATAAACGGTTGAAATTTAACATTTGTTACCAGTTGGAAAAATTGAACAGTAGTAAACTTTTTGAATATATTTTTTCGACTAAATTATATTCCGTGTAATCTTTCCAAATATTCGAAACGTTATACGTTATAAATTCCATTTTAATTAAAAAAGTAAAAAAAAACAAAAAAATCACTTTTGGAAAGTGCTTACACTTATTCAAGTGTTTTAAAAATGTTCTAACTGTTGAAAGTTATGTGTAGGTATGTCTATTTCTGTGAAACGTGTATGTATATGGAACTTACGAGTGAGTCATATTCTGTGAAGTGTATGTTCATGGAACTTACGAGTGAGTCCTATTCTGTGAAATGTACATATATGTCCATGGAAAGTACCCGTAAGGGCATTCCTGTGAAACGTGTATGTTCATGGAACTTGAGGGTATTTCTATGAAACATCATTTTTAAATGGCTTATACACCGTTAGATCGCAATTTCAATGGATGGGCGTATATTTAGACTTCTTTTCAATATTGTGTATTATTCAAGTGAACCAACCCATCTCAGAAGCAGATTAAAAAGTATGTCTGTTCACGCCTTAGGGTTACGCTCTAACAGCTTTGCTTAGTCTCTTTGAGACGCAGTGAATCCACTTTTATTTTGTGTACCATTATTTTTAAACCCTTTAAAAATAAAATAAAATAATATTATTTTTGTTCATATGAGTATTACGAGGCCGCCGAATGAAGCTTTAATTTTCGGAACGTACGTTCAATGGAACTTTCAAGTTCCTGGATTTTAAACTCAACATTTTTTAATTAAAAAAACGATGGTAATAATTATAGTCTTTACATGATAGCTTTTTTAATTACGAAAGTGCTTAAAAGTTTTGTAAATTATTCATGATAGAAATATATACTAAAATTGACTGGACATTTCATCAAGAATTATTGAAGCAGAAAAGATTCAATTTTTAACGCGTGGAAACGAAACATTTATTACTTTATACCGAACATATATTAACTTCGATATTAAGGACGATTACCTCTTAACATATTCAGCGCATTGTCTTGTGCATATTTATCGAGTGTCATAAGCGCGTGTGCATGCACACCGTAAAAGTTTATCCCGCAATTATTTCCCTGTGCGTGATACGAATAAGTACGTTGACTTTTAAACTTTCGAAAGCTTCTCGGAATTAAATAAATTCAGCAAATTAGGCTGTAAATCTCGTGACTTTCGTGACACAACAGTATAGAGTGCCGTGATTACATTTCGATTTATGGTTCACGACGTGTCCTGTCGCCCAATAGATGGTGATAATGATGTTACAATACAGAAAGCATGTAATAAATATTGTTGATTTCTTTTTTTTATTGCATTATGAAACAATAAACTAATAAATTTAATTGCAAAAAATAGTATGTATATATTTATTTTACTACTTTGGGGCCCCTATTAAGTTGCAGCTACATCAAACCGTTTCAACACCTGGGAAACTTGTGACTAATATTCAAATATCTTTTAAATTTTTTCATTGAATAATAATAGTGTCTATGACTAAAGAACAATAGTATTTATAACCACCAAATGTCATAATATTTCAAATTCTTTCTCATTAGATCTGTTCGACGCTTTGTACGCATAGACCACTGACAAAAGTACCGGTGCGGTTCTTACAAGTATACCTACGGCCTCTGGCCACGCCCATTTGGCCAATGTATGTCCGTATGGAAAACTTCATTGCGCGATTTCAAATACACGTAGCGCCATCTATTGTCGTACATGGGTACACAATACATATGTGTCATTACTACGCCTCAAGTAGCTAGTCACTTCGTTGTGTTGTACTATCACAAAATAAATGAATTTCTGAATTCGTATATCTTCTGATTGAGTGAACCGATTACGATGAAGTATAAACTAAGTGTTAATTCAAGTTAACCACTATAGTTTTGTGGAAATTTTATATGAATTGGATTAGTAGTTTCTACGTGATGTGTGCACAAACAAAAACACGACGTACAAAAAATTCAAAAATGATCTTAACACATTTTATCTACAAACACTCAAACTTAACACTTTTATTATGTGTACTGATTTTAATTTCTGATATAAATACATTATTAATACCTTGACGTCCTTCCCTTTTCTTGCCTTCCACTAAATATTTATACGTATCAAAGTTTTTTTCTCATTACCAAGCAAATTATTTTTAATCGTTTTACAAGGATAATAAACAACAGTCTACACCTACATACATTATTCATTGCTAGCACATTCTAAATGTCACACAGTCGAGCTACAATTTAATGTGCCATTCACCGCTCCATAAAGTACGTATTTGCTTATACAATTAGGTAGTCCAGTGCACACTAGTTGCATTGCAGAGCACAAACAGCTGACGTATTACCTGTACTCTTTTAACTATTGCACCGTTCGATGGTCACTCAATCGCTCGGTGGTTTCAATATCCGACAGGTGCTTTATGAATATGCGACCTGTTAGTCTATAGTCTATCACGACCCGTCATCCAATTGCTCAGTCTGTCAATCTGCTTATATGTTAAGTTGTAATTTTATACTGGTTTCCACATTTCAATTCTCCTTTCAGGAATGTACTTTCAAAACGATAAGCGAAATTATCATTATTTTAAATGTTATTTAGACCGGTCGTTCGCGTTGGGTACATAAGTTAGAAACTTTTCTTATAAAATGTAAGAAATGTTTAATGGTACTCGCTAGGAGTATGCGTGTCTGATTTTTAATTACAATTTAACATATTAGTAGATTAACAGGCGGAACGCTGGATGACGGGTCGTTCGCGTTGGGTACATAAGTTAGAAACTTTTCCTACAAAAGGTAAGAAATTCTTAATGGTACTCGCTAGGAGTATGCGTGTCAGATTTTTGCCAATACTCAATAGGATAATTGAAATTTGAAAACCAATATATAGTTACGACTTAACATATTAGAAGACTGGCAGGCTGAACAATGGATGACAGGTCGTTCACGTTGGGTACATAAGTTAGAAACTTTTCCTACAAAATGTAAGAAATTCTTAATGGTACTCGCTAGGAGTATACGTGTGAGATTTTTAACAATATTCAATAGGAAAATTGAAATTTGAATACTAATATGTAGTTACAACCTAACATATTAGAAGATTGGCAGGCCAAACAACGGACGACGGGTCGTTCACGTTGGGTAAATATGTTGGAAACTTTTTCATACAAAAGGTAAGAGGTTCCTAATGATACTCGCTAGGACTGAGATTTTTAACAATACTCCTTTCGGTTCGTAAATTGTTATCGATAGTAAATCGAAGACCAGGCACTGTTTTAGGGAAGTAACATTTTTTTATATTAAGTTAAAATAAGTGTTATCGATAATATAACCCAAAACAAATTCAGTCAGCTAAAATATTGGCAGGAATATGAATATAGACAAACGAAAATTATAAGTAGTCACAGTACAATGCTTGTCAAGGTAAGTACAGGCTATCATAATTAGTATAAATATAAGTACGTGCTACTTAAATTCATGATCAAAATTTTGTTTGAACTTTTATTTTATTACATCAGTCAGATTGGTATGAAATCCTCGGTGAACGAATTTAATTTGCAATTGATCCATTTGTTTCATAATGTTTATCGAACTGTTTTTTTCTTCGACTTACATTTCATTCTTACATTGCCTGCTCCTACCGATAGTGTTTCCGCACGTTAAAAACAAAAACATCTCTATTGCATTCGACTAGTTATTCACGCGCATTACTCGTCAACGTTCAAGCAATGTTTTACTTTAATTCTTTATATGTATATTGATATGACGTCCTAAATTCCCCTGTAGTTGACAATGCAACTTATCGAACGATTCTCTAAAGTTTTTCCCTTTTCTACAGTTATAATTTTTCACACGTTTTCATCTGGCTTCAAACATTACCTTCTTTCAACAACTTCTCAATTTTGTTCTGTCATCTTAAATGTTTTCATTTTAATTTTGTTTTGAAGTACCTTCACATATATTAAGTTTGGGGATGTAATTTTTTTTCGCGAAGACGTCATCGAAAGGGGTGTTAAAGAAGTTTTTTAATGTAATTGAAAATATTTGGTTATATTCTTTGACATGGCAAATATTGGAAAAAAATTAGTTATATTCTATGACGTGGCAAATAATGGACAATATTTGGTCTCCTTCATGATAAATGAGTCTCCAAAGTGTTCTGAATTTTGCCCCTCCTTCATGTCAAATATGTGAAAAAAATATCATAATTGCATTTAGTAAGCACTTCGGTTCAACATTATTTCAGTCAACTCACCCTAATAGACTAATGACATGATGCAATCAATTTTACCCCTATAAAACATGCTAGACGATATAAAATATTTATATAGTGAAAAATAATATTTGTTTATAAATAGTTTATATTTAAATACTAGATATCTTTAAGTATATAATTTTTTATTTTTGCTTAAGTGTGTATCAGATCCTTGTAGTCCGATTCATACACGAACTTAACAAGGTTATTTAATTAGGATGTCGGACTGTCAGTTTTTCGTATTCCGACAATTATTTATTTCGCCTTTAAAACCTCATTTTATTTTGTCACCTTGAGTTATTCATGCATCAATTGTCACATCCCATAAACATGAACGAACCCTTTGGTGTATTTTTGAACAATGTCATCGTACTGCGACCTCGTGCTTTTAAAAAGATCATGCACGCTTAGCAGCGTTATATCATATTTTTCCTCACGATCTCTAACAATTTAGCAACAACAATTTGTAAGACCTTATGAGTCCCCAGACTTGCATACTTTCACAACACAATGCGTTTACAACTGTTTACTGTGTTTAGTTTTTATGATAAGTCTCGTTTTTCCTTGAATATTTGACTCATTGTGTATACATTCAAACTGAGGTATAACAAAATGAATCTTTATTTGAATTTTGATACCATTTTTTTTAGAATTATCAGTAAGGTTGGTGTTGACTGTGTAATTTGCTAAACGAAATAAACAGAAGTGTATATTTTATACAGTTTAATTTTTTTTCTAGTTTGCGTGCTGTCATTAGAAAAGGTGATCTCATTGTTTACGAGGAGCAAAGAATTATTTATTTATAAATAATACTGCACTAAGTAATCTATTTAACACATTATGCATAGCCCTAACACTTATTTAACTTTCCTTTTTTCTGGTTCAAGGTTTTCAAAATTGCTTAGTTTGTTTTTTTACTTCATTTTAATTATTTAAAAACGTCGGAGAGTTCCAAATTGTTTTCCTAAATTATTTATTTATCCAGTAAATACTCTCAGATATTTAAATAATGTATTTACATTAGTGATTCCATAATTGTGTGGTACCCAATGGTATTTTAATATACAAACCTTAACCCTATTAATATAATACAAGTGAAACGTTATTTGTTTAGATGTTTGTTGTTTTCTTTCAGGTTTAAACGAATCAATACGTTTCAATGAACGAAGTCTTTTATGTAGATAATATACATCCTAGATTAAGCTATATATTATACATTATAATTAGATTACATCATTTACAGGAACAGGACGGCGAACATCAATGCTAAAAAATGTGACCTTCGCGAAAAACTGAATGCGCTACCAAAACTACGGGAAAGTTCCCTACGGCATTTATTATTATAATTAACAGATAGACCACAATAAGCGTATTAATGATAAATAAAAGTATTTATTGCTAAATACAATACTGGATGTTTATTGTGAAAATTTATGAAGCTTTATGTAAATAAATTTCACTATTGACAACTAATACATTTATCTACAAAAGTTCCTCTGACACTATATATTAATCATTTACACTTTAGTAGCTATAATGGTAATGATTTATCTTCGCGTATATTAGCGAATTCTGGCAGATAGAGATTTTGCGCATATGTATGCGATTAAAATATAAGCGGCGAATGTAAATGCTAAAAAATGTGACCTTCGCGAAAAACTGAATGCGCTTCCAAACTACGGGAAAGTTCCCTACGGCATTTATTATTAAAATTAACAAATAGAACACAATAAGCGTATTAATGATAAATAAAAGTATTATTGCTAAACACAATGCTGGATGTTTATTGTGAAAATTTATGAAGTTTTATTTAAATAAATTTCACTGTTGACAAGGAATACAAATGTATTCCTTGTCAACAGTGACACTCTTTCTATTTTCTCTGACACTATATATTAATCATTTACACTTTAGTAGTTACAATGGTAATGATTTATCTTCACGTATATTAGCGAATTCTGGCGAATAGAAATTTTGCCCATGTGTATGCGGTTAAAATAGAAGAGAGACGATTTATTCAATACTACGCGGAAAAGCCAGGGGAAAAAGTTAATATTCTTATAACACAAAAAGTGTCTCCAGATAGCACTTACACGCGAACGAAGAACTAAAGTTATATAAAGAGATAGAAAGCAAAGAAAACACGTATCCAAAAGAGATGGTTTTAATAAAAGCAAGGTAATACCTAATTTTTTGGAGATTATCTTTAAAGTACTAATGAAACGTCTATTTAATACTAGCTGTCACCAAATTCGGAGTAAGAAAACAATTTTTTCTCTCTCTTATTTGTTGCTCTTGGTTATAAACTATTACCATACAGATAGACAAATGACAAAGAGACAGAAATTATAATAAAAAGTTTCACGGCTTCTTTTATCATTCTATACTCTTTTAAAAAATCATTCTTGATGAAAGAATCACTCTTTTAAAATACTTTCCATGTGCAGAACTTATTATTTTAAAATTTTATTAATGTATAGTTAATGTCCTTGGTGTGTTACATTTATTACGATATCCGAAATGAAAGATTTTTTTTGTAAAAAGAGGAAGTTTGATACAATGCCTCAGTTGATCACTGTACTTTTTTAAAAATTGTTAAAAACTGTTTATAATTCAGACGATATACTCTAAAATACCGCTTCTCACACTATGGCAGTCTAATGTTTCTAACATTAGAATTTGCCATAGTGTGAGAATGAATACCATGCAAAGAATAATACAATATATGCTCTTTGTATTTATTGAAAAATTTAATTACTAAATGCATACGCATGTGCTCTGTAATTTTATTAAATAGATTATGAGTTTCTCAATTAATAATTACCTTAATTCCCTCATCTCCTCCCGTACATTTGGTGCTTGTGAGTCATTTTATTTGCATTTATTTTGATCTTATCAAAAAAAACATTTTCTGCCTGTACTTTCGCTGGACCACTTCCTTGTTATCACGTGACCAAAGTTGCTAGAAATTATATCACGATGATTAAGTATGTAAAATGATAAATGAACAAACTTTTTATTTGATGACGTTTGTAGACAAAGGTTTATTGTGTCGTATTCGTCGGTAGAAATGTACTTTTTTCCTTATTTCTCAATTTTTTGACGTCGTTTATACGATGACATAAAATTCACCTCAGCTTCTATTTTAGATTCTAAATAATATAATAGTGGAAACTTTGTCTAACAGTGTGATTATAAATTTTGCCTAATACTTTGTATGCGTAACAAATACAAACAAACATAAAGACAGAATTTTCAAAAACGCTCTGTTTTATTCATAAATAATATATCTGATTTATATTATCTCTATTATAGTAAATTATATATTGTTACGCCTTTTATTATAATATATCTTATTTATATTATCTTTACTAATTTTTTAGTACTTAGATTAATGGAAACTCTATATATTCTTTACCAACGAACATTATTGTTGAACAATTAAACATGTGAACAATAATAGCAACTTATCGTTTGATTTTATTGGTTTTTTTTTCTACGAATGAATTTGGCTTTTCTCTAACGAGGTTTTGGCTCGGTCGATGCCCCTCGTAGGGCCCAAGAGGAAATAAAATAAAATAGCAAAAACCGCGAACCAAATCGGTTATCGAACCCTGAAAGTTCGCACCCGTTCGTCGTCTTGTCCACGGAGCTATGTCTGATTCATTGTGTATTAGTGATTCATCATCGGTGAGCGGCGCTGCGGCGCGTCTCACTCGAGACTGTGAATAAATCACTGGGCGTCTGCAACGTGACATGATTCTTGTTACCAATACGACGTGACGCACATTATTTCTGTTTCGTTTCTCTCGACTCATTGCTATCGCTATGTTCTTTGTACAATTTATATATTTGTATATCTAACATACTTTTGTAGAGATTTTATGACAAGGCGTAACAATATATAAAAAAAACTGGCCAAATGCATGTCGGAACGTGCTTAAACTTTGGTTTCTGTGTTATGAATATTGCTAAAAATTGTTGGTGCCATTTAACCGGAAAATTTTAGTTGAATGTTTTAGTTAACAATTGAACGTTTTAACTAAATATTGATACCTACAATTTTTCCAAATCTTTTAACTATTGTTTGATTTCCTAATTTTTTAATAATTGTTTTCCTAATTTTTACTAGAATACATTTGCATATGTTTTGCATTTGCGAGCTTTAATATATTTATGCAATTATATTTATTAGTGGTTGCCCAATGGTATAAATTCAAACGTAATTCATTAAATTTTTAATTTGAAATGTTACTAGTTTATGTGAAACTTATTGAGTCAATCTGACATTTTAAAATTCTTTGGCGACAATTTCTACTTTGTGCGACTATTTGACCACCACTGTTTGACATTGACAGTTTGAACGCAAATGATGATTTTTTATTGCTGAGCGTAAACAATGAATCTTTAAAAGTATTTGTAATATATAATTTAATGTATTTGTAACACATTAAATACAAATGTTTGCTTTCTGCACTCCTTTTTCCTATAAACTTTATCTAAGCCAAATCTGTCACTCCTCCGTGCGTGCAATATGCTTAAAAAGGATACAAAGTTTTCTCTTCACATATTAATATATAGATTCACATAAGTAAAGTGAGGCGAATTGGGATGTTCCTGCCACGCTCTCGACGTAGCCGAAACTGACAACTCTTGGACTGGGTTTGGACTTAAACAGTGTATTCGTTAACTTTATTTCTTAAAATACAGTTAAATAAGGCAAAATAAAGGCTAAATTCGGAATAAAAGGAGACACACTGAACATTTGCGTAGACCTTTGTTTTCGAAGTTCTATTGATAGAATGAAAAGTCTTATAAGATACTGTACCTGCTAGTTAACAAGTATATAAAATGTTAAAAGTCACGAAAATTTTTGTTTCATTAATATCTCGCTTCCTGTGTCTCACATATCGTTAGAGTTTTAACAAAACTTATAGAATATCCATTTATAGAATAACGAATAAATTTTTCGAAGTTAATTATACGGTACACGTATTAATATAATTTTTATTAATAAAGTTAAGAAATTACTTATTTATATAATATTTATATACAATATTAATCATTGATGAATTCGACTTTTAAGACACATGAAGATTTTAATATATAATAACACAGTGGTTTATTCGTTTACAAGAAATTATACTTTACGAGCTTAACCCTACGTTCGTAAATCTACCACAACTATGTAAATTTCAAAAAACTTTGCGAAAAATAAAAGCAAGTATACGGCGAGTTGTTTTTTATGTAGTATCTCTGATTTCCATAAATCAGTAAAAGCCCATACAATATCTTTTAAAAAGAATAATAAGGAAAAGTAAATACATGAAAATTATAAATTTCTTATTTTCACTTTAAAAATATAAATTATGTTAAAAATTGTTTGTCTAAGAAACAATTATTTATACATTTTTTTTACGTGTTTTGATGTTTTTGAAAGGTTTAGACCCAAAAAATATTTTTAAGATTTTGGCCTATTTTTAACATTTTTGCGTCATGAAAAATTTAGATTCGTGAAAGTTTACGTGAAAACTTTACTTTTTTGCACCATGGAAACATGTTTTGAGATATACGATGATATAAAAAAACAAATTTCCTTCTTATATCATAAGAATTATAAATTTTTCTGACAATTTTGTTTGTAGAATAGCACCTATAGACAAAAACCAATTTAGCAAAATATGTAAATATGCATAGATCATTTTTTATTTTTAGGGTTCGGTAGTCAAACTAAGAATTCTTAAAGTTTCGCCATATCTGCCTGTATGTCAGTCATTTTACACTCGGACTATTAGATATATAAACCTGTTATTAATATCTATAACATAATAATTTTTAGAAAGTTATGAAATAAAACCTTTAAAAAATTTTTTTTTGGTCACTCCCCTACGTTTAAAGTCGGGGTGATTTTTTTATTCGCTCACCTCATTGTGTAGGTTATCGTTGAACAGTCTCTTAGAAAACATTGGGCTACGTCCCAAACACTTTTCGATATTATGAACTTTTTACGAAACTTTGAGCTTTAAAATGGTTATTTTGTGACGTGTTACGTATCCCCACTCCCTACCAGCTAAATCATTATTTTTGAATATCTGAAAGCTATTCTGAATAATACTATACATAAAAAAAAATTAAAAGAAAATTGATCACAGTTAAATAGGCTCTATTAGTTAATATTCGACCTATATAATAGAAATAATCGACCAACTTATGACGTCGAGTTGGCTCTGTCAAAAGTTCGTAGAAACTCCACTTAAATGTATGATTTAAATCAACTGCAAAAATAAGTTTGTATTTTAAAATATATATTTATAATGTCTGTGCAAGATATACTAGACAATATATTTACATGGTGAGAATTAATATTAATACTTGTAAAAAGTTTAAAAGAGCAACTAAGCACGCTTAAATGTTTATATGCGCCTAAGTGTATACGGTGAGTTATAATCGTAACAAGTTTTTTAAGGTCCACGTTCAGAACTTTCCAATGGTTTATTTTAATTGTTCATATTATTAAATTGTTATACAATATCCTTTTATCATTGCGATCGTAATCGACCGCGTTCCGAACCTTGCTGTCAATTATGTATCACCATTTAATTAGTCACGGCTTGCAAACTTGCAAACTGTCACCCACTAACTTACCACCACTACTTAGTTAACTATACGTATTATATACTGACACGTAGGACAAATCGATGCGCATTTTCATTCTGATATAATCAGATGATGATAAGGTCAAGTTAATAGATAATTGTTAAGTTATTCCCATGTTTACCAGACTTTCTTATAAATTTGCCGACACTAATTACGGAAAGACTTTGTTCTGTTAACGTAACGACAATAAACTTAATAATTTTATAATAGAACGGTATCCTAATACGAACAGCAACTTCTTGTAAGAGAAAGTTAAAAGATAAATTAAAAATTGTATTCCCTGCTACGGATACGGTCGATAATGATTAATTTAGGTGAGAATCGCTTTTGACTTTGAAGTAAAACTTCTTTACGCACGATTGACTTGGGGAGTAAGCTGGTGAATGCGTGACGAGAGCGTTACGAAAAGTGTGATCGGACTGGCGAACGGAAGTTGGGAGGGAGATATAAGTTAGTGAAGACAGAAAGAGAGAGAGAGTTACGTTTCGTATATTACTGTAGGGACAAAAGAGAGAGGTGCGAGCACACGTTTTCTTTCTCTCTTCCTGTCACAGCTAGTGCATGAAATATATATATACACACACACACACATATATATATATATATATATATATATATATGTATATATATATACACACATATATATATATATATATGTATATATGTATATATATATATATATATATATATATACATATAGATGGAGCTAAAGAAGTTTTTTATTTTAATGAAGAAAAGTTATCTCTTTCAGTTCGATGTGGTTTTATATTATTATGTTATCTGCAGCGTCTCAAAGTCGTCTATATTTGTACCAGTTTTGTTTAGTTTGGTATTGGGTGCACACTGACAAACGAACAAACACTTTTTGGATAACCTTCTTGGAATTATACTTATACTACGAGTACTTTTTAATTATTTATTGATTTGTGCTGTGTTGTATATAAAATACGTGAAGCTGAACGAATTAAGTATAGCAACAAAAGTAGGAATTTAAAAGTTTATTTTTCATTTCAAGATTCGCACTGCTCGCAATTGCAGCCATCTATATAAAAGGTAACGTAGGCTTTTCCAACATATTCAATGCGTTCAGTTATAATTTTCAGTGTTCAGTTACCTTATGGCTTTTGAGAAAACTATGTAAGAAGATAAATGAATATGTAGAAAGAATATCATTTCCACTAAGGCTGAAATTGGTAATTCATATATATATATATATATATATATATATATATATATATATATATATATACCAAAATTGTAGCGAACATAGCGATTTTTGTACACTGACAATATTTTTAAAAAAGTGATTGATTTAGTGTATGGAACGAAAATAGAAGCCTGAAAAACTTTTTTAGAATTTTTGTCTCTTTATCACGTAAAATCTACTGACCGGATTTCGATCAAAATGGTATGGTAATAGTACCTATATATCAATATATAAGAGGAGCAATATATAAGAGAAAAATATATAAATCAAAATTATGTTTTCCTAGTTACACGCGAAAGTTAGTTGAAAAATAATTTATTACACTAGTTGGAAGTGGTAACAATGTCAGATGACAAAACACAATATATTGTATTTAATTTTTTCTTTAATTATAACCCTTGAAATGATGGACGAATTTAATTATTAGTCTTTAATTGAATGAGTACAGAACTGGGCATGAGACAAAGACTATCAAGCACAGAATAAGCTCGTATTCTCACTTTCTTTGGACATATAACACGGCGCGGAGTCGAATCCATAGAGAGCCTAGTAGTGCGGGGCAAAGTCGAAGGCATCAGACCACGTGGCAGATTACCAATGAGGTGGACAGATCTAATAAAGAAGACATTGAACGGACTCTCCACGAATGTACAAGGAGAGCGAGAGTTCGCGAAGAGTTGCGTCGCATTGTGAAACAGGCCACTAATGTCGACGTGACGACCACGACCACTCTGCAAAGAGTGTAACGACAAAGAAGAAGAAGAACCCTTGACCTTTTTCCAGTAATTCTGACAACGTTAATTTGTATGGAATACTTAGAGTCACAAAACTTCAATATGTCATAAATGTAATATGTCATAAAATTTGAAAAAATAATGTCTTAAAAACGGATTGAAATTAGAAAAAGGAAAAAGATGTGGTTAATATTAACTGATATGAATTACGATCAGTAAATTATATTACCCTACATAAAAATTAAACCTATTTCTACTAATTTATAATGATAGTAAATATAATAATACTGAATTATCTTTTAATAAATGATTGAGTTATAAATTAATATTAGGATAAATATAAATTTATAGGATTTTTAAATTAAATTAATTGAGACATTAGATTTAGTTCAGTGCGTTGAGATTTTTATCAAAACAACAAGTATTTATATATATATATATATATATATATATATATATACATATATATATATAAATATATATATATATATATATATACATATATATATATATATATATATATATATATATGTGTGTGTGTGTGTGTGTGCATATATGTATATATACATTGGGTATCACAACTTGGTTTCGGATTTATCTTTATTTCCTTTCTTTTTATCAAACTTTGAGGTAAATACCTTATCATAAATGTTAATTTTAAGTAAGATGTATAATGATGTCCAGACGTCAATGAGAGTAGATTCAATTCGTGGTCTATAATAACATTACTTTATTTAGAAAGTGACACCTCATAAATTAATATTTCAGGCTGTATTCCTGAGTGTGACATTGGCGGCAACATGGGGTCGCCGCATCCCGAAGGTGTACAATGCTCTCATCACGTCCGGAGACAACCTTGCGCCTAGCAGGGCGTATCCAGTCTTCCAGCCTATCATCCACGAGACGGCATACGGTATCCCGCTTCAGCCGACATTTGTGTTTGGTGCAGAACCGTTTAAGGTATGTATTTTAACTGTATAAGTATAGGTCCACGCAGTTCAGTCATAGAAGTGGGGAAGGTAAAATATGTAGATGGTCTTATTGCAATAGAAAAAAAACGAGTTAACCTTAATAAATTATATTATCGAAAATAAAGAATTATGGAAAATATTAAAGAGATCCCGATCATATAACTATAAATATAGTAATGATCCCAGTTATCAAGTGTTTCATCTCTTAGCGGAAGTTAACATAATTTGCATTAATAAAAAAGGAATGGGTCTGTAGTCCCATTAGCGCAAAAAAAGGAAAATAATAAAATTAATTTTCAGGTGTCAAGTTTGAATTGATTGTAATGCTGAAATGAAAATATTTTTCTAGAGAATATTACTTTTATCGTGGGGTAGTGATTTTATCGGAAATAAGGTCGTTGCCAAATAGTAAGTCATGGGAAATTTAATAGGGTTTAAGTAGACAGTTTATGAAATGTAATTTGGAACTAAATAGAACTACTTAAGAAATTTATCGGCGTGACTATTCTGTTGCTTTACTTCTAAATTACATTTCATAAACTGTCTACTTAAACCCTATTAAATTTCCTATGACCTACTATTTGGTTCATATTTACTTGATCTACTAAATTATAAATTACTCTTATTATTGAATTTGGTATGAAATTTCACAAAGTAATTTTGATATGTTACAGGAATTCGCCTATCAACCTTATCCTGTAGATAGTACAGCTGAGAAGAGTGACACCCCTCCAGCAGTACCAGCTAAACTAGACGATAAGACAACTGAAACAAAACCTGATGCTCCTGGTAAACAAGAGTCGGCCTCCGAGGCAAGTCCGGCTCCAGAAACGTCATCTGAAAAACCGGCCCAGGAAGGTCCAGTAAAACTTAACGAATTCGGTTTGCCACCAAGTCTTGTTCCAGTACAGGCATATAATCCCGCCACCATTCCTTATTCGTACAACCCTTACAACACTTATTATCCAGAATTTTACAGCAGTCCAACTTTCAGTACGTACAATACATATCCCGGATTTCCATTAAGCCCATATTCTTTCCCTAGCTATTCCTTCCCCGCACACAATGCCCCAATACCGGAAGGGGCATTCTTCCAGCAGCCGGATGGGGCAAGTGAATCTCAAGAAGGTGCGATCGCCTCCGGCGGGGAAGCTAAGGAACCTGCTGCTCCGAGTATACCCACGGCGTCGCCTTCTAATTTGGATATAAAAAATAATAGCAATAAACAGCCCGGAATTCCAGATGTGCCACCACCACCTTTGCCGAAAGGGGGTTTAAAACCCTAATGCGACTAATGTTTAAAATCATAATCATTACTATAAGTCGAAATATTGAATAATCTCTGAAACGGGAACAATCAGTATAGATATTATCATAAAAGTGAAGCAATTTATAGTCTTTGTCAGTGTCAAGAATGGTCAGAACAGCGACTCGTTTTGGAACAATGCAAGAAAAATAATGTGAAGAAATATCTCCTAGAATATTTTTGTTGTATTTAGAAAACAATTCAACGAACAATTTTCGTTTTCCATTTGAAAATATTAAAACTATTTTCATAATAACTCGATTAAGAGAATTTGATCTTGACAACGTGAAAAAAATAATATTAATTCTATATACCTATATATGTTTTGTACTTTTGTATTATTATATGAAATATTTTAAGTAATTGAAATGTGTGCTAATAAAATTTAAACAATGCCATGCGAATTTTTTGAGAGTGTTTTCCTTTTTTGCGCAACTAAGCCACGAACAGTTCTGCTGATATCTATAGAAAGAATTGTTAAACATTCAGTAAACATTTAAACCACAGCGTTTTGGCTAAGATAGTAAGATAAGACTGGCCCTAAGAATGGCCCTAAGAATGTTCTTGCAAGTCGCACAAGAATCCCATTGTGGAGAATGTCTGCAACCTATTAAAAAGGACCTCTGCAGGATCCATTTCAGGAAGATCATCAAAAACAAAGGATAAACAGAATGACTTTAATTTCTCACTTTTATATTTGAAAATTGCTAAAGATGTATATTTGCCATCATATTTCGTTTTTTTTTGCCATCACATTTGCCATGATTTTGTACGTTTCTGGAAGTAGTTTCCCTTTATAATAAAAAATAAGATTTAAAAAGAACCACTTGTTATCCTTTAAAAGTTAGACGTGGGTTTAAAAGAGTTTAAAATACATTAGTATTTATTGTCCCTTAATTAAAAAAAACTATAAATTGTGAAATTCTTACGAAACTTCTAAATTGTGAAATCAAAAGATTTTACGTAATTTTGTCACGTTATTCTTACTGTTTTTAGCTTATAGTTACATATTGTTTCCTGTATTGCGTTATCATATTTACAAAAAGTTTAAAAAGGATGATGGATCAAGATGAAAGTGAGAATATAATGCGTTTGTCCCTGGTTAGTCTTACATGTCAGAATTCTGATATTTGATTACATCTTAAGTACCAATAAAATTACACCTTGGGCTAGAAAGTTCTAAAAGGTTACTCAATGTTCATATGTATAAACAGACATATATTTAAGTAAATAAATAAAGCGTAACTCTAATTTATCGCAAACTCTTTAAAAAAACACTCCCAATTCTCAATGAAGATATTGAAAGAGAAGCTCGACAGTTAGGAAGCCGCATAAACGCGTACGGTAAACTGGGTAGGGCCGGCTAGATCCGGAGGACTCAGCTCGATATTATCATGTCCCACACCTCCGCTGAGGACCCTCGGCGCCCCAAATGATGGTGTTTCACTCGCCACTTCTACACACATGATTTTGTCATTAGTCAGCACCTGAAATGTTTTAACGAACGGATTTTGATTAAATGTGTACGTAAAACATTGTTACTCGAAAAAATAATGTTGTTTGTCATCGGTTTGTTAAAAATATTCGATAATCGATTATTACCACTAAACCGATTATTACCACTTAATAGATTATTACCACTTAACTTAGGTAGAGAGCATATAAGCACGCATGTAATGTAGTAACGCAAAATTAATTAAGCAGAGGCATCCATAGATAATCGGATAGTAATATAAAGAAAACCATCGATGTTTTTGTAGAATACTTTGAGGGAGATCATGGTATATGTATAAATTTATATAAAAACTAAATATTTTGTAATTTTTTTTATTCCGTCTATATTGGTTTAGATTAATCTCGCGCCGTTGCTTACATTTGTAATGGATTGGTATTTCCCGATTGTGGTACATTTTACACCCTTCATGAACAAACAAGCTGTTATTTGTCGGTTTCTATGATCCCCTGAATTAACAAAAAATTATATAACTTCTTAGTTAATATTAGGTTGTAACTGATCGTAACTTTCATGGATTTCAATATATTATTTTTGTCAATCGCTCGCTTTCCGATATTTTATGTTAGGAATACGATATTATATGCAATTAAACTATATAGTGAAGAGTATAAAATATTTTTACTTTCTAGATAACATTTATATAATTAAATGGCTTAAAAGTGAATAAACTTAATGATTAATCTTATCTGATTAAGAACGTTAACGGTAAGCAAGCTAAAAGAATTTATAATAAGTTTATCCACTAACGTGATTGAAACGACCTTCTTGTGATTTGAACGATTTGTTTATGAACGAAATCAACTGTGATCTTCCAGAAAAATGAAATTTTTAGAAATAAATAAAGAAAATGTAAACCATACCTGATATACTTTATTTTAAAGTACTTTATATACCAAGTTACACCGTTTAATTTATATTTTTATGAAAAAAAGTTGAAATGTCATGAGCTCATTCGTTGCCAACCTTTTTTTGACTTTTCATATCATATCTTTCTTATTTCTCATTTCTTGCAGATAAATGTGTTTCGAGTTTGCATAATAAACTATTTCGATTTATCCGGATACAAACATTACTATCCTTCAGCGATCAACTCACAAAAGGTGCGTTGTATTTTCATTTCTATCTGTCTTTTGACGTAATATTTTGGAGTATGTGAATGCACAGAAGATTTTAGTGTTTTCTTAAATAATAGTCAGTCTTCATTTATTACTTCATCGATCAGGACAGACGTATTTTCCTAAGTTTAATAATCTTGCATTTCCAATAATTATTTAAATTTAATTATTAAATAAATAATTGTACCTGAAACGAAGCAGCGAATTGTAAATCCACGTTGGCCATATCCAAATCTGTTTTCTCTTCGTAAATCAATCGTTTAGAATCTTCGCAATCTCCAAGCCGGTATTTATCATTTTCAAATGTGAACACTGCAAAATAAAACTTCCCAAACCTTTATGAATTTAATTAAACTTTCCTACTGGCTCAGGTAGTGTATGGCGTTACTTGTAATCAGTGTTAAATGAATTGTGTAATATCGATTTTTCCTAAATCTCTCACCCTTGCGCATCGGTAACTTGTGAAAATATAGGTACTAGATAGTGGAAGGGAGTGAGAATATATCCTAGTTTTGATGTCTGTCATACTGTTAAATGAATTGTGTAATATCGATTTTTCCTAAATCTCTCATCCTTGCGCATCGGTAACTTGTGAAAATATAGGTACTAGATAGTGGAAGGGAGTGAGAATATATTCTAGTTTTGATGCCTGTCATACTGTTAAATGAATTGTGTAATATCGATTTTTCCTAAATCTCTCATCCTTGCGCATCGGTAACTTGTGAAAATATAGGTACTAGATAGTGGAAGGGAGTGAGAATATATTCTAGTTTTGATGCCTGTCATACTGTTAAATGAATTGTGTAATATCGATTTTTCCTAAATCTCTCATCCTTGCGTATCGGTAACTTGTGAAAATATAGGTATGTAGTGATAGTGGAAGGGAGTGAGAATATATTCTAGTTTTGATGTCTGTCATACTGTTAAATGAATTGTGTAATATCGATTTTTCCTAAATCTCTAATCCTTGCGCATCGGTAACTTGTGAAAATATAGGTACTAGATAGTGGAAGGGAGTGAGAATATATTCTAGTTTTGATGTCTGTCATACTGTTAAATGAATTGTGTAATATCGATTTTTCCTAAATCTCTCATCCTTGCGCATCGGTAACTTGTGAAAATATAGGTATCTAGTGATAGGTGAAGGGAGTGAAAATATATTCTAGTTTTGATGTCTGTCATACTGTTAAATGAATTGTGTAATATCGATTGTTCCTAAATCTCTCATCCTTGCGCATCGGTAACTTGTGAAAATATATCGACAAATATGTAATGCATGCTGTCTTATACAAATCTTACTAATATTATAAAGGCGAAAGTGAGTTTGTTTGCCTATTCGTTTGTTTCACTTTCTCGTCTTAACTACTAGACCGAACATAAGAATGAATATATACGTATTTATGTATGTTTGTCACAAATGACTTAGCCGTTTCAGTGTTATGATCCAATATTTTCCACGCGACCGAAACTTCAGGTGAAACTAGTAATAAATAAATAATCGAATAAATGAGCATTTGAACTTTATAAATACGATAAAGTTGGTCAATAACTCGTATTGAAATGTAATCTACTAAATATTCGCACTAGAGGAAGACCTTTTTTTATAATGGACAAGCATAATTGAAATAAATTTCTTGTGCAAGACTTTCATTTTAATGAAGCTTATAATTATGTATTTTGTTTAAAAGATGTTGCCGAAACAAAGTTTAAAAAAGAATTTAAAGGGTTACAAATAGTTTTACCAAATACATGAAATTGTATAGTTTTTCATAATAAATGTATCAAATGGATTAATTCTTCGTGAAAGCAATAAAATAAATATTTATTATGTAAATATCATATTTAAAAAAATTATAAATCGCAATTCTTTGCCGCCCTCGGTTTTTAACCTTTCTAACACAGTTGACAATTTTTATAACAATTTATTACCTTGACTCGGATCTGCCGTTACTACTTCGATGCCAGCTCTATATAGATCGGACTCCGCATCTCCCCAAGAGGCGATCTCATCGAGGGTCACATTCTCCCGATCTATACGGTCCAGGACGGAGCAGCGACCCGCGGTGAGGAAATACACGAGAAGCAGCGGATAACAATAGCGGTGGCTGACTGCCATTTTGTGTAGAAATCACTGATCGACTAACCTTTTGCCGAGAGAACGACGGCGCGACGAGTCGCTCGCTCACGGAGAACTCGCGGAAGCGACTATCTTCCTTTACGATTTGTTTTTATACGTTCGATTTTCATAACCTTCTCTGGCTAAATATCAACAAACGTAACTATCAGTTAAAAATACTTAGCTAACGTTTGTAAAAGGCTTCTTTGAAAACACTATTTTGAGAGAAACAATATGCTTCATTTATTAAAGTACTCGTTGAAAAAATTGAGTTTTTAGAAAATCTCGATGGTTGAATTAAGGTCATCGCGACCAAAAACTGTTAAATGCATTTGTATGATCATAGTAACAAGCATAAGTAAGCAAATTTATCAATAGTTTACTGCATTTGATCAAATTGAATGAAGAATTGGTACTTACATTTAGTTAAAAATTCATTATGTAAGTACAAACCTTGTGCAACAGACTGAAGAAATTTGCGGTCTACATTATCATCTCTGTAATTTGTCTAATGGATCCTCAATACCTGGCGTGTCACAAATCTAAAGCTTATGACGTTGGGAGATATGCTGGTGACAGCATTAATCTGATAATGTGAATAAATAAAAAAAAACTACCAGATTTATTCTGCAAAAAGCTCTTCATAGTTGCAGGACAAGGTCCATGCAATTATAAAAAAAATCAGATGTTGCTCATTACTGTATTCAATGCTAAGGGATTGATTACGAAAAGCAATGTAGGTATTGAAGATAATATTTACAAATTTATTAATTCAAATATATTGCTCGTGTGTGATATATAAAGTCCAGTCGAAGAAGGCTTTTATATTGGCCTGGTTATCTTTCCATATAAATGTAAACATAATACGTAAAGTATATTGTTTCATTGTAGGAAGCTATTGACAGGAGTACTTTAAACAAGGCAAATTTGTGATATGGCTAATAATAAAGAAGCTTTTAAAAACACCTTTATGATCCTCAAAAATCTACATATTTCAATTCAAAAATATTCTCCAAACAGCAATTCAGTTATGGTATTAATTACTGTGCGACGTTGTCAGACAAACAACGACGTTACCGACACACGTGACAAAGTACGCGTAGCTAAATAAATTTACGTATAGTGGCATGTAAACTGGAATGGTTTTTTTGTGATCTGGAACTTATTGACGATACGAGTATACATCGGACATATTAAACATATGAAAAATCCAACGGTAAAATAGAAACCTAATAACAAAAGCACTAAAAAGAGAAACGTCAAATTCCAGCCAGAATTATATTTATTTAGTTATTAAAAAGTTCTATTTTTGGGAAAATGTATTTAAAGATAAAACTTGAGTTAAATCTCGTAATGTATAAAGAAATATTATTTAATTTGACTCTATATTCATAAAAGTTCAACAATTTAAAATTTAATAAAACGGAATGTGGTAAAATTTAATATCTTTTTAATTCAGTTTTGAGTAAATTAAGATCAAATTCTTAAAACTGATTACGGGAGATCGGGAAAACTTTAGAATAAAATGCCTAGAAATTAGATAATGTGATAAAGTGCTGTCACCTATGTCAGACCTGTTATTTCCTTATTTTGTTGTTGGGAGATTAAAATAAAACTTGTTAAGTACGAATAGAACTAATAACATAAACATGTAAGGGTATATACATTTCGAGTAGAACTCATAACATAAACATTTAAGGGTATATGCATTTCGAGTAGAACTCATAACAAACATTTAAGGGTATATGCATTTCGAGTAGAACTCATAACATAAACATTTAAGGGTATATGCATTTCGAGTAGAACTTATAATTAACATTTAAGGGTATGTACATTTCGAGTAGAAGTCATAACAAACATTTAAGGGTATATGGATTTCAATTAAACTGTTCATAAATATTATTATTTTTCGCCATGTAAATTTCTCGCTTAGTACTTTTTATAGGCGTAAAATTTATGTTTTATTTGCGGTAACAAATATCTAAAAAAACTACGTAATTTTGAATTATCGCTACAGTGTTCCGGTATACTTTGGACAAACTTCTACGAAGCTGATTTTTTTCAAAATTTTGACTGTAGCAGTTTTGGAGAAAATTATTGACGATATTTCCAATAATATCTCTAGAGTCTATTTCATAAAAAGTTCAGGAAAATAAAAGAGTTTTGGAATCCCTGATTAAAACTCTTTTCTTTCGGATACTTTATTTACCCCTTCCAAAATTTCCATATGGGTATTTTTGAGAGTTAACTTGAGACATATGTGGAATAACATACTTTATTACTATACAGGATTCTGCGTCAAGCGTCAGTCTGAGAAGATCTGTTATTGACAGACGGACACATGAGTGACCTTAATAAGGTTCCAATTTTATCCTATTAATGTGTGGAACCCTAAAAAAAAGTGGATGAAGTGGGAAATAAATTTTAAATACCCATAAATACAAGAGGAGTATTTGAAATGATAACGAGTATGTCACATTTCATAATTTTCTGTTAATTTTTCGTATTAAATTTTTAATCTATTATAAAAAAATTATTAAGCATATAATTTATGCCTTTCCAAAGTTTTTGACATGTTGAACCTCCACTTTCCCATAAAAAGTGTATGTTAAAAAGAACCTTTATAGGTAAATTTGTCATTTCATTAACATATAACTTGCTTTTAAATTTTTTATAATGTCATCTTAAACAAACACGTTTGAGTACATTACTTATAAATGAAAATTATAATTTTGAAACCAAAGAACCGATTTTAAAACGTAGTACTTTTTTCGACACGTCCGTTTATAATATTCTTCAACTCAGATAACATTTATTTCTGTTTTAAAATTCTCAATGGTCAATGATAAGAGTCATGTTCATGACCTCCACACGGAATATAATTGCGTGCAACCTTGACCGGAAGTAAAGATAGGTGATGACGAGTGTAACGATTGCAACATACATATAAATGTTTAAATTATTGTACAATTTTATTAATTTTTTTTATTTGTGTTTTTCAATACCCAATAGACAATTCAATAATAAAAAATAATACATGTTTGAATAGTTTCAGTATTTAATATCCAACCAGGTTCAGATAAATTAAATACTTACATTCAACCCTCTGCAGTTATTTTCTATTAAGTTATAAAGCAGTTATAACTTTTTTTACACAGATCACACTCCATGACGCCAAAATCTATAGAGATGATCCTAAACGTAATTGTTCCATCCTTTAACTCGGCGTCAAGATAAAGAAAAAACTGAAGACACGGATTTAAGATCTGCGCCATTACCGAAAAATACGTTCGATGCGTCTGTTGTAATTGAATTATATATAAAGATTATCAATTGCTCGCACCTGATGCATAATTATTACTAACCAAAATAAATAGACTACAATTGATAAATAAAAAATGCATTTCTTTATTAAATAAATCTACTAAGCATTAATAAATTCGCTCCATGAAAGTTCCATGCATACTTAGACATGTAAAAGAATTTAACGATGCATAGTATTTATAAGAAATTATTTACAAATATGAAGATTATTTTCCACCATTTAAATATATTGTCTAGTATATTTTTTGAAACTCAAAAACATGGCGATTTTCTAAAAAACGATTTGATTTAGGATCATCGCTACAGTTTTTCGATAAACTTTAGATAAACTTCTAATGCTCCTGTTTTTTCTATTAATTTTAAATTTAACACCTTTGGAAATGGGGTAGGGGTCATTTTTTGTGGAAATTTTCAGTAGTATTTGTAGATCGAACTCGCATAAAATTATGAAAAAAAATATTTTGAACTTCTTAAAACTCGCTCCTCATTCTATGCATACTAAAATTCTATACAATCATCTCCCCCTCTTAAGTTTCCATACAAATGTTTTTCGGCATTAACTATTGAGAAGTATACGTGTTAATATTATTTATCATAATTTTAAATTTTTACATCAGTTTCCCAGAAAAATGATTGACCGTCAAATAGATGCATGGACCGATGAATTTGTCCTTTTTCCATCCGTGGCTAGACGGAGAAAACTTATAAGCTTTCTGTTATTTTTCCTTTTAAGGGAAGGAAGCTTAAAAATGAAAAAAATTAGGGTATTTTTCACACTTTATCTCCCTGCTTTATTAACTTATTAATAATTTATTGTAACTAAAGAAAAAAATGAAGCGCGCAGGGTGAACAAACAAATATTTCATTGAACTTGATGTCTTTTACTAACATAAGAAAAAATCTTTGAATTTTAACTATAAATACAATGGAATTAAATATGTGCTTTCATAATTTTATCGCCGACATCGGTGAAAATCATCTGACGATAGTTATTTAGTTTCATTTGTTGTCTTGTGCTCTTCAGCGTGAACTTCGGCAACGTTTTCCGTTTTGTGAACTTCACCTTCATGGTGACTGTGAGCAGCTTCTATAACAACAGCATCGTTATGAGAATTTGCTTCAGTGGTGCAATTATGATTTTCCTCCGCGTGGTGGTGGACAACTGGAGGTTGTTCACTGGCATGAGTAGTTTCATACGCCGTCTTTCGAATTACCTCAGGCTCCTTTACCGGGGGATGGTCTTCGTTGCCACTGAATACTTTATCATTACTTACTTTACGAGCCATCTAAAATATTAAGGGTTATTTATTTTATAAAATAATAGTTTTGCTCATTAAATTATTTTTTTATTAAGAAATATCGAATCAAAATCGATTATACGTGGATTTTACATTTAAGGTGTTTATAATTCAAGGATTATTATTTTTTTTTTGGACAAAGACATGGAAATTATATTTAGCGTAATCCCAATTAATTTTACCTTAAAAACAAGTATATAGCGGAAAAATAGGCTCGAGAAATAAATTAATATGAAGACAAAACACGAAATATTCTTGTAAGGCATCCAGTTCTGAAAAGAATCAAACAGTGCGCTGCTGTTTATTGTTTAATATTAAACAAGTGAACAGAGACATGCATTTGTACCATTGGGGTAAGAAATATCGTGATTTGCACAAACTTCAATATCGTTCAAAAGATCTCAACAAATCCCTCTCTTCTTGCCGTTGTTTTCTCTACCATTTTCTCTTCCTTGAGGGCATTTGAAGACAGTAGATATAGCAGTCACAAAAGGTCATTGGTCTAGTGGGCAAAATTGATTATTTCAATGTAATGTTGTCAATTGACTATGAAAAATTAATTTGAAGCGATTCCTTTTGAGTCATATATCGCGTGAGTTTACCCCTTTCGAATACATTCTACGTTATTTATATTATTCCAAAATAACCGCTTTAATATGATTCTGATGATGTTTGCGTCTGATAAAAATTTAATTATTTTCCTTGACTTTTTTTGATTAAATGTGATTTAAAAAAATATATATAAAAAATAAATGATAATAACTTACATTACCATAATATATAGGTTCAGCGTATCCGTGTATCTGTTCTGTATGATACGCAAAATTTCCTGCGTTCTGTGGTGCAATCACTTCTTCGACCAAGGGTACTATAAAACTTTCCTCAGAAATTTTCGCAGTTGGTTTATTGTCCACGAACTTCAACAATATATTGTTGAGATTATGCGGCACAACTTTGTCTTTATGAGAAGTGTCATGAGATGATACTGTTTTTGGAGCAGCAACTAAAGGAATATTATGATCAGCTCTATAAGGAGGGTAATTGCCAGGGAGAAAGAATTGAGGGACGTTTCTCGATATAAACGGTGCTGTGAGGCCAGGTCGAAGAACTACAGGGGTAACCTCATTAGCGATCTCTAATCCGCTCTCGTTTTGAGGTACTACTACTGGAGTTTCATTGTTTGTGTTCGAAACTAACACATGGTCCGATTTAACTGGACCCACATGTACAACGTTAGCGTTTGTCGATTGTATGTTCGGATCCACCGGAATCAATGGTTGGTTAGCTATCAAACGTAAATCATTACTGAAAGCTGGCAGAACTTCTACAAAAAAATTATTGGGGTTCATAATAAAACTTTGGCCATTACTTAACAGTATGTGTTGACCAGTTTTTTCATCTCGTTGAATTAGTAACGGGAGGACGTGAACCCTGTACGAGGAAGTATCGAGTTTATGTTCCTCTGAAGGTTGTGAGCGTAGTAACAAAGGAGTTGGTTGCGAATCGATTGGTGTTAGACCGAGTTGTTGCAGAGGTAAATTTATGACATGGCATTTTGCGTTATGTAGACAAAGTATAAGTACGAAGAAAAGTTGAACCTGTGAAATAAAGGTTTGTGTGGTTAGCATCTTTCATATTCATTTTCAACTAATTAATTCGTACTAAATAAATTATGATTAAATAATTTATTTAGTACGAATTAATTAGTAATAAATAATTTAAACCTAAAATATGTAACGTAAGTAGATATTTTTCTAAAAATTAACTGATAATATAATATGATAGCTAAAAAAACTATTAATATTAATTACCAGTAAATAAGTCAATATAGGGGGAAAAATATTAAATTTCACTGTGATTAGGAGTATAAACTCAAGATTCAATTATTACAGCGAACAACAAAGTGTTGTCAAAAATAAAAAAAGAAAGCTAATTATGAAATCTTTAATGATGTGATACGATGCAGTGCAAATACTTTTACTGTATTGGAACAACCGGAATGCATTTAAGTAGAAGTCGTCTGGCCTCGTTAACATAACACTCGGGTGAAAGTGGTATTAATTTTTTTTAGTTTGCATTTTTAGCTCGAAGCTTTATCAATTTGAGTAACAACTGTTCTTTTAAAGAAAATGATTTCCAAATCCTATCTATCCATATTACCGCAATTGTAGGGCCATTAATAATGCGTAGAAGTTCAATCCCGTGTACTATTTAATGTTACTAACGAGAATTTTGAGATATACAAAAAAATAAAGTTTGGGAGAAACAAAAGACAAAAAAATTTGTCGTTAAATAGAGTAAATGTTCTTGTTTCCACCCAATTCAAAATCACTAATGAGAGTTAAACCCAAATGCTTGTTTATCTGAATCTGAATTTCCAAATATATTATTGTTTCAGTTTTATATCTATCAATCATGGAATCCTGATAAGTAAAATCAATGTTCTTATTTTTCTTATAAATTGTTTAGAAAGAATCTAAATTTTCATTAAGACCTATTAATATTCTGTTTTGCCAATTATGTAGCATATTTTCATTATGAGATAATATTTGTTATACTATAAGGCTTTACAACATATACACATTATATCTTATATCGTATGGATATTCAAAGAAATCTTGTGACAAATTCATGCCTAAAACGATTTAAACAACAGTGTGCAATATGTTTCACATAATATTCGCAATTACCATAGAATTACCTACATGAAGTTTGTAATGAAAGCGCATGACGTGTCCACTTCCTTTAAATATAAGTATTTATTTTCAAATCCGTACGTAAAATTTTACTCACCTTCATTTTAACAATTTTCATGGAACCGTTCCGCAATACGCAGCACCTTTAACTGAACGCAAAGATACACAATTGCGTCTATTTGTCACGCGACATGTCTTTTTATAAAGCGAGACAAAGATAATTAGGTATCTACATGATATGGTCTTGACACTATGAATACCTTTTTTAGTTGTTATAGGCCTTTTGTGTCTAGTGCGGTAGGTACTAAGCGGATTACTGCGGTACCATCTTCGATATTCATACATTGATCGATTTTTTTTTAAAGTTGCTCGTTATTGTTTCGTCCAAGAATTAGTCAAATACTTGAAGACAGAAAAGAGAAGAGATTTCAATGTCTGTAATATCAGCCTATGGAATGAAGAATATTTAGTTTTATAAAGTAAAATTTAAAGATGAATTCAAAAAGGAATTAATAAATTGCAGACAATGCAAACACATGTTAATGTGAAATTTTTTTGAAACTGCTGTCTCCACAATCAAGAAAAAGTCTATAATATTATGAGTTAGTTCCTATTGATTAAAAAGCTGTAACTAGATTCATCTCTAGACAGAATTGTTAACGTTTTGGTAGAAAATATAACATTACTGTTCAATGTTGTTATAATTACTGCCTAGCTATTTGTATGCAACTGGTAACATGGAAAGTTTCCAGAATTTGGACCCAACTAGTAAGTTTGTGATTAGTTTATTGCTTGTTTAAAATAGTCTCCGCCTCCCTGTTGTTGGTTGAAACTACTAAGAGCCATGAGACATCATAGAACGAAAATTGTCTCGTGTTAAACTCATCTTGACGTGATGTGATACACATAATTTTCGAATTGTTGCCAATTTATAAAAACAAATCACAAAGTCAAGCAATGCAAAGATCAAACATAAATACTTGATCTATGAAACAACCTAACTCAATGGTTTACCAAAGGCGATCGAAATTCCAATTCGAATTTTTGTTTCTATTATTATTATTATAGAGAGGCCAGTTTTAAGACCTTTTTGCTTTACCCTCAAAATCAATGCTGAACTGCTGATCAGCGAATGACACATTACGTATTAATGCGTTGTCGTATCCCGTAATTTGACAACGGTAGCTCCTAAGATCTTTTGTGTATAGTTTTACAAATACTAAAAACAAGCCGCACCTAATACGAACTTATAGGTAATAATTTCACACCAGACTAAATAACGGAATAAATGGGAGTGGAGGGGGGGGGGGGGTATAAATGAGATTTATGAAACAAGAACTGTATAAATATTTAGTTGGTAAGATAGAGATGAAAATTAACAGTATTGGTGAAGTTGAAATTCTTATTTGGAGGAACTAGTTAGATATAGTATTTAAATTGTTTCTAGTATTCACTAATAACATGTTCTACTACTATCTATAAACAATTTCAACCAAAATAGGCTCTGCAACATTTGAGTAAAATTTCTGCGTAGTCAACTTCTGTTTAGAAAATATTTTCATAAAAATGAAGGAAAGGTATCTGGTTGTCAAATATGTAATCGTCAATCGAACCTATTTTATATGGTTATATTATTTTTTTTAATTGATCTTTTATAACTTTTTTTAGAGTTTAAAGTAAATTACTTGTAATATCCTTATTTGCCTAAACGGATTATTAATGGAACGTTAATAGTGCCAGTAGCAGTGAATTAAAATTATAACTATTTTGTTCAATTTGAACACAGTGTAATGTAGACAGTAAAACTCGTAGTAACAATATAATAATTCTTGGATACTGATAAAATGGAACGTCATGTATATAACTAAAAAATTTTTGAGTTTTATTTTCATGTGAACTACAAAATCAATCAAAACACAGACTATCCTACTTCTTTGTTATCCTCTGAGTTACTTACTTTCACTGTGCCACAGTTCTTGTAGAACCTTGGCCGCTCTTAGGATTTAAATCCATTGTTTTTTTTCTTGTCCACATTTCTTTTTAAATTGGAAACTGCCAAGTTATTTAAGATATTCTTCCAACTGATCTGTTTTCTTTACAAGGTATTTTTTGTTTATTCTTTTCTTTAATTTTTTTTTGTGAATCAATAAAGTATGGTATAACTTTATTTTCAGTTCCAATATAGATTTCAAGTTTCTACGGCAACTAGAAACATAGGTTCAGTCACTCATTATTAAAGGAAAAAACACTTCAGATATCAATATCTTAGGAATCAATTTAACTATGTTAATTTAATTTGCTTGGTTATCAACTGACAAAAAATGAGTCTGTAGATCAAAACATTTTGAGTTTTAGAGACTCGAAAACAGTTTTAAACGGTTCGTGTAAATATACAAGTAGTCAGTACTTTATTTATTTCTAAAACATGGCTGATAAACGCGTGTCTAATTCGAATTTAAATGCTGATATGGGGCTACATCTTCCTCGTCGATCGAAGATTCTTCATTCATCATATATTAAATATAAGGCATATTTAAATGATATAAAATGCGTCCTTTATAAGAAAGTGCATATAATTATGCTGTCGAGTGCTCAAACACTACAACAACTAAATATATCGATAGAATAATAAAAAGGAAACTTGCATCAACGTAAAAGTGATATGGAACGGATATAACAGATACTTTTAAATGTTACATGTTATGGAATATCTAGTTTTATGGCCTTTATATTTCAATAATGACATCGACACAGACCCAGCGTACGCCTACAGACCTCACTATGCACTCCAAGACAATAAGTTTTCATTGGGAGGTCGAAACGCCGATTTCTTCATTTAGATGCAAATGAGAATTATTGCTGTTTGAACATTTTCAAAGTCTTGCAACACGAATAATATTACTTATGTCGATGCGGAAGGCTCTGTCATAACACTATTTAAATGCTTCAGCGAGTAGTTGTTGCCACAGAATGGACTTGTTTATACGAAGAAAAGTGTAAGGTCAGCTTGTAATATATTTAGAAAAAATGGACACGTGTTTTTTTATATTACAAACTGTACTGTTTCAGAGCTAAAATATTTTTAAAATATCGAACCGTGGTTTACTTCCGTAAATATTTATGTAAATCTTTCTATAGCTCTACTCATTATAATATTCAGGTCATATTAAACGTTTAATTACTTATTAACAAATTTATTTTCACGTAATCATTAAAAACAATTACTTATCTCAACGTTTGGTCTGTCTGAGAATATTTCTCAACAAGGACAACATTTTTTTTCATTATGTGTGATTTTTTTGAACAACACGATAAAATTATCATGTTTACAATATAATTATATCGCCAGAAAATCACTTTATGGTACTGTTATTACGAATTACGCACATTTTAAACTTGCGAGACTGAAAATATTAAGTAAGTGTTAAGGAAATATTAAGGAATGAGTTCATCAGTTGTCCCATTTTAAATTATATTTCAAAAAGAAAACCCCTTCTAATTGAAATATTCTTTTCGAATTGCGATAATCGTCGAATAGGATTTGAACCTTTTAAATAAAACTAGAGTTTGTATGAATAATCGAAAATATTTGACCCATAAACCTATGAATTGAACCAATATCGATTTGAATATCAATAAACATAACAAGTCCTCCATTAGCCTACACCGTTATTGCGAACAAGCAATAAACATGATTGTTTTCATCATGCCGAGAGCGCCATTATATATGTTTCACAATTGGTAACATTGTGTTTTTACATTTCTTTTATACGGCGAGATCATGTTGGTGCTGCTGACAATTTCTTTGCTCAATCCAATCTGGATCTACGGCTACAAAGAATTCAGTAAGTGTTTGGATGAGAAACTTTATTGACTTAATAATATCTATAATTTAGATACAGTCGAAGTTTAATTCTTGTTTCAAAATTAGGGCGGGCTAATTTTACACTATTCTATTTACGATACGGAGATCCGTGACTATTAAGCGAGCAATGTCAATTAGTTTCAGTATGACCACAGCCAAAACCAAAACTAATACGCTTTTTGTTTCGCTAAATTCTTAACACTAACAGCAGATTTGGTCTGGTTTCAGTTACTAAAAATTTGAAAGGCCACACAAATTATTGTAGTGAAATTTATAATTTTTTCTAACCTCGAAAATACAATTTTCAATTAGTTTAGTATGTAGTGTTCATTTATTTATCTATACTATATACACGTCGTGTCATCACCGTGGTGTGTTGGGTTAATCGCAAGATATACGACCGTCGAATGCGCGGCACATCGCGAGGACCCGGGTTCGATTCCTGGCCGCTCATCAAGACTTTCGAGGTTCTGGTAACCATATTCCATATGAGATCTTCTTCATCTCATGTGGACACAACAAACAACAAAATAACATATATACGTCGTACCCTAGTAAGTAATAACAACCTACCTTCTGCTGCGCAATAACATAGTGTTAGACAAGTCATTATTATTTTAAAAGCGGTCCCCTAAAAAACAAGTGTGCCCTAAAAATAGATAATTGCCTTGATAATTGACTATCTCTTTTATCTATATGCTTTCTTTGCTTATCAATCTCTTTTTTTTAGTCCGCCTATGAATGTAACCAAAAACAACTTGTCTGTTTATTTTATTAGAATTTTATAGTATACTTTTACTGACATGTTGGATGATTGTACATTAGTACTTTTTCGTTTGTACAACTATAAATAGTATCCTATTTCAAGATCTATTAAATCTGACCTAGCAATATATTTCACTTCTTCTATCTAGAACATGTATATTTACATATAGTTAGTAAGTGAATCGCCCGCAGCAAAAAATTCTAAACTTTTATAGAAAGTATTGTCAATTATTATAATCACGCTCTCAAGCAATCCGTTTTCCCTCCTTATATAATAGTTTTTAACTTGTCACTTATTCTTTCATAAAACTCCTCAAATATTTAACTTCCACGGCATTCACTGTTGTGTGTACAAAATTCTAGCCTTTACCTTTTGCCGTCATTGACGCCAGCATTTCATAATATACCGGTCCTGTTTCATAATATATTGCATGCATTTCATAATATACTGTTCCCCTTTAATAATATATCGTTGACAGTTTAGCATTCTGCCTATCATACCATACCCCAACCATTCTAACACAGTCTATGTTGACCATGAATGTTGTCGTAAAACTCTTAAAACACTACAGTTTTTTTCTTTAACTTTTGCAGAGATTCTTTTGTTACAAATAGGACGACCTAATTCATGATCCCGTTTTATTTCCTATATCCTGCTTGTACACAGTGACGTCTTTAAGCAGGAGCCGATTGGATCTGGACCCAAGGTTCCGCATTTCAAGGATCCCGCTGCGTTAGTGCAACAGGTGTCCATTTCAAATCTGCTAAATAGAGAATATTTTTGTACTGTTGGCTCATCTTAACATAATTTAATATGTGCTGCACTGTTTGGTTGACCTTTGATTACAAAACTATTTACTATTAGAAAGTTTCACGATAAACTATTAGAAAGTTTCATGATTGGGTCTTTCCCTTCTATTTACGTACTTGCAGGCGCATGAATCGCCTTACAATACTTTCTTTTCGGAACTGAAAGTCACTTCATTCGTCTTTATATCACATATCAGTGTTTTCTATGTTTGTAATTTTAGTTAGCACAATAACATACTGACTTAAAATATGTCAAAATGGTCGTATCCTAGTGGTTCAAAAAAAGGTTATTTGAGTCATACCAACATATTATTGAGGGATCCTCAGAAGAGATTAGATTGAAGCCTTTCATATGAGAAAAACAGAGAACAGTTCATAGAATAAAGACTATGATTTTTCAGTCCAGAGCAATAATTTTACAAATTAGTTTAAATACAACAATGTAGTGATTTACATGAAAGACAGTTTTGTTCATCGTAGTAATGCTAAACAGCTCGAGAGTTATTTCGTATCCATTTTGCCTTCCTATTTGTGCGATTTGTTTATAATGTAATGAAATGAATATACTGTTCGTGTATTACGCTTCTTGCAATTATTGTTTTACACGAACATTACACATTATTTTTATAGCAATACACATTAGTTTTACACATTATTTTTTATACTAGATACGCAAAATAGGCGGAACAACGGAAGCAGAGTAATTTTGCTTTCTCTCGCACAGTAAATGGCGCACAAACGGTGCGTCATCGGTGTATCGTTTCGCCTATATTCGTATTATAAACTTTCGAATGATCAATTGTTTCGAGTTCTGATATGCATGATCGGTGAAGATATATTGAAATTTACGAGGCACATAGTATAATAACGATAAACGAGCAGTGGTAGTTTTCCATGACAAGGTCGCGATTTTCATTTAATGCCTACCGTGCATGAAGAAGTTTTATTGCAGAAAGAGAATATTCCATTTTTTCCGTTCCACCAATAGATCTATTTTTTCTCTTACGAAAACCTGATTTTCTATAATTTATTGGAAATTTGTTTGGTTTTCTTCATGTTCGAAAAAATTGAATAAAATCGTTCAAGTTTAAATCGAGCTAACACTACAAGGGTGTCGTGACTACATTATTGAAACTCATATGAGATAACGATCACTTTGATCGAATAGATATTTATATATTAAATTTAAAAATGTGGTTACGAAATTTTTATTCTTTATTTTAAAGTGATACCAAAGAAAATTATGATAAAAACTTTTATACGTATATAACACATAATTAACACAAATTAAAATTAATATAGTAGAGAAAAATTTTGTAATTTGCTCGTATTATATAAATATTATATTGCCATCAAGGCCAAGAATGTCACAGGCCAACTTTATATCAATATCAGGCTTATTAAGATAAACTTGATAACGAAAATGGTCTAATTTGGGTAATTTCAAAGGCTTCTCACATTGTTGTTTTTTAATGAAAAAAATTAAAAATACTTTTGTGCTCTACTCGGAGTCCTTTTCAATCATACCTCAAAAGCTTAGGAATATGGAAACAGTTATTTTAATTGCGGTGCCCCATTTTAATTAAATTATATAACGTTTTCGATACAATTTTAGTTTCGAGCAGTACAAGCATAATAGCTACATATTCCTAACATGAAAATGACTTGAATTTGAACTTGAATTTGAATTAAACTTTTATTAGGTATTTCAACCATAATGGATGCTTGCCGTCTATAAAAATGATCGTCTTCAACATTTAAATCTTAAGAAAACTAATTATTTTTGTACTGAGGTGTCAGGACTATTAACATACACATCGTTTCACAGACGGATGGGGATCGCTGGACGAGGTGGCGAGGCAGAAAGAGTTTCCGTTCATCGTACGAGTCATACTCGCGCACCAAACCTGGTGCTCCGGCACCTTGCTCGCCGCTCATCACTCGCTCACCGCCGCACATTGCTTGCAAACGTGCGTGTATCTGTGGTATCACTTTTAGTTTATACATCTTTTTGCAAAAAAAAAACCTCTAACACGACGAAAGCAACGTAATCTTCGGCAATTATTGAAAAAATTACGTAATAAAAAGCAATATTTAAAAATGGCTTTTTCTTCTGTCCAAGTACCAATTTGGTTAAAAAAAATGTGCTTGTCGGCTCCGACGCGCGACTGGAGTTTACTCCTAAGTGGATTGTGTTGGAATGTATAAAATAGGTAAAGGGGGTAAATAAACACATCTCTTATGACATTGAAAGCATATATATATATATATATATATATATATATATATATATATATATATACATACATATATATATATATATATATATATATATATATATATATACGTTTATTCATATTTGTTTTTTGTGATAATTTTTTTTCCTTTGTAATAATCTCATCCTTCTAACATTAATAAATATACAGTTCATTTTCAAATGTATAAATAATATTATAGATACTTGTACCGACAGTACTTGTATCAATATATGTATCTACAGGAGAGGGGCACCAATTAGAAAGCAGGGATAAATTGCCTTAGCACTGTTTAAATTTAGGAAGTTATTAATATTTATTTAAGTTATTTATTAGTATTATAAATTGAAATTTAAAAATTCTATTATTGAAATTCAATGTGAGTAGCGATATGATTCCCTTTACCTATAGCTATAATATTAAAATGTGCATTAAAATTAGTTTGCACTAGATAGTTCACTTTACCCATAGACGGAATCTTAAATGTGCCTTCAATTAGTTTGGACTAGATAATATAAGCTAGTGACTCCTTTAATTCAGGAAGTTATCGATACATATTTATTCTCCATATTTGGTAATTTAACAAATACTTGCAAAACATATTGTATTCTGACAAATTTAATTAAAGTACAAATGATGACAGAAATTACATTATGTAAAAATTCTGTTATTAAAATGCAATGTATGGTTCAATTTATCCATAACTAAAACAAAAACGTGCATTAAATTAGTTTGAGCTATATAGTACAAACCATTCTTTCATAGGGTTTTAATATGAAAATCCCATTTCATTGGCTACACCATTTCATTGAACATTTGTTTTTCCAATCTCTTACTAAATTGTAATGTATACTTATAAACCCTTATTAACAAAGCTCGACAACATAAACGCGACTTAAAAACGTATTTCATTTATTTTTCCATTCCCTCTCTGCAACTTCAGCATGAGCCTTCGCTTCTCGAGGTTGACTTAACAAAATTTCCTTGCCGATTTCATGGAGCTCATCTTCTCTTCGTTATCTCTGCTCCATTCATACCTCGATCGATTTCTTTTTAGTCTTCCGTCTGAAGCAACTGACATTGGCCGAAAGTGAGTCGGATATCCGAATGCCGGCTGCCGGTACGTCTCCTGCGCATAGGTACATTCGTGTCTACGTCCAACATGGTTTTCGGTCTCTCACCCCTGACCGGCTGAGCAGCAGGAACATCTTCCGTTGCTTTAAACGATGTTGGCAAAGTTTCAGCGGCTTCAGCAAAAACTTCACTTCTACTCGTCGATTGTTGCTCAGACGGATCTGTGATAATTGATGCTAATTAATTCACTGTCAATTCATGATTATCACAAATTTTAAATTTTAACACATTTCACCATAACAAGAAAGAAAATAAAGTAAAAGTTCAATTGAAAGGTTCTCAAATGAATTTTATAATTTGTAATTTTAAAGGTGATTAAATTACAATCTTCTTTCGTTTGTAACACTGCTTCTTCAAATAAATCAATCTAAAAACTTTCGGTGCCCCGTTACTATATTAATAAGTTTCTAAACAACATTATAAATAAGAGATTCACGTTTTATACCTCGATTAAATTGCTGGGCATAATCGTTTGATGGGACTTTCAAAATTAGCCCTGTCGTTGTTAAAGAAACGACGGGGTCAATTTGGATGTCGCTAAAAAAAGAAATTACATTCGTGCAAACAAATTAATTATGTATTTATCAAACAAATTAATTCTGACTTCATCTTAGACGAAAGTATAGATCCTATGGAATCCATCTACAGAGTTACCAGCTGCACGGAGAAAATGCGCTGATGTATTAATTTTTATAACATCATACATTCGCATGTTGGTTGTCCCTATCTCCTCTTTCTATTCAACTTCAACACTCGACTCAGATCCCGTATACCATTACAGAGATTATTCATACTACAAGTTTGTAACAATAATACTTCTTTTTATCACTCCATAATTCGAATGTGCCCACTGCATAACGATATTGTTTCTCAATACCCGTCCTTGGATATTTTTGAACCGAAATTATTAACATTTAAAAAGGAATACAAACATATTATTTATAAATTAAAACCAGCTACTATAGAATTCATGTTTTGTTCAGGATGTAGAAAATAATATAATTCTAAATTAATACTAAATTTAATAATTGATCTATACATTCTTTAGTACATTTAATAACACAAGTAACCCTTGAAAATGTGTACATAAACACTCTAACTATTTTGTACACACATAATTCGAGTTATAGCTTTATGCTCTGTCTTTTTATTATATATCTACGTGAGTGTAACTTATTTTGTGAGCCTTCTAATATCCTTCTAAATGAATAAATACTATTTTCATTATAAACTTGAACATTTTATTGTACTCTCCCGTTTTTCGTCTTCACGTTTGCTCCGTCGGCGCGTTTATTTTCAATTACATCTTTTTAAGAGTCCAATATATGTACTCTGTTTTCGTGTAGATTCTTTTTCTTGTATTCATTTTACTACTTTTGTTAAACTTTCAGCCCAAAGAAGCGATACTTACAACTGTCAGCAAATCGAATCGAAGTACGATATGCCAATTGAAGATGTGCTTGAAATTAGTTAAAGATTGATGCACAGTACCTAGGTATAGCGCAGATGATGCCAAATAAACATATCGATATCTCACTCTAAAGATGCGCAGAAATGTTGCACGGAGAGGCCACCTAACGGCTAAATTTATTTTAATGCTCTGATCTGCATACCCTCTGAACTTTGATTTTACTTCTCATAAAATTTCATACCGGGCGCTATACCGCGACCCCTATCCGAAAACCTCCTGGTTGTATGTGGATCATTGGTGAAAACCGGAATTTGTTATCTCAAGGGTTAAGAAATTATAGCACTATAATAATTTCAAGAAAAACTGTATGCACGAAGCCTTACATATTTCATTATGTACACCTTATCGCTAGATAAAGTTATTATTGTTAAGAAAATAACGAGTCGACCCGATCGAACGTCGTTAATAAATTATATATTACGTGTAAGTAATAAAGGTGAAAATGGGTTGTTTGACAAGTAAGAAGAAAGACATGCTGTATTACAACTCTCTTCTCGTATGCGAGAGCGTATTCGAGGTCAAGGTCTATTATTAATTTAGTCGATTGCGAAATCTCTTTGTATTCAGTCGTGTTGTGTCGATAAGTTTTTAACGTATTGTGTGATTATTTTGTAGCGTAAACATCCCTTGCGCGCGGTATCTGTTTACTGCTCAAGAGTACACGCAATTGGTGTTACTATATGGTGAACATGGTAGAAATGCTTCAAGAGCATTAGCTGCCTATCGTATCGCTGCAAATTGGGGAAGAGTGGTCACCGTGTGATGCCAGGACGATAATTGGCCAGCGCATACGAGATGGCTATCCAATAACTGGGCAGCATGCTGAAGGCGTACCAGCACGTCAAGTTTCAGCACGTCTTGAAAAACAAGTCTTGGAACATTTCAGACGTGATCTGACGATAAGTACTCGGAAAGCAAGAAAATACTTTCGCACTGGCCACAGTAGTGTCTACAATGTATTAAATAAAGATCGCCAACATCCGTATAAATACAGAAAAGTCTATGCATTATTACCTCGTGATTACAATGTTAAAATAAGTTATTGTTAGTCGATACTAGAACAATTCCGTCGTGACAATCAATTTATTCATAAAGTTTTATGCTCAGTTGAAAACACATTCCAAAGAAATGATATGTGGAAGCGAAAAAATAATTACGTTTGGACACCTTCAAATCAAAATACTACTCGTGAACGTGGACATTAATTCCGATGGTCCATAAATGTATAGGTAGGAATTCTTGGCAACCAAGTAGTTGGACCGTTCTTCATCGATGGTAAATTAAATCGAAATAAATATTTACATCTCTTAAATAATAAAATTTTCGGCTTTTTTGATGACATTACTCTGCAGCATTGAATTCCGTATGGTTTCACCATGATGGAACATCGCCGCACTTCGTTGTCGAAGTTTGTGACAGGTCAAACGAAATGTTTGGGATCCAGTGGATATGTCGATTTGGATTTATACGGTGGCCTCCACATTCACCAGATATCACCCCATTGGACTTCTTCGTGTGGGGAGTTATTAAAGGTTTATTGTTTGAGAAAGGTTGTGACAGTGAAATAGAGATGTAGGCGCGTATTATCGCTGCTTTTGACAAACTTAAAAATACTATTAACCAAGACATTTCTTTATTTACTTGAGTCCGCGAACAAAGAACCACACGCAATTGTCAGAACTCATGCACACATAATACCCAATTTAGATATTCGCGCTCGCTCCTCACCCTGTACCTCGTCAGAATATCGGCGCGACAAGATCCTGTTCTGTGTGCGAGACACTCGCGCTCAAATGCTAACATAAACTTCTTGTACTCAGCCAGCAACGATTGATTACGTTGACATTATGGCGGCATTCGCGTTACGCTTACTGAGTTTGTCTAACTTCTGGACTTGTTAAAGTTCTAAAAAATTAAAATAAACTACTGGTTGCCTTCTATTTAATTTAAGACATTTTTGCATACGCGTTAGAAAAAGTAATCAGCGCGTTGTCCTCGCCTCGCCACTCCTTCATTTGATTTTGTTAAAAAAACCGCCATTAATGCGAGCGTCAGGAGTGACGAGTCGAGTTGAATGGTGAGCGCCCTGTTTATCTCTCAGCTCGCTACTCGTGCGACGTGTAGATGCGCATAAGGCCGTAGTAACTGCAGGATTCATAGTTTATACAAATAATCAAACCGCACGCCGAATTCTTTAAGTTTTCTCACCCTTTCAACACTTGTAAACCTATTGATCGTAATTATTAATTAGTACGAAAATATATTTCAGAGCATGAGTACGTGCTTATTGATCTCTGGGGCACACAATTTTCGGTTCGACCACTAAGCGTAATTATTGTGTAAGAAGCTGTGCCCTCATGTGTGTTATTTTGCATTATTGAATTTGCATTGTGCATTATTTAAAATATGTTGAACCAAGTTGGGAAAGATTTTAAACGAATATTATATCTCGCCACCTCCCCCGACACAGTTTGACATACAATACACGTTCAGCGCACGCCGCTGCTACTGTACAGTATCTCTCGCTATTCGGAACGTGAAGCGGCCCGAGCGTTAAAAGCTTAGGTTATGTTCACAATAGACTTAATTTTTTTTTTTTTTTAAATATGTCATGTAAATATTTTTCTGTAATATATGCTGTTTTGTAGCCTCCTGGTGGAGCATAACTCAAGGTTTTTTTCGGATAGGGGTCGCGGACACCTTTATATGAAAATTTATTCTTAAGGAGTAAACTCCAAAAACTAATATAGTTTTAAAGAATTTTATTTTGTTTGAAAAAGCCAATAATTTAAATTAATTTTCTATATAATTCCCGTTGTTGTTAAGGCATTTATAGTATCTTTTGTATCATTTATTTTCATAGCTATGAGATAGAGCTATGAAAAGAATGCAAATTGTCACCAGAGACGTAACGTGGGTTTCTTACATCACACTAGAGTTGAAACAGCAGTCAATGGAATATACCTCCTCCAGACTATAATAGAGTCCCTCGGAGTTACCCATGGAACTAAACTTTAAAGAAACAATGTCTACGAGACGGATCATGTGTACCGTGTTTTGATGTAATAGTAAAATATATTTGATGTTATGCCACGGGCGAAAACAATAAATGCTATTTCCTATTAGGAGACTTCAAACAAATCGCTTCTCGCTATCCTAAAAAAAATAATACGCATATTCAGCACAAGGATAGTGTTGTTTCACAATGCATGCAGTGCAGTGCTGTTCGAGCGACTCAAAATCTCATTCAGCCATTTGTTTAGGAATAATCGGATCATTCGCCATACAGTTGAAAATTTGCCACTAGTGATCATCACTCGTTTCTATGTTTGAAATGGTACCTTTGGTCACTTGAAGACTATAATGGCATTATACATACTGTCGTTTGATTTAGGGTACACTGCCTGTCTCTATCAAAATGTAGATTTTGTTTTGGTTGGTCTAAATCATTATATAAAGGTTGCATGCAGTTTGTATAAATATCAAAGCATAACCTTTACTCTTATTAAAAACAATATCAATAAACTTGCAGCTATGGACTGCGTTACGCTGTAATAAAGATGATGTAATTGAATCGAGTAACGAATATCATGTTCAACACTTAAGAATTTACATGGACATTTATCTTCTGATCTATTGTTTAAGGATTTTTGTAAATTTTTCTTTAAATAAAATATTTTAATCAATTGAAGTCTACTTCCTGACGGCATACAGAATTGGCAGGCCCCAAAATATCATCTTAACTGTTTGATACAATAAAAATGTACGCTACAATAGAAAATGATACGGTGATCGTTTTTAGGCAACGATTTGAAAATTTCCATGATTATCCAGTGCGGTTAATATCACTTAATTTTCAGATTGATGGGAGACGGGCGTCATTTATATCGAGAAGGCATGCGCGCTCTACGAATCCAGAGCGGAGACGATGTAATGCTGCGCGTGATAGAAGCCCACGTCCACCCACGCTATCAACAGGACAACCTCGACAACAATCTGGCGGTGATCAGGCACGATGCAGCACAATTCAGCGACCACGTGCTGCGGATAAAGCCGTTTAGTGGCATCTTGAACACTGGGGATCCCATTTTATTCATTGGACGCGGACCTATTTCGGTGAGTAATAACGATTGTAGTGGATTGTATTAAATTACACTAGCTGGCTATCTTGATCGCTGCACTCTTGAAAATGCTTTGGGTTGCTTAAACTCTGAGCTTGAGGAACACCCATGATGTTCGAACACTGACCACGAACATTAGCGAATTTTCTATATGCAAGTCTCTTCGGTGTCAGGGTTGTAAATTCGCAGTCGCCCGATTATTGCATTCGTTAACGCGGCTTTCGGCATTAGGGATGTGAATTAGCAGAAGCATGATTATTATACTACGTTGTTTACAGCAGCCCTTGGTGTCAGGTATAAAGTAGTCATCGAGTCTCGGCCTTAAGCTTCGAGTCGCAGTCGTTCGTACTAATGATATTAATAAATAACATGGTATATTTAACAAATAACGAATTATATTAAATAATTCCATTGATACTAGAAAATATTTCATTTCTTAAATGTGTTAATAGAAAATGTTGTCAACATCGCAATATTTAATAAAGCTGATTCTCTAAAGCTAATATGTGAACTCTTTACGAGAAATATTATACTTTGAAAATATTGTACTATAATGTAATGAAAATACTATAATGTAATAAAACGGTCTAAAAACTATTTTCCGTAATATATAAATTATAAAACAGTCTCTGCCCCTTACAGTGACCTCTTTCGGCGACAGTTGATTTATGAGATAGGTGACTGTTAAAACTTTTAATTTCGTTTCCTAAATGTTATACTTTTTTATTTGTGTCTGTTTTACTCCGAAGGTGCGATTATTAATATTAGTCTGCAAAAAATTATGTCTAAACAAATTCTCATTAAAATATATTTTAGAAGCCCGAAAATGCTACCACTCATGACCAGCTGATGAAAGTGTTGCTACCCGTGTATGAAATGGATGATTGCAGGGGTCTATACGGCAAGTCAGTAACATGCTCATCTATATTAATATCATAATTACTTACTTATATATTTCCACGTTGCTAGTTGCTAAATAATTTTCTATCTAGAAAACCCAATATTTTCAGGATATACATTTATTTTTTGACGTGTTCAGTTAAGCATTTCTGTTTCTAAAACTTTTGTAGATGCCTATTGATAGTTACGTGACTAAATAGAATCAATGGTTTTGTCCTGTACCACTTAATTACTAACGTAACTATACACCGACATACAGATGTTCCGTAAATAATGGATAATCTTTCAACCACGGACACCTCTTCTGATTATACTTTGTCTGATTTTTTTAAATGTGTATTTTTTTTGTGTGCTGCCCTCTGACTAGACGGTGCAAGAAATGCAAATTTAATGTTTATTAAAAGTCCCACGGTTGTCGATATATTTGAATTTTTTTTAAATAAGCGCTCTTGAATAGTTTCTTGGAATGCCTCCACCACAAGTGAAAGAAACTTTTTCTGACAGAGTACAATCCTCTATACATGTCTTTGAAAGATTATCCATTATTTCTGTAAATAAATTGGTTCAAGGTCGACTGACTAAAACTACAGAGATATAGAATTAATATTGAATTTTGTTTCATAACTATAAGTTGTTTGTAACTAAACAGTGACGAAAATAACGGTTTAAATAGAACATATTTCTCACTAGATATACCCTGTAAATGATCTCAATTTTGTTTTGAACTACTGCCCGTCTGTTCATTCTGGTTTCCATTTGTAGCGCTTGTGTCTAGTACATGCGAAGCCCCTTTATTAAATTTACTACATGTTATCACGTCTAGCGATAGCACGTTCTTCATAATAAAGTAAGTGTTATTAACCTTTGTTAGTTAATGATACCGTCCATAATAGAAACAAGATATAACATCGAGCGAAGCTACTGTAAAATATCAGAGTCAAATAAATGTCAAATTTTGTACAAATAAATTTTAAAACTGAATGTGAAGGGTAGATGTCCTATTAAATTAAAAATCTAAATATTGAAATTGTTTAAACTAACTATTAAACCACTTACTGTTTCAATATTTGTATTAATACAGAGAACTAGTGGCGCAAAACAACTTCTGTGCAGGATACGCAAGCCTCGCTATTGGAATTTGTAATGTAAGTTACATATAGCTGTAATTCCTCAATTATAATTTATTAGAAAGTCATTCAACAATAAATCCAATAAATATCTCGTTTATAAAAAATGTGCTGACTATATATATATATATATATATATATATATATATATATATATATGTATATACATATGCTTTTCACAAATTACCAAGTTGGCATAATGGTTCTTTTATTATTTCGGGTTTCACCCTTCTCTTCTGTCTGAAATAATAATTATATTTATTTGTTTATTGTAATTAATTAAAACTTTAATGTAAACTTCATAGTAATAGCAAAAATATCGCCTGATATTGATAACGCTTGACGATATGTTTGGTTTATACACTGTTTCTTCCTGTAGAAAAAAGGTATATTTAAGACTGAATAGCTATCATACTGCAAGAAACTGCGCAAAATAACAAAAATAAAAGTTGCTTAAGTAAATAAATCAGTGATTTACATAAAAAAGAAAGAGAGACAGGATGGGAGCCGTAAAATAAAGAATTGTGCAAAAAGTTGGTAAGGTAGAATAACTCTTTCTTTGAATGTTGTCTAATAGAAGGAATAAATGAAAAATGCATTCTAAATGTAAATCCAGTATATTTTCTAGCTTATTTTGTCTAATCGTCTGAATATGCACTAGAAGATTATGGACAGAAGTGATTCGGAAGGTAATCAGTTTGGGAATCTAGTGTGAATGAATATCCCGCCGTCCATGATAGACTACCGGTATTTTTAAAAGCATTAAGGATATAGAATGTGTAAGTTACAGATTTATAGGGGGATATGTATTGTCTAGTATGAAGATGTCGCTGTGATTTCGTTATTCATGCTCTTAGTAAAAATGGAGGGTGAATAATATTTTCAATCTTCAGTCTTATACCGTGAATATATCTACCGAGAGATTCAATAAAGTACGAGATATTTAAAGAATTTTATTATCTTTATAACTTCAATAATACCAACAGTGATGGATAATTTGAACTGCAACAATATCGAGCACTCCAAAAGTTGAATACTTAGAGTGTCTATTTTAATATTGATCACTAGAATAGTAAAGTTCATTACTTGTTACTAACGAATTATTTTTATATTTATATGACCTATATTTTTATTTATACATTTTATTATTATTTTTTTTAAAACAATGTAAAAAATGTATAAATATAAACTATAACGTAAAAACACTTGCAATATTCATTCTAAAATACGTCATTAAAAAAAGAAAGATTATGAAATGTTGTTTAGATTGTTAATTAAAAACAATTTTCTTACAGCACGAGACTGGAGGATTTGCTGTTGTGGGAGCAAATCTAGCTGGAATACTATCATATAGCACTACAATTTGCGAGGCCGACAAGCCGGCCGTCTTTACTTTAATACAACCATATATTACTTGGCTTGAAGACTTAAAAGCTCTATCAAATTAATAATCTTTGACTTCACTAAGAGATTAATTAATGTTAAAAGAAAAAAAAAAGAAAATTAAAACTTTATATTTTTGTTTATTCTTTTCAAATAGGTCTGGTTTAATCGATAAGATGGTCAATCAAAATATTTCAGTGTTCTTTCATTACATATGTTTAGCTAGTACCAAAAAACGACGGCTGTTGTTCTGTGTTGCATCTGTTATAAACGTTTCTTTTTTTAAAAAGCGAAGCATTTTTTGAACTTCGGATCGATCCCAGATTATTCATAATAATTAGGTTGTAGTGTTTTTAGATTTAAGAATTATGATGTTCTCCCTATTCTGTAACTAAATGTAATCGCCTACCGGTAATATAACCTCAAAACGAGTCGCAAATAGGTAAGCAAAACCAGATTTGAATATGTGTGTGGTCATAACATCAATATGATATATATAGATATATATATATATATATATATATATATATATATATATATATATATATATATACACACACACACACACACACACACACACACATATATATATATATATATATATATATATATATATATATATATATGTGTGTGTGTGTGTGTGTATATTCAAGTGTTTTATACGTATTTTGAAATAGAAATCATAAATTAAAATGATTCTGCTCTATTCGTGGCACAAAACAATGACTGTTCGTCATTTTCACTTTTAATATAAAAAGAATGTAAACAAAACCAAGAACATAAAGAAATATTGGTCCTAACTTTTCGATTTTTATGTTTATAATGTGAAAATAGGTCAGGACAGGTAGAAAAAAAACTAAAGAACTCAATTAAATATCAATTTTTAATAACTACGTTATTAAAAATTGATATTTAGTTGAGTAGCAAACTTATCACATATTAACAACAAGGTTTCTTTTTGTAATTTATATCATAAAAAATATTTTAAATGCAGATTTATCAAAAAAAATAAAGCATTAATATTATTTTTTTTTATGTTAAGCTCAAAATGGAATCGTAAAAAATAAAATATTGACCTGAATTATACTATATCTTTAAATAAACTTTTTAAATAAAGAATCTTATTTAGTTTCTTTATTTATAGAGTCATATATTTCATTACCTCTTTACGGGAACGATAATTCTTAGAGTTGTTTGACATTTCATTACTTGTTATCAAATCAATTATTATCAATTAGATCTGTCAATCGTGCGTTGAAATGACTGGAATTGTTTGCAAGTATTGTCGCTAAATGATAAGCAATTGGATCATACTTCGAGTTTTAGTTTGACACGAAGATAGTGTCAGTGAATTGAAAATCAAATCGCAAAAGCCTGTCAAGTAAGTCTTAAAAGAAAATTTTCATTAACATTTTATTTTCTATCTTTTTCTAAACAATATCTTATGCATTGAGCTAAAAAAGTTTGAGAGATTCCCAGAAGAAAAGGTTGTTGCAAATTGAAGACACCATATGAATTTCATATAATCTGTAATAATTTATAAATTTTATTAATGAGTTTTTAAATTTTATGACAAGATTAAACCAATTTCCAAGAGATAATTCTTGGACAATACAATGGTTTCATCAATAATCCCTTACTTTTAAGAGATCCTTAGCGTTATTTAAATAACACTTTTCTCAGTTAGATATCTCTTAATCTTAAAAGGTGTAAAATCAAGCCGGTAAGTTGTATCTGTACTTCTGTCTGAATAAGTGCACTTTTGCTAAAGTGAATTTTTATTTGTGAATATTAAACTCCACCTTAGACAACTTTCTAACCTTATCCGTTTCCTTGACCGCTCACTGTTTATTTTTAAAGGAATAGAATAATGTTTTCCATACCAATTAAGTTTTTCCAGTGAATCATTGGTTCAAGTTTTTTCCAGTGAATCATGTGTGACAAAAGGGTAGAAGTGCACTTATACCCTTTTGTCACACATGTAATATTATTTAAGTGAAACAACAGTAGGTTTGACAATTTGTAAACATAATTATTTTTAAGCTATTGTTATCATGCAGGTGACCATGGATAGATCAAGTTTTATTTGAAAAGGTATCAACTTTTTCGACGGTGCAGATGGCAGTTTGTATATTAATTTCTTAAAATTCAGACAATTACTCGAATGATGTTAAAGCAAAAATAAAGAATTTGAAAGAAATCTAAATTGCTTTTAATTATTTGATGTCACTTCAATGACTATGAATTAAATTGTGGAAAATATATTACTTTTGTGATTAATGTAGATTTATAATTACCTTTTCTTTTTCCGGTCATCATGAAAAATATTTATTAAAAAAGAGGTTTTATAGAAAAACATTTAATAGTATTAAATGTTTCCAACAATCTTTGTATTTTTCATCAATCATTATTTTTTTATTTCAACAATTATGTTCCTAAATAAACTGGTTAATGGCCCATTACTGATTTGGCGTAATTTAATTCAATGGAAATGCTATCAATAGATGGCGTAGAAACTTGTTTGGACAAGCTACATCTTTGTATCAATGTAGATAATAAGATCTTGATTCTTCGTGACAATTAATTTTTTCATTAACTATTTTCTCTGTGAGATTTAATTATGTATTAAAAAAAAATCCTGCTAGTAATATGTTGGATATCTGCATAGCCATATAATGCAGTATAATACCCGAATTAGCTGCCAAAAATAAATATCAAGTATGTATCCACTATTTTAAATACGATCTTCAGATGGATATAATATAAATTAATTTGATTTAATTCAAAGTTCTGTTGTTGTTTCACATATCGTTCACCTTAATTAATTTAAGGTATTCGCCAAGCAGCAGTAAATTTAGCTATTCAGAAAATTGTTGATAAAAAAGATTTAAATGATTTATGAAATTATTATAACTTCAAAGCATTGAATTTAAAAATTAACTTCAAAAACATTCTAAAATGAATAATGGAAATACACTCTTTTTTACTTTTCTTCTCTGTAACCAATAGTATTCTCTAAAAATTTATTGTCAGTAATAGACAATATTAAAAAGCTAAGAAAATTGCTAAAAATTCACAATAGTATTATGACATTATATTAAGCTGAATTTAACTTACATATATTCAATTTCTTTACATATAAACTTGGTCTCAAATATTTTGTAGCCTTCTTAGGTCTCATTATTTGACAAAAATCATAAATACTATGCTGAAATAATTATCATGGTATTGTAACTTTGTGTTTGTCTTTAGAACTGTATCTAATAAAATATTTTATGAAAACTGTAACAATTAACGGCCTGACAATATTATGTTCACGCTGTAACCTTACTAATATTATAAAGAAGAAAGTTTTGTTTCTTTGTGTGTAGGTTTGTTTTTTAAAGATTCATGTAAAAACTACTAATCCAGTTGATGTACAACTTTTGCAATGTGATAGCTTATAGTTTTCAGATTATACACATATGTAGTTATACAATTACTGAGATGTAATTAATAATATCAGCATAGTCGGAGAAAAAGTTACTGAACTAAGTGCTTTCGTAATAAATGTTGGGAAAATTACATAATACTACATTAATACAAATTACGGGCGAATTTTAGGTATTAAAAAATCAGGGCAGCATGTATAAGTTAAAAAAGTGACTTGTTTTACAAAAGTGGTGAAGTTGAGGTTGATTTATTAATTCATATTTAAATAAATGTCTTAAGTCATAATTTATAAATCAATACAGTACTTTAAGTGAAATTAAAAGATTTTTGCGAGGGGTAAACGCATTTATTGAGAATGTTACAGATGCAGGTATTCGTCACTTTCCTCCCACAAACTTTATAACCGAGCATTAAAATTTTGTGAGACATTGCTTGTTACATCGTAAATTAAACTTTGCTTAATACACTTAATTAATCTAGTTTACACATAATAGATTCTTATACTTAATTAATCTAGTTTACATGTAATAGATGGTGCTACTAATTCAGCAATGACATTTTCATTATTCCAGGTTGCTCAAATATCTGGAGAACCAAAATTTTTGGGTACAATTTATATGATCGTCAAATGCGTGAAAAGAATCATTTAGGATATCTTCTGACAAATATGTAATTTTTTTGTCTAAACTTAATACTTGTTGCTTCCAAGGATGAATCATGGAATTAAACTTTAACAATGTTACATGAACCAATAGGATAACAAGTACTTTAATATGCAATTATTTCTTAACAGATGATTTTTACTAAATAAAAATAAATATTAATTTCCCCTATAAAATATGTTAAATCTTTAAATTCATTAGAATTGTACCTCACATGTACATTATGCATATGTTTCAAAAGCCAATTTTTATACTTAAGGTATTTTTTTAATAGTAATATGTTCTAAATTGTCCAATATATTTCTTTCATTTGAAATATTTTTATGTAAAAAAAAAGAAAATACAAAACTAAAGCAGAAAACTAGTGAGAAGAAACTTAAAATGGAACTTGATTTAATCATTGTCTCTGATTTTGTTTGAGCGGTTAGTTTTTTCAAGTTGAAAAAATTAATGTGAAATTAAATTAAAGATGTAAAATCGCTACATTTAGAAATTATAAAGCCATGGCTTCCTTGAAAAATTACCATGAAAAGTATTTTTTCAATAATACCAAAAATCAAGAACGAAAACAATTAATATATGTGAGCAAATTACAGACCAAACTTACTGTACATTTATGTTTTATTGGCTTCTTAGGTTTTTGTCTTGTCTAATTTTTTTTTGTATTATATGTCTAACCATAATTTTTTTTTAAATAACGTATACTTATAAGAGGTTAATTTTATTACAAAGTATTGGGTTGGCTAATAAGTTTTTAACCCAAAGTTGCTGTCAACAATTTCTATTATAAAATTTATATGTTACACTAAATTTAATTTAATTATGCACCATCATTATCTACTTCTTGTGGCCATCTAGTTGGCAGTGATAATATACCTTTCTTGTAAATTTCTGCTGACTTTGATTCAAAAAACTGTGCAAGGTCTGTTGGAGATTTTCTTTAACATCAAATTTTTTTCACATATATGGTTACTTAGAGCCCAGAATAAATGGTAATCAAAGGGCGCAATATACAACGAATATGGTGGATGAGTGAGAAGAATCCAGCCGAGCTCCTCTAATTTATCATGAGTATGTTTTGCAACATGTGGTCTAGCATTATCAATTAGAAAATAAACTCGATCCTGTTGACTACTCAATTTGTAAGCTAATCGGTTCAATTGTTCATAGTAAATATCTGCATTAATTGTAGATCCTTCTGGAAGCAACTCTCAATGAATAATGCCATTGACATTACACCAGCAGCTTTTGGCACTTATTTTAGGTTTGGATACTGCAACTTCTGTTTCTCCGACACCCAGCCATTGATGTTTGCGTGAATGGTTAATATGTGTAACCCACTTCTCATCGCCAGTTACTCACTGATTCAGCCCGTTGAAGTTACGTTTCAATGTCAATAATATTGACAAGTATTAACTCTACACTGAAGGTGTTATCATGACAACCCGTGGAGTATCCACACACCGTATTTTGAAAGTTTTCCTAATTCGTACAAATGTGTCTTTATGGTGCCATGACTGCAGTGTAGCTCATCTGCCAATTGACGATCTGTCAGTCAAGGATTCTCCTCAATTAGGTTGTAATCATTGAACGTCCAATTCAATGTCCAGTACAGGGTTCGTCCTCAAGATCGTATTCCTCATTCCTGAACTTTCTGATTCAAATCATTGCCGTTGCGTAGGACACCTTGGACAAAATTCCTAAAGTAATAGAATTCGTATTTGATGTTGTTTTCAACCCATTATCCTTTATGTAATTCACATAAAGCTTCAGCGCTGACTGTTGTCAATTGACTGCACTTTGGCCTATTTATACCCTACAATAAAACCTTCTAGAAGTTTTGAGAATCTTTTTAGAAAAGTCCCGAAGTTGTAGCTAAAAACTTACTAGCCGATCTAATATTTTGGTATAATATTCATATTAATTAAATTTTGTTTTTATTCAACACACAAATAGGTTACTAATTCCCTTGTTGAACATTAAAACCATATAAAACAATAAAAAAATTAATGAATTTAAAACAATATACAAATATCAAATTTTATCATGTGGTACAGAAATTATATTATTATTTATGTATACTAGTTTGATAAGTTAGAGTAATGGCTCCAATCATTTTTGTCATTTATATAATCATCAATTTTATGATACGCTCTTTGTGTAAAAGTGTCTTAACAACGTGTATAAAGTGTTTTTCTGACAATGTCAATACATCTTCTGGTATTTTATTATAGAAGCATATACTTTGCCCTGCAAATGAACTACTAACCTTTGTGAGTCTAAAGTTAGGAATATCCGGTTTATTTTTATTTCTACTATTATAATAGTGATGATCACAATTTTTAAGGTGAATTAATAGTTTTTTCCTCATATATCTGTGAGTATATTAATTACATTAAATACTTGTCTAAACGAATCTCAAGAACATACTGAAGCAATTAACTTCAGCGAATAAGCTCTCTTTTACAAAATAAAAATGGATTCCATATTAGCAGCCCCACCCCACAATGTTATACAGTACAACATTATACTATGAAAGTAGTTGAAGTAAACAATTCTTGCAGTTTCAACAATATTTATAACAAGAAATATGACTGAAAAAATGTTACTTTGTATAAATAAGTATAAGTAATGTATAATATAAAAACTACAAAAGTCTAACAGAAATCAGAGCGTCAGGAAAGAACATTCTGCGGTTGAGTGATTGTCTTATGTAGACAATATATATATATATATATATATATATATATATATATATATATTTATATGGATTTATATTGCACACCACTTTAGATAATAAAATCAGAAAATATTATTAGACATTTCTATTGAATCCTAAGATTTTTTTATTAACACCCAATTCTATGAGGTCCATAAGAAAAACTATTTTGTTTGCCATGTTCGGAGTACGGAACTTAAAAAAAATTAATTCAGGGCTATGGTGCAAAATGTTTTCTTTGCGTGTTCTTTGTCTTCACGCAATTCAACATCTTTCTATAAAATGTTACGACAAGTAATCTTAAATTGAAAGAGTTAAAGTGTCAAAAGTAATTCTTTGAAGGTTATCAGATTTACATCATATATTAAAATTTCAGCTATGAGAATATGAATGAAAGGAATAGAGAGCCTAACAGGTTACATACATTTATTCTAACATACAGGAATAGATATTCTAACATGAAGGATTTCATAAATTTGTTTATAAATTATTGTATATCATATCATAAATTTTAATTCAGTAATACAGTTTTGATTCTGAGTTTTTAATAAGTTTGGAATCTACATAAGTTTTCAAATAAATAAAATTAAAACATGAAATATCCCATTATGGCTTCCATTGGGTAGTAATGGTGATATTACAAATAAGTTTCGGTTATCACTTTTGCACGAATGCAAACAATATTGCTGTCAGTCCTTCTTTCATTAAGCGTGATGATGCATAATCTATGTATTCACAAGATTTATGATATATCTAGTTCGACCCAGTTACATTGTCATTTTTGGGATTGGAATAAATCCGTTTATAAATTCCAGGGTTTTGTATTTACAACTCTTCAATAATTTTTTTGAAGCAAATTTCCAAAAACATAACAGATTTTTGGAAAAAAATTATGTAATTAAGTTGTCAAGTTATGAATTGAAAAGTTTCTTTTATTTCTGTAGCGTGAAGAAAACTATTATGTTAAAACTTCCATACACTTATAGGATATTTACTATGATATTATTGATGATACTGTTACATAAATACGCAAGTCACTTGAGATATCTTGTTATTCACAAATAAAATAGAAGTACAGAACTCTTAGTGGCTTAGTAAAAAGGGAGACGAAATGCATTTTCATCCCATTCATTCCCAGAAAATAAATAGAAGAAATAGATTAACAATTGGTCTGTGTGTATGAACAAGTGCCATAACAGAGTGTTAAATCACATGGTGCTTAATCTGGATTGATCTAGTAATTTAATATTAGATAACTTGAAGAAATCTGTTGTTTTCTGAGTATGATGAGCCCAATTGTCATCGTGCAACAGTTAAGTGTACAATTGACTCTTTGGTGGCAGCTCGTATAGCTTAACAAGAAATGGCAGCAGATAGAATTCAGTATACCACTTTGCTGTATTTTATATTTATATAACATATATTTTATATTTATATGTATTTTATATAACATTTTGCATCTAATATTAATATGCTATTATTATTGGAACTGTAAACACATAATTCTAAATTGCACATGATGTGAAAATCAACATGTATATACTGTAGCAACCACTGACAAAAACAAACGAAGTAGCGATATACACTATTTGTTTTTGTCATTGGTTGCTACTTCATTTGTTTTTGTCAGTGGTTGCTACAGTATTTACATGTTGATTTTCACATCAGGTTGCTGTTTAAGTATGTACAGACTTATTGTTATAGAGTGCTAATTGTTATTTATATAAGGTCAGATGAATGACATTATTTTGAGTTGCCTGTTTTAACCTAGTGTTTTTGATATTATATGTATATTATGTAGGAATATAATAGGATAAATTCTAAAATACCGTGCTAGTAGTTACATATAGACAATTATTTCAAATAATTTTATAATTATTTTGTTTAGTACTTTATTGTAAATCGTATGTTTGAAAATCTGTTGTCGCAAAAGTCTGTTTGCTATGAAAGGTCTTTTAAGTTTTAAAAATTAGTCATCAATAATGTAAACTCAATTAATGAACATTTTTTCACGCACTTCTTGATAAGTTTACTATTTGTCACCTATTAAGGAGAAATATTTGCATATAGAGTGATACTCCTTTCACAAATTTAAAAAATTATGTAAATCTGTCCTATAACACTTTTAATCTAAGTTCACAAAACAAGTGTCCGCCTGCAAAGCCTGTGTAAAAATATAAATAGTAATACAAACATATTTCCTGTTCCCTAATACAATCTCATAAATTGCATTCCGGTAAAAGAGTTTTTAAAATATAGAGGCACACTCTTTATGTTTTGTAGAAGTCTATGAACCAAAGCTTTAACAATCACACATTCTTCACAAGAGAATCTTTGAAATGTGATTGCTGGTTTACAGCACTTACTGATATTCTTAGAAAAATAATATATACATAACTAGAAAAATAATATATAACTTGGCATTAATCAATAATAATGTTTAGTTATTAAGTAAACATTCGTTTCTGAATCTTTACTCCGACTTTAATTATACTTAACCTAACGATAACATTCATCTTAGTCTTAATATTTTTATATAGTTATGAGAAAAATACACATAATTACAAGCTTAAATCATTTGTAGATATTCTTAAGAAAATAACAGATACATACTTTGATTTAAAAGATTTAAATTTCGTGGTCTCAACTAATTAAATGTTTATCAATATTACAGTGATCAAACATAATTAAAAATAGTGACAAACTAAATTCAAAATGATTTTCATTGCTTTGAATTCTGTTTGTCACCGCCAAGTTCATGGATTCAGCATCTATTTATGTCATTCATTTGTTTGGGTGTTGCTTTATAAATATAACATCTAGCAAATGATGTTCCACTTAACGCACTACAAATTTTACCATCGACCATAGTCATTTGCTAAGAATGCTGGATGTCGAAAACGCATACGTCTAATGTGAATTTATTGGACACAAGGAAGCTATCTTTTCTTCAAAATAAGACTCCTCATTCTTAGATGCAATAGAACCTTCACAAATTGGAAACGATTAGGTCTACAGTATCTCGTAGAGGAGGGACTGGGATTTTTCCACAAAACGTTGGTGTCACTATCTGAATTTATTACTAATTGCAAAGGAATGTAATAAGTTACGATTACTGTCATCATCTAAACTAGAATCTGCGAAAAACTATTTGTTCTCTCTATGATCCGTGGTACCGTCGAAACTCCATTTCTCAATTAAAATTAAATTAACTGCATCTACTGGAATATTATTTAAACCAATTTTCTCTGCTCTAAGATCCGCGAACCTGTGTGATCTAACAACTTTGCAACTCAATATCCGCTTTTGATTCTGTCAGCTTAGATTAAGCTTAGATTCTTAGCTTTCAAAAAACTCTGGTACGATGATAAAATTTCACTAGAAGTCTTAATATTAACAAAGTTCATTACTAGCAAATATTGATGTTTTGGAAGCTTAGCCTCCACAAAAAGCGATAAAACTTCATCTGCAACCAATATTTGTTGGTCAAAATTGTTGAGTAATACACTAATTGCTGAATCGTCAACCTGAGAAAATTCCATTAAACGTCTATGTTTCAATCTTTTGCTAAAATCACTAAAATAATTTTTGCTAAGATCATTAAAATAAAATGAAAAAAAATGGTATGCCTTCCTAGGCGTCGACGACCAGAGGAAGACGTACTAAGTTGAGCAAAATCACATTTTGATTTATATTGCTCATCAGTTGTCACTAATTCAATAAGTCAGTCAATAGCACTAAGTCAGTCACCATACTTTTTAAATATTTTTGGTCTATTAATATTCACAAGTTTATAGTATTTGTCGACACTTGTAAAGAACTACACACGTTGATGTAAAGAACTAATATTCTCTACATTATGAAAGTTTTTAACAGCACTGATAAAATACGTTTGTGTTTCTCTTTAGCATGTCATTAGCATACTGAATTCCATAACTCAAAAAAATATGTCCTATTAAAGGAGGACCTGAGCATCCTTCAGTGTATGCTATAAAAAACGTATGCTATGAGTGCTATGAGTTAATATAAAGAGCCATAGCACCCACAGGCTAAGTCTGGGTTTATTGGTTCATGTATTTTACGTTAGACAGCACTTATATCATTATGTAAAAACTTATTACAATAATTGCGCATCATTGCTAAAAATTGTGGGATCAAGAAAAATAAAAAATGTGCAAAGATTAGTCACTGATAAGTGTATGGTAAAGGGTTGAAGATGCCGCATGTGATGAGTGCAATTCAGAGGTTCAAATGCAACTGGAAATGAATAGTTGTATTATATGTTTTCGGATAGTTTGTTTATAATACTAGTTAGCGAGGTAGTTAGAAGTGAGAATTTAAGGTATTAATTTTTTGATATATGACCTATGAATGGAACCACCGTGCACTGCAGAGCAAATATGTGTTGATATCGAGCCATTCGACTTAGTGAATAAGGTAAGCTATGAGTGATTGTTGAAGAAGCTATGACCAAATTACAAAGTAGTCTTGTGATTCCACATTACTGAAAAAGTTGTACTAGAAATGTATGAGCATTTGAGAACTAAAGTGCTAGAACTGGTAAAAGGGATGCCGCGTATTGTGATAACCACTGATGCATATGGACAAATGCTTCCTTTTCGCAATCTAATGATTTTATTAGCTTAACAGCCAAAGGGATTGATGCTAACTTTAAATATAAGCTTTACTGCCTTGAAATAATGCATTGAGGGCCTTCAGGTATTAATATAGCACGTAATCTTAGCAAGGCTTTTCACGATTGAAATATACAAGACAGATTTCGAGCCATAGCTACCGACAATGCTGCAAGCATGGATGTGCTCCCAGAGAAATCCAGCAAATATAGTAACCATCAGATGTTTAGTTCACTCATTGCAGTTGGTAATGAAAACCGACAAGACCTTTTTAAGGTCTATTATTGGATATTTTAGTAATTCCACAAGCAACAGCTGGATTTTAAAAAAAATGCAAAATGCTCATAATGTTCTAGATCACAGGCTCATACAAGACATCTACACTTTGGAATTCGATACTAGAAGCATTAAGGCATCTGCTAAAGCAAGGAGTAGCAGTACGAGCTTGTTAGCCTCATATAAAGTGCAAAGTAGAACTTACAACTGAAGAAGTTATAATGATGGATGCGGTGGCAACCAGTTTGCTTCACTTCGAAGAGGTAACAAAATCAATTAGCAAGTCACTACAGTTTTATCTGACACTATTCCGTTAATTGAATAATCTTGGAAAAGTGCTAGAAAATATCAAAAACACTTTTAGCGACTGATCTGCTATTGGCTCTCAATGAAAGATTTAGTTGTTTGGAAAATGAAGAATCATATTATTTAGATGCAACGATCCATGTTATAAACTACAAACATTCCATTTGCATTCTGCCATTTCTAAGGCTTGTAGAGTTAATTAAAGCATCTCTGTCTTTGGAAACTATTCTAGAAACGGTGACGTCCCAACCTAGTACAAGATCTGAGCTGTATATTATTAAGGAGTCGAAGGAAGATGAGCCCTTGTCCTCTTTTAGAACCAATTCTGTCAAAGAAGAAATTGAGAGACACCTGGGATCTCCTAATATAGTAAGAAAAGCAGACCCTCTCGTTTTCTAGTGCAGTGAAGTTCTGTATCCAAATTTAAAGAAATTTGTGTAAAAATGCTTCAGTTTCAAAAAAGTTCTGTCGCATCCGAGATATATTTTTAACAGCAGGTCTCATCCAAAGAACTTTGCGAAATCGTCTTTCTCTGCATAATTTAAGGATGCTGTGTTTCCTAAGTATAAATTTTATTAATATAAATTTTAATTATTAACTTCTGAAACTTAAATTCTGTTAAAGTGATTGTGGCCAATATGTCAAAATGAGTGTAGTTGACGTTATATAAAAAGAGGAAAAATATTAAGATATCCCATTATTTATTTTAGTTAAGTTAAAGAGCTGGCTGTTTTTTTTAAGTACTTCACTACGAATAATTTCTTTGAAATATTTTCAGACATAGAGTGTGATAAAAAAGATAATCATATTGCAGTTGTTGTGCTACAGAAGTGCCACAAATCTTTAACACAAAGGAAAAACTTACACAGCATTGGTTACAAGGAAGTTTACTTGAACAATATACACACAGTTTTTTGTATTGATAATTTAAAAATAATTTATCAATATGTCTTCCCCAATACTTTTCTATAAATATTGGTATTGTATAGGCAAAATGGTCACCGTGGTGTGTTGGATTGATCAGAAGCTATATGGCCTTTGACTGCACGGTGTACTGCGGGGACCCGGGTTCGATTCTCAGCCACTCGTTGAGCTGGGCTGGACTGAGGTTGGCTGTAAGAGTTTGTTCTCGTAGCAATAAGTCCGCCATATGTATAAATTATATGTATGAAAGTACATAACTAAACAACTAAATGAAGTGGTGTATCAATGCTGCAAAGTACAGCTTTTTCCTTGTTCAGATTGTAATTCTCATCCACTTGTTCAGTTGATTAAAAGAGATATTAACTGATATCTTCAAAAGCATCGTCAGCTAGAAGTTCAAACGTAGGTGCATGTAAATATTTGAAGTTTTGCGCAATTATCCATAACTCTTATTGGGAAATTTGGTTATATTGCTTAGTACTTTCAATTATCTAGTCTCATTCTGGTGTCGACTATCCTGTATAAAAACTGTATGTAAAAAAAGCTAATTTTTCTAGTACACAATGAATGAATGGTACAAATATTGGACAGGTGCGAACCATAGAGTGGGGGTAACAAAATCGACCGCAGCGCTTGTTTTAGGAGACATGGAAATCTCTAAAAGCGCCTGTTAAATATTGTCATAGATGAATATAATTTACTGGTCATGTTTACTTCTGGAAACAGGCAATTTAGCAAAAATGCGAATTTCACTGATAGCTGAATGAAAGAGTATACATAAAAACGACATGTTTTAAAAAATAAGTCTCGGCAGTCATTATTTTATTATGAAAAATTTATTCGATTCAAAAGTTACAATAATACCTCCTTTTCTTATACTGCAATTTTTTTTGCTATTTTGACTTTAAATTTATAATTAGATATTACATATTTAACAAACATATAAATATGAATGGTGATAATAAGAGAAAAAGTTAAATAAGAGATTAATAACGATTTACAAAAACGATGATGTCTATCTCACTTAATATGGACAAAAATATTCAAAAAAAAAATTATAAACTAAAGATTTAATCTTAAAAATTAAATTTTTAGTTTATAATTTTTTTTAATTATAAATGGGGAACAAATGCATTTTAGCAAAAATAAGAATTTCACTGTTTATCAGCCCAAAAAAAAAAACAAGAAATTTAAACTAAGTAAAGAGGATCCACGAAAGTATAATTTAAACAATTTATACATCATATATTAAATATATAAAGGTCATCATCATCATCAGGTCATCATCAGTATTAAAAAGGTAAAACATCTAAACAGAAATGTTAATAATTTTTTAACTCTGTAAATGGTAAACATATAAACAGAAATGTTAGTAATAATTAACATTTCTACTTAGATGTTTTTTGGGTGTGTAGTATATAATTATAAATTTAAAGTGAAAATAGCGAAAAATACTTCAGTAATAACAAAATAAAGATATTTATTGTTGTTTTTTAAAATCATTATTTCAATACTGACTCAGTATATCTTTTAAATAAGTAATTTTTATGTATCCTATATTCTTAAACTTAAAAAATCACTAAAATTAGTATTTTTGCTGTAATGACGATACGCAATACACGATAGTTATTTTGTATCAAATTGTATACTTCAAGAAATAACAAATTGTACTTTTACAGATTTTCAATATTGAATTGGAAATTAGATGCATTTCGTCTGACATTGTTTGTAGTTGAAATGTTATAATATGGGTAATACCTTTATTATTTTACTCATTTTGTTTTTCACTTAAAACATATGGATGTTATATATTCTGGGTATAGTCAACTAAAATTTTCTTATGATTGATTAATAAAAGCATTTATTTAGATATTTTCCATTATTTTTAAATTATTCACGAAAACATTTACCAGAGCCCTTAATTTGAAGCGTATTAATAAAATTGAAGCGCCTATAAAGCTGCTAATGCTAGGCGGCGCTGATGTCACGCACCCAGCCAATACTAATAAAAAATCTTTCTGTTAAAATAAATGGACCATAAAAAGTAAATTATGCAAGGAAAAGAATTTTATTTCATTCATATCAATTGAAAAGAATATACTGATCACATATCAAGTTTAAATAGGCACTTATTGAAGTTTACATGTAATGGAAATGTGTGTTAAATGAAAATATGTATAATTGACTTTGAAGATATCACATTATTTATTTTAAGTAAGTTAAAGAGTAGGTTGTTTGGATTCCATTTATGCTAAGGGCTATTCTTTCAAATACTTCTCTAAGAATAATTTCTCTGAAATACTTTCAGACATAGAGTGTGATAAAAAAGATAATCATATTTCAGTTGTTGTGCTACAGAAGTGTCACAAATCTGTAATATAGAGACAAAACCCATACAGCGTTGGTTACAAGCAAATTTATTCGAATAGCGCTTTGGAACTAGAATATTTTAGAAAATAGTCTACTCTAACCTAGAGTACTACCTCTGGCCTAGAGCAGTAAAAACAAATCTGCTGCAAATAACAGTGTCGATACCTTTAGAAGTGGTAAGCGCAAGAATAGATGTCCGGTCGGATTTCAAATAATTTTCGTATATTTAAATTCTTTAATAACTAAAGAGTAAACATAATAAACAGAATTTCTAATTTTCTAAAAGTTACATCCTTTAGTTTGAGTCACAGAATTTATGGCAGGATAATTTATAAAAGAAAATTTTTTTTTTTTTGCGTACAATTATGACATCTTTATATGCCAACAATGGACAATCCCATTGTGATTTTCTAGCAGCCATTTTCAACATATTTACTTCCTCTTACAACTGTTTTTAACATTTATCAACAATGTACACACAGTTTTTAGTATTTATCCAATGACTTGCAATACTAAACAGTAAGCCATGTCATGCTCACTGTTCCTGCTCTCGCGACTACAATCTTGATAATTGTTTGCTCATATGAATTTGGTCATGGAGGGAGAGACAGAATGGTGAAAGAACTTTCAAATCAGTACATGACTATAACTTCGCCTAGAATTATACCTACAACTTTGCAAACTGTGACGGCAAAACCAAAAAGTTGTAAAAAAGATATTGTTATGACTTTTCCAGTTTAATTACCACTGTCAAGTTGATTTAATCTCATCTTGATTGTGTGTATAAATTTATCATGGTCTATTATAACCATTTGATGAAGTATGTTATTCTAAAGGCACGGAAATCAAAATACCCAGAAGTAACACAAGACTTATGGGATATTTTTACATTGATCGGTGTGCCAAATATCTTACAATCAGATAATGGGTGAGAATTTGCAAATAAAATTGTGTACAGCCTAAAACAATATTGATCAACGTAGAATTGTGCATGGAAAACCTAAACACTTGTTAAGCGTTGAGCAAGGCAACAAAGGCATAGAAAACATCCTATCTATATAGATGGAGGATAATAATAATGAACATTGGAGTGAAGGCTTATGCCTCTTGAAAAGCAGAGCTTTTCAGCATAATTCAGGTCTACATCGATGTTTTCTTGAGCCATGTGATCAATTTCTGAATACTCCTTTTTTATTTGGAGGAAACAATAGGAGTTCATATCATATGTTCAAGGCAATAAACAAAAAAATTTCTTTATGAAAAAGACATTTCTCATCTAGAAATAATACTCTGTTCATTGTTAAACAATATAAATAGGAGTTTCTTTTAAATAATTGAATAACTACAAGATAAAGTTTGAATTGTTTACAATCATATGAATAATTAGATCAATTTACCTTTTCTAAATAGTCTACTTGATGTAAATTTTCTTAATTTGTTTTCGAATGGTTGCATTTTAAACAAAAGATTTTGTTTCTAATAAATATTTAATTTTATTTTGGTATTTATTTTGCTGGTAGCATGTACAATAAGTATTTCTAAACATTTAATTACAGCTGGTGAAATGGTACTAAAATTAGCTGAAAGCAAGATATTCACTTATATAATTAAATTTTTTTTATTTTATATATCTTAACAATTGTTTTCCTAAAATAAAAACAACAGAAAGCATAAGAAAAAGCAAGCTAAAATTGTAAAATATTTTGCAATCTATAAAAATATATACGCTTATCATTAGTTCGTACTGGTTACTAAAGTACATCATGATTACTACTGTTTCAAGTAGATGAAGTCTGCTCATAAATTATAGTCGTAAATCATGATGATTTCCTTCAGAACAATGTTATAATTTATCATAGTTTACATCGTCTGTTGTTAGCATTTGGATAAAGGTGAAAACAATGAATGATAAGTAGATTTACTTAAAATGTTATCACTGTGAATAGTTTATGTTCTTGAGTTTATTGTGCAAGAGGGTATTATATTTATTGGTTAACATTTTTAAATCCGAACTTAGAATAATAAATGTGAGTATTGTTTTGTCAAAATACCAAATAAGTTTATTTTTAAAAAATGTATCCAATTAGTGTGTAAATCTATTTAAGAATATTCGTTTAAGTCCACATGAGGATATAAGAATATGCCTGTATTTAAATATTTCTATAAACTCTATATTTAAATTTTGTTTTACTCAAATGTGAAGTGTATTTAAAAAATGAAAGGATAATTTTTTATCCCTCAAAAAATTCTATGATTTCATTCGCCTGCAAGTTTGATTATGTTTGTCATATTGGGATAAATAAAAAGCAATTCAAAGCCTGAACTTTCTGTTTCAATGTACTTTTAGAATTTTTATTAATTCACATGTAATTTTTTTGTATCTTTGATTTTTATCCTTTATAAAAATCATATTTTTTAAAATTTTTGATTTAAGAATATAGGTTACACATCATATCATGAATGTTACACCAAATTTGGTATTGCATTACTCAAGTCCAGATTTTATGTTATATTAATAAGCTACTACTATGCAAACAAATTATTGGTAACTTAAATTGGGAATTTTTAAAAATGACAAATTATCCTTTAAATTTTTTGAGGACTTTAATTTACATATTCTTGGGAATGTTAGATTATAAACATACAAATAAAGGAAAAGAAGTATACAAATTATTTAATTTTTCTTTTATTTTCAACCTTTTGTGGTATTTTATCAAGATATGTAAACAAAACTGTAACTATTGTTATTCTGCAACTATTGTTATTATTTTAATTCTGCTCATTATTTTTAAAATTGATAAACAGATATTGAATATATTTGGCGTTAATATTGCAGAAATTCTACTTTCTTTAGTTTCTTTACGACGACCTAGGTTTCATTGTATTACAGCATCCTCAGGTGGGCTATCAGCAAAAAGCCCACCGGAAGATGTTGTAATACAATGAAACCTAGGTTGTGGTAAAGAAATTAAAGAAAGTAGAAATAATACTACATCACGTAGTTCATTTAATTGTGTTAAAAACAGACCATAATTAGAGGGGTGAAATTTGATGGAATAGGCTTCTTCTATAGTCCTTCTTTCATTTTATGCTGTATAATATAAAATAGTGCATTGTAGTGACTACATAACCATTTTGCCATTTGAAGAAACTAAATCAACTTATGAAAAATCTTATTCTGTAAATGGCATAAAAATTAGACCAATATTTTTCCACATAAAATAATCTTCATGTTTTGTCAGAGATGAACAATATCTAGAATGTGTCATCTATACTATTAAACTTCCTCAAAACTCACTACAATTCAATAATTGTGACTCACTGTCTTTAATTAAAGAGAAATGCATTGTATTTCTTGAAAAAAAATTATTTTAAGACTTTAACCTGGAAGTTTAAATAGTACTAAATTTTTCTGCAATTAATTTTAGGCAAATAATTTCATAGTTTTCATAGCCTTTTGCCAAATAACAAAATCTCATAACACATAATAAAGTATGTATATAGTAAAGTAACCAAATATCTAATGAAATTGTTCTATTTCAGAGTAATCAATGGAAGGTGACCGAAAAGGATTTCAATTTGCCATAGATCGGGGTGGTACCTTTACAGATGTGTTTGCGCGTTGTCCTGATGGACGCATTCGTGTTATGAAGTTACTATCAGCCGATCCCAATTATGAAGACGCTCCTCGTGAAGCTATCAGAAGAATTTTGCAAGAGGTAGATATGTTTGATTGTCTAACACAGAATTTTTTACATCCTTTTATTGAAATTTTTACACCTCTAACATTTTTCTAACATGTTAATCTAGGAAACTTCTAACATTCTATTCAATAAATGTGACTGTACATAACTAACATTCTAGGAAACAGGACACGCACTAGACAGTACAGGAAAAGTGAATGCAGGTCTAATTGAAAGTATTCGCATGGGCACCACTGTTGCAACAAACGCATTGCTTGAAAGACAAGGAGAACCTGTAGCTCTAATTACCAATAAAGGTTTCCGTGACATACTGGCTATAGGCAACCAATCACGTCCTCATATTTTCCAACTGGTAAATACTACTAATCAGAATTATATAGAAATAATATTTGATATATTTTTTGATTATGAGATGTTCAGAAGATTTGACATGTTCTGAAAGCAGATCTGATTTTACAATTTAATGAAAGTATGCAATTTTAAGTCAAATAATTACATAGATTTGTTTAAATCTAAGTACTTCTAGATATTGAAACTTAGCCATTATGATAGTTAGAAATTTCATTATGTTCAAATAGAAGTACATAATTCTAGTAATTGAAACAAGGAACTCATTAATCTTTCAAAATCTACCTATAGGATATAAAAAAACCAGAACTTCTTTACAAGACTGTAATAGAAGTAGATTGTAGAGTAATCCCAGCTTTAGAAGATAAATGCAAACTTGGTGAAAGAGGATGGCGGAGCGTCATTGGAACGACGGGCGAAAAACTTCTCATAGTAAAAGAGTTAAATTTGGATGATGTGCGAAAGAGTCTGGTAGAATTAAAGAAGACAGGTATTGATAGTGTAGCTGTTGTTTTGGCTCACAGCTATACTTTTCATGATCACGAGCTTCAAATTGGAAAGATCGCTGAGGAATTGGGTATGTATTGTTTACTTATGGAGATTATTTCAATCATATTTGATTTTAGCTGACATCCATTATTTATAGATTAATATCAGTTACAGTTGATTTTAGTTTCCCAATATTAATATTCAAAGGATTGCAATATTTCATATTTTTATAGCACTACCATTTAGGATATTACAGACATGTAATTTTCACGAAATTACAAGTCCCTATTATCTTAAATTGAACATTTTAAATTTTATGTATTTATTATTAATTTTTTTCTGAAAAATACCATGAAAGTCAAGAAATCTAGTGCCCACTACTAGAAATATGCTAGGCAAAACTTTTCCAGATAGTATTAATAATTGAAATAACCTCTGTTTTCAAAATATATTATAAAATTTTGACACCATTTTTATACTTATATCATTAGAGCCTACACTAAATTAAATGTTTTAATAACATGTAGTGGTACTACTGAGTATTTTCCGAAATCTTGATCAATTATCGACATATTAAAAAAATATATATATTTGAATTTTAAATTCTAATGCACTACAGCATTTTATAAAGCGAAAATGTTGGGGGGGACATTTTCGCTCTATAAGAGTTCAGTTGTCTGTGCGACGTCAAATAGGAGGTTGTGCCGCAGTATGCTCTCTCTGCATTCATGGAAAAATTGTAAATAGTTGTGAAATTTCTTTGTTACAATCAACTTCGAAATAAGATGAAATTATACCTCAGATGAATTAACATTTAAGTTTATTTTCTCGAAATTTATATTTTTGACCATTAATAACATTTAATTTAATTAAATTATATGTTTTGGTTTCAACATTTATGTAATTAAATCAATAACTTTTAATTAATTAAATTGTTGGTTCTATAATTTAGGATTTGGTCAGGTATCACTCTCACACTCGTGCTCAGCTGGGGCACGCTTGGTTGCCCGTGGATTGACTGCTTGTGCCGATGCTTACCTTGCACCGCGTGTTAGGATGTATCTCCGCTCATTTACTAGGGGTTTCTCCCACACACCACGAGGCCTGTTGTTTATGCAATCAGATGGTGGGCTTACACCCATGAATCAGTAAGTGTTCTTTTTAAATAATTGTTTTAATGACAACTCGGTTTGCTAGAAATATTTAAATGAGTAAAAGGTTGTGTTTCAAGAGGCACCAAAGAAATATGATTCTTTTCAGAGCGAAGAAATATGTTATTTTGTTTCTTTTTCAATTCATATGTCATTTGTTTATAAGTTATCTATTGATGAATTGTATGAAATGGACATTTGATTATCAACACTATATATTGCACAAATGGCACTTCTGCACATAATTTGCGAACAAAACTCCTTCAAATCACACGTAACTTATGGCTGCCAAGGGCCTACAAGCTGCGTCTTTATGAAATAGGCCATTAATGGATAAAATATTCATAATGAGTAGAAAATAAAGATATTGTTTATCATTATTTCAGATATTTAACAAAGCAAATAAAGGGATTGAAAGATTAAGTAAATTAATGTCTGAAAGTTTCAATTGTTATGAATGCTCTATATTCTAATGATTTTATTCTTATTATTATAATGGTAATTGAGACTAAAAATATTATAATAACACATGTCAATTATGTGAAAGTCAATGTTATAGACAGTAACTCTGATTAACTCCCGATATATTAAAATATTACACTTCATAAACCTTGCCTTTTATGTTTTGTTGAGATTGAGAGCATAATGAAAATTGAAATACTAGTTTATTTACTATATATTTACTTCTTATTCCCCATTTCTCTGTCTCTCAGTGATGTTTTCAATAGTACTGCAGTCTTCACTGTGCTCCTAGGGTTCTGTATTTTAATGAGTGTTTCCCTATTTTCACACTCCCATTTCCCTACATGAACTAACAAGTTAAACAAACAATAAATCTGTTAACACATTCGGTGCGGCAAGGGATTTTGAATATTGCCACATCACATGGACACCGATGGAAAAAAAATATTCAGTTGTAGTTAACATTGTTTCAATTTTTTTTCTTCAACCCCTTTATTTGTTTCAATTTTTTTTATTTCTCATATAAAAAAATTATAATTTATGATGTGTCAACATTAGTCACATAACAGACTGCTTATATAGACAATGTAACAACATCTGCACTGAACATGTTAACAGATATTTTTGAATATTAACATTGAAAAATATTCAGGTTAACATGCCTTATCATTATTCTGTTTTTACGACAAATGGTTTCTGAGATAAATGGTTGTGACAGATGAACAGGCGGATGAACACATGAGTGATCTGACAAGGGTTCAGTTTTTTCCTTTTGAAGTACAGAACCAAAAATTGGTGTAGTAGTTGTCTTAAACGATTTCTTTAAAAATTTGTTCAGTATTTCTCTAATATTCTGTAAAATTGACATACAGACTGCTATTAAATTTTATGTTCGGTATCATGTACTTATTTTTTTTTGCATTTTAGATTTAATGGCTCCCGTGCCATTTTGTCTGGACCAGCTGGTGGTGTAGTGGGATACGCCATGACCTCTTATCAAAAAGAAACTGATCTACCTGTTATTGGTATGTTGTGTCACTAAGCATATTGAAATTGTTAATTTGCTTAGTTTGAATAGCATTTTCATATAAAGAACTAAAAATATTTTTTGAATATTGTTTTATAAAATTGCTGCACAGTCAAATCTTTGTTTTTTGCAATGTGTCATTTCAAGAAGGTTTTATTTTAAATAATAATAACTTCAGAATACAATGACAGAAGATAACCTACGTACTGCTATTGTATATGTTATTATGGCAGTATATGGTGACTATTATAGGCTATGGATCATGATGGTATTTTGTCTTGCTGATCTTAATTTACAGTTAGTTTATAATTTAAAAAATTTGTGCTATTCTATAATTTTACTGATTTGAGGTTTTCTGTTATACTGTAATTTTCAACTTGATTGCAAACCATTTTGTCAATGTTCGCTTATCATACATGTAAACAGTATATAATGACTATCAACTTTATAATAATAAAAAAAGGATTTCTTTGAATAAATTTTATGTAAATATTGTAAAAGAAAGCTTTTTTTAATAGATTGTGCTCTTGATATCTCTAATATAATGTATAGTAGGATATTACCTAGAGTAGTTATTCGCAATAAATGGTTTGACCTTTTTTAAGTTGGCTTTTATATCAATTTTTGACTCTCTATACTACTTTACAAAGAGCATATAACGTCAAGGATATATGTTTGTATGTGAATAAGAGTTTTAGAAAATAATGCATACATAAGGAAGTATAAATAAGTTAAAATAAAAGTATTGGTTTTTGATTTTCCTATCTAGAAAGTGGTAGGTTATCTGTTTATTTTTAAGAGAAATGAAAAGGCTTGTACCGATAAAAATAATGAAGACCGAATGAATAAATACTTGTGGCCGATAAAACAAATAGTATTCTGCTTACTGTGCCTTAATATGAAATGAAGTTAAGAAATTATTTATTATACAAATTGAAATATGCACCAGGTTTTGACATGGGGGGCACTTCTACAGATGTATCACGATATGCCGGTGTGCTAGAACATGTTCATGAGGCCACAACAGCAGGAGTTACAATTCAGGCACCCCAACTGGGTATGTAGTCATGATCTTATATTTTTTGGGAACTAATTGCATTCCTACTCTGTATTTGTTATTAATACTGCGAATATTGTATTTCTCCGATCTGTTAATTAAATTTAAATCAAGTGAAACAAAATACAAGTCACATGAAGTTACATATCTATTATAAATATTGCCTAAGGACTCTTGTATTGTAAAAAATGATAGTACAACATAAAGATTTTCACCACTTTATTTCTCATCCACAGATGTGAACACAGTAGCAGCAGGTGGTGGTTCCATTCTCACATTTCGTTCTGGGCTGCTTGTGGTAGGGCCTGCTTCAGCGGGAGCTAGGCCTGGTCCAGCTTGCTATGGGGCTTCAGGTCCACTAGCTGTTACTGATGCAAATTTAGTTCTTGGAAGGCTTTTGCCGCATTACTTCCCATGCATCTTTGGGCCGACTGAAGATCAGCCTTTGGATAAGGAAGCATCTTTAAAGAAATTTAGATTACTTACAGATGATATTAATAAGTTTATGAGGGAGACGGGAAGCAAAGAGGTTTGTAAATTTTAGCATTATTTTTTATAAAAAACCTACCCCTAAAATACCTACTAAATCTTCTCACAAACATTATAATGTGTAGGGTTTCGTGCTCATGATAAGAAACTTAATTCCTGATGGACAGTACCCAAAAAATTGTTTTATTCTTCCTCCGTTCTATTTAAAGTGAATATTAAGTAAAACCACTTAACCATTTTATATAAAAAAACAAAATTAAAAATAATATTGGTGATAAAGACAATAGATGAATGGAGTATAAAGAAAGCCAGATAATTTTTTTTATTAAAGACTTTATTATTTTCCATTAACTTTCAATATCAACTTATACATTTTAATTCAATTTCTATTTTAAATTACAAAGCTGTAGTTGTTTATTTTAGTTGTCACTTTTGTCACATTGTTTTGATGTAATTTAGTTTTACTTAACTTTTATTCTGTATTGTTACAGTTTTTTTTGTGATTGATAGATCATTATAATCATAAATATTAATGAACATAACTAATAATATATATAAAAAAAATATAAATAGTTTTATCATTATTTTACTTGAATGAAGCTATTATATAGATAAATATTATAAAGCGTGTTCACTTGATATACTGACATTGAGGAACACTTTAAAAAAACAACTAAGATTTCTATGTGACTTATATTTATTATACCTATATTATGAGTATTTTATAACCCAACCACTTCAAAAATTTGGTGTGCTTTCGTTGACATTTTGTCAATATTATTATTAAAGCAACATTTTTATGCTGCATGGAATTTTTAGTAATGGCTTGTTTAGTACAGTGTTTTTAGTATAAATGTTCTACACTGACAAATTTTGACACCAGATAGCCATGTAAACCTCTAAATAACTGGAATTCCAGACATAAACAAAAGTTTGCAATCACCTGCTTTACACAAGTCGAACTCAAAGTATTGTGAATAAAGGTGTGTCATCATATATTTCAGTAGACTTCAAAATTACAAGCATTTTGATCACATAGTTTAAGTAAAATTTATAATACTCTTATTGCAGATGACTTTGGAAGAGGTGGCTATAGGATTTATCAACGTGGCCAACGAAGCAATGTGTCGTCCAATAAGGTATGATTCCATATTTAATCTCATTCATGCTAATAAGAATTGTTTTGTAAATGATATGACTCGATCTGAATCTGACTCAATCATGCAAGCCTCGTATTCGTATTGCAATTACTGCTGATTTTAATATATGAAATCAGCTAGAAAATCTAAATATTATCATTACAATTTCATAAAAATGTGATAGTTTTACTGTATTAAGCCTTCCAAATTCTCTTGTATAAGACAGAGAGGATTGATCTTCCTACCAAAGATTACCCACTCTAAAGTCTACTAGGTTAACCATGCCCTGAGTTAGACATTTAAGCTCCTGCGTATAAATCTATATATATATATATATATATATATATATATATATATATATATATATATATATATATATATTCTTCAGTGTACAATAAGATAAAGAGGAATCTCTTTATTCTCCTTAACTCTAGAGCACAACGCCTTATAGATATTATCATTTTAATTGTCCCAATGGCTTCTTTGTAAGTTGGATCCATTGAAAAGAGTCCACAAATGTCTTATGTGTACAGCCAGTTCCTAGAAGTTAATAGAGTGCCTTTGTGTTCAATGTTCCGTTAACTCTGTGACCAATCCCACAGAGGCACTAACTACATTGGCTTTTTTTAGATCATGTGTCACTACTGCAATTTTACTTTCTGCACTTGCTTAATAAAGTGGTTTTTCCAGATGATTTTATTATCTGAAATTAGTTCAAGAAGCGAACATCAGAAAAATTTTTTTTCATAAAATTAAAGGGCCTCTCTTTCTGAAAAGCATGATTATAGTTTTTGCTAGTATTTAGATGTCAAGACTGGCTGTCATTTTAAGGGCAATATAAATAAGCCTTAGCTCTTTTACGGGGATTATTGATATTCAAATGAAAAATATAATGCTATAGAGCTCTGACAACAGCACGAGGTCACGATGCAGCGCGACATGCACTGGCTTGTTTCGGAGGAGCCGGTGCACAACATGCATGTGCTATCGCACGCACTCTCGGGATTTCCACTGTGCTTGTACATAAGTATGCAGGTAATATAAAATTATACAAATTTAAAATTTAATAATCTGTTATACTTGTCAAATATAAATGAAGGGTTATTTTTTGGCTTCGCTTTCTTCTATTTCATTAATTTAAGTTCCTTCTACCTAATATTTTTATTAAATTTTAAAATGCTTTTTGATCTAGTAAGAGAATTATATAAAATATGAACTCTGATGCTGAATCATAAGATTCATGTTTAACATCAGTGAAAAATTTTTTTCAATTGCGATTCATAAAATTATTAACCTTTCCAACTGTGAATCATAGGACAAAGACAATAATAATTGTTTTCTACTAGGAATTTTGTCAGCTTATGGAATGGCACTAGCTGACGTGGTACACGAGGAACAAGAACCTTGTGCCAAAGAATATAGTGGTGACAATTTTAGCAATTTGGATGAGCGACTTAGTGTTCTTTCTACTGCTTGCAGAGAAAACCTTAAAGCACAGGTTTATATAATACTAATTTTATATCAATTTTATTAAATTATACATTTGTGTAGTCTGTATTGCGTAATCCCAAGGGATTAATAAATAGCAAAGTAATGATAGTGCCCAAGGTAACCCAAGGGTTATCTTGAGAACTATCATTACTTTGTTATTTATCCTTTTTGTTCTTTGCAGAAAATAGTAAACACTTTCTTTGAAGTGACAATTAACTGTGAAATTTTTTTTTCCTTAAATTTGTAGTCAAAATCTGGGAAATTAATTTTTTTCTCTTTACATATTACTTATTCTTCTTCTTTATTTATGCAATAAATAAGAATATGAAAATATTTCTATATTCAATATTTAGGGCTTTATGGAAGAGAATATTGTGCTAGAACCATTCCTTAATCTGCGCTATGAAGGAACCGATTGTGCTTTGATGTGCTCACCGATCGATGGACCATTGGCTACGAAACATGGTGATTTCCAGGCGTCATTTTTGGAAAGGTTTGTATTTGGCTTTATAAAACTTAAATTTATTTTATTTACATCTAAATAGTGGTATTTTTTTTCCAAATGTTTTTTACACTATATATAGTGAACGGCCATAATTTTTTTTTTATAATTTGTAGATTGGTAATATTTAGACTGTGTGTCAATAGAATTTTTATGTAACAAATACTATAGCCACTGCTAATAACGAACAAATATGTAAATTTATTAACAATATATTACACAGTTTAAAATAATGTGAACCAACCAATGTATCATCATGGCTTTAATAAAATCTGTAATAAAATTCAAAATAATTAAAAAAAATCAGCTTATATGTGAACTAAAGTGGACACTGAACTCAATTTGTTCTGAGACTATCATCTTGTATTGCAAATGGGACATTTTATGAATTTTGGTAATCATGACTAATTTTGATAAATGGGTTATCCAAAAAATATTGTCATTCATCGCATTAGTCAACAATTGTAGTTGTCGATCGTATTACCTCATTTGAGAGTCCTGCTCGTCTCAGGCAGTGCAATCCTTAAATAGAACCTTTCAGTTCACTTACACTCATAATAAATCTGCCTATGTATTTCTTATTTATATTTCGAAATAAGGATCTAATTTAACAAATAAAAAAACGCAACACTTATATTTTGATTGTGTTACTCATTCTAAAACATATATAAAAGGCCATGAGCCAAAAGAACTTGTGTCATTAGAGTTCACGTACAGACGCAAAGGCATAGACAAAATCCATACCTGTCACATGTGGTGCGTATTTAACCTCTGGAGTAACTACTCCTCAGCTAACTGTGGTGCATCATATTTGGCATATTTCCTTAAATATCAGAATACAATAGCAGGAGATCTATAATTGACAAATCACATTCTACACTATTTCAGCACTGAATAAACATCTCCTTACTTGCAAATAAATCTATAGTTACTACTATGTATTTGTTTCCATCATAAGTCCTGCATAATGACCCGAAAAATTCAACAGCAATTCTTTCCAAAAGATTACTTACATTGTGGCATTGAAATCCACCTCATGTGCATTTTTGAGGCCTTTTTAGCTCCACATTGTTTAAATTCCAAAATGTCCACGAATTGGGTATTGTTTATTTCTTTAAAGATATTTCTTGACAGACAATGAATTGTTTATGGTAACATCTTCTGTTTTTAAATTCTCATTAATTCTTCCTTAAGTTCTAGCGAATACCATGGAATATAGTATTATTATTGGATCGCGTACCATTACTTTTTGCTTTACAGATTTATTACTTGCAGATACCATAGAATCGATTATTAAATTTATATCAGGACCGTAGAGTTCATCTATTCTATTGTTACCATTGCGTCCACAAAGACCTGTCTTACAATATGATTGTACTTTTATTCCACTTTTAAGTAACACTTGCCAATAGAAAAGGAAGGTTTTCAGAAAAGTGACAAAAGTGCACATCCAAAATGATTTAATATGGTGCCCGTCTTTCATTCTAATTTCATAACGAATACGAGAACATTCTCCAGATTACTAAAGTTAAATATTAGCAAAACTTGCTATACGTCCAGATCGCGAATACTCTCTGCAAAACCCTATGCATGAAAACTAAATTTCCCATCATTATACATTTATATAAAATAGACACATTTTGGTTTCTGCAGCGACATTTTCTTTCATTTGCATTGCCCTATCCAAAAATGTACCATATTTTTATACATACATTTATTAACTTCACATCTAGTGAATGGTGAAGGTCTCCTAGGCAGTGATGGTTGTTTTATTTATTTGTTTTTTTTTTGGATATAAAAAATAAGACAATATTATTAAGCTGTAAACCAACAATAACCATAATATTAAATTAATACAATGCAATAGATAGTAGAATACCACAATCGCATTCCTGGTGGTGCAAATCAAGTAGGAAATTATGATTAAATCATGGACATAGCATTTAATAATCCATATTCAATTGAGAAACTCAAGAGCACATATGATGGGACTTGACTATGAATTTTGATTCATGTTTACTTTTGTAATTGTTGGTTTTAAGAAATAGTCTTTTCACCTGAGATTTTGTTTCACTACAAACCCAATTCTGTCAATACTCTTTCCTTAGACATGGATAACCATAGAAAGTAATTTAACTTAAAAGCAATTTATTGCACATATATTTATTACGGATATACAAAATAGCAAACTTATGTGCAAACCAAAATTAGTACACTACTAAACAGGAAAAGTGAAGTACAAATAAACTGTACTTATATTGGTATACTGTATAGATTTCACCTTCTGAGAGCACCATATTATATAAAGTAAAACAAAAAAACAAAAATTTATTTCAATTATTAATCTTTCTAGGAAGAATAATTAGCTATGATGGCAATAGAAAATCAGACATTGTGATGACCAGAAAATGCGCAAAATTTTTTGAAGAAAAGTTTACATATATGTAATCGTATTTATGTTTATACTATCTTGCACATTTAACGCAGTAAATTTTAACATAGTGGAAATAATACCTTTGAATCAACGTAGTTTGAAGAACAAAGGAAAAATAATTGTATTAGATAGGAGTTTTCTGTAAATTTGGACGGTATTTAAATTTCAAAAGTATGTAAAAATATTCGCTAATATAAATTCATTTTCATAGTACTATTTCTCTGCCGGTATGTTACCTCCCACTGATGTGAAGATGATTCGGTGATGGAACGTTACATTACATATTTCAGATGTTTTCTTTCTTTATTGATACCTACATTATCTGCTTGTTATTAAGGTACATTATTAAGTTTATATGTTAACCAATCTTCATAGATTTTCTCCCAAAAGGTGTATGTAAAACATTGGCTTTTTAACGTGATAACATTTTATTGCACACTAATCGTATGTATGTTCAAAAGGTTAAAATTATGAAAACTTTGTCTATCATAAGCTATTTCAAACTCCTTTTGTCATTTGCTCAATCAAGGTCTCTGCTAAACGTTACAACTATGTATTTTTAGTCTAAACAGTAATTTTTGCAAAAACTTCAATTGAAAACTACAGGAATGCTTAGATATAAATCTCCTTTTTCGTATTGCCATCCTCTAATAAATAGTGTGCTTCAATGACAAATTCATATTATATTAAAATTTTATGAATTCACCATAAATAACAAAATAAAACTCATTGCATTGTAAAAGGAGTTTCATTTCATTTATTACAGGCAAATATTATCACACCAAAAACATCCATGACAGAGTAGATAAAACAGCCTATTTAGTTTTTTTTTATTTTAGAGTGTAGAGAGAAGTAAAGAAAGTATTGTAATTGCTTAAGAAAGCAATATTGATTTTTTGATTCCTAAAAAAATTATTATAAAGTGATATAAAAGATTTATAAAAGATTTGTTTAGGTGCAATAAATTTTAATTATTTTGCAGATATAAAACGGAATTTGGTTTCACATTAGCCGGTCGGCGAGTGCTAGTTGATGATGTGAGAGTACGCGGAGTGGGTAAGACACCGCCACCTCAGCAGCAAGCCTTGCCAGCTAAACCAGGAGTTTTACCTGTGCTAGTGGAAGTATGTCACATTAAGTTCTCTTTATTACTATGTCTATTCTTATAGACTGCCTAGTAAAATGCAATTAATGAATTCATAGTTTACATATTAATGTCGTTCGAATATACTGTATTTTATATAATATAATTGTTAAGAAGAAGATTTAATATTTAGAAGGAAACATTTTTGTCCAGGAATATGCATGGAATACTACATCGTTTAATCCTGATATACCATACTTGCTTTCTTGACTGATCTTCATATACCTATTATTAAGGCACATTATATTTATATTAGATAATCTTAATTCTTTAGTTCTTTTTTACTTAATTTAGTAAACTGGAGTTCGCTTTTCGTCTCATGTATTTATTTTATTTTTAATTATTATTAAGTTATTTACAGGTTGTACTATCTCAGTGTAGTTTCATTTTATCAATAGATATAGTAAAAGAACTATATAGATATAGAAAAGAACTTTATATTAAGTATTTTTGTAATTCAAATAATTTATTTCTTTTCTACTTCACTTTTGTTAAGACATGATTTTGATCATTATATACACTATTGACAGACAACTCAGGTCTACCTGGATGGTGGATACCAAGAATCTGGAGTATACCTTTTACAAGATCTGTCTCCACAGCAAGTTATTCCTGGTCCCGCTATAATTATGGATAATCTTTCCACCATTTTAGTTGAACCCGGTAAGACCAACAATTATTAACAATTGAAACTAATTTTATTTTTAATTATCGATCGTACAGAACTCTCGTTACTCTAATTAATTTATCCTGTATAAAATCTTCTAAATTCTTTATTCAACTATTTATATTTTTTTAGTTCTTTCATCTCAATTAACATTGTGAGAGATGAACTATTTCTTTTGGACATGTGGAAAAAACTGTATCAAAAAGAATTTAAAATAGATGTTATCCAATTAGATCGCTATATCGCATTAAAAGAAAAAAAAATAGAAATACAAATACCATTTAGGACCTTAAATTTAATTAATTTTACTGAAAAACATGATAAAACGACTTATAATTCACTTAAATCAAGTAAGAATAACTTTCCATTTTCCTTCGCAAAGATGATTTACCAGTATAAAACTTATATGTTACACAAACATAATTAGCTACATTAAACGTAAAACGTTTACCAATTAACAAGAACTTGATCATGCTTGCCGCATTTTTGGCACAATAACAAATAAAAATAAAACATATATATATTTATAATTGTTTTGAACACAGCAACATTTTAAATTCAGCCCAAAATCAGTGTTGAGTATCCCCTCAAAAGTCATTGGAGACATATAGTTTATGGTTAATATTGTGCTTTGTCTTAGCTGAAGGACCTAAAAAGCATGCTAAACAAAATACGCTTTTAAGAAAGTGACTTTAATAAACAATGTTTTTTACCTTTCTTATGCAACATCAGATTGCACAGCCATCATCACAAAATATGGTGATATCAAGATCACAGTAGGCAGCCGAAAGTTGACAAACGTGGACACCAAGCTGGATTCAGTACAACTCAGTATTTTCTCCCACCGTTTCATGTCTATTGCTGAACAGATGGGCAGGTAATTGTATCATTATAATAGTCTATGAAACATATTTCATTGGGTTCCATCCCTCAGAATGAAAAAACGAACCCTTTATGATGACTTTGTTGTCCATCTGTCTGTCAAGACCCTGGTTACTAGGAACGGCCACAGGAATCAAGTTGATTAATGTCAAATCTATGGTCCCATAAATTTAAACTCCTTATTTAAATATTGAATAAATTTGGCGTTAATTTTGTAGAAATTCATTATTCACAATTAAATGAAACTACGTGATGTAGTATTATTTCTACTTTCTCTAAGTTCTTTACCACGACCTAGGTTTCGTTGTATTACATCTTCAGGTCGGCTATTAGCAAAGATTGGACTCCTTATTTAATGCAAAATAGATACGGCCTTTCAAATATCACGTAAATTGGTACTAATTCTCTTTTGAAAACTACTAGTGGGCCTAAAATCGTTATATGTGGTATGAAAAAATTTGTTAAATAAAGGAAAAATGTAAAAATGACTATTTTATAATTGAATGTGGAATTATTATTAACAAAATAAATTTTAAATTTTTTATTTTATTTCTTTGTAAAACACCTACCGACTGTAGAAAATACTAATATTTCTGATAATAGTATATAACGGCACAGAACCCTTAGGGTGCGAATCCATCTCACGCTTGACTGCATTTTTTTGAGTGTTTCGTAGTATTAGAAAGTCTTCACAATGGTAGTTTTAGATATCTACTACAGCAGTCATAATTACACCCTTTTACTTATAACATGGACGGTATTTTGTTGTAAAATTGACGAACCAAAAATTTTTGAAGAAGTGTTTATACTAGATAAAACATTTTCCAATAAAATTTTATATTAAAAACAAGTATAGCGTCTATTATTTTTTACACGTTCACATATTAACAGTTCCATCATGTTGTTTGCTCTAGAAGCGTAAACACAATTAAATAAAAGAAAGTGAGCATTATTATTGTTATTCCAAAAATAAATTAGGATAATTTCGTTAAGTATTGAACTATTCAGTTGTTGGTTATAGGAATTACAATCTTTTTCTTTAATTAAAATTAATAGTCTCAAATGTCATTACTTAATTAGTGATGATGCCCTAGATATATAATGAAACATTAAATTTTACAAAACAAACATTGCTTTTATTTCATAAGATATAACTACTGAATTATTTAACTAGTGAATTAAATGTCCTATAATATATTTTTTTAAATAAAACACTTCATATGGAAAAAGTCAATTATTTTAATAATATTTTTCCAGGGTGCTTCAACGTACCTCAATATCCGTGAATATAAAAGAGCGCTTGGACTTTTCTTGTGCTCTTTTTGGGCCAGACGGTGGACTAGTCTCTAATGCACCTCATATTCCAGTACATCTTGGCGCTATGCAGGAGACAGTACAGTTTCAAGTATGTTAAATTAAATTTAACAAGCGTAGTAAAAAAAGTTACTTTTAAAAATTGTTATCCATGTGTCAATCAGTATTATTTAATTTAAAAAAATTATTCAACAAAATTTTCTAGCTTATTTAATTTTGTATTGAAACCACTAGAAACTCTAGATGATTTGGAAACAATAAACTAGTAGATTCTACAAATAATTTATTTAAAAATCTATAGAATAGCTAATTAGTGTTCATGTCTTTGACATATAGTAATTGGTAAATAACCTGTATATGTTGAAAAATATTACTGCACAAATTATAGAATAGTTTCTGTCAACATGTGATGCACATTTTGTGTTTTTATGATTTACTGAATTAAAAAGAAGACAGGTTTCATAAAAGTTCATTTAAGAAACTTAAAGAGCACACAGAAATAGCTACCTGTTTTTTCTGCCTGAATCCACATTTCTCGAGTGTTGAGATGATAAATTTATAAGATGAGTTAAATTATATATTGGTAATTTATGTACCCATTTATTAGTTACTTTTCAAAATGTATCAGCTAAAAATCAACTTTCCTTTCCATATTTCCCGATTTTGAAAAAGGTGCATAATCACGGTTAAAATCAGTTTGTTACATTTTATTAAATTGGAAACGTACATAAGCACAAAACACTACATTAATTATGTTAAATGGATTAATACTATTCGTTTAGTTAAATAGTATAATTCATTGTAGAGTTTAAAAAGTTGTAGCGTGAAAAGTGAAATGTTGCCCTGATGTGTTATTACATACATGTGTTCCTTTTTCGACCAAAAAAGATATATTCTATTTAGATATCACTGTGTTATCCAATGTTCATCTCCATAACAGAAGTTATATGTATGCAAAATTTCAGAGTTTATTAAATGAGCAGTTAAGGCATGAAAGCTGAACAAATAAACAACAAACTCACTTTCATATTTTTAATATCAGTTAGGATAATTAAGATTCACACTTCAATATAAAATATTTAGCAACAAGTATTTAATATAATAACGTGTCTTAAGAACTTGTCTTGTGAACTTTCCGAGACTTGACAGGATGCAACAATGGAATGACATCACTTAAGGTGACCAGGTATTTTAGAGTGAATTGGCAAATATATTTTTTGCATTTAGTTTTATTAACAAGTATTTTATTATTATTTTTTCTAATTAAGTTAATTTAAGTATAATTCTTTACTATTCATATATATTACTTTACGATTTAATAGTTTTTAAGTGAGAAGGTGGAAAACAAAGAAATTGTCAAATTTACCTTCTTCTTTAGCCATTTTCGAGTGCAAAGGAGTAGACCACCTTCAGTTTATGATATCAATCTTGATCTTGGATCGTTTCTACCCACTGCACTTCAGCTGTTTTCTTGATGTCGTCATACCACCGTATCACCGTACCATGTCTCCACTCTACCACAGCCCTGTACGAGCTTTGTTTGCAGTTCACACCCATTTTAATTTCACTATGTCGTTTTGGTCATTAATTCTTGAATCATGGGACAGTTCAGTGCGTTTTTGCTCGAAATTTCATACTTAACTTGCATTTAAAAAAATACAGTAAGAAAAATAGATGATGATTCCTGCGTTTGATGAGGTATTAAGTTCTGATATTTCGTTAATAAGCATCTCCTGAACTTGAGTTCAAAATATTCATTTATTCAGAAATGGCAATTATTTCACATACGGCATTATAGACTTAAACCAGTTCAAATCATCGTCATATTTATTTAAACCGTTATTCATTAAATCTATTTTCTCTCGTTCAAGTGTTATTAACATTTCTTCAACACTATTTTTTACTGCACTTTCCTGTATCCTTTAGTTCCCCAACATTGCAATGAACTCCGATGGAGGGTGCGAAGGGCCAGGTGTCGAGGTATCATATTTTATCAGTGCAGTTGTAGGCATCAATGGTGTAGCCGTCACTCGTTGCCAAATTGGTTTCATCTATATTCAACTCTTTGTCATTGGATTGTGCATAATATGATGTTCCCTTAGAAAGAACACACATAATAGTACCATCATTAAGAAAGTCAGTTTCATAAAATTTTTACTTGTAATATTTTCACATAGCTTCAAAATGATATTTTAAAATGAATTGCATTGAATCAAAATGTGGCCAATCGCCTTGATATTGTCGATTTTAATCAGCATCCGAACCCCTATTTTGGTTTTATAACTTTTTTAGTTCTATAGGAATCTTTTCATTTCTTTCATTACTTTTTTTATGTCTCCAACTGAAATCAAAACAATATTATTATTATTTACAGATATTTATTTACTGGAACGCAATTTAGAAAGTTAACATTCAATTTCTGTATATTATAAACTGCAATTTCGAAATGTAGTAAAAAAAGTGTGCACTGCAATTTGGAAGATATTAGTAATAACACATGTGTCAATATCCACAAATGACATTTGTAAAAGAATTGGAAATTATATTTGGAAGAAATGGGAATTTCCTAATAGCATTGGTAGGCTTAATGACAAACATATATGTATTAAGAAACCAAATAAAACAGTTCTATGTATTACAATTATAAGGGATTTTTCTGCATTCCTATTAAAACACATCTTCTGAAGCCACATCCACAAAAAAATTTCACTGAAGGAGGTAATAAGGAGCGGTTCAATTATAAATTGTCTCAAGCAAGGATGGTAGTGGAGTGTTCTTTCAATTCACTATCTTCAAGATTTGGACTACTTAATGTACCCCTTGAGACAGATATTATAAATACAATTATCACTATAAAAGCCATAACTCTACTTCATAATATAATATGTGACCTTGAGGGTAATTACAAAAATATGAAGTTAACATCATTGCCTTCTCTTTAAAGCTAAAGAAAATGTAATTCCTCAAATCAAGTAGCCATACAAACAAGAGAGACATTCACAAATTTGTTTAATGAATGTTAAGTACTTAAAAAAAGATGATATGAATATAATTAGTAACAAAACTTAATAATGTAATTATAAAATTTACTTGGTCTTCCTACTGCTCGGCAATATTCTTCTAACTTCTTTGTCTCAATAAACAATTCTTATAATGTTTATGTTTGTTCCACAACATCTCTGCTCATGCAGTGCGGAGATGTACATTTCTGAATAGATCATTTTGTAATAGTCCAGTGGTGTCGCACCTCATCACTCATAAAAAAGTAACACCGACCGCATTACTTTGTGTCTCACCATACATTGCCATATGGGCCGCAAGCAAGGGATGTCATCGGTTTGAACGCATTCGTCGCGTTGGCAGCATTGCTTCATGTTTGTTATTTATGCAGGACACCCCATTAGAATTGGTGGTGGATCTCCTTTGTGAATATCCAAGTCTCCACTTCATATGTGAGCACTGGTGAAACACACTGATCATATATGCGAGCTTTCTATTCAGTACTGATTCTCATGCTGAAGACAACTTCGACCTTGGAGTAGGCTACCCACGCTAATCTTACGTGCCTGTCAATTTCATTTGCTTGATTGTTCTATTTATAATCCAAATACATCTATTAATAAGGATTTTATTTAAATGATAGATTGGCTTCCGTGGTGATAGTCTACGAGCCGGCGATGTGCTGCTATGTAATCATCCGAAAGCTGGTGGTTCCCATCTTCCCGATTTTACTGTTATAACTCCTGTATTCCATGAGTAAGTAAATAGTTTCAAAAATTTAGTAAATATTACAAAATACGATATTCTAATCTACTTAAGAAAATGAAATTCTCAGTGCGTCTCCGAAGCCAATATTTTTCGTGGCATCCCGTGGGCATCATGCAGATATTGGAGGTTCCACCCCTGGTTCCATGCCACCTCACTCGCGCAGCCTAAGCGAGGAAGGGGCAGCCTTTAAATCATTCATGCTTGTTTCTGCTGGAATATTCAACGAGGAGGAACTCATAAGAGGTGCAGTATGCATAATAATATTCTCTATCTAAAATTGGACCCTTCCTGAGGTTTACTTTTCCTGGTTAATAGGATAAACAATATGAGTCCAAATTAAATGATAATGTCATAAAGGATCACGGGCAGATTTGTATGGTAGCTGGCCTACAATACAAATCTATAACCAGCGAAAGGTCTATTTAAGTTTTAATTTTTGCTATGAGGCCTAGCTCCAGAGATGCTGGAGAAGAAAAGGTGTCTGCATCCTTAAGTACCCTAAAAATACATTTATTTTTTATTGATTATTATTAAGGTATTTGAGAGCTGAGAAGATACAGAAAAAGATAAAAAGTTTTGTTTTAAAGTTTTTAATAAATTATTGATTATTAGTTAAGTTAAATAAATCATATACATGTACATAGGATACCTATCTAATTAAGACAAAAAGCTTACTTTCAAACTCTACATAAAAGTACAATACTACATTATTGTGGTACCTATTTAAAGTAACATATGAAGATGAATATTTTGACAAGCTACATATAATTGCTTAAGAAGCATTCCGCATCACTGATCACATGACCACAGAAAATCAGCTTTACTAATTGAGTTTTGGCAAGATAGACACTTCACCAACTTCACCAGTCACTCCTCTTTGGACTCACATACAAGGGGTTTCTAAATCATATTGCGGTTGCTTGCTGTTATTTAAAAATAAGAAGAAAAATATCCTGGATGCGTTTGCTACATAACGAGCTGAGCTGTGTGTTCCTTCCATCACCCAAAACTAGTATCTATATAATCAACCTCTAAACTAGTATCTGGTCGATGTCACACCCCATCTATTCTTTAGATTTTGAACCTTCTGATTATCACCTTCCCTATGCTCTAAAAAATGTTTCTATCTACAATGCTTCTCAATGGTTACAATTGTAAAGCGCTCTTATTTATTTCTTTAAAGGTCAACTTGCTGACTTGTTGTATTTAACATTAGTATATTTTTAGGTACTGTAGTGTTCACTGACAGTTTTATAGGAATAAAAAATGTTTAACGGTTCAAAGTGGATCATTATTATTAGCCAAGCAAATAAAATGTAAGTACTCTTCATGGCACATCTTCCTTTTTTTTTACGTAAACTAAAAAACTTAAGTAAATATGATGAGAGGCTTTTGGCTATTTTGGCCCGACTGCTATATTTAAGTTCGGAATAATTGCATAATTTTTTTATATGGCAGCAGAGGATTAAACATATGTCTGGAAGAAAGCTCAGACTTGTTTTATATTCGTAAATATAATGTACTTCTTTTATTACTTTTTATTTAATGAAAACATTCAAAATCTCACTAACCCACACATAGGTATGAATCATGGAGCTACAAACCACCTTACAATGGAGAAGCCAAAGTGATATTCACGGTAAGCAGCAAAAGTGAATGCGACATTATGGTGTGTTGTGCAGTCAAATTGAATAAAATCTGTAGTAATAAAGAGGAGGCAAATCTAGGGTTACTTATATTTAAGTATGTGAATTGCTAAAATAACTATAAAATGTATATAGAAATTACCTTTACTTAAATGCTCCTGCACCGATAGAGATGTTGTTTTTAGAATGTTACTGCTTATTTTATTTTTGGCACAAATTATTATCAGTTTATGTGGGTAGTCTGTAATTTGGGGAAATTTACTGGATGTGATGATGAAGATAAATAATGTATATAATTAATAAAAGGTAATAAGTCTGGTTTAGCAAAAATGAAAATTTCACTGTTTTTCTTTAAATGAAGGATATACATAAAAAATTTACATGTTTAAAAAAAATTCAGATCAGAAGAACTTATTTATAATAACAATATGCGTAAGAAATAAAATTATAGAGAATGGTTAAATAATGTGAGGCAAATTAATTTTCATTTGAAATATAATGAAATTAATTAGATAAATTTATTGAACTTACTAATCTGGGCGCAAAGCTCGACTGATTGGTTTATTACTGCTACTACTTCTGCAACGTTACATTAATAATACGAATATCTTAGTTTGTCTAACTAATACGCAACTACTTCAGGAAATAAAATTATTTATTATTCTCAAAAAACAAATCCCTACATTAATACCATAATATTAAGCCACATTGATAATTTATGCAACACTATTGCACCTAAATTTTATTAAAATACTCGTTATCCCGTATAAATATTTAAAATCTTCATTAGCATGTCCAAATTTTGTCTCTTTCCTGCTTGTATAAATGGGACGATCGAGAGCGAAACAGGATATTAAACTTCCCATCAATTGCAAACTTTCCCTCCTCACAAAGTAGCCCTCTGATTCCCATAGTATGTTATATAGAAGACGTCTCCGTCAGTAACACGGCGTGGATGGCTCCTTGCTCTATGACATGAACGCATATATACATTTAAGAAATTCTCGTTCCCTATTACACTGCTTGCATACGGCTCTACACAAGTCTAATGAATCACTCTGCACCTCCTGCATCCACCTGTACTGCTCCACTCTCCCTGCTGTAATGATTAAGAATAATCACTATTTTGTATCTGACCCAACATAAATATGGTTACCAATAAATATCATTGTATTTTTTTTGTTGTTTTGCCGCCTTCTTTATACTCGTATATTATTTATAATATAATAATTTCTTTTGCTCTTGACCTTACCTGCAAGTATTGGCCATTATCCTTTCTTTTATCATAAAATAAAAACAAGTCTAGGAGAACCTGCTAACATTAGCCACAAATTGGTACATGGTTTAGATAGTGCTCGTATAGAATTGTCCATTCTCCAATAATATTGAAACAATTTGTGTCCTTTATGTATTAATTTACCTTTGTTTTTATTCAAATTAAATTTTCTAGAGTTAATGAAGCCAGGTGAGACACCGGGATGCTCAGGAACCCGCAACCTGGCCGACAACCTTTCGGATCTTAAAGCCCAGATAGCAGCTAATCAAAGAGTATGTATTATTTACACGCAAGATTTATAAAATATACAAAAATTGCTGGTTAACATTGTTTGTCTAGTTAAATAGACTAATCAAGTGGGATAATACTTGGCAACGGTATTAACTTATTTTAAATATACCTGTTGAGTAAAATGCCTTTAACTAAATTGTTACATAAATAAATACATATTACATAAATAAATACATAATTGTTACATAAATAAATACATATTATTACTAATTGATTGCATTGCTAAATCTTTGAATTAAGAATCGGATATATGCTAGGAAATATTCCATTCCTTACAAATTCACATGTGTGCACCCGACCCCGGCAGTACTGTGTTACTCTTACGCCTATATGCACCACTCACAGTCAGGACTGTCAGTCGGAATAACTAACAGTTAAAAATGTATTTCTGTTTCTCATTAACTCAGTTGAGTCAGAACAAGAGTCTACTTTACAGACCGTGCCCTATTGCATGGTCCAATTCCTATAGTATCTATACTGATATTCCTGATCGTACGGGCATTAGGACACAGAAGAGAACTACTCTGGTCCACTGGAGCAGCTTAAATAAGCATTGAAGGAGAAATGGCGAGAGAAATTAGTGAAAGTGGTGTTGCTTTCGCATGACAATGCACGTGTACACTAGAGCCATGTTGCGATTAGGGATTGCAATTGCTGGATCCAGCATCCAGCAATCCACTGGATCCAGTGCATTTTTTTTTCAAACTGGATCCAGCATGCCGTGCTGGATCCGGCAGCGCGGATCCGTAAACGTATCATATTCGAAATTAGTTAGGATATATCTTTAAAGCAGAGTCGGCGAACAATGCGCAACGTTGCCATTCAATTGGTAGTACGTGCCACGAGTGCGATTGAACGGCAACGTCGCCCCCTCTCTCCATACACCGCCTACCCTTTGACTTCTTCTGTTTGTTTACCTATTTTAATTATAAATGATGTAAATCAAAACACAGACCACATTCGACTTTCTGCTCTCGCTAGTAAAAGTGTTTTCGTGTCAAAAAAGTGCTCTCAACCTGCTGTGCGTGTTGTTCGTGAGACTGAATATATAAGTAAGTAATTTGACTTATGTATTTATTTTAAATGATTAATGATTATGAATTACGATTGAAACATGATTTGATTTGGTTATTGTAACTTACTCAAAGAAAAAACAGTCGACTGACAGTCAAAATAAGAATCAGATTTATTTACCAATATCGCGAAATCTTTTGATTTTTAGGGTTCCGTACCCGAAGGTAAAACGGGACCCTATTACTGAGACTTCGCTGTCCGTCCGTCTGTCCGTCCGTCCGTATGTCCGTCTGTCACCAGGCTGTATCTCATGAACCGTGCGTGATAGCTAGACAAATGAAATTTTCACAGATGATGTATTTCTGTTGGCGCTATAACAACAATTACTAAAAATGTTAATGTACTCACGGAAACAGACAACTTTTAGTTGAATTTTAGGTTTTTGTTCAATCACACTTAAATACATCTTATTTTACAGTCATATCTATTTAATTTTCAGATTCCAAGGATTATCGTTCGGTAATATCCAAAAATGTCTGCTGAAGATGATAAAAGAAATTTGTGGGACTTTTTCACAAAATTGGATAATGGTCGAAGTGCTAAATGCTCATTGTGTTCAAAAATATTGCTTATTAGCAACCGTTCAACGACAGGCTTAAAAAACCACCTGAAAAAGATACACTGTATCAATGTCAACGTCACTTCTTCAAACACCAAAGATTTACATACTAATACAATTACACCAGCTCCCATTGCCGCCTCAGCGGCCTCAGCAAACACGTCAAAAAATGAAAATACTCAAGAAGTAGTTCCGAGTAAAAAGTCGAAGAAGACTATTGATTCCTACTTTGAAAAAGAAAATTCTATGGAAGGTATGATCACTAGGATGATTTGTAAAGATGGTTTTTTATGAGTTCATTTTGTACATCACCCGATTTGAGACAATTATTCGCAAAAAGTGGATTCCAACTGCCAACTTCTCCGAACACAATAAGAGCGATAATTTACCGGTATGCAGAAAATATCCAAGCAGATTTTATAAAAGAATTCACTAATTTAAAACAAAAAGGACAAAAATTTTCGTTAAGCTTCACAGATACATAAATCTCAACTTGCACCTTACAGATAAACATTTCAATCTAGGGTTGATTAGAATTCACGGATCCTGCACTGCTGAACACTGCATTGAATTAGTGTTTGGCTTAATCATTGAATCCGACATCACTGGTATCACAACCGACGGCGCATCCGTTATGGTGAAAGTTGGCAAGCTCATGCCTTGCTATCAACAACTGTGCTTCACACATGGTATCCAGTTGGCTGTGGTAGACGTGTTGTATAAAAAGAAACCTCAAAACGAAATAGAACAAGCACCAATAGACGAAAGCGACGAGTATGAAGATGAAAATGATGATTCGGAGACAGAAATGAATGAAGGACTGGCAGTAACAAACGAACAAATATCAGCGGGCCGTGTTGAATTGATTCCACTTTACCGTGATCTGCTCATGAAAGTACGAAAAGTTGTGAACACTTTCAAAAAATCACCTACCAAACACGACAAGTTCTTGCAAAAATATGTCCAGGAAGAGAAAGGCAAAGAATTAAGTTTAATTCTTGACTGCCACACCAGGTGGAACAGTTTGCTCGAGTCCACTTTGATAACTGCTGGCACATCTCTGACACACTTTGTACAATTTGCCTTAGACAAACTAAATAACCAGACCACTAACCTAAGTTCCGAGCTGTCTGAAGCACTACAAAACAGAATAGCAGAACGGCGCCTCCCTGAAGTTACAGGTACGTTAGTGTACTTACAAAATCCAAAGAAATATGAAGAAGCAGTAAAAAATCCTGGCTCTTTTCCCATGCCGAAAAAAAGTACAATGCGACAAGAGATGAAAAATTTGTTGAATTGTGTCAATTAACAAGTGATTGTGGATGTGGAAACAGTGCAAGAGGATATAATGGAACTAGAAGAAGATGGGCCAGATAATCCGGAGCCCGTGAATTTTACTTTAAAACAAGAGAATGAACTAAAACGAGAGAAAGAAAACTTTTATAAACAAAAAAAAGGGGTTCTCAAATAGACTACGAAAAGATTTTAAAAAAGGAAATGACTGCTTTTGAGAGTGAGGGAGTGAAGGGCGAACATTTATCTATGATTTATGATTATTTAATGACCTTGAAACCGGCCAGCGTAGAGGCCGAGAGGGCCTTCTCAGCAGCCGGTTATATATGCAGTTCTGTGCGAAGTAGGTTAGGCGATAAGACTATAGATAAAATTTGTTATTTAAGGTCTTACTTCCAGCGAATTCAAAAAACTAAATAGTTTATCTTTCTGTTGTTAGAGTTTAAACTTCCTAATTTGATTATAAGTTTTTGATTTTCATAAGATGTCTTAATCTTGCTTACAGTGACGGTAGTAATATAAAATTATATCTTAAATGGCTGCAAAGAAGATCGTTTCGAGACTTCTTGGAATACAGGCTGATATTTGTGATTTGTAGTTGAAGTTGTAGCATTAGCTCTCGGTAGAATTGATTGTTACATTGTTTAAGATATAGTTTACGTAGTATTTTATTTTTCTCACTTCATGAACCATAATAATAGAAGTGTAATTTTAAGTCAATAATTGTTTCCATCTCAAATGACAAAGAATTAAAAAACTAAACCAAAAATATGTAGTAACTACTAAATAAGTAGGTGCCCCTTATTTTTTTAATACATGATTTGTAATAAAAAAATTGATATTCAAAAATTACTAGAAATTTCATTAAAAATTATGTTTTTTTATTCATTCCATATTTTGCTGGATCCGCGCTGGTTCCAGCTGGATTTAAGTCAATCCAGCAAAAATCCAGCTGGATTGAAAACCTTGCTGGATTGCAATCCCTAGTTGCGATGGCTGCCCTTCACCAGTGTGGCTTTCAAATATAGCAACACGCACCTTACAGCTTAGACTCGGTCCTCTGCGAATATAAATTGTTTCCTAAAAATTAAAAAGGAGCTTTGTAGAAAAAAATTTTGCAATGAAAAAAATAAAAACTTATTTTCAAGATAAAGAGAAAACATTTTTTTTTTGGGGGTATTAATAACTTAATGAACAGATTTGAGAAATGTATTGCGGTCTTAGGGGGAATACATTGAAAAGGAAAAATAGCACCACATTTTTTTTATTTTTCTTCCATCCCATTCTGCGAATTATTTGACCTACTCTCATGTCTCTTTTTTTTTTCTTAAATTTATTGCAATTTGCATCTGGTAACCCGATGACCAAGTGATGTTTTCATCATTTAAGCACTGTGTACCATCAAATAAATAAATAAATTACTCATTGTTTAAACAGGGTATCCACCTTGTGGGAGAGCTCGTCGATGCTTACAATCTAGATGTTGTGCAAGCTTATATGGGACACATACAGAATAATGCTGAGGTGGCTGTGAGAGATATGCTTAAGGTGATTTTGCAATTCTAATTTATAAACTTGTGTGAACATACTTTGCCAGAATATTTTGATCACATGTGTACTCAAAAGTTACATTAGAAGCCACTATACAGAAATGTACCCGGAGAACATTTTATTTATATTTCTTACAGTATAACTCTGTTTCGGCGACCATTTTTCTGTGTGCAAAATAAAACCTGTTAAATAGAAATAGAACTAACATTATGAGGGTACCACACTCATTTATTTTGAATATGTAAGGATACCTGTTATTTCTATTAAAGTACTTGCAAATATAAACAATATTTTCACCTTATAAATATATCATACAACTTATATGCAGGTTGTCAAATTGTTGTCAGTTTTTAAAAAAAATAAGATGTGGAATTGCTGCTTTAGTTTTTTGTTAAGCTATATATTATTTTCTAGTAATCCAATTTTATTCATAATTTTAATTTTAGCTGTTTTGGAGATGGGGAGGGACATGTTTTTATGAATGTTTACATCAATACTTCTAGACCTATATATATACAATTCTAAAGAATAGTACTGGAATATTTGTAACTCATCCTTTCAATGCCTTGTGATTCACTGCCATTTAATCGAAAGCAAACAAATTTTTTTATAATTTGGTATAAAAAAATTTGTTCCCTCCAAAATGCTCATAAAAATATTAGTTGGTACTATATCAAATTTCAAATTACTATTGAATGGTTTCTGAAAAAACAACTAACAGACAAATAGACACCTGAGTGATTTTATAAGGGTTACATTTTTTTCTCTCAAGCTAAAGAATCCTATGAAAGCTTTACAGAAATAGTTTATTGGATATAATTTTTAGTAATTGTATTTATGAAAATTATTTCTAATAGAAGTGAAATTCACTACCAGGAAATAGCAAACAAGACCTTCAAGAAAACAGGGACATACATATTAAAAGCTACTGAATATATGGATGACGGGTCTCCAATTTCACTCACAATCACTCTGGACCCTGACAATGGTTCTGCTATTTGTGATTTTACGTAAGCATGGTTTGCAAATTTTTATCTCTTCTTTTTTATTGCCTTAAATGTTGATTATCTATATTTATATTTGTTCCATATGTCTCTTTCCTCAATAATTATAAGTGTTGTCATAAAATATATATGTCATAATATTTTAGGGGAAGTGGTGTAGAAGTTTGGGGTAATACTAACGCACCACGAGCTATTACATTATCTGCACTTATATATTGCCTGCGCTGCATGGTCGGACATGATGTGCCACTCAACCAGGTAATCAATATTTTGTTTTATTTAGATCTTGTTATAAAACAAATTTACTCCATAAAATCTACCTTTAGCCCTGTTATTAAATTTGCATTATTGAGTATTCATGTTATATAATTCTAACCTGTGTCTAACAAACAACTCTTAATAATGTAACATCCAGTTGTAACTTTAGTATTAAATATGCTTTAACTCTCTCACTCAAAAATGTTTATAACATACCTATGTATTATATACAATCACTGCTTTATATGATCTCCTCGGTCAGTTTTGCTATATATTAGAATTGTCGAGAAGTCCTGGTAAAGATGAAATAAGCTAGAGAAATATAATGATTCAGGTATATTTTACTACATGCATTATTATTAGATAAATCAAAATGATACACGGAACAATTATTGACTATAAAAATGTACTCTGATGAAGATTGTGTGTGATTTAAATTAAATAGACTTTTTTTATTAATCGACAAATTCCTATCAAAATAATTTATTTCCTCACCTCAAGTACATAATGTAGATTATAAATACTACGTATATTATGGAATTAGAACATAAGCTTTTGAAGATGTTGTTTTAATATTAGAGTGCACTCCACTTGCGTGTCTTCTACTTAATACTAATTTTACACGGAAAACTTACACAGGTATGGTCTAAACTAAAAATAAATTTAAAAAATATGATACTATATAATATTTTTTAACCGATTTCAAAAAAGGAGGCAGTTTTCAATTCGTCTAAATTTTTTTTATGTATGTTCAGCGATAATTCTTTACTGAGTGGACCGATTTCGATGATTCTTTTTTTGTTCGAAAGAGGGTAGTTGAGGGGTTCCATATAAATACGATAATGATCTGATGATGAAGTCCAAAAAAGAACAATGGAACTCCTTAACGAATGACAGTAAATCAATTATGATTCAAGAATTTGTCAAATCTGATGATGATTTATGGAGATGAACAATCAAGTAAAGGATGGTAGTAAATTAAACACAATTCAAAATATTGCTATGGGTAGTTGTTACTTTGCAAAAAGAACTACACCACTTACCAAGTCAGAGTACGATTACAAGTTCTGGGAACAAACAATAGAACTCCTTAATGGATGTTAGTAAATCAAGCATTATTAAAGTTATTTGCTACCAGTAGTTGTTACTTTGCAAAATAACTTCACATCCACAATGTCGGAGTCTGATGATGAGTTCTGAAAGTAAGGGGATGGGGAAACGGAAGGGGAGGAGTAGGGCAGGGAAGAGGAAGAGGAAGAGGAAAGGGAAGGGGAAGTAGAAGTGGATGGGGGAAGGAAAGGTGAAGGGGTAGGGGAAGGGGAAGGGGAAGGTAGGGTTGTGGGTGCTTTGGAGAAGAGGAAGGGAAGAAGAACCACGTTGATGATAATTTTTGACGATTCTATTGAGATTCAAAGCACATCTAATACCATTAAACGAGCGATTTCATGTTCCTACTACGGGAAACTTGAAATACACCGAGTAAAGCTCGGTATACCAGGTACTATACATAAAACCTCAAAAAAAGCTTGTACTAAAAAAGTAAAAAATAATTAACTCAATATAGGTAGCTACTTATTCGCAATAAATAACTAAGTTACATATTTTTGAAATTGGTGCCAGCCACTGCCGATCAACTTTTTTGAAGTTGGTGTTTTAAAAGATATTTTTTTAAGCAAGTCCACAATACATAACTTTACGTTTTAATTCTTCTGTAAATAAGTTATAATTACAGAACAATTATTCTGTTAATAAGTTTTTACATTTTTTTTTTTGTTAATTTTATTCCCTTCCAGAATGTCTAATCATCATACCTCTAATCACTTTTTAATAAGGTTGAAAATTCAATTCAAAAGGTGTGTAATGTTGTGAAACTTTATCACACTCAGGAGAGTAAAATCACAAAAAGTTACAATCTTCTTGTTCACAATGTTCTTCCTTGGGGATATCAATTTATTCTCATGATATTGCCAATAACAATTATATATAAAATTGAATCATAAGTTACACATGAGAATAATAAAAGGAAGGTAAACATTGAACAAAATAAATTTCTGGGGAAAATATGCAGAAAAACTTTCGAATACAGTTTTAGAAATGAAGATATGAGAAAAAATTTAGGTATTATTTTATAATAAGTGATAGTTTAATTAGACTAGCGTATCAGTGAGTTAAACAAATTAAAGTTATCACAACTGTTCAATGTGGTTTTGTTTGGCAAGAAGAGTGTCACTCATTGTCCTGATCCTTTGGGAGATGATATGTTCATGTAGAAAGGAATAATATTTACATATTCTTATGAAAATTAATGATTTATAATATACTGAAATGTAAGATTTAATATATAATGTTATATAATGTAAGAAATAATTTGAAGAAAATTGTGATTTTAGCAACATTTTTAAGAAAGTTAGCGATTTTCAATGGAAAATCGCTAACTTCCTTAAATTAATCTGTTGTGTTAATGAAGTTAATTAATCTGTTGTGTTAATAATTAATAAATCTGTTGTGTTAATAAAATAAATCTCCCTTAAATTAATCTGTTGTGTTAATAAAGTTAATTAATCTGTTGTGTTAATAATTAATAAATCTGTTGTGTTAATAAAATAAATCTCCCTTAAATGAATACAACAGATTCATTTAAGGGAGGTTTAAAAGTTTCATTCAAAAATAGCTTCTATTTTTTATTGATGTTGTTTATTATTTAATTTAATTGGTAAAAAAATAAAAATTGGTAATGCAATAAGAATAAATGTTAAAAGTAATTTTATGTTATTATTTTAATAGTGACAACTTGTATGTTAAATAAAACAAATGGGTTTAGCTGAACTATCAAATTTCTAATTTATTATCTATTTTTTCTGACTTTGTTATGCACACGTATATTATTTGCAGGGTTGTCTGAAACCGGTTAAAGTAATCATTCCACCAGGGTCTATGTTGGATCCTTCAGAAAACGCTGCAGTGGTGGGCGGTAATGTCCTAACATCACAGAGAATTGTGGACGTTGTTTTAAAAGCATTCCAGGTTGATAATTTAGTTTATTATAGATGTTAACAATTAGTAATTACAAAACCCTTATTCATTATTATATCACTTATTGCTGAATTACATTAGTATGTGTACAAATTTGAGAAGTTATCGTTATAAAGTTTATCTATATTTACATTGTAGGTTTGTGCCGCATCACAAGGCTGCATGAATAATTTGACACTTGGTGAGGAGGACTGGGGATATTATGAGACAGTAGCCGGTGGCAGCGGTGCGGTATGAACGCACACATTTCTAAAATCATTAAACATTATGCTATTTAAAAAAATCAGAATATATTTGTCTACTTCAAAAATATTTATATGTTGTTACACATTATAATATTATGCATTATATTACACGATGGGAAATTTTATACCCAAAAATTCATATAATATTCATGTGATTACAATATTATTATGACGTTCAGCAATATTCTGTAAAGGTCTCTAATCACATTATATTAATATTTATTGACATTATTTGCAATAGGATAATTGAAACATATGTAAAAAAATATCTGATGAATGTATGTCATTATTTTCGGATTAAAAATAATGTGAATGGTATTTAACTGCAATAAGTGTGTTATTTTAAAATCCATGGGTAAACACTAAAATACATATTGTCCACCAATCAGAATGCGTGATATCAAAATGCACCACACCAAAAATATACTAATATATGATCAACTTCCAGTAATTGTGAGAGCAAGATATATAGAAAATTTATCTATCAATACAGAATGACGAATTACGTGACAGAGATATAATCTCCCCTTTTAAATCTAATTGTTTGTTTGGGGCGTCATCACATCATGGAAATTTACATATCACGTGACGAAGTGTTTTGATGTGGAGCTTTGTATAACTGTAATTGATTTTTTCAGCTTAAATATGTTTCTTGGGAAAAATACCATAATTGTAGATTTATGAGGTACAATTTGAATAATTTTAAACGGTTTTAAAAATTGTCATAAATCCTATTGTCCATATTGACATTCATTTAAATCAATAAGTTGCAAACAGACCAACAAATTTCATATTTTTTTCATTTCCTGCCTGTAAACAGGGCCCAGGCTGGCATGGATGTGGCGGTGTTCACACCCATATGACCAACACGCGCATAACAGATGCAGAGGTGTTGGAGCGAAGATATCCACTTGCGTTGTTACATTTCAGCCTGAGGCCGGATTCAGGAGGGGCAGGTAATATTGACAATGATTGAAAATAAAATACAAACTTGCCATAGGTAATGAATGTGTTGTTAAATGATTTCATGTTTGAAAGTGGGATAAAATGTTCAATATTTGTAATTTTCCTTAGACAAAGTCTTAACAAGCAAAAGATTGACTACTAAATGTTTTATCTATAAATACAAATATTACAACCGCTTACTGTGCAATAACTGAAAAGTGCAAAGAACAGAAATCAAAGTCATTTAATTGTAATATAATTTGCATTATTCAAAATGTGAAATTTTAAATTTCACAATCAAGATATTCAGATTTCTATAAACTCTTTGACTATTAAAAATATTTACTTTAAAAAGTTGTAATGATATTAAAGGTCGTTGGCGAGGCGGTGATGGAGTGCGTCGTGAGCTGCTGATGCGCCGCCCTGTCAAACTCTCTGTTCTCACAGAACGTAGGTCCATGCAGCCTTATGGCATGAATGGTGAGCATAACTGTTTTATGATCTCATAGCTTATTTAAAATTATTATACCTCTTATTGTAATATGAGTAAATTACAATAATAGGTATTATCGCTCGTTAACAATGGTAGTGCAATGCGCAGGAGCGGGCTATGACGCAGGCATAGCCACGGTTGTTCACGCAGCCTGAATTCACAATGAAAGCGCAGACGTGGGTGTGGTTTGGTATATTCTGTTCTCCCCTTAGTCTAACTTGTATGAGGACTATAGGAGCCATGAAGATTTTTTTATGGTTGTACAAGAATGTCTGTAAATTAATTCGATTATTTTCTAAAAGTAATAAGACAATAATTAGAGAGAACGCAATCTAATTTTCGAAATGATTACATTGTGACAGAAGAAATGTTATTCACCATATTAAGGTAAAAAGTTCATATCTATTTGGAGAAAGTAATATGTAGTATACAACCACTAAAGAAACATTAAAACAACCATTGAGTATATTATATATTTATTTACATTTCATTAACAATGAAACAATGTGTTTGTCTGTTCTAAATGTTCTTATTATACTAACGTAATAATTTAATAAAGTATCTAATGTATTCATTGTCCTTATTTATTTGCAAATTATTTGAAAATTAAGTAATATCATTTCTTATCATAATCAGTCTCACGGCAACATTATGTGTAATAATTATTAACTTAACTACTTACTATTGTCAGAGTGTGTGACATCAGCGCCGCCTAGCGTCAGCAGCTTTATAGGCGCTTTAATTTTATTTGTACGCGTCAAATTAACAACTCTATTAAATGTTTTTGTGAATAATGTAAAATAGCGGAAAATATTTAAAAAAAATGCTTTTATTAATGAATAATAAAAAGATTTTAGTTGTCTATACCCAGAATATTTAATATCCATTTGTTTTCAGCTCAACAAAATGAGCAGAATAATAAATGTTTTACCTGTACTATAACATTTCGACCACAAACATAGTCGGACGAAATACATTTTATACATGCTATCCATTTATTTTTATATCTAATTTCCAATTCAATATTGGAAATCTGTAAAATTAGAATTGATTATTTCTAGAAGTATTTTTATAATTTAATACAAATCGTGTCATATTTAGAAAATTTGCTTTTAATACACAAAAAATTAGATACGAGTTCAGTACAGCAAAAATACTAATTTTATTAATTTGTGTAAGTTAAAGGATGCACATAAAAAATTACGTATTTAAAAAATACGACCCAATATTATAAAAATTGATTTTAAGAAATTTACTTACAATAAATATCTTTATTTTGTTATTGCTGAAGTATTTTTCACTATTTTCACTTTAAATTTATAATTGTATACTACACACTCAAAAAACATCTAAACAGAAATGTTAATAATAACAATTTACAAAGTATTAAAAAGGTAAATAATTATGACCTTTAAATATTTAGTTTATGATATACGAATTTTTTAAATTATATTTTCATAGATCCTCTTTACTTACTTTATATTTCTTGTTTTTTTTGGGCTAATAAACAGTTAAATTCTCAATGTTGCTAAAATGCATTTGTCCCCGTTATTAATTTATAATTAAAAAAAATCATAAACTAAAGATTTAATAATAAATTTTAAAACAATTCTACCAAGATTGGTAGAATTAATATTTTTATTAATATTAAGTGAGACAGATGTCATCTTATTAAAATTTTGTATATTGATATTAATATCTTATTTAACTTTTTCTCTTAATATCACCATTCATATTTATATGTTTTTTAAATATGTAATATCTAATTATAAAATTAAGGAGAAAATAGTGAAAAATTGTGTAATATAAGAAATGGAGGTATCATTGTAATTTTTTATCCAATCAATTTTGTATAATAAAATAATATCTTTTTTATGTATATTCCTTCATTAGGAAGACATCAGTAAAATTCGCATTTTTGTTAAACTGCACCGATTTCAGAAATAAACATCACAATATACATAAGTAAATTCTATCATCTATGATAATATTTAACAGGCACCTTTAAGACATTTCCATTTCTGCTGCAGCGAGCACTGCGGTCAATTTTGTTTCCCCCACTCTGTAGTTCGCACCCGGCCAATAGCGAGATTTATTAATTGTCTTTATTTATTACTTTACTAATTAAAAACAAGATATATTTCCCTATTATGTGCAATCTCATTTACAATAATTTTAGAGATAACAAAAATTATTAACATAATTATTGAGCATCTCTGCTATGGAGACTTTCTTATTGACCATAATCACGGCTATAATAATTTGGACAAAGTGTTTCATCGTAATTCGCTGTATATTCGTAATAATCACCGAGAATATATCTGTTTACTCTAAGATCGTCTTGATTGTAATTCCATTCACCTACCATTATTTTCTAGTTTTTCCATTTCATCTCATCATCCATGCCAGAAATAAAATTAATCAGGTAATATACCTGATTAATTTTATTTCTGACCCTCAATTTTTGTGCATCAATAAGTTTTTTTCATTAACGGGTTCAATGTTTGGTAAAAATAGTAATGTTCACACTTTGTCTTATCATTTTTTTTTCACTTTCAATCTTTACAAATAATAGTAACTTTTTGTTTTCAATTTCTATAAAATCTTCACGTATTTGAGATGCACTTTTACATTTTCTGCTGCTACCAACAGATAGTTCAGTTGACAGAAAACCATCAAGAGTTTATCATATAATACTATAAAAAATTCCTATTACCATTATTTTTATCAAGGTTTTCCCATGTATTTTCTGGAACAGAATCATCTAAACCGAATTTCTTTATTTGATGATACGGCGACATAGATTTGGAATCGTTATTAACGTCTCCATCATCTGGCAATGCAAATAAGCGGAGTTTTTTTCACTTCTTTTTGAAATTCGTCTTTGAGATTCTTCGATTTAATTTTTAGCAGGCAACTGCATATAGTATATTTTTTATTTACTACAGATGTCTTTAAAGTGGAATGACCTTTAAGTCATTAAGACAGAGCTTTCGCCACAGGGCAAATATTATAAGCAAGATTATTTGTGAAACATGTGAAGCTATTTGGAAAATTTTGAATGATAGTATAATGCCAAAACCAAATTAGACTTGAAATCCCCAACATTCGATTTGAAAAAGGACATTCAAGGCTTTTATTTTCTACGGAAATTTCTTAATTGCTTCGGCATTATAAACGGGAAGCATTTCCATGTCAAATGAAATATTTTAATAACAAAAAGTACTTTTCTGTCATTTTGCAAGCAGTTGCGGACTTTTACAAAAAGTTGTTGTTATCAAACTGTGTCGAAATTTACCTAATCGACTATTGTAATACCCAATTTCTTAATCAGAGATGAAGCATATCCCTTGAAAAGTTATTTCATTCTTCCGTATCTACAAAGGAATCTAAATGCAGAAAGATTATCGTCTGTGCGTATGATAGTAGAATGCGCCTGCGGCATTTAAACTGAAAAATGATGTAATCTTTACGTGCCTATGGATACAATTGTAGGAAATGCTTGTTTATTAATTAAAATTTGTGGTCTGATAAATAATATCATACGAGATAGGGACGGCAATAATGAAGTAGCACATCAAATTGTTATGTCGAGATTAAATAGAACGAAAGAAAGAATGAGAAATAACACATCAAGAATCAAGCAAAATAAGACGTACGTAATATTTTTCTATTTAAATACTGCGTACATTTGCTCATCCAAATTGGCTTTCTTTCTTGTACAACCATTATTAATAATGCACAATCAATTGTGTCCATTTTATTATTATTTATTGTATTACTTTAAATGCAGAATACACTTGACGCTTGATCAAACGCATGCGCACTGTGAATGCAATTATAGATCTGCTATTGTTTAAGATCACCGCACCCGTGCGTTATACACCATTCCCTGCGTATGTCCAACATCGATGAACACACCACACCCGCTTGTTCATTATAAACGAGTTTCGCTAGACATAAGAGTTTGATTTTGCCACGCCGCGCCCGCTCCCACACCCGCGTTTTCATTGTGAGAGAGGCCTTAGATCATGATCCTAAACTTTGGAACAATCATTTGATTCTAGAGAAAAAAGTATTGCTACAAACATGGAAACATGAAAGCTATTTGTTAAATTTGATGAATGCTTTAATATTTATAAAAAACATCGTTCTTTCTGTCATTCTACATTTTATACCTTAGATCTACACAAATGATCTTCATTGTATTAATGGTGTGTTTAAGAAATTTGTATGCTTTTCAACAGAACTTTTCAATGTTCAGCTGATGAAATCATTGGAATTATGTGACTTCCATAAATTATTTGAAAATCAATATTTCAGTGTATCTCTGAATAATAATGCTGGCTTGGTTGTGGATGTGTGTAATAATAAATTAACTTATACTTTATAATATTATGTACTTCTACTCCAGTAAAAGAAAAATGATATTTAAACAACCAATGGAACCAAATCATATTGTACAGGTACTGTATCCATTAGATAATTTGAAATAAAGTACCAATTAGAAGCAACCATACTTCATAAATACGGATTATGTATTATGAAGACTATTATCAAAAAAAGATCTCATGTAATAAAAGTCAAGCTAGGATATTCCAATACATCTACCATATGTAAGGATAGAAATAAAATAATTTGTTTCACATTAAAAAAAATCAGTAATTTTTTTGAGGATTGAATCTTCAAGTTACCTGAAAGATAGCTTTAAGAAATACAGCAAAATGGCCAGGGCAGCCATGATTCTAGTATTAGTTTAATATTATAAGATTGTATTTCATTTTATTATAAAAACTTATACAATCGTTTTCGATTCGACATTTATTACAACTCAATATTTTATATTGGTGATTTGAATACTCTGGCTAATTGTAGCTACTCATTTTCAAAATAAATAATGTGGCCAACAATGAAATTCAACTTTCACACATATATAGCTATTGAACAGACTAGCCTTTATTTAGGATATGTTTTATTATTACGTATAAAGGTGGCGAGGCAGGTGAGCGTGGTTTAAACTTATTGCTGAGAGTTGATGGGCGACTCATTAACCTTGGTGGCAAATCTTCTGTTGATGCAATGCCTGGGGTGAGGATCCTTTTTTATCATATACTTCCATATTAACTAAGTAATATATATAGTCTTACTAAAGTAAGCGTGAACAAATTGTTAAATTGTTTTTTTAATGCCAAAATTCAATATAAAATGCTTCAGTAACGAAAATATAATGAACGAGAACTCTCAAAATTGTTTATAAAGTGGTCCCAGATTAAATTTGGCTTAGAAATGAAAATCATTAAGTAGAGAAAAAAATTACAGTGTAATAACAAAATTAGTTCCTATGATTCTAAATTAATTTTTTAAATTATTATTATTTTTCTAACTAACATTTGGATTTTTTAATGAGAATAATTACAAAACCTATTGTTGAATATAATATCCATAGATTCACTATTTTTTTTTCATGTGAAGTCCCTATTATGCACATCAAATTTATTATCAATACGGTGTAGTGTATACGGTGTAAATTCACTCATAATGTAAACTCTTCACTTTCATTGACATATTTATTGACATTCAATGAGTTACATGTTTTTCAGAAATAGTTAATTCTGTAGATAGAATACTGCTTTGATATTGAGAAACATATAATCAAAAGTTTTTATTTCTGTCATTTTCAGACGACCTCTATGTTTCTTGCACAGTCGCTAGAAGTGATTATAAATAATATCTTGTCCAAAAAATGTTGTATTACTAAATGGCAATGCAATAGAAAAAAAAATTTGAAATTATTATCTAGATTTTTATTACTAAAAATGCGTTAGGAAGAAAAGTTATGGAATTGTTATCTAGATATTTGAATACTTATATTCTTATATAACTTTGAATTTTTAAGCCTTTCAAACTTTGAAATATACTTACTTTTTTAAAATTTATTTTGAAGATACTTTTTCGTTTTTCAAAATAACATTAAAGGCTAATATTTAAAGTATTCCTTTGACATAATTTTATCTTAGTCTAAAGGGGATTCAAACCTAATAATCTTAATCATAATCTTGTGCTGAAACAACAGTGATGAAGCATTTAGACGATTGTACATAGTATTTAGTTAATTGATAAATAATACTTCTATATAACTCAAAAACTTAAAATGTTTTTTTACCATTAAAAATCCTTGAATTCATAATAAATGAAACATATCATTTTCTACGTTATAAGTCGTGATGAAGAGTAGATAGTTGAAACCAGTTACAGTAACCCTACTTTTTATTACAATATTTAAAATTGATTAATTATGGTAAATAAATGTATTATAGTACTAATAATAATAAATTAAAAAATAATTCCTCCACAAATTTTAATTGCCTTGTGTATTTGCATTTAACAGGATATTTACATAATGAATTCCCCGGCCGGTGGTGGATATGGAGAGCCTCTTAATAATGAAGATATTGCTGATAATACAACGGTCACAGCCAAACAGTTTGTGGAACGTGGAAGTGTTTATGAGTATAGGGCATCACAAGAATCAGTATGAATTTTTATGTTAAATACAATAATGTTCCAATAATAATTTAATGTATAAATAGATATCAAAGAATAATGTCATGGTGCTTTAGAAATTTATAACTTTTGTTTGTTAAGTTTTAATAAAATGTATTCTTTTTATCAATTGGTATTTCATTGAACTGAATTATATACCTATATTTTATTATTAATATCCATATCTTGTTTTCAGGAATAAAAATATATATTATTAATACTAAACTCTCAAATAATATTTTTAAAAGTATCACTGCAATCTCTCATTAATATGATCCTGATTTCTACCATTTTGTTCCACAATTACATAAATCCCTTTACATTTTTGCTTTGAATATAATCTTCCATTTCTTCTTTGATCCGTTCTTTTCTCCTTTCTCAACAAGCGTATGTTTCTATGCTGTAGTTCATTACGCACCTGCCTTAAGAACTTAACTCTTTGCGAGCAACTATTTGAAGGATCAAAATCTGAACTCGACCTTGAAACTATTGGTGCTTTAAATATTGGAGTATTTGCAACTTGATTTTTAATTTTCCTTTTTGAATTTTGATTCTTGTAAAATTGTGGACGTTTATCAATGAAGCATTCTAAATTGTTCTTCATTTTGAAATTTGAAGTTAGTTCTATATCATTGTTTACAGTTTGGTGTAAACATACTGGTGAGTCTTCTTCTAGATGTATTTCTAATTTATTATGAGCTCTTTTTTTCCTCACAATAGAAAACAGTTTTAGAACTGCGAAGAGAAAAATTAAATATCAATTGAAGAAAGAAATATTTTAGTTATTTATAACTTCAAATTAATTATAATATGTGGAGACAATTATAAACATTTTTTCTCTAAACAATTTTGGAAATTTCAAACGTGTCAAAATTATAAATGAATGTGTCTACAAAAGTTTTAAATGGAATTTGAACTGTTTTATATTTATAAACAATAGGGAAATTATTGTTTTTAGAAACAATGGTGATTTTTGAGATGTTTATAATTAATAGAAATCTTATGATTATGAATGGATGATGATTTATGACATGTTTATAATTAATTTAAATTTTTATAATTAATAGAAAAAATTTATTTCATGCCTACCAGCAGCCCCAGCAATAAATACTACACTTGCTGCCACAGCACTGTCCATATCTCATTTATTATTTCTTATAAACAAACAATTTTCTAAATTTCCTATTATTCAACTTTATGTTACACTGTCATGTTTGAAGGAAAAAAGTAATAAAATAATAAACTGGTCAGTCTTTATCTTTTATTCTATGGCATTCATTTTCTCCATAGAGAAACTTTGCCAGTGTCAAGTTTAGAAGAGGAGATCTGTTATTGTTGTTTAAATATAAACACTTTATATACTAGCTACGAAGTAAAACAAAAATTAAATTAGAAATGAAATACATTCAAATAAATAAAGTAAAAATATAAAATTACATTAAGAGGTAATATAATAACTACAATATAGAGACGAGTATAAAACAAAAAAAAATAAATATACAAAAACAAAAACAAAGGTACATGTATACTTTACAGGGTTCCAGATTATCAGCACATTAAATTTTAGTAATTGACACATAAATAAAGGGAATTTATCATTTAAGGGCCATACAAATAAATATGAGACTGTTGAGATTGCCTGATGCGAAACCTAGCCTAATGAGTAGGAATACAGCAATGTCCCAAATGCACACGAGATATGACCGAAGTTTCCTCTCAAGAAAAAATGCATTTGTAAAGTCAAGGTTTTGAGGGAATATTACTTGGAAGGAGCTGGAAATAACCCATACTTATGATTTAGGATAATCTCCCTCACACCCTCTACCAGTTGGAGATAATCCGAGAATGGGTTACGTGAAAGAGATCTTCAATGAAACTAAGAGTGAAACATAGATCCCCATTCACTGAGACGAACCAAGATTTTGTGTCGACTATTTCATTACCTATTACACTGCAATGATCTAATGTAAGAACGGCATCCGATCCCAGTCTCTCCAAATCAAATATAAGCCACTTGATCTGGAGATTGAGGAAATTACTGCTTGTGGAAACAGGATTAGCAAGAAAGGACTGTAGAAAACTTAAAGAGTCGGAGAAAATAAGAAGCCTGCGAATCTTCCATCGGTTGTCATAGAGCTTTTTCTGTCATATAATTACTGTCTTACCTTGATGATAGATTTTACATTCAGAAGAAGTATTATAAAATAAATAAGACTGTCCAAAAATGTTTCCATGTTATGTAACTGCAAAACTTTATATCTACAGAAAATTATTTACATTAAATATTTCTTAATTCTAAAACAAATTAGTACAATTATTTAATACTCAATATTGTTAACATTGTAAATTGAAATTTACTTTATAAAAGAGTGAAAAAGAATTCATTATTATACGTACGCTAAATGATTGATATTTCTCTCAATTAACAGACTATTAAAAAATATATTTAATTTGATTGTTCAAACTTCACTATTTATTAAGAAAACTAATTATTTCTTCAATAGTTGCATTAAAATTAACTCAAAACTTAATTAAGTCCAATTAGAGAGCAAACGCTTGCACAGAAAATGCAGATGCACATTCAAACAGTATGTGTAACAATGCGTATTTCTATAAATTGTATATGTAAATTTGTCTTCCACATAACAAATAAATCAACTAAAAGAATTTAAAACATTTTTGCCGAAATTTCTGATGCAGGCGGTGGGGATTTTGTGGAAGAACTAGCCTTTAATACAGGCTTTGTTGGTTGACTGAAATCCAAAGATGCCTTTACTTCACTAATTATTGCTTCCTTTGTACTTATCTGAAAATTGAAAAATGTTTATTACTGAGTTGTTCCTGTATGTAATAATGTAACAAACAAATGTGGACGTACTTCACAAATAATTTGCAATAAGCATACAAATTTTTATTTGGTCTCATGAATTAGAAATTTTCATGACTTCATGTAAAATATTGAAAATTAGTTATGTTTAGTAGATATTTTGAACAAGGCAAATTGTATGAAAGATAATGAAATATGAACAAAACTTTTTTTGTTATACACCACTAAACAGAAGAAAAATTACAACTGTGAATGTGTAGAACGGCTGTTGAAAATGTTTAGACTTGCTTCATTTCATACTTAGCAAATAATACCAAGTGCTATACAACACATTATTAACTCAATTTTGGCATCAACTAGTATAATACAAATACTATGCATTTATCACCTTCTCATCTACTGCTACAGTTCGAGCATGCCATAGAAACTCCAGCCCGGTGACCATGGCACCTAGCAGGCAACCCATTGCCACCACAAGAAACACACCACCCACATTGTCCAATCCAAACTCCATACTATCCTTTGCATCACCTGAAGATTCCTCCTGATAATAGTAACTATTTAGTATGCTAATAAAATATTATTTTCTTTTTAGTTATTACTAAGTTTTCAGTTGTTTTAAATTTGTATGAAAACCTAAAATTGATTGCACTCTGCAAAAGGAAAAGCAGATTTGAAGTTTTTCATTATGACTTTGTAGATGCAAATTTACAATTCATAACACTTTTTTTAAAACTTACATAGCTTAAATTTAATGAAACTTTTGTTGGTATTTTATTATAGTTTTTAATTAAATGGTTAATGAATATGCCTTACATCACATTTTTTCTCAATATCCATTTCTTTCCACCATTTCTGTTTTAATTTATCCAATTCACCTGTCTCTTGTAGCTTAAGTATAGCTTTGTTGAAGTTTTTCCTATACGGTGAATCTGTACAAAAAATGTTATGAAAGTTTACATCAAAAATTGTCTGGAAATACTGCCACTTAGAAATGAGTTCTTGACGGAACTTACTCATTGGTAAAGCTATACCGTATCCTTTAAAATCTAAAGTAGTGCCGACCTGGTATAGTTCACATTTCCTTTGAATGATATATTCAATGCCCGTTGACTCCATAAAGTAAGCATATTTGCCCTTTCTTTGTAGAACCCTCTCCACCCCATATTTATTGTCCGTTACAAAAACTGACGGTCTAGTTGATTCCATTGTAGCCCAAATACGTTGGTATACGGAGTCATTTGATTCCTGAAATCAAAAGAATAAATTCTAGTTTTTATTTATTCCTCAATTTAGCTTATTTTCTTATGATTTAAAGATATGTGTTAGTAGCATCATAAGTACATATAATAATAAATTTAATCAAAGCCTTTGGCCTTGTAAACCTGGCACTGACCAGGCCAGTTTTATTTGATGAGTAATTAAACTTCCAGGTATATATATGAGTAATTAAACTCCCAATTTTAATTTAATTTTTTTCTACTTAGTCATTTGCAAACCTTTGTCCCGTTGAGTGAGGGGTGATAAAAACCAAAAAAATTCAGAAAATAATTAATTTTTATTATTAAAATCAGAAAATAATTAAATTAATTTTTAATAAATGTTAAATTCTGATCGATCGTTTAAAAATATAATTATATCTGATAGAACTGTTGCCCATTGACATTACGCACTATAGTTTTGTAACATACAAGCGAAGAGACTTTTTATTCTTATCCAATCATTTTTGACAAAACAATATTATGAGGCCCCAAAATTATCCATACCACCCGTTACATACATCACAGATTCATCGGTCCAAAGCAAATTCATATCAGAGCTGCTTTCTTGAAGCCAAAAATGACTCTAGAGATTAAAAATGAAACTTGATGTATCATCAGCATTATCATTCTATAAGTTTGCTTTGTCTTCTTTAGAACTTGAAGTTTGGAAATATTTTTAAATAAAGCCCTGTTCGCCTTAGAAGCTAGCATTTAATATTTGCTTTGTGGGATTCCTCCCATTTGTTTTTGTTAGGTAAGGAATTTTGATTTTAAACAGCACCTCTTTTTCCTTTGTTCTGAATTTTTCGATTGAAATTTGAAAATTCACGATGTAGAAGATAAAGGCCAGTCTTGTTTATCAGAGAATAGAGCAACTACAGTGGAAGTAGAAGATTCAGATTCTTTCGGGTTGAATTAGCCGAATCTGGTTCAACAGTTAAGGCATCTAAGGAGTCATAAGAAAAAAAAAATTCTTTCTTCTTCTCCCATGTCTTATTCCTCACCTTTTTATTATCAGTAGCTTCAGATGGAATTAAGTGCTCTTCCAAGAAAGTAATTTCACTCGATGAATAGATCCCATAGATCGAAAAGCTTCTGTTGGCCTTTAAAGAATTGTAGCATTTTTGTATGCTGCTTTGAATAACTCGACAATTGATTATGTATAGTAACAGTTTATCTCAGATGACAAGAAATCTTCTTATTTACAGTTGTATCATAATTTGTCTTCAATAGCTTAAAGAAAACACGGTCTAGCAGTATTTAGAAAAGATCTAGACTTTTTTGGTTGCTATGGAGGGTAAGCTAACCATTAGCATCTTATTAACTTTGCATATGAAACAATTTCATAGTTTATATGAGAAGTATATCTGTCGAGAATTAACAACACCGAATTTGCTTCCGTAAGTATTGTATGTCTTTTAGAGTCCAGCCACTTTACAAAGTTCTAGGTATTCATAACTCCACTCATCACAACCATATTACACCCAACATCATTAACAAAATGACACACATTTCTCATTATAGCAATAAATAAAGAAAAGAGGGACGTAATGGCCAGTGATAGTAATACGCCCAGTCTTTGAGGTCGCAAGCCACTGCTCAATGGATACAGATTTAGATACTTCCTTCTTGCAAATAAGGGGAGTATGTGTAGGAAGTTTATTAAGTCATATAATAGATGCTATTTGCACCTTGATAAAACCTCCTTCAAATTCTGGTAGTAACAGGGCAGTTGTACCCTACAGATGCCCGTTATATTGGCCAAGCAGGTTTTACAAGGGATTTATAAATAAAAGACAGTTCCCTTCCATAAACTCCCTCGTGAAATCTTTTATCAGCTAGTTGTGACTGCTTTTTGAAAGAGTAGAGATTATTTTTGTCCTCGGCGTATTTGAAGAGTAGACAGCGCAGAGACTTCAGAATGAAATCATAAAATCTCAGATAAAGAGCTTTGCAATGATTCATAAGCTCTATTTCTTGAAAATATTTAAATAACTTCCGAAATTTATCAAATTTATTTGTGCGGAATCCTTGTTTTAATCTTTTCCTAAGCAATGACTCAATGAAGCAGGGTATCTTTTCTGTTCTTCTTATTAAGAAACCTTTTGAAATTGCCACATTTTCTTGCTTTAGGACTTCCTGTCAATAGGCTCAAAGAATCATTTTTTTTTGTATGTTCTGAAAGAAAAACAGCAAATTAAATTTGTTGTACTTTCACAAAATAAATTCGTTGTAATTTTTAAACGAACTTGCATAAAATATAATCTATCTAAACTGGCATATTTCTCTAAGTCCTTTAATGGGTCAAATATCCGGACCGAGACTATGGATTAAAGTAGTCTGTCCACTCGTGTGCAAAACAAGCAGTCATTTCACTGTTAGAATATGATATCGCACTAACTCTGATTAAAAATGTAGGATAATAATTCTATAAAAATTAGAATGAAACATAAAAAATCAACTTACTTCATTTTTTCCACAATAACCTATGTGAAAATAACATGACCTAGATCAGTAAACTTTAATAGGTATAACGGCTGTTGTCAATATCACTTCTAAAAACAATTTTCCTTCTCATTTTAAATGTGGTCATTTACCCCATGTTGATTTTTGCCCGTACCTATCCTAAATATTCAAATATTTATTCTAGTCAATATTTAATCAGTCAATCAATGAAACTAATGTGTGTAGCTTTTCCTAGTTAATCCATATAAAGAAATAATATTTAAATTAACAGATATAAAAGATTTTCATTGAAAATATCTATAAGTTAGAAACACTTAAGATATTTAATGTTAACTTGAATCGCTAGTCTATGACTGCTATAAAATGCTTACATTTCACAAAGTATTTATTGTATTCGGTTACCTTTTATATGTATATATGTACAATTCACCCACCTTAAAAAAGTTGTAAGAAGAACCACCCTCTAGAACACCATATTTAATTTTGTTCTGATTACTCAAATCTTTAACATTCTGAATAGCTTTTTCCATACGATCATTGGTAAGGAAAGCTGCTAGGTTAGCTGTGTAAGATGAGGTAAGGATCAATGCAAAGAACCACCAAATTCCCGTTACCCAACGAGTTCCAAATGCTCTGCAAAGAAAATTTTTTTTTTATAGTTGCAGAATTCACGTAATAAATAATAAGTCTATGTAATAATTGTAGAACAACTTACTTAGGTAGAATATCACAACCCTGTGTCAAGATAGATCCCAAAGTGAGCCAAGCACAGTTTTTCAAATTCCATATGTTTTCCAATTCCTCAGGTTCTTTGTCACAGGGATGAGGATTTTCCCAGTCACCGGGTGATAATCTGAGCAATAAATAAATTTTGAATATTACATCTGGCTAAAATATTTGTCTGTTTTCAAAAGCAATTTGATATTGTTGCAAAAATTTACTAAGATAATTAAAAATATTATCAATAATTACATCATAGAACTGTCTAAAATAATTTTTAAGACAAGTTTTTTAAAGAAAAGAAGAACAAAATCATGAAAACATCTTAACAAAGTTCAGTTTAAGAATTGCAGAGTAAAAATTTATACATTTGTTTATTATTAATAATTTCAGTAACAATTTACCCAATTTAGTTTATTTAACACCGAAGTCATATGTTTATTTATTACTTCTGTGGTAAATAAATAGGATGGGATATATTTATATCATTATGTTGTATCACACAGATCAAGTAGTAACGGAAAAAGTGAATTAAATAGAAAATAAACTATAGAAATACAATTATGTACAGTGTCTAAACTATTAAATGTGAGCATATCAGAAAGAAGTATGAGAAATTTATTTACATTAAATATAAAACAAATAAACATGCTAATTACGAGTAGAACTCGCATTTTGAGGATTAAGTTAAATATGTGCTTAGATCTATATCGAAGTTCAATTATTTAATGGAAGAACAGTACAGGAAGAAGAACAGGTACATTTATTAAACTATTTATAAATAATCATTCTATTTTTCGTTTTGTACTATTCACAATTAAATGAAACTACGTGAAGTAGTATTATTTCTCCTATTTTTAAGTTCTTTACCACGACCTATAGGTTTTGTTGTATTTCAACAACTTCAGGTGGACTATTAGCAAAGATTCTTGCTAATAGCCCACGATCTTTGCTAATAGCCCACCTGAAGATGTTGTAATACAACGAAACCTATAGGTCGTGGTAAAGAACTGAAAAAAAGTAGAAATAATACTAGAGAGTAAGTAGAAATAATCACGTAGTTTCATTTAATTGTGAACAATTAATTTCTACAAAATTAACGCCAAATATATTCAATTATGTACTATGTTTATTAATATAAATTAGCTTACATAATTTTTTGTTAAACTACTTACTAAATTCTGTTACTCTGATTTTTTCTTGGGAGACATTGCAAAACTCTTTGGAAACTCGAAACATTTTAAACTCAGTGGAGTCCACAAGAAATAATTATAATAGGTAAAATATCAAACAGAGAAATCATATATAATACATCTCATATATATTATCCTAACTTTGTATAGGTAGAAAGAGATAGAGTCTAAAATATTTCTTTATATACAGTTAAGTGTCGTGAGTGACGTTAAATGTTATTTATCCAGGTCCCAAAAAATCTCTGACAAAGACTTCATATTTGTACAATTGAGCTATTTGATCAATATTTTTATATATATCTTTTTTCTTTCATGAACATGTTCCAGTAATTTTTTTATTTAACAAAAATATGATAATATACTGTGACATAATGCCCTCATTTTGCCCCACACACATTTGCACAATTTGCTATAAAAGATATATAAATTCTCTTCGACTGTTTTTAAAACCTTTTCCAGAGCAACAATTTCCCAATATTTATTATTTGTGTACGTGTAATAGTTTTGCCAGCATTCGTCACGAAAGCACCTAGATTTGGGGCTTTTTCTCAGACTATGTTGATATTATTAAATATATCTCAAAAATTATACAACATATGTGCACACTGTAGAAAGCATACATTGAAGTTATTTTTATCAACTAACCTGGAACATACATAGAGCAACATAGACACAATTAACTTTGCAGTAGCAACATAAAGCCACACCTCATTTGAAAACGGTGCCATGAAGGAGAACATGCTTGGCGGCGGTTTTTCAGCTTTTCTATATAAAATGCTGATACCCAGTGTCATAAATGGCATGGTGAAGTCTACTGCACTCCGACGTTCATATGTGATGGTGAGATCACATATAGCCAAATCTGCTTTCTTCACAAAAAAGGTTGTATTAAAAAATCTCAGGCAATTCTTAAATATTTCAGTGTCAGAAGAAAAATTTGAATAAATTTACAATTGTATTTATTTTTTGGAGACCTAAGCACCAATGAATTTTGTTTTTAAGTACTTCAATATAAAATAAATATTTATACTTCTGCTCAGTTATTATTAGCTAATATAACCATTATCAAGTCGTCAATCATCCTAAATTTATAATTTATCAGTTTGCAGCATGATCAAATATTAATAACTACAAAAATGCATTTCTCGTTTCTTTATAACAATATGGTCAATGATGGTAAAAATTTATTTCTTTACTGTTTTTTAAACTTTTCTCTAAATGCTTTCTGTAAGTAATTAACGCTAAATTACCCCATCCACAAGTTGTCCGATGAGACCGTTCCATTTATTAGTCTCTTTATCAAGTTTGCCATAACCTCCTTCCAATACGTTAAACTCATATTTGATATTTAGAAACTTGGCAATAGCATCGATGAGATCTACAGCATAGCCACGGTATCTGTCATTGCCCTTTAAAGTGTCATTTTTGATCTCATCCAGATAGGGTAGCCCCTTGCGTGAAACTACCTGGTAAAAAAATTAATGTAGTTACAAAGTTATTTAGGTATGCTCGAAATATAACTAAATGCTACAATTTAAATTAAAAATTATTTGCTAAACCATTTCGGCTCCAAAAATCTAAAATTTCACAGGCCTTAAACACGTCTAAATTTTAGACATATATTCCCATCATATCCTTGACTACAAAGATATTGTTACCAAATATTGTGAGATTGCTTAGGAGCAAGTCAAATGACCTACTGTGTTTAAATCCAATATGAGGATAAAATTAAGAAAATATTCATACCGAGAATATATTGAAACTAGCCCAATTGTATTTTCATTATCAAAATAAATTTAATTTACTTAAAATTTAAAATTAATTTTCGTTTATCTATCTTTTATCCCGTGTCCGTATATGTCTAGGTGACTGTAATTACTAAATGACAGATTAAGATGAGGTACAGACAGATTAATATTTATTTTAGTATACCATAAAAACTTTGTCATGCGCTCGTTCCAAGACTGTGTCATCTCTGCTGTCATCATCTCGATCCTGTACAACAGCACCAGTTTGTGCCTCCCACTCAGCTATCACCATAAATCCACTCGGCGCTCTCTCCAGCACTTGTAAAGTGAAATTGGCACGCTGACCATTACTATCAAATTCAATAGTATTTGTGTAGCCTTGGATGCGTTTCTGAAAAAAAAGGCTATTAAGTTTAGTACTTACCCATTAATTAATTATGAAATCGATACATTTAACAAAGAACTTGCAGTTTTACATTCATTGCAAATAGTCACAAGTAGATTTAGATTTAATTGCGTGCTAGGCCTATTTTTATATGGCACCCTTTTTGTGTCTTAATGATGTGTACAAAATCTATATATATACATATATATATATATATATATATACATATATATATATATATATATATATATATATATATATATACATATATATATAAATAATAAACAGGGAGTACAAAATACTGATCCTTTGAAAGTTAAATAGTATATCAACTAACCACGAGGTTGAATATCTCCATTTTCAGAATACGATTAAACAATTTTTTTTTAACAAAATCTTGTTTTAACATTATAAATAATATTGAAATTTTTAAAATCAGCATCATCATTTTGTGACGTACCATTTGTAGGTATAAAATCCTGGGTTGCTTCATTTAATTCCTTTAAATATGAGTCTGTGCTATTTGTCACATCCTTTGTTCTAACTAAATTAGGAGTTGATGAATTAATTTATTGAGTGTGTTGCTTTAAAATATTTTCTAAACTTTGTTGAAAAAAAATTGGTTTTACTATTATATATAACTATTTTTAATTCAGTGCTTGTCGGAGATGAAACCTTTCCCTTAAAGCGATACTTAATGAAAACATTACAAACTAACAAGGAAACAAAAATATTATAACTATAGACTGTGTAGATGTAGGAGAATTGTTGAAAATGTTTTCAGAGTTATTAAGAGCACCATTTCGATTTTCGAAAAGCCAATTGCTGAAAGTATAGAAAAAGTAAATTTCATTGTAAAAAATATTGCATTCATTACACAACTGGTTACGTAAAACTTCACTTGTGTCTTACATGCTACGAGGTTACATAGATAAAGAGCGTCCAAGAAGTGGTCTTAGTTTGGTACATACAGAGGGAATGTTTCAAGAGGAGCTTTCGCAAATATTCTTCCCAAATATAAACTTCACACTTCACTTAGGAATGTCACAAGAGAAGCTATAAAAATCCACGTGCAATAAAATACAATTTTGAATGAAATATAAAAAAATGTTTAAAATATGTATCAAATGGTCTATTATTACCCAGGGTTCAGAGGTTTTTTTTATAAAAGGATCCATTAAATTGCACCAAGATAATTTGGACTTGTAGATATCAATAGTTTCAGGGTTGCCAAGTATTCAGTTTTTTACCGAACTGTTCGGTATTTTAGCTCCGTGTTCAGTATTCGGTATGACAAAATTACGGAACTATGATTGGTTCAGTATTTTTTTACGTCCACTCATATCACCAATAATTGATTTATTGAGTTGCTAAGTCAAGTAATGAACATTTGGCACATCATTGCCAGCCATCGCTCGCTGTATTCGCAACCTTGATTGAACATTGTTGGCCTCTTTCTATCTCTGCATTCAACCGCTGTGCTGCCACCTCGCATCACCTCCGCCCTTCGCTTATATCGGTTTTGGCCTTGTTATACCTGCTATTACGTTATTGTGTGCAGTATTTTGTACAAGTATCTAACTTATTTGTGAATTGATTATTAATATGGGGAGTTAAAATTAGTGTATTTTATGATAATTTTACTGTATGTAAGTAATCCTTGCTAATGGTAAACATTTTTAATTGGCCTACAAATTCAAATAAAATGTAGACGTATAGGCACGTTACATATTATTATTTTGATTGTTACAGAAACATTGTAAAAAGTTTATGTACTTAATATAAAATATGGATTCTCCGCCAATAAAAAGAAAATGCATGCATGATTCTTGTGCTTTTAAAAAGGAGTAGCTGCAGGATTAAAGATTTTCTAGTTGGATATGTCAAACAAATGACAAACACCAGGCCAGATGTGCAGTTTTTTGGTCTTCTTTTGGTGTAAAAACTGACAGGTGAAGGATCTTATTCAACACAGTTATGGCAAGAAACACCTTTTATTAGTGTGATAAAAAAATGTCTCGAGCAGTGTTAGAAAATTTCTTGTCCTGAAGATTTAAAAGAAAAAAGAGCTGTAGTTGAACTTACTGAAACCTATCACACAGTTAAACATGGACACAGTTATAATTCCTCTTACTGTAGAAATAAGTTGCATTCAATACTATTCAATGACTCCGAGTTGTCTTAAAAGTTGCTATTGGATAGAACAAAAATGGAGGCTCTCACCAGTAATATTTTAGTGCCATATTCCATAGAACTGTCGTAAAGAAAATAATAGATCAAAACAGTCCATTTTCAATATCCATTGGTGCCTCCAATAAAGGCAATAAAAAAATTTTCCCATTTGTAAGTTACAAATGGGAAAATTTTTTCTTGATGACGAGGATGGAATAATAAATTAACTATTTGATTCTTATGAAGAACTGGACGAGACATCCAAGTCTATTATGAATACGATTATCAAAACACTAGAAAAACTTGGTTTGGAGATAATCTAATAATGTTGCTGCTTATAGTGCTGAGAATGCTTCGGTCAATTATGGTCACACCTGTTCGGTGTTTTAGAAGTTACAAATTCTGAACCCAAATATCCTGAAAGCGAACTGTAAGTGCCACGTATTGCATAATGCAGCAAAACACTACATGAAATGATGATCCTACGATGATGAAATCCTTGATTATTTATGGAAAAATGCCAGTTTCAGTTTTAAATGTTAATTATATTTATTTATATATTGAAATGAAAACAACAAATGTATTATAGGGTTCTTCCCTATAGTCTATTTAAAAAAAGTAACTTTAACTAAAACATCACCACAAAACTTATCTTTTTGAACTTGGTGATGTTGTCAACAGGAACAGACTAGTATCAAATTTTAACGTTCGAAATTCTGTTAAAAGTAAACATATAGACAATTGTTATTTACGCACTAAAGTAAAGGCAATATCATTCATCATCTTTTTCTTACTTAAATAAACGAATAAAACTTTCTTTGTTGCACTCATGCGGCAAATAAGAACTTAAAACCAATTTTTTTCAGAGACGGATTAGAATTTTGGGAATGAATAAATCTGCCTTTGAATACATTAATAGCTAACGCAAAGAAATTCCCAGTTGGGTGTTCCAAAGGTTTATCGGTGAATTAAATTTAATTGAAAATCATTTGACGTTACTCCATAAAACATTGAAAAATTAAGGTGATGAACAATTCCCAATATTTTTACAAAAATAAAAATTACAGATCTTTTTTATTGGAATATAAAAATTATATTGTCTTAAAAAACTTATTTTTTTTACTTACAGTTTTGCAATCTTGTCCATTTTAAAAACTCTCTTTAAAAATCAATATTGTCAAATAATTTTCAGATGAAGTTCAGGAATTTAAAAATAATGAAGATAATCGAAAATATAATTATTCTTTTAATTTTTTTCTTCTTACAGGAATTGTTTTCATATGAAGAAAACAAATTATTTGGAAATTTTAGTTTAAAATATAAATTTTCGTAGTTTAAATATTCTAATTTTAATAAAAAAATAAATAATTACTATAGCAAAAGACAAGGACTTGAAAAATCTGTTAATTTTTTTATAATTGTTGAAATTCTCAGTTGGTTGATTAATATTTTTTTTGTCCTGATTTACCGGATCAGTACGAATTTCGATGATATTGTCTTCCGTCCCGACGGCCTATCAATTTGATTCCAATTTTTTATAACATGCAACAATCGCTCAATTCGTTCAGGCACACAGCACAGGGCTCACATGACTCCCGTTACTTGCCTTTGTCTACTGCAAAGTTAATATAGGTAAACATAATATTTCTTTTAATAATTTTGACTTGCATGTAATAAAAGAACAAATCTCATTCACCGGAGGTGACAATAGGAATTGATGAGTTAATTAAGCTACGTTATATTCTTTTTGGCTATGGTTTTAGGGATTATGTGCTGGTGCTGAATATTTACTTTATTCTGACTGAGATATCATTTAAGTAATCAAGAGCAATATGATAAGTGGAAGTCTTATGGCTGATGATGATGAACATATCTGTTCACGCATGTAGATAGATAGATATGAATGACATAATAATTATGCATGTGATCGATTTTTTTTCATAGTATTAATGGCATCTTCGACATGACATGTTTTACTCTCTTTCTTTTCAGAAAATATGGGATTGAAAGTGACAACGATTATAATAACCAGGACGACAGGTAAGGAGAAAATATCACAGCGTGCTCTCAAAAAAAGGGAAACCAGTTATGCAAATTTACTGATGAATAGTTACAAAGTAATTCATGGGTAACCAAGGATAGTTCAGTTTTTCATGCAGATGCAAAATTTGCAGTAAAATTTTTTTCATATCTCACGACAGATTAAGCGACATTAAACATCACGCAAATGGTAACGAACATAAAAAGAAACAGTAATGGTAATGAACATAAAAAGAATCAGTTGTTTCATTAATGTAATAACCATAGCTAAATTAGCAGAAACATATCATCGTGGTAAACATGTCATATTCATCTATAGATGGTGGTATGAAATTGCATCCCCAAATATTACCCGATTTGGTTATTGCGAAAATATTTCCTGCAGCGAAACTAAATCTGAAGGTTTAGTCGAAGATTTTCTCAGAAAAATTTAAAGAAATTGCAGTCACAGCCCTGAAAACTTCTGGTCATCACAAACCTCCTAAAGTTTATTTCAGTGTCGATACAGATGAATCTAAAAAAGGAGATAGAAAAATGTATCCTATTCATATAAAATTTTTTTCCTGTGATGACGGATGTCAAATTTATTCGATTTTTTTGAGTGTCCATTCAAAACGTCTGATTTCGAACAAGTAATGAAATTTTCTTTGGATCACATTTGCATATTGCACGACACCGCGCAGAGAGATGATTAAGATAATGAGAGTTTATGAAGAAACTGTTTCAGATTTCAAATAATTTAATCAAAATGCGCTGGTTTATCTTCAAGGCCCTTGTTTTTGATGACTTGAATCCACTGAAAAAATTGGAATCAATCTCATTTAATAGAGATTTAAATTTCACAGGACTTTGTGAGGCTACTTCTATTTTGGGATTTGATTGGAAAGAAGGTTTTTCAACTGATGAGCTATTTGAAGACTACAGTGTAGTAAAGAATATACTAATCATTTAAAGGAGGCATGCTCAAAGCATGTTATAAAAGACAAAATAATGCCTTTAACTTTTGTTCCTTTACATATTAATTACTTGTATACATTTTTTATCATCACTCTTTCAAAATCAATGTAATAAAAAAAGGATACAAGTAATTAAACCATAAAGGAGCAGAAGTTAAATGCGTTATTTTGTCTTGTATCATGTGCGTTGAGCACACTTCCTTCAAATGCTTATGTTGAACAAATATTTTCACTAATGACGAACCGATGGTTTAATATCAGATATAGTTGCTCTGCAGATTAAATGAAAGCAAAATTGCAAATTTCGCTCAACATAGACATGTCTCGTTTGAAATTCATAAGAAATATAAAAATGACGCAGAATTAATGAAAAAAGCCCATAGTAATAAGAAATTTGCATAGAAAAATAATAAGCAAAATAAAATACACATAAAAACAAAAAATGTTTTTATTTTTTCCTTCAGTCTGATGGTCCAAATCGAACCAAACTCCGATCGTCTTTAATGATCGACCGATTGAACTGGCTTTTTTTCCAAAAGGTGGCAATCTTGCTGCAAATAGTATAAAAAGGATGAAAGTATATAACGATAGATTTGTGATGTAGGTTTTTTAGGCTCCGTACATTTTTCAAAATGAAATACAAAACTCTTAGACTTTTTAGTACTTCTAAGAGTAAAAAGAGAGGGTATATGAAGTATTTAAAATTTCATTATTTTTATTTTTTAAGTGCTTGTTACAAGAAACACAGTAATATTTTTTCGTAATTTTGAATTCTATATTTAAAAAGATACACTAAACAATTTGCAAAAATAGAGCATACTCCCCTTATTTCCAAAACTACTGAAGCAAAAATCATGAAAATAGCAGGGTTGGTAAAATCTGACTAGAAGATGACAAGAAAACTATTGGAATTATCGTAGATTTTATAGATTTTTAAAAATACACCAATTCAATGTTTTTATTCCTGTGAATGGTAGAGTATCATTGTTTACAAAACCTCTTGAAATTGATATTGATACTGAACTGTTAATTTTTTGTCACCTGTATAATAAAAAAATTGCAATCAAAATTCTGACTCAATTTAATTAATATGAATGTTGTTAATATAAACAGACCTGTCTCATATGCTCAGATAAATCCAGCCCGTGCTGCCAACCTGCACCTCTTTCACAACCTTGACTGCCTAATGTCTCTAGAGTTCGCCCATCCTGAAACGTCTCCAGTGCCACAGCCAACACAGATACTGCATCTGCTGCTAGTATCCCTTCGAGCTGAAATAGTTTATAATCCCTAGTGAAGTAAAAAAATTCTTAGTGAAATAGAATTCTAGTGACTTTAATTTGAATATGTGTCGCGTGATATGTTATTTCAAAATCAATGAGTTTGTTTTAAATTGACATATCATTATGATTCTAAAAAGACCCTCAAAAGACAGGGTAATTGTCTTATTTACTTTACTGTCTATTATGTATGGTTCGCACATTGTACTACTTGGGGCTATACTTTTATTCGTTTTTTATGGGTGTAAAATATTGTTTATATCTTATATATAATTAACGCAACTCATTAAAGATGAGAAATGTCTGAAGTTATAAGAATATCACTCCATTTACTTACCTTTACCTTTTACTTTCTTTTTACCTTTTTACCTCTTACTTTTTACCTTTCATACTCCTATATCCAATACATACCGTAGCATATCGGTTGCCTGGATTCCTAGTATGTATATTCATTTCATCATCATCGGGGTCAATCATGCGGAGGCAGGAAACATTGCTGCGACCACCCATTACACGATCCCAATCTAGTCTGTGAGCATCCAGAGAAGTCAAAATGTAACTCTGGAAATTATGTTTATTTTATGGAATAATTTGTTATAATATTTTAAAAGGACACTGTGTGAATAGGAGATAAAAAATTTATATTAAAATACCCATATATGAACACTGTGCAGTTATTGTTTAAACATTATATAAGTTCAAAGGGAAATGAATGTCATTGTTATTTGAAGCTCCCGCCAAGCGGATTCTTCTGAATTCTACCATGAAGAAGGAATATAATAAGTTAATCTTTAGTTTTGTAATTATCTAATTTTTAGTTTTGTAATTATTTAACTTGTAGTTCAAACAAACAAAACATATAATAACACAATTTGTGAAAAACTTTGCTACTACATCTTTTGTTTGCTTTAGTAGAAAAAACATAAAAACTAGAAGATGAAACATTGAAAAATCTAAATTGTACAATATTGATTTATATTATCACATTTTAACAATGAGTTCATAAATATTTTTCAGGGTTCTGCACCTTGAAAGAAAATGTGGAATCACTATAAATACACTCACGTGTATCTGTTCATCCGTCACAGCTGTTTTTCTTAGAAACGGCTTGAAATTTGGTAGAGTAAATATTAATTTGGAAATTTTAAAAGGGGGGAGCGGGACATCAAATTAAATAATCAAAATTTTTTTTTAATTTCATGCATAATATATCATATCATTTGAAAAGATTAGCTAAAAAGGTTTTAAAAATATCTTTGAAACCTATGCTGAAAATATGCAAAAACATCTGTTCTTCAAAACTACACAACCTAAAATAATAAAAAAGATTGAGCTTTTAGAAGCCCACGCAAAGGTTGTAGGAACATTGTACGACATAGAGGCTTGAATATTGACACAGTAATACACCTTAGCTACCCTCTTTAAAATATGCATATAAGAATCAAAGAGTGAATAAACAAAGGTTTTAACTTGTTTTGTTTAATTTTATATATCATGTTTCATGTCATCGTATGTCATTTGAAAGGGCTTCTTATGATGAATACAAAAAATTTTTTTTCATTTTTTTAAACTGCATATTGGAAATGATATTCCAAAAAATATAGAATATTCCCCCTTATTTCCGAAACTACTAAGCCCAAAATCATGAAAAGAATTTGGTTAGTAAAATCTCTGACTAAAAGATTACAGAAAAACTATAGTGATTATCCTAGATCTTATAATTTTTTAAATATATATCATGTTTATACGTCTGTAAAAAATGTAGCAGGCAACACATTTACATTGCGAAAAATTAATATTTTGAAATGAAATTTTTGACTGTATAGTGTACAAAAGTATATATAAAAGATTAAATGCATACAAAACCCTTAAAAGTGAGTTCTAGTCATTCTTGTCAGGTTTATATTTTACAAATTTTTAGCTAATATGTATAAATAAGAAGCGTGAAATGCAAAAAGGATGATATTTAATTACAACACATATTTTTATTTAAAGCCTGGCCTACACCTGTCCTAAGAAATACCCAGTGAAGTAAATGAAAATCAGGTAAAAAATATAAACCCAAACTGCTTAAATATTATATTTTTAACATTAAAGTATATCACGCTGCTATCATTAATATCTGTGAAATAATTGTTCTAAAAATGCGAATGTATACTAATCGTGAGAAATTATAAAGGTACAAAGTATGAGACACCTGCTCACCTGATACTCTGAGAACATGTTGACTTGCATGGCCTGCTCGAGGTAACCGAGCACACGGTTTGCGCCACAGTCCAGCAACACATTGTTCTCCTTGTTATGGTGCATCATCTTAAAGAGTTCAGAATTATCGTCTGACAGCCGACGCACACGCACCGTCTTGCGTCGCGGCAATTGCAGCACTGTTTCCAGGCGGATTAAACCTGCAGGTGATTTTGTGATAATGTAATTAATTTTCAGTCATCATAAATAAATCACATTAAGTTAGTATATACAAACAAATTATTCCTAGAACTAAACTCTACTCAGACTTAAATTTTTACATTTCATTCCTGGTCCAACCGGATTCTTTATTACCATTACAGGAAGGAATTAGCAATAATTTTGTTAAAATGAAGAGATTTTATTAAAATATGGATCGGTGCTCATCTAGCAGATAGTCTGCTGTGCTTCAGATACTCTTATGAAATTACTCCGCAGTTTTATGTTAACTACATCGGTTGCTGTGTGAATTCATAATATGCGTTTGGACACTTGAGGACTGCACAAATTGTCTGTTATATGTGCATAGACCCTAAACAATGTACTTTATAACGCATTAAAAGGTTATAAAAATTATTTTGATTAAAAACATAATTTACTATTTTGTAACTTGGAATATTAACTATTCGGCTCATTTTTCTTGTGGATTACATTTGTTGTTCTTATGCTTGAGATATCTCAAGAACCAATGATTTGTATTTTCTAACAATTTGTTTCAGTGTTATTAGCCAAAATTAAAATTTTTAAAAGCCAATGTCTCAAAATATAAAGTTTTGTTTAAAAAGTTTTAATTTTTACCTATTTTTATAGTGTAACATTCATATTTGATGAAATTTCGCAGAGACCGCTATTCTCATGAGATATTATTTTGTTAATCCATCCAAATCAATAAATTGCATTTAACTGAGATGAACTAAAAATCGTCGGTATAATAAAAACACACAATTGGTTCTTTTGAGATCACAGTTAAAAGTATCGAACAAATGTAACAACTTGCAAATGAATTGACCCATGTGCCAAATGTTTGGAAACCTGATTATGTATAACAATACTTATTATTTTCGAAATGAGCAAAAGTTTATAAAATTTTGAAATATGTATATTATTTTAGTTTCTTTGTTTGTTAAACCTATGTTCTTGTCCATATTTGCTAAACCATAATATTACTACCCTGCTATAGTGTATAAAATGTAGAGTTTGAAGAGACTGACAACCTTGTTGGTATTTGCCAATGTGTAATGGAATATTACAGCATATTTATAGTTATACACCCACACTTGATATATTCGTTAACTTTAGTTACGTAAACCGCATTTGCTTTGTATCGCCACACAACTCCTTAAATGAGCACTTTTGTTATGTAATGCTTTCATTTAATTTCCATATCATTTTTAACAACGAAATGCGCCGCGTCAACAACATGCGCCTTTAGAAGAATTTTTCATATCCAAGATTTATAAACATCTTTCAATACGAATTAAGTTATCAATATAGTTTTTATAAATGTACGTACACATTGGCAAATTGCGCAACAAACACGCATGTTCATTGAAACGCGCGCGCATTTCTGTACATTTCTTGCGCATGTAAAGCTTTTGCTCTGTTATTTGCGTAACGCCCGCGCTGCTCGCATTCTCTTCCTGTTCAACCGTGCAATGAGGAAAGTACCAGCCATGATAATTGCTCTCGAAAATATTATTTATTTTCAAAATAATTATTTTTTGAAGCGAAGGATGCTTGGAATATTTGCCTAACTGGGAAAAAGTGGAATGTTATGTACGCGGCGATAAAACAATCCTTCGCAGCGCGTATTGTTGCCCATATTAGTGAGCGCTGCTATAAAAATGTCTATTATTTATTACTATATCGATATTTTACTATGTTAATTACAAACTGAATTTTATATGCGATGCGTAATAAGCTTCTCTTCTGTTAGGTAACCAAGATAGCTCACGTCTTTTTTCTTTAAAAAGATTATTATATTGCTAACTACGCGCGAGTACACGAGTTTCATAAGTTGAAAGAATAGAGCACGAATTGCACGCGCGCAGTTCACGAACGCAGTTCACGACAGTCTAAAGGCGCAAAAGTGGCGTAGAATGCGCAATTCGCCAATGTGAATGAACCTTTAGGGGCTATCAGGCGGGCGATGTTTCCTTTAGAATGACGGCAATTTTAAAGGACTATTTTAATGTCGCCAATATATATATAAATTTGTTTGTTTTATTTAAATTGTTTCCTTATAAATGTTGTTCCTAATGATTTTTTTTAAATCGAAAGTTCAAAATAAGTAAAATATTATTCAAATTAACCATCAATCGCAATTTATCTGGACACACTCTGACTCTAAAAGGACTCGAGCGGTTTATTTGGATATAATTTTTCAATTATTATTAACAAGCCACATCATTCCAATCCTTCAAAACGCACATATATCACATAAATTTATATTTTGCCTAAATATGTATTTTATGTATTATATTTAACACGCACGCTGTAATCTTGACGCATGAAATTTCCATTTAGTCATAAGAAAATTAGTTAAAAACACCGTACACCATACCGTAATCATCATCATATAACAGAGTGTAGCTTTCCCAGTCATTGTCCTCGACGATGGCGGCGAGTGCGACGGAGAGGGTGTGCAGCGTAGGGTGAAGTTGGAAGACGAGAGGAGCGGGAGGCGGCGGGGGTGGTTGCCACGTGGCTTCGAGCAGTGGAACCTCCATGCGACGCGAAACAGCCGCCAAAGCACGCGATGGCTCGCCTCGTTGTCCAGTAAAGAGCGCCACCAACGGCTTCTGAGACTCACACACTGGTGGTTAATAATAAAGACTTTGCTGTACTCAAAATATAAATTCCTGGCTATAAACTTTTTAAAATTTATTTTCAAGTATTACCTACATGAAAGAAAATAAAAAATTACAGCCAGAACGTTAAGAACGAAAATAGTGTAAATTGCAAATATTGTCTCTTATTAATTAAAAAAACTTTTTGCCTCGTTCGCCACAAATATCATCTCCGTTGATTGTGTTCAGTTTTATGGTTCAATCAAAACCTGAAAAACGAAAATCACTTACCATATAATTCACTATTAATCAAATGATTATTGTTCAAGAAACTGGCTGCGAAAACGAAGACGCAAGCACAAATTAGATGTAGTGAGGTAATTACGAATACCTAAACAGAAAACGAATTAAAACAAAATTAATCAGGAAATCAAGTAGGTATTATTATTATTGATTACTTTAGGCTATATAATTTAGCATATTTAATATGGTAATTTTTTTAATATATGTTGAGGGTTACCTAACCAGCATGGATTAATTGTTAATACGGTTTGAGGTAATCATGAACAGCATCTTAATCCACATTAATCAATACATATGTCATGTATATAAGTATATAGCTCTCCCGATGTGATTTTACATTTGAAGCACAAATTTCAGGCTCCATTTGGAGAGTCACGAGGCTCACGGCCTTGACGGAACGGCGCTTCGTGGGTTCCAGGTTCATTTCCCAACCGATCGTCAATTGGGGCTACGGTGATATTTGCTCGCTTAGCAAAATGCCATAAACCAGCGACGAGTAACAACGCCACAGGTGTAAGAAGTTAGACACCGCAACAATTAACCCGCCTGCCCAGCGTGGCGATTATGGGCTTTACCTTCAATGATACGCCTATGTACAGCAGTAGACTGGAACGGGCCATTGATAACGATTGATGACATCATCCTTTCTCTTCCTCTTCTCCTTACTTGGTATATTATTTTTAACTGTTTTATTGCGGTCTCCTGTTTAGATTTGTTTACGTTCTTCGCACTTTTTCTAATTTTAGTGTTAATCCACCGCCACCACAAAAGAAAACATGCAAAGGAAAAGAACCGAAAAGGAACAAACTATAATAAGACGAAAAATATTTTATTAATAATTTCTCGCCTAGCGAAGCTTTTTTCATATGTTCGTTTTCGATTTTTTTATTCTTTGTTTTTTTCTAAATTTTTCATTATGCTACTAATGATAACGGTCGAATGCTTCTGCTTAACAGATCGTTTTAGCGTTTTTTATGGGATGACATTATTGTAAAACTTAAATTTGCAATAATGTCTGAAAGTGGTATTGGTGGATCCAAGAAAAGTCAGATATTTCCGGTTTCAACATTACTACTATTAATTAATTGAAAGAAATTTCGGGTGTCTCGCTCCGGTGACGCCTTCTTCGCATCTGCACTGTATCTTGGTTGGTATCCTGGTTGCTTCAGATTGTACCACTGGAGTTATAAAAGACTAGTCAACCTTAGAGGGATATAATGGAAAAATTCATGCAGTTCGAAAACCGTTAGCTCCTTTTTCGACGCTACTAACAGAATTGAATATTCTTTCGTAAAGCAACTTTGAGGAAGGGGAAGGCGAAGGCGAAGGTGAAGGCGAAGGCGAAGGCGAAGGCGAAGGCGAAGGCGAAGGCGAAGGCGAAGGCGAAGGCGAAGGCGAAGGCGAAGGCGAAGGCGAAGGCGAAGGCGAAGGCGAAGGCGAAGGCGAAGGCGAAGGCGAAGGCGAAGGCGAAGGCGAAGGCGAAGGCGAAGGCGAAGGTAAAGAGGAAGGGGAAAGGGACGGGGAACGGGAAGAAAACCTAATACTAAATCTAATTATATCTATAATTTCATGATCCTGTGGGAAACCGAGCAACACTCAGTTACCCGGTACTTTTAATAACATAACATTATTTTTTTATAATCTATATAACATAATATTTATAATACATATAATACTGCACAAATATAGGTTAACAAAAATTACATCAAATGTGACAAAAAAAATGCATTGTACTTTAAATGACCTGGCATAATTACTGCATTCTCGATTACTCCACATTCGTGATTATCTTATTCTCCCATATATAATATTATGTTAATAATATTTCCATCCCCGAGCTCTTGTAAGGTATATTTTGCTGAAGGTGTTCCTTCTAACAGTATAACTAGTATATTATCTATGAGTATAACTATATTTGTCAAACAAATAATACCTATCATATATCAAGTGTATTATTTTTAAACTCTCTTCTAAATACGAACTTAAATTATGGCGCTAATGTTCCGGCGGCGTAATTGTAACTCAACAGAACCTGTAAGACGAAATCTTAAAATCAGTAGGTATATGTTTTCTCACCCGCTTTAAATATGGTGTGCGAGTCGGAAGAAGTGGGACGGATAATGAAGGGTTGGTAGTTGTAACGGGTGCTGTGGTCGCTGGCGCGACGCAGCGCGTTCGTGAACGAGCTCAGCGTCTCCTCTTCGCCCGGCGGGTACACGCCACCTGCAATCAACCGCCGGCTATTAGAGGCGAACTTTTACAGACACCACTAATGATATCTTTCCCTTACAAATATTTCGCGATTATTTCAGCGCTTGATTACTTGTTACCTTAAAATATAAATAAATTAATAGATTAAAAAGCACGCTTTTGTAAATACTGCACTAAAAAGCAAAAAATTATTATAGAACCTGTTTTCTATGTCTACTCTGTAAAGCTTTAGTGTAAGCCATATTTGTTATTGAGTTCAATATTTCAGTGTAAAAGTGTGGGGCGTTTTACATACACGATAATGATCTTCAACCTCTTATTGTATTGTCATCAGGACTATAGACAAATGCCAAGTTTCGTGATGATACAACATTTAGAAGTGCATTTAATTTAGTTTCGTAGGTTCCGTTACATAATTAGTTAGTTACAGGTTGACCTAATAAAAGTATAGAATTATATTATTTTATAAGGAAAAGCCCATAGTAATTGAAAAATGTCCCGCTAAAAACGCTGCTATATGGTGAAATTAGCACCGTTTCGTTTCAGTTGACATTTTGATTCTCGTGAGTACGTTTATTGTGAAAACTGTCAAAAATTCCGGATCGCGTAATAATGCTTTTAAATTACAGTTCCCGAATTTTAAAAAAGGTGGATATATTTTACCATCGATTAATAATCATTTTAAATACATATTTTTTGTTATTTATTTAACAAATAGTTTTATTTTCAGTAAATACATAAATGCCAATTTTGTGACCTTGTAAGGACGTGTTTTTACACATTATTTTTTTAATTATTCATTTTTTCGCATTGATTTTTGGAAATCTACTGATAGTAAGGTGCCGAAAAAACAGGAAACCTCAGAAGTAAGATGAAGTAGTATTTGTCCTTGTGTCTGCCACTTCAATGAGACTCTAGGAATTGTTGGATATCTTTAAGAGTTTTACCATAAATATATTATATAAATTTATCACAAATGTGCATTACGTGACCCTATCGTTATATGAGCGACTTCGCCGAGTCAATTAAAATACACCGAATCAAATCTAATGAAAAAGATAAATACAGGTTCCATATTTAAATAAAAGAAGTAACAAAGTATTAATTATTTTCTTTACAGATAGACATCAGTATTTTTTTACAATGACGTTATGTTATTTAGACGTATCAGTAGCGCTCTCAAAGTGGTCCTCGTACGTTAAAATATCATAAAACAACTTAGTTATCATTAGTTTGTATTGCGACTCATGGTGCATTGTTACCTATTGACACGGTCTAATTTTATGAATCAATTTAATAGATATCTATTAAATTGATTTCCTGCATTACGACAGTATTTTAATTACACGGCTACTTGCAGCAAACATTTGGGATAAAAGTATCATTCGTAAGTACATGCGAATAATATTTAAATGTTTTACGAACTTATTTTTTATTTATCTTAAATAATTTAAAAGACAAGAGTGAAATAACAATAGTAAAGTAATATTTAATTGTTCTCGTTTTACACTGTTATAAAACCAAAATGAATTCTGTGCTTTTGCTGTAATTTTTCCCATATTATGTGAAATAAGCTAATCCGATTTGCCTTACAACGAGGCTATCCCATTCGCACCTCACTCATCTATAATATAAACAGAGAAACTTTCATAAATATATCTTTTTCAGATGTGCTTTTTTGCTGAATATATCATTCATTGTTATTCAATATTTGAAAGTTGCGTGTGAAATTTCATAGTATTTTTGGTTCACCAGTTGGAATCATATCTTTCGTTCGGTTTATACGAGTATAAAATGTTTGTTTAATATAACGTCATTGCTTATTAACAAATCCTTAGGACGTCTTCCGAAAACAAATTAATTGATAGCGTAAAAATCGTACCACAATCATTATTATTAAAGTCCTTATGCATATAAACTTATGAATTGAATAAAGGAAATATTTAGAAGGAACTGTGCATTGCAGTTTCAAATATAATAAAATTATATGAATCAAATTAAATATAATAAAGTTTAATGTCTCTGTAATATTTAGTACCTATCTATATTGTACATAAACAAACAATATTATAGCAACCAAATTTAATTTAAATCAATACAAGATATTTTAATCAAATTTAAATTTGAAATATTTCATTCGTAGGTAACTGACATTTTTTTGCCAATATATTTTAAATATATATTAACATGTTTCAATTAATAGATTCTTTCCACCCCGTAAGTATTTTATTATAAATACGGGGATACCGCCATATTGATTATTACACCACTTATGATTCATGAGTCATGTTTGCAAAATATTAAACTTCAAGGTAACGTGAAATGTGGATTTATTTTAATTAAATTGCGTCAACAGTTTGAGGATATTTAACTACTATGGAACCAAATTTTGATCGTGTTTCTATACGTATTTAGTCGATTTTTTCATAATACAAGTATTTATGATTTTGGTTAGGTATTTTGTTAACCAGGTTGTAGGTAATTTGTTAATTTCGGTTAGGTGTTTTGTGAAATAATTTTGCGTGCGCTTTAGGGTGTTAATTTGAATATAGATATATAACGACAAAAACGACATTAAAAATCAACATGAGGTATCCGAAATACGACAAGGAAATTATATAAAAATACATCGTCATTTAAAATAGGTCTACGCCGTATGCTTTGTTCTTTTGTTACGGTGACAGACAATATGGTCAATAAATCGTCGCTATTACTTTTAAGTAAGTAAATGTTTCTCGCTTCAAGAAGAACTATAAATTAATAGATAATTCGTAAACGCCTTACATTGTAATTTTTTGTTTCCATCTATTTTCTGCTTATTTTTTTTTCATCTAAAGTGTGAAGCGTAAAAGAAACTAAATTTTCTAGCAAAAATTTACTTTATGAGAATCTGTGTTCAAATGAAGAATTATATTAATGAGAATGCTGTGTTCAAATGAAGAATTATAAAATTGAATTAATATTTCAATTAATACAAAGCCATAGTGAAATTTTTAAACTAGTGAACCACAAACAAATTAAAAAAAACAATTTCATGAAATTATAACAAAGTTAGCAAAGACATTAAGTCGAAATAAACACTAAAACAGTATTATCAGACCAGACCTATGAAGGAAACACAAATAATCTTCCAATAAGAGCGCGGTCATCGTCTTAAAGTTATTTATGGAAATAATAACTTTAAGACGATGACCGCGCTCTTGTCGAAAGATTATAAAACTATAAACGGTTGATTATTATTTCGCATACCCTCATATGTGTCATTGCAGACATTTGTCTACGTGTAAACTATCGTGCTATTAAAATTCAATTTTATTTAAATGACATCATTTAAAGCAATTTCAACACCAAATTACAAGCAAACATTGCAAAGTTTCGTATCGCAAGTTCGTAGAAAGCTCTAGATGTCTACATGTCAAAGTTACTTAAAACCGATTATTAAACAATTAAAATATACAATCTAGGGAATATTGCAAACCGGCTCTAAATTGCATAATTACTAGCTCAAAGCACAAAGGAAATATTTGTAAAGAATTTATTGTAGTTTGTTTACATTCGGTAAGTCTAATGATATTTAATTATGAAATAGAAACAATACGGAAAAAGTAAACGAGGTAAATGATTTTAAAAATATGCAATAACGTAATATCTATTAGCGAATATTTGTAAAGATTCATACCGACATAAAGCGTTTGTTTCTCGAGTAGACCATCGTACTGAGCTTTAGCAGCACCGATAAGAAGCAGGAGTAGCAGAAAAGGAGGCGGCATGGTGCGCGCGCGGCGTCGCGGCGCGGAATGCGGTCGACTGTGCGTATGATGCCGGGGCTATTTCAGTCACACGTGTGACAAGTTTCATGTCTCCCGTTACTTGGGAGATAACGGGAAATGCCGTTTCAGGGACCTGAAGTTAGCTGATAATATTGTCACTTGCTGTCCGTAGGCATAAAGAATTACTGAACGTGTTTATAATATAACACAGTTTCAAGTCAAATTACGAGAAAGAATATGATGTTCGATATCAATAACAGAGTTTCTATAATTCATTCATTACATTTGCTTTTTATTGAATAATCACAACTGCCAAAATCATGGAAGTGAATGCAGATAGCAAAAAGTACCACACATCATTCGACGATAACTTCAAGTTGGTAGCACCAAATTTTGCACTGAGTAATTAGTATTCGTACAAAATAGAAAATTGAATGGAAATACTTTCATCACTGGCCTTGATACCGATCTGCAAAAGGCTCGAATTATGAGAAGTAATGCTTCTCATCACGTAACAATATACCAAGTTGTTTTTCTACTAGTTGTGCCTAAGGTTCACTGATGCGGTCACAGCTTACTTGTAAACGTACTTACCAAAAACTACTTATTTTCAGTTGCAAAAGTGTTGAAGATGGTATGGAAATTCATCGAATGGAAAGTCTTGCGCATCATTTGAATCAACAAGTACTTGAATACTCCCACTCGAATACTCAATGCTACTCAAATACTATAGAAAGCTGGCAATTCACTTACGAGTATATAATCGAAACAAACAACTTATTTGACAGCGCGCGATGTTAGAATTCATTCACTGTTTATTTTGTAGCCTTCAATTCGGGCATAGCCTATGCTGGTCTGTGAGGTGTATATTATGAGGTTTATCCTCTATTTCATTCAAAGTATTGGCTAGAAGATCAGCTGCCGGTCGATTCAAGCGAAACCCGCTCTTTTGTCCAGAATGGAAACCATTAACTTTAAGCATACAAAGCGGTTATTTTAAAAGGATCCTTAAATCATATTGCACACAGCAGAGATGATCGCAATCATTACTTCGAGTAGTTTTAATTTTTGCCATGAAATATGTTAAAAATAATTATATTTAGTGTTCCTTGGCCAAATGGCTCCCTCAGCTCGTTCCATTTACGATCGATTGTGATAAAATGTTGTAGGCGGTCGTAATTGAAGTATATAAACACAAAAAAATAGAAAATATCGAAAATATAATTGAAGTAAACACCTACCATCAACTTTATGGATAATTTGTCTTACGGAAGCCAACGTGTTGGATATCATTAAAAAGTCTTTTGAAACGCTATAGAAAATGTTCAGTATTAATTGTATACACTCTCTTCTTTCTTTGACGTCATTTAATAAGTACTTTAATGCAAAAATATTTCAGCCAACTTCCTCTAATAAAGAGATGTAATCAGTCAAATTACTTAAAACATTGCTATACATGTACAGTTGAACTGTTTGGTCAGCAATGTTATTGAATCGTTTAATTGCAACAAGTAAGACTCTACGATACGTTGAAATTCATTAGTAAGTTTGCGTCAAATCGGACAGAAGTTAAAAGCAACATCTAAAAACACCTAAGCGATTTTTTTGTTTTTATTAACTCTGAACGCATCTCAAGTGTCAAAGGTCGCTATTGTGAGAAATGACAGGCCGCCATTGCATCTATGGTTTTGTTCTGATTGTCAAAGTGTACGCATACATTTTTGCACAAAATTTTAGTTGCTTAACTCCTATGCTATCTCCGGAAGCATCGACACTATAGAAGTGAGTTAATTATGATATTATTAGTTAACTATCTAAGTAGTCGATGTAATAACGATTTTGGATCTTTTTAAAGCTAGCAAATTTTAGGTTATTTTTTTTTCATGACATGATTTGCTAGAAGAGGATGCTATCGCAACGCACGAAGAGAAGATGAGTAAGTACGGGTTCCCATTGACAGTGTATGATTTCCAAATTACCATTAAAACTTATCTAGATAAATGTGGCCATACTATAAAAAACATTATAAATAACATACTTGGAAGAGATTGGGTGAAACAGATTTTAAAACGTCATCAACATCTGACTGTGCGTTTGGCAACAAACATAAAAAGAAGCCGGGTAACTTTAAGCAAAGAAATTTTGGAGGAATATGTTACACATTTAAAGCCCGTGTCGGAAAATGTCCCATTCGCATATTTTCGGTTATGACGAGACAAACCTAACAGACGAGCCCTGACAAAAAAGTTATTGTTTGTCGTGGTTGCAAATACCCAGAAAAAAATATGTGACTCCTCTAAGGCTAGTAAATCAATTATGTTTTGTGGGAGCGCTGACGGCGAATTGATGCCCACTTATGTGGTGTATAAATTCATAAAATTATGGATTACCTGGACTGAAAATGACCCAAAGGGTTGCCATTACAGTAATTCACTATCGGGGTGGTTTGATACTCAATTTTTCTCAGACTGGCTTGAAACCGCCATGATAACTAAACTGAAAAAAATGGGGAGAAAAATGTTGATTGGGGATAATTTAGCCTCCTAATTGTCCATATATGTTTTGAAACTTTGTCAGAAAAATGACTTTGCATTTGTCTGTTTGCCACCAAACAGTAGCCATATACCTCAACCGCTAGACGTAGAGTCTCCGCCCCCTTAAAGTTGAGTGGAGGAAAATTTTCACAGACTGGAAAGCATCTGCAGAAGATTCTAGGAATTCCACAGTACCGAAACTAATTTTCCCAATTCCATTAAAAATTACTGGAAAATGTAAAACAAAATGCGGGGGAAGACTTAAATAATGGATTTCGAAAACGTGGCATTGTACCCTGTGATGCATCAGAGTTGCTGAGTGAAAGTGAAAACGTAAACAGTGAGGCAATGTCTTCTTTTTTATTAACTTTTTAGAAACAAGCAGACGTCAATAACAGATTCGGCACCAAAATGAAGAAAAGGGAAATTTGAAATTTTGGTCGGGAAAAGTATCTGTCACGAATTAAACTTGAATTCGGATGAAGAAAATCCAACAAACTCCAGAGTTGATAATGATCGTGATTACGATCACTACTCAATACATGACGAATCTGATGATAGTGCTTGCTTTTTAGAACCAGATAGTCCTGAAGAATGTGTGGCTGAACCAGAGAGATTGCAATCTTTCAAGGAATTTAGGCGTGAAAAGAATGCTTTTGCCGTCGTAAAATGTGACAACCAAATATCCCGGTATAATAATTGAGTTTGATGATCGAGGTGCAACAGTTGAGGCAATGTGCAGGTCCATAAAGTTCTGTAAATGGCCAAACTAAAGATGTAAAGATGACTATTATGAGTGGGGCGAAATCCTTGGGAGCATTGATCCACCGAAAAAAATTTCGAAACGTGGTTTTTTCAGCGTTATGACTCGACTAGAACTTCCTGCGCGTCAATCTTTGCGCCGCCGGCGTTTTACTTACAATTATGACTAATTTAGTATGTGGTGCAAAATAACCCTGCCAAAGGGATTACTTTGCCCCAAAAAAATTTAAAATAATGTACCTGATTATGTGCCATTCCTAATTAATGATTAAAATGTTGAATATATTTGGCGTTAATTTTGTAATAATTCATTATACACAATTAAATGAAACTACGTGATGTAGTATTATTTCTACTTTCTTTAATTTCTTTACAACGACCTAGGTTTCGTTGTATTACAACATCTTCAAGTCGGCTATTAGCAAATAGCCAGATCTTTGCTAATCGTCCATCTGCAGATGTTTAATTTAATATAACGAAACCTAGGTCGTGGTAAAGAACTCAAAGAAAGTAGAAATAATTACTACATCACGTAGTTTCATTTCATTAATTTTGATTAAAATGTTATTATCTAATATGTACTCTTTCAATCGTCAAAACTGCGTTTCAGTGATGTCAATCGTTTTTTTTTATAATTGAAAAATCAAATCATCATAATTAGGCGTTATATATATATTTATATATATATATATATATATATATATATATAATATATATATATATATATATATATATATATAATGTTTTAACAATAAAGCATGAATGCACGACATAACATACATTAAGCTTCTGTATAATTGTATAGCTTTATTAGTAAGCTCACAACAACCACTGAAGTAGCCCAGCATTTGCCAGATTACTTTTATTGTATGCGTACCTCTGTTTCGCCATACATTAACTTTCCTTGAAATTATTCAGAATATGATAGGAAGAATCGATTAAAACTAATCAAAAATTTAACTTCAAATTGAAATCGGATAAACCACGCTAGGAGACTTTAATATCAGGCGAAGTAAGATAGTAAAAAACAGTTGGGTTAACTTAATGAATATCCTCCACAATAAATAATACATTTCGTGATTAAATGAAAGTTATATAATTGTTTAAATGTCATTCGGTCACTGCCATTTAACAACATTCTAAGTTCAAATAGTCGTGTTTCGTAATATTAAATACAATCATTTAAGTTAGATAAATGATTTCTTGATGTGGAAAAAATATAATCATGGCCGTGCGTTCTAAAGATATGCGGCCTTCAGGTGCGAGATTAGCCAAGCGTGCGCATGTTAATTGTTAATAAACACCTCCATCAAATACGATTCGTTCACTTAGCTCAAAGTTAGTCTCAAGTTTGTATTATAATGACGACATTTGCGCGTGTGTAATATATTATAGCGTGATAGGTTTTGTCCGCAGTTTCGCTGGCGATTAAATTATAATTTTTACCCACGACGGAACGGAGGAAATACATTTTAGGGTGAGAGGTTGTTTGTTTGTTTGTTTGTGTGTGCAATCCAATGTTCCCATTTATCTCCAAACGGTTTGACAGACTTAGACGAAAAACCAATGAATCGCAAACATTCTACAGTATTCTGTAGAATGTTTGCGATTCATTGGCAATAGCTTTCTATAGTTGTTACGGTTATTACTCCCCAGGGGGTGGGGCAATAAACATTATCTTTCAAACCGTTTGATCGGTTTACATACGGTTTTGTGCAAAATATTTGGGATTAATTAGACTACTAGATTAGTTTCTGTGTGACCTTTCTTCGGCTTCGTCGGCGTGTGATCCACGAATCATGTTTCCCAAGCGCTCTAATTTTTCCAATGCTATGCTATTGTGTGGATCATTTATTACTACTCCATCTAAAGATTATACTGTACTAAGAGCCAGATAAACTTGTCCTTTGGCGAATGTTTTTTCAGAAGCTTAATTGTTAAGACTATTAATAAAAAGTAAAATTAAAACTCTGATTAAGCCCACGACAGATGTAGACGTTTTAATAGAAAAAATATAAATTAAAAAGCAAAATTTAAAATTTAAAAAAAATCCACGATGGATGTAGACGCTGTAATTGAAAAACGATTAAATAATTTTTTTGAACCCAAACTAAAAGAAAGTAAGATCCTATTCATTTAATTACAAACCCAAGAAAATTCGTCGGTGTTGCCATTGCCATTTCCGTTCACAATATCAATTATATTGCAGCAGCAAAGAAAAGCTATTTGCGCACCAAAAGGAAAGCTGTTACGAACAATAAACCAATGGAAGTAACATTTGACAATTGTTTTATGGATACGAGTACGGCTCAATCATTGTTAATTTGCATGTATTTTTTACCAAAACTCTTCCCCTTATTTTGAAGTGGTTTTAAAAATAAAATATTTTAAAGGTCTATTCTCCATTAAAACCTATAAATTAAAATTTTATTTTTTAATTAGGCATAGCTTCCTTTCTATACATGCACAAATAAATTTGTCCCACTCATGTTTTAAACTTATCAAGATATTAATATGTAAACTTACCAAAATATTAATTGAAATCTTGGTAAGTTTACTTAAACGACTGCTTAAAAAAACTTAACAAATCTATGCGTCAAGCAATAATGTAAGCGTTTAATACAAGGATAATTTATCAAAATAAAACGGAATTTTGTCAAACATCTTAACTTCTTTATGAATCTAAAAAAAAATTGCAGCACCGTTATCACTTCTTTGTTTCTGTTGGTACTTTAACTGTTATTTTAGTGCTATATGGGTAAATTAAATATAAAGGTGTTTTTTAGTATTGTTAAACTTAATCACTTGAGGGAAGAAAGGAACGATTTCTACGCTTCTTTTCGAACGCTTCTTCATCTTAAAACTTAATAAAGTAAATATAAAATTAATATGTAAATGCATTTTTGAAAAAAAAACGCAGCTATGCAGTGTCGGTACACATATTTCATCAGGAAAACTGTATATACGTTATTTGTGGCACCATAATAAAATGTTACTGTTGAATTTTACTATTGGGCTCATAGCCAAAAAATAAATATATCGGCAAGGGGTGTCTTCTTTTTTTATTTTGCAGTAAAACACTAAAAGAAAAAATCAGCTAGGAAAGTCACCAACTATAAAAGTAATTACTGAAGTATTCAAAATATTTGCACGATACCTAAGCATTTCCAATTATTTTCAGCATTTTTGTCTGTCTTTTTCTGACTTGAGCATCAAAAGGGCTATACGGATATTATTGATATTTTCATAAGATATGTACTATATACGCATATTATATCTTCATATTGTGTTGTTCAGTTCAGGTATTCAAATATCTGAACTGGACTGAAGCGATCTTATTATAATAATCATCTAAGGGATGTTTCTTATTTTTTTAATTGTAAATTTAAGAATTTCAGCTGCAATTCCATCTATATATGAAACCATACCTAATATTTATTGAAATTATGAATATTGTAAATTTTATGAATCTCTACTGTAAATAAAATAGTAAAAGTTACATATCAAATGATTTTCCACACAGTCCAAACCGTAAGGGAACTGATTTCAAATAAAATAAAGTTAATACACAATCAAAAGGTCGAAATCGTGAACGGAAACTGGTATTAAAATATAAATAACTGTAAAACTTCACCATTTTTAAAATATTTACCAGTTAATTGGTAAATATTTTGAATAACCTTTTGAAGAATTGCTCCGTTTTTAAAATTTTTGAATAATATAATTATATTATATGTTACATAACTATTATGTAAAGTAAAAGACCGTTTAAAATCAAAAATATAAAGACAATATATGTAATTAATTTAACATATTATTACCGTCTCACTAACGTACGTCCTTTCAGTCTTTTTTTAAATTTTAATTTATTCTTACCACTTATGTAAGATTGCCATAAATATTTATATATATAATTTGAGCTCGTTTACGTCCACGACATAACATACGCACTCAAGCCTAAAATGGATTAAATAATTATTCGTTTTATTTTCACACCACGTTCACGAACAATACGATTACGTTACCGTTGGAACGAATCTCACGACCCACTTCAATGGACAACTTAATTTTTTACCTTCCGCCTCGTTAACACTCGCTCCGTTGAACTAGATCAGTCGTTTCCGAACTAATTTGACGTCAAATCCATCGCGCCGCCCGTATCGAAATAAGATAATTCGACCGAAATTAACAATTATTTCGAATTAACAATCATTTGCTTATATATATCAATGAACGATAACTGGTACAATATTAACCAACTGCTATGATACTGTTATAGCATTCTTGTTATTTTTTTTTAATTTGCTTTATTACATACTGCTGCCTCATTGATACGTCGATTATTTTATCTGTGAAACATGTTGGTCTACTGTTACCATATTACATTCTCCACTACCATGTTTTTATGTTTTTATTTGGGCATCTTCAATTTCGTAGCTCTTTATTTGACAGATATTTTCACAGCACTCTATTATTCATATAAGTTTTTAATTTTGACAACGCGGACATTTTACTTGTAATTTATAATAAAATATCGATATATAGATTATACGATTATATATATATATATATATATATATATATATATATATATATATATATATATATATTATACGAAATATAACATATTATACGATAATAAGATTGTAATCTATAATTAAATAGCTACTAGATTGCATTTTAATAGCAGAACTCGATACAGATGCAGTAATGCTGTTCACGTACATGAACAGTGTCTCCATAACCATGGTTTATAACGTTTGTTAATTAAGGTCTCAAAGTTCTGTCGTAAGTCCTTCGCTGTGAGTCCAGTTTAACTGAAAATAATAATTATGTGCTAACGCATCCAAACTTAAAATTTAACGCGAACTTTAAGAAACATTCACGCTTATTTTTTAAATATATTTGTTGAGTGCAAATATTTATTTCACACTTTAATTAATAAAAGTATGTTACAGGTCTTCTCACGATTCAACATTAAAATTTCCATCATTCAGGTGAAAAAATGCAAACCTTAACTGCACTCGTTAATTCATATCGATTAACTAAAATATTGTTAAGCAAAACATTACGTAACAATGACGTAACATCGTATCAAGTGTTTGCGGTTCAGTGGGAGCTAATATATTTAATTACTATTATTGATTTAACTTTGGATGAAGATCTCAAATGAATCACAAGCCAAGGCAGGAAACAATTTTTTACGAGTGGCTACTACTTTTGTATAGCAAAACTAGTATTTGAAAGTAAATCAAGTACCGTACTTGAGTCTTGTATCTTGTTTGGCGGGCTATAAAACATTAAATCTAGTTATAGATAAATACCACTTACTAGGCCTGAATAACATAAAAGTGAATCGGACGTTAATATTTACGAACACCCATAAAATTTCATTTTCATTTCACATAATTAGCCAATACAATAATGTTATTTTGTGTTGGTAGTAAGGACAGATAGAGCGAAATATAATATAATAATTTATTTAATAATGTGGCAAACACGCTGATTTAAATCTCAATAAAAAAGTTTCTTTTTGAATATGTTAGTTCTTATTTTTGGTAATATTATATTTACTGAGATTTTAAGCCAGTTGCAAATTACTTTTATCACATACAAAGCCAAGACATAGGTATATCAATTTCTATTTGTTTTTATTTGTAATAAAATAAAGTATCAATTTATATCTTTTTTTTAAATCTGATGTTCATTACATAAAATTCACCACATTGAAAGTCGCTTTAGTGACGATCATGTTAAAATGGTTAATTTAAGTACGATAACCTACACTGACACTAAAAACTTAATCCGATTGTAATAATTCATTCAAATTAGCCATGTATACTTATTTCCCAATCATCTCAATTGTTTTTTTTTCTATAAATATTTCACGAATTAGTGACAATCATGTTATAATGGTTAAATTCGCTTTAGTGACGATCATGTTAAAATGGTTAATTTAAGTACGATAACCTACACGGATACTAAAAACTTAGCCTGATTGTAATACTCCATTCAAATTAGCAATGTAAGTTTTCCCAATCATCTTAACTTTTTTTAAATATTTGTGATTTCCATAAATAGCAATGCCTATCCAATAAAACATTCCTATGTATTTCTTATAATAAAGTACCCAAGGTTTTGTGACAGCTATTATTCTCTGAGTTTAATATCAAAACGGAAAGTGTTTTAACATTACCAACTATATAACTTTTCAGAAGAGATATGCTAACGAATTTAAAAATCCACATGAAACTGGTCCAACAGTTTTTGGGATAAAAGTCAGATTTAGTATTACTTCCTTGTATATTACGTAGGGTTGTCTTTAGCCAAATGGAGGCTTGTGGTATCTTTTGATATGGGGCTCTCCAATAGTAGTTATACAATAGTCAGTAGGTATGCAATGCTTTGGGTTATCGACAGGAGAAAACAATACTCATACTATAGCAACAATTACTTGTTAATATTGATATTGATAGTAGCAAAAGTATTAAAAAAAAGGTTTAATGACATGAAATATTCTTTTCTTTATATTGATTTGCAAAATAATGAGTTATTTTTTCAAAGTAAATTTTCTTGACCACATCACTTTCTATATACACCAGCGAAAAACTGCTCGATATTTCTTGAAGCGTTGTCTTTTTCAGTTAATTCTTTTAATTTTCTCTGTTGCTATTGCTTCTGAATTCCTGCATTTTCATTGCAGTTAATATGCAAAAGAAGTTTCTCATTACTGTTTTTTATATATGGGAAAGGGTCTGCGGGAAATGGTTCAAAATCGATCTCTACATCCCAAATAAATACCATTGTGGGAAGATCCGAGTATTTCATCGTCTCCAAAGAAAAGGCCAACAAATTTACAATTGCGACAATGCTCTTTAATATGTTTTTCAATAGTATATTTGTTTTTTTTATATTGAGATAGCAATCAATTCAGTATTTAGTACTCATTTACTTCGAAGTAAGACATCATAGATAGCCTGCTTAGAATAATGTAATTGTTTCCAATTATTGCATATACTAGCAGACAGTTCATATTACAACAGTTAAATACAAACGAATATACCACCTTTCATCGTTTTCAACGCTATTACACTTCTTTGCGTTGGAAGACTTTAAATGTCTCGTTTTCGACTTAATATCTTTTTCTATTTATGTAACTTCTAGTTAGAAGTTACAGTCTTTATTATGGAAAAGTACATGTCCTTTGCAAATCCGAATATCACTTTTCCTCTTTTGAAATACTTTATGAAAGTAATTGTCGGTATCACATTAAAAGTGTTCTGTAATGGAAAATTGTTTTGTTTAATAAAAACAGTTACCTGTAATGTCGATATATATATATATATATATATATATATATATATATATATATCTGTCCTTGATCGCTTTCGAAACTATGAATATATGATTCATTGCTCTTTTTTCTAACGGAAAAGCTATAAAATAGAAGCGGATACTAAGTTTATTACTATTATACCGGTATGACTCCTGTAAAAAGTTAATTTGCTCGCCACTTACAGAAGCTCGTTCTGTAAAATAGGAAGTTAATATTATAATTTTTCAATTATTTCCATTGATTGGGTTACTTTGTTCTGAACCACCAGGATATGATTATTTCAATATTTTAATACACTAACTACAGTTGCAAACATGGGGTTGTTTTGGCAGTCAGCTACCGCCCCCCCCCCCATCGAATTATTGGGGGGGGGCGGTAGCTGACTGCCATATTTACAGTTATCAGTATGTTATGATGAAATGGCAGTATAAAATGCTATCTATCTAGCAAATAAAACTTCAATTTAATACTTGTGAAAAGTTTAGTGTTACTGATTATGAAATTGTACACCAGTTGGTTCACCGCACTTGGTTCCTTGGGACGTAAGCCCTGGGTTTGGCAACAGAACCATGTCCAAAAAATGTACTGCTTAGTGATATTAATTTCTAAAAATAGTAAGTAATAATAAGATGACCATAACAACACAGACAATTGCTGATAAGGGACACTCAGCATGTCTTTGCTAATAACACCTGCGCGGACCGCACTCGGTTTGCACCACGCTGATGTAGAGCATTGTCCACAAAGCGAAGGAGGTTACGGCTTCACTTTCAATGACTGTCGCAAGCGTCTGTGGCTGACATAACGCGGCCTTGACCCGCTTGCATCCGCGCCGTTCGCGCCAGTCGAACTCGCGACGTCGAACCGGCAACATCGACCGACGCCACCGTTGCGCCAGCGCCGCGCTTCGCATAAACGTAAGTGTCCGTCTGTTTTCCCGCGACTATTTCGCGTTTCGCTTGAAAGCCCTCTGCCGGGTCGCGGAGGCGATGAAGTGATACGACGAGTGTGTTTTCCGATTTTTCGTTTCTAGAATGGTGCCTGCAATCACATTTTATGACTAGTGGACCTTAACGAACCAGCACAAGTTGTTTGTATTTAAGTTGTGAATCAGTGTCTTATTACATATTAAATGCTTATATATATTTTTAAACAATCCAAGTTAAACTATAAGACAATTTAAACTGCAAAATAGCTTAAAAGAAATTATTAATCCGTACTCCTTATTTTCACTATATTCATGCTGGAATTGGCAAATATATAAATTTTCTTTTTTTCATCTATTATATAAATTTTCTTTTAAGAATCTATTATATAATTTTCTTCAAAAGAAAGAAAATATATCTATTTTCTAATATATAAATTTTCTTTCCTTTCATTCTATATAAATTTTCTTTCTTTTCCTATTCTTAAGGAAGATATATGAATCTCTTGAAAGATTTCCAAAGTTTATCACAATAATTTCCTCTTTAAGAAAAGGTTGCCATTTTTCTCGCACGAGGGGTAACACCAAAAGTTTTTAGAATATCTAAAATGAGACTGACCAGCAACTTGGTAATTTATTTATTGTTTTTCAAAATAGTCAACGTAACATGCTATGCGTCCATAAAACCACTGAGAGAAACAATCGGCGCCCTCTTCCTTGGATGTGTCTTTCATGGTCTTTTTGAAGGCATGAAGGGGTCGACATCCGGGAATCGTATTCCTCGCAGTTTATCTTTTATTCTTGGGAATAAATAAAAATTGAATGGTGGGAGTTCATTGGACTGAGGGCACAAAGACGATTTCGTGACGAAGGAGGAAGAAGACGTTATCCTTGGACTTTTTCCAAACCAAAAAGCAAACAATTGTTTATATATCTTTTATTTTCCAAAACTACCGTTGCGTAATAATTCATCCATCTGAAAAACGAGGAGACCATCTTTAATCTAGCACTTCGTCCTTTCTTCTACTACGTAGGCAATATGTTTTTGAAATCCGGTCAAATCACAGGATCCATCTAGCATAAGGCTTTTTGATGCCTAAACGTTCATGTACAATTTTCTATACTCGATTTATACAGACAGTTATACTTGCCCGAATCTATTTTTGTCATGTTAGTCCTAGTTTTAAAATCCTAGTTTTTTCTTTTAATGAAAAAGTGAAAAATAATTGATTGTAAACATTTTATTTATTCGAATTCGATATTTGAAAGTATTATTATTTTGATATTAAATGTGACCTGAGCTTGGAGTGAAGTTTTTTTTACATTTTGTGAACTTGAATGTTCGTCTTGAATTTCTATAATTAAATATAATAAAAGTTTGAAATGACCCTCTCTCTTTTTTATTTTTCCTGACCGACAAATATTAAATTGTATATTAATTTAATTTAAACGTTTATCAAGCTTGTCTTGATGTGATGCGCATATTGAACTATTATCTTGGTTTCCTTATCCAAGAGATTATGTGTCTCCTAGTATATATCTTTATAAATCTCATAACGTGAAAGAACGTGCTATATACTCGTAGAAATAATACATTGTTTATAATTTTCAGTTAGGCCATTTCAAGTACTGGACAGAATTGCGAGCCTGTGAAGGTACACGAGACACTACTTGCGGAGATTTTACAACCAAAAAGGAAACACCTGCCATTGTAACTTACTAGTTATTTCATTAAAAACAAGTGAAATTTAAAGCAAAAGAGCAAGAAAATAAAATTGAACAAAGCTTGATATCGTAAGTAATATTTTATTTTATAATTTGTAAAACGAAAAAGCTGAAAATGATTGACCATTGTATATCGTGGAAATTCTCTACGCATTTGTAAAATTATATCGTTTTATTCGTTTATATATAAAATCGTGTTTAATAATTTATGTTATAAAGTGGTGTTTTTTTTAAAGTAGACAGCAAAAGGGTTACTTGAATAATCAGAATTATAGTTCAGAATTATAGTTCAATTTCCAAATAATGTAACAAAAACGTAATCAAAATTGGCCAAAGAGAAATAAACTGTTCAAGTACAAATCTAAGGCTTTTATGTCGTTTATTCTGTTGGTTTCATAGCTTGCTTTTGAAAGTGATCGAATTAAACATTATTGGGTACACGATTTCATTAAATTTCCTAAATATTTATATTTTAACAGGCACGAAGTAATTATTATCTAAGTAACTTATTTCTTGACTGTCAGATTAAAAAAAACGGTTTTACATTTATGTTGGGGTTTCATAAATGTATTTATAGAACAATAAGAAGCTGGTTACGAAATATACATAATATGAATTAAGCTATAGGTTTGACACAAATCAAGTGTATTATAGCCATAGTCTTTTAATTATATGTTGCCAGTTCTAATTATATGTTGGCAAAATAAAACGGCTTGAATACAAATTAGTCGTATCGTGTCCATGTACATAAGCACATTATAAAAACTAATAAATCTTTATTAGTTACAAGGTTATTACGAAATTATCAGCCAAGATCGTCAATCTATTTAGGGAAACTTTTGATCAATTCTAATATCCCTATTTATATTAATTAGTCGGCTTCTGGTAATTTAGCTTCATCCTGATATAAAAATGATTATACATATTTACATTATTTTCCGTCATAATAAACATGTGATAAAATATTCAGAATATCCCAATCATGGAATTTAACCAAGGCAATAAATGTAAAAAGTGTCAACAAAAAATCAATAACAATTTTTTAATACATTCATCGTTAAAACAAACAGTACAATAACTTTTTTTTGTTGCAGTTGGTGTTCATAAGTTTGCATTAATAAGTAAGAAGTTGATATAGGAAATTGTTAAATGATATTTCTGTAATTTTGAAAATACTTTGGCAAGAGTTCGATCCAATTTATTTTTCAGTCGTATCAATACGTTCTTTAATTAACTTCATAGCCGAAGTAATATTTGTTCATTACTATTCTCCCTTACAGAGCGTACTTTGATATTATGAAAACAATGGAACCCCAAAAATTATAATTTCAAAATCGTTTTAAGTTCTATAACTTAAATTTGTTTTGTTTTGCAATTTCATTAAGTTGTACTTTCTTGCGGGGTATCTTATTTCATTTTCACTGTTATTTTTATACGGCTTCTTTATTTATGGCCTACTCACGTCGAATTTTTTTGAGCAAAACATGATATCCTTGATAATTGTCAGGGTCAAGAATTTATTTCTCCTCCAACTATTTTTACGTGGTAGTCAAGATTAATGTTAACTACATTTAACAATATTATGGTTAATTAAATATTATAATGGTAGTCGCCTAAAAAACTTTTGGAGTTATCTATTATTTACCTAGATTTCACGCTATCTCTTATCGAAGTGAAGTTGGCAACAATCATCAAAAATACGTACGATCGCAATATGAACTGCCGATTTACAATCTTACCTTACAAGAACCATACTATTACTACAGTATTGCATTAGTGCTTACCATTATGTTAAGGCTTCATTTCTATAACTTGCAAGTCTAAAAACGAATCCGGGAGTATTTAATTTTATGTCAGATAATGAACAAAAAATTGCGGCCATTCGATCGATAAAGTGACAAAAAAACCATGAATTTGACCCAAAACTTGTAAATTTTGCATTGACACCATACGTGAACCAACCTTAATCGCCGTAAATGTTAATAGCTTTATTACTAAACAAATACTATTCGATGTCATTTTATGGTAATTAATTTATTACCTATAACGGTTATAATCCTATGTTAGAAAAATATTAGAAAAAAATTATGAATATTTATACATCATCAAAAACAAATTTCAATAAACTACAACAGTTTATCGATATATTTATTCAAATAACTTACAACAGTTTCAGTTACATTTTTATAATTTTTATTTGAAAAAAGCATGGAAATGGGACGTTTATTTTAGCATCCTGCAAATTATATTATTATACTTACAATAATTTTGTCCTGCGGTATAACATTTAGTAATTTCAGCAATAAGTTCGCATTTCGTAAGAAAACATCGTTAGAATGTTTCGATAATTTATTCTCCTAATGCTAATGAATTTCCGGTTTTCCTAAAGTAACTCATGGAGAAAACACATTTGTTTTAACGGCGCACGCAACCAAAAATATCCGCATTGCTTGAATAGTTACATAAGTATCTTTCTATCGTCGCCAGATCATAAACATCTCGCAATGCAGTGAAGTGAGCAAGTACATATATTGTTCTCGATAGCGGGTCAACGTTGAATTTGAATACCTTACGCCATTAAGAGATGGCAAACGAAATGTAAATGAAGCGGATTCAACGCGTGGTGGTTACGTAACGGATAAATTTCTTAACGAACATTTCGCCTGCATCGCCGCTCTTGTTAGTCATACGCATTCGAGTGATAGTTAAGGCCGACAGAAATGTCCCAATAAGATCGTGTTTACCAAAACTATGCAACACTATGTGGGATTTCCACCCGTCCTACACATACAATCAACGAATAGGTGCTGTTTAATATATGATATGAAGAAATGTTTACCAAATAAATTCTACTTTTAGTTGAGAACTTACGCATTTATCGAAGACATCTTCAACTTTTGCAAATAGAAATTACACGCACCGTACATACAAAATGTTGTTTAAAACGGTTTTGTGCTTTTATATCCCATTTCGCTAAATATATTAAAGACGATATTATATTTGAGTATTTTTGGAGCTATGTGAACATATTTTGCAAACAAATTAAAAAATGATTTCACGAGTTATGTTTTGGGAAACTATTATAAAACAGTGCGTTAGACATTTATCGTTTGTTCTGAGTGACCCACGATATCTAACTGATAATTGTTTTAGAATTATTTTTTGTATATTTCGTCGGATATTTATCGGATAAACTGTTATGTAAATGGATGTCCAGTTTTACCCAAGTAAAAAAATTATGTTCTAATGGACACCACCCGGTTATTGCATCCTAAATTAAGGACGGTTACTATACACATCGTGCGTGTGCCGCTATTTTATAATATGGTACAAATAGAGAGCATATTTACATAGAATTATAATAGAAATGTTCCCCATACATTACCTTAGAATTTTTATCATAAAGTGTACTATACAAAAAAATGTTCCAGAGATGAAACTTAACAAAAGATAAAACAGCAGAATCTGTATTGTTAATAGATCCTCATTCGACACAGGAAATAACAGAATCTACATCCTCGACAAAGATTCTACCCATGCATTGAAATTTACATAATGTAGAATGTTTTGGTGGATCTAGGTTTAGTTTCGCAAAGAATCTGGTAATACATAATATATATCTAATTGGTCATTATTACAAAGATTTAAATCTTCCTCCATAACACAACTTTCATTGAAACCATTAAACCTCGAATATAATTTACGTTAATGTGACATAATTGGGACGTTTTTCTATTTTTGTCCATGTTACATCTTACATCCACATCCGATAAGTTATGAAACTTTTATTAATTTTTTAATAAGTCAACATTGCTAAGTACCAAGGACATATAGAAGACAAATTTAATTACGAAATATTTACATACTCGATGGCAATATAAAACTAAACTAACTGGCCTCACTTATGTTAAATCCGATAAAAAAACTAATTCAATCACCTTGATAGGCGCTACGTGCTAACATTTAAGTATATTTAAATGCGTTTTAATATTTGAACGCACAATCGAGCGTACCAAATGGAACATGAACAATTGAGCTAAAAACAATGAAATATTGTAATGCACCATCAGATTAGTTCCGCGTGCGACTATTGCAAGCGATGTTATCTATTGGAAAGTTATTTGTTACGAGGAAGCAAACTGGCTTGTGCTAACCGCACCGCGCAAATTTTGGTCAAACGTACACTTTGTTGAAGGTGCTTCTCGTTATATTTATTGGGATTGGTCACAAATTAGTACAATTGTTGATTGTGAGAATTGAATTGAGATTCATTATAGTAAAGGAAAACACATATTTAATTGGAATATGAATGGGTGGTGAAATTCGCAAGAGTAGTTTGGTGAATGTTGCATCATTTTCGTTGTAAAAAGCTTTCAGAAAAATTGACACGTCCGAGAAATTGATATGCTAACGATGAAAAATATTGATTCTTTGATTGAATCACTTGTGTTACGTGAGCATAGCAGACAATCTATATATTCCGTTCTCTTAAGTATTTTTAAAGTTTTTTTGTTCTTTTTCCCTTTTTTCTTAAAACAAAATAAACGTATGTTAGTATTTGCTTTCCTTGCCTTAGTAAAAAAATAAACATTTTATTAGTTCGTTTGCTAGTCTATTACGGGACCATAAAATTCTGACCATTTTCCAAAGGCGAAAATCTGATTATTAAAAATTTCACTATTATAATTTCACAAGGTGACTTTCGCTAGCCCGTATTTAAAATTGGTAAACGTTTTTAGGTTGTAAGTAAAAGATAATTCTTTTACTTATACTACTTCCAATCTAACCTAAAGTTTGATTTTAAATAAACAAGAATTTAAAATGTATCTTCAAAACTAAATGATTAAAAACAAAACACTTTTTATCGTATCTATATATTTTGCAGTCCACGCAATTACGAAAAATCTTGAAAAACGTTCAAAACATTAAGACACATATTTGTATAAAGTGTATATCTCATTTAATTGAAGTTAACTTAAAGAATATCATTTATGTCCATATGTCCACTCATTTTTTGAAAAATATATGAAAGTACTAACAGAAAATAATATTTCACTTTTCAGCAGCCACTACAGAGCAGATTCTAAAATGAAAATAAATCTGCAATGTAATTGGGAATGCACTTTAATTAATATTTCACATGTAAATTTCAAAATCACCATTATTTAACAAATCTATCGTTAGGAGAGGCTACGTTAAGCAAATCCTATTTAAAATATTTTACTCGGTAAAGCTTGAAAGTTGTCCGAGCCACTTGAAAGATATCAAGAACTACAAGTTCATAAGTAATGGATAACGTTACTTACTCGATGTCGCCTACACAGCTTTCAACCAAAGCCAAGAGCGCATGATAGTTCATGTTCATACCTAAGCGTTACACAGAGTGGGGTGAAGGACCAAGCTGGGAAATCCCGTCACGACCAGCCTTCAAAGTAAAAATAACTACTTCTTAACCTTTAACGTGTTCAACGCAAAGGCGTTTATATTATTAGCGATACGACTAGATTTAGCTGTTCAATTTTAGTATAGATCGTGGATACATTGCAATAAAAAAACTAATCGTCGTATATTTGGTTTACAAAATATATTATGACGAGTCTCGTACTGAATTGTGTTGATCCAAATTTATCTATGTGTTTCAAATTCTTCTAGATAATTAATATATTTGTTCCATATTGATGCAAAAATGGTTAAATGTATTGTTAAAATCTTATTTTTTTGTGTATTTGGAAATAATTTTATTTATATTCATCAAGAAATAACTTGTTTACACTTAATTTATGTTGAATATCAATAAATTTCAAAATTATAAATTAAAAAAAACCCGCGACAGATATAGTCGTAATTGAAAAACTATTAAAATTGTTTTTTGGAAAATCCTGCGACTGAAAGAAAGTGAACCTATTAATTTACTTACAATCACTTACATAGTAGCAGCATAGAAAACTATTTGCGCACCTAAGAGAATTTCAATTAGTCACGAACTGATAAAAGTGCAAAATTTTAGGCACAGGCAGGACATGGCAGCACCAACCGATTTTCTTGAGTTTGTAATTATATTAATAGGTTTTTACTTTCTTCTAGTTTTAAAAAAAATATTTAATCGTTTTTCAATTACAACAACTACATCTGTCGTGGGTTTTTTCAAAATTTTTAATTTTACTTTTAATTTTATACTTTGTGGATTAAAACGTTTGCATCTGTCACGGGCTTAATCATTTGTTTTGCAGGAAACCGTGTCTAAATCGGTCAAACAATTTTGGAGATAAATAAGAACATTCGTTTACAACAAAATGTTGCAACGCCCCCTGTGAGCTAACACCATAACGCCCGCGCATCATCGCATCTAAAATCTAGTCCCAAATATTTTGCAGAAAAATTTGTCTAAATCGGTCAAATCGTTTTGGAGATAAATGGGAACATTCGTTTGCAGCAAAATGTTTATTGCGACGCTCTCTGGTGTACTAACACCATAACACCTATCTAAGAACCATCGCCGATTAGTCTCAAATATTTTGCAGAAAACCGTATCTAAATCGGTCAAACCGTTTTAAAGATAAATGGGAACATTGGATTACACACACAAACAAATAACCCGTCACCCTAAACGCTCCGTTCCGTCTTGTGTAATCAAATAATCGAAAACAACTAATGTTTTTTTCGATTATTTGATTACATTATTGATTACACTTTTAAAGACATTATGACATGTTTTCAAAACATGTCATAATGTCTTTAAAAGAACATCTTTACAATGCTTCAAGCGCAAAGAGCTTGTAAGAAAAATAATGCTGTTTCATCTAAACAATGAGTTTGGAAGAAAACTAACGATGCTTCATTTAATAATTTTTATGTTTCGCGGTGTCCACAGTAAAAAATCGTGTTACTAAAAACAAATTTCACCAATAGATATAACTTAAAACGAAACTTGTGTATATATGAGAGAAATTTAAAATAATTGTTTGATGAAAGTACAATGACATTGAGAAAGAAAATCTTAGAGCACTTTCACTGGCAAACCTCGTGGAAATACCTGCGTGACTTGTCGTTCTTACAGTGTTACCATTGATTAAATAAGGCGCAACGGGTGGCGCGTTGATGCGACGCATTGCGATTTTATAATGCGTACGGGTATTACTTTCACTAAAGCGATCATGTATTCCGATGAGGAAACTAGGTAAAAGTAACTAACACTTAAAACGAAATTATTTAATGTAAATGTAAAAATAAAAAAAGTTTTAAAACATTTTAAAATCGGTGACATTCAATTTCATTATCGATTGCCTGTTAGAATACAAGAGCGTTGCTTATGTCGAAAATGAAAATTTGTATTCAAATATGGAAGCTCGAAAACACCTGTCAAGGACGATTAAATATTTTGTAATGAACAATAATGTAATAAATTGTTTCCCTTGGTCTGCAGAAAATCACGTTTACAATTTCAGTAGGAGTTTAATTTCTTTCGCCCCAAATAACATAACAATATGACAATTAAAATACATATTTTTATTCGAAACTAGACTACACATCAAACGAATCTATTTTCGGCATCGAACAATTGACTTCACTTTTGGATAAGGCGAAATTGGCCACATAAGAGAAAATAGACTTCTAAAGTTTAACAGAGTCGAAAATCATTAGGAATGCATTCGGAATCCAATTGAAAAAAATTATTTTTTCTGCATTATTTGTTTTTTTGCTATATGTTAGTTTCGGAAAACAGTTTTTTGGGCAAACACAACTTCCAGATAGGGATTAATATTTTACTGACAATTTTACCAGGCTATGTAAAAGCCGTAATCTATTTATTACCTATTATTAATCTATCTACTTATTATCTATTGTTCACCAAACAAATTGATTGAAATGGTAATAAATTTTTGTATGTTGTTATATGCGAACGAAATATCACGTTCGGTCGCAATGGTGTCTTCGCATTTGATCTGTTGGCATCGGTGCTTGTATTTATTTTGAGCTACTGTCCGTTCAAAACTATACCAGAAGACATACTAATTTCGGCTCATTAGCCATCTTCCGTATGTTACAAAGAGGATACGAGCTTTCACTTTCACCATTGCTTGTTTTATAGAATCACAAAATCTTCAAGTAAGATATGCTATCGGAGTTTTCTCTTGAAAAAATCGCTTATACTTATCAAACTTTAAAAAACTTTGCTTTAAACCTAGTAGCAGGATTAGTAGCTCAGGTTCAAGTTGCGTGCAAAATTTGTACATTGGCCTCAATCGCAGTATCGTATTATATTGACATCATGTGCAATAAGGTCATATTATAGGTACCAAATAATATATATATATATATATATATATATATATATATATATATGTGTGTGTGTGTGTGTGTGTGTATGTATAGTCGCCAAATCTGGCCGATATTAGCTGAATATTCGACTATTCAGCCAGAACCCTCGCCGATTACTTTGTATTCGATTTAATTCGTTGCAACTCTATTATTCAATAGCTTATTGATTGAGATGTCCACAAAGTATTTATATTAGATTCAATTAAACTAAATAATCATCCATAAAAATATGATATGCCCACCATATCTTGTTGAGATTGACAATTTCACTTCCTGTCACAAAGGTACCGGATATTTTTAATATTTTTATAAAGTTTAAGTTCTGTTTTATTATTTCGAGAGTTTAATGGGATCCTAGGCATCAATGAAGATACATATGTGCTCCTTTATCAATTTAACATAAATTAAATTTGAAGCAGCGATTTTCTTAAGTATTGGCAATGTTAACAAAAGCTTCAAAAATTGGGAGAAAAGCAAACTTTTTTGGGAACTGTGATGAATGTATTATTTTTGAAATACAAATGGATGATTCCCTAATATTTACCATTACTTATGGATTACCATATTTAACAATATTATATATTCAATAAACCGATAATTATTGGAGTCAGGTGTGAAATATCGGAACGTGAGTCGACTCGTAACGGACAACTTCTTTTAACTTTATTTCCCGCTATAGTTTACATTCGTCCGTTTTTCAATAAAATATCGAAAGACCTCTTTAATAAAATTGAAATAAATAAACATATTTTTAAAAAAAATGTAGTACTATAATTGAAAGCATTAGTTTTAATGAAATAAATGTCATTTAGATTTTTGTGATTTTTTGCAAAATAATTACTTTTCGACAATTTCAATGACATAATTTGAAAATGTCGTAAGGTAGACAGTAGCACGGCTCTAAGATTACTGAATAGAAATAGTTATTTAAAAAATGATTACTGTTCTTTATAAAAACATAACAACGAATTCGTTAAAATATAACAATAACGATATGCAATTAAGTGAACGTTTGCGCGACATTGGCTTTCAATTAAGTAATTACGACGAGAATATTTAAAGACAAAACAATTCTACGGTCCATCAGTTTAATTCTTATAGTTTTAAACAAACTTTTATTATCAATGTCACGTGTAACTCTCCATAAATGGTAACTGGCTTTAAACCAATACACCGCAAAATATTGAAATTCATACGTCACTAAGTGTAAAAGAGCAGCCATTAATATACCTGGAATATGACAGTTGGGCATATAAATATATTTATTTGATATAAAAATAGATATATATAATCTTTATCCGATTGAATTGAAACGTAAATTCGTCAGCGCTTGGAACCCTGTAAAGATCGCGGCTGCAAGAAATGAAGTTTCGCTGCACTTGTAAATTTTTTATGGGTGTGAAATTAATTATGCAAAAATTAGTAACCAGTAAGTAGCCCATAGTGATGTGCCCCGAAATGTACACAAACATATCTACATGTAAAATGACGCCCCCATTTTATTATTGGTAAGAGGGTCTGTAAACGCAGAGCCTAAGAAGATCGATCAATCTATGTATATCTGTAGTTTCCGTTACATCATCTCGTCGCCTCGTCGCCCATTCCTAAGGTTGTCCCTTCTTTTAAAGTAAAAAAGTACAATTTAACTTTTGGGCAATAAAGAAAGTAAACATGAAAAAAGACATTACATATTGTAGCATTATTTGTTAATAAAAGAGAGAATGTAATTAATTCTTTAAATTTTCTCTCTCTCCCCGAATTCTTAGTTGTGGCATAGATTTTACACCTTACTCCATCGTTGTGTATATATTGAAAATGACATAAATGAATGAATTTATGTAAATAGAGTATTTTAGCTTACTTTATGGCGCTTTTAAATTACGTTCGTATAAAATAACGCACAATGCTTCATTTTAAAATGCGGGTAGCAACCTGGTTTGAAAGTAGCCAATTAGGGAAAATATACTTTTTAAACCAAACATGACTCTTATTCCACTGCAATGATGGCTACCATAGCACATTACATAACATATCATAAAAATGGTTATACAGATATTACTAATATTCATGAAATGTTAGGATCGAAGATTACTTGCCGCGTGTGCACACACCTCGGGTTACAATCGTTAATACAATAAGATATGAGAACTTTTTGATGTAAAAATAGTTTTTAATCAATTTATGATTAAAAACCTAGTAGTTAAAAAACTTGTTTAGTAAATACGATAAAGTATCTGATGTGTGTAGAAAGGTACTTCTTTCATCATCACAAGGGTCTGTAACTTCTGATTCTAAGGATTTTATTTAATTTGTGATGAATGAGATTCACGCACTAAACTTTCCGTAATTAGTCATATTATAAATAAAGATAATTATATCGTAATAATAATAATGGCAACTTATACACCCGCCATCGAAATTCACAAAGTAATTTTTTTGTGTACTTAATAAAGTTAATTTTCAATTATACGAGCAACATGATTATCTTAATACTTGTTGCCAATATGTACGCGGAGATGAAATTCCTTTCCTGTCGAATTATTTAGGTTTCTGATTGAAAAATTGGATAAATTGAATCTTAAAATAGTTTGAGTCTTTAAATTGTTTGTCGCATAAGTAATTTGACTGCAAACAAAACAGATGATAGTCGGTGGAATCTAGGGAGTGCAGTGGTTAATAAGATATTAACCACTAGACTGCAATGAGAAAATTTAGTCAACAATCGGTACGATGGAAACTCAATAGCGCCATATACAAATCAACTCTCTTCTGAAGTTAAAGGGTACAAGTTCATATGGTAGTCAACAAAATATTTCGACTTCTCCAAAGCATAAAATTATTCTTCTATAGCAGTATGAGCGCACGGGGGTAGCTCCGTCAAATAATGAGAACCTGCAGTCGCACTGGATGAGAATTATGGGAAAAATTAAAATGTCCTTTTTTGAATCATTTAAACCGATGCTTGGCGGTGTGATAGGAGAATACACCTCCTCCCATTGTCTAACACGTGTGTATTGAGTGTTGCTTCGCTTAGTTTCACAATAAGTGTCACGAAGCCGTGAAGCAAACAAGGAGAAAGCCACGAAGAAAAGCACTTTAAGTTTTTCACATTCTGTTTGCTCTTTATTCGTCAATACTCAGTTGCAAACTGAACAAAATATCGAATCGACCTCTTTATATACCCTGCCATAGATGTTCGGGTAGCTTCTATAACATTCCAAAATATATATAACAGTCCAATAACATGTAGTGCCATCTCACTTGTTTTATTTTTTCTCTAGAGGTGCGTGAACCCTTATATTATTTCATTATATTCAATTAGTCTTCGATCTTCTTCTAAAAGGTGGAGTTTCATTCTCGTATTGTTCTAAGTTTGTCAGTCGTCAGTCATCGTGCTTTCTTTGATGTACCTTTATTTTTCAACAACTTTTGACGTAAAAGTGATTGAAACAATTTTTCTGTAATGTACGCAGTAATTTATGTTTATATTTGCTAAATATAGACTTCATCACTTTCTCAACTTCTATGTTTCTATATTACAAATTGCCTACTTTAATATTATTTTCTTTTAATTATAGTGATGTCACACTTTTCGATAATACTCAGTCTTTTTCTCGTTACGATTGAAAATATTTTATTATCTAGACAAATCGAACACTTAATAAGAAAGTAGTTTAAGTCTTAGCGCCATGTTGAATTGCAAAAAAAAATATTAAATGCAATAGATATTTAAAGTAAATCTCGCATTCTCGATATGTTTAAATTATTTTATCGATAGCTTAACTCTTCACTGGTCTATTTTTATATTTTTCAGGATTTACAAGATGACGCTCAAAATCACTACGGTTTTTCTTTTAATGACAATATGCACTGCGATGACGTCATTGTATGCGCAGAATAATCCTGAGGTAAGTTTATAAAAAAATTCTTAATGATTTAAAATAAAATGAAACAAAAGAGAAAACAGTTTCCCCGAAACAACACTTGTAATTTCAACACATCGCACCTTCAGAACAAAAGCTATTTAACTCAAAAGTTATACCATTTGAGAAACGGCTTTATAACTCTAACATTCAACATGGCCTGTAATAGTTGAATACCTCCCGTATTTAATGTAGTATCCAAAATACATACTTACTACCATTTATAATTTGTTTTTCTTTGTCTATTATTACGTTAATTAATTTCCTTTGACCCGTTTCATCCTGAAGATGCGAGATGAATCGTGCCCAGTTGATGTTATTATATTATCTCTCGTACAATATTTTGTAAGTTGTAAAATGGCTATATTAATTATTGATATTGTTACAGGTATCAATTTGCGTATTTCACGAAAAATATCAGATGGGTCAAATGGGATGGGTCGCTTAACAATGAACCACTAAAATTCCATCGACCATAATTCATGGTTTTCAATAAAAATAAAATTTTTCCGTATTAATCAACAGATGGTTGAGTTAGCTATAATAAAAAATAATTGCATTTGTGCAATATTCGTATTACTAAAAAATTTACAGCGAAAGGATATCTTTCAAGGTTCAGTTTATTTCACTGTAGCCATACCTTAGTATACCACCACACTCATGTGGGTCAATCAATCACGGGAGTACCTATTCTACAGTGGACAATAAAGTCCACGTCGTACCACATACCTACTTGAACACGTAATTTTATTAAGATATTATAAAAAACGAATTTCCTCAATTATAACTTTTTATTAAATGTGTAGGTTTTAAATAATACCGAATGATCTAATATGAAAAAAATTAAAAAATTACCAAAACCATGCTTTTAATTTGGGCTATAAAAACAAAACGAACGTCAGAGAGTTGCTATATAATTTTTTTGTAATAATGAATGGCATTGAATAATTGCAAGTACGCCGCCAAGTTATTAATTAGACTTCAAAATAAAAACTTAAGGTTAGCAATAATCTTACTGTTTATACATTTTATGACCTATTTTTCCATCAATAACTATATTCCTTCAAAGCTTGCTCCCCGGTTCGTGTAAAAACGGTTTTAACTTCGTAATTTGGTGGTAATTGACCTTTTTTATCATTGTTACAGTTAGGTAACGTACTGGCGCTTTTCATTGGTTTTTCTTATACTCATTCTTTTTCCATGTAAATTTATGTTTGACAACTATTGATCTATTTATAAAGATATGGTCAATGGTCATGGATTTAGTCAAATAAAAATGACACCAGTTCATGTGCGCCATTGATTACAAAAAATTGAAAAAACGTCCTCAGTTATAACGGCCGTCTTTATGCGACTGTGGATGTAGCTCTGTCCTGACGTATATCTTATTTTTATTAATTTTTTTACCAAATAAAAAGGCAATTATAATATGTAGAGATAATAACATTATACTACGTAACTGTGTCAGTAAATATTTAAAATCGCCGTAATTAAGATAGCTTGATTGTCTCCATTTTACTCTGTGTCAATCAGTTTAAATTTATTCCCTGTTTTGGATGGTTACCTCTTAATTGCTTTGCATGACTCTCTTTTATCAAAGAAAAATATAAAAATTTATTCATTTTCCACAAAATGGCATTTTGTGTGATGTGAAAATGAATAAATTCTCCCTTTCTTACTGTCAAAAGTGAAAGAATAACTTTGTAAAGTTACGTACATTCAAATATCATAATTTCTAACTAATTTTTGTAAAATCTTTGTAGATTATCTTAGGAATAATAATAAATCAATATTTTTTATGTTAACATATTTTTAGAACACAAAAGTAACGACGATAGTCAAAAATTAATAATAATCGGTAAAATTAAACATTGTAATAAATGTAATTTTTGAACATTTTCCCGGCACCATTTTCATGACGTACATATAGTTGTCGGCGATAAGACGATTAGATACGCAATAACCGATACATACATCATCGGCAATGGAAAGGTTAAGGTTAAGAAAAATTTAAAATGTCATATTATATTATCCGTCTACATGTACATACGACATATTTTGGATAATAATTTATTTTGTCTCCATATTTTATATTATTTTAATTGAAAATGATTTTATTTTAAAATATAAACATCGTTTATCCTGAAAGTCGAAATGTGAAACGAAATTTCTAGATGGCGCTGATTATCAATGTTAAGTTTTTCAAAATACAGCAATGTATAGGTATATATAATTACAAAAACACGAAACATCCCCATTATAAAGGTAATTGGTACAAGATTTTTTCTTTGGATTATTATAGAAAATAATCTATAACATTTATTAATTTGAGTCTATTACTGAGAAATAATTTATAAATATTTTTTATTTTCAATATTTTCTTTATTATAAATTAATCTAATCCTAGAATAAAATTTTAAAAAATTTGTCACCTTAACACCGCATTTATGATGTCTCGCGACATTCGACGTTCACTTTCTATAGAACGCTTTCAAACTTCCGTTGAAATATTATACCTTGAAAACGAGATAAGACACGAAAAAATGTTATTATTAATGAACAAAAATTTCCATTATCATTTTATTTTGTACTCAGGGACTTATAGAAACCGGCTTGCTATACCAACTTACCATGTATTCAAGTCAGACTACCATCAAACTGTCTTTATCGCCAGACACACATTTGGTATAAATGATGAGCTTTCAGGTCATTTCTAATTAAAGAACCCTCACCGTTCATATCAAGCTTTATGAAAGTGAAGGTCCCGAGGTAGAGATCATACGTCATGAAATTGATACTACATCATTGCTATCTACTTCATTTGCATTAAAATAATACAATGCTACAGACTGAAAATAACACGAAAAGTACTATTGGACCTAAGACGTCATATAAAGTATTTATGTTATACTCTGAAAAAACAAACAACAAAGTGGCTCTATATAGCATTTATACGCGATACTTAATGTATGATGATATGTGAACTATAAAGAGACAGAGTCGAACAAAGCACGTAAACATATAAGAGATAGTTGTATTGATAATAAAGTATTACTTGTCTTTTGATTGATATCTTTTAGCGTGCTAATGACATGTCTATTTAATCATGACACGGCACGTGTTGAACTGTAGACTTTTTTACATAAACAAAAATATGTCCGCAGCCGCTCAGCGAGGCAACGGCGGCGATAGCGCGCGACCGCGAGCAGCGCGCCGCGCTCATTGCGGCCGGCTACCGGCCCGCAACGGCACGCACACCCGGCTTCTTCGGCACAATCTTCCAGCTCATCGCTAGCGTAAGACCTTATTTATTTATTTAGGTTAATTTACATATTATTACGTACAAAGGGGAGCTTATTTCTACCAATTCTTTCACGTTTGATAACCTGCAAATATTTTTTTTTAATTTTGATACTTAAAAAAATGTTAAATTAATAAAAATCTTAAGACACGAGTAAAATAATAATATAATAAAGTATGAGCAAAGTCAAGGCAAACAAGAAGAATAAACAGAGAAGATATAAATGTAACTATGATGTATTTTATGAGACGACTTGTAAACACCTATGTTGAGGAGGAATATGCTATATTAATATCGCTTTTACTTAGCAAGTATGGCAGTATTAACAGTACACAAGGATGTATATAGGTTTAATACTAACGTGTGGTACTTAAATAAAGAACCATTTAATTAAAAAATGACATAAGACAAAAAAGTAGACATACTTTACATATACAGGTGTTACAAAGAACATATCAGTTATTCATGAAGGTGATACCATGCATTAAACTGAGTAGAAAATATTAATGAGTTATATATGAAAATTCACAACTCCTTCTTAAAAATTTATTATAAAAGTTATTATTTCAGCGAAAATAAATTAACATGGCTTTATTAAATTTTAAATATCTTTTAGATTACGAATACTGAATTTAAAAATATACTCGAATATACAATAATTGACAAACTAAATGAAAGCTCTATATAATATTTAATTTCCCTTTTATAATTTTTCAATACAAAAATTACAGTAAGATTTCGAAAGTGGTAGATTGTGATAAAAAATGCCGGCAATTATCATTAAAAAATCTTACCCAAAAATTAGGATATTGAAATACGTGTTTGTATGAAATCCCTAATTATTTCAAAATTTACAATAAAAAAAAAGACATTTATTATAAAATGTTGGGAAAGTTTCAAGAAACTTATTCACATAAAAAGTACATATCTCAACATACTCATACTTAAAAGAATCCAGATGAGAGGTCAATCCTTTTATCACATAGTCGATAGGAAAAGTATCCTTTTTTAGCAATAAGTGAAAATATTCTTTGACAGTTTCCAGAGATCTCAATTAATACGAAGTAGGATATTATAAAGAAATTATGTGTGAATGGGTATCATTGGATAGGTTTTTAACATGAAATTGAGATTCTACCTTTTAATTTTATATATTTAGCTCTTTTTGTAAAATATTAAACTTCAATATCCAATGCAATATGTGCTCTCCACCCTCAAAACTTTTCAAGAAAGGTTTTAAAAAATGTGGAAAAAATTCAACAGCATTTGACTAGAATTTTCAATTAAAATTATTTTGAAGATCATCCTTCGGAAAAGTGATGGTTATAAAAAAGGTGGTTTGTCTTAATTACTACTTGTGGTAAAGGTTAGATGAAAGTTATTCACTCTCCAGAAAGCCATTATCGAAAATATAACATGGCAACCACTGTCTTCAAAAGTCTATAGATGTATAGATATATAGGCATTCTTGTACCTGTCCCCGTAGATATCTTAATCAGCTTTATAAAATAATATTGGCTTGTACAGAATATTGCTAAAAAGAAAATCATTTACCGTTTTAGTGTTAATTCAGATTAAATATTTTCTGTTCTAATTTTAACATACGTTAGGTAAATAATATAAAAAAATTTACCATTTTACAATTCGGGATACAATCTGGGAGTACCTAAAAAAATTTCTCTCTGTCAATTATAATAATTTTGATATATATCAGTATTGAACTAAATTTAATTACGACAACTTGATCCGATAATTAGATTTTGGAAGTAAAGAATCATTATTGTACACTAATTCAATGTCTTATGTTTACTATTTAATGTTACAGCAAGTAAATGATACGCACAGTGCCTACAGACAAATCTCGGATTTAATCAATGACAACTTCGCGGATACTGCCGTAAGTAAACTATACATAAAGGTATTATTAAAATATCTCCTATCGAAAACAACCTAATTACTTTCAAACATTTTACATCATTTATTTTTACAAACATTAATACCTCATATACAATTATTGGTTCTCTTAGTCCCTTCATTTCCTGGATCTGGTTTCCTCAATTTTTTTTTAAAAATGTTTTAAATACATTTTATGACAAAATCACTACAATAACAAATATTAATATAGAACTCTTTCATGTGATATGCCTGCTTGGCATACACTATATTATGTTTGGTGTTTTGGTGCTTGGCATACACTATATTATGTTTGGTGTTTTGGTGCTTGGCATACACTATATTATGTTATGCAATAGGAAATCGAATACTGCTCTATTTAATTCCAATCGTGATACTTTAATAAGGGAAAAAAGTACTGATATATATTTTCAACATACGAATTGGTAATAGACACTTTTACAATATATCTTCATTAAATACCAATTTAATTGAGATATTAAGAAATTTCATGTAATTTGACATTTCTTATTCATAGCGAGTAACACCAGCACCAGTGAACAGTACATCAGAAGCACCTGAGAAAGTATCCCGAGCAGAATTTCTCAGGATACTAGATAGGAACTTGAAAGGCCTAGCGAGACTCAGGGAATTAGAATGGCGGGAAGCGTTAAAGGTTTGTACTAAACAAAATTATAATAATTATCCTTATTTGTTTACGGTTGATTGTGTTTAAATTGATTAAGATTAAATGAATACTGTTAGTAAATACAATTTTCAATATAGATTAACAGATAAATTACATTAAATTTGCAGGACTCCAACACCAATATTGATGCCTACAAGCAAGAAGCACAAAAGTCTAGAAATAGTGTTCGATAACATAAGCCAAGTTGTTATAAAAATTTATTTTGTTATAAATTGTACATACTGAACATTAGAATATATATTTATTTTATTCAGAATCTTATTAGCAGATCAGCTTACTTTGCATTTCTTAGCAGATTAAAAGACCTTTTACTGGTAATGCATTATCCATGTGAAATATGATTACAAGAAATTTTTATATTGATCGCTATTCAAATATTTCATAATTAGAAAAAGTTTTCCTAAAATTATGATATTAAAAATAGAGTATTTTGGAGGATTTCGCAGAATTTGTATGTACACCAAGTTCTACAATAAAAAAAGGCCATCGAATTGCATAGACTGTTATAGGTAGTATTAAGACAATATAATAAACAACTTTTCTACAATATTTTATGCGTTTTTTAAAAATTATTTTCAAATGTAGCTCTGGTGTATTCTGAACATATGACATTGAAAATAAGTTGCAAAAATTGAACTATTAAAACTAACAATAATAAAATTAAATAGGTTGAAACAGACAAGGAATAAAAATAAAGACGATTCATCAAGAATTTCAACCCGCAGTGTTTCTTACGTATGTGTGTATAGGCCATACGATGAAATATGCTTGTGTAAATTTTTTACACAAGCATATTTCACATGCATATTTCAAGAAAAACGTGAATTACAGGGAAACATTATACATTGTCACTTACATTCAGGACAATTATCAATAAAAGACAATTTATATAAGTGTATTTACCTCATCAATTAATTGTTCATTCCACATGGACGTTATAAAACATTTTTGATTATATTTAATAATAATATTTAATGTTAGGTCATTAAAACAAAATCAACACATTTTGAACAAGCAAAGTGGTCAATTAGTAATTATCGCCATCCATTATTTAATTTTATCATTTTAAAATTGCATATTTATATTAAATTTTCTCTTATAATAACTGGATGAATTATTGGTATTTTAATAGACCTGAAAAAAATAACATTTACATTGATATTACAGGTATTAAATAATGAAATTTTACATAAGATAAACTTTATGAAATAGAACCTAACAATATGAAAAAAATTCACCCCTTCTATTTTATGTATACTCGTTTAAATAATTTTTTATACTTCTGATTTATATATTAAAGTACGTTATATATTCATTATAGAACCTGATATAAAAATTTCCAGTTATTGGAGTAGTCCCGTACTTTCATGTATTCTCGGTGCGAAACATAAATTTGAAATCTCACATAAAAACACTACTTCTCTTTGCATTGGAATTGTATACAAGTAATCATAATTAATTTGGCAAGAAGCCATGTGGATTATTAGTTCTGGCAGAATCAGCTGCTCACTTGATGTCTTATAAGTGAGAAGGTGACAGGAATGCATTTACCCCCTGGTATATACTGTATATTTTCATTACTTAATTAAAAACAAGTAAGTAAAGGACATAGATATCAATTCAATAAATAGTATGTGCCTTTATATTGTATTTATTACTTTATTATGACTTGAAATTTTCTTAGAGTTTCTAAATCCTCTTACAACATACCCGTGGCTTTTTACCAAGGAAATACAATTGCTAAAGCAAAGATTTTAGTATAGCATAAACTTAAAATGACAGTTTTTGTCATATTTTATGTTTACTAATTATTAACTCTGTCAAATTTAAGTCAGTGTCATGGGAAAAGTAAAAAAGAAGCAAACCAGAGGAAAATTATTTGAGACTGATTGTTAAATAAAATAAGTTTGATTATTAAATATGTAACTGTGTTTTATTTATGTAGATTCATTTAACAAAACAGATTATTTCTTATCATGTTCTTACGTTGTGCAGCTTGGTCTGTAGAGACTCGGGGAAGGATTTAATTAATTTTTACAGCATTTTTGATTCCCTTTCAATTGGTTTAATATTATATTAGGGTGGTCACGACTGTACAAGGGTTGTAGCGTTAGGGCTGCAGCGCTAGAGAAGGATGTTTTATTATCTTGTTTTATGATTTGCAAGCTTGATGTGTACATACATTTTGACTTGTAAGTAATGTTTTAAGCATTATGTTTTTCAATGTTGTGATAATAATATTATTATTAAGCATATGATAAATAAGTAGCAACAACAAATAGGCACTGAACATTGATCAGCTAAATTAAGCAACTAAACCCATAATCAATACGCAAGCATGAACTTACCGATAATATATTCCAATAGGCGACTGTAAAATTTCCTATATATGACATATAAGAAGAAATTTATACTCCGTGTTTGTACTATAACTGTATAGTGAGCTGTAAATGGAGCCCCATTCAATAAAATCCTATTCTGACTAGGTCATAAAATTTTGACATGGCTTCTGGTTTCAATTAATAAATCCTTATTCATACATAAATGAAATATAATTAGAAATTAATGTTTTGTTATCTACAACAGAAATATAGTTGTAGCTGTATTAAGTACCCGTGAGCTATGTTATTTTCACTCATCTATTAATTTTACATTAATTTTAAATACAGCAGAAAATTTGTTTTAATGTTTCCAACAAGTTACGATAAGATGCTTGATTAAATTCTGCTACTCAAAATTTTTATTATATGTGTTTTTTTAAAATATGGATATAGATGAATTACATTAAATTCCATTTTGAGTTCTGTATTAATAAAAAGTACTCTCCGACTTCAACACTCAATATTACAGAACCTGAGCACACAATCCCATTCACAACTCTATCCTGCTGTACGGCTCTACCCCCAGGTAACACTGACCACCTCTATATTTTACCCTCATACATGGCAATGTCCACCTCCGTTTTATTTTTAAAAACTATTGAAGTTTTAGAGATTATCTCAAGTAAACTCAAACCTTTACATCAATTTCAAACTAAACATTTTACATCTGTATTATAGTAGCATAGATAGTAATAAGAATTTACGAAAAGCACATTTGTAATTATCCAAATTTTTATTTAGAACAAGTTACATAACATACAGTTACATACTTCTACTTGTGATAGATTTTTCATTTATTTATTATAGAGGTAGTTAAACAAAACATATCTTACAGTTGCTAAAGTAAATTTTTTCCGCATAATAAAAGTAAGTATGATCACAAAATTCAATAAAAAATATAAATTTATTTCAATATAACCTTCAAAAAATACATTCAAAAAACAAGTCATATTAGTATAATATTCACACAATTTTCTCTTAATCAAATAATTGTACTCCTTATTCTTTAGATATAATATCAAGGCTAATATAATAATCACGTACCTATATGATTTAAACATGCCAACTCTCATTTCTCATTTTGAGTACGTGTTCAGCTAGATTTTCTCTAGGTAAAGATTCAAGATAAGACTCATACTTGACCATGAAGTTTTGTTGAAGACGCTTCAATGCCGTATTGTAATGTCTCTTCTTTTTTTCTGGTAAATCTGTCCAATCTTGCAGAGTCATTTCTGGATAATTTAGGAGAAACAGATCCATTGGTGCCCTGAGTGCAAAATAGAAGTAAAAAGAGTTAATGTTTAAGACATGAAACAAAAATTTACTAAAATAAATTTAAAAAAAAACAAAAATAGACCTATTAGATTAACAAATAAATGAAAGAAACTCTATCCTTCACAGAATTTTAAGTACAATTTTCCAAAAATATATTTTTAATATCATAATCTTAAGCTTTCACTATAACTTTCATTTATGTTGATAAAATACAGGATCATCATTGTCGGAGTAAACTTTTTTACATAAATATCAAGTATATTTAATTTCTCTAATAATATTCATCGAAATGGGTATATTATGAAATGTAATAAAACAATTTGTGATAAGTTATATTAAATATTTTGAATATGTGTCCTAGGATAAACCACTTGTGAGACATTATTTTTAAGATCTCTGTATGAAAGTAAGCTGTAATAAATTTTATTTTATGAGAATTTTACATTCTTTATGTATTTGCAGTGGCATTTTAATTATATCAAAAAATTCTCATAACATTTATTTTTGGTTCCAAAATTTTTTTAAAAAATGTTCTCTGCTCCTCACCGACATTCGGTTCTAGCTCATTATGCTATTCTGCTGTGTATATTTAATGTAGTCAGACAAGGTGTGATTATTGCAGGTATGATTATAATGCCTGTCCAAATTTTCTTTATCCTAAGTGAGATTTTTTTTACATGTTCTTCAGACTTATTTTGCTTCGAAATTTTACTGACTTAATCCATTTTCGGGATAGTATTTTACCTTCGATTCCTTCAACGTTTTCATATAATTCGCAGTAGCTCTGTACAATATTTCCGACTATTCGAATGCAAATACAGAAACACAGTTTCATAAGGTGATTCTTATGCGGCACCCATAATATGTCTCTTTGTGATCAAGATAAAACGAGAATTGAGTCGTTTAATATCATGAAATATGTCCTTTTGTGAGCAAGATAAAACGATAATTAAGTCCTCCAAATTTCTATCTACTCTAATAAACCGCACACACTTTTTAAACAGAAGAATTGCAAATCATACATTTTTTTCTATTTTCTTATACTACTATCATCCTAAGGTCAAACACTTATTCTAATAAAGTAGCTGACATATTACTTATTTTACAATGTGGTGAAAATTAGAAGCGCATTATTAAACATGACGTATTCATTAACAATTAAGCTGAGTGTCACTAAGTCTTTATTAGAAAAAACAGAGATGTTTGAAAGAGATTTTACAACCAGATACAAAGAACACATTGCTAGCTGACGAAACAACAAACCAGACACACCCCACTTGGCAAAATATCTTATTGAAAATAACCATCACCCTCATACCGACAATGCTCCCTATATATTATAAATATATACAAAAGGCAATAAATTCAACATCCTAGAAACATTAGAAATAAACAGACATAAAAGAGACACCAATGTCAATATTTTAAATGAACAACTCAATATAATATCATCACCCATACTTAATATCTTCTAGACATAATATAATTAGACAACATTGATATTGCAGTGCACTTCAAATTGTTTCAGCCCGGCGACACATTTAAGGTGACACATCATAAAAAAAATGGGAGATATGTATAATTAGTTGTATAACCTTGTTCTAACCATGCTATTGTATAAATATATTACTGAGAAAATTTGCATAACCTCATAGAAAAACATCAATTTAATTTATTACCCTCACTAAAATACTTATATATTGTATAATTTTTCAAAATATAATAAAAACTACACCACCCCTATCATAAACTCACTAACATAAACAGTGGGAAAACCCACGTAAACCCTGTTTCCGCTATTGTTTTGTATAATATTTAAATGCTGTTGGGAGTTTCTAAGAGTTAATCTTTGCCAATTGTCCACCTGAAGATGTTGTCATACAACGAAACCTAGGTTGTGGTAAAGAATTTAATTGAAGTAGAAATAATACTACGTCACGTAGTTTCATTTAGTTATGTGCTACTACTATGAAGTGGCAATCCCAACTGTATACTTTAAGACCCTTATTTCTGTGTATGTCTTTTAAAATCAGTATTCAAAATGTGGCAATCAACAAAATATAGGAGAAAATTAAATCTATCCAGTTTTTTCGACGTAAAGTAATTAATGAAGTTGAGATTGGAATTGGATTAAAATTTGAAATGAAAAGACATAAAAATTAAAAAAAAGAAATTGTTCCAATATCCGATTATTCCTTAATTGCTACTATATTTCAAAATTGTAAGTAAAATTTATTAAAGAGATTATTTTTATTTGAAAATAAAAATGCTAAAGTCAAGACAAAAAAGTAGTATATGAAAAGAAATAACAAACATAACTTACTTTGGTGGTTCGATAGGTGCTTCAAGTGGTGTGTGGTTTTCACTGTCCTCATTATTACTAGAAAAAAAAATTCATAATTCATATTAAATACAATTATAGTTCGACACCACAAAGGAAGAATGTGGTAGGTGGAAGAACATTGTACCCCACTTTGCTTATAATTATCTCCTTGTTAATTTTTTCCTACAAAAATATCTGATTATAGTTTATATAAGCACATTCTATACTGTCAACAGAGGTAAAAAATGTGACAATTCAGTATTTTTGTACATTTTGAAATTTTATTACACTCTCATATTAAATTACAAAAAATGAATTAGAATGGTTTTTCAGGGCGGTGTCAAATTATTTGTAACTCACTGGGATTCAAGTTTATTTTCTGCCAATTAATTGAGTGTGCAATGCTTGATTTACTTCAAAAAAAAGCTTTAGTATTATAACAATTTCTTATTTCCACTCAGATTAGAATAATAATTTAAACTTGTATAACAGCTAAATTATACTGTGTGCTGTTGTTCAGTGTGAGTGTATATTCTTATATATAACTTAATGGTTTCCAAGACATATTCAAACATGTTTATTTCGAGTAGCATCACAAATTGACGCATATAACAAAGAAATAAGTCAAGTACAAATTTTTTTCCAATTTGGATATTTACAAATAAAACTGCTTAACTCTCATGTGACGTTGACAACAACTGATCTAATTTTTGACAAGTGATCTAATTTTTTATCTTTGTCTAGTTTCTGATACTTGACGACCATTCATAATACAATTGATGTAACTGTACTTTAATTAGAATAACAAAAAAATACAGGCATACTTACTTTCCTGTTTCCATAGGAGCTTCAACTTTATTGTTGTTGTCATTATCATTATTGTGACTAAAAAATAAAAACAATACATTAGAATTTTTTATTAAATTCAGAAGCTATAATTACAAGAAAAAATCCACTAATATGTTTAACACAATTGCTATTCCAATGTTGTATCAATGCTAAATATATGTAGAGATATCATGTATGTTTCTGGAAACCCACAACAAATATATTTATAGCACACAGCATAAATAGAGTATATGTCATTGGATTAGTTTTTTTGCCCCATATTGTTATAAATACTGTTTGCCTATTTCAAAGACAAGAGTTGTACTTAAACAATTTTAATACAGATTTTCCTTAGACTTCATTTATGGCACTTAATTACTTTAGTTGTATTAAAAATATACACATGTTTTTTATTATCACTCACTGAACTGTGAGATACATAAAAAATATTGATGGTGCAATGTTTAACAAAATTTTATTATGTGCAATAAGATAACAATGACAACAAGAACAAATTAATTTAAGTTTTATTTGTTGCATTCGTTTTAAAAATTGAATTTAAATTTTGTTTATTAATATTGCAAAATAAAGACTACAAAGGTTAATTGCAGAAGCATTTTCAATATCTTTTATGGACCCTGGGCTACAAGTGAATAAGGTGATTGTATTTAAATGCACATAGACTTGATATTTTCACATAATACTCAGAAGAAAAATACAATGTCCATAAACTGTTTTTTTTTTAAATTACTTTAAAAAAAACAATTAGATATTTTAAAGTAAGAAAATAATGAAATAAATTTGAACCTTTCGCTGTTCTCTAAAATAATCTCCTCATTTTCTTCGGTGGTAAGAGTCTTTCTTCTTTTCTTCTTCTTTCTATAGAATAAAAGATAAGTGTTATAAATATATTATTTGTCACAGATATTAAGCATATAAAATTGAATCTTATATCACAATTGTATTGACTTTCAACCTTATACATGAGGCTTTCTTTAATTTATACATTTCTTTACTCTATTTCTATATATTCAATATTTTACAAAAATTGTTATAGACCAATAAGGTAACCATTTTTTCTTACTTTTAGTTAATGATTATAAGTTATTAAAATACTATTAAGATATTTTAATATTTCGTATAATTAGGAAACTTACGGTGATAAATCCTCAAATGTATGGTCTGTTACGTCAATTTGTCTGCCATCTACTTCTGTTTCTAAGCTGTAATCATTACTGTTAGTTATTATTCAGAGTATTTCTGTCAATTTATACAAAGTGCTTGTGACAATAATCAAGAACAACAGTTAATATCGTCATGTGATATAAAATTTAGGAAAGAGTCTAGCTTCTTATATTATAAATGTTCCATCATTTTGTATAATAAAAATATCATTGTTTCATAATTCTCTGATCAAAGGATATTTCCTAAATGATTATCCTAAATTTCTTATTGTAACGAGAATATTAAATTTTTGGACTATTTTGAAGTGAAACTTCTTTGGGCAAGATAAGAGTAAAATTTTCAAGTTCGCAATGTTTTTGTTATGTCAGAATGTAATATATCTGTAGCAATAAGGACAGAAAATAGGTACGTAGCTAAAAACCAAGAGGATAAATGAACACAATAGAATTGTTGGCATCCGTGAAAACAAACCAAAATGGCGCTCACTACTGCTATCAGCTGTTTTTTATTTTATGTGTGTCAAAAATTTAAATTTTATTGCTTTATTAATTTATTTATGACTGATTTATTTCTAATTTTGTCTGTGCTTACATTACAAAACTACCAACATACACATTTAATTTTTTTAAAAACATATTGTTGTAGAAAATATAAATTACAACAGGAACAATACATTGTGACTCCCTTCAGCCACATTAAATTTATATGTTTACATAGAATTATAATGTTCTTTTATTAATGTTTCTGAATTGACAGTATTAAAATCTTATACGAATTTAGTACAACTTATGGACTTATACTTAGTATATTTTTTTAATATTTAACTCACGATATTTATCCTGCTCTTAAGCACGTTTGCAACTGTGGAGTGTACGCATGTACATGTGCTGTGTGTATTTCAACAGTGAGTAATATTTATAGTTAATTAACTTTTATCTCTCTCTCTCTCTCTCTCTCTATCTGCTGTTTCATCTCTTACTATATACTTATTATACGAGGTTTAGATCGCCTAAGAGGTTTCACTTCTGTCACTCAGTAGCACATACATCAATAACGCGCAATGAGAGTAACATTTTTAAGGTTGCAACATACTTTTTTCATTTATCTGCTCTGACGTTCAAGTTACAGCTTACTTCAAAAATCAATTTTGTTATAAATCAGACTTTGTCACTTCCATCAGCTATATTTTTAGAATAATTTAAGAACAAAGATGATTGAAACAGTTGTTTACTGGAAATTTTCACTCTCGTTTACCCCACCCACCTTCTGTACAGAATGATAGTTCAGGTTTATACTTCTGATAGATTAATAACAGAATTTGGTTATAGTGAAAGCAGCTATATATGACTGCTGTTGCCAAAAGAAGTAGAAATTAAGTTTTTTTTGTGTCACATGCAATTTATCACATAGAGTAGTTTTTGATAAAAAATATAACAGTTTTTTATTGGCTACCTGAAATTATTTTTCCACAAATCTTTAGAATTTTATGAGGACAATAAACTATATATTGTAATAAATTGATCAATTAATAAAATAGCTAATTAATAAATAAAAAATTAGAAAATTAGTTTTATTGCCCATTTGAAAAAAGTTATCAATACACTACTTGCTTCGAAACTTGATAAATTCTTTTGACAGTCATACCATTCAGAAGCACTTTAAAAAATTTATTTATATTTTAATTTTACCTGTTTTCAGTGACGTTTCCTGATTTTTGCAATAATTGTCTGGAAAAAAATTAAATTGCAAATAAAGTTAACATTTTTTACATTCCAGTTATTTTCAGTTCACAATTATAAATTTATTTTAAAGGTTTGTCCTATAAATTTGCACTTTTATATGCAACATATCTCTAAATTCTCCCTTGATCAACTATTCATAAATGTTAGTGTAACCTATGAAACATAAAGAAAAAAAAATCATATACAAATGGCTTAACTAGTTTAATTATGTAATAGTGGTAGAGGGACAATTTTCAGAGTTGAAGCTACAGAAATATGAGGACTATTAAATAAACAAAATCTATGAAACTACGTTGAACAAAATCTGCTAGTAATTTCAGAACTTACTTTTCTAATTGATCTAATTTCTCCTTCTCTATGTGATAATCGTATAGATATGTAGCATGCATTCTCTTATAGCGTTCTTGCATATTATCCATATGGCGCTTCAATTTGTCTCGCTCATTTTCTGTTACATCTTTCCATGCTTGCGAGGCCGCTTTGAACATTTCCTAAAATTTGTTTATTATTGTTAAGAAAGTATTTTGTTGCCTAGAGAGGTATATCCATTCACTTCCAAAGTTCACACAACACCATTTTCTTGCAGTATCATTTAGAAATAAATTATGCCAGAACTTTCTATTTGGCTGACAATAATCAATTGCTCAACCACTTAATTGCTATAACTATTAGATCAACAGACATTTGTAATAAATGCAACTTCTCCACAAATAAATATTTCTTGATTTGTACAGTTCAAGTATATGAGGATATATATACTGCACAAATCAACAGAATATCTATGTCACAATTTTTTTATCGGTACGTCTTTTACCAAAATAGTACGCTATATATAAATTCCCATAAAAATTTTAACTCACAGTCGGACGCAAGTCCCCAGCTTTAGCCTTCATGAAGCTCTGTTTAAAATAATGATAGAGTGATGTTGGAGGTTTCGATGGACAAGTACGAACCAGCTCTTTCATTTTCTTTTTTTGTTCCTGTCAATAAAAGTATTACTTAAATTAATATTATTTGTGAGTTTTCTTTTTCTTCATAAACTTTGCATATGGCACCTTCAGAATGAAAGTAACTCAAATGAAAATCATAACTTTCGGCAAAAATTTTAAGTTTTAACATTAAGCACATTCGGTACGTAATTGGTATGGGAGAAGATTTTGATATAAACAAATTCTCCTGTTTTGTTTTACGCAAACCTAATTTCTAGTATTCAGGTTTCAGAGGTTGTTTTTTTAAATAATCCTTTTTTATCATGAAGGTGCAACATATAAAGGTGCTAATGTGTTAAGCAAACTGACACAATTATAAAAAATGCACAATTATAACAATTATAAAGAAGGCACAAGGAACAAAAACAAGTTTCATAAAAAAAGAACTCTGGACATGCAAGCTGATAAACCATGAACATAATTGAGGAGTATATAGAAAGCATGGAACACCTTCAACATACATAGAAACAAACATCTTGAATACATTGAAAGACATTCCCTAGCATCAAAAATCTGATGTAAAATATAATCAGCAACCATAATTTCATTTTCACTCATGAATACAAAATTGAAATTATGACATTTCATATTTTTAAAGTATTTTATATTCAACTGGCCAATTTTAGGTAGGCACTACTAACACTAGGAATCCCTCACATATCCCTGGCATTCATGAATGTGACATATGCCTCAAAATTATATATGGACTTCTAAAATTGAAGTTTAAACTGCTGGTTTGAAATAATATCTAAATCTCCCTATACTGGAAGCTAGATATTTATAAGGCGTTTTGTTATTTAAAAAAATTGAAATTCCAATCGGACTTTAGTTTAATGAGCCTAATCATGAGGCTTTCCTGGGAACAGCATGCATAAGCTGTTTACAACATCTAGATAAGCAAAAACACATGCTGCAAGGTAAGCAGACTCCAATTTGTTACATAAAACTTCTATGTAGTATGTTATCCAAAAGGGTAAAAAACAAAATATTAAATTTTTGAGTATGATTATTATAACATCATTCTAACAGGTTTTAAAATATCCAAATCTTCTGTAGCTTTCCTGATTAATATAATATTCATTAGCTATAAAAAAACCACAATTGTATTGCTGAAATATTAGGCAGAAAAATAAGTTAGTACTAAAAATTTTAAGAAAAACAAAGAAAGTACTACACCAAGTATTCCTTTTGAAATTTCTTTTCCATTTTCTTTTCTTTCGACACCTCTTTTTTTGAAGCTGCTATCGACGGTCTTCTTTTACTTTTCCTTTCTTCTTTTTTGGAATCACTGCAAGAGATTACAGCTGAATTACTAATTAATAGCACAATTTATATTTGTTGAAATATTTATTCCGTTAAGTTGTTATAAGACACAAAGTTTCTACAGGTTCTATAGAAATTTCTAAGAATTTTACAAGGAATTGTTTTTATTTCTACATCTAACGCTGATAACAAATGATAGCTAAAGATGGTGCATATACACGGTGTCCGGAAATAAGTATTGGACAAAGAAAGACGCTATTTGTTGGCTATAACGGAATAAATTATCGTTGAAATAAAAAGTAAAATATGTCCTTTTTCTAATTGAATACAAAAAAAATATTACATATAACTCTTTTTAACACTCCTAATACTTGCCTGAAGCGCAGTGCTTACCCGGGCAGCTAGATATATTCGCAACTGTTCGCGGGTTATTCCCCTGAGCGGCACTGAATAATGTGCGCAAGTATCATGTAAATGAAAAATATAACAGTTCCAAGCCAGTGTGTCAAATGTGCAGAAGGATTACACAAAGAAAGATAGGAATACACCAGCTACCTATGCCCTTTGTCTTGGAAAACACCCTGCCAACTATAAAGGTCGCCAGATGTATAAGGAGATTCGAACAAGAAAAATAAGTCAGCCATCTCAAAGGAAAGTCGCTAGAACACATCATCAACCAGCAAACAAAAAACTAAATCGCCTTTACAGTAGACGAGGCAGTAGACAAGCAGCTACACTAAAAAACAACCAACGAATTTCCTTGCTCAAGAGTCAAGAAACACTTGGCACAAAAAAAGAGAACACTCAATCTCAGTCAACCAGTTCGCTAGAACAAATACACATTAAAAAAAATCTGAGAAAATAGACATTCTCATTCAACAAATAGGCACCCTAATATAATAAATTAATTTTCTATACATGGAACATAAATGACTTACCTCCCAATAAGGAAGCAGTAGAACTTTTTGTCAACCACAATAGAATTGATATACTTTTGATCTCCGAGTCACACGTGACTGAAGAAAAATTTATTAAAATAAAAGGTTACAATGTTTACTGTGCAAACCACCCAGATGGAACATCACACTCCGGAGCTGCTATTATAATAAAAAAAATATTAAACAACATGTTCTCCTTAATCTTAGAAAAGCACATCTGCAGGCTGCAGTGGTATTAGTCGATAATTGGCTGGAACCACTCAATATCGCATCTGTGTACTGTGCTCCGCGGCATTGAATCGACGAACAAATGTTCAGTGAATTCTTCATTTCACTTGGAAACAAATATATTATTGGGATTCCAAAACACCTATTGGGGCTCTAGCTTTACAACGACGGGAGGTAGAGATATGAAGAAAAGCATAGACAGAAACACACTCCAAAATTTTTTCAACAGGAGAGCCTACTTACTGGCTGCCTGATATCAGTAAAACACTCGACCTCTTTGATTTCTTCATAACCAATGAAACGTCGAGTTTGAATACAAAAATGGAATCATGCCTACATGGCTGCTCAGATCACACACCGGTGATATGCGCGCTAAGCACCACTATCATCAGGCAAGAACCCTGCGAGAGCTTATGTAATAGAACAACTGATTGGGAATCATTTCAGGATCACATACAGTATAATATTAATCTACATATACCTCTCAAAACCGAGGAAGACCTTGATAATGCGGCCTAGTATACTTCAAACTTGATTCAAATAGCTGATTGGACATACACACCACATGTTGCCTTTAATGCAAAAAAAAGGCTTATACATTAGCGATACGTGAGAAGATAACTGAAAAAAGAAGGCTGAGATGACAGCGGCAAACAAGCAGGAATGCACACATTAGAACAACTCTAAATAAAGCGCAAAAACAACTAAAACAAATGCTCAAAAAAAACGAAAATAATACTCTTCAAGATAAGTTGAAGACCTTATCATCATACAAGGCGGATGACTATTCACATCATGGAAAATGACAGTCATTAAACAGACCAAAATAACAAGTACCTTCACTGAAACAACCGAATAGTGGTTGAGCAAGAAAACCTGCTGACAAAGCAGAATTATTTTGCTCAGTTCCTAAAGGAAGTATTTAAACCAAATGAACCCGACATCATGTATCCGGAAGAAGAAATTGATAGCGTTCTTAATAGCGACCAATAGATGTCCATGTCATTACGACTATGTACCCCAACAGAAGTCAAAAAAGTTATTAAACACCTCAAAAACAAAAAAGTACCCGGATTTGATATAATAACATCGGAGAACCATCAACTGAAATCACCTCATAAGGCCCATACACCGTCTCCCCTGGCTGTCAAAATTATTTGAAAAATTGCTATTGAAGCGCTTGCTGCCGATGCTTGAAGGAAATGGGACAATCCCATATCATCAATTCGGCTTCAGAGCACACCATGGAATGACAGAACAAATAGACAGAGTGGTCCATACGATCCGGCAATCCATGAGAAAGAAAGAATCTATAGTATTGTATATCAGCAATGCATATAAACAATATAAGAAAAAATTTGTCCATTTAGAAAGTTTTGTATTGTTAAGATCTTGAAAACAAACAATTAAAGTGACATAAAAAGAATTATTGACAAAATGAATATCTATATCAATGTCGAGCAGAATGAAAAAATGTACAATAAAATCACTGAACAATAACAAAGTGCTATATTCTGAGAACTGTATGAAAAAACGTGACACCAATTAAAAAAAAAGAATTTTAAACGCGCCAAGTACATTTCAGAGCACACCCCCATCTCCACCCAACATCGTCGTACACTTTCCCATTTCCGTATGCTTGAGTAACCTATGGTCCTCTTGCTTGCAACAAAATTTTTAAATGTTCTAAAATTTCAGTTCCGTTTATACTTTTATCGATTACTGACCATGATATCGAGCTATCGTAACAGTAAAAGTAAGCTGATACATCTAAATTTACTTTTTTTAAAGGAACTTAAACTCCATGAAATTAATATTTACGTACATACTAAAACATTTATTAATTTATTATCTACGTGTGATACAACAAACTGACTAATAGAAATGCGAGAGTCTGCTAATAGGATTTTCAGAGCATTTAATTCTGATAATTAAAACTTTCACTAATTTATTTAAGAAAATGTTTGCACCCCATTAATTTTGGACTTATCTACATTGCCATAATCTACAAACAACATCGTATTTAATTTATTGAATGAAAATTAAAGGATAAATTGCGCAATAGTCCTTGTAAACAATGAAATCATTCAGTTTAACGAATTGATAGGGATACTTCCCATATGCAGTTTAATAACATAATTGAATATAATTGCCAAATATTTAAATGGAAAAAACAATACATTGTTTTTTAATTTGAATTTCTACAGTTTAAACCAAAATTAAATTTTTTTCATAACTTGAATGTTACACCAAAGGGTTTTAAGTTTCCAAGGCGAACTGGTTCTCAAAATTAATTATGATCCTATTGACCAAAATGTTTTTATTTTTAGTTGCCAGAATGTTGTCGTATGAATTTAAACCTTCAAGAATTCCAGGGCACTGAAGCTACTGAAGACTATAAGTTTAATAAATGAGTGGTACAATACCTTAAATTCTAAACATACCCTTTCGTTTATAAGATGCCCTTGACAGATAATAATGAAGACAAAATATTTTCGTTGTCTCAAAAGGAATGATCATATTTAAAACTTCTAAAATATCTTAATTGTATGTTACTCTTTAATAGACTAAGGTAATTAGAATTCTTCAGTTTATTTGATAAAATATTTCTGAAAGTATGTTAAAGAGCTGGAGAGTACATTGGTTGAAGTACCAAGTGAAACTAGTTTTTCACGCGTTACTTTTCCTACATGGGGTGGAGCATTGTCATGTAAAGAATAAACTTTGCTTTAATTTGAAGGAAGTTTAGTGGTGGATTTGTTCAATTGTTCACAACAAATCTTAGTTGTAATTGTACTGTTAGCTTGAAAGAGTTCCCAATGAACAACTCAATTAATAACTCCATTTATACCCCCCCTTCTACTCAAAAGTATCTTTTGTCCAATATTATATTTTGGTCTAGATACTGGTGTAGGTCCTTTGGTCTAGGTCCTAGCCACTGGTGTTTACGCTAAAAAATTTTCTAATCACTTTTCATATTCCATAACCAGATACTTTAGCCTCTCATTGATACGATGTGAACTCAATAGCTCCAAACACACATTAGCAATTTAGCATTAATTGTAGGAGGTCGCTTTGGAAGAAGTTTACCGGACAGGTCAAAATTCTATTCTTTGAATCTTTGGGACCAGTGCTTGGCTGTGTCATAAGAAGGCAAACCTTCACCCATCGTTTTGTATATATTGTGTGATGCTTTGCTGGTTTCTCGCCCTAAATAAAATTCATGAATAAAAAGTCCTCTCTAAGTTCACTTCGAAATACTTCCATTTTTAATTTATTCTTTACTCGCTGATTACTCATTTGCAAACTAAACAGGAGTCTCAATGCCACACCTTTTATATACCCAACAAGAAATATTTTAGAAGCTTTTAAAACACTGCAGAAGTTGGTCGAAAAAAGTGACAGATTTATAATTTGCTAACCTTATAGAAAATTCCGCAATTGGTTGAATTCTTTTGTTGGCTTTTATTTTTGCATATAATTATGGCACAAAAGTGCATTTTTGGGCCCTAATGAACAATGAACGACAAAGCACTATCACTTATAGCATTCAGTCTACGACTAAAGTATATGTTATTTTAAAGAAAATAATATGCAATGTTATATCCTAAGTGAATAAAATAAATTATACTGATAACTATTATGTATAAAAACAAATTAAATAACATTGAAATGTGATTATTTTAGAATAACTGCAAAATGGCCTACGTAAAACGATGTTTTTTTTACTTCCAAGGTATTATCATATACCACTTTTTTCCGATTTAATTATTTACAAATAGGTTTGCTTAATTCTCATGTGACATAGGCACATAAAATATGAGAAATACTCCAATTCTACCCAAACACTATTTTATCTAAAAACTAAATAACTGCCAGCTGATCTAGTTTTTGATCTTTATCTAGTTAATGATACTTGACAACCATTAATTACACAATTAATGAAACTGTACCTATAATGAAAATACTAAAAAAAAGACAGGTGTACTTACTTTGATGGTTTTGTTGGAGGTTCAACGTTGATATCGCTGTCATTATTATCACTGTGACTAAAAAAGAAAACAAAATGTTAATTAATCACATTGCAAAATTCAGGAACTATAATTAGGGACAAAAACCCACTAATATATTTAACACTACTGCTATTCCAGTGGTAAACGTATAAAGAGTAATAGTATATTCCTGGAAACCCATAACACACATTTATAGCAGATAGCATATTAGTTTTTCCCCATATATAAATACTGTTTGCCTATTTCTGAGACATGGATTGTACTTAAAAAAATCTTGATATTCATTTTCTCTAATACAAATTTTCTACAATTTTGGCATTTGCGGCACATGAACAACTATTATTGTATTAAAAATATACATATGCTTTATTATCGCTCACTGAACTGTGAGATACATAAAAAATATTGATGGTGCAATATTTAACAAAACTGTATTATGTGCAATAAGATAATATTGATAACAAGACCAAAAAAGGCTCAACCTCATTAATATGAATATTGTACTCTTGAGAAGTTTCCCTTTCCAACTGTCTCTTTTTCAGTCTCTTTGTACTGAAAATTAATTAAGTTTTATGGTTTTTTCAATAGTTGCATCCATTTTAAAAAATATATTTAAATTTCTTTTATTAATATCACGAAATAAAGACTACAAAAGTTAATAATACATGATCAAGAGTTGCAGAAGTGTTTTCAATATTTTTTACAAGCTTAAAATAAAAAAAAATTCGAGAACTGTTTTTAATGTCAAACATCTAATGGCACATTTGGATAGGAGTTAAAACATTCTGACGGCACGGTTTGCGATGTGCCACCAGAACGTTTCTCCTTCACTTTGTGTCTTGTCGGCTCTTTCCGACTTAATACAGCCAGCTTCGCGTCTTGTCGCTTCTTTCGGAATTAATGCTTCCCTCCCTACTACAGTACACACACAAACACTGTTTTACATGTGTGCTATTGAATCATCATTGTTTCTTATTTACTAACGTTACAACTTTACTTGTTAATACCGGTGTGTTCCTTAAACTATCTCAAAACGTTAAAAGCGCTTATTCATTTAAAATATGAGTTACAATGATAATAAAAATGCAGCGAAAAAAAATTTAGTCCCATGCTGGCTCATAATTTTTTTTAAATACCTTAAACTGTGTTTTTTCTTAATATGGTACTGTTCTTATCTGCAAAAAAATGTATTATGTGCCAAAATATAAAATGAATAATAAAAATAAAGAAAAGGCTCTACCTTATATCATTAAAAATATTGTTCTCTTGAGAAGTTTCCCCGTCGGATTGTCTCCTTTTCTTTCTCTTTGTCCTGAAAATGAATTATAAGTTTCATTATTTTCTTAATAAACGCATTTGTCTTCAAAAGTAAATTCAAGTTTTTTAATAATATTCTAAAATAAATATTATAAAGGATAATAATACATGATTATATAACTATACTTACGGAGCTACAGAAGTACTCTCAATATTCTGTCCGGGCTCTATACTGCAAATAAATAAGTGATCACAAATGGTTTTAAATTTTTTAAAACAATCTTCACAATAAAAATATAATGTAACTGTTTTTTTTTAATTCCCTTATTAAAGATAACAATTATAATTCTTATTACAAAACCAATACTGAAAGTATTCACAAATATTTATTACTTATATATTTATTGTCGTGTCAACTATCATAATTATTTTAAAATCAGAAGCAATGAGAGAAATTTGTACCTTTCGCTTTTCTCTAAAATACTCTCCTCATTTTCAGTGGTGAGAGTCTTTCTTCGTTTCTTCTTCTTTCTGTAAAATGGAAGATAATTGTGATAAATATATTATTTGTCATGCACATGGAACATGTAACATTGAATCTTATATCATGATTTTATTACTTCATACACACATACACACACACAAACAATTGATGATGTGGACCGTACCAACGGCTACTTCGTAGCCGTAACCTAGTGGTAATTGGTATCTCTCGAGGTAGCTCGAGTAGTCCGTGGAAGCGCGGTGCGCAATTGGTACTGGTCTTGAGAAGACTGTAGCGTATGATCAAGTGGTAATACGTACAGCGATCCATGGATTGTGTGCGCATATGAGGGCAACAGGAGGTTACTGTAAATGAGCCAAGCGATAGCCGAATTGGGCTATGATGATAGAGGGATATATGCGAAACAGTGATTGTTGATTATTCATTAAAATGTAAAATATAGTTGGTACTTGACTACTGGATGAATTACAGTTTTAATTTAATTATAAGTCCTAACTTTTGTAAAATATTTTATAATTACCTTCTTCATTAAAACGGCAGAGATGATTCTGGTGATTTCTGATTATGAGAATGGCTGTATAATAAAGTCACAGATAATACATTGTACGTTGCATACCCTAGGTAACCAGGATGAAGACAAAGTTTATATTGTGGAAATGAGAAAATAGACTGTTATGTCTATTAAAGACGATGCTAAGAAAGGTAAAGAAAGGTTTGATAGAATCAGAGCTAGAGTATCCAATTTTTGGTTGGAGATTGGGTTTTAATAGAGAACCATGAGCTAAAGTAATAAAATTAGATCTGAAATTTTGTGGAACACCTAAAGTACATGAGTTGTTAAGTTGAGGTAAATATTGTTTAAAAGCACTTGATAGAAAGGACCTTTTAAATATGCACATAACCAACTGAGTGCAATCCCAAATTGTTACGTTCCCACTGAATTTGATAGTAGTTTTAATGAGAGTGAGGAAAATTCAGGTCCAGCCGTTGTCAACGAAACTTAGATTGACTAATTATAATATTATATATTGACAAAGGCTCTGCAATTTGGTTTACTTGTTTGCTCATTAGTCTTAGGTCATCATTCCTAACCCCGTCTAGATGGTCGGAGACTGTGCAGCGTGGCGATCCACGAAGATGACTGTGGCGTCACATGATGGTGACTGTAGTATCATAAGATGGTAACTATGGTGTCATATTATGGTCACTATGATGTCACAAGATGGTGACTGTGGTGTCACACGATGGTGGCAATGGTTTTATAGATTGAGCCGTTATGTCAATTTTTAGTGTTTTGATCTGATTAGTGTATTTGAGAAGTATCTTTGGAAATGATACTGTTCTTACGGGATTGAGACTGAACTCATTGTATTGTTTTTATTTAAATTTGGATGTGGGAACTTAACAATCTGCCATTTCAGTATTTTGCAGGCAGAATAGCCGAGCAAAATATTTTTGTGAGATGTCTCTTTAGAGAAGACATGTGAAACCAGCTAGCACAAGAAGGCTTGTAGTAGTCAGGATTGCTGTCTCAAGGCTCTGGAAATAACGCAACAAAATAACGTATTCCTGCACGATTCACTTACGATCTGTCCACATCTGTTGAAGCTCACCATTCATGCCCAAACAAAGAAACTGAGACAGGGCGACATGTGAAAGGTGAAAGGGATGAATCGAAAGGGGTGCGGGATGCTTGGCGTGGTGCTACACAAACATGTCCTTGTGAGGATTTTTGGAATCAGTTCCTTTTGGGAGCTCGACATGATCACATGTGGCCAACAGATTCATTTGCCCACCTCTGCCATTGTCGATTATATTTAGTTTAATAGTGTATATTAATACTTTTCCAAAGTGTTTAACTTTTGTTATAATTAGAGACTTATTCTTGTAGTGTTAATTTAAGTTTAATAATTAAAGACTATATCGTAGCATTCGTACTTATTTCCCTGCCCACAAATCTGAGCCAAAACATGGTACCCATCTGATATTGTACAAGAGTCCGCCGACGCTCCGACATATATATTATATATATATATATATATATATATATATATATATATATATGTATATATATATCTATATATATACTTTTTTTGTAAATATAAACTTTTTCTTTCAAAAATGAAAAGAAATATGCTTATTTACATTATAATCTAATATGATGACCACGAATTGTGGTATATTTTCGATGTTGTCAAATAGCCTATTTATTACACTAAAGGACAATGCCAAAATGTGCAGAGACAAAATTACTGTAAATTAAATTTAAAAAATAATTTTAAGTATCTTCATAAACTTAGTAGCAATTAGCAAAGAGAGCATTATTGTAAAAAAGATTTTGAATTGATCTCTCCTCTAGTTCCTTCTGCATGTCGTAACAGAATAAGGTTTATGAGTAACATCATTTAGTTATTAAGCTTAGAGAAAAAAATAAATTCCCCTAGGTGCCCACATAATCCTTTTTCCTTTTTTAAATTCTTAGACACAGTAATTATATTCATCATGTGTTGAAATTATTTTTTTATATATATAATAATAATATTTATAACATTAATTACTCATTAATCAATATATAATTATAAATAACATAATATTTTATGTTTATATATGGTATACAATATTCTTAACATAAAACGTAAGAGTTTTATTCTGGCAACACTACAAGCAAATTGTCATTCGACGTAACGGCTGTTGAAATATAAATGTTTTGTTTGATTACTTCTTTGACTTCCAGTGACACCGAGTTAAAAATAAATATCGCTGTCCTATTCTGAGAGAGATTTCTTTATTTTATAAAAAAAAAGTGTCGTACCCCTTGTTAGCAAGCATTCCACTTTTTACAAATCATATAGTAAAACTTAAACTGAAAAATGGATACACAAGCTTGTGTTAATTGTGGCATTGCTATTCGAGAATGGATTGGAAGATATTTAATATCATCTATGCCACCAGAAATGATTAATCTATTATTTGAATGGTTGACATATGAGGTAAGTTTGTGTTTTGTTCATAATGAATTAATTACGTATATTAAGTTAGAATATTGATATTGATCTAAATATATTTTGAACACTAGCTGCATAGCTCTAAGACGCTGCCACGTGGGTTTTATCAGAAAACAGGAACATGTTTTATAAATAGGGTTCAATGTTTTTTACTAAAATATTTCAAAAAGGAAAGATTGGTTCAAAGTATTTCCGAGATTTACTTACTACCACTTTTATAAGAGACTTTGGGCACAAATCTATCGACAATATTACATCAATGTAGTTGGTCGAAAAACGAAAATAAAAAGAATTTGTGTGAAATCATATCTTTTTCTATTATTTATTTTTTTATTAAAAAAAAATTGAATAAAGCAACGTACATTATATTTTTCGTTAATACCTATTTCGAAATTTTTCTAATGTAGATTGAAAAACATGGTAATCCACAAAACATTTAGTGATTTTCAGTCTACACTTCATAGACGTAAATAAAGTCTGAACGGAAAAAATATGATTTTAAAAAAAACTGCTACAATCTGTTTTTCCAGTAAAAACGAAAACGCTTTTTAATTTTTCAACCCAATTAACGACTTTTACTAGCGTGCAATTTATATTCACAAATAAATAATATTTTTTTTTGTCTCAAGACATTAAGGTTTTTTTCTCTGATAATCAGATTTTTGGGGTGACAGATTTTTTCTGCCTTCGGTTAGTATTTTTTTCATTGCGGACCTCTTTTATTTATTTAACTATATTTTCGGTGATCGGTCACATATCATGGACTTATTAGTTTGAGAATTTCTGTATTCTTCGTATATTATTACTGCAGAGTTTGCACATAACATAAATGAAGGAAACACATGTTCATAAACTGATGAGTTCATAATCGGGAACTAGTCGCAGAAAATACAATTAAATAAATATCAATATTCAATCAGAAGTAGAGTTAAGTGTTTTAAGTAACTAAATGATCCTATCAGTGTATGGAAAAATTATTTCCCACATGTGTATATTGTCATTGCAATTAACTGATCTATTTTCATTAAGCTAATGTAATCTTAATATTAACAGGAAACTCTTTGAAAAGAAAGTATGGTTGGAATAGAAACAGGCAGAGAAAGTACAGATAGAAGAGTAAGGTACTGTAATCATAGGAGAATAAACATTTTTGTTTCGGTGATTGCTATTTGCGCTATTTAAGTCACTTCTCTTTGCACACATTACTTATATGATAGATAGTTTTTCATTAGTATTACGGCTAATGCTTAAGAGTGGCTTTTTCTAATAATATATTTAACATGAAAAATTAAAACAATAAATATGACAATGAAATGGTTGAAGCACTATAATACTAAATCTTGCCACAAAGCGATATGCTTTGCAAATGTCAGATACGCAACTAGTGTATGAGTAATAGTATAAACCTGAGTAAAATATATAGGTTCTGATGAAGTAGTTGTGAGGTTTAAAAGAATCTGCAGAATAAATTGGTTTTAATTTGTATCTACCCGAGCGTTAATTGCATTTAAAGTTTAAATAAATATCTTTCAAAAATTAGTATATATAAGTAGTATATATATAGTAGTATATATAATTAATATAAAATTTCACAACAGTTACCACCACAGAGCTCTATATGTCGTGCCTGCTATAATGTCATTTTAAGATGTCTTACAACCAATGCAAGGCAGAGACAATTTGGATACAACATTTGTTATGGCTATGGCAGATCTATCACACTTGCTAGAAGGCATGTATTATTAGAAAACACTCCTCTTGCCCTAGTTGCATCATCATGATACCGACAAGTGAGTAAAATGACTATATTAACAAAAATATATGTAAATATCTGAATAGTGATAAAGTAGTGACAAAAACTTTTAAGCGCAACTGTATATATCGATTGGCCAACCAATTGATAACTTTGAAATGTGCCAGCCATAAAAATATACTCCATTATATGCCATCATTATATTTTCCCCTCCATTTTAATTAACTGGAATAGCAGACAACCATTTTGTACAGAGATACTGCTGGAAATTCCTATAACATATATATGCAAGAAGCAAAAACATATTGAATACTTCATGTCAAGTGGCTTACGTTGTACACTCCCAATCGAATATTCAAAAAGCAAGTGTGAGTGCTGTGAATGTTTTGTAACAATAATATGTACCTATTATTTCTACATACTTGTAGCAGTCACCAAGTATAAAATAATAGTGATATTGCACACCTCTAGTTTAGAAACTAGCTTTATTTACCACTTCATTATTTTGTCTGCTATAGTTATCATACTATCGTCTAATCCACATAGCAGAAAGAAACTTTTCTTCGTTTCTTTCTCTCTTATAATAACAATGTATTGTGGACTTTTTTTAATTTGATATCTATTCTCAATAGCGGGTCTTTAGGTTTTCTGGAATGAGTGCAAACATCAATCTATATATGTTGATATTTCTAGTATTTTCTCAACACTAAAATTATTTTATATATTGCATCAATTATTAATTTCAGATCAGACGGGCCACCCTCTTGTGCCATGCTTGCTACATGAGAGGCAATAGGGAAACAGTCAGGAGGATCGAAGTATATAATTTGGGATTCGACACTGTTGCACAAAATCAACAAGAACAAAATGTTCATATACCCATAACACCTACGCTTCCACTTGCACCTGTTTCAAGAAACGTCATGGAAGCTAATGTCTCAACAATTGTGCTACCACATTATACACGGTGTGCTAATACATCACGAAGATAGTATGATGAGATGAGATAAATGCCGGAGCAATGCTAGTCATTCAATACCTAATACCATAAAATCAGCTATACTTGCAAATTACAAATTGTATATCCCGTAGAGTGCTAGAGTATGTGAAGTACATATATATTCAAATGAGTGGGAAAACTTGTTGCAGAATACCACGTTATCAAATACCTTTACAGCATATCAAATAGGAACTATTTTTGATGGGAAAAGTGAAGAAAATATTCTTGATTTTGAAAATGTTGAAACTATGTCTGATCATTTGTGCCACTATTGGACTGGGTGTACCGTCCAAGAATTTTTGGAGTTATATAATAGTATACCGATACGAGCTTTTATAAACAGAGAGAATAAAGCTGCATTAGCAATGCTTTTAATGAAATATAAGACTGGGGATAGTGACGCCAGGATATCTAGCCTTTTCAAACTTCCTAGATCTACATTAGAGTACAAAATGGGACAGGTTTGAAAATGCCTTACTAATCACTTTGTTCCACTGCATCTGGGTATAACGCACATAACTCGCCAAGAAGTAGCAGAAAGAAATAAATTGTACCAGGTAGGTTGTTTGGTAATTGTGACTGATCCTTCAGACAGATGGGCTATTGTACAGTGTGATGGTACCTATCTAGGTGTGCAAAAAAAGTTCTAACTATAAGTACCAAAAAGAAACTTATAGTCTGCAAAAGTTTCATAATTTAACGAAACCGTTTTTGGTAGTCTCTTGTGATGGGCATATCATAGATGTATTTGGACTCTGTGCTGCAACACAAACTGATGCAGAAATAATGAACCATTTAATTTCAAGTGGAAATGATTTGCATCAATTTTTTTGTGAAAATGTCTTTACCTTGGACCGTGGTTTTACAAATGCAATTCCCAATTTAGCGGCTCTTGGTTTCAAGGTGTACAAACCTGAAACTAGAGTTCATGGAGAAAGTCAACTAAGTACTCTCCAAGCTAATAGAAGCAGATGCGTTACGCTTTGCAGGTGGGTTGTGGAAATTGTAAATGGAAGGTTCAAACGTGACTTTAAATTGTTCAAACAATGTTTCAATGTTCAAAAATTGTTTAATGAGGCGTCGCTCATATGATCATGGATTTTAGAATTGCTGCTGCACTTTTAAATAAGTTCCATAAAGTATATGAAAATCCTCCACATGCAGTAGAAATTGCTGAGAGCAATCACACGCATGCATAATCCCTAATCATTTGAGTTAGCTTATTGAGAACAATTTAAACGGAATGAGAGTCATTTTTACGAGAATTGATGCTAATCTTCCTCAACTTGATACTTTTCCACGGTTCAATGAAAATGAGTTAAAGCTCATTTCTTTAGGACCATATCAATTACAGCAAGCTCGTTCTTATTACGGTGAGCATATTCGACAATAAGGTGTGTTTATGAAGTTGAAGTATGTCCAGAACTAGAGGTTTTAGAAGAATTTACATTGCACATTGGAGGTAATCATCCAGTCTTGTTAAGAGGTCACATCAACTCTAGACATATATCTAGACGTGAACATTTCATGTATATATTGTATGATGAGCAATCTTCAAGTCAAAACGAATCAATTAATGCTATCCTAAACTATTGGTGTAATAGTGTTGGAGGAAATCGTACTGTTGGTTGCTGCGCTCATGTCATGACAATTATATGGTATTTGGGTTGGGCAAGATATGAAGACGATATTCAGCCACCAGCTGCTTTTTTCGATAGCATATTAACTGTAATAATTTATTAAATAAAAATGTAAAAAGAACCTGAAATCTGTATTTTTTCACTTTAGAGTTATTCTTGTCATTCAAAAGTAGCCATGAATGTTTTATAAGATTAGTTAGGTATAGGTAACACATTTTAATTTATTAATATTTAAAGAATAACTGTGATAAGTGATTAAATAAAAATGTAAAAAGAAATAAGATTCATCTTTTTTTCACTTTAGCATTATTTTTGTCATTCCAGAGTTCTTGTCATTCAGAAGTAGCCGTGGATGTTTTATAAGATAGGTATAAGTACTATATTTTCAATTAAAAAAATTATAAGAAGATTTCACATTGCACAGATAGATAATTTTACTCAATTAAAAGTGTTCTAGACCTTTTATATGTTTCGTCGAAGGTATTAAGTTTTAGTTTCATTATTACTTAAAGAAATTACAATTATAAAATGACTAATTTTCCTAAAAGTATGCATAAGTACGTGTCTAATAGACAATTTTAAAACCTGAACAACTCCTGACAAAGACTGCTGAGCTACTTTTATTTATCATATTCATGATTGGGGAAGTTCGCAGTTTTCAAATATGTCCAATCTATTTTTGTACATTCTGGGGTACAGCTTCATACAATTTTTGACATTGTCCTTTGTTATTGTAACAACAAGAACACCATTATCAAAGAAAATATTAAATTTTGAACTTTTTTCATTAATTTTCCTCTGACATTCAATGTTACAGATTGCTTAAAATATCCATTTTCTCATAAATTTTACTTTGTCGTATTCATCAGTATATTTTTAGAATAATTAAAGGACAAAGATGATTGAAACAGTTCTTTACAGGAAGATTTTACCCTCATTTACCACACCACCCTTCCACTTTTTTTTACCTTCTGTACAGAAAGATAGTTCAGGTTTATACTTCTGATAAATTATTGAAGAAATTTAGTTAGACTAAAAGTTATATAGAACTGCGTTTCCAGAAGAAGTATAGATTAAATTGTTTTTGTATCGTATGTAAATTATCAAGCAGAGTAGTTTTTGATAATAAAAATAAGAGTTTTATATTGGCTACCTGAAATTATTTTTCCACAAATCTATAGAATTTGATGAGGATAAAAAACTTTACCTATTATGATAAATAGATCAATTAATAAAATAGCTCACATTGCATATGCAACCTTTTCTTTAACATTTAAAAATTAGTGTCATCGCTCATTTGAAAAATGTTAATAAAATACAATTTGCTTTGAAACTAGATAAAATCCTTTTGGCAGTTATACTTCTCAGAAGCACTTTAAAAACTTACTTAGAAATGTCATCTGGTTCCACTAATTCTTCATCGATTACTCCAACAATGATGCCTGGTGTAACATCTTGCGCTGATGCACTAAATCAAAAAAAATGAAAACTCGAAGTCAAATAATTTAGAGATTTCGTATTATTCATAGAAAAAAAGCAAATTCAAATTGTGTGACATCTTCCTTATAACATTTCAGACTTAAATTTGCATATAGATTATAAAACCAGTCTATGAAGAAAATAGTCTAAAATAACACCATACTTGAATTATGAAATGAAGTTTGTTTATAATCCAGAAACACAACTTTTTTATTTTAGAAAGATGAAGTGATATTTTATTATGTATCTATAACAGAATAGTAATAAGAACTTGACAAAATCAAGTTCACATTTTTTACATTTTTTTTTAAATCTTACTATGTTTTCTGATTTTTCTAAAACTACGAAACACAATTTTTCTTATTATGAAACTAATACTGGAAGTGTTCTCAAATATTAATTACTTATATATTTATTGTCGTGATAGCTATCATAATTATTTTAAAATCAAAAGACAATGAGATAAATATATACCTTTCGCTTTTCTCTAAAATACTCTCCTCATTTTCTTCAGTGGTGAGAGTCTTTCTTCTTTTCTTCTTCTTTCTGCAGAACAGAATATAATTGTGATAAATATATTATTTGTCACGCATATGAAGCGTAATAAATTGATTCTTATTATTAAGTGTACATATATGTATTACATACATATATATGTATATATACAGCTTAGAAATTTTTACATTTCTTTATTCTAACTCTATATATTCCGTATTAGTATTTTGATAATAAAATACTTTTTTTTAATTTTTAGCTAAACATTGTAAATTCTTAAGATACTATCAAGATGTTTTAATATTATCTATAATTAGGAAACTTATGGTGATAAATCTTTAAGTGTCTTGTCGGTTATGTCAATTTCTCTGCAACTTCTATTTCTAAACTGTAATCATTCTTGTTAGTTATTATTTACAGTATTTCTGCCAATTTATACAAAATGCTTGTAAATATAACCAAGAATTTAAGAAAAAGTTCAGTACCTCGAGACACTTTCAAAATAGTTTAATATTATCTATAATTAGGAAACTTATGGTGAAAAATCTTGTGTCTTGTGTGTCTTGTCTGTTAGATCAATTTGTCAACCGTCAACTTCTGTTTGTAAGCTGTAATCAGTACTGTTAGTTATTATTTACAATATTTCTGTCAATTTATATAAAATGTTTGTAAATATAACCTAAACATAAAAATTTAAGAAAATGTCCATCTGATTGATGTCTATCTGATCAAAATTAGAAAATGTCTATCTGATCAAAATTACATCATTTGTTAAATCACTTCTTGATAAAAAAAATATCGTTTTATCATAAAAGGTTATAATTATACTAACTTTATTATTGTAATGATATGAACACCAATATTGAGGAGAATATAAACATTTTGAACTATTTTTTTTTCATTAATTTTGCTCGAACCCTCAATGTGACTTACACTGTCACAGCTTGCTCAAAATATCAATTTTGTCACAAATTTGACTTTATCGCTTCCATTATGTATACTTTTGGAATAATTTAAGAACAAAGATGATTTGAAACAGTTTCCAGGAAATGTTACCCCGCGTTCACCCCTCCTTTAAAAACCAATTGTACAGAGTGACAGATCATATATCTTACTGCTGTTGACAAAAGAAGTAGAAATTAAGTTTTTTTTGTATCATATGCAATTTATCACATAGAGTAGTTTTTGTATCATATGCAATTTATCACATAGAGTAGTTTTTGTATCATATGCAATTTATCACATAGAGTAGTTTTTGTATCATATGCAATTTATCACATAGAGTAGTTTTTGTATCATATGCAATTTATCACATAGAGTAGTTTTTGGTAAAAAAGTAAGAATTTTGTAATGGCTACCTGAAATTATTTTTCTATAAATCTACAGAATTTGATGAGGACAATAAACTCTACATATTGTGATAAATAGATCAATTAATAAAATAGCTCGCATTGCATATGCAACTTTTTTTTAATTGATTAATTAAATAATTAGTTTTATCAGCCATTTGAAAAATCTTATCAATATAAAACTTGTTTCGAAGCTTGATAAATCCTTTTGGCAGTTATCTTTCTTAGAAGCACTTTAAAAAACTTACTTAGTAATGTCACCTGGTTCCACTAATTCATCATTAACTGCCCCATCCATGATGTCTGTTGAAACGTCTTGCGCTGACTTGCTAAATCAAAGAATGAAAAAACAAAGTAAAAGAATTTAGAGATTTCATGTTATTTCATAGAAAAAAGCAAATTCAAATAGTGTACCATCTTCCTTATAACATTTTAGACTTAAATTAGCATCTAGATTGTAAAATCACTCAATGAAGAAAATAGTCTAAAATAACACCATACTTGAATTATAAAACATAGAACTTGTTTATTATCTACTAATTTGTCTGGGAAAAAATTAAATTACAAAAAAAGTTAAAATTTTTCAATTTCTATTATTTTCACTTCACAATTATATATTCATTGAAAAGGTTTGGTTTGTAAATTCATATGTTGATTTGCTCACAATTTACTTTGAATCACAATTTTTCTTATTACAAAACTAATACTGAAAGTGTTCTCAAATATTTATTACTCATATATTTATTGTCGTGATAGCTATCATAATTATTTTAAAATCAGAAAATAATGAGATAAATTTGTACCTTTCGCTTTTCTCCAAAATACTCTCCTCATTTTCTTCAGTGGTGAGAGTCTTTCTTCTTTTCTTCTTCTTTCTGAAGAACAGAAGATAATTATAGTAAATATATTATTTAATATGCACATGGAGCATATAAAATTTAATCTTATATCATATTTGTTTAACTTTAAATATACATATATATACACTCTTTTGTATAAAAAATGGGCAGTTTTGATTTTGTCATATTGTTAACAAAATATTATTTATTAAGAGGTTGTATTAATTGTAATTGTTACTGGCAGGTATAGTGTATTTTGGCACATACAAACGAACATTTTAAAATTTATTCTTTTTGAATCAAAATTCTCTTTCAATGACAAAAACATATTTTTTGGGGGTAAATGAAATCCAACTCTTATTAAGTTCTTTTCCATTTGTTACGTTTTTTATTTTAACGAATAAATTTTAATTAAATTTCTGCTGTTTGTTGCATTAGTTTACTTCTGTTTGCTGTTCACAGTATGATTGAAAAAACGATAAGAGCTAGTAAAATGATTGCACTGCTTGAAGAAGGCTGTAGCCAATGTTATGAGTCTCAGCAGTATAATGTGAGCCGTCCAACCATCCAAAGGACCTGGCAACGATACCAAGAAACGGGCTCCATCAGTAGAAGGCTCGGTTCTGGAAGAAAACGGTGCACTGAGCCACAGGAAGACCGCTTCATAGTCAGTCAAGGGTACGAAATTGTCAAGTTACATACGTGGATCTCAAACAGAACCTCGAGAACATCAGAGGTACACGAGTAAGCCTATGGACAGTCAGAAGTAGACTTCAGGCCGTCAATATACGTAGCTATCGCCCAGCTCAGGCCCAGCTTAGGCCCAGCTTTCGCCCTACATTGCTCCATGAGCATCGAGTTGCCAGATTGAGATTTGCTCAAAATTTTTCGTCATAGACTCAACAAGACTGGAATAATGTCTTATTCTCTGATGAAGCTCGTATATCGATTAGTGGTGAGGATCGACGTCAGCGAGTCTTACGAAGGCCTGGAGAATGCTTCGCAGAAGTGTGCTTTCAGGAAATTACCCCTTACGGTGGAGGCTCCGCAATGTTTTGGGCTGGTATATTAACTCAGATGAACGTACTGAGTTAGTTTTTGTTGAAAATAGTACACTTAATGCGCAAAGGTACATAACAGAGGTTCTTATTCCTCATTCCCAACCCGTATTAACAGCAGTTGGAGGCGATTCCATTTTTATGGACGACAATACTCGCGCCCACCACTCTAGAGACGTTGATGCGCATATGCAGGAGGCCGGAATTCGTCGGTTAGACTCGCCAGCTAGAAGTCCCGACTTCAATCTGACAGAACACATATGAGATAATGTCAAACGACGCATCAGAGCCGTAAAACCAGCTCAAGAAAACATTCAGGCCCTTAAAAATGTGATCGTCGCTGAAAGGGAACGTATTCCTCATGAAATGATAAAAATCGTCATCGAAAGCAAGCCTAGCAGATTAAGCATATTGACTTTAGCTAGAGGAGGCCATATTCGTTACTAAATATTCAAAAATAAACTTTAGCCATTTTTAATGTACCAGTATGAAAACGTGCGTCTGGACTTTACATCAATTTTTTTATTTATTCGCATTTTTAATGACTGAAGTAGGTAAAAACAATATCTCAATAATAAATAACAATATTCTCATCATATCGTCAAATAAAATGCATCAAATAAAAATAAAATAACTCTGATATGGTTTATTCATATAAGTGCCCGTTTTTTTTGCAAAAGAGTATATATATATATATATACAAATATATATAATTCAATTATTTAATCGTTTTTCAATTACATCGACTATATCCGTCGTGGGTTTTTTCAAAATTTGTAATTTTGCTTTTTATTTTATACTTTTTCGATTAAAATGTTTACATCTGTCGTGAGCTAAATCAAAATTTCTATTTTGCCTTTTATTATTAGTCTTAATAATTAAGCTTCTAAAAAAACATTGGCAAAAGTGCTACCTCATGTGGCTCTTAGTAGAGTACAACCTTGAGTCGGAGTATTATAACTGATCCGAAGTAAAAACCTGAACTGTCACTGTATACAGTGACAGTTCAGGTTTTTACTTCTGATAAATTAATGAAAGAATTTGATTTTAATGAAAGTAGTTATATCCGTCTACTGTTGCCAGAAAAAGTAGAAATTAAGTTTTTTTTTATCATATGCAATTTATTACATAGAGTATTTTTTAATAATAAAAATAAGAGTTTTTTATTAGCGACCTGAAATTATTTTCCCACAAATTTGATGAGGATAATAAAGTTTATCTATTGTGTATTATTGATCTGTTACAGGTTTTTACTTGTGATAAATTAATGAAAGAATTTGATTATAATGAAAGTAGTTATATCCGACTACTGTTGCCAGAAAAAGTAGAAATTAAGTTTTTTTGTATCATATGCAATTAATAAAATAGTTTGCATTGCGTAATTCAGTACAATTCTGTAATAGATCAATTAATAAAATAGTTTGCATTGCCTAATGGATTCATTAAAAAATTAGAAAAATAGTATTATCACCCATTTGAAAAATGTTATCAATATAAAACTTGCTTCGAAGTTTGATAAATCCTTTTGGCAGTTATCCTTCTTAGAAGCACTTTAAAAAACTTACTTAGTAATGTCACCTGGTTCCACTAATTCATCATTAACTGCCCCATCCATGATATCTGTTGAAACATCTTGCACTGACTTGCTATATCAAAAAATGAAAAATCGAAGTAAAATAATTTAAAGATTTCATGTTATTTCATAGAAAAAAGCAAATTCAAATAGTGTACCATCTTCCTTATAACATTTTAGACTTAAATTAGCATCTAGATTATAAAATCACTCTATGATGAAAATAGTCTAAAATAACACCATACTTGAATTATAAAACATAGAACTTGTTTATTATCTACTAATTAGTCTGGGAAAAAATTAAATTACAAAGAAAGTTAAAATTTTTCAATTTCTATTATTTTCACTTCACAATTATATATTCATTGAAAAGGTTTGGTTTGTAAATTCATATGTTGATTTGCTCACAATTTACTTTGAATCACAATTTTTCTTATTACAAAACTAATACTGAAAGTGTTCTCAAATATTTATTACTCATATATTTATTGTCGTGATAGCTATCATAATTATTTTAAAATCAGAAAATAATGAGATAAATTTGTACCTTTCGCTTTTCTCCAAAATACTCTCCTCATTTTCTTCAGTGG